>OY821520.1:194560316-195916566 GCA_963682025.1 Cordilura impudica | reverse complement strand
ATTTTTGCGAAATAATAAGTTTTTAACTATATAAAGTTGTTAGTGGGCAAAGGGGCGTGGTTCCGCCCATATAACCCAAAATTTAAAATCGTCATATCTCGGCCATTTTTTAACCTACGGCGATGATATTTGGTATATATCGTATTGAAATTAATAGAAATAGTACTACAAGAAAACTGACCACGCCCTTTTTAGAAAAATTAAAATCCATAATAACTTCTATTAAGCCCTTGACTATATAAAGTTGTTAGTGCAATAATTAATTCTAAATTAAATAAATAATATTTTTTGTTTGTTAGATTTATCGTCATTTTTCAGACATATTGCAATTACTACTGTAATTAATATGCAATTTTAATTTTTGTTTAAATGGTGCGTGGTAAAGAAGAAGAAAGCATATATTTCAAAAATTCATAACTGCACTGTATTCTTAATCGGACCGGTTTCTGGCATTTCAGCCTTCATCAGCGATTTATTGAACATTGTGATAATTGTTATGTTTTAATTGAATAGATTGTTTCTATATGAAAATTTTTTCTACTTGGGGCGGCCGTGAGGTTTTGAACCATGAACCTTCACATACACTCGTACTTGCACTTTTTGGTCAGCGCTTTAACACACTCACCTAAAGTCAGGCCTATGAGCAGTGTGCAGAAGATACAACTCTGTCCAAACAAATAATCGTTATTTTTGAATTTTTGAATATTTTTTTGCTTTTATACTTCTAATTTCCACTATTCTCAGTTTTCGTATGTGATGTACGGTTTTTGTACATACCTACATATGCACTTTACATATATTTGAGATGACGCTTTGAAGCGAAGAAATTTTCTGCTTGTTAGATTTATCGTCATTTTTCAGACATATTGCAATTACTACTGTAATTAATATGCAATTTTAATTTTTGTTTAAATGGTGCGTGGTAAAGAAGAAGAAAGCATATATTTCAAAAATTCATTCGGTCCGATTAAGAATACAGTGCAGTTATGAATTTTTGAAATATATGCTTTCTTCTTCTTTACCACGCACCATTTAAATAATATTTTGTTAATGTATAAATAGTTTTTTTTATTTTATTTTATTTATAACGAAGCACACCGGGTTCGGCTAGTATATAGATAAATATGTATATATATTTCTTTCATTTTTACTTCGTAACTGTTTTATTGCCTGTCTACTAATTCCAATTTTTCTAATTAACTTTTTAAGACGTTCGTTTAAGACTAAATTCGTTAGTATTTACTAGATATAGTACATATCTGAACTAAAACGTTTTTAAAATATTATTAAAATAATATTTAAGTAGTACTAAATTAAATGTTGATATAGGACACACATACACACACACGCACAGACAGTCAGAGCGAGACATACAAATAGGCCAAGGGATAAGCGTTCGGACTGATTTACATATTTTTATATGTTTAGGTTGATGAAGCATGGTCAATGAATCTCCTTATTTTAATTATTTTAGTGCACGGAAAATATTTTTGTATTTGTTTAATGTGAACGAGTAAAATGTTGCTTTTTAAATAAACTTTAACCATAAAAGTTTAACCATAAGTACAAAATTTTTTTTATAAATATTATTCCAATATTAATTTAACGATAACGAAGAAAAAAATAAAAGCCAGTATTTCGTTGACTCCATTTAAGAATGCCGTAAAATAAGTATGAATTGCGTTCAAGTAATAACAAAGTATATTTAACAAAATTAAAACATAGAAAAAAAAAAATAAAAAGAAATAATATTTTTTCTTAGGGAAAATACAGTTGGTTGTTTATTTTAATTTGATATGAATAATTGAAAATCGATTTAGCTTAACGACACCACAAGTCCTGACAGCCCGTCAATTGAATTTGTTGCCGAAGCAAATGCAACAATCTCAGCCAATTCAAACCTGAGTCAGAGTCAGGATCAATCGAATCAGTCGTCATCAAGGCCATCATCTCCGGAGTATGAGAAAAGCGCTGTTGGTGGCGTCGCCGTAAAAAGTCCTATGCGCGAAGAAGTGTCAATTCCTCCCAAAGAACTACCAGAAAGACGCGTGTCTATGTCATGGAAAAAGTTTAATTTGAAGCGTCAATTATCAAAAGTCAACATGAAAATAGGCATAAATATGAATAGTGATACTGAATCGGCTCCGAAAGGCTCTTCAGTCTTTTATACTCAAACGGAGTGTTCACCCGAAGAAAGGAATCAATCGCCGCCAAAAGACCCCATCGCTATGGGCGTTGAATGTCGCGAGAGTATGACCGACAGTATCATTGGCGATACAATAGATCAGTTTGAACAAATGGGCTGCAGAGAAGAAAAAGAGGAGACAGTGCCAGAGAATATATTTGAAAATATCCAGTCAGCAACAAAAAGAGTCGATTTCACAAATGATACAATCGGTGGTAATCAGAATTCAAGACCAAATAATCTACCACTAGCATCTACGGGTGCAGCAAGCATGACCAGCGAGGGCGTACTCCCAATCAGACCTCCACGTCAAAAGATTAGAGATAAACGTGATCAACGCCTACTCTCCGTACCGAATATTAAATATCAAATGCGTGAAATGCGTTCGCGCACAAATCGTAACGATTCGTCACCATCAATTGCTGGCGGCGCTAGTGGTGGTGTTGTTGGTGGAAATGTAACGAAAAAAACGCGTAAGTATTCGAATTTGTTCTCACTAACTTTCGAACACTACCACAACTTCTATAAATATATGTGTATGTGCTATTCCTCCAAGCACGACTTATAACAACAATGTATTCCTTACTTTCAATCTGTTCACAAAATAATTTACTACGTAATCATATTAAATGTCTAAAACAAAAAATAAAAACAAAATAGTACTAATAATATTTGCAACGTGGTTACAAATGAAAATATATTAGGAGAAATTAATTAAAGACCAACGGGGTATCCTGCTCGGTGCAAAGGATCATTCGAAATAAACATATTTTTTATTTCATTCACAAAACTGGTTTCGCACTTACTAATTCCAATTTAATAATACATAACAAAGTCGAAAGCTTTTTCTAGAGAGAAGTATTTCAGAAATTGTTTGTCTTGTTTAATAGAGAACGATATAATATACATATTTTAAACTTAAGTATGTACTCGTATGTATAATTGTATGTCTATATATGTGGTGTATTGAACGTATGTTAGTTATATTGAAAACATTTTTCAACACATCATCATTTTTATCCATTCAATCATTTCACTTACATGACTGAACAAATAACTTATATTATTTTCTTTTTTAAACTGAATGACGGCGTACGCTAAAAAAAAAAAATAAAAGATATATTATTTTCTTAAAACATTGTGATTCATATTGAAAATAATACGTTAACATACATATGTATGATTTTAATCAATGTGAATAGAATGATGGAATCCACGTTAAAAATATGAAGAAAATTACATAGTGTGTCATGCTTATTCGTTTTGCCTATCAGCTGTTGGTATAATAAATCAGTTGATTAAATTACGTAAATTACACCCTATACCATTATGTGGACTTTGTGCTAATGTTTCTAACTCCCAAAACTATTTGACATAGAAAGCACATGTATGTGCTATTGAAATTAGTCCATAGCCCCCATTGAAATAACCTCTATCAGACCGACTAAAATGGTCGTAAGATCCAGATTATCATATATATCGATAAAATTTGCAAGCCGTAGGGATCAAGCTGTTTTCCGATATTCACATAAATCTTTAAAAAAAAACCAAGTAAGAGCGTTAAATTCGGCTGTGCCGAATCTTTGATACCTTCTACCTGCGTTTTAAACTCAATATTACAACCAATGTTGGATACGGCGACCACTTTATATAAAAATATTGAAACTTTTTTTTTTTAGTTTACTTTTTCAAAGGAGGTAATTTTTGTAAAAAATTATACTTTTTGTTTGACTTTTTTAAGGATTGTATTTTTTCTTTCATATTGGCGATTTTTTTATTATATCGTGATAATGATATAATAGTATTTGACAATACTACTAACATGTGAATGCTGTTGTACAACAATTATGTTCAACCACTAAAATATTACAAGAAACACATTGGCTTTTTAGTTTTTTTTTAGAGGTGTCTCCATATTTTATGTCATATATTGGCACAATGGTGCCCAATTTATCTCATTTTAGATACCAACCTGCTCAAAATAATGGCAAACAATATTATCGTAACTTTACCCAGGTATATGGTTTATTTTGTGAATGAGCGTGATTTCAACATACAGACGGACATCGCTATATCGACTTTATGGGATCTGAAATTAACCTACATATACGCTCTGCACAATGGTATGGAGGGTATAAAAACAAAAATTATTACATAGATTTTTCAAATTTGGTTTATTTATGTTTTTGAGAAAATTAAATTACTTTGATAAATATGGTCATGATAATAACACCAGATATGAACTTTTTATATCTGCACGCCACAAATTAATAACAATAGCACTAAAATTTGATTTATCTTTATTTGAATCCAAGTCCCTCTCTAGAAACGCATGGTATTGTATAGTCGGTCTAGTCCGAATATGATTTTCTTACTTGTTTATACCCTCCACACCACCAGAGGGTTTGTCATTCCGTTTGTAACGCATCGAAATATATTAGTTTGATCCTTATAACAAGCGATGACCGTCTGTCCGTCTGTCTGTGGAAATCACGATCACACCCTCAATAACTAAGGTAGATTTTTCGTTTTTTGCATAAAGTCGTTTACTAACATCCTAAAGGAGTTGCTATTTAATATCATCAAAATCGGCCCGAAGTATCACGAGATATGAATGAAAATGTAAAAAAATTACAAATTTAAAAATATTCAATGTTGTTTTTCTTAAGTTATATTTTGTAATTGTTTATATTGTTGTAGTTGTTGTAGTTATGGCATTTGCTTCATGTGTATGATTCACTGTACGTGTCGCATTAGCTTAAGCAAGATTGCCACATAGTTTTCATCATTATCAAGATATAATAAAGCGAAAAATTAAAAATGAAAAATGGAAAATGAAAAATGAAAACTGAAAACTTAAAAATTAATAATTAATTATAAAAAATTATAAAAATCAAGAATTAATAGCTAATTCAGATAATATTTTGAAAATTGCTTTTTTTAATATTAATATCTTAAAATTTTTAGAAAAGAATCAGTTGATTATTTTTTTTTTTAATTATCGTATGACTTCTAAGGTCTCAAAACATTCTTATAGGGCTCAAACTTTGGGTGTTATAACGCCGGCTGCGATAAATAATGAATTTGATTGGTGTTCTATGAAGTGCTTAGGTGTTTTCTACTCTAGTAAAAGAAATATAATGCCATTTTTCAAATTGTAATTATTTCTATTGAAGACACGATTATTTTTTTATGACAAGATTTTATAATAGAAACTGGCCACAAGAAATGCAATAAACGTTAAATTTAATTGGTATTCGAAATTAAAATTTTGGTACCGACGACAGTTTGAAAGTGGTGGCCGTACCAAATATTAGTTGTAATATTGAGTTTAAGATGCAGGTGGAGGGTATCAGAGATTCGGCATAGCCAAATTTAAGATTTAACATTTATAGTCATGTTAGGACAATGAAATTTTTTTCATAATTACGCTGTTACTTTTTTTACGGTAAATACAGCGTTTTTCTGAATCGGAAATTTATTTTTTCAGTACGTCAAATTTCTGTTTTAAATTTCTTAAATTATGGAGGAGAGAAGAGGAGTCTTTTTAAACTCTTTCTTTTAACTCATACTCTCTGTCTGTCTGTCTGCCATGGGGCAACCCCATTCCCCCTCATCCAATTGATCTGAAACTTGGCCCATAGTCTTGTTGCGACTATAGATTAATTTTTGGGTAGTCACGCACAGTTACGGATAGATTAAAACCTCACTTCCCCTCATCCGATCGATCTGAAACTTTGTCCAAAGACTTGTTGTGGCCAAAGATTAATTTTAAGATAGTCACACACAGTCACGCATAGTCAAGCACAGTCACAGAGTGATTTAAACCCCATATCCCCTCATCTAATCAATCTGAAACTTGGCCCACAGACTTGTTGTCACCAAATATTAACTTAAAGATAGTCACGCACAGTCACGCATAGTCACGGAGAGATTCAAAACTCATATGCACAAGGAAAGAAAGAGTTTTAATAAAAACTTTGTTTTGATGGGTTCGTAGGCACAGCATGAATTTAATAAATGAATTTTCTCTTTCAATCCAATCAGGTATGTTGCTCCAACTTATTTCTGTCACTGATAAATCTTTAAAGAACATTGCTTTTAAAAACTCCAAATTTCTGAACGACTATATTGTAGCATATAATACTTACTTAAATATAACAAAGGCCCGGCTGAGATTTGATGGTATCCTAAACTGGTAGCAGAATTTTTCTATCACGTAAGAATTTTGAGATATTCGAACCTAAAAGTTAATGTCTCAAAACAAGTAGGAGTGTTAAATTCGACTGTGCCAAATCTTTGATAGCCTCCACACACAATATTATAATCAATGTTGGCAACGCTAATAGACAATAGAGAAAAAAGTTTAACTTGTTTAAAATGATGGTGAAAATTAACAAAAGAGAGTAACAGCTTAACCATCATGGTTATTCTCTCGAAAAATAAGAAAAAAAAAGATATGTGTATGCATCTCTGATACATATCTATAGTATATAGGTATGTATGTACATATGTTTTGTTAGTTATAAACATTTTTCATAATTTTTATTTTGTATGTCATTTATGGGCCTCGAGGCTCCAAATTCATTATTAAACTACCCGAAATTATTACGAACATCTTGATCCACTCGAGCTATTGCGGAGAGGAGAATGTTTTCAACAGGCAGACAGACGAAAATCTCCAGATCGATTCATCTTTTTATAAGGATCAAGAATATATACAGCTTATGGGTCAACAGAATTTTTTTCGGTCTGTGCACAGTGGCATGCAAGGTATAAAAATTTCGAAATGCGATGATTTACCGTAATTTGGTCAACACTCCGATATGGTCCAATATCTCCAACTGAGGGAACTTTTATATCAACAAATTTAATGCCCCCTAAGGGCATATGAGTAATATTATATACTTTTACCCTACACAATGGGCTAAATTTTTGGGAATGGAGCGCATCCATGTTTTATCTTAATTACTTTTGAATGAAGAAGAGTTTTTAAATAAAACTTAGCAAATTAGAAACCTGGAGATATGAACGAATTTACAGAATTAACTTATATTTCCTCAAGAATTGTACCCTACAATAAAGTCAAGAATAAAATCAAAATAATTTTTCTTGATATAAAAGGTCCTACAGTTTGACGGACTCCCTTAGAATTCAGCGTAAAAAAACTTCCAGATCTCAGTGGGGAAAAGTTTTAAATTTATAGGCTTGTGTAATTTGATTATTAATTCAGGAATAAAATATTAGAATTAAATCTCTAGTATTAATTTAACAAAACTATATAGTATAAACCCAGCGATACAAAAAACCGCACTGTAATTACTTCGCAAAAGTTTTGAAAAGTTCTATTTCTGAAAATGGTTCATAATTTCGAACAACGCCTTCATTAATAATATCTTTATATTTTGCTGCAACGGGTAAAATAAATTTGTGTCTAAATAAATAGCACTGAGATCATCAGAAATTATGACTCTTCTCCCTCCACTCCACTCCAGTTCATTCCGCTTTTTGTTTAGATGTTGCCCATTCCAATCTTTAATTTTGAAGCAATTTTTTTTGCTGTTCGTCGTGCATTTAAACTCATTTTTCTGTCGCTAATGATTCTTATAACGGGTGATTTTTTTGAGGTTAGGATTTTCATGCATTAGTATTTGACAGATCACGTGGGATTTCAGACATGGTGTCAAAGAGAAAGATGCTCAGTATGCTTTGACATTTCATCATGAATAGACTTACTAACGAGCAACGCTTGCAAATCATTGAATTTTATTACCAAAATCAGTGTTCGGTTCGAAATGTGTTTCGCGCTTTACGTCCGATTTATGGTCTACATAATCGACCAAGTGAGCAAACAATTAATGCGATTGTGACCAAGTTTCGCACTCAGTTTACTTTATTGGACATTAAACCAACCACACGAATGCGTACAGTGCGTACAGAAGAGAATATTGCGTCTGTTTCTGAGAGTGTTACTGAAGACCGTGAAATGTCGATTCGTCGCCGTTCGCAGCAATTGGGTTTGTGTTATTCGACCACATGGAAGATTTTACGCAAAGATCTTGGTGTAAAACCGTATAAAATACAGCTCGTGCAAGAACTGAAGCCGAACGATCTGCCACAACGTCTAATTTTCAGTGAATGGGCCCTAGAAAAGTTGGCAGAAAATCCGCTTTTTTATCGACAAATTTTGTTCAGCGATGAGGCTCATTTCTGGTTGAATGGCTTCGTAAATAAGCAAAATTGCCGTATTTGGAGTGAAGAGCAACCAGAAGCCGTTCAAGAACTGCCCATGCATCCCGAAAAATGCACTGTTTGGTGTGGTTTGTACGCTGGTGGAATCATTGGACCGTATTTTTTCAAAGATGCTGTTGGACGCAACGTTACGGTGAATGGCGATCGCTATCGTTCGATGCTAACAAACTTTTTGTTGCCAAAAATGGAAGAACTGAACTTGGTTGACATGTGGTTTCAACAAGATGGCGCTACATGCCACACAGCTCGCGATTCTATGGCCATTTTGAGAGAAAACTTCGG
This sequence comes from Cordilura impudica, assembly GCA_963682025.1. Lineage (NCBI taxonomy): Eukaryota > Metazoa > Arthropoda > Insecta > Diptera > Scathophagidae > Cordilura > Cordilura impudica. Next base: position 195,907,847 of record OY821520.1, on the reverse strand, counting down.
AGAACAATTCATCTCAAGAAATGGACCGGTAAGTTGGCCACCAAGATCATGCGATTTGACGCCTTTAGACTATTTTTTGTGGGGCTACGTCAAGTCTAAAGTCTACAGAAATAAGCCAGCAACTATTCCAGCTTTGGAAGACAACATTTCCGAAGAAATTCGGGCTATTCCGGCCGAAATGCTCGAAAAAGTTGCCCAAAATTGGACTTTCCGAATGGACCACCTAAGACGCAGCCGCGGTCAACATTTAAATGAAATTATCTTCAAAAAGTAAATGTCATGGACCAATCTAACGTTTCAAATAAAGAACCGATGAGATTTTGCAAATTTTATGCGTTTTTTTTTAAAAAAAAGTTATCAAGCTCTTAAAAAATCACCCGTTAGTTGTTCACAGGAAATTTTTTAATCTTCCAAGCTTGTTGGGACAAATTAAAATGAGATTTTAAGATTTATCACAGTAAATTGAGCGAAAAATGCTGTAAAGTTAATTCTTTTCCAACGTTTAAAAAAAAAAAACGTGACACTACAAGAAATGAAAACAGAGTTACCAAATCTGTTGAAAAATAAAAACTGCGTGCGATTTTTTTTTTTGTCGCTGGTCTACGGCTTTTTATTACAAAATCATATTAACTTCAGAGTATATTGCATCTCACGAATACAACGTCATCCATATTTTCTTTTAATTACAGAATGCAGTTTGCAATTGATTTATATAAAATTGGATTTAAAATTAATTGAAAATAAACAATTGGAAACAAATGTTTATCTACAACGACAAAATCTACTCTACTTTCTTTATGTTTTTTTCGTTATATTTTATTTTTTTTATTATGCGTTCTATAAGGCAGTGGTTGCTGAAGAAGATGAAGAAAGGTACAATTGTCTGTATGTGGTAATATGGAGTTTTTTTGGTAATTACCAAACAATATTCAAATAAATTTGAATGTTTACAAAATATGTCTGTCTGTATTGTAACAACACGAATGCATAATAATACACATGCCTACAAATTTCAAAAGAATTGTTTTTTCGTCCAGTTGTGCATGCGATTCTCTAACTTTTCAACGAATTAAACCACCAGATAGTTTGGCACACGATTAGTATTTCCAATTTAACTATCAAATGGTGACGTTAATATGTCAGAGAAATGCACCTTATTGAATGGCTTAAAGAGTGAAGTAGAATTTAATTTAGAAATTTATGATTTTTTGTAGTTGTTTAATCGACAAACAAATGTGGCACTTAACATTAATTAGAAGTAAAATGTTGACAACGCTTGTACTTGTAGATATTTAAATGTATACCACACTCAAGCACATAATGCAATAAATGCAGATATGTACGTATGTACCCGTATGTTCCGTTCCCATTGTATCACTACGATTCAAATTACAAGTCGAACAGCACTATGTTTATGAATATGCTTTTGATAAACTGCACAGAACACTTTCCAACCTACCCCTACTCCAATAGAGCCAAAAGTAATATAAAGAAATTATTGAAAAGATGAACGCAACTGACAGGTTCGGCTAGATGAATTAAATGATATTCAACCTCCTTAAAAAGGGACTTCCATTTTAAGTGGTTTTTCAACGTTAACGTAAGTAAGTAAGAATAGTTCTAGGTAGTTATATGAAGATTTAATTAAACACGATTTGATTTTGTAAATATTTGTAAGTGAAGAATTGGGAATAAAATCTAATTTTATAAATCGTATTATCCAGATATTAGAAGCAAATATTAATATGTTATGATTCTTAAAAGTTAAATCTAATTACTTTTTAATTATGTATGTTTTCTCTTTAGATCCCTTTGAAATTATTTTTCTGATCCTAATACATTAAAATTGATCTACTCATCTTATGTTAGATCTAAATTAGAGTATGCTGCTGTCGTGTGGAGTCCACATTGTGGGAAACACATCTCTCGTATTGAGCGAGTGCAACGTGTATTTCTTAAATACGCTCTCTCGTCAATTAATTTTGTTGATCCCTTACCCTCATATGAAGCTAAAGGCTTGCTTCTTGGTCTTCAGACTTTATAATATAGGCGTAGATTTCAAAGCTTATTGTTTATATTTGATTTAATTAATTGTGGTATTGATTGTCATGACTTGCTTTCGCAGTTATCTTTTTATGTCCCTCCTAGAATGTTACGTCATAATCATCATATATTTAATGTATCGTACCATCGCACCTATTATGCAATAAACAGTACATTAAGTCGTGTTTGTAATGATCTCAATAACATAAATGAAATGGCTGTTAAAAAAAATTTTAATCGCACTATTGAATTTTGCACTTCAAAAGAAAGTTTTAAGCTGTTTCTCTTTGAGTTATTACATTTATAAAATCAGACATATTTATTTAATTTATTTATTAATTTTTAATTTAAGTTATAGTCTGTAAGGAACTCTTGTATTCCATTGACTGAATAAATGAAATGAAAAATGAAATGAAATGAAACTTACAATTTCAGGCTATGAAGCCTTTAGTATTACAAGAAAAATATATTTTTTTTCAAAAGTTTTATAAATGAACTAGCCGTTTCCGTCGAACGTTGTTTCGTTGTTCTTTAAACAGCAATATTTTCGCAGTGATAGTAATAATATTTGAACTCTACATAGATGGTATTAAGTACATACATATACAGTGTTGGCAAAAATAATAGAAACGAAAGCTTTTTCAGTTTTTTAAGTTTATTAGACAAGTTTTAGTTTTTTTTAAATAAATTTATATGCAGAGTTGTTTTTAAGCCATACAACATTAAAAAAAATTATTTATCACCATCTTCATTTATATTATAAAAATTATATTTCTAACAATATAAAAAGTCATTATTTTTAGTGGAAAAAATAATAGAAATGCGTTAAAGGATTAAATTTTTGGAGGTACACCTTTTTAATATAATATTTTAATTTGTTGCTCCACCTTCGTTTTTCACAACTTCATTGAATCTGCGGCTCATGAAATCTACAAATTTTTTACAGATATCCTTGTCAATGGAAAACCACTCTTCCTGTATTTTTTTCTCACAATCTTCCTTATTTTTCGGACTGAAGCTCCCTATTTTACTCTTGAGTACTACCCAGAGGTATGAAGGCCCTTCTATAAGAGCTACTTTTTTGATTGCAAACCAGCAAATGGAAGCAATTTGCATTGCAATATATTTACATAGTCCGAGGCGCACATTTTGTTCTTGATCCAATATATTGGACCAACACCAGGCGAGGAAAAGCACCCCCATATCATGATGGATCCACCGCCGTGTTTCACTGTCTCCTTGGTATATTTTGGATCATATGCCGTATTGTCTGAACGCTTAACATAATGTTTCCTATCAGATCCAAACAAATTTATTTTAGTTTCATCTGACAACAGCACGTTTGCCCAGTTTTCCCGTAATAAATGTTTATGAGCAAAGTAAGGGTACTTTTCTGGCACTACGTGCTATCAATCCTTGCTTCAAAAGCTACTCACTTGGACTTCCATCTCATTTTTTAGGTGCGTCGATGAGAAAAGCGTTTTTTTTGCGAGTCGTAGAAGACGCTCGTCCCACCTATCGCTTGTTGCACTCTTTCTGCCTCTGGTTTCCTTTTTTGGAACAAAGTTCAAAACAGAAAAAACTTTTTTTTAGGCCTCCATTATTTTACCAATTTCGGACATGGCTTTTCTGCTGCCCTCAACTTTTCAATCGTCCTCCTCTCTGTATTAGTACAATGTACACTACGACTTATTCTGTTCAAAATCACACAAAAATATTATGTAAATGCACATATTGCAATAATTTCTTATTGAATTTATTTTATTTGTTGAAACTTACCTGAATTAGCTATTAAAATGATATCAATTTTCTATTTTTTTTTTCAACCACAATACCGCCTTTACGCGATAAACGAACGATAAAAGTGATATATTTAGATAAATTAGTGCAAATGTTATACAAAAAGAAAGTCCCGTTATCATTCTTTGTATTTTGTTTGCAGTTGCCCATATTGTATATAAACGTTTACCGTTACTCTTAAGAAACATTTTAATATGTCGTTTCTAGTATTTTTTCCAACAGTACGAGTATATTCACTTTGCTACCCATATTTGACTCTGGTACTGACATTAAGAGCCAATGGACTCACACAAAGTTTAAATACTCTTCCTATCATACCACGTCATATATATTACTTTGTACGTTATGTACCATTCCCACTGCTACGTTCCCGGCCAATTCATGTACAACTACTCCCATTAATAAGTTGTGGATAAGTTATGTCGAGAACATATTTACTTTGTATGTGAGGTACCATGTCGTCCTGTCCAAGCGTTCCACTGAAGTTATTAGATCGGAATTAAATTTTATGTCATATAAATAAGTTAAGTTCAATAGTTCAGATGGTTCCTTGTAATATAAAAATCTTTTTTTATATGTATATCGATGGCTTAATGTGGAAAGGATGTAACTCAAATTTGCGTTTCTTTACATGAGACATTTGCCGTCCGGAATCAATGTTTTTATATTGATGTGTAAACATCTATACGCGCAGGGGGGTAAATTTCTAATTCACAATACAATCACTAAAACAGTGTACATGTGAGAGTCACATCTTACGCGTAAGATGTGACCATTAAGACAAATCGGTATGACTTATGATTGTTTGGTGAAAAAAATATTATATGAAATAACCTGTTTGTCGCTGTTTTCTGCATTTTATTTATTACCAGATGTTTACACATCTCCCCTGTGATCGGACTCACATGATTTTTTTTATGTCATAAACAATAATAAAGGTTTACACAATTAAACATAAGTATATAGCTAAAATCATGCGAATTTGATGTCAGTGATGGCCATCGAGAGAAATGAGGTAGTAGTAGTGTTTATGAGTATGGGTTAGTTGTATTACACTGATCGAAATCCATGCACGTAACACAATGCCGATATTGAATTGGTTTGTGTAGGTTTTGAATGACTAAAAGGGAAAATAGTTGAGATCACGATGAATATGGGAAAATTTTCAATATATTTTGTTGTTTTAAAATTGAAAATGTAAAGAAAATTTAGATTTTTTTACCCATAAGTTTAAAATTAATTAAATCAAATAAGTAATTCATTTGAAAGGTTAATGAGAGTAACACACCAGGCACTTCGCTTCATTTAGCGGGTTAAAACAATAGCCAAAACTACTTTATTTTTCTTAAAAACCTATTTATAAAATATAAACTTTAATAAAACACTGCACTGCTGTAAATATTCTCTGTGTTCCTATTAAAAAAAAACAATGTAAAAATTTCAAAATGCAATACAACATAGACCTGCTTTGTTGAAAAACTTTCATAAAACTGAATGAAATTGTTCTTTACTTTTACTCCTTGGTGAGTGTTTTTTTTCCTTCGGCTGTATACATATAAGAAGCCGATTAGAGTTTGACTCCCTGGTGCCGGTATGGCCAGCTATGCTTCAAAAGTTCATATGGTTCCTTGATATATAAAAATCTCTCTTTGGATAAATGTATATCGAGGGCTTAATGTCGAAAGGATGTAACTCAAATTTGCGTTTCTTTACATGGGAAGGAAAAATGACTTTGACCTAACCCCATATTTTATTATACCGATCGACTCTGAATCACTTTCTGAGTCGATTTAGCAATGTCCGTCCGTCTGTTCGTTCGACTGTCCGTCTGTGTAAACCTTCTAATCAAACTATAGGTCGCAAATATGAATATATTTAGAGGAAATTTGGACGAAAGCTATTGAAATTAATGAAAATGGGTGCATGTTCAGACCTAGTGCCCATACAAATGAACTCTATGAGATCGACTTAAATTGCCATAAGATCCTAAGATCCTAATTATCAAATAGATCTCAGTCAAATTGGGTTTGTGTGTGTTTATTACATCCACTAATCAATAGTTCAAAAATAAACCCTATAGGACAATTCTTAGTCATAGCCCCCATATAAAGCTGCTTCCCGATCTTCACTTAAACCTATCAAAAACAAAAATATTCCACTGATTTTTATCAAATTCGGTTTGTATATATTTTTGCAAAAAATAAGTGACTTTATCAAATATGGTCAGGATCGGTCCATTTTTCGATCTAGCATCCGATATGAACTTTTTCAGATCTGCAGACAAAAAATTAATAAAAGTTCTACTCAGATTTGGTTCATGCTTATTTTCTAAGCCCCCTTTTTGCCGTTTTTACCTATTTAATGTACGAATTTCTAAAAATCCCTTCTTAGTGGATGTTTACGCCAACACGGGAACGTATAGTCCAAATTCCATGTTTCTGGGTAGAAGGGTTTGACATGGGCGATGATGAATCAGTCACGCAACTCTATTACATATAGATGAGCTCATATAAAATTTCAGGACTATATAGTAACTGGGAGCCAAATTCGGAGAATATACCGGATGAGATAGCAATTTGTAGCCCAATTCACGGAATTTTTACATGGCGACTACGCAAGTGTAGATTGTCTTGATGAAAAAGCACTTTCGTTGCTAAATGCGGTCGTTTTTTTTTTAATCGATGTTGAATCGTTCCCATAGTTGGGCTTATATTAACTTTTTATTATTTTTCTTATTGGCCTTCTTCATCATCGGTTCGCCTGGAGAAACCCAATGCGTAGAATGCTGCTTGGTCTCCGGTGTATCGTAATGAATCAATTAGGGAATTCATAAGGTGTACTAAAGTTGTATGTTGTAAAGAAATACAAGACGTGAAATAGTACATATGTGAATAACCTGTCGTATATTCATATACTACAATCTGAACAAAAATTGAATAAAAGCATTATATATGTAATGAATGTAATGATTTCAAAAAGCTCGCAACTCCCACTCTCTGATCGGCCATCATTAGTGATATCATATAAAACTGAAAATTCATTTTCTGTACTGAAAGTCTATTCGTGTGGGAAAAATCATCCAATTTGCAGTCCCGCAATAATAAATCTTGATACTTTTTATGATGACACCCTTGCAATTATCGGTTCTAGCTATAACCTTTAGCTAGATGGACCGTTTTTAAAAAACCTTTTTTAGTTTTCACATTTCTTTCAAAGAAACCATAAAGTTAATTAACGTTGAAAAAAACATTAATTGGTTGAAAAAATTATTGAATTTATTATGCACAACGTTAATTGACTCATTAAAACATGCAGTTTGATTCCCATGTTGTATATTTTTTATACACAGAATTCCCACCCTACTTTAAGAAACTTTGAATTATTTTTACAAAGATAATTTTGAATTATTTTCACACGATATAAAAGTTTATAGCATGTTCAGACGACGAAATGAACCACTTGGTTCGTTCTCTGAATCACGATTGCGAATCTGTGTTCAGACGATTGTTCTTGTTTCATTTTGACGTTTATATTTTTTGTGCAAATATTGTAAGACATCATTCTACTCTTTACGTTTCACTATTTCATTTTTTCCACTTTTATTTAAATATATATATGTAAATATATACTTTTTATTTGTTAAATGTTTCTATTTATTTTATTGCACACATTAATTTTTTGTTTTTTCTTTGTTTATATACAGCTAGTTCAGATAAACTAGCGATAATTTTTTATCAAAATTGGAGATGACAGCAAATTTTTCGTGGTTTGCAGCAAGGTTCAAAATGCACCAAGATGGTTTGCTCTCAAAATATTGTATGGCGAAACATGTTGATTCAATCATGATTGAGGCGCGAACCGTGAATGGGAGAGCGAACCTCGAATTTTACGTCCGTCTGAACATAGTATTATACTCATGTTGCCCATGTTTTGAACATAGATTTTCCACCCTGTGTAATGTTTAAAATGTTGTTCATCGTTTGTATGGTATGCATCAAAATTTGCGATATCTGATTATTTGGCAATTTGTATTAGGGCGGGTCGATTTAAAAATCGCCCAAGTGGCAAGGAAAATCGTATTCTAGGGATCAAAATAAGAAACTTTGCCGGAGGAACCATACCTCTAAAACGAATTCTGATGTCCCGACTTTTGACCTGTCTGTCTGTCATTCTCACTTTGACCCATTTAGAGTGCCCCAATCGAGTCCAAATTTTTTTTTGTGTGAAAATAATCTTTTACATCCATATTCATAAGTAAAATTTAGCTGCAGCTTATACTTCGCAACCAACGAGTTGCTTACTAGAATGTATTTTTCGCTTAGAATATATAATATAGCGAAGAGTTTATTCATAACACATTTCAGTCTATCAACTAAGAACTTAAAAAAAACTCTAAATTTGTATGATGCCATAGTGCATTTCTATGAGTGCCACCTTTTTCATTGAAAATCAATTCTGAGTTTGACATTTAGAATTGTATTTATCCCACGCAAGTAAAGATTTTCTAAAACAAAAAAAAAATATTAAATAAAATGGAAGAATCCGAAATAAACGAAAAAAAAAAACAATTAAAAGATCGGTGAATTGGGACCAAGAAGAAAAGGTAATTTGATATATTTCTATATTTTTAATTTACTCTATTTTATTTACATTTACAGGATTTATTATCATCTCTGGTCTTAGAGAAGCTAGAAACCTTGGAAAACATTAAAATAGATACAAATACGAACAAAAAGAAAGGGAAGGCGTGGAGCAGCGTTGGAGATTTGTTTAACAAGGTGTCCAAAAATAATAGAACCGTGGAGCAAATTCAAAATCAGTGGCGCAAAACTAAATACACAACAAAAACAAATAACAACTCACACATGAGGCAAATAAAACAAACAGGAGGTGGACCACCACCTGTTCATCTGAATAGCTTTGATGAAAAATTGGTTTCTCGTCTGTCGAAACATTTTCAGCACGATTACAACAGATATGACAGCAACTCCTTAGATGATGAATCTCCTAAATCCTAAATTTGATGACAACTCATTCATTCAAATTTTTAATAGCGACGTCGAAAAAGTGTCAATAACAGACGCAGAACAAAAAGCTCCGAAGCCAAAAGTACGCAAGAGGAGAAGTACAGAACAAATTGACGAGAATTCCATCAGAATCAAATTACTTGAAGTTAGCATTCAGTAAAAAGAGTTGGAAATGAATTATTCCAAATATAAATTTGAAGAAAAGAAAAAAGTTCTGGAATTACAAATTTTACAGATACGAACGAGGAGACCATAATTTAAAAAAAACAACAAAATTAAATTTTAGAAATACAAATGTCACACCTAAAGGAAGAACATGGTTTGAAAACTATGCCACTATGTTTTTATTAAATGTATTACAATTAAATTGAATTTTTAGTTAATTCACAGCGGAAAGTGATTTATGTGGTTTTTTTTTCAAAGCGTTCTCCTGTTTTGTTTGTTTAAACGAATTATTCACCCCTGTTCTTGAAACCACTATCAAAAAAAAAAAAAAAAACTCGTAAATGAAAAAATTCTTAAATCTACGAGTTTTTTGCTGTTCTCTAATTTCAATAAGAATATTTTTTCTCGTTTTAATTCACATAGAAAAGGCTTTGTGAAATCAAAACAAATGACCTTTTTTTCTACTAAGCAGGTCTTAAGAGATAAAAAAATAATTGATATTTAAACTGTAACATGTTTTTTATTGAACCTTGTCATTATTTTAAAAAATTAGACATTTATTTTATGAAAAAAAAAAAACGATTTAAAAAAACGTCTACATTTTGCGCTGATTAAAAAAAAATCTCGTAATAAGTGGTCGATGTTATTAAAACATACTTTTTGCGATGATGCTGTTCTATAACTATAATAAAAACTTTTTATTTACACAATCTATTTTCCATTATAATTTTTTCAATTATAACATAGATTCTTTATGCACTAATTATTGCAAATAAAGGAATTAAAAAATTTTTTTTTATCAAATCACATATTTTTATTTTTTTGCATATGTTCGAAACAGTAGTGATGCCAGTCAAATCCAATTTATTTGAATATCGAAATTTTTTTTGGTGATGCCTAACTTTTTAAAAATACAAAAGCCATTTTTAATTGAATGAAATTGAAGAACAAAACCAATTAAATGAACAAATAAGTTGTTATTTTAAAAGAAAATATTTTTCTTTATACTTTTTCTATAAACTTAAGAAAAAACATGCTCAAAATACTTAAAAGTTTTTTGTGAAACTGAATAAACAACCATATGGCACCTCGGTTTCGAGATAGCATATGTTCTTAACTCAAACATATGGTTCTTAACTCAAACATATGTTTCCATTAAATAAATAAAAAAGTGGTTTCAAGAAACCCAAAATTTCAATTTCATGTGATTTTAAATTCATTCTTATTCAAATAACGTTTCAAGAACAGCGCTGAGTATTATTTGTTAACTAATTATTTACTTGTTTTTTCAAATACATATATGAACTAAATATTTGTATTTTTGTTTAATGTACTCTACCATCTAGGTATTGAAATTAAATAAAATAATATAAAATAAAAAAATTTTTATTTAGGGCATTGGTATTTGCTGAATATTTATTATTTTAATTCATATTTTTTCATTAGAAATTTTGCTGAATATAGAGGGTACGAGAAATATCGGAACTTGAAGAACTGTCCAAACTTTCGTTGGTGGTATTTTGGTGATTTTTACTATTACAGTTTTCATTATCATCTGTAAAAATATTTTTTAGTTTCACATTTACACATTGCTGTATAACATCTTACCAAAATCTTCCCCTTTAAATATTATAGCCAAGTTGTAGAGAACAGCCAAAGCTACCATCAAAACTTTTGCGTTTTTCTTGAAATTCGCATTTTTCTAGAAGTATACGAAATCGACTCTTCTTTTGGTTTTCGCACAGGTGTGAACATACAGTTGGTACACTTGTACCCACCATCTCCAATCAGACGACCCATAAAATTTCGATTTTCTTAAAAAGTCTATTGAGTCTCAATTATTTAATGTCTCCATTTAAAAAAAAAAAATTTCGCGCACAATATTGTTTTATAATATTATCCAAATTGTTCACTTTGACAGAAAACAGCTGTTTCTCTATTGTTAACAATGGTTTAGAAGTTCGTTAGCATGAACTTAATGAACGTATGGCAAATGTGTTATGAATAACACGCACATATGTTAAATCTACACTAACCTTTTCTTATGAATATGGCTGTTATAGTTTTTATATCTATAGGACCGTAAAAATAGTCAAAATAAATGTTAAAGTATTTTTTAAATATAAAACCATCTAAAGTTATTTTTAAACAGTTTAACTACAACTAAAATCAGCTGATGTTCTCTTAGATAATTTTTTTTTGAAAAATATTTCCGACCACTGTCCGAAGAGTTATGAAATTTCAAAATAAAACTGAAAACTAAGATGAAGTAAAAACAACTGAGCAGAGTTGCCTCTTCTTTGATTTTGTTACAGATTGGATGCAAACAATTTGAACATAGGTAATAATAGCTTTTTAATTTAAGGTCGATTTAAAAAAAAATCGACTTTTGGTCGCAATTATGATTACGGGCCATTGTCTTTTAAAATATTTTAAAATGATTCTCTTTCAAAAGGGAAATAATGAATTGTTTTAAAATTTCTTTAAGCTATTTATTTTGGTTACAAGTAAGACAATTTTGGTGACCCCTAGTAAAATGGACAGATGAACATAGTCAAAGAAAATTTTAGGCAACTCTTTTGTTATTAAAAAAAAGGACTAAAATGAGCTATTAAAAGAATGCAGTTACAATGTTAAAATGCCATTTTCATAGGATCATTTTATTGAGCCAAATATGAAAACTTTTATAGACTATACAACGAGACTGTACCCACACACCACCAATTAATTTAGATGCAGGAATGAATTGTAGGTGAAAAATTACAGACATTAGGTAATGTTAACATTCACTGCAAACAGACATATGTATGCATAACAACGAGACAAATTTCAGACCACAATATTGTGTAATATTACTTTACTCAGAAAATCCATAACATTATGAAAGCAAATAAATTAGTGTTTTTCGTTGGAGAATATTGCGAAAAGTTGGCTGCTATTTAATAAATATTCCATAACTTGCTATAGTGTAAAACAGTGTTACTCATATCGAGTCATAACCGGCAAAAATACGTCGGTTTTGGCTTTTTGGTGAAATTCGATAATGGACTACCAAAATTTCATAACTGTAAACAGTTACGAATTAACGTTAGTGTGTGTTTACACATGACAGTTTTCTTGCTGAAAGTCTTGAGTTTATAGGTGAGACGGGAGAGAAGAATGGCAGGGGGTACATACTTTCATGTACTCTGAAATTCTCTTTTGTTTCTTGCTTCGTAATTTTCAAAGTGAAGTTATTTTACGTTTTCTTTCATTTTTATGTTCGTTTGTGTTAAGAAAGACAATAATTTAAAATAAAGTTAATTTTAATGAAATAAAATGATAAAATAAATAGACAAAATGATAAGGTAAACATGAACAAATCTTGAATTTCAATAGAAAAATTTCAGTGTGTAGACACGGATGAGAGTTTAAAAGAGAATTTCAAACAATTTCTGAAAGAAAAATTTCATGTGTAAACCGGGACTTAAGTAATTAAAAAAAAATTTTTTTTAATAAAAAAAAACTAAGATAATTAAAAAAGGTTTCCCCGGTAAAATTTTCATTTTGTCAGTTATGTCTTTTCGATGGTTATGGCCCGATATGGCTTTTGAAAATAAGCAAAACACTGATTTACACACAGGATAAACGGATTTGTTGTAACTACTAAATATATTGGTAAGCAGTTTGCAACCACTTTGAAAACCGAATTTAGGGTATATTAAGATTACAATTCTGTTTCCTATTAGAAAATATTTTATCATAATAAAAAATGTTTTGGCACAGTTAAATTTCTGTTGACACAACCGAAAATACAGTTTTTCAACATTAGAAGAAGTGTGAAAGTCAATTATACTCTCAACATTAATATCCTAATTTCAAAAACCGAAATGTCACAAAACGTTTGAAATTTGTAAAAAGAAAAATTAAGTTGATTTTAACTAAAACTATAGAATTAGGCCCTTGATTACTTTATATTATGAAACAAAAGTTTACAAATTTTCTAAACTTTTCATATAAAAAATTATAACTTAAAAAATTGTTTTATAAACCTGGAATTATGCAAACGTTATTTATGATAAACACCTTTAAAATTTCAAAATCATCCACAAAACACATTTTCTACAAAATAAAAACCAATTACATACATAGTTTTTAATTCTAATCTCACAATTAATAATTAGTTTAAAGAACAAATTATAAAACTATTTTAAAAAATAAACAAAAAATATTTGTCGGAAATAAGGGCGTTATTGCAATCATTTAAAAAATTTGGTCACCTTAAGTAAATTGTCGTTTATCGGTTGAACGTTCTGTTCTGCATGATTTGTATTTGTTATGTTTTCCGTAAATGTAAATAATTGTATTCTATAGTTTTATATCTTTCATCAAATTTCTTAGATAAAATTATCTTCGATCTGATGAAATCTAAAAGTAGCTTAAATTCAAAAGGAGAAATGATTATTATTAAATATTTAACTTTATGGATACAATCCAATCAAGCCCGTTTGTAATACTTTTACTTAATACTGATTATTACTATTATTATTATTATTCTCCTCTTTTTCTCTCTTTCAACTTTCAATATCAATCTCAATCTTTTTGCATCTTTGTTTCTTTGTACATATTGTTGGCCACTCTCTAACAAGCATTTCTCATATATCAATTATTTTCGTTTTGTTAATGTTTTATGTATTTTATTGCAAAAAAAAAAAAATTCAAATATTTGTAAATTATTACAAGTTTAATTTTATTTATTTAATTTAATATTTGTTGTATATTTATGTTAAGCACAAAAAGCAAACAATATTATTTAACCGTAAAGGAGTATTTATGTATATATATTTTTTTTTATAAACGTACAGAATGTGAATTGTACATTAAAATCAAAATACAGTAATCCCTCCTGTAAAGCGGGTCTCTAAAATTACCGCACTTAAAAAGTGGTTGATCGTCAGTGTATCCAAAATGAAGAATTTTTAAATCGATTTTCAGATCTTAAAATCTGTTCATTGTTGTTTCAAATGACATCGTTATTGCCAAACCCTTCAAACATAATAGCGGTTAGATTCGCCTGCAACTTGTAAGTCCTTCATAGAAAAATTTACAAGAGATGTATCAAGTAATTTTTTTAAATACAAAAAATTAATGATTTACTATGAGCTGAATCTAGAATTGTATGATTAAAGGTTTGATTCAAGCTTTTTGTTGAAAATTGTTCGTAAACGCTTTGTTTATTATTTGTTTTAAGCAATTTCGGTTAGTCGTTGTATATAATCAACTTTGTAATAGTTTGTCAATCATAAGTATGCAATGTAAATAATGTTTTTCGATATGACGCACTTACTTGATGCCGAATAAGTGCGTCGTATTAATGCTTTGTATCACTAATACCAACTATCCAATTGGTGCAGCTTTGAATTTACGTGTCACACTTTACAATCCCTGTCAAATTGTATCTTATGCACTGCAATTTGAGAAATTGGTAGATCTGATGGGGAAAAATCTCTGCAAATTTAAAATATGTTATTAAATATATCAGGTGTACAAATAAGTTGCTGCCGTTTGATCTGCGCCACTAGTAAGTTATGTTAAAATTTTCAGATATAAAGCGTCATTATCGTAAGGTTGGAAGTCTATCAACAACAGCGCAATTTCAGGAACTTTTGATTTACTTCATCAATTTGAAAAAAATTTGCAACTGAAGCGAATCGATTGCTAGTAGAAGCATATGGAGTGGCTGCATTATAGCTGCGTTCACACTATGGGTTTAGCTTGTGTACATATGTTTTTAGCACATGCAATTTGTACACATCGTGTGAACCCTTTCAAACATTATTTATGTAAAATACACGTGGAAAGTCATATATAAAATTTTCAATTTGATATGACAAAACATATGAAAATACAACACTGCTTGTGGCGAAAGAAAAACAGAGTAAATTGAAAAGATTAATATAAAAAAAAATAAATTGTTTAATATTACTTAACAATATAAAATAAATTCGCAAATTAAAAATATAGCTGTTGTAAACAAAACAAACAGAGGTTTGAATGCAAAAATTATGAATCGTATGTAAAACGCAAATTTTGACATACACACGGAATTACATATGGATCGTAAAACTGAATTTACATATGGGAAATACATATCGTGTGAACACACCGTAAATGCTTGAAATTGTTAGTTTTTTCAAAAGTTAAAGAACGATGAATTTAACATCGAAGACAAAGAACGTAGCGGAAGGCCGAATGTGTACGAAGATACGGAATTGTTGGATCAAGGTTTGCACCAAAAGAGTGCTTCAACAAGCAATTTCACATTGCTTAAAAACATTGAGAATGATTCAAAAACAAGGAAATTGGATTCCATATGAATGGACGACGGGAAACGTTGAACACCGATTTTCCACATGCGAAATGCTGCTTGCCAGGCATAACTGAAATGTTTCACTGTACCGTATAGTCACTCAACTTGTAGTCCTATATTATGGTTGCTTAAATCAAACAAAACCACATGTTATGGCGACACTCATTACCTATTTGGAAACACTAGACATTGCTGCTTCTTATTTCCACTATTTCGATAGATGATATACGGCCTGTCTGAGCAGCACCTCACATCATATGAAGACATACAAGATTAGGTCGATTCGTATATATGTAGCTCTGTGGCAATGCTCATCCATGCCGAGATATTGAGAACGGGTGGCCAAAACTGATAGAATGTTGTTGTATTTTGAAGTTAATTAGAATACTGTGTATGAAATGGAATTTGGTTTGGTCACTAATTGACATTTTATTAAAATTGTAATAAAACTTCGAAACGTGTTTTTAAATCATTTATTGGAGTTATTACAGTCTCAAAAGATAAAACATACTTCAGACGCGGTAAACAAAAACCTTATTTGTACACCTGATAGTTTTAATGATAACCAGTTAGAGCTTGTACCCAGTTTACCTTCATTTTTCTACAATTCATGTTAATATATTTCAAAGAAAATCCACCAAGGTCTTAGACATCCATCTCCTTAAAATATTTTCGTACGAAAATTCCCTGAACAAGAATTATTGTTGATACAAACGCAATATACTATATCCAATTTTCATAAATTTTGTCTTAAACTAAGTTAAAAGATTCTTTAAAATTTTCAAATAAAAAAATTATCTGGATTATTTCAGATCTCAGCGTTACCTGTTACCAAAGTTTAGTACACACTTTTACATCCCAAGGGCCCGCGTTTACGCATTATAGCAGGGATAACTGTAAATTCTTGTTTGTTATCATAAGCGACGCTATACAAGTGACAAGGTCAAAACGAAAATGACCCTGTACATTTTATTTTATTTAGCAAAACGTATGTCATGGTTTTTTAAGTTCTCTTTTTTTTTTTTGTTTTGCTTTGAAATTGTAAAGAACAAATTGATTGATGTATTTATTTTAAATGGTCACTTTAAGTTTATCTGCATTTTAAATGTGTGTTTGTGTGTGTGCGCAAAATTGTTACCTATCTCAAACACATGCATAAAAATACCAATAAAAAAAGCTCACAGTATACTTACATATGTATGTCTAAACCAAAACAAAAAAAAATTAAAATAAAAATGATAATTACTCATTACTGTCATTTGCCCATTTGTTTCGTTTTGTTTGTTCCGTTTGTTCCATATTTAACCCAGCTTAATGGATCGACCACGGCACCTGTAGTCAGTGTATGCAGCAGCGGCGGTTGTGGTGGTGTTGGTGTTGGTAACAAAGCAGTTGTTTCAGGTAGTCCCAACAATCATCATATACGTTTTGAGACAACTCCTTCTGCAGATGATAATTTTATTGGAGGTGGTGGTTCTAGTGGTAGTGGAGGTGGTGGTGGCGCTACAAATATTGTCAAACTATCACACACGGAACAAGCATCCACATCGTCAATATCTTTCGATAACACAGCTGAATCACAATCTGCTGGTATTTATATGGGTGAAACAGGTGCGCATCCTCAAGCACATTATGATGCAAAATAAATATAACAGCAACAAAAAAAAAATGTATCATAAACCATCTCGCGTACTTACTTTCAATTAGATTTTTTGCTAAATTATAGTATTTATGTTTTAGAGTGGCAATTGTTTGTATGGACATTTACGAGGGTATCAAGTAAGGAGCGTCCACCGAGTATTGGCACTATTAGTTTCAAAATAAACATTAAAAGTGTGTCAAACAATTAGAAAATTGTAAAGCAAAAGTACACACATATTTTTCCTTAACTTAAGGATAAAACATTTAATAGATTTCTATTTTTAAAATAAGCGCAAACATTCTTCTTTAGTTTAGTTAAAGTTTCATTCAAAATAATGTTTTCTTGAAATTAAATAAAATTTCTTTCATATCTATGTTTCAGTATTTTATGAATTTTTAAGAATTCCTTTTTGAATTGCTGAACTTTTATTTATTTTTTCAAAAAAAACAAATAACATATTTTTTAAAAAGCCTACCACAATAACTTAAAATAATGAAATGTTAACTTTATTTTTAGCAGTCTATTACTCGTTTTGGTATGAAATATGTTAATCTTAATTAAAACTTTTAACATGTGTTTTTTTTAAATTGAGTGCCTTAAAATACCCTTTTAAACAAACAAATGTTACCACAATACATACACACATGCATTGTTTATTATGAGTATGTATTACAAACATATGAGTTTTCTACACATACATACATACATACATATACAAAACCAAAAACCATTTTGTTATATTTTGCTTAATTGTTGACATTAATTTATTTTTTGCTTAAGCATAGTACTCACATCGACTTCGCTTGAATGAAATTTTCAGACTATATAAAAAAATAATTTTTCATAATCTGCAGTTTCGCATAGATTAAATACACAAGACTATTTAAGCAACTTTTCTATAATTGTTAATAATTTATTCAATTCGGGTGGAAATTTTCACAAAAACGAACGGATTACTATGCTTTTCTGTAGAACTAAGACGACCATGTGACCACCGATGATTGAAATATGTCACAGAACACGGAATAATAAACAGCTGTATAAAAAAATAGGGGTGGTGAAAAAAAATAAAATATTAAACTTCAACGATGCCCTTAAGCTGAAGGCATAGACTACGCGTTTCACACTTCACCGCTTGTTGGACTGCTGTTAAAAAGGTACTTTCATAGAATATGAGGTACATGCAAAAGTTTAAAACATTCGTGCCGTTCATTTGCTTTCAACATTTTCAAGCTAAATGACGACTACTAATCAGCTGATGTGTGAATGTAAAATGAAGTAAAAGTTAAAGAAATTTCTGCAAGCAATCGTATTAACGAGAAAATAATAAAGGGTGATTTTTTAAGAGCTTTCGGATTTGATTAAAAAAAAAATACATAAAATTATGAAATCTTTATTTAAGTCGATAGGAGAACGATCTATATAATTCAATGTTTAAAGATGATATCATGTAAATGTTGATCGCGGCTGCGCCTCAAATCGTTCATACGCTGAGTCCAATTTTAGAATACTCTCTCCAACATATCGGTCGGTATCTCATGAATAAATTTTTCAATATTGGCTTTCAGTGCGTCAACCGTTGCGGGCCTTTCGCTATAGACATGAGCCTTAACATAGCCCCACAAAAAATAATCGAAAGGCGTTAAATGACACGATCTAGGCGGCCAATTGATCGGCCCCAAACATGAAATAAACTGTTCACCAAACTCGCCTCTCAATTGGGCCACGTGTTAGTCCAAAATCAAGTTTGTAATCATCGCAAATCCTTCCGCAAAATGTTCCACGTAGTGGAGTAAGAGAGGCCCAATTGCTGCGAACGGCGCCGAATCGATAATTCACGGTCATCTCCTCTGTCCGCACTCAACGTTTGCGTATTAGTGGTTTAATGTCCAATATTTGATGCGAAATTTAGTCAAGATTCCACCTCAGAAGGTCGCCCAAACTGACCATAAAATGGAAGAAGTGCACGATGCACTTTCTTAACCGAGCATGAATTTTGATAATAAAATTCAATAATCTCCAAGCGTTGTTCGTTTGTAAGTCGACTCATAGTTAAATTATATATCAAACTGAACATGTTTGACAGTAACATTTTCCACGAAAACAGCTGAGCTGCCAAAAACAATGTTTCCAAAAAGAAAGTTGCTAAAAAATCACCGGGAAAGAAAAAAAATAATTTTAACACGTGTTATGAATGAGGGTGCGTCAATAATTATTTACAAATCATATAAGGATTTGATTTGTTTTGATTCGATTAAAACATTTGTTTAATCTCATTCCAGTAATGGTGATTACCTCAATTATCCGGGATAGTAAATATATTTGTTTGCCTCCATTACTTGTGAATGCAGCCCAAAATAAAGATGTGCAAAAAACGAAATGGGGAAGTCCCATTATTCACAATAGTAATTTAATATATGGGGGGTTTCATGTCAAGTGCACCAACTTTTGAAACCGATGACTTCCGATCGGGATGAAATTTGCACCAAGGTTAGTCCTATTGGATAGTAGCTTAGACACAATTCTTCAACAAGATCGGTCCAGATCTCTCTGAGTTAGAGGGGGATCAAAATTTGACATTTTGGCCAAACAGGTGTTTTTCTCATCCATGTAACTTATTACCTATTGTTCTTAGAAAATTTTCTCCCAAATAGTTTAGATAGCTATTTCTTCAATATTTCGGAAAAAAAATACTTACAAAAAAAGAATTTTTTTTGACTTTTTTTTTGCTAAATCAAAGCATTTTTTGCCTTTTTTTTCAAAAAGGGCTTTTTTTTCATAAGCTTAGGATTTTTCCTTTAAGAGCTTTTTGGTCGCTTAGTGGGATGGGAGTGGGGTATCTATCAAAATAAATGTTTTGTAACTCAAGACAACGGTTTTTCAATTTTTCACAAATGCACTATTTTGAATTTTTTCCTATTTGTGTGAAAAACTTTACAAATAAAACTTATGCTGAGAAACTAGACAAATTAACCTTTCCGAAGGTATGTAACATACCTAACTAAAATTTTATACCCTCGATACTGTAATACCCAGAATATGTTAACCTCAGGAAAAAAAATCGCTTTTTTTCTATAGAAATGTTGAAAAATTATTATTTTTTATTTATTTTAAATAATAATTAAATTAATGTATAATAATAATAATATTAAAAATAAAAAGATAAATAATTTATTAAAATTTAATCTTAATTGCATTAGATCCATTTATATCATAACTTTTTTTATACTTAATTTATTGTAGCTGATGAAATATTTAAGTCTTGGAAATTTTTAAATACCCAGTCTTACTGCGTTTTTTTGTCAATCCTTTCTTGGCGTTACTAGGTTCTGCTGTTGATTTCGCTGCTGGTTTATTTGTTGTCTTTGGAAAGAAATCGCATTGAATAGAGGCAGAAAACTTTTTCAACTTGAGTCTTCCATCGACAAGCGGTATAAAAGCTTAGTATTGAGCGGTGCCATCGATTGTTACCGCAGCATCGAATCTACTTTTCAGTGTTTTCAATGTTTCCTGATGATCCTCTTTGCTACTAAAAACTATTTTAGTTTCTTTACAATAACTCTTTGCCCAATGGAATAAAGCAGTCGCATCTAAGATGCGATCTTGAGAGTACTGGAGGCTATACTTCGCTGCATTTCTTTTAAGGTTTGCTCCAATACCATCACATGCTCCTTTACCATGAGTAGTAGGATGAAAATGCCACTCAGCTGGCATTCCAAAATCTTTTTCATGGGCCATAAGAGTTGCGAAGCTACTTTTGTTTTTAAAATGTTGACGAGCTCCGTCCGAAACTTAGTATACCTTGTTTACTGTAAATTTAGATTTTAGAAATTTTAGTATTCTCTTCTGGTACTCATAAACTGCAACGGTATCATGTTTTAAATCATCGGATATGATTGCCATACTTTTGTGTTCCAGTTTTTCATCTTTCATGTAGTAAATAACTACTGTGAATATAGTTGCTTGGTCGTTATTGAAGTGGAATGCTTGTATGGCATCCTGTAGAACATATTTATAGTTTTCTGCGAAATCATATGAAATAACGAATTCACCAGGTTTCAAATGTATCTTCAAATCCTTGAAGAATGATCATTGCTCTTTGACTGAAAAGTCATGGGTTCTCAAGTTTAGCAATCCTGTACATATTTCTTCCACAAAATCATCCACATTTAAAATGATTGTTTTCAATGTGCATCTGTCAGTCTGAATCCAAGAATCAAATTTGACCTCCTCTATATATTCTCGATCTAAAGAGTTGATTAAATTTTCTTTGATGAATGTGGTTTTCGGGCAATTGGTACATTCACCTAAGTGGGAAGAAGTTGTTGCGTTAGGACACATAGTCAATTTAAGGCAATCGCGGTAATCGTGTAAATCTTCTGCCGAATCATCTGTTAAATACTTTAAGTTGATTTCCTTCAACATCAGTTTAACATTTTCATGGTAAATGCAAACGCATACTGTGTGAGTTCCGCTGCTTTCTGCCAAAACGCAATGTTTAGGCCTCATTTGGGTAAATTTCGTGAAGCCAATTTTAACATCCTTGTGTTCAGATTGAAATGTTGCAAATAACTCTTTCAGGTTACAGAGAACCATTCTCTTCTCGTATGTTATGAAGGTAATTTACATACTTTCGGAAAGGTTAATTTGTCTAGTTTCTCAGCATAAGTTTTATTTGTAAAGTTTTTCACACAAATAGGAAAAAATTCAAAATAGTGCATTTGTGAAAAATTGAAAAACCGTTGTCTTGAGTTACAAAACATTTATTTTGATAGATACCCCACTCCCATCCCACTAAGCGACCAAAAAGCTCTTAAAGGAAAAATCCTAAGCTTATGAAAAAAAAGCCCTTTTTGAAAAAAAAGGCAAAAAATGCTTTGATTTAGCAAAAAAAAAGTCAAAAAAAATTCTTTTTTTGTAAGTATTTTTTTTCCGAAATATTGAAGAAATAGCTATCTAAACTATTTGGGAGAAAATTTTCTAAGAACAATAGGTAATAAGTTACATGGATGAGAAAAAACACCTGTTTGGCCAAAATGTCAAATTTTGATCCCCTCTAACTCAGAGAGATCTGGACCGATCTTATTGAAAAATTGTGTCTAAACTACTATCCAATAGGACTAACCTTGGTGCAAATTTCATCCCGATCGGAAGTCATCGGTTTCAAAAGTTGGTGCACTTGACATGAAACCCCCCATATATTTTTATTGTTTACTGCAAATCATATTACAAAATTTTGTCTTAATGCATCGGGAAAATCCGATTCTCCGATATATTTCCGGTCCCGACCATCCCGGATAATGAAGGTTCAACTGTACATATTTCGTATTTAATTACAATTAAAACATTTGTAGTGAAAATTCAAATGAAATCACTTTATTTGTCCATGAGCCTTTCTACAATATATGCCTATTTAATTACCTTTAAGATGGCTCATTTGTATGGGGGATATCTTTTAATTTAGACGGTTTCTAAATATTGATCAATCGAAATACAGACTAAAAGCCTAGTTACCAACACGTTGTTAAAATGTAACCGTATCGTATCATAACGTTGGTATTTAGTGCAATTATAGAACGTAAAAAACGAACCAGCATGTTGCTGTGTAAAATTAATCAAACTTTATCAGCTGTTCACAAATGTCACGTACAAACGTAGCAAAAAACTGAAATCAACAGAAGCTAACGATACGATACGTTTAGCTTAAGTTGGGTAAGCACTTGTATGTGTTTTTCATAAGACAGGTTGAATCAGCTGATTCACGCCGATACCGTTACGCGTGGGTAACTAGGCCTTAACTTTCGCTATGTATATTTTAAAAAGTGTACTGTGTATTCGTTTTTTTATTCACCTGGACTTTTATTTTTTCATATATATCTATCTCCAAAAAATAGTTAAATTCAATTTTCTAGGCTGATACAATTTTTGGAAAACAGAATTTTATTAATACAACTACGAGTAGTTTTTTTCGAATTACGTTCGTATTTTGTGCCACAGATGTGACACAGAACATATTTATACTTTCTGTATTTTATTATTTTTTTGGCGCCACCTGTTTTAAATTTAAATTAATAAAATTTGGATTTGTTAAATCCCAGTCATTGGAAAATGCAACAACTAATATTTGTAAGATATTGGTCCCAACATTGAATTTTGCTAAACATATAAACTTTTAAATAAGCAATTTTTATTCGATCCCGATCTATCTGCTTTGGAAAACGGATTCGGGAAGTAATTCTGAATTGGTTGCTATAATAAAATATATGGTGGGTCCATCAACCGATTTTAGAAAATCGTAAAAATCAGAACCATATTTGAACAGTGATCCACAGAATTATCATGAGCCTCAATTATCATTTTATGCAATTTTTTTTATTGGCGAAACAAATTTAATGAATAAATTAAGTTAATTGATGATCGACATTGCTGAGTATCAGATACTTTACCCCATTTTTAGAATATGTAAAATGTCTGATGTTCACACCATAAAAAATTAAATAAAATAAATTTTATGTATTCTATTTGACATAATCATTGCTTTTCAAGGTATACATTCTTCGGATGTGGTTTGAAACAACTTCCAAAGAGGTCAATATAAAGTTATTATAAAAAACTTCTAATCTTCATACAATCAAATAGAAATGTAGATTATCAAAATTTATATTGATATCGACAAAACAAAAAAGAAAAGGAAAAAATAAATGAAAATAAAAAGTTTATATAATAAAGTAAAAATTGAGGATAATTTAAATAGGAAGAACTGACACTGAGCCAATAAAAGTTTATATTGGGAAGGGAAAAAATATTTTATACGTATATATTGACAATGAACTGATTAAATTG
Source organism: Cordilura impudica (assembly GCA_963682025.1). Taxonomy (NCBI): domain Eukaryota; kingdom Metazoa; phylum Arthropoda; class Insecta; order Diptera; family Scathophagidae; genus Cordilura; species Cordilura impudica. The sequence goes on along the minus strand of OY821520.1, from coordinate 195,883,978 downwards.
CTAAAAGTGTCAAGAAGTGATTTATCATGACATCTAAAATACTTAACAGCATCAATTAAAGACAACTTCCGTCCTATGAAACTCTGTGCATTTTAAATTGTTTTTGCTTTTCATACAAAATGTTAAAAAAAATTGTAGTTTCTGTTAGAAGACCCAATCATCTACATCATAGAATCAATTTCATTTTTGATTCGATTTATTAACAAACTTTAAAATAAAATCAAATCCATTTTGTTTATTTGTACGTTTTATTTTATTTTTAAAAGTATTTTTAATATTTATTTCCCCATTTTTGAATGTACTTTGACGAATTCATAATAAATTCGGATTTATTTAATTTCGGCTTTAAATGAAATCTATTATTTGTAGTGTTGCCAACTATATAAAACATTTATAATAAATTAAGTAACCCAGACTTCTCCTATACCAATTTAATGACGAATGCAAATATTTTTACTTAATACTACAAACTGAATGAATTTAATGAATTTAATATTGTTACAACATTGTACACACACCTGTATAGGTCCGTTTGCGAAAAGTTACGTTTTTCATAATATTCTGTAATAAATTATTTAAAAAACGTAAGTAAACGTTATTAATTCCAAAGTATTTTAACAACAGCAAACAGCTATATTGATACATACATACACACACATAAACACACACAGACATACATAAACATCAATATCAAATGAAAGATAGTTATTATGTACATATATACCTACCTATACATTCAACATATAGTACATAAATACTTACATGCATACATACATACATAAATGAACATATTATATACATAAGTATATCGAACATTCATAGAATCGAAGAGTAAAACCACATTGTGATATTAGTTTAAATTACAAATACAAAAATCTACTTCGATTGTTTTAGTTACAAGTCCTTTGTATACAAATTTATATATTCGATAAACGTTTATAACTACCATCATATCAAAATTTTGAAACATTTAATCAGAAAACTAATCAAACCCAACTTGTAAATAATGCAATTAATTTCAATTCAGAAATAAATTTTTATATTAATGGTTGGTTGGTTAGCTTGAACCGACAATTATGTGTCACACACTGAAAAAAAAACATGCGACATTTAACGAACTTATTTTTAATTAACTATTTTAAATCTTACGTAAATCGTAGCGAATTTTCTCGTAATACGTGGGCATGGCTTCTTGGATGAACAATTAGGGTTGTTAATTATTCAGGTTTTAACTTTGGCCGATTAAAAACTAAAAAAAATAAAAATATAGATCGATCAAGCGATCAAGTTTTAAAAATTCTTCGATTAATCGATGAAAAAACAGTTCAAATAAATAAACATAAAAGCATAAATCACAATAAATTCAAATGAAATTCTATTTTATTTTATGTACAAGAAAAATTTTAAAACATTACTAAAAAAACGTTAAATCAAATAAACATAAAAGCATGAATCACAATTAATTCAAACCAAAAAAAAATTTTTTTATGTAAAGAGAATTTCAATTTCAAATTTCGAACAAATAAACATAAAAATAAACTTAAAATAAATTGAGATATTTTATATTTGTTTTCCCATTAAAAATTGAAAAAAAATTGTGTCATTTTCTTTTTAAAGTTTGATTTTTTAAAATACTCGTTTAATATAAGTATACTATTTTATACTATTACACCCTGTATAATGAGTTTGTGCTGATGTTTGTAACCATGCCAATTTAGCGCTCTTCGCGCTAAATTTAGCGCTTTAGATTTTCCATGCTTTTTCGCTTTTTAATTACAACAGTTCATGTTAAACAAAATTGTACATATTTAAACAACTTCCATCACAAACAAAGAGTCTCATAATTGGTTCTCTTATTCGTCTTCAAGATAAAATTATATAATAAGATTATTATTATTATTTAGATATTATAATTATAATTATTATAATTAAAATTCCAATAAATCTTAAGTCTAAAGCACTAGCAACTTAGGCTATCGGCTTATTCCGATCAATCTAGCATCAATCTTTCTATAGAAAGAGCCATTAAAGACATCTTGAATTAAACCCCTTTATGAAAAATCGTTAGAGACGATGGTGTTAAGGAATATGTACAATGATTTGAACGTGTATCTGGGACATGAAGCCAAAAAAATGTGGATAACAAAAAACTTTTTGATGACTTTGTATTGTTTGGCGGATGAGATTGATCCTCTACTTAATGAAATTTGCTATTTAAGTTTTAGTTAAGAATTGGACACACAAAAGTTAACTGATCTGTTATATACGAGCTAAGGCCTAAATTTAACCATTTCTTAACTCAGCGGGGACAACATTTTTTCAAAAAAGTCTGAAGATGTTAAAAAATTTTATAAAAGAATTTGAAAAACATAAATAAACACTATAGCGTTTTAGCGTTTTTGGGGTACAGTTTTGTACATTTTGCTTGGAAAAAGTTGATATCGCTGCCGCTCACAACTGTACTATTTGATTTTAAATAATATTCGACAGCTAACAACTTTAAAATACTTTTTGAATTGACTAAATTTTTATATCTTAAATTATTGGTGAGTATGTGTGCAACCGCATCACAGCCCCTTACAAATCAATCGACCGATTCACTTTATATTCATATCATATGTTAGTTAAGTTACGCGAATGGTACCATCATATGGCGCTATATTGTTACTTCTATAGCAATTGGTCGATTGAGATCTTATTTATAACCATAAGTAAGTTATTTTTTGTGAGAAAGCAGAAAGCTGGTTTTGCTCTTTAATTCAATTGCGTCGATTTAGAATATTTTAAATCCAAAATATTTATTTACGAAACAACATTCGATGGGATCCAATAGTAATACTAATTATGGTGAGATAAAAAAAAATCGATATTTTTAAGAAATAATTTCAAATTTACATATGACGAATGACATTACAAAAAAATTTATATTTGCTGAAAATAATAATTTAATGATTCGTTCGGTTCAAGATTGACATACCTCGTATAATGAATAACTCAAAAGATACATATTATAACTAATTGTGTCATTACAGAGAAAATACTTTTTTTTTTTATAGACAAGTACACACACACATATACTTATTTTGTTTATAAAACCAACCCATATAGCTTAAACGTTTTTTAACAAAGCTTTAGCTTATAACTTATACTCAAGGCCAATTAATTTGTAACCAATAGAATAATAATAAGAAATATTGAATTTGTTTTAGCTACAAGATAATACATTTACACATACATACATTTTTAACATATCTTCGATCATTATCCATCAATTGAAACTCTTTGCAGCAGACTCATTAAATGATAACCATTAAACAAGTTAGTTGTGTGGCCACTCCTTAATTCTTCATCGTTACAACAATCAAAATGACAAATGTTGGTTATTTAAAACATATCGTATGCCTGCTTGTATTGCATCGTACACATTAACATTTTTGAAGCTAACTTAAAAAAAAATCTTTGTAGTCACATTTTATCCTTCCACACCCAATCCATTAACAATCGATCGCTTACAGAAACACCCATCACATTACAAATTACTGCACTACTAACAAATTCAACTACATACTTCTTACTGTTATCCTTTAATCATATTAATTTCTGTCTTTCGTCATTATACACATCTATTCGATATATTGTCAACCAAATTGATCATCATGAATCTCAATCTACTGTTTGTATCACAGCAAGATGCATTACTAATAAATTGTATTCGAATAATTACAGACAAAGTGGATGGATCATTTTCTAGGTCGAGATCATCATCCATGTCAAGTATAGACATGTCTTCCGCAGAATCTGTTACCTGTTTAGCATTCATTGAAACTTTTGCTAAAAAGAGTGGTAAGTATTGTTGTTTTCTATTCCCAACTATAAACATTGCTTCGCTTTGTTAAACGTATTCTTAGATCTGTTGTTATCACACGAAAAACTCGCAAAAACTCAAAAAGCTCTCGTATGTATTATGCACTAATTGATCAAATAAATACACCGATTAGAAAAAGTATTCGTACACCTAAAACTGAAATTGTCATGCGAATACTAAAAAAACAAAACAAAAACAAAAACAAGAAAAAATTAACTAAGCTGAATTATTTGATTTTTCTAAAAAATTATTAAACTATGAATTGTTGTGCGCTTTGTTTAAATTTTGTTTCAAATGTTTATGTATCCAATTTGATCCATTATTGACGAGTTTACCAACCCCGTTGCCTGCCATACAACCCCAAACCACATTGTCATCTCCACCGTATATAACCGTTGGCAAAAGATTTTTTCTCTCTTTTTCTTTTTCTTTCTTTTATTTTAAAATGATACTCGTTTCCAAAATTCTGGAGCCTTGGTTTCATACTCATTTGCAAAGTTCATACGTTTTATTTTCTATAGACATCGAAAATGAATGGCTTTTATGTGCTACACGACCGTGAAGTCAGATTTTTTTTATATTTTGTGAACGGTGTTTTCATTGATGTCTTTGCTGAAAGATTCTTTGATGTTAGAACTAATTTGGGAAGCAATAATTTTGAGATTCTGGTTTATCGAAGCCAAAATAGTTCGCAGAACCAGGTGTTGACAAAATTAAATTGGTGGATTTGTAGCTTTTTAGGAGTTACTACACTTTGAAGTTGCTTCTGTCTATGATCCGGCAAGATTTACCCTCATTTCCAATTTTTCTCTCGTCAGCACCGATTCGTTTGATTTTGGGATTCATCTTAAAATATAGTTTCCAAAGAAAATCGATGAAACAGACTTTTACGTCGTTGTATTCTTCGCGATTCTCCTAATTGTAAATGTATGAATACTTTTTTTTTGCACTTATAGTTGCCATACTGCGTATTTTGCGTTGTTAACAAAAAAATAATAAGCAGAAACGTTCCGTAAGTTTTTTGTTAAATAAGTAAAATTCTCAATGTGTCAATGGTAAAAAGTTCGTAATTCAAAATATTTAATTACAATTCTTATTAATATTTAAAATTTTCATCTTCAAGTCTACGGATACTTTTTCTAACTATTAGACTAACACTGATAGAACCTCGATTACCATTGGTAGTGAAAATATTGAGGGGGATATAGATGAGTGCGTCAATAACATGATGTCTATAATAATTCCATATATCTCAAATTCAAAGTTTAAATGCTTATTTGCAAAATCCAACAAATGGTCCAAAACATTAACAATTAATAAAAAAAATAATATTAATAAATATTATTAATAAAATTAATAAAAAAAATAATTTTTTTTATTTCCCATCGAAGTTGAAAAATAGTGAAAAAAATAGACAGTTGGTAAATAGCGATTTACGTGGAAAAACACAAAGCAAGCAGTATACTTTTTTCTCTATAATATAAATACTTAAATCAATGGAAATAAAAAAAATATGATTAGTTATCAACTTTTTTTTATATTCAACCTGAAGCTGGACCAAATTGCCTAAAAATTGTGTGTGTGTTTTTTTTTTTTTTTTTTTTTGAAAAGTGAAAATTGAAACTGAAAAACTAAAAATCTGTTTTTAGCAAAATTTTAAATCTTTGAACATATTTATATTTATTCAAAATATCGTATGCGCACATGAAATTTTTGATGTTTGCAACCTCATTCGTTCTAAGGGCGCCAATGTGCGTCGTACCAAAATTATTGAAAAAGGTGCCTTTTTTAAAAAGTGCCTTTTCTTATAAAAAGAATTTTAATCATTTTTCAACAGGCGTTTTGACGCGTTACAACTAAAGCAGGCCACACACTGTCAACAAATCGTTTCGATCGGTCGAAAGTAGTTTTGCCACACACTTGTTGATCGGTTGACAATTTTAATTGCACGTTGTTCGCCGGCAAGTGAAGATGGAACGCGGAAAGAAAATAATAGCCATATATGGTATTTATTTATGTGAAAGAAGAAGTGAGGAGTGTAAGAGGAAAAAATATCGCTCAGTTTGGATGCAGGAGTGGTTAAAAAGGCGAGATGAGTTTCGCACATAAATTTATTAAATGAAGTGGAATTATCTGCTCCTGCAGTGTACAAAAATTTTCTAAGAATGAACACAGAAACATATGAGGAATTACTTTCCCTTGTAATGCGAAGAGAAAATCGTCAACTACGCCACACACACGCAACCGATCGCAAGAAAGACAAAATTTTTTGTCAATTTTCGATTTGTATGCAAACCACGCTACACACATAACAATCTGTCGAAATTTCGACCGATCGAAACGATTTGTTGCCAGTGTGTGGTCTGCTTAAGTTGTGTGACAAATTTACAAGAGTTGTGCAAGTTAATTTTCAAACAATTTTTGACAGTTCGTTTGCGAGAGTGGAAAAATGCGCAGTTTGCACAGTTTACGAGGGTTTTAAGCGTAATCATGAGTAACCTTATTATCTTTCCAATAAAATAAAAAAAAATTAAATTCAGTTGAAAAACAGACAATGTATTACAAATTCCTCATAGCAACTAATGAATTGCAGCCACTTGATTAAGAAATTCGAGCTTACATTTTGTAAGTTATTGAAATAATTTACTACTACACTTCTGTATTCTAGTTCTGATTTTTCGCAAATTTCGGAAAATTAAAATGCTCTAAACTGGCCCTCTTTAAGGTCATATTTAAATTTTTGGAGAAAAAAAAAACCGATATATGTGAAAGGATTTTGATAAAACTTATAATAATATTTTATTTCAAAACAATAATATTCTGGACTTAATTTCTGACATAACACTTTAGTAATCTTGGCGTCAGTTGTTAGAAAGATAATTTACTGGAATTACGATTTATTAATTAATTAATTAATATCAAAATTTTTGTGAAAATTTATTTTAAAGTAATTTTCTCCCTTGTAATCCTATTTCTAAACTTTAGATCCAATGCGGCACTCCTTCCAATTATGGGATTATCCAAATTATCCCCCAAAGCTGCATCGGAAGCAGAAATTAATTTTGGACAACCATGATTGTTCTTTGGAACAGTTCTTCAATTTCACATTAAACTTTCTTACCGTGCAAGTCTTTTAAGATTTTTCCAATGTATTTTAAACTATTGATATTTTTAAGCAACCAAAAAGGACATCTGGAACTTTTCTCGACAAAAAAATTGATACTATACTCGTAATTGAAATCAACTTGGGTTTCTCAAATATTTTTCTACTAGGTACAAAGCTGTATAATTCCATTCAATTAAATATTCTTCCTTTATTTACATATTTTAACAAATTTTGATATATACATATGAGATCTTATCTTTACATATAGATATTGCAACAAATGCAATAATGATTTTTAAGGGAAAATGGGAAGAAAAAAACCTTTATATGATTTAATAAATTTAAATACCATCTGAAAAATATTTATGTGCTTATAGGAGGTTTATTTGAAATAATAGACCTCTATAAACATATAATTTTCAATTTGGTGATTTCTTTTTAATTTTACGTTACATTCTCTTATCAGTGGGTAAGAGGAATTTTCAATTTTGGCAAAGTAATTGTTACTAATCCTTGTTATGAAATCGATAATTTTTTCATAACCTGTTTCTTCATGAAGAAGATTTGTAGGATACCTCCAGGGCTTTTTATTTATCATTTAAAGACACATGTTTTGTATAATTTGTAAGCGTTTTAGGTGGCAGTTGGCAGCGTCACTCCAAATAGGACACGCGTATGTTAATATCGGCCTTATAACACTTTTGAAGAGTAGATTTTTGTTTTTGGGGTTTAGAAATGACCTTCTATTTAGTAGTGGCCATAATGCTTTAAATGATTTTATAGCTTTTTGGCACGTAGCCATAATATGTTGTTTAATAGTAAGCTTTTTGTCCAAGACAACTCCGAGATATTTGACATGATTAAGTACATTTATGGTATTATTTCCAATATGAAGATGACGTCTTGGCGAGATTTGTTGAACGGAAAAATTATTGCTTGGGTCTTGTTTGGATTAATTTTGATTTTCCATTTGTGAAAATATTTACTCAATTTACAAGTCCCTTTTCCATTTTCTTCAGGAGTGCACTTGTAAGTTTGTTTGAAGAAATTAACGCAGTATCATCTGCGTAGTAAGCAATTTTCATATATTTCGGGACTTTGAAATCGGATGTATATATCGAGTAAAGCAATGGCGACAAGACTGATCCTTGAGGTAACCCTGTGGTAATGGTTTTTGGAGATGATGTTTCATTATTAATCGCAACTTTAAAGCTTCTGCCGTGAATGAAATCTGAAATAAGTTTGCATAAATATTTTGGTATATTTGCATCAAGAAGTTCAACTACTAGGCCATTATGCCAAACGGTGTCAAACGCTTTTTCGATATCCAACAATATTAGACCCGTTGAACGTTTATTGTTTTTATTGCTGATTATTTGATTTTTAATTCTGTTTATTTGGTGAGTAGTGCTATGCCCTTTTTTAAATCCAAATTGTTCTTTAGCAACAATAGAATTGGTCGTTACAAATTCACTAAGACGAGAATGTAGTATTTTTTCAAATATTTTACCTAAGTTACTTAATAAACTAATAGGTCTATAGCTGTTTGGGTTATTTTTTGGCTTACTAGATTTGTTGATAGCTATAATCTTAGCGTTTTTGAAATGGTTTGGGAAATAGTTGAGTTTGATGCAGCTGTTAAATATTATAACCAGTAATTTTAGAGCTTTGAGTGATAGGTTCTTTAAGAGCAGGTTGGGAACATTGTCAAAACCAGGAGATTTTGAGGGTTTTATTGATGAGACAATATTCATTACTTCTTCTAGAGATGTATAAATTGCTGACTCAGAACTGGGATTTCCCTTCTTAAAATTATTTACTGTTGTATTTATTACTATATCCGCTGAGTGGTTGTAATTCGAAGTGAGGTTATTTGCTTTGACAAATGTATTTGCCAGGACTTCAGCCTTGTCCTTATCAGATGTTATCCTTTTATTTCCAACCTCAAGGTGAGAGATTTGATTTTTTCCTTTTCCTCGCAAGTTCCTGCTTATTCTCCAAAATGATTTATCACCTGGTTTTAAATTAGATAATAATTGACACCATTTCTTATTGCGTTCCGAATTAATACTTTTATCAATCATGTTACTTAGAAACTTAGTACATTGATTATAAAAAGTTTGCTCGGCTATATTTGAAGATCGTTGGCTTTTTCTTTTAAAGCTTCGTCTTAGTTTAATATATTTCACAGTACTTTCTGGTAATGTGTAATTATTTTGTTGGGTTATTTTAGGTGTAGACGCATCCCTTGCTTCGAAGACTACATTTATAAATTTTTGTATTTCCTGATCAATTACTACCTTGGTATTGTATATATATATATCCGAATTTAACGTGATTTTACTGTCTAAAAAATTCATATAAATGTTCCAGTTGGTTGCACTATAATCATAATAATTGAGGTCAACCTGCAAGGCCATTGATCTTTTAAGTGTACATATAATGGGGCGATGGTCTGATGGTATTTCGTAATCCATTGTTTTTACGTCTATATTTAAAGCGGTATTGCTTAAAATAATATCGACTGTGGATGCTTCGCGATTGTGTTGATGGGGGAATAGGGTTGGACTATTAGGATAGTGTATGAAAAAATTGTTTGATTGCTGTAGATTGTTGAGTGCGATTCCTGCAGTATTATTTGAACGGCAGTTCCAAGAACAATGTTTGGCATTTAGGTCACCAAAAACTATATATTCTTTGGTGGAAGGTGTTAGGTTCAAGATATCAGCACAGAAGTTATGGGTATATCTTGCTGAATATAACGAAGATACAACAATAGGTCTATTATTTATGATAACTTCAATTGAGATGTTTTCGATTGATGAAGTGTTTGATATAAAGAGGTTTTTATGAGCGACAGATTTATGAATTAACAGAGCTACTCCTCCTCCTCTAGCATCTGTTCTGTCACTTCTATATAAATAATAATTTTTAAAAAAGGGTCTATGATTTTCTGAAAAAAAATGTTTTATTCAAAGACGCTATTTTAATATTTTCTCGTTCAATTAGTATCTCAAATTGTTTTAATTTAGAAAAGTTTGAAATGCCATTAGCATTCAAGTGAAGCATTTTGAATTCGTTTAAATTATTAGTATAATCCATGGGCGTATTTTACCATTGACATTACAACTTTGATTTGTTGTACTTTTGAAGTGCACCTTTGCAAATCATCCATAGCTATAGTGAAAATATCAAAAAGCTCATCGATGCTAAATAAATCGTTGTTTGTTCTCAGCTGGTTAGCATATGTGGCTTTGCTGTTATTTGTTGTGTTGTTATTGATGTTATTATTACAATTTGAGTTGTTGTTTCTTAAATTAGGGAAATCTCCTACCTTTAATTGAAATGAATTATTTTGTTACATTAAGCAGTTCCAGCATTGAGTTGGTTTATTTCTGGATCTAGATTTGTATTTTTTCCAGGAAATTATATTTGAAATTGTTCTTACGTTTCTTAAGGCAGTTGGGTTAAAATTTTTACGTACAAATTGAACTTTGTAAACTGCATTGTTGTTCGAACTGAATTTGGTGACTATTTCAGCTACGGAAGAAGGGGACAGGTTGTAGTTTTTTAGCTCCGTGGTGATGTCCTCAGTTTTTATGCGGGGTAAACCGTGTAAAAAAGTGGTGTATAACCTATTATCTTTGGAGCCATAAGAGTGAATCTCCAACTTACTCTCTTTAGTCGCAGTTCACACACGACGATTTTAGTTGCGCAATTCTTGAGTTTATAGATGTTTGCGGTGAGGGGAATAAAAAGGGAAAAATAATTGCCGGTTCTCGGCTATTTCAAGCAATTCTCTCATTCGCTTTTTTTTTTTTGGTTGAATATTTGACATTTCTTTTCATTCGGTGTTTCGCTTCTTGGTGTGAATAATTCGTAATTATTGTTTACTTTATTAAAATGGCGTTTAAATGGAATCGGGACTTAATTGAAAAATTAATAACTTTGGTTGAGGAAAACCATTGCATTTATTATGTTAAATGCAAAGAATATTTGGATCGGGACTAGAGCACAAATGTCAAATTATAAGAAAATAAAAGCAAAACAAAACAGTAAAATTGCCGAAGAAATTGTCGTGTGTGGACATAAAAGCAAGTTCAAAATAGAATTGCCAAAAAGTTGCGCAATAAAAATTGCCTTGTGTGACCCCCGACTTAAGAATTTGCTTGTAGCATTCGTACATTTCTTTACTTGGAGCAAAAATTTTAGTACCAATTGAAGTACGTTTGAAAATACAATCTTTACCAAGTAGTTTTTGTATTTCTGTAAATGAGGCGTTAGCTTCAACAACAATAGGTGGAGGTTTGTGTTGTTTAACCTCGTTAATATTTGATACAGGAGTTACGTCCATATCATTCAGGCCAGCAAGCAGGCTAAATCTGTTGCTTGAAGTTGACGCGATATTCGGGTTAAAACCCGGAGGAAGTTTTGTCATCTTCATGTTGACAAGGAGCTTTCTTTTTGATGAAGATTTGGCCCCTCGGGCGATCGCTAAATTTTTTATTCCTGTTTTAAGCTGAATTGACTACCACGTGAGTTCAAATGAGATCAAGAATAGGCAATTGCAAAAACAAAAATATACACTTGTTATTAATTTTAAATAAGCGCTTAATTATTTACACGACCGTTCGTAAAGAGAATTAGATTCGAACTGACAAAGCTGTATAAGAAAATGCATTTTGCATTAGATTTTTGAAAATAAAATATGGATTAAAAATGACGTGAGCGATATAGACAAAGACAAATGTTATTAAATGAATAAAACTTATCGTTCCGAATATAATTTCTCAGGAACCTCAACGGATTATTTTATTTGCATTTTAAATATCAATCATTTTGAGTTTTGAAAATGATCGACTATTATGCCTTGTGACAACAGATTTATATACATACATATACAACAACCTCTTGTTAACTTGTTTTATGAACGACTTAATATATCCAACATATAAATACGTTCTTCTTAATATTTAGACATTTTATCGCTAGTACCCACCCTATGGATTGGTACTAGTTTTGGGTCAATACTTACACTGGTGGTTACCATGCCAGATCGTGAAGTACGAAAATCACAACCAGTTTTGGTAACGATAAATGGTAAGTTATTATTCAGTGTTGCCTGAACTTAAAACATATTCTAGAGTAGTATTTAATTATGAAAGTTTATTAGTTTTACGAATTTTAAAATAACTTTATTAACGTTTTGATTTCATAAATATTTTCTAGGTGGACCTATTTTACGTCTGAAAGGATCTGTAACATCAATGTCATTTTTAGATGCATTTGGTACAATAATACCATTTTCGTGTGAACCATGGCGAGATGACAGTAGAGATTCCAAAAAAGATCGTATGTATTAACACAGGGATGATTTTCCAAAATACTCGTATATATATCTGGGTTTGTTTCCTATATATTCTATAGGCACACCCACAAAAAGCAGCAGTAGAACGAGTCCTACATTTACACCAACAACTGCCAATACAATATCAAATACTTCTGGTGTGAGTACCAGCGCTAGTAGCAGCGGTATAAGTGGAAGCGTTAGCACCGGCCTAGATACTATAGGGGATAGGCAATATGTCATAATTGCAAGCGAGAAACAAACAAAAGTCTACGACATTGTTAATCAATGTTGCATTAATCGCATTCAATTATCTGAAATGGATTTTGCAGTCAAAGCAGAAACTATTACAATGAAAGGTATTCTCTCATATTCAATAAAAGACAGTAGGTTTCATTCCATAATCGAAATCTCATCGATTTTGAAGGTTTTTCTGGACTGTAAGATTTTTTTTTGTATTAGCAGTACAAATTATGTTTAAGCTAAGCAGTTAATCCAATAATTCAGTTAAGACCGATTTCCACCAAAATACATTGAATTAAAACATTTCAAAAGTCAACAAGTGTATCATAAAAAAGTCGTAATGTGTAATATGATTATGTTATGATATTTCGACAGTCTGAAATGTTAGTCATTAGAGCAGAGTTGTATTTTTTTAACAGTCAAATGAACAAATAAATCCCATAATCCCATAATAGATCCCATAATTTAAATTGTTTTTGTCTTCTTTGTTTGTTATTCTAATCAGCTGGTTTCATACAACTTGATGTGAGTTGTTTAAAATGCAGAAATAATGTCGGTAAAATTTTTACACAATAAGATGAATTTCATCGGATTTTTATGTCGAAATATATAATGGTATGAGGCACATTTAAATAAGTTCAGTATATAAGTTCAGTTCAGAGATAGGTTGTTCATTCAACTAAATTTTTCTCGATTTTTTTTCTTTTAATTTACGCCCAATCGGTTTAGTCTATTCGTAGGAGTTTTTACTGTTTACATGTTCACACATTTTTGTCTCATTATTGTTGTTTTTTAACAAAACCCACAACTCCGGTGTTTCATAATATAAAGTTAATGTAAAGTATTTGAAAATTCAATTATGATTTTTGCAAATTTGGTCTTCCATATTTTTTAATAAATCATATGTCCTTCATTCATATAAAGTAAAATATTTTTAAAATTGTCGGTTTTAGAGAACGGGCATTTACTATGCGTGGCTTAGTTTATGTGAAAGGGACTGTCAATGACCCACTAATTCAAATTGATGAGATTGCATCAGTTATTTCGTGAATCGGAAGAACCTTTTTCTGCTAGCGAATAATGTTGATGTGAAACTTTTTAATCTATACTCTAGTGATTTTACATTTAAAAACCACATACAATTATTTTTTATTTTTTTTTTTTGTATTTTGTATAATTTATGTAACTTTTATCTTCCTAATTAATTTCAAATTATTTAACTATGTTTATGCAATCATTAAATAATGTTTATATAATTTAATTTTTGTTTTTTTTTTTGTTGCAACTTTTGTTGTCAATGTCAAAATTTAGTGTAGGTTAGTTTTATATTGATTTTATATTTTTATTTTAGAATTGAACAAATTAATTTTCTGTATAATTTTTTATACATTACATTTACATTTTTAGTTTTTCTACTATGTAGAATTGTTCAGTAAACTATTTATTTTTACACTTTTTGTTTAGGTTTTTTACTATAAAAAATTGTTTCGTAAATCATTTAATTTTTTTTATTAAATTTGCAAATTATTGTAAATTACTTAATTACTCTGTAAACTAGTTATTTTTACACTTTTCGTTTAGGTTTTTTAATTTACATTTTCAGTTTTTCTACTATGTAGAATTGTTTTGTAACTAATTTACGTTTTAGTTTTTTTTTTTACTATTGGTGGTTTACAAATCTTTTTAGTTGTAACAATTCTAGTTTATAGTTTTTCCTTTTTTAAAGTTGAACAAATAATATTTGAATTTTTAGTTTTTTCTTTCTTTGTTGTTGGTCATTAATTTATGTTTAAAAATTAAATTTCATATTTGAGGATTTTAGTTCTTAGTTTTTATTTAAATAGTCGAACAGCAAATAATGTTTTGTTTTATTTACTATTTAGAGAAATTAGTTTTTATGTTATTTTTTTTATTTTTTTATTTATTTATTTTTTATTTTTTTGCTTTGGAGCAAAACGAACCAAACAAACCAAAAAAACCATATAGAAACAAGCAACCAAATAGGCAACTTGTTATTACTCGTTTTATTTTTTAACGATTTGTTTTTTCTCTCGGGGTTTTCTGTTCAGAACCATTCTCACCGCATAATTAAGACAAAGTAAAGTGAGTTACTTTCTCATATGTATATAAAAACGTATGTTAAGAACAATTTAAATAACAATAGAGCTCGTTCTAGAGACGGAACTGAGAATATGATACGAATTTTGGGAAGTCAAAGAGAAGGCATTAATATCTGTCACATTAATGCACCAAACCTAAAAAAAAAATCGATGAATTTAGATTTATTTTTGAGAATTCTGTAATTGACTTCATATGCGTATATGAAACTTGGTTTAGGTTTGATGTCACTGATCGTTATATCGCTTTGAATGGATACGTTATATCGCTTTGATAGAAACGGATATGGTGGTGTTGCAATATACGATATGTGAGAAAAGGGATAACATTTTGTGTACAGATGGTGATAAAGATAATTTGGTAGAATACCTATTTCAGGAGGTCATCAGAGGGGGAATAAAACTACTTATGGGTTGAGTATATAGACCAAATAACAGCATACGTGTGGAAAGTTTTTTCACAACTCTGGAGACGTTAACCGTCTCATATGATGACGTCATAGTTGCAGACGACTTTAATTCCAATATTTTGGTTGATTGTAATCTTATCATTTTACAACATCAAATAGCACATTATTAGATATTTTCTGTGTTAATGATGTCTCTAAAGTATTACTCTATGATCAATTCTCCGCGTCTTCTTTTTCAAAACATGATCTTATATTCATGGCATACAATTTTAAATTGAAAATACCAGAACAGCCAATTATGGATTCGTAATTTTAAAAATCTTAATTACGGCATTCTTGAAGATGAATTTTCTAAAATTGATTGGAACCGATTATTTTATATGACAGTATCACTCAAATATATTATTATAAGCCCTAAGAAAGAACTGTGGTTTTCTGCTAGCATTAAACAAGCAATATATCTAAGAGACGTTGCCTATTCAGGATGGAAAAGATTTAAAACTAATCAATTACATGAAGAATATCGATCAACAAGAAAAGAAACCAATAAAATGATTAAAAAAGCAAAATCAGATTTTTACGCTTCTAAATTTCACACTACTACTGCTATAGGTTCATAAAAATGTGGCTAACAATTCGTGAGATTGGTATTGGTACAGCTGATAGCCTGGAACCTTGTGCCATCGATGCAGATACCCTTAATGAGAAATTTCTTAAGATTCCTATGGTTGAGGACGATCTTCATTAATACCTTAACCTTGATCACTCTGCAAATGATGATCCTACAAATGAGAAATTTTATTTTATCGGCGTGAATGATGTTTTATCCAGTTTCTTGTCAATAAAGTCAACTGCAGTTGGAGCGGATGGTTTAGATCCAAGATTTCTTAAAATTCTCCTACCACAACAACATCGACATATCTGTGGTCACAAGCAATAACCGCCTAACTCGAAAATCATGCTTTCGAGAAAAATAGCTTTTTATATAAATGTAATAGCGCTTCATTACGACTTAGGTTAGAATATTTGTATTAATATCTTTTTAAAAAGCAGTGTTAGAGAAAAGGGGATTTCACGTAAATATAAAGATTTTTTAGTAGAATATGATAGTATACATAACTCAAATCGGCGAAAATCATTCTTTCGAGAAAAATAAATGTTTATATAAGTGTAATGGGGCTTTGTTACGACTTAGGTCAGTATGTTTTCATTAATAACTTTTTAATAAAAAGTGTTAGAGAAATGGGGATTTCACGTAAATATAAAGCGTTTTTAGTAGAGTAGAATATGACGGCATACATAACTCAAATCGTTCTTAAGTCGACTTAGGCGGTTATAGCTTGTGACCACAGATATAACTTTTATTTATAATATGATATTAACAACAAACATGTATCGTACTAAGTGGAAGAAAACTACCAATAGCTATATTACCTTTCAACGGCTTATACATAATCAAATAAGTCAATTCCTGAATGATAAAAATAACTGCATAACTGTATAACTGCACTAGTGGATCACTCTAAAGCGTTTGGCACGGTTGATCAAAACATTTTATTACACAAGGATCGATTGTTGGTCCACTTCTATTTTCATTATACTCCAATGATCTACCGGATAAACTTCAATACAGCAAGGTCAGAATCATCAGTCTATGAAAGCTTAGTAAATTAATCCAGGAACTATATCGCGTTTATTTTTGGGCTACGGCTAATTAATTGAGATAGTGGAGTCGACTAAGAACCTCGGAATATTTTTCATTAACACTCTGACTAGGTCAAACCATATAAATTATACATGCGGTCGTACATATTCTATATTATTCTATATTACGAACACTCTGGCAAACTCAAGTTAAAATTAGGATACTTCTCGCCAAAACGTATTTAATGCCTTTATTGCTCTACGGTTGTGAACTTTTTGCCAGTTGCGATACGCAGAGTAGACGGAAAATGAACGCGGTATTTAATTATATTGTGTTTATTTTATTGTCTGAAAAGATATGACCATATATCTTCTTTTTTGCTATTCAACTTTATGGTATTAACTTTGATAATCTACTAAAAATTAGAGTTCTAGTGTTCATGCATACAATTATACATTCCTGCCAGCCAGAACATCTTTACGAACGTCTTAATTTCTCGAGATCTTTTATCTTTTAGACATCATAGCCTAATGTCTGAGTGGCAATTCTTCATACATGTAATCCGTCTTTGGAACTTAATTCCACATAGCTCTCAAACTATAAGTAACGCACTTCAGTTGAAAAAAAAAACATTTTTAATCATTTCTCACGATAATTTTTTTTATGATCAATTAAATAACTAGAATATTGTTGTTTTTGTTTTGCTTTTTTTTAATAAATTAATTAAAATTAAAATTATATATTTTAAGTAATATTGTATTAGCGTTTTATCAGTTTCATACTTGTTATAAGGGACATAAGTCTTGTGTATGAAACTTGAAATAGAAATATAAATAAAATAAAATATAAATATTGCCGGTTATTAGTATTTATAATCCTGCCCAACTATTCTCTACTGCATTTTAGTCAGGAGATCAAGCTGGTTAATTTAAAACATTGATATCATTTGATATGAACCTATTCGCAGTATGATAGATTGCAGTGTTGTCTTGTTGGAAAGTATTTTTTTTTATAAATGTCCAATAGGATGGAGTGATGTCTGGATTTTTTATTCTTTCGAAATCCACTTCGTCTCTAAGCGGGATCTATGTAAATAAATATACAGATACTATAGTCAAATATTCGACCGATAGGATTTCATTTAAATTTAAAATTCAATTTCAATTTAAAATTTTTTCAATAATTGATTTCACCAATTGAATGCTACTTGATCATAAGTATATGAATATGAAATATTTAATTGTTAAATATTTAAGCTGATGAAGAAATGAGCGCTATAATTTGTATAAAATTAAATTTGGAATAAGTGCAAATATTGTTTAAAAAAATTGCAAAATGTATTTTTTTTTTATAAATTGATAAAATTCAGTTCATGGTTAAAAACTAACGAAAAAACTTAAAAATCCAATTAAAAATAAATAATTTTTATTAAATTTACCGAAAATGTTTGAACTCTAGGAGCCGAACTCATAGCCAAATTTTAGCAGCCGCATATACATCGCACACAACGAGCTGCTTACTAGAATACCGATTAAGCCAAGCAGTAATTTAGCACAGAGTTTATTCATAACCAATTTTATTCTGTCAACTAAAAGTTAAATATCAACTCTGAATTTTGTGACGCATTTATTTTTATGCAAATAGGTTGGCATTTCATCTCATGTTTAGCAAGTGTTTGAAAGTTCTTTAGAATGCATTTAACAAGTGCATTATAAATAACATACTTGCTAAGAGACTGCTAAATATTGGTTATGAATTCGGCTGTAGATTATCAAGCAATGTAAAAATATTTTCTTATTTTGCAATTTTTTTTTTTTTTTTTTAATTGTAAATATTACTTCAGATATAACGGTGTTAGCAATATCCTAAGAAAAAAAATATTTCATATAGATGAAATAATATTTTTAATTTTTTTAAATCATGTGATTTTGCAAAAAGTTTAGTAGCCGGGGGGGGGAAAGTTAACATGAAGTATATTTGCAATGGTTCCGCTTACAGACGAAATGAAATTCGACCATGTAACTTGTCACATATTCGATTTGCAAATATTTTGCCTGAAGGATAAGTTACTCGCCAAGCTCTTGGTATGTATTACTTCATGTTTCGAACGTACAAAAGTTTTGAACTTCGCCTAGACTTCGGCCTATTCTTCGAGATATATTTTAGGACAAAGTTAAGAATATGAAAGACTATATTTATGCAACATACTATATTTAGGGTTCACATGATCAAAAATAAATATATTTTTAACATCCGCATAACTTCGAAAACAAACGACTGATCATTTAAAACACTTATGCATATTATCAAACGTTCATAGCATGACCGACAATTTGTTTTTTTTTTTTTCATTTTTATTTATTTCGAAGTAATTCATACATTTTTATTTTATAGGTGGCACTTGCTTAGCAACCTATCTTTCGAATGGCCATTTAATGGTTCATAGTCTTCCTAGTTTAAAGTTGTTATTGGATACAGAATTCTTACCAATTATGAACTTAAGGTGAGTGTAATATTATATATCGTTTATATTAAAAACATACTTAATTGTTAAGAAGTTGTTCTGCAACGACTAAATATTTGAAGTCCAATCAATACCTTACTAAACTTACTATAATTTTGGATTTCTAGCTCAGGCAGTTCCTGAAATATGGCGACGCGAAAACTAAAAAGAATTATAAAACATTTATTGAAGTGTTCTCATTATCGCATGATAATATTTTAAAATGTAAAAGAAATATGTCGTCTCTATACTTGTGGTAAATGTAATGAGTTTTTATTGGTTCCTGAAATACAAATAAAACAGTAAAATTATAAATAAATGCATTAACGTAAAAATCTAAAATCTATCAGTAATTCACCGATAAATGCGTTCATGGAAAATGCCAAAAGCTGGATGCCTTTAAGCGAGAAATGCACTTAAAAAATATCGGCTAAATGCATTACTGACACTTGAGTCTACAGATAATAAAAGGTCATGGTTTTATTCAATTCAAATTGGTACATATTAAATTAGTTTGACTAAAAAAAAAAATATTATTTTAAGACGTAGATAATAAGACATAGAGAAAAATAAAATCCTTAAAAGTTACAATTCATCCATAAATTTACTATCTGGCATAAATGTCCTGCGAAGAACATGCATCGACTTCAAAACATCCAGTACAGAGTTGCTTCTTTTAGATCATCGTTTTCTTATTTTTCGGTAAGCGGTCCAACGCGGGGTAAATTGTCATCAAAACTTACAAAATTTTCATTTTCTTGTGAAGATTCATGACTCTTCCATTCTTGTACTATTTCAATGAATTCCTTTGAATCGCTTCGATTTTCAGAGCCGTTATCAAACTAGTGTAAAGAACTTATCAATTTGAAACAATTTTTTACACATATTGGTTTCACCAGCCACCGCTTTATTAAATTCAAGGCTGTCAAAAGTATAAAAGGGTTTTTAAATTCCTCAAGAGTTGTTCCTTATTCATCTGCTGTCAATTTCCTTCTAATTATATTTTGACGATATACCTTAATTGATATGATTATTCCTTGGTCAAGAGGCTGAGCTAACAGAGTGGTATCAGAAGGTAAATATTCTATTCGAACATGCGACAAATCGGCTTGCTTATGAGGTGCAGCGTTGTCAAAAAAAAAAGGATACCTTTGCGATTTTCTCGAGAAATTTCCTCATTGAACGAAAAAATTATTTTCTCCCAGATTTCTTGTTTTATTGTCGGTTTTTTGATAAAAAAAAAAAAAAAAACATCTTCTTGTACAAGCCAGTTAGTTCATTTATGCATTTAACCGTTGAATTTTGTTTGATATTTTGTTTTTTTAACAAATGTATGACCCATTTATGAGTGTAGCGCAGTTAAGCGGGATGCATTTAAAAGAAAAATATGTACACAAAGTAAATGGATTAAGGAAAATGTTTCACTTTAGAATTACTTAAGCGTGAAACCTGCTTAAGCGGGCAGCATTTATCCGTGAAGTACTATATAAACAGTTAATTTACTTTTTTGTACTAAATTTTATACTTGTATTTGAATTTTTATGCATAATTCAGTAACCAATAAAAACTCACTCAATAAATTTGTTAGCAATAACATATTTATTTTTTAAATTCTAAAATATCTCATTTTGATATATGTATGTATATTTTCGCAAACTAAAGATTATATGATTTTGACCTCTAACATTTGCCATTTGTCATATTGAAGGCGGCTTAAATAAATAACTACACCTACACTGAACTCTTAGGTAAACTACTTTTAAAGATAACACAAGGGAACAATGGTTCTGTTGATTAAGAACTGAATATTGTTTTTAAGGTTATTTGGGACGCTGAATCCAAATCTGCCCTTGGTTTTTTTCTATCAGCTCGACTTTTCGAGATATACCGTTATGTTCAAAATTAAGGCACTTCCGCTACATATATTGGAATAACTTGAAAACGGTTCACCATATTAAATTAAAAAAAAAATCCGAAACTCGCAAACAATATTCTCTTAAAGCCGTGCTTACTTTGTTTTTAAATTTTCCAAGTAGTTTTAGAGATATCGTTCAAGTTTTGAAAAAAAAAATAAAATTTTTAAAAAAAAAACATTTTTTTTGTTCTTTAAAAATTCCTAAAAAATAAAAATGGGACACTCGTAAACACTTGTTGAATGAGAAAAATTGGTTGAATGAACCCATATAAATACTTAGTAGTTTTTTACTGAAGTACCAAAAAAAATTATATCCACAATTTTATTGACAGTCACTTATGAATGAACACATGTGTTCAGGGGAATTCCTTTAAAAAATCATCCGTTACCAACGGTAAACCACGCATCAATAAAAACAAGTGGACTTTTCTTTTTTCTCTTTAATTGACTGTGAACTGACTAGGTGTCATAAAGGGACAATAAAATTTATAGGCGTTATGAGTTTGCTACCGCAACCATAAAAATGAAATAATCTTTTTTTATTACTTAATTTTTTTAATTCTTAGAATCATAAAAAACTAACTTATTACATACAAACACTTACACATTAGAAAATGTTATTTTTGTATGGAAATCGCGATTTATATCAATTCAGTAAATCGTGAACGAAATCAAAAGTTGTGCACCGATTGCAATGAAATAAAGCTCATTTTATTCGAAATATATTTAGCTAACTGTTTGTAGACCAAAACTGTGATTTTTGTCCCATTTTTATTTTTTAGGAATTTTTAAAGAACAAAAAAATGTTTTTTTTTTTTAAATTTAAATTTTTTTTTCAAAACTTGAACGATATCTCTAAAACTACTTGGAAAATTTAAAAACAAAGTAAGCACGGCTTTAAGAGAATATTGTTTGCGAGTTTCGGATTTTTTTTTTAATTTAATATGGTGAACCGTTTTCAAGTTATTCCAATATATGTAGCGGAAGTGCCTTAATTTTGAACATAACGGTATATCTCGAAAAGTCGAGCTGATAGAAAAAAACCAAGTGCAGATTTGAAATCAGCGACCTCAAATTAGTAAAAATTTGCTATAAATTTCAAATCAACACAAAAAAAGTTCAATTTTGTTCCCTTGTGTAATTGTTTGAATGTCGATCCACATTTGTGAGTTTTTGATGATACTTTTGGCGCCGCCATATTACGTGAACTTTAAAAGTTAGAGGTCCAAATTTTTGATAATTTCTTAGTTAAAATATTTTATCTTTAATATCTGGAGAAGTAAAATATATTTTAACGTTCGTGGTTGCACAAAAAGTGATTATGACATGTCTGTTCGTTTTCTTAACACGTTGAATACCAACTACGAGATAACATATACGGAATGAAATATGAACAGACCTCCAACCATTATTGCAAATATAAAACAAATTACAATATCAAAACAAAATATGACAAAAGTAACGGTAACATTCCTGCAATTATTTAACTGGAGACCAGTTGAATAAATTAAAATTAATAGCAATAACGTCATTGAACGAAAAAGAACGTCGATAGTTAATTTGTCAATTTTGGGAAAATATTTCACACAAAGGCAATAACTAAATATTTCGTAATTTTTTGCAATGCAATTCAAAAAATGTTTTATTTATAAAAGGTTTTCTAGAGTGGAAACCCGTTTGATAGAAACCGCAGTTCTGGTAAAAAAAATGTGCTCTACAGATCAGCCAAACTAGGGCTAAATTGACGGCAGAAATTGAGGGACGTACTGCAAAATCTTATCGTGCTGTAGCAAAGAAATATAATGTCAGCGATAAAACAATAAAGAAATATACATATAGCAAATATGGGAGTGATAAAATAGGCAAAAAAAAAAACCGCAGTCTAAGAAAAAGGCGTAGGTATATTTTTTCTCCAGACTCACCATACATTTGCATCATAGATGATGAGACTTATTTTACAGTGGAGGGTCATGAATGGACGCCAAAATATTATTTTAAGTTTCATAATAGTAGGCCACCTGATAATGTAACCAACATTATAAAAACAAAGTTCCCAAAAAAAGTTTTATTGTGAACATGGATCAGCGAGCCGGTGTTCATAAAATCAGACTTGGCTGTTAACGCTCAAGTTTATATTGACAAATGTCTTCCTGTACTTAAAAAATTTATCGATTTTTGGTCGGACTTGACGTTGTCGCATTATGTCAGAGCAACACAGTCTGCTTTTACAAATTTAAATATAGAATTTGTACCTAAGGAGCAAAATCCCCCAAACGTCCCACAACTAAGGCCAATCTAAACTATTTGGGCAAATTTGAAAAGTAATGTGTACGGAAAGGGATACAAACCAAAAAAAAACCTGTATTGCCTTATAAAAAAGATTAAAAGAGAGCTGGTAAATAGAAATACACTGGGCATTCAGAAGGCAGTACGTTAAGTGCCTCCAAATATTGGAAAACACAATGACTGTGGTTACGATTTTCTTTTATAAAATAATTCGAAGTTATGTATATGTTGTGATTATAATAATCTTTATCAATTAATTGATTTTTTGTTGAACACTGATATAATTAAGCATAATATCATTATTTTCTTAAATTCCTAACTCTTTGTTTTTATTTGTAAATCTATTTAATTATTTCAATATATGTACATATGTAATTATATCATTTATACAGGTCTGTAAGGATTTATTCCATTGACCTAATAAATAAATAAAAAATTAACATATATTAATTCTAAGTCTTTAATTCCTCAATAAAAATTTTTGTAACTGCTAAAGCTGCGTTCACACTACGTGTTTTGCTTGTGTTTTTCTTAGTTTTTTAGCACGTGTAATTTGCACACATATTGTGAACTATTTCAAACATTGTTTATGTACAGCACATTTTGCAAGGCATATGTAAATTTTTCAATTAGAGCAGATTCTATTTTGGCATGACAACCATATGGAAAATACAACACTGCTTGTGGCGAAAGAAAAACAGAATAAATTATAAAGATTAATATTGAAATAAAAATAAATTGTTTCATATTAATTAACAATGAACAAATATATAAAATATATAACTTTATTTTTAACAATAAATTTTTTGTAAATTCACAAATTAAATCAGCTATTGTTTACATTTAGAGGTTATGTCATACGGAAATACATATGTACGTTTGAGCGCAAAAATTATGAATCGTACGTAAAACGCTAATTTTGACACGCACACGGAATTACGTATGGATCGTAAAACTGCATTTACATATGGAAAATACACATAGTGTAAACACACCTTTAATGAGTCAGTTCATATTTCATTCCGCATGCCATATTCGTGCAGCTACGATTAAACTCGTAGTATATCAGTGCTAAAAAGGATAGATGGCTTCTGAACTAATTTTCTAACATATACTACCGAAAAATATACAAAATTTTATGTTTCTTTAGTGTGAAAAGTGCGACAAGTTTAGGACAATAGATTTAATGTTATCAGAGGCTTTTTGACAAGCACAAACTGCACACACGGAGAACAAATTCGTTTTGGTTACTGATTTATTGCCAACCGAATTTCGATGATATTATTTGCTGAATTTCGAGTTAATTATAACAACAATTCTGTTTTGCTAACTCTAATTGTAAATTTTTTATAACAATAAAAAATTATTAGCTGCTATTAAATTTCTGTTGATACAATCGAAAATACAGTTGTTAAACTTTAGAAAAATTCGGTTGGCAAATTTGTTTTCTGTGTAAAAAAATCATGGATGTTTTAAAATTCGTTAAATTAAAAATTTTATTTTGTTTTGTTTGCTTTTTAATATTAATTTGTTTTTAAAGCTTTGTTGTCTCTTTTAACATTTTATTTAAATTTGTTCTTTCTATACAGTTTTCAAACTAAATGCAAACAGGGAATTGTAGATCCAATGCTTTCCATTTGGGGTCAACAAATCATTGTTCATGAAGACATTACACAGTATGTATTGGAATTAATAACAAACTTCAACCAATTCAATCGTTTTCTTGTAAACTCTTTTCAGAATATCAAAAATATTTTGCTTTGGTAATAAAGGTCATGGTTTGTACATGGCATCACCCACCGAAATACAAAAGTTTACAATATCGTCAGAGTTCTGGTAAGTAAATAATAAATAAATATTAAAAAAAATAAAATAAAAATATTGGCCTAAAATTATGGGCAAATCACTTATTAAGTTATGTATTGTCCTAAAAATGTCTAAACTGATAAAAGTTTTGTGACCTGTGGATATTGTTCTAAAGACCGGATTGCTGGCTAAATAGCCTCGCATGTCGTTAAAAAGCCTCAAACAACTGACATGAAATTTGTATGACATAAAATTTTTAAGTAACTGTAAACTCAAATAGCGTCCGAACAAAAAAAAACGTTCTGAGTAAGTATCGAATTGAGGGTTAATTATAAAAAGCGTCTTCGCTTTGCTTCGTGTATGTTCAAGACTGTCTTTATTTTGTCAAAAATTGTTCCTTATAAACTAAACATGAGATTAACACTAGATTAATATTTTGAGGGACTTTCTACAGCCACTCTATGATTTCAAAATATTCTCGTTTATATCTATTTACGATTGCATTAGGTGATCATGAATTTGGGGTAAGAAACATTTCTCTAGATTTTTATATTTAAATTATTCATTGAGTGCAATTCAAAATATGAGTAGAATGGCACCGTCCAATATTCAAACCGATACAATACACCAAGTATGTACACATATGTGTATGTGTATTCCATAACATTTTTAATGAATTCAAATATTGAATTCAACACAAGAACATTAAAGCGATCAGTCAAACAAACTCACTGAGTCATTAAACAAAATATGATTGACATATTCCAATATCCATTCGATATTCTTTTGGTTTATTATATTGGGTCGCCACACCAAGTGTTCGTGTGTGTGTATGTTGGTTTATTCATTCTATTTGTTTTAGCTGCAAAGCTACATAGTGTGCTTTGTTTACATTTGTACTACATACACTACAGTATACTAATAAAAATGACAAACTTTACAATGGATTTGTCATGTGGCGCCTAGTAATACGAGGCTTGCCAATTATAATTAGCAATTTGCAATTTGCTGAAAACAACCTAATAAGAATCCAAGTAAAGAGTTAACTATTTAACCTTCTCCAATATAACAAACTATAATATAAAACAGCTTTGAAACAAATATGTTTGTATATGAGTACACATTGCATACTACAATCAGTGATGTCAAGCGTAGGAATTTTTTTTCAAAAATTTCACATGTAGGGAAAAAGGGAAAGATATCTTACTTTTGTCGAATTGTATGGATTTTTTGCAGATTTTTTTATCAACTTAAAATTATATATTTTTCAATTTTAAACTTTAAAATTAAAAATATGTATATACCTTTTTTAAGTCTGGTAATAACTCTATAATATGAAGGAAGTAAATTTGGCTTCTTTAATAACAATGATAAGTAAAAAATACTTGTTTGTGCAGTTTACTTGTTTTGTGCATCTTTTTTTTATACATACATTAGGTTAGGTTAGGTTGGAAGTGGCTGCTGATCCAAGGACCAGCACACTTAGACTCTGGGGTCCGTTGTGATACCTTGGGACGAATGGGTGTTCCCCTCAGTCCCCACCGGAGAACCAGTTCGAGCTTCTAATGAAGCCCCTAAGATGTGAAATTTCCACGTTTGAGAGGTCAGAGAGATCGTGAAGAAACGGCGATCCCAATGTCCGTAATCTTGTTCTGGATAGCGCCGGGCAGTGGCAGAGGAAGTGTTCTACGCTCTCTACCTCCTCCACATCCAAGCAGCTACGACAGAAATCATTTGACTAGACCTTAAGGCGCTCAGCGTGTCTCCCTAAAAGGCAGTGCCCAGTAACAATTGCAACTACCGTTGAGATCTCCCCACGGGAGAGTGATAATAGCGCATTTGTACGCTTTCGATTCAGAGCAGGCCAGATTTGTCTTGTGATCCTACACGTTAATCCATTAGCCCATCTGTTATTCGTTATGCCAGCGGTGCGAAGCCGAAGTTCAAGCTTGCACGATTCCAGGGGTGTACCAACACATTCCAAATCCGCTGGAACCTGTAAGGTTGTACCCTGTCTTGCCAGCTCATCCGCTTTGCAGTTTCCCGGTATGTTCCTGTGCCCTGGGACCCATATGAGCCTGATGTCGAACTGCTTGGCCATCTCATTTAAGGACGTGCGGCAGCTAAGGGCGGTTCTCGTTTTCAGGAACATTGATCGCATGGATTTTACTGCGGCTTGACTATCAGAATAGATGTTGACTGCGGTCGTAGACAGAATATTCCGACCCAACCAGTCAGCAACCTCCTTTATTGCCAGTACCTCTGCCTGATATACACTGCAGTGGTCTGGTAACCTTCGAGCCAGATTTAGTCCAAGCTCCCCTGAATGGACTCCAAAACCAACCTGACCGCACAATTTCGATCCGTCAGTATAGAAATTTACGGAACGCCTACTGCCTGGTGTCCTCCCAGACCAAGATTCCCTGGTCGGTATTAGTGTACAGTAGTGACGTTCAAATACGCTCCTTGGAGTAGTGTAATCCACGTTCAATGGCAAGTTCCTGTCATTCAGGATCACCCCGTGGCCACAATTGTAGCCCCGCCATTGTAGTGTGCTTCTTAATCGAATGGCCGATGAGGCCGCCGACTGCTTCCCTAATATGTCCAGTGGTATTAGGTGTAACAGGATGTTCAAGGCATCCGAAGGTGTAGTACGAAGGGCTCCAGTGATGCACATGGAAGCCATTCTCTGTACCCTTGCGAGAAGGTTGTTATTGGTGGCCTTCTCCAAAGCAGGCCACCAGACGATGACTCCGTACAGGAGTATTGGACGGACCACCGCTGTATAGATCCAGTGAGCAATTTTCGGACTAAAGCCCCATCGCTTACCAATGGCCTTCTTACAGGAGTATAAAGCTATAGTCGCCTTCTTCACCCGCTCCTCCAAATTCCGTCTGAAGTTCAGCTTCCTGTCCAGGAATACGCCAAGATACTTGGCTCCATCAGAGAAGACGACTTCAGTGCCGTTGAGAGAAATGGGATCGAAGGTAGGGATCTTATACTTCCTAGTGAAAAGCACAAGTTCCGTTTTGGTCGGATTAACCCCCAGACCGCAACCCCTTGCCCAGATAGATAGCTCTGTGAGAGCCCGTTGCAGGATATCTCTAATTGTAGATAGAAACTTCCCATTTACGGCCATGGCCACGTCGTCAGCATATGCGACTACGCTGCAGCCTTGCCCCTCCAACGATACTAGCACTGGGTTTAGCGCCAAGTTCCAGAGAAGTGGTGATAGAACGCCACCTTGTGGCGTTCCCCTGTTCACAAATCGGGATATTTCCGACGTTCCCAGTTTAGAAGTTATCCGCCTGTTGACAAGCAGATTTCCAATCAATGAGATGATCACAGAATTCACTCCTAGACTAGATAGTGCCGCTATTATCGAGTCCGGTGTGATGTTGTTGAAAGCCCCTTCTATATCCAAAAAGGCTGCCATAGTGTATTCTCCTGCCGAGAGCGATTTCTCGATGGTACCTACAAGCTCGTGTAGAGCTGTTTCAGTTGACCTTCCCTTGCTGTAGGCATGTTGCCTCGTTGATAGCAGTTTAGGGTCAATAATTCTACGTAAATAAGAGTCTATCATACGCTCCATTGTCTTCAATAGGAACGATGATAGGCTTATTGGTCTGAAATCCTTTGGGACAGTGTGTGAGCTCTTTCCAGCTTTTGGAATGAACACCACTCTTGTCTCCCTCCATTTCAAAGGAATATACGCTGTGTTTATGCAGCAAGTGAAAAGACTGCATAGCCAAGGGGAAATGTAGTCCGACACATGCTGCAATTCAGCTGGAATGATACCGTCAGGTCCCGGAGATTTGTAAGGTTTGAAGCTTTTAATCGCCCAGGTCAATGTTGGTACATTAACTATCTCCGAAGCAATGTCCGCCGTGCTAGCGTCAGAGTATTCCAACGCCTGTAGTGACGTATGAGAATTGCCCGGAAAATGGGTGTCCAGTAGCAAGCTAAGTGATTCTCCACTGGAGGTGGTCCACACCCCCACTGGATCCTTCAAATAGCCTAATGTGTGAGGGGTAGAAGCCAGAACCTTTCGCAGCCTGGATGCCTCGGAAACGTCCTCTATGTTATCACAGAATTTTTTCCAAGAATCGCATTTTGCCGTTCTAATCTTCTTCTTATAGGTCCTAAGCTGCAGCTTGTACGCCGACCAATCCTCGTCCGCTCTTGAAGACTGCCTTGTTAAAGAGTTTTCTGCAGGAGTCTCTACCCTGCTGCAGCTCGCTATACCACCATGGTGGTTTCTTCTTGCCCTTAGGCCTTGCCACTGGGCAAGAAGAATCTAAAGACTTGTTAAAAACCGTCGTAATATGATCTACAAGACAATCAATGTCCGCAGAATTGCGCGGTTCGGTTAAGGGTGTTGTTTCCAATAACCCAGCAAAGGTTTTCCTATACTTAACCCAATCTGTCCTCTTCAGATTCCTCGGGACACTCTCCGTTGGGTCCTTTTCTCTAAGTAAGAATTCGATATAGCGATGGTCAGAAAAGGAGTGGTCATCCAACACCCTCCAACCATCAATTTTATCAAATAGTGTATCTGATACAAAGGTAGCGTCAAGAACCTCCCTTCTAATACTAGTCACAAAGGTAGGTTCATTTCCCTTGTTACATATATACAGGTTAGTACTAAATAAAAACTCAAAAAGCAACTCGTTTATGTCCGTACTTCCCCAGGTCGGATGATGCGCATTGACGTCACAGCACAGCACCAGTTGGTGTGCAGTCCCTTCGGCCTTCCGGATCAGATTTGCCACGCTGTCCGGGGGAATAGGCCCAGGATCGCAAAAATAGGCGGAGGCGAGCCAGATTGTTTTACCATCTAACTCCAGGCTAGCCGCTGTTACATCTCTGTCACTGAAATTAGATAACAAGAAAATATTTAAACTGTTCCTCGCCAAAATGCAGGTCCTTGGTGTACCTTCATCCTTAGCGACGAGCAGCTTATAATTAGGAGTCTTCAATCCGCAAACCCTGCCACCACAAACCCAGGGCTCTTGGATGAAGACTATGTCTACTCCGCCTGTCGTCAGGCGAACCAGCAATGCAGCCGTTGCTGCTTTACAGTGGTGAAGATTTATCTGTAGGAGCCGCATCATTTGCAACTGCCTGCACATCCATCTTCACCACCGTGATTTCGGCTTCGTCCTCCGTGCTTTCAAGGAGGTCTTCGTAGAATAAGCCAGTAGCATCCCCTAACAGCTCAGAATCAGATGTTAAGTACCCATCTTCCTCCATAGCTGTGTGGGAACCCACCTCAGCTTGAGCTTCACCAGAGGTCCCCTCCCCAGCAGACTTCTCTACTGGTTTGACGATCTCTGGGATTGGTCCCTGATCGCTTTTATAGACCTTGATCATAATCTGCCCAAATCCGTAGGAAATGATGCTGTTTGTCTCGGTTAAACGCGGGAGGGATTCGGCATTAAGTAACAGTGTTACCTGCCGACGTGCCCCCTCTGTATCACCAAATCTACCAATCTTCCAATTGCGCGTTGGAAGATCAGGATTGCAGACCTTCAGCATCTTTAGCACGGATTCCGCATCCCCAGGAGTTGCCGGAAGCCAAGCATGCGCTCTGGGTCGGGACGGGATGTCATGCTTGTGCACAACATCCAGTTTTGCTCCCGGCCAGAGCTCTCCTAGTTTGCTGACGGCAGCCCTGTAAAGGGATAATGAGCGTTGGTCAGCAAAAGCCACCAGCTTAGCACGACCTTGGTGCCAGCCTGCGTCGCGGCAGGTTGGAGGTGGACCTGGCATATCCTCAAAGACAGTGAAGAATACTTCGGCTAATTTAGCCTCCACATAACTCCACTTGTCCTTGGGGATAGTGCCATCTTCATCTCCCCTGTTAATGATAGCCATTACAAGGTTGTCTTTGACAACCTGACTAAACGACTTCGGCACAGCGTTGCCGGCCACTTTAGTACGTTTAGGTAATGGTTTCTCATCTGGCGAGCGCAGCCTTTTACCCGCCTTCGAGGTACTAGCAACCTGTTTATCAGGTACACTAGTCTTAGCTGAGAGGTCCTGCTCTTCAGTGACCTTCTTAGCCCATGTGAGCGACTCTCTCTGTCTATCAGACAGCTTCGCTTGGTCGAGTTTGCCTAGCCTATCGATAATCTTAAGGCATAGTCTCCTCTGATTATATTTCGCCTTTGACGGACGGACGTGATTGACCCCAGTCTTACCAGACTTGGACCCCTCCTTAGCTGCATTCCCAAGATGACCGGATTTGTCCATAGCCTTCATGGGTTTGCTGCCAGTGATGGAGATTGTAGTCGGACTGACAACGGACCCCAACCCGCTAGAGCTTTGACCAGAGGTCGCAGCGTTTTCTAAATGTCCAGACTCCTGGGTCTTAGCCTTCGGACAACTGCTAGATGAACTAGCAGCGGACTGTGAGGCAGAGCCTCGATTTTTGTTTTTGTTTGTTTTACAAAAATTCATTTTTGTTCCCACGAGTGCAGGGGAAAAATAATGTCGACCGCGTCATAGCCCCCAGTAACGCAGCAAGGGCGGCCCACTGCCTCTACCTACTCACTGAGGTGCCCAGGTATCAGTGAGGCTCCGTTAAAATACAGTCGGTTACCCCTGACTGCAAACCATCCGATAAGCACGGGTCGCGTGATACTCCGGATTAGGGGTGAGTAACCTTTAGTCGTGCACCTTCAATGTTCCGAACTTGACACAGGTTTAGGAAGTGGTACTGATACAGTAAAACCCTCTTCCATTACTAGCATCAAGTAAGGAGCCGCAGTGCACTTAAGCCACCGCATCGCGACAAGATTGTTACTCATGGTGGTGGTTATACATACATACTTACGCCATCTTTGTAGTTCTCTTCAATTTTAATAAGTAAGTTTGTAAATAAAAAGAACATTAAAACATTAAAAATTTAAATATAATTAATTTTAGAAAAATGTCCGATTCGTTTTTCGATGATGCTGAAAACACATCAAAGAAATACAGAAAACAAAGACTTTGCTCAAGTTGGTTGAGAGACGAGAAGCTAATGGGATGGCTGGAATAGGTTAAAGACGACGACTTTAAAATGCAGATGCAAGGCTTGCGAAAAAAAAATATTAAATTGCGATAAATCAGATCTAAGTAACCATAATAACCACTGTCATAAAAAAATCTTTTAAAACCAAAAACCAAAATTCTGTTTGCGTTAGAAGATCTCATTTGCAAGCCATTTTATTTAATTGTGTAAATTTTAAATGCACATCTAACCATATCAAAAAGATGAATACACAGTATTGTAAAAATAATTTTTTTTTTTAATATCTGTTCGTTTTTTATGTTGTTTTCATGTTATTCTTATGATATTCTTATCTTACTTTTTATGTTATTTTTCTTCTTTTTATGTTATTTTTGCATTATTGCAATTAAAAATGTACAAATTAAAAATAAAATTTTATTTTTTGAAAAATTTTAAAAAGTAATGTAGGGAAAAATGTAGGGAGAAAAAAGTGGGTGTAGGGAAAAAGGGATTTTTTCATAAGCGTAGGGATTTCGGAAAAAATTTCCTGGCATCACTGACTACAATATACGTGTTTTTTGTCTTTATAATTTTTAATGATTAAGTTAGAAATTAATCAGGCTCAACATCAAATGTTTTTACTTTAAATAAAGTTTGGTAAAAAGTTAAATTCATATATGTACCTTTGCTGAAAACAACCTAATGATAATTAAAGTAAAGAGTTATGCTATTTAACCTTCTCCAATATAACAAACTGAAATATAAAGCAACTTTGAAAGAAATATGTTTGTATATGAGTACACAAATGCGCCAATATTTTTTGCTTTATTTAAAATAAAAACATTTGATCTTGAGCCTGATTAATTTCTAACTCACAAATCAACTTTCGTTCTAGACAGTCGTTGCTTGCCAATCGCGCTATTATTGTGAAACCGGTTTAAAAAATAAAACACGAAGTAATATAATTTGTGCTTTCATTTCATTTTAAAACATTAACAAAAAAAATTAAACAAAAAAAGTAATAATAAATAAAAAAAATCATGTGAGTCCAATCACAGGGGAGATGTGTAAACATCTGCAGAACAAACAATCAATCAATCATGTCAGACCGATTTGTCTTAATGATTACATGTTACGCGTAAGATCTTACGCTCACATATTACGCTGTTTTTGTGATTGTATTGTGAATTAGAAATTTACCCCTCTGCGCGTATAGATGTTTACACAACAAAAACTTGTCAAACTAAATATGAACAAACCGCCGGACCAAGATAAATTTCGAAACGCCAATAATGATTGACAAAAATAAATCCATGTCGGTAATTTCTTCTGAAGAAAAATACTTAATCATGTCACGTGTACATAGTTCGGAAACGTTCTCAAACATATCCGCCTTTTTTATTAAAAAACTAATAGACAACATTACGGGTGGAGAAGTCAATCTATGTAAAAAACTACGAAATGGAACAATTTTAATACTCACAAAGAATTTTACTCAGGCCATTAAACTAATAAAACCTTTATCGCTTTCAACTGATATAAAAGTTGAAATAAACGAGCACCAAACTCTCAACTTTGCTAAAGGAGTTATTTATTGCAACGACTTACGTGGTATATCAGAAGAGGAAATCTTAAATGAACTTAAAAGCCAAAATGTATGAGGAGTTAAAAAAATAATAAAAAAAAAAGTTGACGAATATTGGTTGAATCAGGTCTTATAATATTTACGTTTGCATCCACTATACTTCCATAAGATATGTTAATTGGCTATGAAAAAATCAGAATCAGACCCTATATCCCACTCCCCCTCACGTGTAATAATTGTTTTGAATACGGCCATGTCTCAAAACTTTGTAAAAACGAAAAAATATGTTACAATTGCTCACAACTATATCACGTCAAGGACTAAATAAAAGAAAAATGTATTCGTCTCTCTCGCTGCAAAAATTTTAAAAATTCAAATAATAAAGTCTTCGATCATTCAGCCGTAAACAGATCTTGTCCAATATTTATGAAAGAGAACGAAATTTAAACAATAATTACAACTGAAAAAGTAAGTAAAAACAAGCTTCATCAATTTACCAACAACGACACAGCAGCCAAACACCATCCTATTCTTTAATATTAAACAACAATAACAATGAAACTGCTATAATAAGCAAACCTTCGATAATGCAAAATATGCCTCCACCACCGAATATACAAACAAAGTCACGTTTAATCAAAGAATATGCAGATGTAATGAGCGACAATACGACCGATGCCTATTCACCTATTCACTGCAGTGTTGCCATAATTTGAAATTGAAAAGATGCTAAATTGCAAAAAAAAAAATATGCTAAAACGTACTGGAGTCAAAAAAAAAATTCTAATTTTTTTTTTCAAATTTCATTACCTTTTTTTTTTAGAAAAATTAAATACTTATTAATAAATTCTTTGGTTTTTTAATCGTAAAATTAATATAAAAAATTTTAATTAAAATTATTTTGGATTTCATCTGTAATATTTTTTAACATCAAATTGAGATTTTTTAATTTTACATTAAATATTTTCCATTTTAGAGGAATTTTTTTAATTTCAAAAATAACAGAATTTACATTATCAAAAGATACGATTATATTACAATAATTGGTTTATGGAATCTTATATTTCTGTGATGTCTTCATCTTCAAGTTCTTCTTGGATCTGATATTTTTTGACTATCGACTTTTATCAACGCCATCGCTCGGTATATTGTAAGTGTAACAGCACTCATTTTTCAATTTCAAACCTTCTACGTATTACAGAACATAAAAACTCGGATTTTATTCTGTTCACAGTTTGCTTTTATTTCGCCAATAGAATTTTTGTTAACTTCAATCCATAAAGAGGTTGTATTCAGTTTTGTATCCCAATATTGTTCTGTGATGTAACTCCATTGGATTTGAATTTTTTCTGTTTCAGATGATCTAAATTTAAACCCTTCTAATATATTGGTTATCGGTTCTTTTACCCGGTTTAATGTGTTTTGTATTCAAAATTTTGGCATTTTTTTTAATACAATAATATTTTTTGGCAATCGACTTTTTCATTCATTCATTGTTGGTGTTTACATTCTTCTATTTCATAATGTTTTGTTATATTTGTTGAAAGAAACGAGCAGAGTGGTAAAAAGAGTAGTACACAAAATTCTCGTATTACACTTTAAAAAATTAAAACATTATCAATACCATTAAAATTAAAATTGTATATTCAAAAATAATGAAAAAAATCAAAAAAAAGATGCTAAAAGCAACGTTTTATTAATAAGAGATGATAAATTCGCATCTAGCATCTTTTCATAAATTTTGGATGCTAAACGACAAAAAAAGTTGCTAATCTAAACTAAAATGCTAAAATGGCAACACTGATTCACTGGGTATTTAAAAATTTACGAAACTTAAATACTTCATCAGCTACAATAAATTAAGTATAAAAATAGTTATGATATAAATGGATCTAATGTGATTAAGGTTTAATTTCATTATTATTATTATTAATATTACACAGTACAACATTTTTCAGCTAATTGATTTGGGACACAATTCTGAGAATTGAAACTGAAAGTAGCATGAAAAATAATAACTTCTGCATCATTAGTTTTGTCAAGTTGGCTGCCATTATAATTAAATGGCCGTACGAATTTTTTTGCTCAAGGTGGAAATAACTCGGTTATAACTCGGTAACCGTACGGACTATCTCTTTTGTGTCTGAAATAAAGTTCTAGAAATGGAATAGGAGAAAAAAAGCGGAACAAACCTGCCCGAAAAAGTACATCCACTGCCTTAAAAATCGCAAAAATGCCCATTTTCCCCCTATTTTTTTCCCCATTTTCACCTTTTTTGCTAAATAACTGGAATATCCCTTTTGTGTCTGAAACAAAGATGTAGGTTAGGGTGGCCCACGCTTGTATGGAAAAGTAAAAGTATAGTCCAATACTTTCTGTTTTGTTTCTTTTACTAAAATATATGTGTGTACCAAAAATTGGCTCAATCGGACAAAATTTAGAGGTCGCGATGAATGGCGACTTTTATGTTTCACATCTTTTATTACATACATTTACTACTGGCTTATCATTATTGTACTTGTTTATGTATTGGAGATACTTTTTTACACTTTTCTTTGATCTTTACTAGATTTACATTCCCTAAAATTCAAATATATTGATCCCTTTATAAATTATTTAACTTATTTTGAATGCAGAATTACAAGAAACGAGTTTATGCTAGCAAATTTCAGAATTTCTTATTTTTCTTTCATGCAGGTGTCGAAGGCCATAGATGCTAGTACTCTTTTTCAAATTTATTATATAATATCATAAATTGTATTATATAATACTAATAAAATAAAAATAAATAAAATCTTTCATGCACTTACTTTCCTCGTATCAAACAAAATACTGTATTGATAAGGGGCATCCCCTGATTATTGTTTAAAAAGTAAAAAAAGAGCGAAGTTCATTGATAATATATACATTAAACGAGAAGGTTGATTTTTGGTTGTGCGCGATTTTTTCTTTTCAAAGTAGAAGCCATTTTGAATGAAAGTTTTGTAAAATTTCAGTGATTTTTAATAATGTAAGTAGTGCAAAACTTATTGTTAGTAGTGCAAAACGATTGGTCAATTAAAAACCAAATTCGAGGACTATACTTTGACACTACCGCCTCCAATACTAGTTTAAAGCTAGGTGCATGTACTTTAATTGAAAAAGGATTATATTTATAAAGACCTAATATGGATTGCTTGTCGCCATCATATGTTTGAGGTGATGCTTTCTAATACTTTTAAAGAGTATTTTGGCGGAAGCGGAGGACCCGAATTGCAACTACATATTTAAAAGATTTAAAAATCAATGGCCAAATATTGATAAAGAAAATATCAATGTCGGAGATGATACTCTATTCCATACAAGTGACTTGCTTCAACTCCAACAGCAAATGTATGAATATTATACCGATGCCATCAAAAGTCGACAGCCAAGGGACGATTACCGTGAACTCCTTACGCTTTTTCTTAATTTTCTTGCTGGTGCAAATAAAGCAGGAACAATGAAAGTTAAATTTTATGCACCAGGCGCGTGCCATCTTGCTCGTTGGATGACGAAGGCGATCTATTGCATAAAAATCTTTATGTTTCAAAATCAATTTGATCTCACAGACGAGGAAAAAAAAAGCAGTTACCGAAATAAGATTGTTTGTAAGTCTTATATATGGCCGATACTGGAATGAATGCTCCTCTTAATGACCAAAACCTATTTTATTATTATTATTATTTCTTTATTAATTTCCTATACAACAAGACATGTCTTATAATTAAAGTACAGGATTTTCATCGTTCAAAAAATTAAAATACAATAAAAAAAATTTATAACTTATTTAAAATAAAGTAAAATAAATACAAGAAATTATTAAAATTCATGAATTTAAAGAAATGAAAATTAAATATATTTAAACAAAGTAACTAAACAAAAATTTCTTAAAATGTATCGCGTTGCTAACTAATTGTTGGTTGTGTGGAATTGCATTCCAAAGACGTGTGGCGGATCTAGCAAACTGTATTAAGATACAGTAGGGGTTTCTCTTATATTAATAAGGTTATCGAATGAGACTCCATAAAGACTTTTTGAGAAAGTCGAAACACTATCACGTTTCTTCAGTCCATAAACATATCTAACAATATTGTTGTACAAAATATTTAGTTTTTTCTTGCTGGCGTAGTCGCAGTTGCCAAAAAGTTCACAGCCATAAAGTAGAACAGGAATTAAGTATGCCTTTGCAAGAAGATGTCTTACTCTTAACGGCGTAAAATACTGAGTTACCCAAAGCGATCTCAGCTTTATATACGTTTGAACCACAAGAAAACTATCCCAATGAAAAAATTTTTAAAGGTGCTGTAAAACCATTGGTACTTATCTGAATATTTAGTCGGGCTTGCCTTTTTCGATTTCAGAGTTACATATGAAACTAAAAAAACATTGGTGAAAAATCTCCAGCTACCACCAAAACATAAAGCCTTTAAGAGACTGGACGGAAAAGTATTTAACCATAGACATCCACTTGTGTCCTATGTTACCAAAAGGCCAACAATGTTTTTTTAATTTACTAAGCAATGATGGACAAGAAAAGGCACAGTTATTTCTTTCAAAGGATCCTACAGAGTGGAAAGACGACGCCATTTTTATTTCGATGAAAGAAAATGCTAGACTTTTAAAATTTGTAAATGACTGTGCAGAACGAGGTGTTGTTCTGGTGACCCAATTTAACAGCTCAATTACGAAAAATGAGTAGCAAAAGCAATATTTGCTTAGATTAGTTGATCACCATAGAAAAAAATTTCCCGGGGTTTCTAAAGCTAATATTGCAAAAATGGTTATCGATAATTTTAAAAAATAATAAAATATATGATAATTTGTACTTAATATACAGTTTTATTAATTCTTTATTTATTTGTTTTATTAAATATTTTTATTTTTAAATAAATAATGAATATCACCATAAAAAATTATTGTATGTTATATTTCTATCTAACCCCGAAAAATCATTAAACTATCGCAACATCTAAATATTGACCGATTGTGCTCAAATTTGGACTGAACATGTTCAAGCACTATTCGAATAGGATCAGCGTTGTGGAGCGCGAATATTCGATGCTTTAGTATTTTGGGCTGATTGTAGATATTGAATAGGAGAAAAAAAAAGCGCAACAAACCTACCCGAAAAGGGTGCATCCAGTGCCTTAAAAATCGCAAAAATGCCCATTTTCCCCCCATTTTTCCACATTTTTACCTTTTTTGCTAAATAACTGGATTACAAATCCACAAATAGGCTGTTTTTTTTTTCTTTATAAACGTTATTTTGCATGAAAATAAAAATTCCGATTCATATTACAGCTATTCTTACACAGAAAATATGAGATTTTTATTTATTATCTATGCATGGAAACAAAATTTAGAACAGACACAAAAGAGATATTCCAGTTATTTAGCAAAAAAGGTAAAAACGGGGGAAACATTTTTAAGGCACTGGATGCACTTTTTTCTTCTATTCCATATCTACAACTTTGTTTTAGACACAAAAGAGATATTCCGTACGGTTACCGAGTTATAATCGTGTTAAAATATACAAAAAGTGATAAAAATCCACCTTGAGCAAAAAAAATCGTATGGCCATTTAATTATAAGGGTACCCAACTTGACAAAACGAATGATGCAGAAGTTCTTATTTTTGGGGCTACTTTCATTTGCAATTGTCAGAATTGAGTCCCAAACTCATGTATTGTACTGTGTTATATATAAATTTAATTAATTATTATAAATAAATAAACAAAAAAAATTACATTTCTATAGAAAAAAAGTGATTTTTGAAGGTTAAAATATTGTGGATATTACCGTCGGAAAGGTTAATTTGCCAAGTCTCGCAGTACGAATTTTATTTGT
Source organism: Cordilura impudica (assembly GCA_963682025.1). Taxonomy (NCBI): domain Eukaryota; kingdom Metazoa; phylum Arthropoda; class Insecta; order Diptera; family Scathophagidae; genus Cordilura; species Cordilura impudica. Next base: position 195,844,285 of record OY821520.1, on the reverse strand, counting down.
AAGGTTTTAGAAACACTTACACACAAATAGGAAAAATTCAAAATAGTGCATATGCTATAATTGATATAAACCGTTGTCTTGAGTTAAAAAACACTTATTTTGATAGATATCCCACTTAAGCTTTCTTTTGAGCAAAAAAATGGCCTTTTTTGAAAAAAAAAAATTTTTTTTAAATGTTTAATTTTGCAAAAAAAAAAAAAAAAAAGTTAAAAAATTTTTTTTTAAGTTTTTCTTTCCGAAAGATTGAATAAATAGCTATCTAAACTATTTGGGACAAATTTTGCTAAGAACAATAGGTAATAAGTTACATGGATGTGAAAAACACCTGTTTGGCCAAAATGTCAAATATTGGCCCCTCTAACTCAGAGAGTTCTTGACCGATCGGAAGTTGGTTCACTTGATATGAAACCCCCATACATATAAAAATGAAAATTTGTTTGTTGATTTTGTGTGTTTGATATTAATAGGTGGCTAAACAATAGAACCGATCTTCTTGAAATTTTCACAGTGTGTAATTTTGTGTCGGAAAAGTAAAATATATCTAGAGCTCTATGATAGCAAGAGTTCTGAAACTTTGTAGGAGTACATAAGTTAGTAATGTGAGAAGACGGGCTAAAAATAGGCGGGATAAAACAAGTGAACGTGGCACCTCATACATGGTAAATACATATAATCATATATCTAGAGTGCTATAATGGCCAGTGTCTTGAAATTTTCTGCACGTCAATTGGTTGTTAAAGTAAGTAGTCGTACTAAAAATGAGCGGGATTAGGTTAGTAGGCGTGGCACCTCCCATACAAAAAAAAATTATCTGGAGTACTATAAACCCGACTGTATTGAAACTAGGTGTGAGTTCACGAATGATGAGTGTGTGAAGTTATGTCAAAAATGGGCGGGATCAAAGCAGTCGGTGTGGCACCTCCAATACATGGTAAATACATATCTTCATATATCTAGAGAAATATGATGGCCAGAGTCTTGAAACTTTCTGCATATATGATATAACTACGCCCCTAGTTATATTATATATGATGCAACCATATACATACTTATGTGTACACAAATTTACTGTAAAACTATAAAACTATAAATCGTGTCATCTAAATTTAAATATTTAAATAACGAAATGATAACTAGATTAGTTAATCAATTTTCTGAAAGTGAAGACGATTTGGACGATAAAGGTAGTGACGAGGAAGAGTTTTCAGTAAATTGTAACCCTATAATATGCGCTTACCAACTGAGTTATCCGGGGATGGTGCAGAAGATGCCGATGATATCGATGATTTCGTGATTTTTAACGAAAATGAAATCATTGGCCAATTCGTTGCAAACTCAAAACACGAAATTCATGATTTGAAATGTAAATATAGCAAAATTTTGTGGAAAAATCAAAATCGTCAGCCCTTAACGGAAACTTTACAGTTCAAGAGTAGTGAACCGCTTTCCCCAGAAATAATGTTGCTAAGTAGTCTTTTGGCAATTTTAAAATATATTTTTAACAATGAGGTTAGTTCGAAAATTGTTGGGGAATCGAACTATTATGCTGAACTCAATGTTAATAATTCAAAAATAATAAACGTAAAGAATTTGCACGTATACATTGGAATTTGTATATTGAGATCGATGCACGAACTTCATATGACCGATATCATATGAAATTGGTAATCGAATTATGAAAGATTAGGAGAATACTTAAATTTATCCGAAATTCTAAAAATGGTCCAAGTGGTCCATGATCGAAAAACCGAACTCAGAGAAACTTTTCATGTAAGTTCGGTTGTTTGGAAAGACACGAAATTGGTTCATGGGTTGTGATGACCTAATTGATAGCCTGATTGGATGCCATAAAATTAAATTCCGATCCAAGAAATGGTATGTAAGAATAATTTACCATTTACTGGATATTACAAGTCAACTACTGTATAAACGCATTTCAAAAGATCGAAATGAGAACAACCTTTTAAAACTGGCCAAACATTGAACCACTTGGACGTCATTTGAACGCTGCTCTTATACCACCAAAAGATGTTTCCAGGATGAAACATAGGCAACGATGTATGCTGACTAGATCTTATATATTTGTGAAAAATGTAAGGAACATTTATGCCTAAACAAGGATCGTAACTGTTTTTCAGTTTTCCATGGCCATTAACTAAACATTTTCTCAATAACTTATAACTTATAAGACTTATAAATGTGAGGAAACGCCATTAATTTATTTCAAATTCAAATAAATATAAATATTGTATCAATGGTGCGTGGTAGAGAAGAAAGCATATATTTAAAAAATTCATAACTACACTCTGGCATTTCAGCCTTCATCAGTGATTTATTGAACATTATGATAATTGTTATGTTATAATTGAATAGGTTGTTTCTATATGAAATTTTTTCTACTTAGGGCAGCCGTGAGGTTTGAACCCTGAACCTTCACATACACTCGTACCTGCACTTTTTGGTCAGCGTTTTAACACACTCACCTAAAGTCAGGCCTACGAGCAGTGTGGTTAAGAATCAGTTTTCATACAATACAGCTTTTACTTCGTATTAATTTCAGAAGATGCAACTCTGTCCAAACAAACAATCGTTATTTTTGAATTTTTTAATATTTTTGCATTTATACTTCTAATTTCCACTATTCTCAGTTTGGTAAGAGTTGAATATTATAATTTTCTGAAAATATGTGTTAAATTTGTAAATAAAAGCGCATGATGTTTCATAAATGATATAAATATATATGTTCCCGTCGTTCCTATAAGGAGCATAGGGCCTCAAAAATGATACAACTAGATAAATCCATTCTTCTAAATAAATCCATTATATAAAAAATATTTTATCGATCATACACGCTTTATGCAAAAAAAATATTCCATTTGTTTTTAAATAAAAAAAAAATCTTACATGGAAGGCTTAACTTTATTTTGTTATTGTATTAAAGTTAGTAAATTTACTTTTTAACACAGCACCGTTTTCATTTTATATTCAGATTTTTCAGAATAGTTTTGTGTTTCAAAATTAAAGGAATGAGTTTCAGAAAATTCCGTTTGTACTTCATAATTATCAAAATTTATTTCAAAAATTACCAAATATATTTCAGTAAATTCCATTTGTGTTTCAAAATTTTCATCCCTTTCTTTTCTTTATCTTTTCAAATTAAAATATAAGTCCAACTATTTGACTTAACAGAATCCCTCGAATGGAATAGGCTTTTAAATAGAAATTGCAGAAACATTTATTGGTTAGATATTTGTAATTTGATGAAAGCATAATTTTAGTTATTGTTATTGTTTTTAAATTAAAATTCATTAAGAACTTATAAACTTTTTTTATTTTATCAGTCAATTTAACAACTTATTGGATATAGGGCATACAAATATTTTGTCTTCTGAAAAATATTTTGTCTTCTGAAAAATATTTGGACAATTGTGAAATACCTTCAGATAATTCCTAAATTGAAGTAGACAATTAAAAAAACCTTTCGACAACTCTGAAATAAAAGTGGAAATGGTGCAATAATACCAGGCTTTGCAGTGAAATGGAACAAATTCCTAAAAAAAAAACTAGCTAATTATAATTGAGGATAATAATTTGTTTAAATATGGTATTTTATTTTTTTTTTAGTTTTTTTAATAACGTTCAAAACAAGTAATACGAAGTAACAACAAAAAAAAAAAAAAACAAGTAAGAGTGTTAAATTCGTCTGTGCCGAATCTTTGATACCCTCCCACCTCGGTTTGAGTCTTGATAATAAATGTAAATGAAAAAGTAAACAATTTGTTAAACTTAATACCAAATTATTTCAGCAAATTCTTTGGGTTGGTTTTCGTCTTTTCTATTATTTCGGATTTATTTCGGTGTTTGCTTTTTGGTCATCGTGGTTGCTGATCGGCATGCATTTAGGTTATATACCTAAATATATGCATGCGTTTCCGGTTATATGACATAATTTCTCGTTTAATTTAGTCTTTGCTAATTAAATAGCTTGCCCTAACCTCCATTGCAAAGGTAATGGTTGTGCAGGGTGGCTATATGCATTAAATCATGCTAATTGGAGATGGCTGCATAGTTTCTTTTAACTGGCTCTCTCTACTTTTTTATTAAAATATTTTCATATTTGGAAAATATAGAGAATAAATTTATAATAATAAATATTTAAATTAGGGATGCCAAACGCAAAAAACCAAATGTCCCAAACATTTTAAATAAAATAATTTGTTCTGAAAAACTTCAAATTTTCATCCAAAAAAAATTATGAAAATTTATATGTAAATAACATTCTCATCAAATTGCGTTTATTTATGTAAAAGTTTTTATTTTCGCAACTCTTAAATATCATTTGACGTTTTCTAAAATTCATTGAATTTAAAATAATGTTTTCTGTAGTGTGATTCTGTAAATTTCAACGATCCGACAATCGCAAAATATATCGACAGCTATTGTTGTTTGCACTAAGGATTAAGTGATTCACTAAGTACATACATCTTAACGACAGTCGACAAATCTATTTTTCTATTTATTTCAATTGTAAACGAGTGGCATCTCTGTCAAAATAAGCGAAAAACACAAAGAATAATAGAAAAAACAAATTACTTCGTGTTTGACAGGATGATTTTATGTTTATGTTTAATATCTTTTTTTTTTTACTAATATTTCTGTGTATTTATTTGAAAATGAAATAATGAATTGAATATGCTATGTAATTTTTTTATTTATATAAAAAAGTTTTTTAATTAAAGCAAAATATTTTCACTATTTTATGATTTTTATTTATGTATGACGACATTTCAACCTAAAAATTTAAGTTTTTATCGATTGAATAAACAACACAAAAATGGTTGTCGTTTAGATAACAACAACAGCTGACTTTAACAATAGCGAATATCGTTTAAAAATTTTACTGATAATTTTGCTATTTTCTTTTTTTTAACGATTCGACTATCGTTAATAGAAGTTACTGAATCGCGGTACTGTAAAGCTATTAATTTCTCTTGAATGTCAATATTTATTTTAAATGTAAAAATTTTTTAAATGTAAACATATGTAGGTATTTGATGTTTTTTTTTTTTGGAATTTCAATTTGTGTTTAACGAATAAAATTTATATATTAACACCCGTATTCATAAAAATTAAAGTGTATTCAAGTAGACTTTATTGTCTGTTTTTCATACAAAATTTGTTGATAAAGTCTACTTGAAGTACACTTTAATTTTTATGAATACGGGTGTAAAGATGCAATTGATGTCTTCTAAATTTAAAATTATAATTTCCGACGTTTTGATGTGATTTTCTGAAATTCAATTAATTGTAATTTATAATTGAAAATTTTTAAAAAGTGCAATTTTGTATTTATGTGAATAATATTGCTTCAGTAATTATAAACAATTTTTAAAAATTAGATGTAATCGCAATCAGATATTTTGTAGGAAGAATAATAATTCTAGCAGAATAATAATTCTATATAACTATGTAGAACTGTTTTGAAAGAAAAAAAACTCATTGATGAACTCGGTAACTCTATTTTGTAAAGACAACAAAAAGTTAATATGCCAAACTTATGTTCATATTTGTAAAAGAGTAATGAAAAAACGTATGAAATAAAAGACCAGCCGGTGTATACTCTTAACATTATTATGTATAATATTTATTTGAAAATATTGACATTCATGTTAAAATAGAAATAACTATTGCAAAGCTAATTAGAACAAAAATTGTGGCGCCATCTACTGTGGCATAGTCACGCTGAGCAAAATGAAGTGACACTCTGTTAATGGAAAAGAAATGTATTTTCCCCACAACAAAATATTGCAGAATTTTATGTAAATAAAATAATATATCGATTTATTTCTAACATGCAGTTATTATGGATATACATATATGGAATATATGTATATTATTTGTATTATTTAATATGTGTATGTATGTATATGTAAATATTACACACAAAAAATACAACATCAAACGTTATTTTTGTGTTTTTCTCTTTAAATAAATTAATACATAAAATTTTTTTTTTGCTAAATTGACACTGTTTTTTTTCTATTAACAACTAGGTATTTTAGCATTATTTGCTTTAGATGGTGGTGAATATTTACTCCCTTTATATTAATCGTAGTGTCTGCTTGTCGAAAAAATTTTGGATCGATTTTAACCCCTTTCCCGTGACCCATTCGATCTGAAATTTTGCAGGCAGGCTCGTGGTAATAACAGAAATGATCTAACAAATTTTTTTAGTAATGCCAAAACAATGGAAACTTCTAAATTTTTCTACCAGAGTTAATAAGAAAAATGTACAAAGGGTTAGTTTTTATTATATTATTACCACAACGACCACAAAAACAACAAGTCCAGCTATGACAACAACACAACATTTAGAATAACAACAAGAACAATATAGAAATATCATATTTTTCATTTTTTTTTACTTTTTCAGAGATTTCCTTGGACCTGTTCCACCGATTTTAATAGTTTTTGAAATAGAAATCTTCCCATGAATTTGGTGAATCATTCTCACTAAAAATGGTCACTGTATCTGCACTATTGAGGGCGTGATCGTGACAAGAACAACATGGAAATTTATATTATTTCAAGACTTTTTTTAGTTCTTCATTCAAATCTCGGGGCCTAATCAACCGATTTGGACGATTTTAAATAGCAAACTTTTCAGGATGTTAATGAATCAATTTTTATATCAACGAGCACCCTAGCTGCCCGATTGATGCCGTCATCGTGATTTCCACAGACGGACAGACGGACATCGCTATATCAACTCCGGTTGTTATAAGGATTACAAATATATATATTTTATGGGGAGGGTATAAAAAACAAATATTACTTTTTGAAGCAAAAAATACTCATGTCTATTACTGAAATCAATTTCACCATAACTATGTACGTCACATAAGTACATTCTTCAATTCTAAATGCCCTTGCGCCACCTTATATCGTCGGCAATTTAATTAATATGTACTTATACTTGAACAATTATTTAGTTCACTTTATAAACACCTCGGAGAGATCCCTTATAGTATAGCAGATTAGTCGAATCCCATACGAGTAATGTTTGATGGTATACTAAAAATACATTACGGCCAATTGAAGTTGAGTAGAAATATAGCGTAGAGCCTTTCTTCAATCTTTCAGAAAAAACTTTTAAAAAAATAAAAAAAATTTGTTAACTTTTTTTTTCAAAATCAAAAATATTTATGGATTTTTTTTTTTTCAAAAACGCCCTTTTTTGCTAAAAAGAAAGCTTAGGCTTTTCCTTAAGAGGTTTTTGGTCGCTTAGTGGGATGCGAGTCGGATATCTGTCAAAAAAATGTTTTGTAACTCAAGACAACGGTTTTTCAATTTTTGCATATGCGCTAATCTGAATTTTCTCCTATTAGTGACTGAGCCAACTAGACAAATTAACCTTTCCGACGGTATGTAATATAGTTAACTAAAATTTCATACCTTCGATACTGTAATACCCAGAATACGTTAACCTCAGGAAAGAAAAATAACTTTTTTCTATACAAATGTTGAAAAATTATTTTTTTTTATTTATTTGTAATTATAATTCAATTAATATATAATAACAATAAAAATAAAAAGATAAATAATTTAATAAAATTTAATCTTAATCACATTAGATCCATTTATAACATTACTATTTTTTAATTAATTTATTGTAGCTGATGAAGTATGCATTTAAGTTTTGTAAATTTTAATTTCCCAGTCTTTCATCCAGCTTATTTATCGCCTTTATTTGCTGCTTTTTTGCCAATTTTTTCTTGGCACTACTAGGTTCATCTGTTGATTAAACTGATGTTGAAGGAACTCAACTTAAAGTACTTAACAGATGATTCGCCAGAAGATTTATACGATTACCGCGATTGCCATAAATTGACTATGTGTTCTAATGCAACAAATTCTTACCACTTAGGGAATGCTCAAATTGGCCGGAAACCAGTCAAAAAATATTCGCTACTATAAGTCCCTGAATACGCCAAAACGGAAAATTCAACCAGAACGTCAGAAATAAGACACAACAAAAGAGAGCTTAGGGTTAATTTCGCATTTATTAAGAATTTTATTTTAATTTATTTTGGGGTACTTTAAAACATTTCAACCCCTTAAATCCCTGTTTTAATGGTGTTTTTTGCTCTTTTCAGAATGCGAAACTTTTCTTTTGAAATTTTGAATCTCCATTTAAATTTAAATCTTATTTTTAACATTTTTTTAAAATTTTTTTATAGTATAATTTTTGAATCAAATCTTATTTTTACAATTTCCTTATAGTATAATTTTTGAAATATTCTTATAATGTGGAATAAGAATCGTCATTCATTTTTTTATCTTATTGTTAACAATGTTTAAAGTTTTCTAATAATTAAAGTTATGCTATAATATTTTTAGTTAATTTCTAACTCTAGTTAATTTCTTAATTAAAATATCATTTTAAATATTTTACTTTAGTTTTAAATTTTATTTTCAAATATTCGATTTTATTTATTTTGTTTTACAATATTTTAATTTATTTTATGTTTATTTGTTTTCCAATTAAATTTTTATGTGCTAATCTAATAAATTTTATAATATAAATTTTATAATATAATATTTTAAAAAATATTTTAATTTTTTATACTTTAAATAAAGCAAAAGCAAAAAAAAAAACATTAACATATTTGTTTCAAAAAATTGATCTATATTCTGTATGACAGGTTACACAGCTGTTTCGGGTCGAGTCACAAACCCTCATCAGTAACTCAAAACAGTAGTTTGTTTGGTAAAAAGTTTAATTTATATACCTTTGCTATGAAACCAATGCAATGAGAATCCAAGCAATGAGTTATACTATTTAACCTTTCCCAATATAACAAACTAAAATATAAACCAACTTTCAAACAAATATGTTTGTGTTTGTTTTTGTCTTGAAAAAACAAGAAAAACAATTTGTTTTTGCTAAATTCACATTTCGCGTTAACGGCGTGCCCGCCATATTTTTAAGTTTAATATTTTCTATAAAAATAAGAATCTTATTTTCGATCTTTATCATTTTAATGATTGAGTTAGAACTTAATCAGGCTCAAGATCACATGTTTTTACTTTAATTTATTATAATATAATTAAATATATGTTATTTGGTCTGCTTTTTGATATACCTCTTAAGGAATCTTACAATTTCAACCAGTGTTGTAATAATGCATAATAAAATCAAGATTTCAAAACTCACGCTAATGGTTGGATAAGCGTTGGTAACTGCGACCATTGTGGTTGGTTTTCTCCTATCAGTCTGTAGATAGGTTTTGTTTGCAGGATTTCAAGTATTTTGATTGATATGCCTGGTTTTCACTATGTCATATTAGCTGACAGCAAACAATTGCCTCAACTGACATCTCGTAATTTTCTATTTATTACGTATTCATTACATCTTATAAACGAACAAAAAATCCGGCTGTCAAACACAAACAAATTGCCAACATGCTGGCAATTTCATTTCAGATGTCAAATGTAGCCAGGGGCTGTAAATGACAAGACATTAAAACCCGTTTTCATACAACTGACAATAATTGACAACAATTGCCATTGAAAATGACATAATGAAAACCAAGCAATAATTATAAAAATTTTACCGGTTGACTGTAGTAGCTGATGCAGGATCTCAGGAAAAAATTTGTTCTTCCCTTTTTATTGTTGTTGTTTTGTTTGCAGGGTTACGGGAACGGTGATAACATTTCAGGAACGGTTGATGGATTTCGGGAGAGGTTTCAGCATATTATGTACGTTTTCAGGATCTTGTGTATCATAGTTACAGGTTACAGGATCTCAGGAACGCGGGATCTCTGGAATCTTTTATTTTTTTGTTTATTTAATTTAAAGTCAGCCGTTTAATTGTAATTAATAATATTATTTAATAATATATGTGCGGCATTCGATGGCATAAAAATATTGAAACACGACATCCGTTTAATTACTGTTCTACAATTTTTTATATAAGTGTTTACATTGTTTCGAGAAATTTATTTATAATATCTAGAGATATTATTTGTTTTCTGTATCTAGTGTATCTGGATGCACCACAATATATTTGATGGACATTTGACAGTGTAAATAATTTAATATTTATTTCGATATTCTAATCTATTGTGATTTCTTTTTCATATTATATTTAGTAAACTTTTGGAAATTGGACTTAATATGTTGTTTTATTTTCAGTCAATTTATTTTAGAAATGATGGGGAACTTGTATACAGTTCAAGAGATGCCAGAACAACCAAAAGAAAGCTTTTTCAAGGGTTTATTTAGCGGCGGTGCCAAAAATTTGGATAGAGAAGAATTATGTAAGTGTAACTAAGACATTTTAAATTGAGATGCACTTGTAAACTATTTGATACTTTACAGTTGGTGAACAGAGCGGGAAGGCAAATCGTTCGACTGCAAGACACATTCCGGGTCCTACTCTAGATCAATTGAATCAAAGAACCTCGACAGCAGCATCTGAAATTAGTCGTGCTCATATGTTGGCAATGGAACGTGGTGAAAAATTAAATTTGCTAGAAGAGCGTGCCGAACGTATGTCCAATCAAGCTCAAGATTTTAGCGGTACAGCGCATAGTTTAATGCTTAAATACAAGGATAAAAAGTGGTATCAGTTGTAAAATATTTATTATTATAGGAGCGCCAATTCTACCACAGTTATTGTAATATTGCTTTTATAACAAAAACAACAACCAAAAACATAAAAACAAAATAAATAAAAACAACAAAAAACCACTTTCTACTACATTAAAAAAAAGTACACTTATTAATTTCTGTTTTCAAATCGTCATGTTATTTATATATTAAACAAAAAGAAGCAAAACATAAAAATATAATAATTACAACAAAAAAAAAATGTTTTTAATAAAATATAGACCAATAAAAAACGTGTTACAGATTTACATAATTTGCGTTTTACTTCAGTTGATACATAGATCTGGGATCTATAACGAAAGTCACCTCAAAAAGCCATCAGATTATTGTGAGATTTTTCCCTCACAAGTTTGACACAATAGTGAGTTTCGGGAAAGGCTCTCTGGTTCATTAAGGAACATAGAAAATAAGCATAAACCGGTATTGAGTGAGATCGTCACGTATTTGTGGCCTAAACCAAATGAACGAATTTCCAAACAACATTTTATAACTCGATATCTTCTAAAGTAACACTGTGCTCCAATCAATGGTATTAAAATCTAAAAGTTTTGGTGCTGTGTGGATATAGTCTCATTTTATGAATTAAGTCTATACAAAATAACTGGAAAGTCCACAAAAATGGGCGTTTCAAGGAATAAAACTGATTGATCTTTATCGTATACATATCTCACACTACCAAGCAGAGGGTATATATCAGTTAGTCATTCCGTTTGTAACGAAAAACACATTTGCCACCCAATAAAGTATATATATTCTTGATCCTTATAGCAACTCGAGTCGATATAGCGATGTTCGTCTGTCTGTTGGAATCACGTTCATTCACAAAATAAACAATATATCTGGGTAAAGTTATGACAATATTCTTTATCATTACTTCGAGCAGGTTGCTATTGAAAATGGGTTAAATCGGACATCATTGTGCGAAGATAAGTCCAAAAATATGAAGACACCTCTAAAAAATTAAAAAAAAACTTCAGTATTAAGTTTATCAAATTTAGTATTAAGTTTATTAAAATGTTTCCTTTTTAATATATTTTATTTACATTTGTTATAAATAGGATAATTAGTCCCGGTTTAACTCTCGTACTTCTTTTGAAATGAAATCGTCCACTCTTATTGGGTCACCCTTTCTTTGTCTACCACAGGCTGGACTTATTATATTAAGTACTGGTCTTAAGACCTGAATACTTATTGTTAGTTCACATTCAATAAAGTGAGGATGCAATATTAAATAAATGGAAAAAATATACATCAATTTCACCAGGTGCCTTGTAATCCTTAAAGGTCATGCGAGAAATGAATGACAACTGCTTAATTATACCATATACCACTATGTGGTCAGGGTATAATGACTTTTTGCTGATGTTTGTAACTACCACAAATATTTGACCTATACCGATCGACTCAGAATCATTTTCTGAGTCGATTTAGCGATGACAGTCTGTTCGTCACCCGTCCGTTCGTGTGTGTGTCCATGTAAACCTTGTAATCAACCTACAGGTCGCACATATGAATATATTTTGATGAAATTTCGTATATTAGCTTCTAACGGAAATAGCATGAACGCTATTGAAATTGGTGTAAATCGGCGCATGTTCAGACCTAGTCCCCATACAAATAACCTCTATGATTATCATATAGATCTCCTTTAAATTGGGTTTGTGTGTGTTTATTAACCCAAAAACAAACCCTATAGGACAGTTCTTAGTCATAGTATGGACCATATATAAAGAGGATGTGCAAACTGAAAATTGGTAACCTGAAAAACGAAAATGCAAGAGGGAAAATAATAATATAGACATTTTGCTGAAAATTGGGGCAGAGAACCGCACTGGTATAATGAAATCTGTGTACACGCCCAAAAATATTAAAAAAAAGCATTGTTATATCTATAATATTAATACGCTAGGCGATTTCTTGTGACCGATGTTTTATTCTACCGTTTTATCCACATTTTGACCGAACGTATCTTATTTGAAAAGGTATTTCTTTTTCGCCGTTTTGCAGATTTACCGATTTTTAAATTTTTTCCTTTATTTTGAGTAAATTGCATTTAAAGTTGCTACTAATACATACATAAAATTATTACAATGCTATGTGTGTGTTTATTAAATTTGTTACTGTGTTTGTAATAAAAATGAGTTTGTTTTTTTGGTGTTGATTTGTGAATTGGCTATAATTGATTAGCATACCTTTAGGGTCTTTATTTAATAAAAAAAAATAAATCCTAGAATTTGCACTCGAATTTCGGGGGCTGGAATCTGCTAATATGTATATAATATGCACCAACCAAATATAAACAAAAATAAGCAAAAGACCATCTATAATATAGATTCTATATGCAACCGACATACACATTGATACTCAGAAAGAGCAAAATATAGAACAGTTACTACAAAAATTTTACGTTCATTGAAATTTATGGAATTTATATATGCTAAAAGAAATGTACATATGGTAATAAACTATATATATATATACAGCTGTTGACAGCTAATTTGAAACGCTCTTTTTATTAATTATTAATTAATTCTTGATGGAAATTATTTAAAAACTTTAAAATTTACCGTTATGTTTTGTCTCAAAAACACATATAGTTATTACTCTTTTTATTAGCTCTGTTCGTTTACTTTTCTCGTGTGGAGATGCCAGTCTCCCATCGAGCGCGTCCCCAGGTGGCGGATAGGGGGGGGGGGGGTTAGGATGCACCCTAATGGCTCTGATACAACTGCTCACCGGCAGTTGTAGAAGATTACTATTAGAGAGCATCTTAACTTAAAGATCATCGTAGTCAGGTAAAAGCTCCCTTTGTAACTAAAGATGTTTTTACAAGAGGACGTTGATTTTCGGGGGTCATGCACTCCCCGCGGACCAAAAACTCGATAGGGTGGTTCCCGAAAAGAAACCAACACATGGTTTAATGTCTTCTAAAGATGAAAAAGTTACGGTGCAGGGCCTAAATAACCCAGTACCGGCGGCTAAGTGTGGTGAGCAAGCGGGCCCACAGTCGTCGAGATCAGTTGACTGCAAGTTCACTATGGAGATGGGTAACTTGGCCTCTATAGATGGGTATGTTACAAGAAAAATCCAAAATAAGGAGACTGAGGAGTCGGATCCGAGAGGGAGCCTTGTGCGACCTCAACCTCACATGACAGGTTCGGATTCCGACGAATCGAATTCCTCAAACAAAGGTAATGACACAGTCATTGCCACACAGCCTAAACAGGCAAATTCCGATGTGATCAAAATGGTATAGGAAGTAAGCGCCATCATAGCTAAACCCTCTACCAATAAGAAAAAGTTATCTGGGGCCCAACGACGAAAAATCGCCAAAATGAACCGGAAAGCACAAATAGCCAAAGAGACGCAAGATGTTCTAAAGGATAATGGACCTTCTACACCCCATCCTCGGATGCGGGCAAGCGGATACGTTCTCCTGAGGAACAGAACTTTGCAGAGGCAAAAAAGAAGAAGAAGAATCAATAACCCCAACCTGAAGAATGGAGGTACCATCGCGGAAACTCAATCCAAAGAGGTTATTGGGCCAACGTTAACTGGGAAAGATGGTGCAAAAGGTAATCCTTCATTGTAAGTTCAAAACTCCTTCAAAGGTGATAGACAAGCAACGAAGAGAAAACAGATTACACCATCAGGCAAGGAACAATCGACTTCATATGCTAGTATGGCGAAAAAACCAGCAATGGACGAACTTTGTTATGTCATTGTAGATTTTAGTAGTCCCACCGGCAAAATCCCAACTGTCCAGAGAACAGCACTTGAAGAGGCATTTAATAAAAGGATCATGGAGTATGTTCTAGACGCTGAAACAGATGCCCAAGAGATCCAAATAAATAGCTGCAAATTCTCCATGGACGTACTTATGCTACAACTTGCGTCGAACGCATGTGTACAAACCCTGGGGAAAATGGTGGAATGTATGCCAGCTCCTTGGGACGGTGCCAAACTGTCCCTCGTCAAAAAAGCAGACATTCCATCCCTAACCAAAGCGTCCTTTTTCATCAAAGGTTGGGGCAGCAAGCTTGCTACCGAAGACATAATTAAGGTCTTGGCCAAACAAAATAAAGGTCTAGCCACTGATAAATGGGAGATATTCCACAGAGAGGAGGGCCAAGACGGCACTCTTTTCGTTGTGGGTATTGATCAGGAGTCAATGGCTAGCCTCAAAACAACAAAAGGTAAAGCCTTCTTCGTATCAGCTGCAGTTTACTTTAAAGTAGGCAAAACTACCATTGGCTGGGAGAAGGCAACCGATAAGACCAAGGCGGGTACTGGTGAGGGGACCTCCACCGACCCAACACCATCTACGTTAGATACAAAGGGAGAGTTAGAAATAACTAACTCCCAAGAGGAACAACTATTAGCCGAACAATGATCATGCTCATGCATATCAACCTCCATCGGAGCAAAACGGCTACTTTAACTCTGATGGAAAAACTACAAAAAGGTAAGTTACATATCATACTAGTACAGGAACCTTGGACGGTAAATGACATGGTTACTGGACTCAATAATCCTAATTAACAAATTTTTTATGCTCATACAGGAACTCGACCGAGAGCTTGTATTATTTGTCACAAAAACCTAAATTATCTCTTTTCTCCAGACTTGTCCACCGCAGATGCCACCGTCCTGCAACACGGAAGCCAACCGATGCTCTTGGCATCGGTTTATCTCCCTTCGGACTCGCCGACACCTCCACCGACGTCGGAACTGGAAGCTAGAATAACAGGTAAGGAAATTCTCATAGGGTGCGATGCGAACTCTCACCATATAGCGTGGGGTAGTTCGAACTGTAACCAGAAGGGGGATGCTTTACTTGAATTCCTTAATGAAAATAACCTCTTTACCCTTAATATTGGGAACACGGCAACCTTTGTTAACAGATTGAGGGAAGAGGTTTTAGATATTTCAATTTGTTCGAAAAATTTAGTAGACGATATCCAAGAATGGCATGTCTCTAGCGAGCACTCCTTCTCGGATCATCGATATATTTTATTTAATCTGATGCAACCACCGCCTGAAAGCCTTAAGTTCAGGAATAAGACTAAAACGGATTGACCAAAATTTAGAAGAAATCTAATAGCCCGTCTAACTACTCCTCACACAGTCCTAAGGAGGTTGATGGGGAAGTAGATAGATTAACGAAGAGCCTAATTGAGTCTTTCAAGGAATGGTGTCCACTTCGGGAAAGGAGATCTCCCCGAGAAAAACCCTGGCTGACAGGGGAATTGATAAATCTTGGGAAGGACGTCCGAAGATTATTTAATAGGGCTCGTCGTAAAAAACATGCAGTATACTGGGATGACTACCATGACAAACTCAGGGACTACAACAAAAAGATTCGAGTAGCCAAACGTAACTCCTGGAAACTTTCTGTGAACAGGTTAATGACGTCTCGAAAATCAAGAAATTCTTATCGAAAACCCATTCACAGCCTGAAACTCTAGTCGATAAGGACGGGATTCGGGCGGAGTCAATGGAACAGTCCTTAAGAATATTGACGAAAACACACTTTCTTACCGAAGAACATGGGCCGAATAGGAACCCAGAAATTGGTACCAATGTGTCCCGACAAGCTGGAACCAACGTGGAACATCAGACGGGACTCGATAGGGAACAAATTGAAGGGCCTAATGTGGAACAATATCGAGAGGAAAGAAATGATAGAATAACCGAAAATATGGCAGCAGGCCCGGATGAAATCTTTCCTGCTCTATTACAAAAAAGCGGGGACTTAATTGGTAGTAGTCTGGCTGGCATATTCTCTGCTTGCCTAAAATTAGCGTACACCCCCAGGGCATGGCAGGAGGCCAAAGTGGTCTTCATACCAAAGCCGGGAATGGAAAGCTACGCGAACCAAAAGGCCTATCGACCGATAAGTCTTACATCCTTCCCACTGAAAACCATGGAGCGAATAGTTGATAACATGGTTAAATCTCAAATCCCAAATGAGTTGTTGAAGTTCAAACAACACCTATTTAAAGGGACGCTCAGTGGAAACTGCACTATATGAGGTAGTTCACCACATCGAAAGATCTTTTGATTTAAAAATCTTCACTCTGGCTATATTCATTGATATAGAAGGAGCTTTTAACAATGTATCAACCAATACGTTACTCCAATCCCTAGAACGATTCGACATTGACCGGAATATTAAGGCCTGGATCAGTCACATGCCAGGGAATAGATGGATAAGTTGCGAGGTTGGTGGCATTAAAATAAGAAACAAGGTTTGTTGTGGGACACCTCAAGGGGGGATTTTATCCCCCCTTCTCTGGGTGACCACTATAAACAGTCTGCTAAGGATTCTAGCTAATAAGGGTTTCCAACCTGTCTGCTACGCAGACGACGTCGCGATACTGTTAAGGGGAAAGATCCTAAAGATTTATGTAGGAGGGCATCGAATGCACTCGAAATAGTATATGACTGGGCACAACCGAGGGGTTTGAATGTGAACCCAGAGAAAACTGAAATATGCCTCTTTACAAGGAAGACGAAAATAATCGACTTTGATGAACCTCGCTTCCAGGGCAAAACGATTAGAATCACACAGACGGTGAAATAACTTTGGGTGATTCTCGATAAAAAACTTACTTGGAAAAACCACATCGAGAGCAGGGTTGCGAAGGCTCATCGTGTATGGGCGATTTGCAGAAGGGCTATAGGCCCAAAATGGGGTTTAAACCCGAGGATGACATATTGGCTGTACACAAGCGTCGTTAGACCTATTTTAACCTACGCATCCATAGTCATATGGACATCAATGAACAGGAAATGTTACATTAAACCACTCCAAAAGATACAGCGCCTCTGTTGCATAGGAATCAGTGGAGCAATAGGGACTACATCTACGAGGGCTTTAGAGAATATTCTATCTATACACCCAATCGAGATTATAATTAAATATGAGGCAGCTCTGGCCATGTTACGACTAAGGGTAACAGGGGAATATATCACCGACCACATGACCAGACACCAGACTATTTTAGAGCAAATTCCGGTACTCAACACAGTAATAATAGATGTGATAGAATCGCGGAAGTGTCAACAGATATACCCTGCAGTATACGGATACTAGACAGGGAAAGTTGGATGAACGGGAATATTCTACAAAACCTTCCAGGGTCACATTACTATACGGACGCCTCTAGTCTGCATGGTAAGACTGGGATAGGTTTCTACGATTAAGACCGTTCCACAGGGAAATACCTCCGTCTTCCGGACCATAACTCTGTCTTTCAGGCTGAATTGGTAGTGATAAAGGAATGTATTAGGTCTATTATCGCATGGGATTCCCCAAGTCCCGGAGACGTGAAAATATTTACGGATAGTCTAGCGGCTATCAGAGCGATATCCGCGGACAAAACTGGATGAAGGACTATCCTCGAGTGTAAGGAGGAGATTTCAAACTTCTCCAGAAGAGGCAGACTTGAAATCGTTTGGATCCCAGGACACAGTGGTATAATGGGAAACGAGATTGCTGACGAACTGGCTAGGAAGGGTTCTTTCCTGGAAAGAGTTGATTTGGAAAACCCAATACCTTTCAAGTCTCTCAAATTGGAACTGGCAAACTGGGCGACCAGTTCGCATGTATCAATTTGGGAAGAGACTGACGTGGGTACGGTTACAAAGATATTATGGGGTTCTCCCGACACTACAAGAACTAGGGAGATCCTGAATCTGAGTAGGGTAGAACTTAGTAGGGTAATTGGCATCCTCACTGGACACTCTGAGCTGAGGGCTCATCTATACCGTATAGGACGGGCGGAATCAGCCATTTGTAGAGCTTGCGGAGAGGATGACGAAACCCTAGAACACTACCTCTGCTACTGTCCTGCATTTGCGAGAACAAGGGTCAGATATCTATCCAACAACATCTTACCAGGCCTAACGGGTCTTAGGGTGATAAGCTGGAAAATACTCAAGAAATTTGCTGATGAAACCGAATTTCTAAGTTAGTAGAGGGGTAGATAACCGGATGAACGTAGAGATGTAGAGCGCACAACAAGCCGACCTACTGGCTTAGGGGTATATCCGGACACAACGGATATGAGCTATGTGTATACATAGCTCCTCTTATCAACCTAACCTAACCTAACCTCGTTTACATTCCCAGTAAAACCCGAAATTTCAGACAGTAAGAAAAATTAGTTCTCAAAGACATACATAAATATCCAAAATAGTAAACGAACAGCAATTTGTAACAATTTGCAAGTTCATAGAAACAGCTGATTGTAAACACATTTGAAAGTGAAGAAGAAGTGAAACTCTAAATTAAAAAGAAATATACCTTAATTAGAAGAATTTATTTTAACATGTAAAAATATTCATTGAAACTAATATCATTACCTATTGCTTTTGAAAATAAACATTTATTATGAAAGCAATTGGCTGATACACATATTTTTTTGGCAGGAACCGGTTTCAATTAAAAGATTAAAATTAAGGAAACCTGGTTATGTGAATTTTTACTTACATACTTCTATCTTAATTTCCTCAGAATTGTGGTATTTTTGCTTTATTTTCCACAAAACTCAATCATATCTTTTTCAAACATAAGTTTTTGATGTATAAACATCACAATACAATCACAAAAACAGCATAATATGTGAGCATAAGATCTTACGCGTAACATGTAAGCATTAAGACAAATCGGTGTGACATGATTGTTTAATGAAAAAATTATGATATATAATAACCTTTTTGTCGCTGTTTTTTGCATTTTATTTATTACCAGATGTTTACACATCTCCCCTGCGATCGGACTCACATGATTTTTTTCTTGCTTACTAATTCTTACTGGCTAAAATATATCCAGTAAAAAATTGCAAGTTCTCAAAAAATGAACTGTCACATTACGCTCTCATTTGTTCTCTTTTATTGGGTTTTTTGAAATAAACGAACAGGATCCAGTAAATTTTGTGATAATTTGTACAAATTATTACAAATTATCACGTAAACGAACAGAGCTATTATCAAATGCACTCAGTTTTGTTGTTATGCATTTCAAGTTCCGTTATCATTTTGGAAACTTGTTTACATCTTAATTAGTACAATTCAAACAAAGCGCGACAACTGATTAGAAACTAACCATTGTTAATTGAAATCTTCTTTGTAAAGTGCTACTTTCATGAAGATTATATTGTTTTTCGGTAAATATTTTTTTAATTTAATGTATAAAAAAGTTAGAACTATTAAAAGCTATAAAAGTTCTGAATATTAATTTATTATTTTTAAGATTTAGAATGGGAAAAGGCAAAAGTTGCACTCCTGCACAACAAAACTCCATTTTTGAGCTCCATAAAGCTGGAAAATCGTATAAAGCAATATCAGGGCAGTTCAAGTGTTTCAAAAAAATGGTTTTTAATGCTTTGAAGCATATAAACAAATATCACACTATAGACAACGTTCCGACCGAATGATAAGGCGAATACCCAAAGCTGACCCAAAAATGCCTTCCACTGACATCCAACATGATATTCAAGAAAAATTTAATGCCGCAATATCTAAGAGGACTATTGCACGCCGCTTGGTAGGGTCCGGTCTGCGTGGTAGAGCAGAAACGTTGTATAGAATTTGCCAAATCTCATTGGAGTTGGACTGCAAATCAGTGGAAATATTTGCTTTGGAGCGATGAAACGAAGTTAAATCGCCTTGGTCCTGATGGTCGCAAATATGTTAGACGACCAATTAATCAAGAATTTAATCCTCGCTATGTTTCAGGCTTAGTGGAGGGTCAATTATGGTATTGGGATACTACTCCTGGAATGGTGTTGGGCCAATTCATAAAATTGATGGAAATTTAAATAAAGAAAAACATGTTGAAATATTGAATATGGTTATGCTGCCGTGGGCTGAGGAGAATTCGCCTGTTATATGGCAATTTCAACAGTGGTTTTGGAGTGGCGATTATCCAGTCCAGACTTGAACCCTATCGAACATCTGTGGGGTGAGGAAAAAAGCCGTAAGCCTCAAAAATATAACAAATATGGCAGCTCCTTTTGAGGAAGTGAAGATGGCGTGGGAATCAATACCAGTCGAGCGATGTCGGCGTCTCATAACATGAATGCTCAATCGATGTGAGGCAGTAATTAAGCAAAAGGGTTTTGCAACAAAATATTGAGAAAAAGTAAGAACATTAACTTAATAACTAATTTTTTCTTAAATAATGTATTATCGTTTCTAATTAGGTGACGCAGTTAAATTTCAAATAATATAATTAATTGTTAAAATATTTTTAAGATTGAATAATTTTTCAAGTTCTTTTTGTTTGTTTGTTAACTCTTTAATATATTTAAACAAAAAAACTAGCAGATTCCAACCCTCAACATTCGAGTGCAAATTGTAGGAAATTTTATTTTTTGATTAAAAAACCTCTAAAAGTATGCTAATCAATTATAGCCAATTCAAAAATCAACACAAAAACACTAATTTTTATTACAAACACGTTAACAAATTTAATAAACACACACATAGCATTGTATTATTTTATGTATGTATTAGTAGCAACTTTAAATACAATTTACTCAAAACAAAGGAACATTTGTAAATCTGCAAAACGGCTAAAAAGAAATACCTTTCAAATAAGATACGTTTGGTCAAAATCGGGATAAAAGGGTAGAACAAAACATCGGTCACAGGAAATCAACTGCCTATTAATATTATAGATATAATGAAATAGAAAATAAATTGCTTTATATAAAAACTAAAGCGCGTTTTATGTAAAATACAAAGCGTTTCTAATAAGTTGTAAACAGCTGTATATAAAAACAAGAGTGTTAAATTCGGTTGTGCCGAATCTTTGATACTCTCCACCTCGGTTTAAGTACTGATAATAAATGTAAACGAAATATTTGAAAAAGTAAACAATTTATTAAACTTAATACCAAATTATTTCAGCAAATTCTTTGGGTTGATCCGCTTAACAGATGATTTTTGTTTATTTCAAGAGTTGGTCTATAAAGCTCTCTCATATTATTAATTCGCGCTCCAACGAGGAAAAAAGTTTTCGTCTTTTCTATTATTTCGGCTAAAAGAAAACACGTTTCGGTGTTTGCTTTTTGGTCATCGTGGTTGCTCATCGGCATGCATTTAGGTTATATATATATCTATATGCATGTATTTCCGGATATATGACATAACCTCTCGTTTAATTTAGTTTAGGTTTTTGCAAATTAAATAGCTCGCCCTAACCTCCATTGCGAAGGTAGTGGTTGTATAGGGTTGCTATATGCGTCAAATCGTGCTAATTGGAGATGGCTGTATAGTTTCTTTAAACTGGCCAAATAATTCTTTATTGCGGCCGTATAGGTCGGATGAAGTAACAAAATAATAACCAAAAAAAAAAGCTCTCAATTTTTTGTTAAAATATTGCCATATTTGGAAAACATAGAGAATAATTTTTTTTTTACATATTAAAAGGGAGTTTTCACTATTAGATTTTGGGGTAGCACAAAATATATACAATACAATACAAAATCTAACCCAGTGATGCCAACTTTTGAATTTGAAATAAATTATGTTTATAAAATATATTTTCATTTACTGACTCCAAATACTACTACCTGGGAATTATTATCGAACTTAAATTTTTTGGGTTTTACTTTGCCTACCATGAAGTCAAATTTTGAAGTCAAGTTGGGTCAAATTAGGAATGCCACACGCAAAAAAACCAAATGAATAACTTAAAATTTTCATCCAAAAAAATTCTGAAAAATAATATATAAATCAAATTGCGCTTTATTTATGTAACAATTTTTATGTTCGCAATTCTTAGATATCATTTGAGCTTTTCTAAACTTCATTAAATTTAAATTAATGTTTTCTTATCCTGAAATGCTATTAATGTCTCCTGAATGGCAATATTTTTTTTATATGTAAACATTTTAAAATGTAAACATATTTGGTGGTTTTTGAATTTCAATTTGTGTTTACAGAATAAAATTTATATTTTTAAAATTCAAATGATGTCTTCTAAATTTCGAGTTATTATTTCCGACGTTTTAATATGATTTTCTGAAATTCAATTGATATTTTCTAATTTATAATTCCAAATCTGAATTCCAGCTTTTACAATTGATATTTTCTTAAATTTGAATGGAAAATTGAAGCCGTCATCGTAATTTCCACAGACGGACAGACGGACATCGCTATATCAACTCCGCTTGTTATAAGGATCACAAATATACATATATATTTTATGGGGTTCAAAATTTTTTTTCTAATTATTACAAACAGAATGACAAACTTATATATACTCTTTGCACACTGGGGTGGAGGGTACAAAACATATAACACAATTCTGGTACTAATTACTTAATATTTATATAATGGTAAGTTAAAAAAATATTAAACAACAATTTTTTTGTTGCTTTATTTAAAGTAAAAACATAAGTAAATACTTAGAACAGTTACTATATTATCCCTTTATTAACAAAACAGCTATTTTCAGTGCTACAAAATATTTAGAAAACAGAGAATACATCGCAATATCAAACAAAATTTTAACAAAATTCACACAATTGAAAAACGCATTAATTTAATTATTAAAATAACTTTCTATCAAGCTATTAGATTGTCAATAACAGGGAAGAAAAGAACCATCATCTTTACAGACAGTCTTTCAGTCTTAAAGGCTATTTCGAACCCCTACAACAACTAATGGACTACAATTATCAAAATCAGAGACGCCCTTATTGGCAATGAATAAAAAATTCGAATATATTGGATCCCAAGTAGGGTGTCCAGACATCACGCTTTTGGCGTGATTGTCACATTTTTGAAATCTTTATTTTCAAAAATCACGCCAGATACAATGCTAGAGCTAGACGAGATGGATCAAAATTTTATAATTATATTTTTTAATCACCGTTCAAATAGAAACAATTTCTAAAATGTTGTTAGTTAATTTATATACAATGATTTAGCTGTCGCAATTGCAGCTAAATCAGTTCTAAAATAATAATAATAATGCTAAATTTTTTTTTCTAATGCTAAAAAATAATGCTGAACCTGAAAATGGAAAATTTGCGGGTAAATCAAAATAAAAAATGCTAAATTTAACTGCAAAAATGCTAAAATGGTAACACTGGTTCTCTCTTCTTTTTGCTCGGTTCATTGCTCAGTTGTCAGTTCCCCTCGTAATTTTTTTCATTTGTTGTGAAATTAGAATGCAGGCAGTGCTGTGTTGATTGGTTTTAAGTTTTTTTTATTAAGATATTTAAATCTTGTGCTTTTATTTATCGAAATGGACATCAAAAAGTGAGTTTTTAACTTATATTTAATTATTTAATTGGTAACAAAATGCAATTTTAAACTTTCTACTTAAAGGTATTTTGAAAATATAAATCCGAATTCGCAACCGCAAGCGTAACATGCACAAACAGAAACAAGTAAGAAAATTATAGTCGGTCTAGACCGACTATATGATACCCTATACCATGGTTTAGAGACCCTATCTTTCGGTCCAACTACTTCGATATAGAAAATAAGCATAAACCAAATTTGAGTGGGATTTTTATTAATTTTTTTGGCTGCAGATATGAAAAAGTTCATATCGGATGCTATATCTATAAAGGGACTAGGTCCAAAAATGGACCGATCCTGATCATGTTTGGTAAAGTCTCTTGTATTTTGCAAAAATATGTACAAACAAAATTTGAGAAGAATCAGTGCAATATTTTTGTTTGTTAATAGATTTAAGTGAAGATCGGGAAGCAGCTCTATATGGGGTCAAAGGGATCATTTTTGGACTACTCATTAGTGGATGTAATGAACGCATACAAACCCAATTTGAGTAAGATCTATATGACAATTTGGATCTTATGGCAATTTATGTCGATTTCATATGGGTAATTTGTATGGGGGCTAGATCTGAACATGGACCGATTCTCACCAATTTCAATAGCGTTCATCCCATGGCCGATAAAAGCTTACATACAAAATTTCATCAAAATATATTCATATTTGCGACCTGCAGTTTGATTACAAGCTTTACATGGACACACAGACGGACGGACGGACGGACGGACATTGTTAAATCAACTCAGAAAGTGATTCTGATTCGATCGGTATAATTAAAGATGGGTCTAGGTCAAATATTTTTGGTTGTTACAAACAGCAGCACAAAGTCATTATACCCAAACCACATAGTGGTATAGGGTATAAAAACTTTGCCAACTACCAGTAAAGAAATCGAAATAATGCAAGATCCTCCTGAAGATTTAGAGAACCGTGAAATGGCTGTGGAAGTTAGTGATGAGGACGACGATCAGGTATTTTTTTTTACCAATAATTTACTTAAATTTTTTTAAATGTAAATAAAATTTAGATTGAAATACCATCTACTTCCAAAAAACAAAAAATACAATCATCATCTGACAAAAATTTGGCAAAACGTTCAAATTTAAAACGTTTAGTTAAATACAATGTACAATGGGAGAAAAAGTTCCATTAGTTGAATAGTTCACAAGAAGAAAATGCTGCAAAATGTAAAATTTGCAACACAACATTCAAAATTGGCCATAGTGGAGAATATGACGTTAAAAAAGTAAGAGTGTTAAATTCGGTTGTGCCGAATCTTTGATACCCTCCACCTCGGTTTGAGTCTTGATAATAAACGTAAATGAAAAAGTAAACAATTTGTTAAACTTAATACCAAATTATTTCAGCAAATTCTTTGGGTTGGTTTTCGTCTTTTCTATTATTTCGGATTTATTTCGGTGTTTGCTTTTTGGTCATCGTGGTTGCTGATCGGCATGCATTTAGGTTATATACCTATATGCATGCGTTTCCGGTTATATGACATAACTTCTCGTTTAATTTAGTTTTTGCTAATTAAATAGCTCGCCCTAACCTCCATTGCAAAGGTAATGGTTGTGTAGGGTGGCTATATGCATTAAATCGTGCTAATTGGAGATGGCTGTATAGTTTCTTTTAACTGACCAAATATTTCTTCATTGCGGCCATAAAGGTCGGATGGAGTAACAAAATAATAACCAAAAACAAGTAGGAGTGTAAAATTCGGCTATGCCGAATCTTTGATACCCTCCACCTAGGTTTTCTTGCACTATTTGTAACAAATTTAGATAAAATATTTGAAAATGTAAACAATTTGATCAATTTAGTAATTTATTACAACAAATACTCTGAAGTTTCAGCATTTACGTTTAACAATTTTAAAGTCAATAGAAGATATTAAACAAAATATATTTTTAAATTTCGGATCTTTTTCGGAATACTTGACCATGTCTTATATTTTAAAAGCACTAGCGTTAATCAGTTTTATTTTTTCGATCTTATTATGACATTCCATTTGTAACGCATCGATAAATGGATTTGCGTCTATGTGTTTAATGCAAAAGATTTCTTACTTTTGTCGAATTGTAGGGATTTTTTGAAAAATTTTTTTTAACAACTTAATATTATATACGTTTCAATTTTAAACTTTAAAATTACAAATATCTATCTTTTTTAAATCTGGTAATAACTCTATAATATGGAGATAGTAAATACGTGGCTTCTTTAATAAGAATGACAAGTAAAAAACACTTTTGTGCAGTTTACTTGTTTTGTGCATTTCTTTTAATACCGTGGTTCTTAACCGGTGGTGCACGCACCCCTTAGGGGTGCGAGCTTGAATATTTTGGGGTGCGAAATTGTAATTTTACAAATTCACGTGTAGCTAGCAAAATAAAAAACTAATCTTAAAAATTCATTTTGGTTAGTAAATTTTTTATTCCCTAAACATTTTTTAAATATGTTTGTAAATTATAAACCATCGAGACAAATTAATTTTTGTATTTTTTCTACAATTACAAAAATTCAAATGCGTTTCTAGTTTCTATACTAATTTTTATATTTCCTCGAAATTTCAGTTGATTGTTGCGATTATTCTTAGAAATATAAATACTGTTGATGCGCACATTACATTGAAGAAAAATTTAAAAATAATTGAATTTTAGTGTCGACTATTACAAGTTTGAATTTTCGTGTTGAATATTAAAAGTTAAATATTAATAATAAAATAATTAATACAAGTTAATTTTACAAGTTTAGTTGAATATTTATATTCTAATTATTAGAATATAATTTGGTACATTAAAGTCAAATTCAAAAGGTAAGCTAAAATATAGCAATAATAGATAGAAGTTTAATATTTTTTTAGTGTTTTATTAAAAAATTTAATTTAGTTTACGCCATGTCAAAGAAACGATGTTGGAATGACGATTATGTTCGTTATGGTTTTACATTTACAACGGAGAAGGATGGAACGCAGCGACCACAATGTATTCTGTGCTGCAATAAATTTTCAAACGCCAATCTCAAGCCGTCGAAACTAAATGAGCATTTTACCAAACAGCATGGTGGTGTAGATGCTGGCTATGATTTTGAAAGTTTGAAATCTAAACGAGTTCGATTTGATAAAAGTGGAACTATCACAACTTTTGGATTTATATCACACGAAAAGCCGCTGTTGCAAGCGTCTTATCAAGTTGCATATATCTGTGCCAAGAAGAAGAAACCACATACAATAGCTGAAGAACTTGTAAAGCCTTGTGCATTAGAAATGGCAAAAATAGTGTTGGGTACTGAAGCACAACAAAAGCTTCAACAAATTCCTTTGTCAAATGACGTAATCCGTACTAGAATTTCTGATATAAGTAAAGACATCTTACAACAAGTAATTGAAGATATTAAAGCTAGTAATGTCCCAGTGGGTATTCAATTGGATGAATCTACAGATGTTGAAAATTGTTCTCAGCTGATGGTGTTTGTACGATATGTAAAAGAAAAAGAAATTGTTGAAGAATTTTTGTTTTGTGAACCATTAGAATTGACTACAAAAGGAATTGATATATTTAATAAAGTCAAAGACTTTTTATTACAATATGAGATACCGATGAACAAAATAGGATCAATTTGTACTGATGGAGCTCCTTCCATGTTAGGCAAAAATTCTGGATTTGTAGCGTATGTAAAAAAGGAAGTGCCTCACGTTACAATTACCCATTGTATTTTACATAGACATGCGCTAGCTACAAAGACATTGCCTGAAAAATTAAAGAAAACATTAATCACTTCAGTCAAAGTTGTAAATTTTATCAGAGGTCGAGCTTTAAATCATCGTCTCTTCCGTGCTTTATGCGAAGAACTTGGTGCCGAGCATACTGTCCTTTTATTTCACACAGAAGTAAGATGGCTATCGCGTGGACGTATGCTAAATCGTGTGTACGAATTGCGAAGTGAAATAATGCAGTTTCTTAATAATCAAGGCAGTAGTTTAGCTGATGAATTCAGCAATAGAGATGCTATAATTCAGCTAGCGTATTTGGCAGACATATTCACGCACCTTAATGAATTAAATATTTCAATCCAAGGATTTGGAGTGAACACTATAACAGCGAAAGAGAAGTTGACTGCGTTTAGTCGAAAACTTTCAATTTGGATTAACCGTGTTGACAAGATAAATTATGCTAACTTTCCTTTGCTTGAAGAAGTTCTTGTTTCAGATGATGAAAGAAACAATATTACCACCGAAATTAAAGATCATTTGCAAAAGTTGAGCGAATCTTTTGAGGGATATTTTGCTACTGGAGATATAGATATATCAGAAAAATGGATATTAGATCCATTTATTTATAATCTGGACTCAATGGATGACAGTAATTTATTGAAAGATGACCTTGTTGAACTACGGACAAATGGACATAATCAAATGGAATTTGAAGCAGAGAATTTGGAAAATTTCTGGTGTGCTCAAGTAATGTCATATCCACGATTAGCTAAAATAGCGCTTCAGCATCTTGTTCCATTTGCCACAACATATTTGTGTGAGATGGGATTTTCGTCACTTGTGCATATAAAAACAAAAGCTAGAAATAGACTTAATGTTAGTAATGATATGCGTGTAGCTATTTCAAAAAAGATCCCCCGGTTTTCAAAAATAATTGAGGAAAAGCAACAACAAAAAAGCCATTAATAAAAACTTTGATAATTTATAATTGATTATTTCAGCTAACAATTAAAATTTATAAAATATTTGTTACGCACATAAAATTAATAAAAAATATGTTTTGCATAATGTTTGTTTTTTAATTTATATAACTCAATAATTTCTAGTAAGGGGTGCGAGAATATTGTTTGAAAATTTTAGGGGTGCCGGTAGCTAAAAAGGTTAAGAACCACTGTTTTAATACATACATAAGTACGCCATCTTTGTAGATCTCTTCGATTATATTAAAGGTGCTATTACATGATGTGTTTTTTACATATGTACTGTCAAATTTTCCCACAACAAAAGTTGTACACATCGTGTGATACATATGAAACATTGTTTATGTATAATACATGAAGAAAGTCACATGTACATTTTTCAATTAGAACAGGTTCTATTTTTGCATGACAAACATGAAAATACAACACTGCTTGTGGCGAAAGAAAAACGGAGTAAATTTTAAAGATTAATATTGAAAGAAAAATAAATTGTTTAGTATTAACAATTAAAAAATATATAACCTTTTTTTAACAATAAATTTTTGTAAATTCACAAATTAAATCAGCTGTTGTTTACACTTAGAGGTTATGTCATACAGAAATACATATGCACGTGTGATAGCAAAAATTATGAATCGAATGTAAAAGACAATTTTGACAGACATGAGGAATTTCATATGGATAAAAAAAGTGACAGTACATATGTAGAAAACACTTCGGTAATAGCACCTTAAGTAAGTTTGTAAATAAAAAGAATATTAAAATATTATAAATGTAAACATAATTGATTTTAGAAAAATGTCCGATTCGTTTTTCGATGATGCTGAAAACACATCAAAGAAATACAGAAAACAAAGGTTTTACTCAAGTTAGTTGAGAGACGAGAAGCTAATGGGATAGAACAGGTCAAAGATGACGACTTTAAATACAGATGCAAGGCTTGTGAAAAAATATTAAATTGCGCTAAATCAGATCTAAGTATACATGCTAATAACCAATGTCTTAAAAAAATATCTTTTAAAACCAACAACCAAAATTCTGTTTACGTTATAAGATCCCATTTGCAAGCCATTTTAATTAATTGTGTAAATTTTAAATGCACATCTAGCCATATAAAAGATGAATTATACAGAACAGTAAAAATATTTTTTTTATAATATCTGTTGATTTTTATACACTATACCACTATGTGGTTTGGGTATAATGACTTTGTGCTGCTGTTTGTAACAACCAAAAATATTTGACCTAGACCCATCTTTATTATACCGATCGAATCAGAATCACTTTCTGAGTTGATTTAACAATGTCCGTCCGTCCGTCTGTGTGTCCATGTAAACCTTGTAATCAAACTGCAGGTCGCAAATATGAATATATTTTGATGAAATTTGGTATGTAAGCTTTTATCGGCCATGGGATGAACGCTATTGAAATTGGTGAGAATCGGTCCATGTTCAGACCTAGCCCCCATACAAATTACCCCTATGAAATCGACATAAATTGCCATAAGATCCAAATTGTCATATAGATCTTACTCAAATTGGGTTTGTATTCGTTCATTACATCCATTAATGAGTAGTCCGAAAATGATCCCTTTGGCCCCATATAGAGCTGCTTCCCGATCTTCACTTAAATCTATTAAAAACAAAAATATTGCACTGATTCTTATCAAATTTTGTTTGTATATATTTTTGCAAAATAAAAGAGACTTTACCAAACATGATCAGGATCGGTCCATTTTTGGACCTAGTCCGCATATAGATATATCATCCGATATGAACTTTTTCATATCTGCAGCCAAAAAAAATTAATAAAATTCCCACTCAAATTTGTTTTTTGCTTATTTTCTATGTCCAGTTAGTTGGGCCTAAGAGATAGAGTTTCTAAACGCATGGTATAGGGTATCGTATAGTCGGTCTAGACCGACTATAATTTTCTTACTTGTTTTTATTATTTTTATGTAATTCTAATGATATTCTTATCTTATTTTTTACGATATTTTTTTCGTTTTTATGTTATTTTTGCATTATTGAAATTGAAAATTAACAAATTAAAAATAATTTTTTTTTTTGAAAAATTGAAAAAAGTAGTGTAGGGAAAAATGTAGAGAGAAAAAAAGTGGGTGTAGGGAGAAAGGGTTTTTTTTTCATTAGCGTAGAGATTTCTGTAAAAATCTCCTGGCATCACTGGTACCTATTAAAAAACAATGTAAGATTTCACAAAACAATGCGACGTATATCTGCTTTGTTCAAAAGCTTTCATAAGACTAAATGAAATTGTTACTTATGCATGAAACACATAGACGACAGAGGCTACACAAACACACGGATACAAATGCTACTGGCTACAATTGTAGTCGTGTAGTCAACTACTTAATTTTTTTGAAAACGACAGCAACATATAACAACAATATAAACAGCTGTTTTTATACAAAATCATTTTTATTTCAGTAGTGCCAATTATATTTTTTTTAACTTCATTAAAATAGAAAAACATGTATGATTCTATATAAAATTGTCTTAAATATATTACTTATTTATAATGCATTATTATAACGCAAAAATAAATAAATAAATTTACTTATTAATAGAATTATTATAGCATTTCATTTTGCGATTAATTTTTTCAACAAAATAAAATATTTCATAGCACTAATATCTTTTACATATTTTGTTATATTGTCAACACTATTTTTATTTTGTAGCCAACAAAAACAGAAATTAGCCTAAGTTGACTACAGCAGCAAAAGTGGTCATGTAGTCGTGTAACTGTGTTGGTGTCAAAATAATCGTTTTCATATAAACGTGTGTATTTTATTTTTGAGAGGCTGTATTCGTGTAGCCGCTGTCGTCTATGTGTTTCATGAGAGAGTTCGGCTAACTGGTGCCATTATGTATATGTGTGTGTAAACAAAAATATACGATATCCCAGTAATCATTTCGAAGATTGTTTTAACAAAAATCATCTTACTGTGTCTTCTTCGAGCACTTTTGATGATTAAAAACTGATTAATCACATGCGGTATTAGAAAAAGATTAAGAAATGATTTTTGCTTACGCTTAAAAAGTGATTTATAGAAAAATGACATTAAATATGACTCAAAAATAAGTCGAAATTAATCAGAAAATTGGATAAAAAGGTTCTCAAGATGAGTCGGGGGTAAGGTAATATTTCCTCGCCACAAAAGAATATTTTGTGATCAGCAAAAGAGCGCATTTATGACTGTTTTAATAGCACAGAGGAGTCAAAAAAGACTCCACATGATCACTTATTGCATAAAATGTTTACTGGGATTTTATTCACTATCTGTAGAAACAGTTTTTTAAGTAAAACAAATCTGCACACAATTTCAATTCTATTTCGTTTACAATGATACGATCACTTTGTTTACTAGCTAGTAGTAAAATAAGAAAATAGTATTATAATACAGCGTAATGATGAATTGTACTTCTCAATTAGTTTATTTTTAATGTGCCATAAGAAGTACGGTTTGTGCTAAGAAATGAATGAATATATGCTTCCCAGGGTGAAGCTTAATCATTGCACTTTGATTGAGTTGAGCCCGCGAGTATTCCTGATGTGGATAGCTCGTGCCTACAATTTTTGGTAGTTGGGAATGGCGTTTGTGCAAAGGGAAGCATGAACACTTGTTTCCCAGAGCGAGGCTTAATCATTGCACTTTGATTGAGCTGAGCTCCGCGATTATTCCTAATGCGGAATAAATCGTGCATTAAATTCTCGGTAGTCCGGGAATGGCGTTTGCCTGCGCCAAACATTAAATAATAAATTTTAAAAATGTATTATAATTACATATTATTGACATTATATTATTATCATCTGAGAAAAAAAATTTTTTTTAAACACCAATTTTTAACAGGGTAGAATTTTATGGTTTCAATACTACTTTTGAATGCAAGTATGTACTAAAAGTAGAACCCTTAAAATCATACTATTTTTTGCAACCCTAAAAATTGCAATATTTTGTATAAATAAAATAATTTATATTTTATTATTTTTAATATGCGCTTATTATCGAAATACATATACAGAATATATGAATGTTATTTATAGTATTTTGATATTTGCAACAGTAGTCTGTATGTATCAATTTGTAATATTTTGTGATCTTATAAAAATCGCAGAATATTGATATTGATTTTATATAGTTTCTTTTATTAATTAACTAACTTAAATATTACACCATAAAATGTTGATATTGGTGAATTTTTATATTACTACCACAACGACCATAAAAACAACAAGTACAGCTGTGACAAAATACAAAATTTAGAATAACAATATAGGAAATCATCATATTTTTTTAACTTTTCAGTGATTTCTCGGCACCTATGAAACCTATTGTCACGATTTAAAAAACAGAAACCTTCTCGTCCTAGCTGTCCTATTGAGAACGTTATCGTGACAAGAACAACATAGTCAAATCATATTTTTTCAAGACTTTTTTTACTCCATCGTTCAATTCTCGGGACCAGATAAACCGATTTGGACGATTTTAAATAGCAGACTTTTCAGGATGTTACTGAATCATTTTTTATACCAACGAGCAACCTAGTTGACCGATTGAAGCCGTCATCGTGATTTCCACAGACGGACAGACGGACAGCCGGACAGACGGACATCGCTATATCAACTCCGCTTGTTATAAGGATCACAAATATATATTTTATGGGGTCCAGATTTTTTTTCTAATTATTACAAACGGAATGACAAACTTATATATACCCTCTGCACACTGGAGTGGAGGGTATAAAAACATTCTAAGACTCAGCAACATCTAAAAAATGTTAAAGATTCCGCAGCTTCAATTTTATCATTTTTGCTTGTTGAAAAATCATCCGATTAACTGAAGGTGATCGCTGCCGAAACTGCTTTTATTTTCCATGTAGTTAAGCACTCGCAATCCTACAATTCAGCGGATTGTGCCGGAAAATTATTTTCCACTCTATTTGGCGACTCGAACACCGCTAAAATGTATAGTTGTGGCAAAACAAAAGCAGCTAGAATAGTAAGGAAGATACTAGCGCCTGAATCGCAGAGACTGATTTTAAGAGAAATTCAAGAGGCAAAGTACTTTTCCGTGAGCACCGACGCTTCCAATAAAGGAAATATAAAAACGTTTCCTTTGATCGTGCGGTTCTTTGATAAGACTCTTGGTACAAAATCAGCTCTTCTGAGTTTCTACTAGCTGGAAGATGAGACATCTATAACAATAGCCAAATCACTCGTTTCCAAAATTGAATTCCATGGCTTATCAACTGAATTCATTTCATCATTTTGCGCTGATAACGTTGTTAATTTTGGCAAAAATCAGAGTGTTTATACAGAGTTAAAAAAACAAAATGTTAACATAGTTCCTGTTGGGTGCAACTGTCATATTCTCTCCAACACTTTGAAGAAGGGAATATGTGCATTAAAAGTGGACGTGGATGTGATAATTATAAAAATATTTAACGAATTCAGTTCTTCAACTAAATGCACAACAGAACTTAAAGAATTTTTTGATTGGCTTGAAGTGGAATGGTCGGAAATGCTACGCCATATAACAACAAGATGGCTTAGCCTCTACCCTGCGAT
Source organism: Cordilura impudica (assembly GCA_963682025.1). NCBI lineage: Eukaryota > Metazoa > Arthropoda > Insecta > Diptera > Scathophagidae > Cordilura > Cordilura impudica. The sequence goes on along the minus strand of OY821520.1, from coordinate 195,810,001 downwards.
TGAAAGACTCATAAAAAACTTTGAGCCATTGAAAGCATATTTCCTTTCTAAAAGTAATGTGGCGCATTCCATTACACGTTTTTTCGAAGATGAACTTTCTATGGCTTATTTAGGATTTGTAATGAACATTTGTACAATATTTCAACCAGCCATAAATTTTCTGGAAAAAGATAGTGGAGTTATATTAGAAACTTTTGATAAAATGGTAAATAATTTGTTGTTATTTAATAAAAGTTTTTATTGCTTTGCTTATTTTATTTTAGGAAAATGTTCGTCAAGCCCTCAACGAAAGAGTTGAAAATCAATTCTTCGGTGCAATTGCACGATCCACCTTGCTCAAATGTAGCAACGGAGATGCAGTTACACGATTTAAGATAGAAGCGTTGAATTGTTTGCGAACATAAATTTCTTATTTAGAAAAATGGTTTAATTTCGATGAAAACTGCTTCAAAGATTTTAGATCATTAAAATTGAATAGTACTGCGGCTCCCACACTGGAAAAATTTAATAATATTGTATCAAAATATAAAATACCTGATGTAGATATTGATGCGATGTTCGAAGAATGTATAAAATTAAAAAGATTTTGGGCAGTTTCAATTGACGCTTACCAAGAAAAAGATTGTAGCGAAGAAATATGGCTCAAATTCTTTCAACAATTTCCGGAGTCAAAAAATATTTTAAGAGTATTAAGTTTTATCTATTCAATTCCACATGCCAATGAATCTTCGAAAAGAATTTTCAGTTTGATGGGGAATTCTTGGAGAAAATAGAGAAACCGAATGCATTTAGAAACAGTGGAAGCAGAGCTCATAATAAAACAAAATTTCAGAATGAGCTGCACTGAATTCAAAAAATATTTAAACACCGAAGAAGGGATTTTACTTTTGAAAAAATTGAAATTAAGTGATAAATATCTTTAGTTTAATTATAAATGTTCCTTTATTATTTTTAGTTATTTGTGATTCAAAAATCGTGATAAAAGTCAATGAATGACTTATTTTTTTATTTTTAATACGCTTTTTATATTTGTGTTTACATGATTGAAAAATCAAGAACTGAAAAGTCAATGAATAACTTTTTTTTGTTATTTTTTATTTTAAAACGTTCTTTATGTTTATGTTTATTTAATTATTTAAAAATCGAGAGCTGAAAAGTCAATGAATGACTTATTTTTTGATTTAATAAAATTAATAACTTCAAAAATAATAAAAATAAAAAATTATTTTTAGAAAGCTTGTCGGTGTCAAGCACTTACTATAATAAATAAACGACTAATAAACTTTAGGTTTGAATGATTTTTTTTCAAACTTGTCACGCCGTCGAAAAAATTAGATCTGGACACCCTAATCCCAAGCCATGTTGGCAACGAAAAAGCTGACATTGCAGCAAATCATGCCTCTTATGCACCAGATCTCCTGGACCCTATTATTGAAAAAAATTATATGCGTCGTCATATAGCCAAATCTATAAGAAAAAAATTTAAAGAAATCCCGAACGATCACCATCATTACTAAATCATTAATATAAACCACACAATTCCCATATACCCAACATCAATCGAAAAGGATAAAATAATAGTTTTTTCGAGACTCCGACTCGGTCACGCAAATTTCTCCTACGAACACTTAAAGAAAACAACTACCCCTACTTGCCATATATGTAATAGCACCCTCTCTATCAAACACGTTATATATGAGTGTCCGTCCTTCTCCAATATAAAGAAAATGCACCTCAACAACAAGCCAGAATTTAAAAAATATGAAATATAATCATTCACAGCATTGAATATTTATTATAACGAGCCGATAGCTTTGGCAGCTAGTTCTCATTAGCCATAGAATTTATTCTTATGATTATTAAACTAATTAATAAATAAAAAAATAATAAAATAGTTTTTTGATTACTTTTTCATTTATTTTTTTACTCATTCATTCGTTAACATTTTTATTGTGATTTTATATTTTAATGAAAAAAATCTGTAAGAATGAATTGTGTAGCCCTGAAAAGGGTCTTTTATATGTTGAATTTCACAGCAAAGCATGCATCAACAGCAGCATTCACTTCGAACTGCAATATTTGGGGACAGTTTTTGTTTATATTATATTTTCATTTATTTCTGAATTGTTTACTGTTAATTTTTAATTTTTTTACTTACTGTTTTTAAATGAATTGATTTTTTTAATTTTTTTGTTAATTATGTTTTTTTAATCTAATTTCATTTTATAAAAATAAAAAATATTTTAAGTTTAAATTTTTTATTTCTTTATTTGTATTTTAAGTTTTTATATCATTGCATATGTTTATTTGAAACATTTTTGCCAAATTTCATTTCAAAAAAGAGAATTAATATGAAATTTGGGAATTAAACTTAAATTGCCAAAAATATTGAAAAATTTACATTTTTAAACTTTTTCCTTTGTTTGACAATATGTTATAGGAACTATGAATAGTCAGTTAACATTTGGAAGATTACTTTAAGAATCTTATCTCAAAAACGTGTAATAAAAAAATCTTCAGGAAGAGTCGCGGGTACGGTACAATTTTCTCTCCACAAGAATATTTTATAATCAGAAAAATTGCCCGTATATAATTGATTTTATCGCGAATAGAAGTCGAAAAAGACTGTAGCATAATCATTAATTTCATAAAATTGTCCTTGCTATCATTCTTGGTTGCAACCAAACAAGCACCATGTAAATACACGGGATTGAAGAGGATTGAAGAAAAAGCCTGCGTGAAAAGCCCTCGTGTAAATTCCCTCATTGTCAATTATTTATTATATATCATAACATATATACATATAAGATTATATATAAGATTATGATTCGATAAATGTAATGCATACATTAGCTCTGTTCGATTACGTGATAATTTGTAACAATTTGCACAAATTATCACAAAATGTACTGGATCCTGTTCGTTTACTTTAAAAGCCCAGTAAAAGAGAACAAATGAGAGCGTAAAGTGACAGTTCATTTTTGAAAACTTGCAATTTTTTACTGGATATATTTTTGCCAGTAAGAATTAGCCAGCAAGAAAAACATATGTTTGAAAAACATATGATTGAGTTTTGTGGTAAATAATGCAAAAATACTACAATTCTGTTGTTGTGCAAAAATTACAAATATTAATTGTAAGGAAATTAACGATAGAAGAAGTAAGTAAATATTCACATAACCAGGTTTCATTAATTTTAATCTTTTAAAACCGGTTCATGTCAAAAAAATATGTGTATCTACCAATTTCTTTCATAATAAATGTTTATTTTCAAAAGCAATAGGTAATGATATTAGTTTCAATGAATATTTTTACATGTTAAATAAAATGAATTCTTCTAATTAAGGTATATTTCTCTTTTTAATTTAGAGTTTCAGTTCTTCACTTTCAAATGTGTTTACAATCAGCTGTTTCTATGAACTTGCAAATTCTTACAAATTGCTGTTCGTTTACTATTTTTGATATTTATGTTTTTAAGACCAAAATTTTCTTACTCTCTGAAATTTCGATTTTTACTGGGAAAGTAAACGAACAGAGTTAATGTTGAAACTAACCATTATAGTGGAATATTTCAAAAGCGGTTTTTGATTATAAAGATTATATACTAAAAGTGAGGTTATGTTTTTATAGATATTTAGCCTGTATTAAGACAATGTTATAAGTAAACTTCTTAATTCCTCATTGAGATGAGATTTGATAAAAATCTCAGAAGATTGATAAAATCTACTAATGATAGACCATCTTAAGATAGTCTAGGTTTACTTACCGTTCTATAATAAATACACAATTTCACACCACATTCGAATTGATTTGTACATCTTCTTTCTTATGCATTCCAATGAATTGTCTACACGTTAAACGTTGATATTCCACAGAGTGCATATGATGTATCTGTTGCAGCTCATTGCAAAGTTTACGATTTAAGAGAGCGTTTTTTAAATTCATATTAATCGAAACTTGTACAATTTGATGATAAACATTATTTTCCAACTTCAAAGGAAGATGAGTGAACAAATGTATTACAGGAAAAATACTGAAAAGCGAAAAAAGAAAATCTATTGAAAATAAAAATATTAAAAAAAGAATCTTTGCAACATAAATTTGCTAAAGGAAATGTTGGTCACACCAGAGTCAGGAGTTAACTAGGAAAAAGATTACCCATCGTTTTAATGCGTAAAATGTTGTTCGTATATCCGGGTTGTTGTGTATATATAATGCCCGCCATACCATGATCTCTAAGTAATAAAAAGCCAAAAAAATATATATTAGATTTGGAGATCACATATCCATCACAGCAAGTGTATCACCAAAAGTTTAAATCAAACAGAAAATTTTTAATTCAAGGACAAATCATGCTGATTTATTCAAAATAAAATTCAAGTAAAAAGGGACATTAAATTTATATTTTAAAAATATTCTTGAAATTTCATTTATGTATAATGAAAAAAGAAAATAAAGCGAAAAAAAATTAAAGTAATAATAACACAGGGCAACACTAATTCTGCGGCATAGGGATTGTTAGTCAATTTTGCTACATATGCTGATGAAGACCTAAGTCTATAATTCACTTTTTGTGGATTGACTCTGGTTCTTGTGATAAACCACTATTTAAAAAATGAAGGAGGCTTCACCACATATTTTAGCATAACTCAAGAACGGTTTTTCCGATTTGGTTAAATAAAAAATATGAAAATCCACAGCTAAATTACCTCCAAGTTATATATACACTATTTTTATTAGGGCAAATATTCATAAAGTTTTTCCGAATAAATAATTTTTTTGATGTGAAATTTAAATATTTTTGTTGTTTTAAAATTCATAAAAAATCAAAAACATCAAAATTGCTCTTTTTTTATCTTAGGTTAAAAACATAGATATGTTGCAAATAAAACAAGCCAAATCGATTAACAAGTTTTGATTTAATTTACAATTTAGTGATGGTATCTCATTTTGATAAAAATTTCTAGAATAAATTTTGTTCAATATTATTAACTTTTTCTGCAGTAATGTTTGTTCTTGATGGAAATCCCATACAAAAATTCAAGTTGCAAGTTGAGAGCATGGAATGAATTTTAAAATGAAATTGAAAATAAAAACAAATTGTGTTGTTGTTCCCACGACGAACGATCTTTCGATGAGTACAGCATGCACATTGTTGTCGTTGTATGTCAATTTTAATTATTACTAGAGGACCCCTGCTGCTCCGCAGCATTATATTATATTATATTAATTTTTATAATATAATACCAAAATTTGCCAAGAGAAGTTAACGTAGAGTAATGCCAAAATATGCCAAGAGAAGTTAACGTACAAGTTAACACTGTTGTTAATTAAAATAACTTAAATACGGAAACGTACTAAATAAATAACCTACTTATGAAAATACCTTTTTTCTTTTGTATTAAAATAACTTAAATACGGAAACGTACTAAATAAATAACCTACTTATGAAAATACCTTTTTTCTTTTTCTTAACCAACTTTTGTATTAAAATAACCTAAATACGAAAATGCACTTGTAAAAGAAATTTAAATAAAACTTAAAAGTTGCAATATTAACATTATTTGATAATACCAAAACGAGGAAGTAGAAAATATAATTTAACAATTGTGTAAGCAAAATTTTGTAAACAAACTTATAACTTTGACAATATAAATAAACGTTTAATTTAAGTTATGAATCAGTCAATAATCACTTGTCATAAAGTATTAATAATAATTTTAAAATAAACTAAACTTTTTGTATTATAAAAAATTGGTGTTGTATTTTTATTTTTAATGAAAACGACACTTAACTGGCGCCCGAGCTAATTTAAAAGCGCGTATCCTGAAAAAAAAAGTTGTCGCCAGACAAATAAACGCATAAATCGTCCTCAAGTAGTACGTTGTGTGCTGGTGTTCAATAGGAAAATAAAACTATCCTTTATCGCAAAAACGCCCTTAAGTAGTGCAGCGATAGAAAATAAACAAAAACAGTGAGAAATAAATACTCTTGATAAGTGACTGAAATAATAAGTGGATCTAATAAAACGAATAATAAGTGGATCAAATAGAAATAAAACAAATAATAAGTGGACTAAATAAGAATAAAAATAAAAGTACTTATTATAAGAACAGAAGCTTTGACAGTCTTAAAAAACAAACTAGAAGTGATAGAAAGCGGCCCCCCAGTAGCGTGCAGCAAAAAGGACGGCATTACGTGCCAGCCAGCTATCCAAAGGAAAGAGAACAAAACAGCAGGATGCAGCTAATATTATTGTAAGTTAAGATGTAATAGCTATAAATTTGATAAATAAATTTAAAGATACAACAATTTCTTATAGAACATAGTTTCATAAATTGTTATAATAACACGAAATACATAAATAACGGAAATAATTGTAACAGAAAAATCAAAATTCTCAATTTATCGTGCTACTCTAATTAAAACCTACTAATCCTATATTTAAATAAATCAATATGTCAAACCCAGAAAACCTTATACGTCCTTCAGTATTAAACGCAGCAAACACGGATCAGGTGCAAAGAACACTAAATATTAATGATTTAAATAATATAATTACTGAAACAACCTCTAGGCTTTTACAGCAAGAATTGCCCGGATTAATTCAATCCGTATTACACCCAAATCCTAATATAGCTTCCGATCAAGAAATTGAGGCACAATATCGTGGTAACTTTGCAGATTTCGATAAGATACCTGATATTGTCAAAAGCTTGCGCGAATTTAGTGGTAATCAATCTGAGTTTAACTCATGGCGTAAGAGTGTAGAACGAATTTTACAAATTTATGAACCTTCTAAAGGTACACCGAGATACTACGGTATTCTCAGTGTAATAAGAAACAAGATCGTGGGTAATGCTGATATTGCTCTCGAATCCTATAATACTCCTCTGGACTGGAAATCCATTATTAAGTGTCTTTCTCTGCATTATTCTGATAAGAGGGACTTAGCTACTCTCGAGTACCAAATGATTTCATTAGTTCAAGGGAAATTGTCTATTCAAGGGTTTTATCAAGTGGTTTACAAACACTTATCAATAATTCTTAACAAACTTGGAAGCTTAGAAGCTTCTAACGAATCTTTAAATTTGCTAACGGAATCATACCGCAATAAAGCTCTTGACACATTTATCAGAGGTTTAAACGGCGATTTACCGAAACTTCTTGGTATGAGAGAACCAGCGGATCTACCTCAGGCTCTCCACCTTTGTCTTAAATTGGAAAATCAAAGTTTCCGAGCAAACTATTCTCATAGTTTCAATTATAAAAAAGTTACTCCTCCACTTCCACCTCGCAACTACTCCCGTAACTATCAATCGCAACCTATTAACCTAACACCTCGTTTCAACCAACATAATTTCCACCCACAATTAGCTCATATACCCCACGCACAACAAAAACCTTTTATGTTCCCGAACCCCGATAATCGCATATCACTAAACAACTATCCTACACAGCCACAAACTAATACAAATAATTACTACCAATTTGATCCTCCAAGACCTATCCCTCCTAAACCTCAGAATTTACCACAACCTATGGATATAGATAGTAGTTTGCATTCGAAACGTATTAATTATATGAACAGACCACAGCAACAGAACATTAACAAAAGACCACCGCCATCAATTGGGAACTCCAATTATAGACCTAAAATACAAAGAAATTTTCACATTGACAACACTTTAGAAACCTATAATGATGTTGTCGAAGGTTCTTTCAGTACTGAACAACTCAGCGAAATGTCGTATAGTGAAGACAATATTAACGAGCTCAGCGATATCCATTTTTTTAGAATGACGAGCTCTTCGCTCCCTTATTTTGAATGTAGAGCAAAGAGCGGCAAAATACTAAAATTTCTAGTTGATACTGGCTCGAGTAGGAATTATATTCAGCCATACATTGTAAAAAAAACCATACCAAATAAAGAAATATTTTTTGCAAAATCAATAGCAGGTAACATTGAAATAAAAGAACATACGTTTGTAAGACTTTTCAATATGGAAAAGGAAATAAAATTTTACATTCTCCCAACATTAAAATCTTTCGACGGCATTCTTGGAAACGATTCATTAAAGGAACTCAATGCAATAATTTATACGCGTAACAGTTTTATGCAAATAGGAAATAATATAAAAATAAGACTTAGGCAACATTTTACCCAGGGAATAAATACAATAGCGATTCGTGACAATCATATGTCCTTACAACAAAAAGAGGAAATGAAGAGGATAGTTAGCGAATACCCTGAATTGTTTATTGAGCCTAACCAAAAACTGACATGTACAACCAGAGTAGTTGGCGAAATTCGCACTTCCACAGAAACTCCAGTTTATTCAAAACAATATCCTTATCCAATTGCATTAAGATCCGAAGTTGAAAAACAGATAAAAAACTTACTTGATGATGGTATCATCCAACCTTCACGTTCACCATACAATTCACCAGTTTGGGTTGTCGGAAAAAAAGCAGACTCACTTGGCAACAAACAATACAGACTTGTAATTGACTATAGGAAACTAAATTCATTAACAATTACCGACAGATATCCAATACCTGAAATAAATGATGTTCTTTCACAGCTAGGAGACAGCAAATACTTTACGGTCCTAGATTTAAAAAGTGGTTTCCACCAAATCCCCTTAAAAAAATCTGATTTTGAAAAAACTGCATTTTCCATCGCGAATGGCAAATACGAATTTGTACGCCTTCCCTTTGGTTTAAAAAATGCTCCGGCTATATTTCAACGAGCCTTAGATGATGTTTTGCATGATCATATTGGAAAGATATGCTACGTATACATCGATGATATTGTTGTATTCAGTAAGACAGAAAAAGAACATTTCGAACATGTTCGTACTATATTTGCAACACTTCAAGCAGCAAACCTAAAAATACAACTGGATAAATGTGACTTCTTAAAAAATGAAGTAGAATTCTTAGGATTTGTAATCTCAGCAGACGGTATAAAGACTAATAAGAAAAAAATTCAAGCTATTCTAGATTTTCCATTACCAAAAACCATAAAAGAACTACGATCTTTTTTGGGATTATCTGGTTACTACCGCAGATTTGTGAAGGATTATGCTAAAGTAGCAAAACCCCTAACGCAAATATTAAGAGGGGAAGAAGGTCGTCTTTCAAAAAATAGATCATCTCAAAGACAAATAACACTAAATGACGAAGCAGTCGAAGCTTTCGGAAAGCTAAAAACCACTCTGGTTTCCCAGGATATCATACTAGCTTATCCAGACTATAGTAAAGAATTAGAACTCACAACAGATGCTTCAAATTTCGCACTAGGCGCAGTTCTGTCTCAAAACAACAAACCAATTGCGTTCATATCTCGAACGCTAAATAAAACAGAAGAGCATTATGCCACGAATGAGAAAGAAATGCTCGCAATAATTTGGGCCTTAAACTCTCTTCGAAATTATCTATACGGTTCTGCAAAAATAAAAATTTTTACTGATCACCAGCCGCTTACCAATGCTCTTAGTAATAGGAGTACCAATAGTAAAATGAAGCGTTGGAAAGCAATATTGGAAGAGTATAACTATGAACTTTATTACAAACCAGGAAAAACCAATGTAGTGGCAGATGCCCTGTCAAGAATTCCCACCATAACACAGTTAAATACGCTTTCAGTAGCAACACATAGCGACGATAGTTCAGGACAGAACCTCATATTGAGTGTCGATACACCAATAAACTGCTTTAAAAATCAAATCATTCTGTACACACATCCTACATCCCAATATAAATTCGAAATTATTTTTCCCCATTACCACCGTCACCATATATTTGAACCGGAATTTACACAAAGCAAACTTATAAATATTCTAAAGAAATATCTTTACCCCTCAATTATTAACGCCATCAAAACTTCGGAAAGAAATATGGGAAAAATACAGGAAATTTATCCACAACAATTTAATAAGTATCGTATTCGATTCACTAGATTCCAAGTAGATGATGTACGAAACGAAGAAGAGCAAAACAAAATAATTATAGATACACACAACAGAGCACACCGAAATAGCAAGGAAAACAGACAACAAATTTTGGAAAAATATTACTTTCCAGCCATGTCCAGGAAAATAAAGAAAATAGTAAAACAATGCATTACATGTAAAGAAAATAAATATGACAGACATCCCATGAAACCAGCATTAAAAGAAACACCTATCCCAAAATATCCTGGCGAAATTATTCATATAGACATTTATAATACGGAAAAAAATTTAGTATTAACAGCAATTGACAAATTTTCCAAATACGCACAAGTAAAAATAATAAAATCTAAAGCAACAGAAGATATAAGGCAACCACTTCGTGAGCTAATATTTACATTCGGAGTACCTAAGTCTATAGTTATGGACAATGAAAAATCTTTTAATTCTTCAACCATCACTTTCATGCTAAAAAACCAATTAAATATGGAAATATTCACTGTACCACCTTATTCAAGCAACGTTAACGGACAAATAGAAAGATTTCATTCTACGTTATCCGAAATCATGCGATGTACAAAAATTGAAAACATTTATAATAACTTTAAAGAATTACTCGAAATTTCTGTATATAAATACAATTGCTCAATACATAGTACAACAGGAAAAAAACCAATTGAATTATTTTTCGGTAGAAGAGTTAGCACAGACCCTTCGCAGCTTGAAAAAGATAGAGTAATAAACATAGAAAAGTTGAAACGAAAACAGGAAATTGACATGCGATACCATAACAAAAATAAACAGGAAATAAAAACGTACGAACCAGGCGAAATAATTTTTTCCAAAATAAACACAAGATTAGGAACTAAACTAACCCCAAGATACAGAAAAGAAATAATTAGGGAAGATAAAGGAACATATGTTACTACTGAATCTAATAAAACCATACACAAAAATAACATTAAAAGTTAAATTTAATAAATCAATACATTTTCAGATTCCTCCTCCTAAACTACACAAATATCCTATCCCCCTCCAATGCGAAACTTCAAATTCTTAATTACACACTTTCCCACATCGTAACCTTAACGGAAGGAGAAGCAAAAATACAAGACGGTACATTTAAAATTGTACATATTATAAAGTTAAACGAGTACCAAAGCTTTTTTGGTGAGATATACTCATTTATTAACAATAACGATCACACCGAAAGTATGTTTATACCATCCTTAAAACATGAATTAAAACAGGCTACAGAAATGTTAGAATCATTACAATTAACCGAGGAAATACGAAAGAAAAGATCAATAAACTTAATCGGCACTGCATGGAAATATATCGCTGGTTCTCCCGACCATGACGATTTCGAATTGCTCAAAGGCAACATTAATGAACTTAATTCCAATAATAATAAACAAGTAATAATAAATGAAGGTTTTAGTAAAAGAATAAACGAACTAACAGAATACACAAATAAGATTAATAAAGTAATAAGAGACCAAAATTCAATTAGCAATGCTGTCGTTATAAATATGCAAACTAGATTAAGATTAGTTAAGGAAGAACTACAAAATATTAAATACGCCATACAATGGGCGAAAAATAATATAATTAACTCCGTTATACTAAACAAAAAAGAAATAAATATTGTAATTGAAACACTACATAAGGAAAAATTTCCATTTGTATCAACAGAAGAAGCACTAGAATTTTCTAATGTAAAAGTTTTATATAAAGATTCAATTGTATTATATGTCATACAGATTCCACTCACTTCTGAAGAAATTTATGAAAAAATTATAGTAAAACCAATAAAAAAAGACAATAAAATTATAAACATAGATTTTAAGGAAATTTTAAAACACAAAGAAAAAGTGTTAGCTATTAAGAGAAATTGTACTATTATTAATACTGTCACAATTTGTAAGAGAGATGATTTAGAAGACATTGTTAACTCTACCTGTATCCCACTTTTTCTAAATGGATCTCGTCCACACTGCGACATTTCCGATGCTTTCCATACCTCAGCAGTAGAAGAATTAAAACCAGGTACAATAATATTAAATGATTTCCATGGAACAGTAAATAACGAATCAATAAATGGAACATATCTAGTAAACTTCTATAATGAATCCATCACTATTAACAATAAAATCTTTCGCAATATGGAAGCTCCAATGATATCAGCTTCACCACAAATAGTGCAACAATCCCCATTAGAAAAACAATATATCGAAATGCTTTCCCTAGAGAAACTAAACCAATTGCATTTAAATAATATAAGTAAAATTAAATTCTTAGAGACCGAAGCAATTATTAATAAATCATTAGCCGCTATCATCCTTATTATATTATTATTAACCATAATTTTATCCAGACTGATTTGTAAAACAAAGGAAAAAATAATATTTCATAATAACTCAACTAGTAAACATACGGGTGAAAATAATGTTGAAAATATCAGATCCACACCAAAATTAGAATATGTACCAAAAGTTATTTCAGATAATGAACCAATTATCATAATTTCGGGTCCAATTAAACCCCCAAGATTATCTATTTCCGATGTTTGAGGACAAACATTTTTAAGAGGGGAAGAGTTAACACTGTTGTTAATTAAAATAACTTAAATACGGAAACGTACTAAATAAATAACCTACTTATGAAAATACCTTTTTTCTTTTGTATTAAAATAACTTAAATACGGAAACGTACTAAATAAATAACCTACTTATGAAAATACCTTTTTTCTTTTTCTTAACCAACTTTTGTATTAAAATAACCTAAATACGAAAATGCACTTGTAAAAGAAATTTAAATAAAACTTAAAAGTTGCAATATTAACATTATTTGATAATACCAAAACGAGGAAGTAGAAAATATAATTTAACAATTGTGTAAGCAAAATTTTGTAAACAAACTTATAACTTTGACAATATAAATAAACGTTTAATTTAAGTTATGAATCAGTCAATAATCACTTGTCATAAAGTATTAATAATAATTTTAAAATAAACTAAACTTTTTGTATTATAAAAAATTGGTGTTGTATTTTTATTTTTAATGAAAACGACACTTAACTTACAGTAAAAGTAAAGTTGATTTTGTCCACGCATAACTTTCCTCAAACCCAACGAATTTGCCAAGAGAAGTTAACGTACAGTAATACCAAAATATGCCAAGATAAGTTAACGTACTCTAAAAGTAAAGTTGATTCTCCACGCATAACTTTCCTCAAATCCAACGAATTTAAGTAGTTAATAGCTCAAAAGAAGGAGCTTGATCCACTGAGTGTTCTTAGACCTATGTCAACAGCCTACGTTAATTAAAACTCTAGTTATAGAGGTTTGAGAGGAGAAAAATATTGAAAAATTTCTTGAATGCAAAGTTTATTCATAAATTCTTTTAATATATGTATAAGATGTGGCTATTTAGACATAAGAGAATAACTCGTAGCAAGATTTTGTTTTTTTTTTAAGAGCACTCCTTTTGGATACACAATTAGATAAACTAAGCTTAGCAACATTCGGGATTATTTTGGTTTATTAAGAGAACAATTAGGATTAAGTTAAAAACCATGAAACACTTATAACCAACGGCAAGCAATGAACATTTTTCATGATTTATTTCAAAAATAATGCTGAGTAGAATAATTTTTATATTTTATATCATATTAAACACTGGTAAAAGAGTTTACTGGCAAACGATTTCCCACCATTGCCAGCTTAAAATATTAAAATATTCTTGCTTGTCTGTATGTAATTAATATATGAAAACGTACGAATGTCATTTCATTATATGGCAATTTATGACAAATATATTGTCTTTTTATACCCTCCACGCCAGTGTACAGAGGGTATATATAAGTTTGTCATTCCGTTTGTAATAATTAGAAAAAAAATTTTGGACCCCATAAAATATATATATTTTGATCTTTATAACAACCGGAGTTGATATAGCGATGTCGGTCTGTCCGTCTGTGGAAATCACGATCACGGCATCAATCGGGCAGCTAGGGTGCTCGTTGACATAAAAAATGATTCATTAACATCCTGAGAAGTTTGCTATTTAAAATCGTCCAAATCGGTCGATTTGAATGAAGAACTAAAAAAATTCTTGGAAAAATATAATTTTCTATGTTGTTCTTGTCACGATCACGCCCTGCAGCTACAGTGATCATTTTTATTGAGAATGATTCACCAAATTCATGGGAAGATTTCTGTTTCAAAAATCATTAAAGTCGGTGGAACAGATCCAGGGAAATCTCTGAAAAAGTAAAAAAAAAATGAAAAATATGTTTCTATATTGTCCTTGTTGTTATTCTAAATGTTGTGTTGTTGCCATAGTTGAACTTGTTGTTTTTGTGGTCGTTGTGGTAATAATATAATAAAAACTAACCCTTTGTACGTTTTTTTTTATTAAATCTGGTAAATCGACAAGCAGACACTACGAGTTAATATGAAGGGAGTGAAAATTCACCAACATCTAAAGCAAATAATGCTAAAATACCTAGTTGTTAATAAAAAAAAAACAATGTAAATTTAGCAAAAAAAAAATTTTATGTATAAATTTTTTTAAAGAGAAAAAAACAAAAATAACGTTTGATGTTGTATTTTTTGTGTGTAATATTTACATATACATACATAAACATATTAAATAATACAAATAATATACATATATTCTATATATGTATGTATATCCATAATAACTGCATGTTAGAAATAAATCGGTATATTATTTTATTTACATAATTTTCTGCAATATTTTGTTGTGGTGAAAATACATTTCTTTTGCATTAACAGAGTGTCACTTCATTTTGCTCAGCGTGACTATGTTACAGTAGACGGCGCCACAATTTTTGTTCTAATTAGCTTTGCAATAGTTATTTCTATTTTAACATGAATGTCAATATTTTCAACTAGATATCATACAGAACAATGTTAAGAGTATACCTAGGACCATATAATAAGAGGATGGTCAAACTCTTTGGTATGCAGTAAAACCGACACCGACTTAAGGTTTTTTTATATACATGTTTCTTTTTTTATCCATCAACATTTCTACAAATGTTGCTTTAAGATAAAATTTATAGGAAATACTATAAAAAATATATGTATATGTATATTATTTTAAGAATTTTTTTATTATATAAAAGAATGATTTTTGTGTAAATTTGTTTTTATCTAATCACTGTAAAGAATGAAAAAAAAATTATAAGTTACTTCATGAAATAATTTTTTGAAATTTTAAAGAAACATTTATAAGGAATATATGTATTATTTAAAAATTTTTTATTATATAAAAGAATGATTTTTGTGCAAGAATTCTTTTTTCTAATCATTGTAAGGAAAAATTAAAAAAATGTAAAAAGTTAAAAAAATTAAATCGTTTTAATAAAATTTATTTATTAAAAAAAAAGAAAATACGCAAATACTCTTCTTTTGGATTTGAACGTGGGTGAAAAAGTTTAAAGGCTAGCGCTCTACGCAGTCGGCCACAAACATGCTTCTAGACTTTTTCAAATTATTTTACTTATACATTTCTTATTTTATATTATATGTAAATGTTGCTAAAAATAGTTGTCAAACAAATAAACAACATTTAAACCATTTTTGGTGTTTGTATACCAATCATCGTAACCAGTGATACCATTAAGAAAAACATTTAAACCATTTTTGGTGTTTCCATACCAATCATCATAACCAATCAATCGTAACAAACTAATAAAGTGAACTGTCAAAAATGTAAGAATTTCAAATCAAAAGAAAAAGAAAAGTTGCAGAAATAAATTTCTCTGCGTGAACATTAAGGCAACTTTAGAAGATAATTTAAAAAAAAATGCCTTGCGTGAACCGAGACATACCAATCAGCGTAACCAATTATACCATTAAGAAGAAAATTTGAATAATTTTTGGTTTTTTCGTACCAATCATCGTAACCAGTGAAACCTCGAAGAAGAAAATTTAAAAAATTTTTGGTTTTTGCTTAAAATAATATATATATATATATATTGTTTTTACTTAACGTAATTAACAATTGCTCGTAGGCTAGTGGTTTGAGTTCATGCCTTCGAGTTCTCTTCTGTTTTCTAGTTCAAATCCCAGAATTTTCAATTTTGATAAATAAATAGAAAAACTACAAATTGAAAAATTTTAACAATTTGTTTGACAAATTTCATATAATAAAAAAGAATATAATATTAAATTTGGCAAAAACCTCAAATTGTTAAAAATGGTAAAAATTAAAATAATTTGTTTTTGGGTTTTTAGAATTTTATTTTTGAATAAAATATCAATTTCAATTTAAATGTTCTCAATTTTGCTTGATAATGAAATGAAATTAAATTTTCTCAATTTCAAATGGAAATGGTGTAAATATGCACAACCATGAAATATAAAATTGTATATAATATATAAGAAATAACTTACAAATTACAAACATACAATTACAAAAATTATATAGGTGATTCATTCTTACATTTTATACTTATATTTATATTTTTAATTTTTTAGCAAGTAATCCAATTTGGAAAACTTAGGCCCAATTCATATTATATATTTACATTATTGCATTATAAGATTTAATCTTTTTATATTAAATAATTTATCATAATTTTTCAAACTATATACAAAAACCTTCATATTTAATATTTAAATTATTAAGATTAGAATGTTGTGACTATCTAATTAAAAAACAGAACGTATCAATTTTTAAAAGTTTTAAGTTAAAACATATTCACTTTAAAGATTTTTTTGAAGGCGATGCATTTAATGTCAATTTGAAAAATAAGAAGAAGAAAACCAAAACCATAAAACAAAATTGCTGTGTTAAAAAAAAAAATCATTTTAAAATAAAAATTATTACAAAAAAAAATTATTTATAATTATAAATTTAAAAACAGTGGTGTAAAAATGAATGATTTCAGTGAAAAGTATGATCGGGAGTGGAAGGAAGTTTTTTTTTAGTTTTTTTAAATCATTCCCGTGGTTGTGGGAGGCACAAATAAAAACTACACAAAAAAATGTGCGTGACGATAGAATTTTGACCGATTTTGAAGAAAACACGTTTATATCGTCACCTAAAATGATAAAGGCCGTAACTAATATTTTTATTTTTTTACAGGAGATGCAAAAAACCCAAAACCCAAAAAAAATAATTTTAATTTTTTACCAATTTTAACAATTTGCCAAATTTAATATTATATTCTTTTTTCTTATAAGAAATTTGTCAAACATGCTTAAATTACAAAAATCGTTTAAAAATGTTATAATTTTAAATTTTTCAATTTGCAGTTTTTCTATTTATTTATCAAAATTGAAAATTCTGGGATTTGAACTAGAAAACAGAAGAGAACTCGAAGGCATGAACTTTAACCATTAGCCTACGAGCAATTGTTAATTACGTTAAGTAAAAACAATATATATATATTATTTTAAGCAAAAACCAAAAATTTTTTAAATTTTCTTCGAGGTTTTACTGGTTACGATGATTGGTACGCAAAAACCAAAAATGATTCAAATTTTCTTCTTAATGGTATAATTGGTTACGATGATTGATATGTCTCGGTTCACGCAAGGCATTTTTTTTTAATTATCTTCTAAAGTTGCCTTAATGTTCACGCAGAGAAATTTATTTCTTTTTCTTTTGATTTGGAACTCTTACATTTTTGACAGTTCACTTTATTAGTTTGTGTAAAAAGAATTTATTACTGGTTCAAAGTGAAAAATCTATTTATGTGAAAAAAATTTTAGTTAAAGAAAAAATTAAATTGCCTTGTGTGAACACAGACTACGCAAACACCAAAAATTATTAAAATTTCCTTAATGGTATCATTGGTTACGATGATTGGTATGCAAACACCAAAAATGGTTTAAATGTTGTTTATTTGTTTGACAACTATTTTGAGCAACATTTACATATAATATAAAATAAGAAATGTATAAGTAAAATAATTTGAAAAAGTCTAGAAGCATGTTTGTGGCCGAGTGCGTAGAGCGCTAGCCATTGAACTTTTTCACCCACGTTCAAATCCAAAAGAAGAGTATTTTCTTTTTTTTTTAATAAATAAATTTTCTTAAAACGATTTAATTTATTTTGACTTTTACATTTTTTTTAATTTTTCCTTACAGTGATTAGAAAAAAGAATTTTTGCACAAAAATCATTCTTTTATATAATAAAAAAAATTTTTAAATAATACATATATTCTTTATAAATGTTTCTTTAAAATTTCAAAAAATTATTTCATTAAATAACTATTATTTTTTTTTTTCATTCCTTACAGTGATTAGATAAAAATTCAAATTTACACAAAAATCATTCTTTTATATAATAAAAAAATTCTTAAAATATTATACATACATATGTATATATTCTTTATAGTATTTCCTATAAATTTTATCTTAAAGCAACATTTGTAGAAATGTTGATGGATAAAAAAAGAAACATGTATATAAAAAAAAACTTAAGTCGGTTTTACTGCATACCAAAGCAGTTTGACCATCCTCTTATTATATGGTCCTTGGTTATACTTGCCTCAACTGAAACTCCTGATTTTAGAATGGTAAAAATTTGCATTTTGTTAAAGAATTTATTTGATCTTTCAGTTATTGTGGTTATAAGGCGTTGATACAGCGGTTGGTTTCTGCTGACAATTTGATGTGAGGACAATGGAGTTGCCAACTTGAAAACATGGTGATGAAAGAGACTTGCCGTTCAAAATTAACGAGTAAACGAAAATTTCAAGAAAAAATCTCATATTAAAAACTTCTCTAAATGGAATTCATTTTTTAGGTTAATTTTTTAAACTCAATTTAATAATTTAAAAAAAAATTTTTTTGCTTAAAACTATTTTAGTTTGGTTTCATATTTAGTTTTGTTCCTACATGTATACGACTGTATATTAAACTACAACGCTACTAAAGAAAAAAAAACCCAAAAACAGCTGTGCAATTTAGTAAACAATTTAAATTTTTCTATAAACGTACGATATTATCGCATTTTTCGAAGCCAATCCATTTTTTGAACGATTAATAAAGAAATATGAGTGATTTACAGGATTCTATTAATCAGGATCACCTGAAATTAGTAAGTTAAATAGCTTTGTGAAAGTATAAACAAATTTTGATATGTTCTTAGGTCGAAAGCATTAATCGTCGTGTTGATAGTATATACAAGCAATTGTGTGAATTCGAAGAATCCCTAGACCTTAGCACCTTAAATGACTGCGGCGATACGGAAAGTAATATAATGGATTTACTGGAAACAGTAGAAAGTATAAAAGAGGCAGCTGAAATGACGAGACCACATAATTTAGTATTACGCACCAGACAGCAAGCCCTGGAGGAACAAATAAAATGTTTAGAACTATCACTAGATTTAATGAAGTTGGAAACGGGCAAATAGTCTAACAAAGTTGGTGGTGTGTATATGAATGAATGATGGAAGGTGATAGATTGTCATTTATTTATTAAGGATTTTAGCAATAAGAATTCATGTTAATCATAATGGTATTCCAATAATGAGAAAATATTCTTCGCGGTATTCTTTATTCTAACACAGCTGTATTCTTTTTTTTTCGTGTAGATTTATTTATATAAACCACTATTTTAATTTAAACAATATTAGTTTTGATAGAATTTGAAAAATAAAATTATAATAATAATAAAATGAAAGATTAACAAACGACAAGTGGGTCTAAGCCAATTAATTGACATTTAAAAAGGTCCCGAATTCAATACGATCCGACCGAATCTGATGCACCACGTTCCACTTAAATATTTTTATGTTTGCAGCTTTTTTCGAGGTTATTAACATCAGTATAAATTATCAAGGCCCAGTACCAATGTTTCAGATCCTGACATATTGTTTGTTGAGAAAATTCTTAGCCAGGTATACATATCGCACCTTAAATACAAAAGAGTCACAACTTAAAATTTTCCATAAATTAATTCACAGTACACATTTCTATCTACTACAAAAATTTATTTCTCATAACTATTTTCTTTAACAGGGAAAATGCTGTTATATCTGGGGCACAACTTGAGATAATATCAACAGTCAAATGAAAAATTTCAGTCAGAGTCATAACTCAAAATTATACATATTTTATTTCCACAAATACAATATATGTAAATTAAAAAAAAAAAAAGTATAGCAAAACTTCCTCAAAATGGACATTTTTCATAATGAAACTACATTTTTTAAATCATTTTTACATAGACAGTTTTTTGCCTCCTGAAAATTTGAAAGTTTTGAGTTGTGACTGTTTTGTATTTAAGGTGCGATATGTAGCTTTCATCTTTTTAAATGTTTAAAATTTATACGAAATCAGCCCGATTCTGAATATTCCCGCGAATTTTTCTCTCGAGAAAAACCTGGAGTCAAACCGCCGCATTCGATATCGATTAAAATCGTTCGAAATTCCATATTTTGGTTTATTACTTAAAGAAGACGGACAAACATCAGACCCGGTTTCGCTTTAATTCTTAGCCAGGGCCATAATTCGTTAACTGTGACAGTAAAATTATTCTTAGTATTTTATTTTGGAAAATAAAGAAATAATTTCGATCGAAAAATGTCGATAACGAATGCGACGAATAGACCCCTGTTCTAAACTAACGGGGAAAACAGAAATACGGGGGTATTACGAATTTCGTTTAGTTTTGTTTGTTAAATGCAAATAAAAAGAGAAACTCCCAGGGAGTTTTTTTTTTCATATTGAGTACAAAGGGAAATAATTCCAGCGGAATTCTTATTTAGAATTGGGCTGTATATTTCAGTTGTCGTTTTTTTTTTATTTCGTTATCCTCAATCATTATAAGAACCGAAACGATTTAAGTTCTTACGAAAATGTTTCCATATAAATTATAAACTTATTTAAATCCGCACACTAATGCGTACAATCAGCCCTGGTATATGATTATTTCACTATACTCGACCAACCCTGTCAAAAGTGAAAGAAACCAACATCAAAAAAAAAAAAAATTAAATAAATTATAAACGCTTCATGTTCCTTTACTCCCGTTTTTTATTCTTTTTGTACTGATATATGTAAATAGGATTTTGAACTTTGTTTGCTAAATTAATTAAAAAACTACGACACATAAAGCATGTTAACAGGCTTAATATTTGTAATGATAATTAAGAGTGGAAAAGAGTGGAATTTGCATGTACCAATTTGTATTGAGAAGCACTTATTATTATTTCCAATAGCAGCTCTCGAGATAAACTCTTTAATTTGGGTAGAGCATGGACTCGAGCAAAGTCCTGGGTTATTAACTTTAAAGCATATACTTTTACATCAATATTGTTCGTATTATCTGAAGCTTCTAAAGTTTCCAAGACATTCTCATAGGTGATATTATTTTCCAAGTAACGTCTGCAAAACGTGTGCAAACGATTATTGGTTAGACCATAGAAATTATGAGCTTGAAGGAGATAAACAGCATCTTGAGGGGAGAATTCGGTTTTACCATAATATATGTAGCGCAGTAGGGCCTGAAAGGCTTCAACAGAGGGTAATATATCACCTATTGAAATCTGAAAAGAGAAAAAATATTTTATATTTCCTTAGAGATCATTCTCTGAACTGTTTTAACCTAGAACTTGAAATTTTGCACAGTTTTCGAAATACTTACATTTACTTTATTATCCGGTGGCATAAACGAGCGAAACATGGCCTGAAAATATGTTGCACGTGCGGCTAATATAGATTTATGTGCCTTTATTACTTGCTCATCTAAAAGCAAGTCAATATCGTAAAAGTCTTTGCCAGTAGATTCGAAAAATACAGCCATCTCACGTTGCAACGAACCGTCTGGAAAATTTTAGAGAAGTTAGGCAAAATTTATTTTATACATCCGTGTTCTGACTTTAACATTTACATGTAATATTATAATTCAACACATTTTTAACTTTTTATTTTAGAACAGAAAAAC
Organism: Cordilura impudica; assembly: GCA_963682025.1. Taxonomy (NCBI): domain Eukaryota; kingdom Metazoa; phylum Arthropoda; class Insecta; order Diptera; family Scathophagidae; genus Cordilura; species Cordilura impudica. Next base: position 195,788,108 of record OY821520.1, on the reverse strand, counting down.
TGTGAATGTTTTGTGTCCATTTTTTATGATAATTGTCGTTAATATAAATTTTAGCAAAATCATTATAATTTTGCAGTTGTAAAGGAAACTACATATAATTTTATATATAAAAAAAAACTGACAAAAAATTTGCTTTTGTCAAGGAAGTTTTAATCCGATGGTAACAAAAACACTTTAAACAGTGCCTTTCATCTTTTTCAAGCATAAAGTATATTAATTTTCAAATACTTTTAACTTATTTGCACTCAAAACCAGTGAATTCCAGAACATGAATTATTGAATTTGATTTAGTAGAATGGATTGAAAACGAGTCCAAAGTCAGAACATACAAGATAAACTACTACCTATACTTACTTTCAATTTTTTTATGATAGATTAGAATTTTATTAGGATTCAATTTATTGCGTATAAATTCGAATAGCAAATGTTTATCCAAATCACAAAACTCCTCCAACATATCATATATTATGTTTTGATCTGTTTGGCCTAAAAATTGTAGACAAATATCCTTAATGATTTGTATTCTAGAAAAGGCAATAAAGTAGATTTTATTATTTACTGTAATTTTCGGTAAAATTTACTTTTTACTTTTTTTTATCAGCGTAAACAAGAGTTTCCAAGACATTAAGTAGATTCATTTTAGTTTCTAAATAATACAAACAACAATCCATTAAGTTTTGCATTAAATATAAATCGGCCAATTGGTAAATATCTATGAATAGTATAATATTCTTCTCACTCGATTCATTTAAATCAATACGATCGGTATAAATATAATGTAAAATATTCTCAAATGCTTCTGGATTAGTATTTGGCAATCTAACTTCTAAAAGTGGCTTTTGATTGAGCGTAAACGTAAGATTTTCTATGCACGAAGAGTCGGTAGCAGTCTCCATTTGTTGTTGCCCAGCATCTCGGGCTGCTAATATCGCTGTTCTTAAATATTCCGATCTAGCTGCTACAAAGGCCATGTGGGCCTTAATTTTAATCTCTTCCGTTCCCAAAATAAATTGTACATCGCAAAATAGTTGTTCTTTGAAAAATTTCTCATAATCTTCTATTAAGGTACATTTGGGGGATATATTAAAAATTTGCAAAAAGGGAGTCACACTTACATCGCTTCTAGCTTGGAACATGTCTTTAATACTTTCTATTTAAATGTTACACGGTGATTTAAAAAATGATCACAACCACAGATTACCACACAGATGGGACTCTCATAACAGCTGTCAAAAACGTAATCTCGAACAGTATGTTCCGGTTCACACGAAGAGGTATTTGGTAATTTAATTTTAAAAATTGCATGTACTCGGAAACTCGTTTTGTTGTGCCATTCGTTGTAAACACGAAGTTTGTCAAAGTTCACACAAGGCAATTTTTGAGTTTGTTGGAGAGAGGGGAAAGAAGAGCGGTATTTGGTACGGAGTTGTTTGGCCTCGGCAACTCGTTTTTTTGTGCCATTCGTAACTATAAACACGAAGTTAGCTGCAGGTTATTATTTGATATATCCTTTTATTCTTTGCTTCACTGCGAAAAATTATTATTATTTAATTTAATTTATTTTTTCTATTTTATTTTTTCTTTGATCCATTTTTTCACACAAATAGAGTTTTCACATTTAACCAATAATAAATTCTTTTTACACAAACTAAAGCTGTGTTCGCACTATGTGTTTTGCTTGTGTTTTTCTTATTTTTTTAGCACCTGCAATTTGTACACATAGTGTCAACCCATTCAAAACTTGTTTATGTACAATACATTTGGCAAGACATATGTAAATTTTTCAATTAGAGCAGGTTCTATTTTGGCATGACAACCATATGGAAAATACAACACTGCTTGTGGCGAATGAAAAACACAGTAAATTATAAAGATAAATATTGAAAGAAAAATAAATTGTTTAATATTAATTAACAATTAAAAAATATATAAAATCTATATAACTTTATTTTTAACAATAAATTTATGTAAATTCACAAATTAAATCAGCTGTTGTTTATATTTAGTGGTTATGTCATACGGAAATACATATGTACGTTTGATCGCAAAAATTATGAATCGTATGTAAAACGCCAATTTTGACACACACACGGCATTACGAATGGAACGTTAAACTGAATTTAGATATGGAAAATACACATAGTGTAAACATACCTTAAATAGAAGGAACTGTCAAAAAAGTAATGCTAGCTACTCACGAGGCAACCGTTGAAGCAACATCTTGTAATAGATTGGGGTAAAGTGAGAAACCAACGTCGCGTGAATTGTGCGCATTGAAATCTTTTGCTTGCTTTGCTTCGCGTGAACTGACAAACTCAATACACTCATCAGCAGTGGTCAACAAATTTTTCGTACGAATAACCCAGCTATCTCACATCACACTGCAAGTTCGAAAAACTCAATACACTCACATTTTTTAACCCACCAATCTCACATCACACTGCAAGTTCGTAAAACTCAATACACTCACATTTTTTTACTAATACACACACTTTTTCCGCAGTGGTCACACTAATGGCACCAAATTTTTCGTGCGAGTAGTGGCAGACACTAACGATGATTAATGTTACCCTGTTCTAAATATAATGCAAATTTACTGGATTCTGTAAAGTTTTAACTTGTTAAATCTGTTATAATGATTTATTTTTTGAAATGCGCATACAAAAACGCAAGATTGTTAATTATAGAGCATAAATATTATTAACTATTATTAAAATAATACTAATAATAATAAATGTAAACATTTTCCCTCATACATGTGCCTGTATAATAAACTCGGTAACTCTACTTAAAATAAAATAAGAGAGATAAGTATACAAATTTTTTCAAGTTTACGCTTCGACAACATTTTAAAAATGAGATTGCAGTCAGATGTGTGAGCATAAAATTTAATGGCGATGGATTCGACTAATTCGAACAATTTTTCGTTGATAATACGTACACAACGATTTTACAATTTCAGTGTGATGTGAGATTGGGGGGTTACTAATACACACACATTTTCCGCAGTGGTCACACTAATGGCATCAAATTTTTCGTGCGAGTAGTGGCTGACACTAACGATGATTAATGTTACCCTGTTATAAATTAAATGCAAATTTACTAGATTCTGCAAAATTCTAATTAAAGTTTTAACTTGTTAAATCTATTATTATGATTTATTTCTTCAAATGCGCATATAAAAACGCAATTTTGTTAATTATAGAGCATAAATATTATTAACTATTATTAAAATAATACTTATAATAATAAATGTAAACATTTTCCCTTATACATGTGCCTGTATAATAAACTCGATCACAGTTCGAGTCTAACTCTCTTTACGAACGGTTGTGTAAAAAATCAAAGCGCTTAGAGTACAACTATTAAAATTAAAAAGAAGTGTACATTTTTGTTTTTGCAATTGCCTATTCTTGATCTCATTTGAACTCACGTGGTAGACAATCCAGCTTAAAACAGGAATAAAAATTTTGTAATGGCCAGAGGGGCCAAATCTTCATCAAAAAGAAAACTTGTGAATAAGAAGATGACAAAACTTCCTCCGGGTTTTGTTAACCCGAACATGGCGTCAACTTCAAGCAACAGATTTAGCCTGCTTGCTGGCCTCAATGATATGGACGTAACTCCCGTATCAAATATTAACAATGTTAAGGAACACAAACCTCCACCCATTGTTGTAGAAGCTAACGCTTCATTTACAGAAATACAAAAGCTGCTTGGTAAGGATTGCATTTTCAAACGTACTTCAATTGGTACCAAAATTTTTGCTCCTAGTAATAAAATGTACGAATGCTACAAGCAAATACTTAAAGAAAATAAGATGGAGTTTCATTCTTATGGCTCCAAAGAAAATAGATTATACACCACCTTTTTACACGGTTTAGCCCGCATAAGCTCTGAGGAAATCTCCAAGGAGGTAAAAAACTACAACCTATCCCCCTCTTCCGTAACTGAAATAGTCACCAAATTCAGTTCAAACAATAATGCAGTTTATAAAGTTCAATTTGTGCGTAAAAATTTTAATCCAACTGCTTTAAAAAATGTACGAACAATTTCTAATATTATAATTTCTTGGAAAAAATACAAATCGAAATCCAAGAACAAACCAACTCAATGCTGGAACTGCTTGATGTATGGCCATGGCGGTGAACATTGCCATCGAAGTGCTGCATGTATGATATGTGCAGAACAACATCATACAAGTGTGTGTCCGTGCCAGCTGTTTTTACATGCTTTAATTGCAAAAAACAAGTAAAAGATAGAACTGATCACTCTGCAAACGATATCAACTGTCCGTTACGTTCTCTCTATTTGGAAACTAGAACAAGAGTTATTTCTAAAGGTCCGAATAAAAGCAGACAACTACAAAATAACTCATTTCAATTTAATGTGGGAGATTTTCCTAATTTAAGAAACAACAACACAAATTGTAACAATAACATCAATAATAACAGCAAAGCTACATATGCTAATCAGCTGAAAACAAACAACGATTTATTTAGCATTGATGAGCTTTTTGATATTTTCACTACAGCTATGGATGATTTGCATAGGTGCACTTCAAAAGTACAACAAATCAAAGTTGTAATGTCAATGGTAAAATACGCCCATGGATTATACTAATAATTTAAACGAATTCAAAATGCTTCACTTGAATGCTAATGGCATTTCAAACTTTTCTAAATCAAAACAATTTGAAATACTAATTGAAAGAGAAAATATTAAAATAGCGGCTTTGAATGAAACATATTTTTCAGAAAATCATAGACCCTTTTTTAAAAATTATTATTTATATAGAAGTGACAGAACAGATGCTAGAGGAGGAGGAATAGCTCTGTTAATTCATAAATCTGTCGCTCATAAAAACCTCTTTATATCAAACACTTCATCAATCGAAAACATCTCAATTGAAGTTATTATAAATAATAGACCTATTGTTGTATCTTCGTTATATTCACCAAGATATACCCATAACTTCTGTGCTGATATCTTGAACCTAACACCTTCCACCAAAGAATACATAGTTTTTGGTGACCTAAATGCCAAACATTGCTCTTGGAATTGCCGTTCAAATAATACTGCAGGAATAGCACTCAACAATCTACAGCAATCAAGCAATTTTTTTATACACTATCCTAATAGTCCAACCCTATTCCCCCATCAACACAATCGCGAAGCATCCACAGTCGATATTATTTTAAGCAATACCGCTTTAAATATAGACGTAAAGACAATGGATTACGAAATACCATCAGACCATCGCCCCATTATGTGTACACTTAAAAGATCAGTGGCCTCGCAGGTTGACCTCAACTAATATGATTACAGTGCAACCAACTGGAACATTTATATGAATTTTTTAGAAAATAAAATCACGTTAAATTCGGATATATACAATACCAAGGTAGTAATTGATGGAAATACAAAAATTTATAAATGTAGTCTTCGAAGCAAGGGATGCGTCTACACCTAAAATAACCCAACAAAATAATTACACATTACCAGAAAGTACTGTGAAATATATTAAACTAAGAAGAAGCTTTAAAAGAAAAAGCCAACGATCTTCAAATATAGCCGAACAAACTTTTTATAATCAATGTACTAAGTTTCTAACTACCATGATTAATAAAAGTATTAATTCGGAACGCAATAAGAAATGGTGTCAATTATTATCTAATTTAAAACCAGGTGATAAATCATTTTGGAGAATAAGCAGGAACTTGCGAGGAAAAGGAAAAAATCAAATCTCTCACCTTGAGGTTGGAAATAAAAGGATAACATCTGATAAGGACAAGGCTGAAGTCCTGGCAAATACATTTGTCCAACCAAATAACCTCACTTCGAATTACAACCACTCAGCGGATATAGTAATAAATACAACAGTAAATAATTTTAAGAAGGAAAATCGCAGTTCTAAGTCAGCAATTTATACATCTCTAGAAGAAGTAATGAATATTGTCTCATTAATAAAACCCTCAAAATCTCCTGGTTTTGACAATGTTCCCAACCTGCTCTTAAAGAAACTACCACTCAAAGCTCTAAAATTACTGGTTATAATATTTAACAGCTGCATCAAACTCAACTATTTCCCAAACCATTTCAAAAACGCTAAGGTTATAGCTATCAACAAATCTAGTAAGCCAAAAAATAACCCAAATAGCTATAGACCTATTAGTTTATTAAGTAACTTTGGTAAAATATTTGAAAAAATTCTACATTCTCGTCTTAGTGAATTTGTAATGACCAATTTTATTGTTGCTAAAGAACAATTTGGATTTAAGAAAGGGCATAGCACTACTCACCAAATAAACAGAATTAAAAATCAAATAATCACCAATAAAAACAATAAACGTTCAACGGGTCTAATATTGTTGGATATCGAAAAAGCGTTTGACACCGTTTGGCATAATGGCCTAGTATTTAAATTTCTTGATGCAAATGTACCAAAATATTTATGCAAACTTATTTCAGATTTCATTCACGGCAGAAGCTTTAAAGTTGCGATTAATAATGAAACATCATCTCCAAAAACCATTACCACAGGGTTACCTCAAGGATCAGTCTTGTCGCCATTGCTTTACTCGATATATACATCCGATTTCAAATTCCCGAAATATATGAAAATTGCTCACTACGCAGATGATACTGCGTTAATTTCTTCAAACAAACTTACAAGTGCACTCCTGAAGAAAATGGAAAAGGGACTTGTAAATTGCAGTAATTATTTTCACAAATGGAAAATCAAAATTAATCCAAACAAGACCCAAGCAATTATTTTTCCGTTCAACAAATCTCCCAAAAGATTGCCAAGACGTCATCTTCATATTGGAAATAATACCATAAATGTAGTTAATCATGTCAAATATCTCGGAGTTGTCTTGGACAAAAAGCTTACTTTTAAACAACATATTATGGCTACGTGCCAAAAAGCTATAAAATCATTTAAAGCATTATGGCCACTTCTAAATAGAAGGTCATTTCTAAACCCAAAAAACAAAAATCCAACTGCCACCTAAAACGCTTACAAATTATACAAAACATATGTCTTAAAATGATAAATAAAAAGCCCTGGAGGTATCCTACAAATCTTCTTCATGAAGAAACAGGTTATGAAAAAATTATCGATTTCATAACAAGGATTAACAACAATTATTTTGCCAAAATTGAAAATTCCTCTTACCCACTGATAAGAGAATGTAGAGAAGTAACGTAAAATTAAAAAGAAATCACCAAATTGAAAATTATATGCTTATAGAGGTCTATTATTTCTAATAAACCTTCTATAAGCATATAAATATTTTCAGATAGTATTTGAATTTATTAAATCATATAAAGGTTTTTTCCCTCCCATTTTCCTTTAAAAATCATTAAAAAATAAAATAAAAACTATTTAATGTCTTTAGATCCTATATATTATTTGTTGCAATATCTATGTAAAGATAAGATCTCATATGTAAATATCAAATTTGTTAAAATATGTAAATAAAGGAAGAATATATAATTGAAAAAATTGATAATAAACTCGGTAACTCTATTTAAAATAAAATAAGAGAGAGAAGTAAACAAATTTTTTCAAGTTTACGCTTCTACAACATTTTAAAAATGAGATTGCAGTCAGATGTGTGAGCATAACCCCCCAATCTCACATCACACTGAAATTGTAAAATCGTTGTGTACGTATTATCAACGAAAAATTGTTCGAATTAGTCGAATATTTTTGAAATATTCTCATTTTTTAATTTAGCATCCATATTCACTATTTGTTTTGTGTGTGTTCACGCATGAAAGTTTTCTTGCTGAAAGTCTTGAGTTTATAGGTGAGACGGGAGAGAAGAATGGCAGGGGGTACATACTTTCATGTATGTACTCTGAAATTCTCTTTTGTTTCTTGCTTCGTAATTTTCAAAGTGAATTTATTTTACGTTTTCTTTCATTTTTATGTTAGTTTGTGTTAAGAAAGACAATAATTTGAAATAAAGTTAATTTTAATGGAATAAAATTATAAAATAAATAGATAAAGTGATAAAGTAAACATGAACAAATCTTGAATTTCAATACAAAAATTTCAGTGTGTAGACACGGATGAAAGTTTAAAAGAGAATTTCAAACAATTTCAGGAAGAAAATTTTCATGTGTAACCCTCCTATCTCACATCACAGTGCAACTGTGAAATCGTTGTGTACGTATTTTCAACGAAAAATTTTTCGAATTAGTCGAATCCATCGCCATTAACTTTTATGCTCACACATCTGATTGCAATCCCATTTTAAAATGTTGTCGAAGCGTAAACTTGAAAAAATTTGTTTACTTCTCTCTTATTATATTTTAAATAGAGTTACCGAGTTTATTATACAGGCACATGTTTGAGGGAAAATGTTTACATTTATTATTTGTTTAAGTACAGTTTAATATTTTCTTTGTACTTTTCCGCCTTTGAGTCAATTAGCCAATTTTGGGTTAATTCTGGGTTAAAATCTATGAAACTCCTTTTTTTATACATCGTTGAAAGGAGTGTTTACATAGATTTTAACTAGTAAAACCGTTAACGGTACTTAGATATTGCTCGTCACCTTATCTCTTTTATTTTTTAACTTATAAATCATTCGTTTTGGTACCTTCGTACAATTCGTGCTATATCGCATTTGTGCATTTTGAAAAAAGGTAATACATTTGTATATACAAATAAAATATAGATCTTATTTTCTCTACGTATCAAACCTAAAATTAAATTGTGTTTTATTTCTTTTTTGCTACATACGCAAACATTTTGGTCCTTCGAACCGAATTTGTAAAAAAGCGGTTAACCAAGGTTGATCAAACTTATTAAATTGTATTTATTTTAATATAAATGAATAACAAATATACAAAGTTTCATCGTTATTGAAATACTATTTTTTTTTTGCATACTTTTCGTTTTACAACCCTACGCGTTACGTTACATTACGTATATATTCGTTTATATTTTAATCGAAAGAAAAAGCAAAAGCCGTCGGGATTTTTAAAAAAAGTGATTAGTGCAAGTAATAATATAAATATTAATCATATCGTGTTTCTTTTATTCGAAGGAAAGAGAAAAAGCCGTCGGGATTTTAAAAAAAAGTGTTTAGTGCAAATAATAATAATTTAAACAGATTTACATTTAAACATAACTAAATCGATTTTTCTCCTTTGTGTTATACATCTACGCTCACGCGAACGTTTTTTTTTTTCGTGTTTAAGCTGCTTAAGCTGAATAGTGTTTATTTCTCTATACGTTCACGCGTTGGTTTTTTTTCTCTGTTTATGCTCAAGAGTGTGTTCATTTCTCTTCACACTAATATATATGCACACGCATTGTGTTGGTTTGTTTTTTCTATACCATTGTTAGTCACCCTACTGTCCGTTGTAGTCGCGACATATCCAGTGTGTTTTTTATTATTAATTTTATTTTTTGTTTAAATTTTGGGATTGTTTCTAATTTGTTAAAATAATACCACATATTAAGAAAATAAAATTTTTTAATATAGTTTTATATTATTATTTTATAATATATTATTATTTTTTCGGATTTTTTTTAACGAATTTTTATATTGTTATTTAAATTAAATTAACTTATTTTAAAATAAATTCGAACCAAAATGCCGGGAACTGCACTTGATATTTTTATTCGCGATTCGGATACGCTCATTAAATTTGAGGCGAAATTCAACGATATTCGTGAGGAGTTACATTCGGTATTTAATCTTGAAATTCGTGGAAAAGAATTAGACTTGCTTTGGGAACAAGTAAAATCGACATATCGTACTTGTTTATTATATTTAGAAAATTCGGATGACGCGGAACCGGCGGATTTTGACGCGGCTGAATCGAAATATGAAGCCACTTTTAACGCGTACGTTAATTGTTTATCTAGGATTAATGAACGATTACATCATTTTAAATCCAACGCGACACCGAAAGAGCAGTCCCAGTCTCCGAGTGTAAACCTCAATTCAGCTGACAACTTTTGTCATAATTTAACGCTTCCACCATGCGATACCGACGTTTTTGAGGGCGATTACATTTCTTGGCCCACTTTTAGGGATCTTTTTACAGCGGTTTATATCAATAACTCTCGACTTAGCAATATTGAGCGGCTATGCCATCTAGTTCGGAAAACTAGTGGCGAAGCTCGGGAAATTGTTTCGAAATGCCCTCTCACTAATCAAGGTTTTGATGTTGCGTGGCGTAACTTGAGGGACGCATATGATAATCCGCGTATGCTGGTTAATAACCAGTTAAAATCGCTATTTAGCCTTCCCTTTCTTGATAAGGAAACCTCGTCGGGATTAAAAACTTTACAACGCGGAATAAACGGTTGCCTTACGGCTATGTCAATTTATAATATTTCGACGCACAGCTGGGATCCTATTATTGTATTTCTTTGTATTCAACGGTTACCTTCGCAAACTTTAGTCTGTGGGAACAGAGTATAAAGGACAAATCAGCTTTGTCACTCTGGAAGGATTTGGACCTCTTTCTGACAGAAAGAGTTCAAACTTTAGATTGTTTACGTGATCTTAGGGGTTCAGAATCTGCTAAACGGCTTTCTGAACCTAAAATCAAAGCGCATCATACCAATGCTGCTTCAACTTCAAGTGCTTCTTGTGTTCTTTGTAAGAATCAAGTTCACTTTTTACGCTCTTGTCATCGATTCAAAAGTTTATCTGTTGCGGATCGATTTTCTACGGTAAAAAAGTTTCACTGTTGTGTCAATTGTCTTGCAAGGACACATGAAGCTAAAAATTGTAGCAGTTCGTATAATTGCTCCATTTGTAACAAGAGACATCATACTATGTTACACCGTGAATTACCATCTTCGGAAGTTTCTAGGGATACTAATCGGTCGAATTCGGGTGTTAGTTCGGTTTCTGTTTCTCGAGTTTCAAACTCCGTACCTGCAATCGCATCATCTTCGAATGCCAATCATGCCACAGCTCCTACAAATCGTCAAGTATTTCATACAGCACAAAGTAGGACTGTACTTTTAGGGACGGCTATGGTGAATCTTATTCATCAGGGTACTACGTACCCAGCCCGGGCCCTTATTGACCCTGCTTCTGAAGCATCGTTCATTTCTGAACGTTTGCAAAATCGCCTGAAAATTTCGACGCATTCGACGAATGCTCAAATTTCAGGAGTTAATCAGGCAGTTACGGCAATGTCTAGAAAACTTTGTTCATTAAAAATTGGCTCCACCCTCGATTCATCCCTTGTATTGGAAACATTGGCACTTGTTTTGCCAAATATTTCGGGTAATTTACCATCATTTACAGTCCACTCGTATTTAAAGGAAAATTTGCCAAACCTTCGTTTGGCCGATATTAATTTTGATGACAGTCGACCTGTTGATCTTTTGCTTGGCGCGGATTTATATCCAAGAATTCTGTTGGGAGAAATCCGTCGCAATATTTTGGGCTCTTTACTAGCTCAGAACACTATTTTTGGCTGGATTATTACTGGTCCAGTTGTACAACCTCAAGTTCAGGTATATTCTACGAATGTCGAATTTTCAGAGGAAGATTGCCTTAACAAAAATCTTTTGAGATTCTGGGAACTTGAGGAAACTCCTAAAAGAAAAATTCTGTCTCCATTTGACAAATTTTGTGAGGAAAATTATAAAGCGACTACTCGTCGCGAATCTGATGGTCGATATGTAGTGACTCTCCCATTTAAGCCTGAATTTCCTGAAAAATTTTCTTTAGGGACTTCAAGACCTGATGTTATGGGACAATATCTTAGGACCGAATCATCTTTACTGCGTAGACCTGAAATTAAGGAGATGTACGATGACGTCGTTAGGGAGTATTTGGACATAGGACATATGAGACCGGTATTACCAAATTTTTCATCTCCTACCTCTTTTTGTTATTTACCTCATCATCCGGTGGTAAAACTGGAACGTAAGACAACTAAATTGAGAGTTGTTTTCAACGCTTCAAATAAAACTTCTAATGGAATTAGTTTAAACGATTGCCTTTACGTAGGACCTACCTTACAAGCAGACTTAGTTCTACTTATTCTTAGATGGCGTCTGTTTAAATTCGTCTTCAATTGTGATATTACTCAAATGTATAGGCAGATTCGGGTTGATCCTTCTCATACCCCTTTTCAACGAATTTTGTTTAGGGATTCTCCGACGGAGACTGTAAGGGACTATGAATTACAGACCGTGACTTTTGGCGTTAACTGCGCTCCATACCTTGCTATTAGGACGTTATTACAACTCGCGGACGATTCTGAGGCTGAGTTTCCTCTCGCAGCACATATTCTACGAAAGTGCATGTACGTTGACGACGTTTTGACAGGGACTCATGACATTTCCACTGCATTAATGGCTCGTGATCAACTCGTCGCTGCTTTGGCCTCTGCTAAGTTTCAGCTAAGAAAATGGACTTCAAACGAACGGAGTATTTTGAAAGACATACCTTTGGACCATTTAGTTGACGCTAAATTATTGACCTTTATAGAATCGAGTACTTCAAAGACTTTAGGAATTCAGTGGAACGCTCAGTTGGACTCGTTTTATTTTAGTGTGACTCCTATTTCATTAAAATCTGGGTATACTAAGAGGGAAGTCTTATCGACTATCGCGAAATTGTTTGATCCTGTAGGTTGGTTAGGTCCTGTAATTGTGGTTGCTAAAATTATCATGCAAAAAATTTGGCTTGATAATATAAATTGGGATGATATGCTTCCAATTTCGACGGAAGTTGAATGGAAAAGATTTGTAACTTCTTATCATGAGGTAAATACTATTCGTATTCCAAGATGGGTTAATTATTCGCCGGGAAATTCTGTTGAGCTTCATGTTTTTTCTGATGCCTCGGAAAAGGCATACGCGGGGGTGATTTATATTCGAATTCAGGCCTCTAACAGCGAAATTCATACACACCTACTTTCATCGAAAACCAAAGTAGCCCCCATCAAATCAATTTCTCTACCTCGTTTAGAACTGTGCGGGGCGGTGTTAGCCTCTGAACTTTTGAAGACGGTAATAGGTGAAATTGATATTAAAATTGATCAAATTTACTGTTGGACTGATTCGACGATAGTCCTTTCTTGGTTAAGGAAAACGCCGTGTTCCTGGACCACATTTGTAGCGAACAGAGTATGCCGCATTCAAGAAAATGTAGGAAACCATAATTGGTATCATGTTCGTTCTGAGGATAATCCTGCAGATTTAGGTAGTCGTGGTACCTCTCCCACTGAGCTGGAAAATAGTGAGCTTTGGTGGCATGGTCCAAGATGGCTGGGTCAAGATAAAGTGCACTGGAATATAACGGATCTAAGTTATCTTGACACTGACATTGAGGGTCGGGTTGTCAAAACTCATGCTTCCTTCTTTACGGACGTTAAGGGGGAAGATATATATGTGGATATTTTGAATAATTACTCTCGTCTTGATCGAGCTCTTCGGATAATCTCATATATTTTGAGGTTCTTTTACAATAGTCATCCAGCTCATAGGTCAAATCGTTATATGAATGTGGATAAAATCGTTGCTGGTTATGAAATCAGAAGAACAAAATTGCATTTAGCCATTGTGGCTCAGAAACATCACTATGCAGATGAATATAAGTGCCTGTTAGACAAAAAACCGTTAAGTTCAAAGAGTTGCCTTATTTCTTTGAATCCCTTTCTCGATAAAGACGGTGCGATAAGATTGAATGGTCGGTTGGTTAAATCACCATCCCTTTCATATACGGAGAAATATCCTATTATTTTACCTTATTCGAGCCGATTTACTCAATTGTTAATAGAATTTGTTCATATGATTTCCATTCACGGTGGAAATCAGTTGATGTTGCGAATACTGCGCATTGAATATTGGGTTCCACGCTTGAAGTCGAAAATTCGTGGAGTCATTGGTCGTTGTAAACGGTGTATTATTGACCGTAAAGTATCTTGTCGTCAAATTATGGCGGCTCTGCCCCCTGAAAGAACTACTCTTACTAGACCATTTATGACAACGGGCGTTGATTTTGCTGGTCCCTTTGACATCAAAAGTTTCACGGGCAGAGCTTGTAGGATAACGAAGGGCTACGTTTGTATTTTTGTTTGCTTTTCTACGAAAGCAATTCATTTAGAGGCAACGTCTGATTTATCGACGCCTACTTTTTTATCTGCCTTTCACAGATTTATTTCTCGACGAGGTTGCCCCTACACTATATTTTCGGATAATGGCACAAATTTTGTAGGTGCATCGCGTGAATTAGAGAAGGATTTTAAGATGTTTCTTAAGGAAAGTCAGATTGCAGTGGGTTCTATTTATGGTATTCAGGGTTTAACTTGGCGGTTTATACCGGCCGGGGCACCTCATATGGGTGGCCTTTGGGAAGCCGGGGTCAAGAGTTTTAAACACCATTTTCGTAAGGAAGCGCAATCTTTTAAATATACTTTTGAAGAACTTTCTTCAGTTCTCGCAAGAATTTAAACTTGCCTAAATTCACGTCCTCTTTGTTCTATGGCGGATAACCCTCGGGAACCAGTAGCTCTGACTCCTGGTCATTTTTTAATAGGTGGACCAATACTTGCTCCCCCGGAGCCTGAAATTAATGAATCTCCGATAAGTCTTGTTAATCGATTTCGAAAAATGAAAGCGTTGTCTCAACTTTTTTGTCGCCGATGGAAAGAAGAATATTTAATGACGTTAAATAAGCGCTATAAATGGAAATATCCGGAACGCGATCTACAGGAAAACGACTTAGTCGTTATCAAGCATGAAAATCTACCTCCAACATCGTGGCGTTTAGGCCGGGTCATAAAAGTTTATCCGGGAAGTGACGGTCGCGTAAGTGTCGCGGATATTCGTACTGCTAATGGGGTTGTAAAACGACCAATAACCAAACTGGTCATTTTGACCGAATAATTTACTTTTTCTTCGATATTTTCTTTAAATTTTTTATTGTTTCATAGAAATATGGAATCTCTCCCTAACCTTTTTGAGATGCTCTGCTCGATTATGAGGATGCTATGGCGCAATACACCGTTTTTGGATGGGTCATATCTGGCCCATCTCCATTGTAGAGTCCTTACTGGCTCATATGTAGAGTCCTTACTGGCTCAAATTGTAGAGTCCCTACTGGCTCATACTTATTTATAATCAATTTTCCATTGGGGTCCCTACTGGCCTATGGAAAATTGTTACGTCGAGGTCCCTACTAGCAAATTTAAGTGTTAAAAAAAAAAAAAAAAAAAAAAAAAAAAAAAATAAAAAAAAAAAAATTGAATTCAAGCTCACATTTTTAAACTGAACTATGCCTTATTTTAAGATACTTAAGTTATTTGTTAAAGTATTATTGTTGCAACACACCTTGATGTTGCAAGGTGGCCGGCAATGTTTAAGTACAATTTAATATTTTCTTTGTACTTTTCCGCCTTTGAGTCAATTAGCCAATTTTGGGTTAATTCTGGGTTAAAATCTATGAAACTCCTTTTTTTATACATCGTTGAAAGGAGTGTTTACATAGATTTTAACTAGTAAAACCGTTAACGGTACTTAGATATTGCTCGTCACCTTATCTCTTTTATTTTTTAACTTATAAATCATTCGTTTTGGTACCTTCGTACAATTCGTGCTATATCGCATTTGTGCATTTTGAAAAAAGGTAATACATTTGTATATACAAATAAAATATAGATCTTATTTTCTCTACGTATCAAACCTAAAATTAAATTGTGTTTTATTTCTTTTTTGCTACATACGCAAACATTATTATTAGTTTTATTTTAATAATAGTTAATAATATTTATGCTCTATAATTAACAAACTTGCGTTTTTATATGCGCATTTCAAGAAATAAATCATAATAGATTTAACATGTTGAAACTTTAATTACAATTTTGCAGAATCCAGTAAATTTGCATTAAATTTATAACAGGGTAACATTAATCATCGTTAGTGGCAGCCACTACTCGCACGAAAAATTTGGTGCCATTAGTGTGACCACTGCGGAAAATATGTGTGTATTAGTAAAAAAATGTGAGTGTATTGAGTTTTTCGAACTTGCAGTGTGTTGTGAGATAGGGGGGTAAACCAGGACTTTGTTTACAAAATAGAGTTACCGAGTTCATTATATAAGCAAATTTTTAGGGAAACGGCTAACATTTATTATTATTGTGCTGCATACACACGATGGAACATTACATGGAACATCGGCATGTCCACACTTAATGTTCCATCGTCTGTAGCAATGTTTCATCTCACAATTCATGTTTCAATTTTGGTTCCTGAAATATCAAATTATTTTGATAATTTATGTTTCCAAACTCAATGTTCCATCGTCTGTATCGATGTTTACTGTTTTTGCTCTCTTATTTCATTTAGAGCAGTCGTGCTGTAATGTTGTTTTGTATTTATATCGGAGTAAAGAAAATAAAAGAGAGACGAAAATTATGAAAATTTAACATAATGAAAATTTGAAGAATTTTATAAATAATAATGACTAGTGATAATGAAAATTTGAGGAAATTTATAAAATAATATAAAAATTTATAAATTAATATATTTTCTAAATTTGTAAAAATTTTATAGCTGAATATAAAATTTATTTTCTTCCGCGTATATTTGTTTAGAACTAGTAAACTCAATAAACACATAGAACTCATGTTCGTTTCCATCGTCTGTATTAAAAAATGGAAACATGTTCTTTCGCATGTTTCTCTTAATGTTCCATCGTGTGTACTCAGCATTAGTATTATTTTAATAATATGTATGCTCTATAATTAACAAACTTGCGTTTTTATATGCGCATTTCAAGATATGAATCATAATAATACATTTAACAAGTTAAAATTTTAATTACAATTTTGCAGTAATCCAGTAAATTTATATTAAATTTTCAACGGGGTAACATCGTTAGTGGCAGCCACCTCCCGGTGGTGCAGCAATTACCCTGCTATCTCACATCACACTGCAACCAACTGTGAAATCGTTGTGTACGTATTATCAACGAACAATTGTTCGAATTAGTCGAATCCATCGCCATTAACTTTTGTGTTCACACATCTGACTGCAATCTCATTTTTAAAATGTTGTCGAAGCGTAAACTTGAAAAATTGCGATTTTTTTTTTTTTTGTTTTGTTCGAGTGACCAAGGGGGAAGTTTTTGCATCTGGTTGGATGTGAGGTGATCGGTATGTTGAGTTCATCACATTTATGTTTAATTTTTGTAATTGTAGACGGTATTTTGGCATTTTTTTTTATTTTTTTATTCTATCGAGTATTTTGTTAAGAGGAGTTGTGGTGTCATAGAAGAACTTATATAATTTTGTGGTGAGGATGTCTCTTTGAATTTCCAGGGGAAGAATATTAGAATATTAGCCTCAGCGAAAAGGTTATGTATTCGAGAAGTGCGAAAGGCACCTAGTGAGCATCTGATGGCAGAGTTAATGTGTTTATTTAATTTCGCAAACAGCGATCTTGAAACGTAACCAAAGAAAGGTAGGCCATAATTGACTTCAGATAGGATAGGCGCTTTAGTGATATGAATTAAGGTATATGTATTGCAGTTGAACTTAGGACTGCAGAGGTATTTGATAATATTTAGATACTGCTGTAATGATTGAACTAGATTTTCAATATGATCTTTCCATCCGTATCTTTTGTTCATATTTGGACCTAATAATTCAAGGTTTTTAACTTCAGTGAATTGTAATCGATTAGATATAATAGCAGATTCCAGCCCTCGAAATTCGAGTGCAAGTTCTAGGAAATTTTATTTTTTCATTAAATACAGACCCTATAGGTATGCTAATCTATTATAGCCAATTCGCAAATCAACAAAAAAAAAAAAAAAAAAAAACTCATTTATATTACAAACACATTAACAAATTTAATAAACACATACATAGCATTGTATAATTTTAGGTATGTATGTGTTAGTAGCAACTTTAAATTTTTATTATTATTTTTATGGAAACCTTATAATATATGTAGTTATTTACATGTTATGAGAATTTACTTAAAAGCATTACGACAATTAACATATAAATTAAGTAAAGAAACTATTAATATCACAGTATTAAGGAAAAGTTGTTAAGAAAAAACCTTGTATCTACTTGGCGTTATAAGAAATTTTAAAAACAAACACCAATTAATCCTCTTTAAGAACAAAAGAGTATATTAGTGGTTATTTAGCAAATTTCTTATTATGTCATAAGTGGACGTTCTGCATTTTTCTTTAAATGACAGTCAGTTTTCTAGCAAATGAATTAAACATTGTGTGGTTAAAGTTACTATGCAGTTCGTTAGTAGAATATCTAGATTGTGAATTATTTTTAGATTTTTATTTTGAATTATCGGTAATTTTCTTGTATGAGTTTTAGCAGCTTTGTAGAACCAGACTTGGCAACCATAGGTCATAATAGGCCGAATATACATTTTGTAAATAAGAACCTTGTTTTTTAGAATAAGTTTAGATCTGTTAAGTAGGGGGTAAAGAGCACGACCGCAATTAATTGCCTTATTACAAATATATTCAATGTGCTGTTTAAATGATATTTTTTTATGTTGAACTGTCAATAATTATATCATTAAGATTATGTATGAATCTTGAGACACATGCATCCATAGGTGAAGGGTTATTTAATGTAATGGTGTGTGAATTTTCAAAAACGTCTGCTATAGAATTAGCCTTTTCTACGCCAGTTTTTAAGACTTGACCGTTCACATGTAGATCCGTAGAAGACATTTTGTTGTTCCTAATGGCTTTTGTTACTTTCCAAAATTTATTTGAGCCCGGAGGTAAATTTGAAATGAATTTGGACAAGATTCGTTCCGGTCTTTATTAAGGTGGAAGTCAATTAATTTATCTAATTGTTTTAAAATGCTTTTAATTTGATTTTTAGAGTAAAAATCCCTACTTCTTTGAAATATCCGTTTATATTTATTTCTCTGACTAATTAACATTTTACTAGTATCGGAAATTTCACGTTGCCATGATTTTTTACGACCTACAGGTATTTTTCCAAAAGCTTCCTTTACTATAGATATCAATTTATCAACATAACCATCTAGATTACCTGAATAAGCAACCGCTTGGTCAAAGTTCTGATCCCTGATTTCACTCTCTACCCAATTTCCAATTGCTGACCAGTCTGCTCGATAATACAAAGGAACTGCATATGTCATATTTTGAACAAGTCCGGAAATAACACAAGATATTGGTACATGGTCCGACTTTAGAGTATTTGGGTGTGTATTAAGGTCTGAGAATAGGAGACACGAGTTTGTCAAAAGAATGTCTATTGTAGACGGCTGGACATTGTTGATATTTTGACCAAAGCGAGTATACTCGTTTGGGTAATATATATTTTAGCTGGATTGTAAGCAGTGGTTATAGAGTTCCGTACCTGCTGAATTATTTGACACACAATTCCATTGTGTATGTTGGGCATTCAGGTCACCGAAAATAAAATAATCGCTAGTATAGGATGTTAATTTGTCCAAATCAGCTTTGAAATTGGATGTGTGATCAGGATTATACGCTGAAGTAAATATTACTGGTCGTCTATTTATCATCACTTGTATTGAAATGTTTTCTGCAGTGTTCGTATAAATTTTCGGTAGCAACATGTGCTTAATATTACCTTTAATTGCAATTAGAACTCCTCCGCCATGCGTAGAACGATCCTCTCTATATATTTTATAGCGACGAAGTTGAAATTTGTGATGCGGTTACAAAAAAGTCTCATTTAAAAGGAGAATATCAATTTTCTATTATTCCAGTATTACAGCTGCGCAGCTGATGATTCCGTTTTTGTGCCTTGGGCACTCCAATGCATACCATGAACATTGTGTAAAAAATTTGAATTATATGGCATGTTGAAGCATCATGCTTAAAACACGTAGCTTGTCGTACTTGTTCTGACATCTTTGTAAAGCATCGACTGCTTCAAAAAATATTTCCAAAAGTCTTTCGTTGGATATGTCGTTAATTGAGGAAAATCCTGATTGTCCACGTTGAAATAAGAATCATTAGTTCTTCTGTTGATCGGCCTAGATTTAGATGTTACTCGATTCCGGATATCTAAATATTCTTGACGGCTTGGGCACTTTGGATCATCAGCTTTATGATTAACGTGCTTCAAATTCTTTTTTATGCAGTTATAACGCTTAGACCCAGTTTTTGAGATATCAGTTAAACCTACTTTTGTTAAACCCAGAATTTATTCAACAATTCCTTTATGCATTTGGACATGTCTGAAAAAATTAATTCTCGGTTTAACTAAACTAGGTTTAACTCACATCTCAAAAACTGGGCCTTATATATTATGCTACCTTCATTATAACTTTTTTTAAGAGGGCATATAGTATAATCATGGTTTCCCGCGCAGGCTGAATACATTAAGGTACGATTACAGTTTTTAGCCCCGTGTCCATACATACCACAATTGGAGCATTGAGTGGGCCCTTTGTTACCCTTAAGAGGCTTTCTCCAATACACCGAAATATTACTAAAATATCTTATTTTCATTATTTCTCCTTTGGTTACCTGCTGACGATCAAATTCAATTAGGTAAAGTGCATCATCTACATTAGATCTTTTTGTTTCCAATTATTTTATGCTTATCGGCTTTATATTATGCGTACTGACAAATTCTTCGCTGATGTTCTTTGCGTCTAGTTTTGGTAATCCAAATAAAACCAATATAAAACTTTTAGTGTGCTTTATCTCGTAAGTATAAAACTGGAATTTTTTGTCCTTAAGAACCTTTAGAGCATCCTGGTACAGTGATAACGAGTTGGATAAAATTTTCGTTGCAATAGTCATTCGTTTATAAGTATACTTATCACCAATTATTCCGATAACATTAGTAAAACTGTGAATAGAATCCACAATTATAGGTGGAATTTTTTCTTTAACAACAACAAGTTCTTCAACATCGTCGTCAGATAGAAGCTGAAATCTGTGGCACTAGTACTGGGACTGTCCGATGTTTTTTGGCACCTTGAATTTGGGGCTATTGCCCCAATATTTTCTTCTTTTTTGATTAAACATTACCAAAAGAAGGAAAATTAACTCAATCAAATAGTTTATTACTTATTATATTGAAAATAAAATTAACTTTTTCAAGCACAATTAATCACGATGTTTTTATCTTGAGACAGAGATGCCAGATGAGCAACTTTAGCAACTTTAAATTCAATTTATTCATAACAAAGGAAAAAATGTAAAAATCTGTAAATCTGCAAAACTGCTAAAAAGAAATACCTTTCAAATAATATACGTTTGGTCAAAATTGGGATAAAACGATCGAACAAATCGCCTAGAAATCGCCTAGCCTATTAATATTATAGATTTCACCTTTGCAGTTTGTTGCGGCATGTATGAATGTATTTGCACTTTGTTGGAGATGGTACTGCTCCAGAGCAGTTGCAACAGTCAAGTAAGTCCTTAAAAAGGTTGTTGAGACTTAAAACTGGATTTTTGAGTTTGCTTGATTTCATAATTAGGTTAAAGTCATCACCGTAGGACGTAAAATCAATTTCGAGGTGGATTGAAATAACTTGGCACAGTTTGTTGTAGGTTATAAGAAACAGTATTACAGAAAGTAGAGATCCTTGGGGAATGCCGTTATGAAGTGGGAATGCAGTTGAATAAAGTATAATTTTCTTGATAGATATAACTCGAGTCGATGTCCGTCCATCTGCCCATTCACAAAATAAACCATTTACCTGGGTAAAGTTATAATAATATTGTTTGCAATTATTTAGAGCAGGTTGGTAATGAAAATGGGGTAAATTGCGCAACATTGTGCGAGATATGTCCAAAAATTGAAGACACCTCTAAAATATTTGAAAAATTCAGTGTGTTTGTCGTATTTCAGTATTAAGTTTATCAAATTGTGGTTTTTTAAAATATTTGGTTTACATTTGTTATAAATAGTGCAATAAGTCCAGATATTAATGTGAACGTAAAACTGATGTGGAGGGTACCAAAGATTGTTTTCTAACAATACAAAAACATGGAAAAATGCTTAAAATATTACAATAGGAATTTTAATAAAATGGGCTTTTGTATAAACTAAAACATATTTTTCGACCTTTAAAGTTTTGACTGGGATTATGCGCATAGTTAATTTTAAGACTAGTTAATTTATATACACCATTATTTTTATTTAAATATTAGTTTTAATAAAATTTAAAAAATAAATTTATAATAAAGAAAAAAAAATTAAGATTTACAAACGAACAAAAAGCAGTCGGTTTAAGCCAACTAAATAATACAAAAAGTCCTGGGAAGAGAACCGAATTCAAATGAATTCCTTAATGGTACGATTGAATCTAATGCACCACGTTTCACTGAAATATGTATGTATAATAATGTTTGCAGCTTTTTTACGAGGTTAAAATTTAGTTTACTGACATCAGTATAAATTATCTAGAGAAAATTCTCAACAAGAAAACTTTTTTATATAAAATTTTTTTCTCAAAATCTCAACAAGAAAACTTTTTAGGCTTAAGTCTAGTTTACGGGCGACACCCCGATCCGTTCCAAATTTTTACCACTTATAGAACTTGTTATTGCGATTCTAGAGAAATACATTTTTTTTCGGACGGACCTATTTTCGGAGTTATGGACCGACAAAGCTTTGATATTCATTTGCATATAACTTTGTTATTTATTATCGGATTTTAGCAATATATATATCATTGGAAAGCTTACTTGAGTACTTTTTACTTTTTCCGAAATAGATTAACCCGTTATGAACCTATTGCGTTTTTTGTTTTTTTTTAACATTTTTTTTTTTGAAAATGACGTATTATCTCATAAAATCATGTATATAATGTTGGTATTTACAATAACTGAATGAAAGGTTGGTCTACTAGCTTCATTTTGATGTACGGTTTGACCCCTTAACCCTTTCAGGACCGGATATATTAGGAACTTTACCTACACTTTTCACTTTTTTTTTTAATTTCTTCTTATACAGTAATCCCTCGAACTGCGCGGTTTCTGATTGTGCGGTTTCGGACTTGCGCGTTTTTGTTTTTACCGCCAAAATTTCGCATTGCGCGGTAAAAATTTCGCAGCTGCGCGGTTTTTTTTTACGTATTACATATTTCGTGCAAAATATGTACCTCATTTAAAATTTGGTGAATCCCCTTAATGACAGTTTTTTATGCAAGTGAAAAACATATAATAATAAAGCTATTTTTTGTTTCGTTTTTAAATATTTAATATTAACGCACAGTTTTATTAAAAAAGGAAGAGCAAGCTTAATCTAATTCTGAGGAACTTCAGTTTAGACCCAGTAAAGGATGGCTTGAAAGATTTAAAGGACGACAAAACCTACACAATTAAAATTAACAGGGGAAGCGGCCAGTGCTGATATGGTAGCGGCTTCTGCATATCCAAAAATTTTAAAAGATCTAAGAGGAAGTGATAAATATTTACCAAGCCAAGTTCTTAATGCTGACGAGACTGGCCTTTTTTGGAAATGGATGCCTAGCAATCCAAAGAAGAAAAATCTGCTCCAGGTTTAAAGGTAGCAAAAGATAGATTATCACTCTTGCTATGTGAAAATGCCGCTGGTGGCTATAAGAGCAAACTGTTTTAACTTTATAAATCTGAGAAACCTCGAGCTTTTAAAGGAATTTCAAAAAGTTCCCTGCAAGTTCATTTGAAATCGTACAACAAAGCTTGGATGACAGTTAAAATTTTCGAAGACTGGTTTTTAAATTGCTTTTGCGTAGAAGCTGAGACTTATTGCAAAAGTGAAAACATTGCCTTAAAGATTCTACTCATTCTTGACAATGCATCAAGTCCAAATGCATTTAGCTGATTTGCACCCAAATGTTAAGGTAATATATCTTCCTCCGAACACGACATCGTTAAGTCAACCAATGGACCAAGGTGTCATTGCTGCATTTAAACGTTATTACCTAAGAAGAACGTTTTTACAACTAATTGAAGCTAATGATGGACCAAACAGCCTTTCAGTTCGTGAATATTGGCAACAATACAACATCTTAGCCGCCGTAAAAAATATTAAATTAGCTTGGGATGAGTTAAAGAATTCCATAATGAATGCCGTTTGGAAAAAAAATATGGCCAGAGCGCTGTATCAGAGAAGCTATTGTCGATATGCCAGCACTGGTAGAAATTGTGGAAATTGGTAAAACGATTGGAGGTGAAGGATTTGATGATATAGCACCAGAAGATATTGCAGAAGCTATAGAATGCGCTCAAGAAAATCTTTCTGCTGAAGAAATGATAACATATTTTGCAGATAATAATAATGATGAAAATGACGATAGTGAAGATGTAGTAATTGTTGAAAAAACAAATTTTGTAGCAAAGCACTGGCAGAATTTTTGAAACTTGGCAATCAACTTGGTGAAGAAGCTATTGACCTAGACCCTGATTTAGAGCGTGCTTTAAAATTCCGCAGACGTTTGACGGAAGCTTTAGCGGCGAATAAAGAACTTTACAGTTCAAGAGATATTAAGCAATCACTATTAACAAGTTTTTTTACGAAACCATTGGAGGAAAATTCTCCAGAAAATAGTACGAATTCATCAGAAGATGAAAATGAACTCATTTAAAGATTTTTTGTTAATTTATATGAATTATGTATTTATAATTTTTATGTTTGACTTTATATTAATACTATTTAATACCATTTTAATTACATACTAGGTAAAATGAACTGATTTCAAGATTTTTTTGTTTAATTTTTATGAATTAATTTATAATTTTTATTTTTTTGTTTATGTTAATGTTTAACTTTATGTTAATATTGAATAAAGACTTTATTTTAATTATCTACTTAGTTTAAATTTAAATTTTTCATGATAATTTTACGATTTGGAACGCATCCCCATTATTTCATACAAAATAGGGTTCACAGTGCGCGATTTCGGATTGCGCGCTGTTTTTTCAGAACGTAACTACCGCGCAGTTCGAGGGATTACTGTACATATATACTTCGCTGCACTTTTTTCCTATGGAATTAACCCATAACTAACCCTACAAGAAATGAATGACTGAAACTAACACATAAACAACTTTTGTACTAACACATTTGCAGTTTTTTTCTATTTAAAAACATATGACTGTCATTGTTGCTGTTGTTAAGGTTTAGGAAAGGTAAGTAATTAATTAAATTAAAATTAAATTAAAAAGTTCAAGTTAATTTTTGTTGTTTCTTTAGGATTCTTCAAAATATGTCAGTGGATTCGTTAGTGCAATTCTCAATTGTGGTGGCACGTCCCTCCATTATACCCTTCCACAATATATTTTTTGCTCGCTTGTGGCCTATTCCTGTTGGATCGTTAACTTAAGATATTGCTGTAGAATCTTCACAAACTTTCAATCTAGAACTTTTATACCTCTTAGGAATCGCATAAATATATTGTTAATAGATGCGCAATCACCAAATGAACTTA
Source organism: Cordilura impudica (assembly GCA_963682025.1). Classification (NCBI taxonomy): domain Eukaryota; kingdom Metazoa; phylum Arthropoda; class Insecta; order Diptera; family Scathophagidae; genus Cordilura; species Cordilura impudica. The sequence continues at coordinate 195,762,691 of OY821520.1, read as the reverse complement.
TTAAGGTAATGTACTGACATTTTATTAAAAATTCTAGCTAGAAACAAAGTAAATCTTCCTTGCAGAATTTTACATTAATCCTTATATCTTTCTTTCAGTCTGTTGCCATAACATGGATATGTTTTTTTTTAATATTTGGCTCGAATGTTTTAATTTATGCCATTCTGGAATATAGTGTGGAATATAATGTTGATAATATGAATATTAAGGAATGTGCAGTATCCGTAAATTCGTCCATAATGAAATTAGTTTTCAAAAGAATAAAGATCTAAAAATATTGAACAAATTGATTTATGGAGGTATTATCACAATATCTCACACACCGTTCTGTACAAACAATTTTCCAAATGGAGTGTATCAGTTTTGGCCGAAATTGTTAATTCACAACACACAAAAGGTGAGCTTTAATATAAATTGTTGATATATATGTGTTATAATATATTGTTTTCTTTAAGAACCTACTGATTGCACTAAGGCCCATTACCGGAAATTTCTATTGAGTTTAGTCAATTTATTCAGTGCTAAGTTACGAACCGCTTTGAGGGATGGTTCGAGTGAAAAGTCAGCAAACATTGTCTCAAAGTTATCGACACGTTTCGGAATTGGTGATATTGTTGTGTTTTTAATATATTAATGTTTATTTCTATTTTTGAATTTTTGATTTTTAATACAATAAATAAATATAAATAAAAAATGAAGTCGTGTTTCATTATAATCAAGCGTGACCGGTCAATGATGATGTATATAGCCATCAAGTATGACCGGTCAGCGATGATGGATATATCTATCATCGTTGACTACTAAACAGCGGTAGAGTGAGCAGTTCAGATATATATTATATGGTTTACATACTTTCATAGGTTAGAGTAAGATGCAAAATCACATGTACACAAAAGTTTCGGTCAGTTTTGGCATATTTGCCTTAATAAAATGATAGAAACTTTGTTCTACGCGATGACCGACACTTCAGTCAGTAGTGCCGGTCATATCACCGGTCAAATGACCGTCACTGTTCTTTTAGGGAATACTATTATTCTACTTTATTTATCCGTCCTGTTATGATTTTTTCTAAAAAATTTTCGCCTGCGGCGCTTTTTTCAAATAATTATACAAATAACACATATTTTTCCCTCTTCCCAAATGATTTATCATTTGGCGGGTCACTTTGCCGGTTTCTTCACAACCGAACGCACTATATAATTGGACAATTTGGTTAATTTCCATATTTTGTTGAGAAAATAAAAAATAAATTTTAAAACCACCAATTTCACAAACACCAAAACGGTAATAATAAAAAATGACCACATTTTTGCCATATTTTTACATTGAAAATTTGAATTTAACAAAAAATATATATACCAGCGAAGTAGTAAATAACGCTTTACCATATTTTTTCGCAATTAACAGCAAAATAGTGCCACATATATATTTCAATTTTCAGAAAATCGAAATTTATCCCCTAATATTTCCAAAAGTTAAACAGTTACAAGGACATTACGTACATCAAACTGAAGCTTATGGTCACTGTTGTTACCCTGTTTTAGTAACTACATACATTAATTACGTTATTTTTCGAAATAATACATTTTCCAAAAAAAACACAAAAACTGCAATAGGTTCATAACGGGTTAATTGATTTCAAATTTTGAAACGCCATATAAATTGTACTAAAGTAAGCTTTCCAATGATATGCATATTGCTAAAATCCGATAATAAATAACAAAGTTATATGCAAATGAAAGTCAAAGTTTTGTCGGTCCATAACTCCGAAAATAGGTCCGTCCGAAAAAAAAAATTATTTCTCCGAAATCACCCCAAACCCCTCCAAAAAAAATCGGGGTGTCGCCCGTAAACTAGACTTGTTCCCTTTTTTATATACAATTTTTTTCATACTGTTATCCCCTTAAATAATCATTATTTATAGGGCCTCATTTCATAAAACGAAACGACTTAAATTTGTACGCAATTTTTTTAATATTTTTAAAGTGCTTCCTTTCATCGAATGACCCCTTAGTTCTTTTGTATTTATTCTTTTTGTACTAAAAATTAACTGATGTAAATATTTTAAATTCGTTTGTTGTTTTATTTGCTTTAATTTTTTATTTCGTATTTAATATAAAACAAAAACATTTAAATGAATTAAAAATACGACACATTAAGCATGTTGACATGCTTAATAAAATCCGTTGATTATAATTAATCCTAAACCGGTAGTACCAATTTGTACTGAGAAGCACTTATTATAATTTCCAATAACAGCTCTCGAGATAAACTAGATAATTTGGGTAGACCTTGGAGACGAGCAAAGTCCTGAACTATGAACTTTAAAGCATATTTTTTTATATCAATATTGTTCGTGTTATCCGAAGCTTCTAAGGTTTGCAAGACATTCTCATAGGTGATGTTTTCGTCCAAGTAACGTTTACAAAAGAAGTGCAAACGATTATTGGAGAAACCATAGAAATCTTGAGCTTGAAGGAGATAAACGGCATATTGAGGGGGGAATTCGGTTTTACCATAATATATGTAGCTCAGTAGCGCCAGAAAAGCTTCAACTGAAGGTAATATATCACCTATGGAAATCTGAAAGAAAAAAAAATATTGTTTTATCGCCTTCGAGATCATTCAAATCTAACTATTTTCATCTAGACCTTAAATTTTTAAGGGCTTTTGGATCATTGCGTCGTTTTCGAAATACTTACATTTACTTTATTGTCCGGTGGCATATACGAACTAAATTTGGGCTGAAAGTACTGTGTACGTGCAGCTAGTATGGATTTATGAGCTTTTATTACATGGCCATCTAAAACTAAGTCAATATCGCAAAAATCTTTGCCAGTAGATTCTAAAAATTCAGCCATATCAAGTTGCAAAGAAGTGACTGGAAAGTTTTGCATAAGTTTATTTAATACATCCGCGTTCTGACCTTCACATTTAGATGAAATATATAAAATTTTCTTGTTTTTGATTTTACTTAATCTTTTTTAGATCATAAACTTTTTTTTTAAATTGTTGCTAAAATAAATTTTAGCAAAATCAATATAATTATTGATACATTTACAAGTCTAAAAAACCTCATATACTTTCATATAAAAAAAAAACACGAAAAAGTTGTATTCCGATAATAACATAAGCAGTTTAAACAATAATGCCTTTCATCTCTTTTAAGTTAAAATTGTATAAAGTTTCCAACAAGTTAATTACAGAACAGGAATTATTGAATGCGATTTAAAAAAAAAGATTGAAAACTAGTTTGAAAGTCAGAACACAAACTATTAACAACCACCTATACTAACTTTTAATTTTATCTTCATCGAAATGAATTTTACTAGTATTGCAATTACTACGTAGAATTTCCAGCAGCAAATGTTTATCCAAATTAGAAAACTCTTCCAACATAACAAGATAGTCATAGTTTTCCTTTGTTTTATGTAAAAACTGCATACAAATATCCTTAACGATTTGTATTCTAGAAAAGGCAATAAAGTAGATTTTATTAATTTGTGGTGATTTTCGTTAAAATTTACTGTTTACTTTTTGTTATCTGCATATATAAGAGCCTCCAAAACATTATATTTATTCATTTCAGTTTCAAGATAATACAAACAAGAATCCATTAAATCTCGCATTACAAATAAATCGGCCAATTGGTATATATCTGTTAATAGTATAATAATATTCTTCCCATACGATTCATCCTCAAAGTCAAAATAATCGGAATATATATAATATAAAATAACCTCAAATGCGTCTGGATCAGCATTTGGCAACCTAATTTCTAAAAGCGGCTCCTTAATGGCTGCCGGCGTATTCGCGAGATTTTCTATGTACGAAAAGTTGGTAACAGTCTCCATTTGTTGTTGTCTAACATCTCGGGCTGCCAATATCTCCTTTCTTAAATATTCTGATCTAGCGGCAACAAAGGAAATGTGGGCCCTTTCTCGGTTTTCAAGGAACTAAACAAATGCTGGAAAACAAGTTCTATCCAGAGTTGTACTCTCTAGTATCAAAAAATAAACGTTAAGTTTAAAAATCAGAGTTATATATAAAGTATATATCGGCACCTAAAATGCAAAAGGCCGTAACTAATATTTTTATTTTTTTTACAGGAGAAGCAAAAACATCATAAAATAAAAACTACTTAAAACTTAATATCCAAATTTTAGAATCAAACTTAAAAAACAAAGATGGATTTATTTATGAAAAAAAAAAAATTATGGGAAAATAGTTGTTTTTAAGTAAAAGAACGAACTACAATACAAAAAGTCAATTTTGAATTTTTTGTTAGTTGCGGCCTTTTGCATTTTTGGTGACGATATACGTGTTCAAATAAAACAGCGCAAAAACTAAAGGGCGCTATATACTTGTCAAATGCTTGACATCAAGCTCGTATACGTGTGCTTGACGTTAGAATATACATTTGCTGTACAACCTGATGATAGATATATCCATCATCGCTGACCGGTCATACTTGATGGATATAGACATCATCATTGACCGGTCACGCTTGATTATAATGAAACACGACTTATTATTTTTTATTTATTTATTGTATTAAAAATCAAAAATTCAAAAATAGAAATAAACATTAAACATTAGAATATTAAAAACACAACAATATCACCAATTCCGAAACGTGTCGATAACTTCGAGACAATGTTGAATGTTTAAACAACTTTGCTGACTTTTCACTCGAAACATCCATCAAAGCGGTTCGTAACTTAGCACTGAATAAATTGACAAAACTCAATAGAAATTTCCGGTAATGGGCCTTAATGCAATCAGTAGCTTCTTAAAGAAAACAATATATTATAACACATATATACATATCAACAATTTATATTAAAGCTCACCTTTTGAGTGTTGTGAATTAACAATTTCGGCCAAAACTGATACACTCCATTTGGAAAATTGTTTGTACAGAACGGTGTGAGATATTGTGATAATACCTCCATAAATCAATTTGTTCAATATTTTGAGATCTTTATTCTTTTGAAAACTAATTTCATTATGGACGAATTTACGGATACTGCACATTCCTTAATATTCTTCATATTATCAACATTATATTCCAGACACTTTATTCCAGAATGGCATAAATTAAAACATTGAAGCCAAATATTAAAAAAACCATATCCATGTTATGGCAGCAGACTGAAAGATAGATATAAGGATTAATGTAAAATTCTGCACGGAAGATTTACTTTGTTTCTAGCTAGAATTTTTAATAAAATGTCAGTACATTACCTTAAGTTCATTTGGTGATTGCGCATGTATTAACAATATATTTATAGTGTCTTCCATGCGCACTTAACTGGAATCATTACGAATCGATTTAATAAACTGTGTCAGCGTTGTTTCACACAATTATATTTCTTGTGTATTATCTTCCAACATGATAAAAAGTCCATCAATAATATCAAATAGATAACCATATTATTTTCTGGTACAGCATTCACAATCGAAATCCAGGATATAACATATTGTGGCACAATATAATTCTTTACACAAATGCGTTTCCTAAGAGGTATAAAAGTTCTAGATTGAAAGTTTGTGAAGATTCTACAGCAATAGTTAACGATCCAACAGGAATAGGCCACAAGCGAGCAAAAAATAAATTGTGGAAGGGTATAATGGAGGGACGTGTCACCCCAATTGAGAATAGCACTAACGAATTCACTGACATATTTTGAAGAATCCTAAAGAAACAACAAAAATTAACTTGAACTTTTAATTTAATTAATTACTTACCTCCCTACAAGAACAGTGACGGTCATTTGACCGGTGATATGACCGTCACTACTGACTGAAGTGTCGGTCATCGCGTAGAACAAAGTTTCTATCATTTTATTAAGGCAAATATGCCAAAACTGACCGAAACTTTTGTGTACATGTGATTTTGCATCTTACTCTAACCTATGAAAGTATGTAAACCATATAATATATATCTGAACTGCTCACTCTACCGCTGTTTAGTAGTCAACGATGATAGCTATTATATCATCGTTGACCGGTCACATTTGATGGATATATACATCATCATCGACCGGTCACGCTTGATTATAATGAAACACGACTTATTTTTTTATATTTATTTTATTTAAAATCAAATTCAAAATAAACATTAAATATCAAAAACACAACAATATCACTAATTCTGAAACGTGGTGATAACTTTGAGACAATGTTGAAACAGGACAATGGGCTTAACTTAAAACAGATATTTAAACAACTTTTCACTCGAAACATCCCCAAACTCAATAGAAATTTCCGGTAATGGGCCTTAGTGCAATCATTAGTTTCTTAAAGAAAACAATTTATTATAACACTTACATATATATCAACAATTTATATTAAAGCTTACCTTTTGAGTGTTGTGAATTAACAATTTCGGCCAAACCTGATACAATTCATTTGGAAAATTGATGAGTAAATGATGTATCCATTCAAATACTGCTACCTTTGTTTGTACAGAACGGTGTGTGAGATATTGTGATAATACCTCCATAAATCAATTTGTTCTATATTCTGAGATCTTTGTTCTTTTGAAGAAACTAATTTCATTTCATATTATCAACATCATATTCCAGACACTATATTCCAGAATGGCATAAATTAAAACATTCAAATATTAAAACAAACTCCCATATCCATGTTATGGCAACAGACTGAAAGATAGATATAAGGATTAGTGTAAAATACTGCAAGGAAGATTTACTTTGTTTATAGCTAGAATTTTTAATAAAATGTCAGTGCATTACCTTAAGTTCATTTGCTGATTGAGCATGTATTAACTATATATTTATAGTGTCTTCCATGCGCACTTAACTGGAATCATTACGAATCGATTTAATAAACTGTGTCAGCGTTGTTTCACACAATTATATTTCTTGTGTATTATCTTCCAACATGATAAAAAGTCCATCAATAATATCAAATAGATAACCATATTATTTTCTGGTACAGCATTCACAATCGAAATCCAGGATATAACATATTGTCGCACAATATAATTCTTTACACAAATGTGTTTCCTAAGAGGTGTAAAAGTTCTAGATTGAAAGTTTGTGAAGATAAGACAAAGGCAAAGATAAATAAATAAAATTATAAAAAAATCAATAAAATTATTTTTAAACCAGAATATTTGAAAACAAGTAAGAAAATTATAGTCGGTCTGGACCGACTATACGATACCCTATACCATGGGTTTAGTGACCCTATCTCTTAGGCACAACTAATTGGATATAGAAACTAAGCATAAACCAAATTTGAGTAGTATTGTCATTAATTTTGTTAATAAAGTTAAATTATAAAATTTACTTTAATAAAGAAAAAACAAGTAAGAAAATTATAGTCGGTCTAGACCGACTATACGATACCCTATACCATGCGTTTAGAAACCCTATCTCTTAGGCCCAACTAACTGGACATAGAAAATAAGCAAAAACCAAATTTGAGTGGGATTTTTATTAATTTTTTTGGCTGCAGATATGAAAAAGTTCATATCGGATGCTATATCTATATGGGGACTAGGTCCAAAAATGGACCGATCCTGATCATGTTTGGTAAAGTCTCTTGTATTTTGCAAAAATATATACAAACAAAATTTGAGAAGAATCAGTGCAATATTTTTGTTTTTAATAGATTTAAGTGAAAATCGGGAAGCAGCTCTATATGGGGCCAAAGGGATCATTTTTGGACTACTCATTAATGGATGTAATGAACGCATATAAACCCAATTTGAGTAAGATCTATATGACAATTTGGATCTTATGACAATTTATGTCGATTTCATAGGGGTAATTTGTATGGGGGCTAGGTCTGAACATGGACCGATTCTCACCAATTTCAATAGCGTTCATCCCATGGCTGATAAAAGCTTATATACCAAATTTCATCAAAATATATTCATATTTGCGACCTGCAGTTTGATTACAAGGTTTACATGGACACACAGACGGACGGACGGACGGACGGACGGACGGACATTGTTAAATCAACTCAGAAAGTGATTCTGATTCGATCGGTATAATTAAAGATGGGTCTAGGTCAAATATTTTTGGTTGTTACAAACAGCAGCACAAAGTCATTATACCCAAACCACATAGTGGTATAGGGTATAAACAGCGTAACACATCGGTGTGAGCTGAAGTGTAAATCGCTGTGAGTTTATCTGATTGTATTTGTGAAAAAATTATGATATGTTTTTTTTCTAAACATTTTCCAATTGTCTTTCAAAAAACATCAATTGTATTTCAGAAAACATCAATTGTATTTCAGAAATCATCAATATAATTTCAGAAAACATCATTTGAATTTCAGAAAACATAAATAGAATTTCAGAAAACATCAATATAATTTCAGAAAATATCATTCATTCATCATTTCAGAAAACATCAATTGAATTTCAGAAAACATCAATTGAATTTCAGAAAACATCAATAGAATTTCAGAAAACATCAATTGTATTTCAGAAAACATCAATTGTATTTCAGAAAACATCAATTGAATTTCAGAAAACATCATTTGAATTTCAGAAAACATAAATAGAATTTCAGAAAACATCAATTGTATTTCAGAAACCATCAATATAATTTCAGAAAACATCATTTGAATTTCAGAAAACATAAATAGAATTTCAGAAAACATCAATATAATTTCAGAAAACATCATTCGAGTTTCAGAAAACATCAATTGAATTTCAGAAAACATCAATAGAATTTCAGACAACATCAATTGTATTTCAGAAACCATCAATATAATTTCAGAAAACATCATTTGAATTTCAGAAAACATAAATAGAATTTCAGAAAACATCAATTGTATTTCAGAAATCATCAATATAATTTCAGAAAACATCATTTGAATTTCAGAAAACATAAATAGAATTTCAGAAAACATCAATATAATTTCAGAAAACATCATTCGAGTTTCAGAAAACATCAATTGAATTTCAGAAAACATCAATAGAATTTCAGAAAATATCAATTGTATTTCAGAAAACATCAATTGTATTTCAGAAAACATCAATTGAATTTCAGAAAACATCATTTGAATTTCAGAAAACATAAATAGAATTTCAGAAAACATCAATTGTATTTCAGAAACCATCAATATAATTTCAGAAAACATCATTTGAATTTCAGAAAACATAAATAGAATTTCAGAAAACATCAATATAATTTCAGAAAACATCATTCGAGTTTCAGAATACATCAATTGAATTTCAGAAAACATAAATAGAATTTCAGACAACATCAATTGTATTTCAGAAACCATCAATATAATTTCAGAAAACATCATTTGAATTTCAGAAAACATAAATAGAATTTCAGAAAACATCAATTGTATTTCAGAAACCATCAATATAATTTCAGAAAACATCATTTGAATTTCAGAAAACATAAATAGAATTTCAGAAAACATCAATATAATTTCAGAAAACATCATTCGAGTTTCAGAAAACATCAATTGAATTTCAGAAAACATCAATAGAATTTCAGACAACATCAATTGTATTTCAGAAACCATCAATATAATTTCAGAAAACATCATTCGAGCTTCAGAAAACATCATTTGAATTTCAGAAAACATAAATAGAATTTCAGAAAACATCAATTGTATTTCAGAAACCATCAATATAATTTCAGAAAACATCATTTGAATTTCAAAAAAACATAAATAGAATTTCAGAAAACATCAATATAATATCAGAAAACATCATTCGAGTTTCAGAAAACATCAATTGAATTTCAGAAAACATCAATAGAATTTCAGAAAACATCAATATAATTTCAGAAAACATCATTCGAGTTTCAGAAAACATCAATTGAATTTCAGAAAACATCAATAGAATTTCAGACAACATCAATTGTATTTCAGAAAACATCTTTCGAGTTTCAGAAAACATCAATTGAATTTCAGAAAACATCTATAGAATTACAGAAAACATCAATTGTATTTCAGAAAACATCAATTGTATTTCAGAAAACATCATTTGAATTTCAGAAAACATAAATAGAATTTCAGAAAACATCAATAGAATTTCAGAAAACATCAATTGTATTTCAGAAAACATCAATTGTATTTCAGAAAACATCAATTGAATTTCAGAAAACAAAAATAGAATTTCAGAAAACATCAATATAATTTCAGAAAACATCATTCGAGTTTCAGAAAACATCATTTGAATTTCAGAAAACATAAATAGAATTTCAGAAAACATCGATATAATATCAGAAAACATCATTCGAGTTTCAGAAAACATCAATTAAATTTCAGTAAATATCAATAGAATTTCAGAAAACATCAATTGTATTTCAGAAAACATCAATTGTATTTCAGAAAACATCATTTGAATTTCAGAAAACATAAATAGAATTTTAGAAAACATCAATTGAATTTCAAAAAGCATTATTTGAATTGCTGAGAACATTAATTGTATTTCAGAAAACATCAATTGAATTTCAGAAAACATCAATTGCATTTCAGAAAACATCAATTGAATTTCAGAAAACAGCATAATCGACTTATTTTTTATGCACTGGAAAATATGATGTTGATGTTTTCTTTAATTATTAGATGTTTACACATCTCCCTTGTGATCGGACTCACATGATTTTTTTATTAAAAACAAGTAAGAGTGTTAAATTCGGCTATGCCGAATCTTTGATACCCTCCACCTGGGTTTTACGTTTACATTAATATCTGGAAATATTTGAATATGTAAACACTTTGATAAACCTATTACTGAATTATTACAACAAATGCTCTGAATTTTCAGCATTTTATAGAGGTGTCTACATATTTTAGGTCATAAATTGGTACAATGACTCCCGATTTATCCCATTTTAAATACTAACCTGATCCAGATAATTACAAACAATAGTAAGTTTAACCAGGTAAATGGTTTATTTTGTAATTTTCTTTTTAATTTAAATTTTTTAATATAAAGGTGCATTTTATTTTTTACAATCCTTTTCAATTTTCCAAACCTATTAGTATAGGGCACATTTGTGAGTCCGCATAGATCAACTTTCAACTCTTACTTCTTTTTATTGTATTAAATCTATCTTTGTGTCTTTAAATTAATTAAGATAATTAAGATGAAAATATTTAACAAACTGTTTTTTTAGTTAATATCTGAACATTTTACTGATACAAGGCAAAACTAAAACTGCCAAAAAATTCAGTCAAAACTATTTTGAATGTATTTGTTAAATATCGCATAATTTTTTTCAATTTTAAACTTTAAAGTCTTTTTAAGTCTGGTAATAATTCTATAATATGAAGGAAGTAAATATGTGGATTCTTTAATAACAATGACAAGTATAAAACACTGTTTTGTGCATAACATTAAAATATTATAAATTTGAACATAATTAATTTTAGAAACATAATTAATTTTAGAAAAATGTTCGATTCGTTTTTCGATGATGCTGAAAACACATTAAAGAAATACAGAACATAAAGATTTTGCTTCAGTTAGTTGGATGGCTGGAGCAGGTCAAAGGTGACGACTATAAATGCAAATGCAAGGCTTTTGAAAATATATTAAAATGCGATAAATCAGATCTAAGTATATGTACATGTCATGCTTATAACCACTGTTATAAAAAATCTTTTAAAACCAACAGTATTGCCATAATTTGAAATTGTAAAGATGCTAAATTGCAAAAAAAGATGCTTAAACGTACTGGATGCTAAATTTTTTTTTTCAAATTTCATTACCTTTATACTGAAAAATTATATACTTATTAATAAATTCTTTGGTTTTTAAATCGAAAAATTAATATAAAACATATGTTTCGATTTATATTTTTTAAATTTTAATTAAAATTATTTTGAATTTCATCTGAAATTTTTATTAACATCAAATTGAGTTTATTTTAAACTTAAATTAAATAATTTTAATTTTAGAGGGATTTTTTTTTTATTTAAAATATAACAGAAATTACATTATCAAAAGATACGATTATATTAGAATAATTGGTTTATGGAATCTAACATTTCTGTGATGTCTTCATGTTCAAGTTCTTCTTGGCTCTGATATATTTCTGACGATCGACTCTTATCAACGACATCGCTCGGTATATTGTAAGTGTGACAGCACCGATTGTTCAATTTCAATCCTTCTTTTATACGTATTACAGAACATAACAACTCGGATTTTATTCTGTTCGAAATTTGCTTTTAACTAAAGCTATTAAACTAAGGAAACGTTCAACTTCGGCTTTTGAGAAAGATAAAACTAATATAGACAATACAAATATTGATAACTCCTAAAATGGATTTTCGCCAATAGAATTTTTCAATCCATAAAGAGGTTGTATTCAGTGTTGTATCCCAGTTTTGTTCTGTGATATAACTCCATTGGATTTGAATTTTTTCTGTTTCAGATGATATAAATTTAAACTCTTCTAATATATTGGTTATCTGTTCTTTTACACGTTTTAATGTGTTTTGTATTGAAAATTTTGGCATTTTTTTAATACAATAATATTTTTTGGCAATCGACTTTCAAATTCATTAAAAACTGTTGTTGGTGTTTACATTCTTCTATTTCAAAATGTTTTGTTATATTTGTTGAAAGAAACGAGCAGAGTGGTAAAAGGAGTACTACACAAAATTACTGTACTACACTTTGAGAAATAAAAACATATCAATACCATTAAAATTATATATTCAAAAATTATGAAAAAAAAATATAAAAAAAAAAGATGTTAAAAGCAACTTTTTATTAATAAAAGATTCTAAGTTAGCATCTAGCATCTTTTGAGAAATTTTGGATGCTAAACGCCAAAAAAAAGTTGCTAAATCTAACAACTAAAAAGCTAAAACGGCAACACTGAAAACCAAAAACAAATATTCTGTTTGAGTTGTAACATCTCATTTGCAAGCCATTTTAATTAAGCTGCGTTCACACTATGTGTTTTGCTTGTGTTTTTCTTATTGTTTTAGCACGTGCAATTTGTACACATAGTGTGAACCCTTTCAAAAACTGTTTATGTACAACACATTTGGCAAAACATATGTAAATTTTTCAATTAGAGCAGGTTCTATTTTGGCATGATAACCATATTAAAATACAATACTGCTTGTGGCGAAAGAAAAACAGAGTAAATTATAAAGATAAATATTGAAAGAAAAATAAATTGTTTAATATTAATTAACAATTAAAAAATATAAAAAATATATTACTTTATTTTTAACAATAACTTTTTGTAAATTCACAAATTAAATCAGCTGTTGTTTACATTTAGAGGTTATGTCATACGGAAATACATATGTACGTTTGATCGCAAAATGATGAATTGTATATAAAACGCCAATTTTGACACATACGCCGAATTACGTATGGATCGTAAAACTGAATTTACATATGGAAAATACACATAGTGTAAACACACCTTTAATTGTGTAAATTTTAAATGCACATCTAACCATATCAAAAAGATGAATTAAACAGAATTGCAAAAATATTTTTTTTATAATATCTGTATGTTTTTTATATTATTCTTATGTAATTCTCATGATATTTTTATCTTATTTTTTATATTTACATAATTGAAATTGAAAATGTACAAATTAAAAATAAATTTAAAAAAAAGTAGTGTAGGGAAAAAAGGGAATTTTTTTCATAAGCGTAGAGATTTCTGAAAAAATCTCCTGGCATCACTAGTACCTGTTAAAAAAAAATGTAAAAATTCACAAGACAACGCGACATAGACTTGCTTTGTTCAAAAGCTTCCATAAGACTGAATGAAATTGTTGCTTACTTTACTCTTTGGTGAGTATTTTCATTTTTGTTCGGCTGTATACATATAAGAAGCCAATTTGAGTTCGGTTTACTCGTGCTGCTATGCATATGTTTGTGTGTTAACAAAAATATACGATATCCCAGTCATCATTTCGAAGATTGTTTTAACAAAAATTACCTTACTGTGTCTTCTTCGAGCACTTTTGATGATTAAAAACTGCTTAATCACATGCGCTATTAGAAAAAGACTAGATAATGATTTTTGCTTTCTCTTAGAAAGTGATTTATAGAAAAATTACATTAAATAAGACTCAAAAATGAGTCGAAACTGATTAGAAAAGCGGATAAAAAGCACTCTCAAGAAGATTCGCGGGTAAGGTAATATTTAATCCCAACAAAAGAATATTTTGTGATCAGCAAAAGGGCGCATTTATAACTGTTTTAATAGCACATATGAGTCAAAAAGACTCTACATGATCATTTATTGCATAAAATGTTTACTGGGATTTTATTCACTATCTGTAGAAACAGGTTTTTTAAGTAAAACAAATCTGCATACAATTTCAATTCTATTTCGTTCACAATGATACGATCACTTTGTTTACTAGCTACTAGTAAAATAAGAAAATAGTATTATAATACAGCGTACTGATGAATTGCACTTCTCAACTAGTTTATTTTTAATGTGCCATAAGAAGTTCGGTTTGTGCTAAGAAAAGCATGAATATATGTTTCCCAGGGCGAAGCTTCATCATTGCACTATGATTGAGTTGAGCTCCGCGACTATTCATAATGTGAATAACTCGTGTCAAAAATTTTTGGTAGTTGGGAATGGTGTTTGTGTTAAGAGAAGCATAAACGCATGTTTCCCAGGGCAAGGCTCGATCATTGCACATTGATTGAGCTGAGCTCCGCGGTTATTCTTAATGTGGATAACTGTTGAAACAAAATTTTGGGAATGGCGTTTGCCTCCGTCCCGACATTAAATAACAAAGTTTAAAAATTTATTGTAATTAACATCTGACAAAAAATAGTATTTTTCTAAACAATTTTTTTTACAGGGTAAATAAATATTTTATGGCTTACCTATCTACTACTTTTGAAAGCAAGTATGCAGGGTTTATACATGTACTAAAAATACAACTCTTAAAACCATACTATTTTTTCAACTCTAAAAATTTCAGAATTTTGTAAAAATAAAATAAAATACCGATTTATTTTAATATGCGCTTATTATGGATATACATTTACAGAATATATGAATATTATTTATAGTATTTTGATATTGGCAACAGTAGTATGTATCAATTTGTAACATTTTGTGATGTTATAAAAATCGCAGAATATTGATATTGATTTTATATAGTTTCTTTTATTAATTAATTAACTTAAATATTACACCAAAAAATATTGATATTGATGAATTTTTATATTATTAACACAACGACCACAAAAACAACATGCACAGCTATGACAAAATGCAAAATTTAGGAAAACAATATAGGAAAACGTCATATTTTTTTTTACCTTTTCAGTGATTTCTCGGAACCTATGAAACCTATTGTCATGATTTAAAAACAGGAACCTTCTCAAGATGTTAGTGAATCATTATCACTAAAAACAAGCGTCCTATCTGCCCTATTGAGGGCGTTATCACAAGAACATATATTCAAATCATATTTTCTCATGACTTTTTAATTCTTCGCTCAATTCTCGGGACCAGATTAACCGATTTGGACGATTTTAAATAGCAAACTTCTCAGGATGTTAGTGAATCATTTTTTATACCAAGGAGCACCCTAGCTATCCGATTGAAGCCGTCATCGTGATTTCCACAGACGGACAGACGGACAGACGGACATCGCTATATCAACTTCGCTTGTTATAAGGATCACAAATATATATATTTTATGGGGTCCAGAATTTTTTTTCTAATTATTACAAACGGAATGACAAACTTATATATACCCTCTGCACACTGGAGTGGAGGGTATAAAAAACTTCACTCTTCAAACAAAAGAAAACGACTGAAGATTTTTGAGGATTAGAGCATATTTAATGTGCTTTTAGAAAAAAAAACGTTTGTATTAAAAAATAAGAAAAGAATAAATATTTAATATAGATTTAATATTATTAATAGTAAAAGTTTCAATTGATCCATAATTCCACAAATTAAACTCAAAAAGTCACATTAGGAAATATTATATATTTTTTTTTGTTGATGAATGTTGATAAACACATAAAAAATAACCATTTCAAAAAAAATATTGAAAAAAAATGTTCATTGGTAATAAGCCTTTTTTTGGAAAATCATTTACTTCACCATCATCATTAAATTCATTATAATAATCTTCATCATTATCGTTGAAAGATGAAAAAAATAAGCAATTGAATCGTAAAGAACACAATGTTGAACCCAATATGCAACGTTTACAAAACGTTCAAACGTTCATATGCAACAACGTTTACAAAACTATAGCGAGCATAAGTCGTTTACAATCATATTTGCCAACTGTTACAAACTAAGTTATATCAAGTGTTATTGCTATGTAAAGCGTTTTTAAAACATCATTTAAAAATAGTTCATATTTTGCAATTAAATAAACCTATTATAACAATGCTTATGAAAAGTTATAGAAATATTGTTATAATAAGCTCATTCTTCAATTCAGTTACATTTCACTTATGGAATGGTTTATTGGGTATACACTTGTCAAATTCACATCAAGCGTTATGGTGGTATTAGCAAGAATCATATATAATATATTATACATATATGATTATATAATATTATAAATGATTCTTGGCCATACTGGTTCATAATCCCGTCGATAGAAACCACGGACCCACCTCTATGTTTGATACTCGGATGTAAATTTGATATGTTCATCTCCTTATTGGGTTTTCTCCACACTGCTTGTTTGCCATCTGATTCAAATGTGTTAAATTTGGATACATCCGTGAAAATAACATCAATCCAGAACTACTTTGGCTTATATTGGTATTCGTGGGCAAACTCCAGCCAATTGCGTCTAGTGCTCTGATTGATGAATGGCTTTTTACGAAGTAGTCTTATTATCGTTGAATCACTGACGTACTTCTGCAGGTAAATTTTAAGTTCATTGTTAGCTGTCTGCTTCTTATTGGACCGAGTTTTGATTTTATTTAAAACTCAATTCATCGGGAGATGTTTGATTAATTTTTTTTAATTGTAATGCTAAAGTCTTATAAAACTCTGTAGAAAACTCAAGTGTCAAAATCTGTGCGTTGCAATTACAAAATTCATGGGGGTTTCCCCGAAATCAAATTTGAATTATCAACTGCACGATTTTAACGCTTGTCCTACACACGCCACTGCTACTGCCACTACGTATTATTATCGAAAAATTGTTCGAATTAATTGAATCTTTCGCATTTGTGCTTACACATGCCACTGCAATTTCATTTCGAAAATGTTGTCAAAGGTAAACTTCCACCATCACACCCATCTCTTTTGCTATATTTTCGTAGGCTTTTATTTATTTATTTATTTATTTACTGTGCTTTCCTGTACAACAAGAATATTATTCTTATAATTACAGTACAGGATTAATTAACTAGAAGTTTTTTTTTGTGTAAATAATTTTGTGCATACAAATAAGAACTCTAATTTTTAAAAGATTATCAAAAGACACACCAAATAGTCTTACAGAGAAGGGAGTTATATGAGAAAATCTTCTTAAACCAAAAACATAACGAATAATATTATTATATGCAACATTGAGTCGACGTTTGCTAGAGGAGTCGCAATTAGCAAAAATTTCACAGCCGTACAAAAGTTCAGGAATAATATACGTTTTGGCTAGTAGAATTCTTACTTTCAAAAGTGTGAAATATTGTGTTGACCATAGAGATCTCAGTTTAATGTAAGTTTGCCCTACTAAATTATTTATATGATTTGACCACGATAGAAAGCTGTTAAAGGTAATACCTAGATTTTTGGCAGAAGAAACAATAGGAATCTTTTGACCGTTAATTTTAATATCAGGAACCGTGGATGGTTGTTTAGACCGTCTACTTATCATCAAACATTTAGATTTTAATGGCTTTAAAAAGAGCTAGTTGGCCGTAGCCCAACGATGGATATTATTTAAATCCTCTTCGAGTTTTCCTATATTGTGATTAATTGAAGCAGTCGCACTGCTTAAATATAACTGCACGTCATCGGCGTACATATGAATTTTGCAATGGAGAAGTTGTGAAGGTAGATCATTAGCATATAGAGAAAAACGCAAAGGCCCTAGGATGGATCCCTGGGGCACTCCTCTCGTAATATTCGACGTTGTTGAGATTTTGTTTTTCACGTAAACGGATTGGGTACGATCAGATAGGTAGGATCGAAGGAGATTTACAGATGATGAAGAGAAATTAAAAAGATGTTTCAGCTTATTACATAGCATTAAGTGGTCGGCAGTATCGAAAGCCTCTGAATGGTCAAGTAGGACCAAAAAATTAACTTTGTTATCATCCAGTTCCTGCATTATGTTTTCAGTTACTTCAGTCAAAGCAGTAACACAACTATGATAGATCGAACCTCATTGTATATTCGACAACAAACCAATCTCATTTATGTAAGTGGTCATTTGTTTGTGAAGGAGCTTTTCGAGTACTTTTGAAAAGTAACACAGGATTGCTATGGGGCGGTATTCGTTAGTAGATTTAGGAACAGGAATTATTTTGGCATATCTCCATTTGTAAGGGAAAGGTGCTTGTGGTTATAATTGAGTTAAAGAAATGTGTTAAATAAGGCAAGAGAAAGGGCAGCAAAATCCTCACAAATACTGGATGAATATTATCATGTTCGATTGCATTAGATTTAGCACCAACAACACTAAGATAAACATCTTCATGAGTTACACACGAAAATTCAAAACAATTAATGGAGTCATTACCATTGTTAAAATTGTAAAACGAGGAGTTGTTGTTGTGTACTACTGGTAAATTACTGAAGACTGAGTTTAACTCATTGACATCAATACTGCTATCAACACTTTAAATGCCTTTCCCTATACCAATATCACGAACGTGTTTCCAGGATTGTCGTGAGTCCATAGCGGACTCAAAACGTCTTGAATAATAGACCGATTTAACTTTTCTAATGCTCATTAATCATTTTTGAGCGCAGTAGTTTTAAATCGCTTCCATCTTGAATGACATACATTTCTGAGGGAAATTAACTGCTTCATATTAGATGTAAACCATGGCTTTGCTTTGGATTTACTGGATCGAGTAATTAAAGGAACTGTAGCATCGTATAAACTTGTTATGTTTGTTTCAAGAAAGCAAAGTTGATCATTTACGGAGGGCATATAATAAATACCCTCGAAATTCGAGCGCAAATTCTAGGAAATTTTATTTTTACATTAAATAAAGATCCTAACAGTATGCTAATCAATTAAAGCCAATTCACAAAGCAAAACAAAAAAAACTCATTTTTATTACAAACACATTAACAAATTTAATAAACACACACATAGCATTGTATAATTTTATGTATGTGTTAGTAGCAACTTTAAATGCAATTTACTCAAAATAAAGGAAAACATTTAAAAATCTGTAAATCTGCAAATCGGCTAAGAAGAAATACCTTTCGAATAATATACATTTGGTCAAAATCGGGATAAAACGGTAGAACAAAACATCAGTCACAAGAAATAGCCTAGCCTATTAGTATTATAGATTCTCCCAATTAATATGTTCAAAGTATTCGTATAGTAAATTATAATTTAAGTTTTTAAAGCCTCATGAGTACATGGAATTTGTTTCATCCTGAATATGAAAATCGTAGGCAAGAAAAATTAAATCATGTTTGGAAATTTGGTCATAAATTTACACGTTAGAAATATTGCTATATTGCTATACAAAAAAGAGATCCAAAAAAGTATTATTGCTGGCAGAGAAATGAGTAGGCTTAAGCTGCGTTCACAATACGTGTTTTGCTTGTGTTTTTCTTAGTTTTTTAGCATGTGTAATTTGTACACATAGTGTGAACCCTTTCAAACATTGTTTATGTACAACACATTTTGCAAGACATATGTAAATTTTTCAATTAGAGCAGGTTCTATTTTGGCAAGACAAACACATGAAAATACAACACTGCTTGTGGCGAAAGAAAAAATAGGTAAATTATAAAGATTAATATTGAAAGAAAAATAAATTGTTTAATATTAATTAACAATTAAAAAATATATATAACATATAACTTTATTTTTAACAATAAATTTTTTTAAATTCACAAATTAAATCAGCTGTTGTTTACATTTAGAGGTTATGTCATACGGAAATACATATGTACGTTTGAACGCAAAAATTATGAATCGTATGTGAAACGCTAATTTTGATACACACACGGAATTACGTATGGATCGTAAAACTGAATTTACATATGGAAAATACACATAGTGTAAACACACCTTTAGAGCGGTTTGTAGGTTCAAGACCAAGATATGACATATTATCTAACAGAGTTGACTTTAATAAGATGTTTGAATTAAAGTCGGCTGAAATTACAACATCATTGTACGATACGGTTAGCGGTTCAAATTTGGAGATGAAGGTGGACATGTTAATATTTGGCTTTGTTCTTTAAATCGTTAATATTTATTGTTCATATCCCACAAAAAAGGTGACAATGGTATAAATTAAATATTTTTGAAATATTCTTTTTTTAATTTAGCATCCATATTCACTTTTTGTTTTGTTTACAAAATAGAGTTACCGAGTTCATTACATAAGCAAATTTTTAGGGAAACGGTCAACATTTATTATTATTAGTATTATTTTAATAATATATATACTCTATAATTAACAAACTTGCGTTTTTATATGCGCATTTCAAGAAATGAATCAAAATAATACATTTAACAAGTTAAAACTTTTATTACAATTTTGCAGTAATCCAGTAAAATTAAATTTACATTTGCAACAGGGTATTAAACATTAAACACCGTTAGTGGCAGCAATTACTCGCACGAAAAATTTGGTACCATTAGTGTGACCACTGCGAAAAATGTGTGTGTATTAGTAAAAAAATGTGAGTGTATTGAGTTTTTCGAACTAGCAGTGGCCTGTGTAACGGGCGGGTAAATCGCGCCAAATTTCCGTGCATTTCAGCGTCCTGCCACTTTTTAAGAACACATAAAAGTCTTTTTCACTTTTTTTTTTTAACATTTTAAAATATTTTGCAATAAGGTTTTTTAAACCATATTTGGCGTAGAAAATTTTTATGGTTTGTACAGTAGCTGACGCTTGCTGCATTTAAAAATTTATAAAATCAATATAATCAGTTTAAATTTAAAAACATATATCATATATCTTTTATACCCCATATCACTATGTGGTCAGCGTAATAATGACTTTGTGCTGATATTTGTAACTACCAAAAATATTTGAACTAGACCCATCTTTTATTATACCGATCGACTCCGTCCGTCTGTATGTACATGGAAACCTTTTAAATCAAACAACAGGTCGCAAATATGAATATATTTTGATGAAATTTAGTATATAAGCTCCTATCGGTCATATGATGAACGCTGTTGAAATTGGTGCAATTCGTTGCATGTACAGACCTAGTCCTCATACAAATGACCCCTATGAAATCGACTTAAATTGCCATAATATCAAAATTATCATATAGATCTTGGCAAATTGGGTTTGCGTATATTTATTACATCCATTTATCAAAATAAAACCTATTGGACAATTCTTAGTCATAGCCCCCGTATGAAGCTAATTCCCGATCTTCACTTAAATTTATCAAAAATCAAAACTATTGCACAGATTTTTTTCAAATTTGATTTCTATATGTTTTTGCAAAAAATAAGTAACCTTATCAAATATGGTCAGGATCGGTCCATTTTTCGACCTTGTCCCCATATAAATACCGCATCCGATATGAACTCTTTCCTATTCGAAGGCAAACAAATTAGTAACAATGCCAATCAAATTTGGTTTATGTTTATTTTCTATATTTAATTCGTTGGACATAAGAGATAGGGTCTCCTAACGCATGGTATAGGGTACCGTATAGTCGCACTAGACCGACTATAATTTCCTTACTTGTTTATGCAGAGATTTTTTAGGAATAGCTCGAAACTAAATCCCATCATATATTGATGGCGTATCAGCAGAACAAACAAAAACATATGAAATTATGATGAATCATAGCATGACCATAGTTACGAGAAAGGGGGCTTGAGAAACTATACTATGTAAATTGTTTCCATTGTCAATATTAATTATTCTACAAAAAATTGTATTTTTTCAAAAAATCTATTTACGTTTATTTTTCAAAAAAGGAATTCCTTATGAGATTACCGGAAAAGGCACATATACAATCACGCACGGCTCACGGCCAGAATTTCGATTTCTTTCCAATTATGTTCTGTTTTTAACAAATACACCAAAAATTAGGGTTTACATTTTTTATGAGCCTGAATTATCGACAATTAAGACCATATCATAATATATATGTCAGTTTAAATCTCAGTATAGTTAGGGCTAACTATTCATAAATGTTTTTATGTAAAAAAATTTTAATATTATATCAATGCAAAACTATATTCAAATCAAGCCATAGTTTCCTTATGATTTAAATTTACATTTTTGAAAGAAATTAGTGACAATACAATGGAAATTTTTAACAAATATATTTTTGACGAATTGAACGGTCAATACCAAAATAATGGATCATAAAATTAAACACTCTTTTATTTATTTCTAAACTTTTATAGTTTATCTATTTAAAAAAGAAAAAATATTAACATTTAAAATATATAAAAATAAAATATTAAATATTAATTTATAGCTTAACTTAAGAAAAAAAAAGCAGAACTTAAAAATATTAATTTTTATGCTGTTGACAAAACAATGGAAACCTTTTTGATTTCAATATTCTGTTGAGTCAATTTAATTGTTGATAATAGCCATTAACATTTTTTGCCACTGTGAATTAACTACCTGCGCCCAGTTTGTGCAATTTCGTGTCCATATTTTCGATGTACAATTTTCCGTAGATTTTCTATACCACTATACCATTATGTGGTCAGTATAAAAATATTTGACCTAGACCCACTTTTTATTATACCGATCGACTCAGAATCACTTTCAGAATCGATTTAGCGATGTCCGTTCGTCAGTCTGTCTGTGTGTCCATGTAAACCTTGTAATCAAACTACAGTTCGCAAAAATATTTTGATGAAATTTGGTATATAAGCTTCTATCGGCTATAGCATGAACTCTATTGAAATGGGTGAAAACCGGTGCATGTTCGGACCTAGTCCTCATACAAATGACCCCTATGAAATCGACTTATATTGTCATAAAATCCAAATAATCCTATAGATCTCGATCAAATTGGGTTAGTTTATGTTTATTACTCCCATTAATCAGTAGTCCAAAAATAAACCCTATAGGACAATACTTAGTCATAGCCCCCATATAAAGCTGCTTCCCGATCTTCACTTAAATCTATCAAAAAACAAAAATATTGCACACATTTTTCTCAAATATGGTATGTATATATTTTTGCAAAAAATAAGTGACCCTACCAAATATGATCAAGATCGGTCCATTTTTTTGACCTTGTCCCCGTATAAATATAGCATCCGATATGAACTTTTTCATATCCGGAGGCAAAAAAAATTATAACAATGCCACTCAAATTTGGTTTATGCTTATTTTCTATATCCAATTGGTTGGGCATAAGAGGTAGGTTCTCTGAACGCATGGTATAGGGTATCGCATAGTCGGTCTAGACCAACTATAATTGTTTTACTTGTTTTAGTCTCAGATTGTTAATGACCTCTTTAAGTAGCATTTTTGGACATGTTTTTTTAACTCTCTTGCTATTTTATTCTCCAGGGGTCGAATCGTCACATTCGTTATCGAAATTTTTTGATCTAAATTATTTTTTTATTTTCTGAAATAAAATACTAAGAGTAATTTTACTATGTCACAGCTAACGAGTTATGGTCCATAGTTAATATTATAAGTGAAAGTAGGTCTGACGATTGTCCGTCTTCTTTAAATAATAAATCAAAATATGGAATTTTGATTGATTTTACTCGATATCGAATGTGACGATTTGCCCCCAGTCTTTGACTCTTTTAAGGGGGCCTGCCGTTTTAATGTTGAGTCGTCACCGTACCTCTTTCACGATATTTCTTGATAATTTTTCAAAAATATGGATTTATTCATACTTTCACTGATGGTTCTTTAAAAAAATTCTTGTGAGTCCGATCACAGGGGAGATGTGTAAACATCTAGTAATTAAAATCAAACAGAAAGCGTCATCTGGTTAATTTTTGATTTTTTTTTCAATTTTTTATTTTCCATTTTTAATTTTTTTTTTTTATTTTAAATTTTTTTTCACTTTTTATTTTTTATTCATTTTTTATTTTTCGTTTTTCATTTTTGATTTTCAAACAGGTTATTACATATTATAATTTTTTCACCAATACAATCATAAGTCACACCGATTTTGTCTTACGCTCACATGTAACGCGGTTTTTGTGATTGTATTGTGAAATAGAAATTTACCCCCCCCCCCCCCCCCCTCCGCGCATAAATGTTTACACATAAAAAAATGTCTACGCATTTGAGTTTTACGCACACTTTTGTGATGGTGTGTTTTTCCCATAGTCTGTGTTCACACAAGGCAATTTTTGTGGCGCAATTTTTGAGAGAGGTATTTGGTACGAGTTGCTTGTACTCAGCAACTCGTTTTATTTTGCCATTCGTAATTATAAGCATGAAGTTAGCTGCAGCTGATTATTTGACATTTCTTTTTATTCTTTGCTTCGCTGTGAAAAAGTATAATTATTAAACTTATTTTATTATTTTTTTTATTATTTAATTTTTTCTTTCACTTCCATTTTTCCACACAAATAGATTTTTCACTTTCAAGCAATAATAAATTCATTTTACACAAACTAATAAAGTGAACTGTCAAAAATTTAAGAATTTGAAAGCAAAAGAAAACGAAAAGTTGCGGCCTTTCAAAAATTGTTTATGTACAATACATTTGGCAAGACACATGTACATTTTTCAATTAGAGCAGGTTCTATTTTGGCATGACAACCATATGGAAAATACAACACTGCTTGTGGCGAATGAAAAACACAGTAAATTATAAAGATAAATATTGAAAGAAAAATAAATTGTTTAATATTAATAAATAATTAAAAAATATATAAAATACATATATAACTTTCTTTTTAACAATAAATTTTTGTATTTTCACAAATTAAATCAGCTGTTGTTTACATTTAGAGGTTATGTCATACGGAAATACATATGTACGTTTGAACGCAAAAATTATGAATCGTATGTAAAACGCCAATTTTGACACACACAGGGAATTACGTATGGATCGTAAAACTGAATTTACATAAGGAAAATACACATAGTGTAAACACACCTTAAGGCAACTTTAAAAGAGAATTGAAGAAAAGTTGCGCAACAAAAATTGCCATGTGTGAACCCAGACATATAAAAGGAGTAAATTTTTTCTTTTTTTTTGATGTTCTCACTTTAAAAAATTTATGATTTAGCACTTCTTTTTCAGGAAAATGTCAATTCTTTCATTTAAAAAAAAAAAGAGAAAAATCTGTGCAATATTTTTGTTTTTTGATAGATTTAGGAGAAGATCGGGAAGCAGCACTATATGGGGCCTATGATTAAAAAATGTCCTATAGGGATTGTTTTTGGACTACTGATTAACGGATATAATAAATATATCCCAATATATCTGAGATCTATATGATAATTTGGATCTTACGGCAATTTATGTCGATTTCATAGGGGTCATTTGTATGGGGACTAGGTCTGAACATGGACCGAATTTCACCAATTTCAATAGCGTTCATCCTATGGCCGATAGAAGCTTATATGCCAAATTTCATCAAAATACATATATTCATATTTGGACACACAGACGGACGGACGGACATCGCTAAAACGACTCAGAAAGTCGATCGGTATAATAAAAGATGGATCTAGGTCAAATATTTTTGGTAGTTACAGCAGCACAAAGTCATTATACCCAAACCACATAGTGGTATAGGGCATAATCACTTATAAGTCCGAGTTCACACAAGGCAACTTTTGTTGCGCAATTCTTGAGTTTGTAGGAGAGAGGGGAAAGAAGAGTGGTATTTGGTACGGAGTTGCTTGTACTCGGCAACTCGTTTTGTTGTGCAATTCGTAATTATAAACGTAATTATTACGAAAAATGTAAGAATTTGAAAGCAAAAGAAAACGAAAAGTTGCGGCAATAAATTTCTCTGTGTGAACATTAAGGCAACTTTAAAAGTGAATTGAAAAAAAGTTGCGCAACAAAAATTGCCTTGTGTGAACCAAGGCTAAGAGAAAGAAATTTGGCCATAAATTTGATAATTATGAAATTTAAAAAAAAGAGATAGAGAGATGTATAATGCTTCAGAGGAAAATTTTATTTATAGATAAATTAAAGAAACTGAAGAAGTTTAAGAAAATTTCTTAAGCGTTAAATATTTTTCTGTGATGATTCTTTTTTAAATTCCCTAGATTTTGATTGTTCCATAATTATGTCCTTCTATGCTTAATTAATTTAAAAAAATCATATTTTATTTGCTTTTCATATATATATTGACTTTGTACTAAAAACTAAAACAGTTTTAAAAATGAATTTTTAAGAATTATGTTTTTTGCTTTCTTTACCTTATTAATCTTTTAATTTCATATTTAATATAAAACTAAAAAAGATAAATTTAACTAATTCAAAATACGCCACTTATTACAAAAGTAAACATGCTTTAAGCCTTAAGGTACTCTCACACGATATCTTTTTTACATATATACTGCCAAATTTTCCCACAGCAAAAGTTGTACACATCGTGTGATACATATGTATGAAACATTCTTTATGTACAATACATGAGGGAAGTCACATATAAAAATAAAGTTAAATATTTAATATATTTTTAATTGTTATTAATTTTAAACAATTTATTTTTCTTTTAATATTTTTTTTTAATTTACTCTGTTTTTCTTTCGCCACAAGCAGTGTTGTATTTTCATATGTTTTGTCATGTCAAAATATAACCCGTTCTAATTGAAAAATTTACGTATGACTTTCCACATCTATTATACATAAACAATGTTTGAAACGGTTCACACTATGTATACAAATTGCATGTGCTAAAAACATAAGAAGGACACAAGCAAAACACATAGTGTGAACCCTGCTTAAAATATAAAGATTAATATTGAAGGAAAAATAAATTGTTTAATATTAATTAACAATTAAAAAATATATAATATATTCAACTTTATTTTTAACAATATTTTTTTGTAAATTCACAAACTAAATCAGTTGTTGTTTACATTTAGAAGTTATGTCATACGGAAATACATATGAACGTGTGATAGCAAAAATTATGAATCGTATGTAAAACGATAATTTTGACAAACATACGGAATTACATATAGATAAAAAAAGTGACAGTACATATGTTAAAAACACATCGTGTGATATCACCTTTAAGGAGTTGGTTCACACACACACACAGAGAGAGAGTGATAGAAAAGAGATTCTGAATATAATTCATAATTAAAAAAAAAAAACAAAATAGTATTTAAAAATTCTGAAATTTTTTTAGCACACACTTAGCTACACAGAGATAAGGGATATTTAAAGGATAGGTACATATATAAATATATATATATACTTTTGTTTTTGATATAAAAAGTTACTTTAAGGTGTCAGACAGCATTGCCCTTTTGCAGCCACGCCAATAGGAATTGTAAAGCAGGCTGTAATAACACCAATTTTCAGTTATCTGTATTAATACTAATACGTGTTAAGAATTCACCATGTGAATCAGCGACAGCCCTTATAATTTCCAATAGTAGCTCTCGCGATAAACCCGAGATTTTCGGTAGACGAGCGACACGAGCAAAGTCCTTAACTATCAGTTTTAAAGCGTGATCTTTTATATCGAAGATTTTTGTATAATCCGAAGCTTCTAAAGTTTGCAAGACATTCTCATAGGTGATATTGTGTTCCAAGGAATATTTACAAAACGAGTGCAAACGATTATTGGAGAGACCATAGAAGTGTGGAGCCTGAAAGAGATAGAGAGCATCCTGAGGGGGTAATTTAGTTTCACCATAATAAATGTAGCGTAGCAGGGACTGGAAAGCGTCCACTGAGGGTAATATATCACCTATGGAAATCTGAAAAGAGAAAAAAGTTATAGAAAAAAATAAACATTAACAAGAAAACAGAATTTGAATAACAAATCAAATTATTTCGAAACTTACTTACATTTACTGTATTATCTGGTGGCATAAACGAACGAAACAGGGCCTGAAAATATTGCGTTCGTGCCGTTAATATAGATTTATGTGCTATTATAACATGGCCATCTATAACTAAGTTGATATCGCAAAAATCTTTGCCTGTAGATTCTAAAAATACAGCCATATCACTCTCTAAAGTAGTGCCTGCAAAAATTTAAAGTTTTTTTTTAATAAACTTTTTATAATATAACTACCACAGCCATACTAACCATTATTTTTATCCATATTGGGATCAGCCACAATTTTACTGGGATTTAATTTTTTGCGTATGATTTCTACTAGCAAAGGTTTATCCAAATCACTGAATTCATTCGACATAACAACTTCGGTAAAGTTTTCCTCCTTGACTAAAAAGTGCATACAATGATCCTTAACGATTTGTATTCTAGAATAGTTAAGGAAATATGATAAATTATATAGCAATGTAAAAAGCATTTTCATAAATAATTGTTACTTTTTCTTATCTGCATTATAGAGAGCCTCCAAGACATTTAGTTTATTAATTTTAAAATCTAAATATTGTATACAACCATCTGCTAGACGCGGCATTAAAAATAAACCAGCCAATTGGTAAATATCTGTGATTAATATAATAATATTCTTATTATACGATTCTTTTAGGTCTATACGATCAGTGTAAATATAATTTAAAATAATTTCAAACGCTTCTGGATTAGCATTTGGCAATCGAACTTCTAAAAGCGGCTCCTGATTGGCTCCCGGCGGATACGTTCTTACTTCTATGCACGAAGAGCCGAAAACTTTTTCTATTTGTTGTTGTCTAGCATCTCGGGCTGCCAATATCTTTGTTCTTAAATATTTCGACCTAGCTGCAACAAAGGCAATGTGAGCCATTATCTTTATTTCTTCTGGTCCCACAATGAATTGTATATCGCAGAATTGTTTTTCATTGAAAAATTTACCATAATCTTCTCTTAAAGTACATTTGGGGTAACTAGAAAACTGAAAGCGATAAGTGTCACCTCTACGCACACTATTGTCGACGGTGCCCCCAAATATATACATGGCATCACTTATAACAGCACTGGCATGAAACACCCGGCCCGATGGCACATCTGAGTTGGGTTCCGGTTGTATTATGGACCAAACTTGAGTGTCTAAATCAAAGCAATGTAAATCATTGGGCAATGTCGAATCGGCAGAACCACCAAAAACATATAAAAAACGATCATGATGTACCATGGTATGACCATAACGACGGGAAGGCGGTTGTGAAGCTACACCCCTTAAAACATGTTCGTTGCCTATACGTCGCCAGCTACAATTTTATGATTTTATTAAAAAAATAAAAAAAATTCTTTCAAACAAAACATCCTAGACTTACGTTTTGCTTTTAAAGTTAAATTCAAACAAGGAATTCGTTATTTGCATGCCACTCTGTCCGGAAAATACATACATACAGTCACGAGCCACGGCTGCCGGGAAATTACAGCATGTTGGTGGACGTTCACCTTTTTGTTCGATTTCTTCCCATTGATGATTTTCACCCTATATTAAAAAAAAAAACATGTTTTATAATTATATTATACATCAAATGAAAGCTATTATAACGTATTTTTTTATTTCTACTTTTCCCTAAGCTGATAACGACAAATTGATTTTTTTTAAAGATAAATACAACTTTTAAACATTTTTTTTTTGTTCTGTATTAAAAATTTAAGAAAGTTCATTTATACACCAATAGAAAGCTTAATATAAATATCATTTTTAAGCTTTTAAATAAGAACTACAGTAATTAAAACAAGTAAGAGTATTAAACTCGGCTGTGACGAATCTCTGATACCCTCCACTTGTATCTTAAACTCAATATTACAACCAATGTTTGGTACGGCTACCACTTTCGAACTGTTGTCGGTACTGAAATCATAATTTTGAATACCAATTAAATTTAAAGTTAATTGCTTTTCTTGTTGGCCAGTTTCTATTATAATTTCTTGTTATAAAAAACAATGATCGTGTCTTCCATAGAAAGAATTAGTTACTATTTGAAAAATGGCATTATTTTTCTTTTACTAGAGTATAAAGTACTTCATAGAACACCAATGAAATTCATTACTAAACGCAGCCTGCGTTATAACACCCAAAGTTTGAGCCCTATAAGAATGTTTTGAGAGCTTAGAAGTCGTACGATAATTAAAAAAAAATCAACTGATTCTTGGCTAAAAATTTCCAGATATTAATATTGAAAAAAAGCAATTTTTAAAATATTTTTATCTGAATTAGCCAGTAATACTTAATTTTTAATCTTTAATTTTTAATTCTTAATTTGTTATTTTTTAATTTTAGTTTTTTAATTTTAAATTTTTCATTTTCCATTTTTTGTTATCTATTTTTTTTTTATTTTTTGTTCTTCATTTTTAATTTATGATTTTTCTTTTTTCAATTTTTATTATTAATTTTTCAGTTTTAATTTTAAATTTTTAATATTAATTTTTCATTAGGGATTATATTTATACCCTATACCACCATGTGGTTTGGGTATAATGACTTTGTGCTGCTGTTTGTAACTACCAAAAATATTTGACTTAGACCCATCTTTTATTACACCGATCGAATCAGAATCACTAACTGATTCGATTTAACGATGTCCGTCCGTCCGTCCGTCCGTCTATGTGTCCATGTAAACCTTGTAATCAAACTGCAGGTCGCAAATATGAATATGTTTTGATGAAATTTGGTATATAAGCTTTTATCGGCCATAGGATGAACGCTATTGAAAGTGGTGAGAATCGGTCCATGTTCAGACCTAGTCCCCATACAAATGACCCCTATGAAATCGACATAAATTGCCATAAGATCCAAATTGTCATATAGATCCTACTCAAATTGAGTTTGTATGCGTTTATTACATCCATTCATGAGTAGTCCAAAAATGATCCCTATGGGACAACTCTTAGTCATAGGCCCCATATAGAGCTGCTTCCCGATCTTCACTTAAATCTATAAAAAAAAAACAAAAATATTGCACTGATTCTTCTCAAATTTTGTTTGTATATATTTTTGCAAAATACAAGAGACTTTACCAAACACAGTCAGGATCGGTCCATTTTTGGGCCTAGTGCCCATATAGATATAGCATCCGATATGAACTTTTTCATATCTGCAGCCAAAAAAATTAATAAAAATCCCACTCAAATTTGGTTTATGCTTATTTTCTATGTCCAGTTAGTTGGTCCTATGAGATAGGGCCTCTAAACGCATGGTACAGGGTATCATATAGTCGGTCTAGACCGACTATAATTTTCTTACTTGTTTTTATTTCATATTGGCGATTTTTTTATATCATATCGTGATAACGATAAAAAAAAATATGTGGCAATACTACTAACATATATAAAGCTCATGGCAGTTGTGTTTGTTGGTATGATTGCAACATTTTTTGTGGCTTTTTTTGAACTTTGAATGTTGTATAACATTTATGTTTATTTTTTATATGTGTCTACAAATTTTTACTCGTATTTCAGCACTGTTGCCCGATTTACCCTATTTTAAATACCAACCTGGTGGGAATAATGGCAAATTATATTATCGTAACCTTTTCCAGGCAAATAAAAGATGTTAAATCTAACTATTACGTCGAAAAATTCAACAACATTATAGACACAAAAAAAAAAGTGGAAATCAATACAAGAGATTGGAATTGGTAAAAACAAATATTATTAATGAAAGTCCGGACGATTTAAACAAGAAATTTATCAATGTAAATATGCTGGAAGCGGATAATAAATTTTATGATGATTTCCACGTGAATTCTCTCCCAACACGCCTTTTTTCTTTTAACTGTGTCACACAGAACGATGTATATAGAAGTTGCATATCCATAAAATCCAATGCTACAGGCATTGATGGTATAACTCCAAAGTTTTTGAGTTTTTGCCTCAAATTACTTTTATTTTTAATAACATTATTACTACCAGCACTTTTCCTTCACGATGGAAAGAAGCTAAAATTTTGCCAATGCCAAAATCACGCACTGAATATCAACCCATAGCAATCCTACCATTCCTCTCTAAGGCATTGGAAAAAATACTACATAATCAAATTACTTCATACGTTAATGATAATCGGCTACTTACTAACAGACAATCTGGTTTTCGGGCAGGGCATAGCTGCATCTCTGCTCTTACTGATGTATCCGAAGCATTTGACACTGTAGACCACAACATATTAATTCAGAAATTACAGAAAATGATGAATTTTTCTTCAACATCGATCAGCTTAATGTCATCTTATAATGATCTTCTCAACCAGTTGTTGCATAGTAAGATTCGCTTGTATGCTGACGATACACAATTATATATAAGCAACAGAAATGAAGGTGTTGGGGACTGTATCAGAAAATTGAATGAGGATCTTAACAGTTTTTCTTTGGGCCTCAGCAAATGGATTAAGTTTAAATCCACGAAAATCTAAATGTATTGTTATACGCAAAATGACTAGCAAAATTATAATTAGGCCAAACATACTTATAAACAATCAGCCGATATCTTCAATAATACGCTTACTTGGTCTGATCATGTAAATGCAGCATGTGGCAGAACTAATTCTATGCTTAGAACACTCTGGCCCACACAATGCTTTACACCTATAAAAATTAGAATTTTACTCGCGAAAACATATTTGTTACCGATTCTGATGTATGGATGTGAGGTTTTCTCCTGTTGCGACTCAGAAAGTAAACGAAGATTAAACGTTGTTTACAATAACATTACTAGATATGTATTCGGACTGCGGAGATTTGACAGCATTTCATCGTATTCGAAGAAACTATATGGTGTACAATTTGAGGACCTATTGAAAATACGTATTTTAATCTTTTTACATAAAATTATTATCGCTCGAGAGCTTGACTATCTATTTAATAGATTAAAATTCAGTAGATTTAATAGAACCAAAAATATAATTCAAATCAAGCATTATAGATTAATATCAGAATGGTAATTTTATATTAATGCTATTCGTCTTTGGAACATGCTACCAGTAAACATTAAATATATAAGCAACGCACGTTTTTTTAAGAAAAACTTATTTGAGCTATACTCGTAAAAGTAATATATGTATTGTTTTTCTTTTTTTTTTTTCTATTTTTTGTATTATTAAAATATTTATTATTATTATTTAAAATTTCAATACTGTTTTCGTTTTTTTAACTAAACTTATTGATATAAATTTTAACTAATGCATTTTATATTATATTTTTTATTTTTAATTCTTAATTATTAATTTTTAATTTTTGATTTTTAATTTTTAATCTTTAACTTTTGCTTTTTGCTTTTTAATTTTTGATTTTTAATTGTTTAATTTTTGATTTTTAATTTTTAGTTTTTAATTTTTAAAGTTTTAATTGTTATTTTTTTTTTATTTTTAATTATTATTATTTTAATGTATTAATTTCTTCTGAGACTCTTATTACCAGTTTTGTTATTATTTTCATCAAAAGCAATGTCAAATTATCATATTTATCCTTAATGTACCCCTGTGTTGTTTTAATACTTCAGTCTTGTTACACAGGCTAACAAATAAATAAATAAACTCTAAACTCTAAATGGTATTTTTGTGAATGAGCGTGATTTGAACAGACAGACGGACATACCTATATCGACTCGAGCTGTGATAATATATCAAGAATATATATATACCTCATGGGGTCGGAAATTAGTTTTTCGATGCATTACAAACGGAATGACAAACCTCTATATATATAAGTTATAAGTTTAAGTTATAAGTTATATTTATTGAGCCTTTTTTAATACAATAATAGAAACTTAAACATAAAAATAACAAGAGAGTAAATAACTTAAGACTGTAAAGTATTATCTTAATTACAATAAATTTGAACAGCACCATGCTTAATTGATGAAATTATTACAATTTTGATGAAAAGTAACTGTGAGTAAAATGCTCTTGCTCCCGGAGCTAACATATCTGGAGAGAGAGAATCTCTTAAAATAATCTTAAAACTACGACTTAAAAATAAACTAAAAACTAAAAGAAATTAACACGAATCACAACAAAATAATAAATAATAATAAAAATGTACTATCCTCTATGAGTACCTGGTGTACTTTTTATATAAAAATTAGCGGATAAATTTGTATTCAAATCAAAATTTGGAGGAATTTCATTAATATAACCAATAGGTGATAAGTAGTTTGTGTTAGACCAACTAAAATTTCTTTGTTCAACAAAAATTTTTTTAATAAAATTATTTTCATGATTTGATAATCTTGAAATGAATTTTCTTAAAATATCACATAAGTATAAGCCAATTGGAGTAATATTTGATTGATTATAAATAAAAATGTTAGAGTATCGCTTAAAAATTGATTCAAAGTTTTTACCAATACAACATCTTATAATTTTCCGTTCAAAAATTTCCATTTCCTTTATGACCGTAGGTGAAATATTGAACCATATATATATAAATATATATATATAAAAATTAATAGATTTTAAAATTTTTATAATTACATTTTTTTTAAAGTAAAAAATACCTTTTATTAAAAACGTTCATTTTCTTTTGTAATTTTTTATTTTGAAAATAATCGAAATCCCTGTTTGTTTCAATTTTATATATGTATGTACATCACTATTTTCTTTTAATTGTTTTGATATTTATTTGTTACACATTCATGTTTTTTTTTATTTACTCGTACTTATCTATTATACCCTCCACTCCAGTGTGCAGAGGGTATATATAAGTTTGTCATTCCGTTTGTAATAATTAGAAAAAATTTTGGACCCCATAAAATATATATATGTATTTGTGATCCTTATAACAACCGGAGTTGATATAGCGATGTCCGTCTGTCCGTCTGTAGAAATCACGATGACGGCATCAATCGGGCAGCTAGGGTGCTCGTTGACATAAAAAATGATTCATTAACATCCTGAAAAGTTTGCTATTTAAAATCGTCCAAATCGGTCGATTAGGGCCCGAGATTTGAATGAAGAACTAAAAAAGTCTTGAAAATATAATTTTCTATGTTGTTCTTGTCACGATCACGCCCTGAGTAGTGCAGCTACAGTGATCATTTTTAGTGAGAATGATTCACCAAATTCATGGGAAGATTTCTATTTCAAAAATCATTAAAATTGGTGGAACAGGTCCAGGGAAATCTCTGAAAAAGTAAAAAAAAAAATGAAAAATATGATGTTTCTATATTGTTCTTGTTGTTATTCTAAATGTTGTGTTGTTGTCATAGCTGGACTTGTTGTTTTTGTGGTCGTTGTGGTAATAATATAATAAAAACTAACCCTTTGTACATTTTTTTATTAACTCTGGCAGAAAAATTTAAAAGTTTCCATTGTTTTGGCATCACTCTAAAAATTTGTTTGATCATTTCTGTTATTACCACGAGCCTGCCTGCAAAATTTCAGATCGAATGGCTCACGGGAAATTGGTTAAAATCGATCCAAAATTTTTTCGACAAGCAGACACTACGAGTTAGTATAAAGGGAGTAAAAATTCACCAACATCTAAAGCAAATAATGCTAAAATACCTAGTTGTTAATAAAAAAAAAAACAATGTAAATATAGCAAAAAAAATTTATGTATAAATTTATATAAACATATTAAATAATACAAATAATATACATATATTATATATGTATATCCATAACAGCTGCATGTTAGAAATAAATCGGTATATTATTTTATTTACATAAAATTCTGCACTATTTTGTTGTGGGGAAAATACATTTCTTATGCATTAACAGAGTGTCACTTCATTTTGCTCAGCGTGACTATGACACAGTAGATGGCGCCACAATTTTTGTTTGTTCTAATTAGCTTTGCAATAGTTATTTCTATTTTAACATGAATGTTAATATTTTCAATTGGATATCTTACAGAACAATGTTAAGACTATACACGGGCTGGTCTTTTATTATTTCATACGTTTTTTCATTATTCTTTTACAAATATGAACATACATAAGTTTGGCATATTAACTTTTTGTTGTCTTTACAAAATAGAGTTACCGCGTTCATCAATGAGTTTTTTGCTTTCAAAACAGTTCTACATAGTTATATAGAATTATTATTCTGCTTTACCTACAAAATATCTGATTGCGATTACATCTAATTTTTAAAAATTGTTTATAATTACTAAAGCATTATTATTCACATAAATACAAAATTGCACTTTCTAAATTTTCCATTCAAATTTAAGAAAATATCAATTCTAAAAACTGGAATTCAAATTTCCAATTATCAATTAGAAAATATTAACTGAATTTCAGAAAATCATATCAAAACGTCGGAAATAATAATTTTAAATTTAGAAGACATCAATTGCATCTTTAATATATAAATTTTATTCGTGAAACACAAATTGAAATTAAAAAAAAAAAAAAAAAAAAAACACCAAATACCTTTACATTTAAAAAAAATATTGACATTCAGGAGAAATTAATAGATTCTCAGTACCGCGATTCAGTAACTTTAACGATAGTCGAATCGTTAAAAAAAGAAAATTGCAAAATTATCAGTAAAATTTT
Organism: Cordilura impudica; assembly: GCA_963682025.1. NCBI lineage: Eukaryota > Metazoa > Arthropoda > Insecta > Diptera > Scathophagidae > Cordilura > Cordilura impudica. The sequence goes on along the minus strand of OY821520.1, from coordinate 195,726,025 downwards.
TAAACGATATTCGCTATTGTTAAAGTCAGCTGTTGTTGTTATCTAAACGACAACCATGTTTGTGTTGTTTATTCATTCGATAAAAACTTAAATGTTTAGGTTGAAATGTCGTCATACATAAATAAAAATCATAAAATAGTGAAAATATTTTGCTTTTATTAAAAAACTTTTTTATATAAATAAATATATTGAATAGCATATTCAATTCATTATTTCATTTTCAAATAAATAAACAGAAATAGTAGTAAAAAAATAAAGATATTAAACATAAACATAAAATCATCCTGTCAAACACGAAGTAATTTGTTTTTTTCTATTCTTCGTTGTGTTTTTTGCTTATTTTGACAGAGATGCCACTCGTTTACAATTTAAATAAATAGAAAAATAGATTTGTCGACTGTCGTTAAGATGTATGTACTTAGTGAATCACTTAATCCTCAGTGCAAACAACAATAGCTGTCGATATATTTTGCGATTGTCGGATCGTTGAAATTTACAGAATCACACTACAGAAAACATTAATTTAAATTCAATGAATTTTAGAAAACGTTCAATGATATTTAAGAATTGCGAACATAAAAACTGTTACATAAATAAACGCAATTTGATGAGAATGTTATTTTTTATATATAAATTTTTACAATTTTTTTGGATGAAAATTTGAAGTTTTTCAGAAAATAAAGATAACAAATTATTTTATTTAAAATGTTTGGGACATTTGGTTTTTTGCGTTTGGCATCCCTAATTTAATTATTTATTATTATAAATTTATTCTCTATGTTTTCCAAATATGGCAATATTTTAATAAAAAAGTTGAGAGAGCTTTTTTTTGGTTATTATTTTGTTACTCGATCCGACCTATATGGCCACAATGAAAAAATATTTCGCCAGTTAAAAGAAACTATACAGGCATCTCCAATTAGCACGATTTAATGCAAATAGCCACCCTACACAATCATTACCTTTGCAATGGAGGTTAGGGCGAACTATTTAATTAGCAAAAACTAAATTAAACGAGAAGTTATGTCATATAACCGGAAACGCATGCATATAGGTATATAACCTAAATGCATGCCGATCAGCAACCACGATGACCAAAAAGCAAACACCGAAATATATCCGAAATAAGAGAAAAGACGAAAACCAACCCAAAGAATTTGCTGAAATAATTTGGTATTAAGTTTAACAAATTGTTTACTTTTTCATTTACATTTATTATCAAGACTCAAACCGAGGTGGAGGGTATCAAAGATTCGGCACAGCCGAATTTAACACTCTTACTTGTTTTTTTTTTTATAAAATAGAATAGTTAAAAAATTGTTTCTAATATGTATATATTCATCTTTGCATGTTAAGAAGAAAATTTTTGACAAAATAAATTTAACAAGTTTGTGTTGATGTTTTTAACTATCAATAATACTTTACACAGGAACACCTCTTATTACCGATCGACTCTAAATCAGTTTTTAGTCGATTTATTGACGTTCGCCTGGCCGCTGTATGCAAACTAAATGTCGCAATTATACAAACTATCAGAGTCCAGCCCTCGAAATTCAAGCGCAAATTCTAGGAAATTTTAATTTTTCACTTAACAATAATTAATTTTCATTTAATAATAATTTTAAAGGAGCCTAAAGGTATGCTAATCAATTTTAGCCAATTCACAATTCAACGCAGGGCTTTTGAGATTTCTAATAAACACACACACATTATGTGTTAGTAGCAACTTTAAATGAGCATTACTCCAAAAAAATGTTCCAGAGGGTGTAAAATCCAATCAACAATTTTCGAAAAAAATAGGCAATATGCTATATAGGCAAATTTTAAAATTACATACACAGCACAAAAAAAAAACGCTCAAAACAAATTGCACGAATAACAAATCACACAAAGAGAGACGCCACAAAAACAGGTTACAGTGTAGATTTTTGTTGAGCTTTTTAGTTTCAGAAAAGTTGATTTCACTGACTTCTCAAATATAATTGTAGCCATGTTAAGTTTCTTTCTAGTCAAATTTCTTTGAATTTTGTAATAATTGCGAAGTGAATTTCTAACAAGAAAAAATAATTTTGAATAAATTTTAAATAAGTGTTAAAATAACTTTAAATATGATAATTATAATAGATACAACAAAATCAAAAACAAACAATAAAAAAAATATAATATAAACAAACTTGAAATATATTTTTTCAAATCTACGAAAACCTTTAACTTAAGAACTGTTTTCGTAAAGTAATAAAATTATTTATTGGTACTAGCAGATTCCAGCCCTCGAAATTCGAGTGCAAATTCTAGGAAATTTTATTTTCTTATTAAATAAAGACCCTAAAGGTATGCTAATCAATTATAGCCAATTCACAAAACAACACCAAAAACAAACTCATTTTTATTACAAACACATTAACAAATTTAATAAACACACATAGCATTGTATAATTTTATGTATGTGTTAGTAGCAACTTTAAATGCAATTTACTCAAAATAAAGGAAAACATTTAAAAATCTGTAAATCTGCTAAAAAAAAATACCTTTCAAATAATATACGTTTGGTCAAAATCGGGATAAAACGGTAGAACAAAACATCAGTCACAAGAAATCGCCTACCCTATTAATATTATAGATGTACTGAATTATAAACTAAAACAATTTTAAAAAGGCTTTCTTATATATTCGTTTAGTTTCCTTTCGTGGTGCGAAATATCGAAGTTTTTCGTACAATGTGCCTCGTATATATAAGGCAGTGAAGGCCGTACCAAACACGCTGGTGCTCGGCTTCTTATATGTATACAGCCGAACCAAACAAAAATACTCATCAAAGAATAAACCTAAACAAGAATTTCATTCAGTCTTATGAAAGCTTTTGAACAAAGGGGGTCTATGTCGCATTGCCTTTTGAAATTCATATATATATTTTTTTTAATAGGTACACAGAGAATATTTGTTTAAAAGAAACCAAAAATGTTGAGAAAATTTCGAAGACTAAATTACGCAAAGCAGTTGAATCTGCTATAAATTAAAAAATTTTCTATAAATTACATACGTCGCCTCGATTTGACAACATTATAGCTGTCTTTTATGCATTTTTTTTTTTAATTTTAAAAAATATCCAGTTACTGCACGCTGTTAAGTTTTTTTAGTTTTTGGTAACATATCACTTATTAACCTTTGAAATTTCTTATCTTTTTAAGTTTTGCTATTTTTTTTTTGTTTTTTAAAGAAATGAGTTATTTATTATTACTTATTTGATTTAATAAACTTCAAACTGAAGGATAAAAGAAAATGTTCTTCACATTTCTTTAACATTTTCAGAATGTAAGATTTAGAATTTTAAAACAACAAAATATATTTAAAATTTTACCATATTCCTCGTGAACTCAACTATTTTCCCTTTTAGTCATTCATAAACACATTCATACAAAATCTACACAAACCCATTTAATATCAGCATTGTGTTATGTCCATGGATTTCGATCAGTGTAGTACAACTAACAGATGCTCATAAACACTATTCCTAACTCAATTCTCTCGATGGCCACCACTGTCATAAACACTATTACTAACTCAATTCTCTCGATGGCCAGCACTGATATAAGGCATTGGATTTTTTCGGTGTAAGAATATATCAATTATCGCTTTTAACCACATACATCTTAAAAACTGATATTATATACCAATAGAAAGCTGTATTAATGAATTTTCAAAAAAAAAAAAAAAAAAAATATTACATGGACTGAAAACTCCGTGGCCTAACAATGAAAAACCGTTTTTTTTTTTGATTTAAAATCAATTTTAGTATAATATCCGTTAAGTAAAATGCACTTCTTCCAATGACCCCATAATATTTTGATACCCCTGAAAAAATACAATATGTCAAACTCTTCAAAATAGGCTTCCGTCTCTGATATAACTTCATTATTTGTGAAAATCTCTTTCCCTAAAGCCATCTTTTCAAGTTTGGGAACAAATAATAATCGCAGCGGGCCAGATCCGGAAGCAATTCGTAATGCAGACTTCAATTTTTCTGAAGCCAAAGAATGCCTCAGTGCATTGTCATGATGGTAAAAGATTTTTTCTTATTTAAGTGAGTCGTTTTTTCTTCATTTTTTCATCCAATCTGTCCAAAAACTCGACATGGTGCTTGGCAGTTATTGTTTTTCTTTTCTCCAAGTAATCAATAAATATTATGCCACGTCCATATCAAAAAACACTGGCCATAACCTTTCCAGCCGACTGTCCGCACTCCGTAGACTGTCCATTGGACTCCAGTGTATAATAATGAATCCACGTCTCATTCATTAAATTGACGTAAAAATTCAGTTGAATTTACTTCAAATCTCTCCAAAGCATACTTTGTATCATGAACACGATTCAGTTTTCGTTCAGGTGTTAAAAATCGCGCCATCCATTAAGCAGAAAGCATTTTCATATTTCAATGATCATATAATATATGCCGAAATCACTCTGTTGATATCTTTATGATGCCAGCAACCTCACTCACTTTAATTTTTCGATCATCCAATACAACCTGATGCACTTTTGCTACGTTTTCTTCGATAATTGCCTCATTTGGACGACCAGGACGATCTGCATCATTTGTGCTTGTACGATCACGTTTAAATTCGGAATACCACGTTTGAATATGATGGCGGAGATTCACCATAACGTTTATTAATCCATTCTTTGGCTTGGACAGTATTTTTTCTCACCAAAAAACAATGTTTAATAAAAACATGAAACTCTTTGCAATCCGTATTTCGCAAACTAAAAGCAGCAACATTTTTATAACGGTAACTTTTTTTTAATTAATGAAATGTCACGAAATTTTGACACGATGTGTCTAACAGTTGACCCTACAAAACTATTTCATTATATATTATATTAACTAATATATTATATTTGATTTGTTATGACATGTTCCTAATAATTATGTAAAAATTTTTAAAAGAAGCCAAGTTTTTTATTTTAAGACAGTTTTTGTTAAGAGTCTCGATAAATAATTCTATAAAATCATGATTCAGTGAAAAGAACAGTTTCTTCTTCTACCTACCGTCAAATTTAAAGTCCACATATCATTTAAACGAGCATTGCCATCATAGCCGGCATATATCCACATTTTATTATCATAAACGGCAGCTCCATGGGCTGAACGGGCCACAGGCATTCTACAAAGCGCAACAAAATCAATAGCGTTATATCAATTTCATATATTCTATTTAGTGTTTGCATTTTTTTTTTTTACTTACTTTCCCGAAAATTTCCATTCAACCCACATCGCTCTTTGAAATTCATATTCAAATAAATCATTTTTATTTGTAAGATTCGAATTACTATGTATATCACCCGTATAACCACCAAATATAAACATGGAGTTACCAAAAACTACTGCCGAATGATGATAACGTGGTGCTGGCGGTGTACCGGTAGCGCAAGCTCGTCCCCATGATTTATCTTTAACACCGAAACGTATTAGATCGTTAAGCATAGTTTTGCCATTATCACCACCGAAAACGTACATGGCATCTTTGTAGGCAACCACCGTGTGTTTGGAACGTCTGCGAGGATTTCAAAGGGAAACAGGAAGTGTTCATAAAAGGTTTTTATACGAATAAGCTCTTCAGAATCTGAGAAATTTCTAATAGGGGAAAACTGCTCAGAGTTTGAGAATTTTTCTATACGAAAAACTTACTCAGAATTTGAGAATTTTTCTATACGAAAAACTTACTCAGAATCTGAGAATTTTTCTATACGAAAAACACTTCCTCAGAATCTGAGGATTTTTCTATACGAAAAACTTACTCAGAATCTGAAAATTTTTCTATACGAAAAATTTACCCAGAATCTGAGAATTTTTCTATACGAAAAACACTTCCCCAGAATCTGAGAATTTTTCTATACCAAGATCTGAATTTTTTCTATACGAAAAACTGAGAAATTTTCTATACAAAAAACTGCTTATAATCTGTGAATTTTTCTCTACGAAAAACTGCTCATATTTGCGAATTTTTCTATACGGAAAGACTCTTCAAAATTGAAAAGAAATTTTCTATATGAGAATTTTACAATCCTCAGAGTTAACTAATTTTAGTTTTTCTTCTTACTTGGCTCCTACAAATTCAGCACATTCCAACATTTTCGTCCATTGGTGAGTGGCTGTATATGTACTAAAATCCACATTTAAAGCATTGCAACTGTAGCTTCCGGGCGAAACGGACTTCGAATTATTGGACGTACAACTGCGGGAACTGCCACGCATTGAACTCGAACTGGAATGTGACATTTTACCGCAACTGCTGCGAGTGGCAAAACTACGACGGCTTTTACGTTCACCAGCCTCTGTATAATAATTTGGGTGTTGCTGTTGATAAAGTTTATCAGCTTCGCATGCTATACAATGTGACGAAGTTGTCGATGGAGCTACTGTAGCTGGTGTACCGTAATCGTAGTTGTTTAGAACAGCACTCGAAGATATTGAACGACTGCATCCACCTCTACAAAATGTACTAGCCAGTCTACCGGAACTTTTACTGCCTCCCGAAGCAGCTGCTTGTGTATTATTTCCCGTCGTTCTTTTTCCACTACCACTTCTAGCCGCAGCTGCTACTTCCTCCAGTGAATCGGTCGAATCCGACCCTAAAATGGCCCTTAGCATGAACGTATCATAAACCTTAAAACGTTGTTTCGGTTTAATTTTCTCACTAAACGACCACTTTGTTTAAATTTAAATTAATAGAATTTTATGTTAAATTTAAGTTTTCCTTTTGTTATTAACATTAAACACCTTTTTTGTGCAATATTATCAGTTTTTTTGTGTAGCTGCTTATTTTTTTTCTATTATTTTTTTTAATTATGCGTGTGTGTATAATAAAAACCAACACTTATTTGTGTTTCTTTTTTGCTCCCCCTACGTTCTTTTTGACAACTGTTTTGTTACTTTGCTCCACTGGCTCCAAAGAATGCAGGAGGAGAAGACAAGAAGTAACAAAGTTATCAATGAAATGTCAGTGTTTGTTTTGTTCTTGTGTTTTGCAAGCTACAGCTGTTAAATGTAATTGTTGAGGAATGTTGGCAATTCCGTTAATGAATTGCCAACCGGTGACTGTTAGTTTAAAGCTGGATGTGGTGATTATAGTTATAAGACAAATTAAATGAAAAAATTTAAAATTAATCTATATATATAAAATTCATTTTCTGTTTGTTTGTTTATTTGTTTGTTTGTTTGACCGCTATACAAATTTTTATTTTTCAATGGATTTTCCTGAAATTTCGCACACACGATCTCTATACCCCAGGAAAGGTCGACATATACTTTTTACCGGCCACGCCTACTTTTACGCCCACTTTTTATGTAAAATTCATTTTCTGTTTTATTCATATTTGTTCACTATACAAATTTTTATTTGTTAACAGATTTCTCTGAAATTCGGTACACACGATCCCTGTACTCCAGCTAAGGTCACCATATACTTTTGATCGACCACGCCTACTTTTACGCCCACTTTTTATATACAATTCATTTTCTGCTTTTTGGTATATTTGTTCGCTATGCAAATTATTATTTTTCAACGGATTTCTCTGAATTTTGCTACACACGATCTCCGTACTCCAGGAAAGGTCGCCATATGATTCTTACCGGCCACGCCTACTTCTGCGCCCACTTTTTGTATACAATTCATTTTCTGTTTTTTGGTATATTTGTTCGCTATACAAAATTTTTATTTTTCAACGCATTTCTCTGAAATTTGGTACACATGATCTTTGTACCCAGGCCAGGTCACCGGGTGATTCTTTCGGCCACACCTACTTTTACGCCCACTTTTTGTATACAATTCGTTTTCTGTTTTTTTTGGTATATTTGTTTGCTATACAAATTTTTATTTTTCAACGGAATTCTCTGAAATTTGGTACACACGATCTCTGTACTCCAGGAAAGGTCGTCGTATGCTTCGTACCGGCCACACCTACTTCAACGCCCACTTTTTTATACAATTCATTTTGTTTTTTTGGTATATTTGTTCCCTATACAAATTTTTATTTTTCAACCGATTTCTCTGAAATTTGGTACACACGATCTCTCTGCTCCAGGGAAGGTCGACATATTCTTGGTACCGGTCACGCCTACTGTTACGCCCACTTTTTGTATACAATTCATATTCTGTTTTTGGGTACATTTGTTCGCTACACAATTTTTTTTTTAAAACGGATTTCTCTGAAATTTGCTACACACGATCTCTGTACTCCAGAGAGGTCGCCATATGATTCTTGCCGGTCACGCCTACTTCTACGCCCACTTTTTATACAAAATTAATTTTCTGTTTTTTGGTATATTTGTTCACTATAAAAATTTTTATTTTTCTAGGGATGTCTAAAATTTGGTCACACGATCTTCATACTACAGGGAAGGTTACCATATGCTTCTTACAGGCCACGCCTACTTTGCGTCAACTTCTATGTACATAAAACTTATTTTTTTCCTTTTATTTGTTTCTTTATTTGATTGCTATACAAACTTTTATTTTTCAATGGCTTTCTCCGAAATTTAGTACATATTCCTGGGAAGGTCGCCATATGATTTTAACCGACCACGCCTACTTTTAAGCCCAATTTTCTTATAAAATTCATATTTTGTTGTGTGGTATATTTCTTCCATATACAAATTTGTACTTTTCAACGGATTTCTCTGAAATTTGGTTTACACGGAAATAACTACACGGTGAACAAATGCCCCAAACTTAAAAAAAGGTACCCAAAAGAAATGAACAAATTCCCCATTTTTTTTTTATCGAAAGAAAAAATGAACTTACTCCCCAAATTCATTCTTAAATTTTTACATATTTTTATTTAATGAATTTTGTTAAATATTTACTTTAGTAAACGTTTGCATACTGCTCTCAATATATGTCCTACAATAAATGCATTTAAAATGAGTATTCTTTTCAACAGCATCATTTAGTTACGCGGAAGCTACGCGCACGGCGAATACAGCTTAGCTAGAATATCGGAATGATCTGAAAAATATATTTTGCCGATTAAAATAAGTTGACAACAACTGCGCGGCAGCACGTGTCCGGCTGCCAAACGCGCGGAATCGGGCGAGACTCGCTCGCGGAACACAGCTTAGTGAAATGTCGTATGATAAATTTTATCTCCGTATGTGAAATAATTACCTGTTGATCAAAATAGGCCACACATATACTATAAGCAGTTGCTTAAAGAAACCTTGCGACACAATATTAAACGTCGCATTAGTATTTCATTTCTGAAACTTGAATTTGACGTCTCTGCTCAATGATGATCACTTATTGAATGAAGTAATTCAATTTTTAAAAGTTTTGATTCCTTTAATTTGCGAACCATTCCGTTTATTTGATGTTTATAAATAAACTGAAAAAAAAAAATTTAAGCGGTTTCGCAACTTATTTTTTAAGCATTTTTGTTGCAGCATCTTATAAAAAACTTCTAAATTAAAAAATCAAAAAATTTTTAATTGAAATAAAAAATAATTTACTGCCCATACAAATTTTTGGGGAGAAAGTTCATTTTATTGGGGAATTTGTTAATTGGGGATTAAGTACTCAGCGCCTGGTAAGCATAGTGAACCATTTTCAAGTCAAAGGCCTTTTTATCCCGGGCAAGACCGGGTAAAAACAGCTAGTATATGTATAAAATTCATTTTCTGTTTGTTTGTTTGACCGCTATACAAATTTTTTATTTTCAACGGATTTTACTGAAATTTTGTACACACGATCTCTATACCCCAGGAAAGGTCGCCACGCCTACTTTTACGCCCACTTTTTATGTAAAATTCATTTTCTGTTTTATTCATATTTGTTCACTATACAAATTTTTATTTGTTAACGGATTTCTCTGAAATTCCGTACACACGATCCCTGTACTCCATCTAAGGTCACCATATACTTCTTATATCCACGCCTACTTTTACGCCCACTTTTTCATACAATTCATTTTCTGCTCTTTCGTATATTTGTTCGCTATACAAATTTTTATTTGATGACGGTTTTCTCCGATATTTGGTACACACGATGTCTGTACTCCAGGAAAGGTCGCCGTGTGATTCTTACCGGCCACGCCCATTTTACCGCCCACTTTTTATACAAAATTCATTTTCTGTTTTTTGGTATATTTGTTCGCTATAAAAATTTGTATTTTTCAACGGATTTCTCTAAAATTTGGTGAGCACGATCTTTGTACTCCGGGAAAGGTTGCCATATGATTCCTACCGGCCACGCCTACTATACCGCCCACTTTTCATACAAATTCTTTTTCTATTTTTTGGTATATTTGTTTGCTACAACAATTTTTATTTTTCATATGGCAAGGTCACCATATGATTCTTATGGCCACGCCTACTTTTACGCCCACTTTTCATACAAATTCTTTTTCTATTTTTTGGTATATTTGTTTGCTACAACAATTTTTATTTTTCATATGGCAAGGTCACCATATGATTCTTATGGCCACGCATACTTTTACGCCCACTTTTTCATACAATTCATTTTCTGCTCTTTGGTATATTTGTTTGCTATACAAATTTTTATTTGTTAACGGTTTTCTCTGAAATTTGGTACACACGATCTCTGTACCACAGGGAAGGTCACCATATGCTTCTTATCGGCCACGCCTATTTTTGCGACTACTTTTTTAATTTTTTATGGGTTTCGCTCGAATCTATTGCACATTATTCTCAAATCCCAGGTAAAGTCGTCATATACTTTTATCGGCCACGCCCACTTTTTTTAATTTTCTATATTCGCTTTTAGTGTTTGTTAACATATTTTCATTTTTCAATGGACTTCCTAAAAATTTTGTGCATAAATCTCTTTACTTACTACTCTTGAGTTTACACCATTATTAAATAAAGATTTTAAATCAACCTATTACAAATTTTCCCGTCTTATCTTTTTTACTATATGAGTTGCAACACCCCAAAATTAGTCCAGATTTATTTCATTGGTGAACAGATACAGGTTGACTACCGGTGCAGGATTACTCCGATTATAAATATTTGCATCTCGCCTTTTTAACTACAATGGAAAACAAAACATTACATTTATTTCCATCTTGCCGTTTGGCTACATTGGAAAGCAACCTATTACAAATATTTCCATTTCATCTTTTTCACTATATAAATGAGTTGTAAAGGTGGAAAAATAACTATTTGCAATTGTGCCTTGCACATGAAAGCATAGCATATAGGCCGTACTACCTCAAATGCAAAAAGGCTTAAACAAAACAGAACTCTAGAGAACCTGATTAGACCCAAATTCGTATCGAGTCTCAACGAGTTAGACAATCTGAGTCGAGAAATGCTGAAACACCTGAGCAAACCCAATAACGTCTTGAAGCCCAAAGATTAAGACAAGCTTTGTAAGAGAAGCGAAAATGCCTGAATCTACTCCAGTGCGTCTAGAAATCCAGCAGCTAAGACAAGCTTAGTCGAGGTAATGTGAAACTCCGGAAACGACTCAACAATGCCTTCAGGCCCAACGGATAAGACAAGCTAACTCCAGGGAATGTGAAACTCTTGAAACGACTGTAATATCCCCACCAGAAGACTTTTGTAAATTGGTTTTTCATTGCAAGAGATGGTACAATAAGTTGTTCCTAACATAACGTACATAAGAGGATAATCTCTTAGGGTAGCAGGTATCAACTGTTTTTCTCATAGACAATTATTTGTCGCCTGCTCCAGAGTTGGGAGCCAGCACAAGCTTTTCGTATATGCACCAGAAGAAGAAAGCAGAATTGATGTATATCCCCAAGCTCTAGAATAACTAAAATTCGTAACTTTTAGACATAATACACTCAAAATAATCCATGCTACGTTGTAGTGGTAAGCAGGCGCTCAGCACTTAGCCCCCAATGAACAAATTCCCCAAAAAATGACCAAATTCCCCAAATTAAAAAAAAAAAGTCCCCAAAAGAAATGAACAAATTATCCATGCTGCTCTCAATAAACGTATTTAAAATCTGTATTCTTTTCAATAGCATAATTTCGGTGCGCGGAAGCGACGCGCAGAGGCGACGTGATGCGCTCGCGGAACACAGCTGCGCTCAAATATCAGCTGATCTGAAAAATATAATTTGGCAATTAAAAAAGGTTGACAACAACTGCGCGTCAGCACTGGTGTGGCTGCCAAACGCGCGGAAGCGGCGCGCGGACGAGGACGCGACGCGCTCGCGAACACAGCTCAGCTAAAATATCGCAATGATCTGAAAAATATATTTTAGCAATTAATATAAGTTGACGACAACTGCTCGGCAGCACGGGTGTAGCTGCCAAACGCGCGGATATATAATAATATATAATATATAATATATAATATATAATATATAATATATAATATATAATATATAATATATAATATATAATATATAATATATAATACATAATACATAATATATAATATATAATATATAATATATAATATATAATATATAATACATAATACATAATATATAATATATAATATATAATATATAATATATAATATATAATATATAATACATAATATATAATATATAATATATAATATATAATATATAATATATAATATATAATATATAATATATAATACATAATATATAATACATAATATATAATATATAATACATAATATATAATATATAATATATAATATATAATATATAATATATAATATATAATATATAATATATAATATATAATATATAATATATAATATATAATATATAATATATAATATATAATATATAATATATAATATATAATATATAATATATAATATATAATATATAATATATAATATATAATATATAATATATAATATATAATATATAATATATAATATATAATATATAATATATAATATATAATATATAATATATAATATATAATATATAATATATAATATATAATATATAATATATAATATATAATATATAATATATAATATATAATATATAATATATGGGAATTGCATTTTTTTTCCTCACCAAACCGTTTTCGTCCGAATTGTGTGGGAAGTTTAATTTTTTTTTCTTTCCCTTTGTGAGCGGGATGATTATTTTTTTTTTTTTTATTCCCTTCTGTAAAAAAATTTCTTCCCTCGATTTCAAATTTAATAGTATATACATTTCTTTTGTACATATTTGAATTGAAATTTTTTTTTTTGCTTTTTTTAGAAACCAACGCGCGTTCGCTGCAATGAAAACTAACTGTAAATTTATAGTTTGTTGAAAAGGTTACTGAGTTTGAAAGGGGAACAAGGAACAAGGAATTGAAACAAATATAAATGTCAAAGAGATGCCACTGAAACAAAGATTTGCTTGACGTCAAATTCATGAATTTTTCATTTGGAAAGTGTTTAAAGCGGGATATACACGGTCAAAATGATTGAACTGCATTTTGGTGGTATTAGTGAAAATGTTTTGGTATGTGTAACACCGACGATGATTGAGCAAAATCAAAAATTTAAGATTTTCTGCATGCATGACGTACGAATTTGCTGTGTATATCGTTGATTGATCGGTATAATAAAATATTTTTGATAGTTACAAACAGCAGCACTCATTATACCCAAACCACATAGTGGTGTGAATATAACAAGAGTATAAAAACATTTCTTATCGTAGGATTGTTTGGTGAATGGTTGTATATGTTAGGTGTCTTTTTTTCAAACATTTCTTGGCCGGTGGGATTGTTTGGTGAATGGTTGTATATGTTAGGTGTTTTTTTTTCAAACATTTCTTGGCCGGTGGGATTGTTTGGTGAATGGTTGTATATGTTAGGTGTTTTTTTTTCAAACATTTCTTGGCCGGTGGTATTGTTTGGTGAATGGTTGTATATGTTAGGTGTTTTTTTTTCAAACATTTCTTGGCCGGTGGGATTGTTTGGTGAATGGTTGTATATGTTAGGTGTTTTTTTTCAAACATTTCTTGGCCGGTGGGATTGTTTGGTGAATGGTTGTATATGTTAGGTGTTTTTTTTTCAAACATTTCTTGGCCGGTGGGATTGTTTGGTGAATGGTTGTATATGTTAGGTGTTTTTTTTTTTTCAAACATTTCTTGGCCGGTGGTATTGTTTGGTGAATGGTTGTATATGTTAGGTGTTTTTTTTTCAAACATTTCTTGGCCGGTGGGATTGTTTGGTGAATGGTTGTATATGTTAGGTGTTTTTTTTCAAACATTTCTTGGCCGGTGGGATTGTTTGGTGAATGGTTGTATATGTTAGGTGTTTTTTTTTCAAACATTTCTTGGCCGGTGGGATTGTTTGGTGAATGGTTGTATATGTTAGGTGTTTTTTTTCAAACATTTCTTGGCCGGTGGGATTGTTTGGTGAATGGTTGTATATGTTAGGTGTTTTTTTTCAAACATTTCTTGGCCGGTGGGATTGTTTGGTGAATGGTTGTATATGTTAGGTGTTTTTTTTCAAACATTTTTTTTCAAACATGTTGGGTGGGATTGGCCGAGACATGTTGTATACATTTATACGGACCACCGAGTTGCATTGAAATTTATATGTCACAGATGGGTAAAAAAAATCAACAAGGCCTGGCGTGAATTAGAAACTAAGTTATATCTTGAACAAGTCTAGTTTAGGGGCGATGCCTCGATATTTTTTTTTTGGGGTGGGTGAGTGATCCAGGATGATAATTTTTTTTTGTCGGTCGAGCCGACAATTTTGTTATTTAGTATCGGATTTCGAGTTATATATTCGTTTGAAAGCTTAGTTGAGCGTCTTCTATATGGTATTTTAAAATTTGAAATCCATTAACCCATTATGAATCTATTGAAAATTTTGCATTTTTGTGAGAGAGTTTGTTTCAATGTGGGATTATCTCGTAAATAGACGTATTAAATGTATGGTTTTATATTAACTGAATAAAAGGTGGGTCCATAAGCTTTATTTTTATATATGTCATGATCCTTCACCCTTCACCCTTTCAAGAAGCGTAAGACGGAATGAAAAGAAATATCAAATATAAAAAAAAAAAAAAAGGAATGAGAGAATTGCTTGGAATAGCCGAGAACCGGCAAATATCTTTCCCTTCTTATTCCCCTAATCGCAAACATCAACAAACTCAAGAATTGCTCAACAAAAATTGCCTTGTGTTAACTCTTCGAAAATTTCCTTAAGGTGCTATTACACGAAGTATTTTTTACATATGTACTGTCACTTTTTTTATCCATATGAAATTCTTCATGTCTGTCAAAATTGTCTTTTACATACGATTCATAATTTTTGCTACCACACGTGCATATGTATTTCCGTATGACATAACCTCTAAATGTAAACAACAGCTGCTTTAATTTGTGAATTTACAAAAATTTATTGTTAAAAAATATTTTTTAATTGTTAATTAATACTAAACAATTTATTTTTCTTTCAATATTAATCTTTAAAATTTACTATGTTTTTCTTTCGCCACAAGCAGTGTTGTATTTTCATATGTTTGTCATGCAAAAATAGAACCTGTTCTAATTGAAAAATGTACATATGACTTTCCTCATGTATTGTACATAAACAATGTTTCATATGTATCACACGATGTGTACAACTTTTGTTGTGGGAAAATTTGACAGTACATATGTAAAAAACACATCATGTAATAGCCCTTTAGCACGATTATGTGATGCCACATTATTACATTGTTTTTTTATTTCATTTACATTGATTTTGTTTGTACAGATCATTTATGAGGCAATTGTATTGCAAAATTTGTTTCTTTACCAATTTTAGAAATATTTTGGTTTAAAGTATTGCGTTTAATGATTGATATATGAATACTTTTTATTTGAAATTGGCAACATTAAATGCAATTCAGTAAAAAAATTCACCTAAAAAAAAACCATCTGAGATGAATTGTAGAAAAGATAAATCGAAAAAAAAAACGTTACTCTCCCATTTTTTGCTTTAACATTTTACATCAATCTTGAAATGAAAGTGAATTGTTTATATCGCAATTTGAAAACCAATTCTTTTAAAAGTGCTATTTAAAATAATAAATTGAAGTGAAAACAAAAAATAAAATATTTGTTAAACTAATTGAATAAAAATTAATTTTAGAAAAGTGTTACGTTTACTTATTTCATATTTTATTTGTGCATTCCTCTTCATCTCTAATTAAATTTTGTTGGTAAGTTGTAGTCTGAAATATAAAATTTTGTGAAGGCGCGAATATAATGCATACACCAGGCAAGCAAATCATTTTTGGTGCAACACATTGAAGAAACACCTTGCATAAGATCCAATTTGCCATATATATCTTAGTCAAATTGGGTTTGTAAAAATTGCCATAAGATACAGTTTATCATATAAATCTTATTCAAATTGGGTTTGTATGTGTTTATTACATCCATTAATCAGTAGTCCAAAAATTATCCCTATGGGACAACTCTTAGTCATAGGCCCCATATAGAGCTGCTTCCCGATCTTCACTTAAATCTATCAAAAAACAAAAATATTGCACAGATTTTTCTCAAATTTGGTTTGTGTATATTTTTGCAAAATACAAGAGACCTTACCAAACATGGTCAGGATCGGTCCATTTTTGGGCCTAGTCCCCATATAGATATAGCATCCGATATGAACTTTTTCATATTCGAAGTAAAAAAGATAATAAAAATGCAAAATATTTATAACAAATTTGGTTTATGATTATTTTCTATATCCAGTTAGTTGGGTCTAAAAGTGAGGGTCTCTAAACGAATGCTATAGGGGGGTATCGTATAGTCGATCTAGACCGAGTATAATTTTCTTACTTGTTTTAATTTTGCACAAGATAACTTTGATAATTGTAAGCTATTTCTTTTTACTATAATGAAATTAAATGAAATTTAATGTAAATATTTACATTGTGAATGTTACATTTTGTGCGTAAATAAACCAATAATTAAAAAAAATAATTTATCACCAGATTTGAACATAAGAATCGCGTTGAAGTCTGCCCACTGATCTGGAAATTTTCCTTTTTTAAGCATGCATAACAAAGTTGTATTATTAGGTGAACCAAAAATCTTATTGCAAATGTTCATGATGAATAGGTAAAGAAACATCATTTTCTATTGTTTGAATGAGGAGGTTACTTAGAAATGGAGCAACAGACTGATATGCACGTGTATAGTAGATCTGTATAGTAAAAGTAGTCAAGAAAAATTAAATTCACGTCGAATTTGTTGAAAATATGTTAATACAGAAAAAACAAAACAAATTGCTTAAGTTTCATGATAGTTTTTGGTGTCCATTAATAAACTAACCCAACATCGTTGGACGTAAAACTCTTTCTCTAAACTCTTCGCATAGGGTATCGAAAAATCTTCGTAGTCAACCTGTGCTTGTTTTATTATAAATTTTTTTTTATGTGTAAACATCTATACGCGCAGGGGGGTAAATTTCTATTTCATAATACAATCACAAAAATAGCGTAACTCATATCGGTGTGAGCTGAAGCAGATAAAGCTGTGTGACTTATGATTGTATTGGCGAAAAATTATGATATGTTCTTTTCTAAACATTTTCCAATTGTAAATCAGAAACCATCAATATAATTTCAGAAAACATCATTTGAATTTCAGAAAACATAAATATAATTTCAGAAAACATCAATATAATTTCAGAAAACATCAATTGTATTTCAGAAAACATCAATTGTATTTCAGAAAACATAAATATAATTTCAGAAAACATCAATTGAATTTCAGAAAACATCATTCGAGTTTCAGAAAACATCAATTGTATTTCAGAAAACATAAATATAATTTCAGAAAACATCATTTGAATTTCAGAAAACATCATCCGAGTTTCAGAAAACATCAATTGTATTTCAGAAAACATAAATATAATTTCAGAAAACATCAATATAATTTCAGAAAACATCATTCGAGTTTCAGAAAACATCATTTGAATTTCAGAAAACATAAATATAATTTCAGAAAGCATCATATGAATTGCTGAAAACATTAATTGTATTTCAGAAAATATGAATTCATTTTCAGAAAACATCAATTGCATTTCAGAAAACATCAATTGAATTTCAGAAAACACCATAATCGACTTATTTTTTATGCACTGTAAATTATGATGTTGAAGTTTTCTTTAATTATTTGATGTTTACACATCTCCCTTGTGATCGGACTCACATGATTTTTTTATTCGGGTACACTATTTCGATTTTTAAATCATACATACAAAATTGGGTCTTGTTTAAGAATTTGCTTGGAGTATTCGTACAATTATTTAGTTTGAGCCAAAAATTTTGGGTTCCAATTGAAGTACGTTCAAAAAAACACTCTTTACCAAGTAGTTTTCATATTTCTACAATTGAGGCGTTGGCTTTTACAATTACAGCTGAAGGTTTGTGTTGCTTTATATCGTTAATATTTGATGGGGGAGTTACGTCCATATCATTGAGGCCAGCCAGCAGGCTGAATCTGTTGCTTTAATTTGACGCGATGTTCGGATTAACAAAACCAGGAGGAAGTTCTCTCATCTTCTTATTCACAAGCTTTCTTTTTTGATGAAGTGATGGCCCCTTGTGGCATCACTAAATTTTTAATCCTGTTTTAATCTGAATTGACTGCGACGTGAGCTCAAATGAGATCAATAATAGGCAATTGCAAAAACAAAAATATACACTTGTTATTAATTTTAAATAGTTGTACTGTAAGCGCTTTAATTATTTACACGACCGTTCGTAAAGAGAATTATATTCGAAATGAAAAATGTTGAAGAAAAATATTGTAAAACCTATATTATATGTTAAAGTTACATATCAATAAAATTCATGCAGTATATTGCTGTGTTAAATACATTTTTTCTGTTTAAATTTCATCACTAATACATTTTCATATATAAGATGAAATAAACCAATGGTGTATTAATTTCCATGATAATAATGATATAAACACATTTTATTAACAATAACTCTATTTTTTTTTTTTATAACGTAATTAATTGGTGTTTCATTTCAAAAAGCATCAATACAATTTCAGGTAACATTAGTTTCATTTCAGAAAACATCGTACAATGTCAGGAAACTTTTATTCACAGAATGAATTTACTGCGATGGAGAACAAATACCTCCAGAAAATTGCAGACAAAAATTTTTACATAAAGAAGCTGGAAAAAAAATGGACGGCGTTGGAGGAACTTAGTCTAAATTTACCTATATCACATGCAAATGCCAGTAAGGAGGCTGTAACATTTGCAAAAATGATTATAAAAAAAGATGAAAAATTCAATGAGGACGAATTTGCCATATGTTCAAATATACAGTATACGTCATCCAAAGCGTATACTGTTATGAGAGAAAGATTCAAATTCAATATGCCTTCGGAGGCGTTATTGAATGAATCCAAAGCAATTAAATGTTACACAGCAGGAATCAATAAGAAGGTAATGGAAAAGTTGGAAAACCTCACAAAAAATTTACTACCTAGAGAAAAGGAATGCACAATTAACATGGACGAGATGTTTTTAGCACGTGATCTAGAATACAATAAAACCACTGATCGCATTCTTGGTGTTGTTGACCGCGTAGGTGGTGAAACAGAAAAAAAAGGTGCTGAAAGGGTTTTATGTTTCCTTTTGAAAAGTTGTTTCAGTAGCTGGTGTTTTATAATTAGCTACTATAACACTCCAAGTACCATTACCTCCGATGACATGGAAAAGTACTTGACGGAAAATATAAATGCCATTAATGAAATTGGACTTAATGTTACGTCTGTTATTACGGATCAGGCATCACATAACATGAAATTGTTTCAAAATTTAGGAGTAACTGAAGAAGAGCCTTACTTTTTAAGTCCCACGAATCAAAAGATATACGTTATTTATGATTACTGTCACACGCTCGTTTCATTATGGAGGACTTTTTCAAAACAAGAAATTGAAACAAACCACGGTGTAGCAAGTATGAAAATAATTAAAGAAGTATACGAAAGAGACAAGGAAAATCTCATCATACGTATTGTTCCGGAACTCGACGATTTTCATTTTAATACATTACATTCAAAACTTCTTGATATTCAAAGTTTCTCTAAATTATTCAGCCATAGTATGGTTGCAGCAATAAAAACTCAATTGGATGCGGGTTTTTTCACAAATCATTCGTTGGAGGAAGTAAATGCCACAATTTATTTTATCAAAATGCTATATCAATTACTTGATATCCTTAATGCGAAGGATGGAACTGATAAAGAAAATAATGTTAAACCTTTCTATAGAAATAACTGCATAGAAAAGAATTTTATTTTAAAATTCATTCCATACTTAAAGTCATTCAACTACGCATATCGCAATGCAAATAGTTGGATAAAAGGATTGGTTATAACTCTAAATAGTTTATTGGAAATGAGCACGGATATGTTCAATAAATATCCAGAAGTAAACAGTATCCTATTTAATAAATATAATCAAAACATGTTGGAAGATTTCTATAAAGATATACGAAATAATTCGCAACATGTAACGATAAAACACTTTAAAAAAGAAATAGATAAATTTATTGAATTAAGTATTTTAAATTTTGATCAAAATTGTCCTGAAATAAACTACGAAAGTGGCGATATGAACACGACGATGGATGTAGATTTAGAAAGTGAAGAAGGAATGGAGTTGTCAGAAGAAAATGACAACATAAATATTGGCAATTCAATGGTACATATGGCAGACGACAATGGTGCCGTTGGTGGTATTAACCCAGAAACTCAAAAGGGTATCACTGAAATAGAAACGTTGCCCTATTACACGGGATACGTTATCAAAAAAGTGTTTGATAAGGAATACAAATGTTATAAATGTTTGGAAGAGGCAAAAGGACAACCAGATGCAGCCTCATACTTCATACATAACAAAGCGAAAGACATACATGAAATTATAGTTCCATCGGATAAATACAATGAAATAAGTAGATTAATCTTTACACAATACAGCAATTTCTTCCAGGAAAATTTCCATATTTTACATCTTAGGCAGACATTAATTTGTACTGTACAAGATAACATTAAAAAATCGAAATTTAAGGATTGGTTAAACGAAAGCAATCCCTGCCATTTTCATAGAAAATCATTTTTAGAAGTTTTCATTACTATTCTCTTATATAAAAACTCTAAAAATCTATTAATTAATAAAAGCTACGACGAAATATTGGATTGGAGATATTAAGGGAAGCTTGATAAAATTCTATATGCAGCAAACAAATATTAGAAAAATAGAGAATGTGGCAACTAAAAAGTGGATATTAGGTTATGTATGGATAATGGATAATCAAAAATTGGATAATGGATAATGGATAATGGAAATTGGATAATGGATAATGGAAAGTGAATAATGGATAATGGATAATGGAAATTGGATAATGGAAATTGGATAATGGATAATGGAAATTGGATAATGGATAATGGAAAGTGAATAATGGATAATGGATAATGGAAATTGGATAATGGATAATGGAAAGTGAATAATGGATAATGGATAATGGAAATTGAATAATGGATAATGGATAATGGATAATGGAAATTGGATAATGGATAATGGAAATTGGATAATGGATAATGGAAAGTGAATAATGGATAATGGATAATGGAAATTGGATAATGGAAATTGGATAATGGATAATGGAAATTGAATAATGGATAATGGATAATGGATAATGGAAATTGGATAATGGATAATGGAAAGTGAATAATGGATAATGGATAATGGAAATTGGATAATGGATAATGGATAATGGATAATGGATATTGGATAATGGAAATTGGATAATGGATAATGGAAATTGGATAATGGAAATTGGATAATGGAAATTGGATAATGGATAATGGATAATGGATAATGGAAATTGAATAATGGATAATGTATAATGGATAATGGATAATAGATAATGGAAATTGGATAATGGATAATGGATAATGGAAATTGGATAATGGATAATGGAAATTGGATAATGGATAATGGATAATGGATAATGGAAATTGGATAATGGATAATGGAAAGCGAATAATGGATAATGGATAATGGAAATTGGATAATGGATAATGGAAATTGGATAATGTAAATTGGATAATGGAAATTGGATAATGGAAATTGGATAATGGATAATGGATAATGGAAATTGGATAATGGAAATTGGATAATGGATAATGGAAATTGGATAATGGAAATTGGATAATGGAAATTGAATAATGGATAATGGAAATTGGATAATGGATAATGGAAATTGAATAATGGATAATGGAAATTGAATAATGGATAATGGAAATTGGATAGTGGATAATGGATAATGGAAAGTGGTAAATGGTTTAGGCCTACTGGGGATGCAAGCCATGTAAAATAAATTGCAACGCGCCATTCGTAGTACCTCAAAGGTGGTGTGGAAATCTACACAATAAACATTGAAAATTTTAATAATTTTAGATATTACGGATTTCTTAAACAATATTTCTCATAATTTGAAGTTAAGGGTAAATTAAATTTATATACCCCTATATCTATATAAATTTTAATACTTACATAAAATATTTAATTATATATATATAGATATATACATATATGTATATATCTATTAAAAATAATTTACAATTTTAAATATAATCTCATTTAATTACGTACACATATATATATATATACATATATACATACACGAATTATATTTGTAGTGTGTTTGATAGGTCTTAGTTACCATACCTTCAGCACGGTAACTAAATGGTAACATTAAACCATTTTAATTAACGGCAACAATATCCACACACACCGAACTTTAGCGTGAGAAACATTTATTTCTCAAACTGCAATACAATACAGTTATGTTTAGTTTATTTAATTCACCTGTGTGGAAATCTGCTGTGCTTGCAGATTCCCACACACATTTAATTGTATTCTAGAGTAAGTTAGAATTTAAGTACAATTTGAAAAATTAATCAAAAAATAAACGTGAACAGAAACAGTCGCACAAGCGGCTGTTCAAAACGGAAATTAAAGTGTTTTAATATAAAAACATATAATATGGCGATCCTGCCAATTGTTTCTTAAAACGCCGTAAATGTATTGTGAGATTTGTTCAATCGAAATAATCAGAAAAAAAAATATGAACTACACCTTCAAGCAATAAAAAAAAAAAAAAGTGATATTAAAGAAAAATTAAGAAATTTATTAAAATCTAAATAAAATAAGAGCAAAAAAAAAACATTGAAACATTATTTAGTGAACAAAAATATAAACAGCATCCTTTATTTTGAAACATGGAAAAACAATTCTATAAAAACATAAATAAACTCAAAAATATGGAAACTTAACAGTGAGAATTAAATGCCTACAACAAAACCCATTTTTATTACATAAATTAAACGAAAAAAAAAAAAAAATAATTGAATCCCTGCTTGTTGATTAAGTGATAGCTGATAAAAATTAATGTTAAATACAAAATGAACTTCCTAGTGCTAAAAGTATATACAAAAATTAAATTAATAAAATAAGAAAGGAAGAGAAGAAATGAAAATCAATGTGGCCAAAGAAGCAAGAAACAGGTGTGGCCGATACACCTGCAACGTACAAGAGGAAGCGACAACAACAGCAACTATAACAGCAACATCAACATCAACAATAACAGCAGCTGCAACAATCCACAACACCAACAGCGATAAACATAAAACATCGTAAGCGTTATTAATATAAAATTTAAATATTTTAAATAATAATTTATATCGACCTTGAATATTTTATTAGATGTATACATATAAATATCGCACAATAATTATATATATAAAAGCCAGTTGGTAATAATACCTACATAGAATATTTATTTTAATACCATTTTGTTAATACAAAATAATCAATGGAAATATACTAAGAATATGTTATGAAAACATACTCTGATTTAAAATCATATATAATTTAATTTTATTCCAAATCGGAAAGCTCATCCACAGGATGAGCTATTTTTTTATATAATGTATATTTTAGAAAGTACCTCGACCATACAGTAAGGGAAAAGGATCTTAAATTCATTTTATTTTTATGAACAAATTGATTGTGTTTTGGGATATTCGGACATACCCTTTTGGATCAGTTTTATTTACTTAAATAGAGAAAATAATATATTTTATTATGGGAAAGACCGAGTCGAAACTCGAAAAACCCAACGCTAATGTCATAACCAACGTTGAGGTTGTCGACCACACAAATCAATTGGATTCCTTGTGGTACCTCACATTGTGTCTAGTATTGGTAAGCGTGGCCAATTTATTACTGAAATTATATGTGCTCCACAAAAGATCTCTCCGTAAGAGGTATATGAGCAGAGGCGACAACCTTGATAAGGTTTAGACACGGCATTGCGAAAATCTCTAGGTAATTTTTTAATAAAGATATCCTGGGCAATATTTCGAACATATTAGAAATAACATTGAGTGACAGATCTTAATATATATGCTTTGAAATTTAAAATTTGGTATTGGTTTTAATTACCTGTTTTTGAGAATTGGCATTAATTGCCAATATTATTGATAATTGAACATTACGGCATATTGTGCCAGATAATTATTTATGAAAGGCAAAAATTTCATAATAATTTTATTGAATGAATTTGTTGGAATTAAAGTATAGTGAATGAATAAAATTATCTTTGGCATACAGTGCCATAGAATTACTATAGTGGAATTATTCACATGTACAGATTTTTTTATATCTCTTCTCAAATTTTTTTTTGGGCATTAATTGCCAATATAGCAAAAATTTTATCGGATATACTCTTAAATACCTTACGATTTTTAAATGATTTTGGAAATTTTTTGATTAGTATGCGAATATTTTGGCACCTAGTGATTTTGAATGTTTAGCATTACGGGCCAATACAATAAATTGACATTATA
Organism: Cordilura impudica; assembly: GCA_963682025.1. NCBI lineage: Eukaryota > Metazoa > Arthropoda > Insecta > Diptera > Scathophagidae > Cordilura > Cordilura impudica. The sequence continues at coordinate 195,701,158 of OY821520.1, read as the reverse complement.
TTTCTCTTTCAATGGGGAAATTTTAGTAACCTTTTATGACATTTCCCCATAGTCTCCCAAATTGTTTCAATTTTGATTTCTTACATAAACGCACAATTTTCCCCTATATAAATTGTCATAATTTTGGCTAAAGGTTGACCCTGATTTTATGGACTGGCAAGCGATACTCGACCAATGTAGGATCATAAGGGAAGAATTTGACAAATCCCATAAATGCCTCAATACTGATAGGCCTACCAAGGAGGAAACAGTTGAGAAACATCTAAAGAACCTCCACTTACGACTTGAGGAAATAAGAGTCTTATTAAACGTTAATTATCAGCGCCTAACATCCGCTCATAAGGTTGCGGCAGAGGGTTTTTTCATTGACCTAAGAGGTAAGCTGATTGGCGTAGCGTCCCGCAGGGGTATTGAGGTGAACTTGCCCGACTCATTACATGAGAGGATAGAATTTGGGGAGGATAAGGAACAACTGACAGTACAATTGGGGGAAAACAGCGACAAAATGCCACAAACAGCATCAGAATTTTTAAGAACAGCTTCCAGGATCATACCTGATTTCGATGGTAGGGCAGAGAACCTACAAAGTTTCTTAGATGCCCTGACACTTGTCGATTCGATCGCTGAAGGTCAAGATACGGTAGCCGTCAATCTGGTAAAAACCAAATTGAAGGGAACAGCTCGTACCCTTATAGAGGGTAATGAAGCAAATTTGGCCGGCATAATTGCAAGATTAAGGTCAACAGTCAAGGGTGAATCCGTTGAAGTCCTATCAGCGAGATTAATGAACTTGAAACAAGGTGGTAAGTCACCAAATGATTATACAAAAGAAATAGAAGACCTGGCAAAAAGGCTGCAAAGCGCCTATATAACGGACGGATTAACGACCACATTAGCCGAAAAATATACCACCAATATAGCTGTCAAAGCAATGACGAGGAGCTGTACTAATGAAAGAGTGGGCCTCGTAATGGAGGCTGGTCAATTTAGCACCCTTAACGATGCTATGGCCAAATTCATAAACAGCTCTACAGATGCGGCCAAAAATAATACAGTAATGTATTATAATAATGGTAGAAACGCAAACCGGTACCAAAGGCGTGGGCGACCAAACGGAAATTTTCGGGGACGCGGAAATGGAACAGTTTACCATAACCGCAATGATCAGGTCAATAATAGGAATGATTATGTCCAGGGCGGAAATAACGGTGGACAGTACAATCGCCGTGGCAATAACAGGAGTTACAACAATAGTAACAACAATGGCTATAGACGGATTAATGTCAGGCCAATACACATTGAAGAGGAAAACGACCAAACCCCAAGTACTCATTAAGCAATGACATTACAAACGGTAGAATCTTGAATATAAATTTAGGTCTAGCGTCATACATTTCATTAGCGTCAAAATTCAGTAATAATAGTTCTACATATTTAGTTGATACAGGTGCGGACATATCGATAATTAAAAATGGACAAATAGAAACAGGAAGAATAAACGCAAATCAGACCACTAGCCTACACGGCATTGGGAGTGGCACGATTTATACAAAAGGGAAAATTGAAACTGATCTTATATTCAATAACCTACTAATAAAACATGATTTCCATGTAATAGATGATAATTTTCCAATTCCATTCGATGGAATACTTGGACTAGATTTTATTAAAAACTACAACTGTGTATTGGAATACGGAATAGATCAAAATAGGATGGTATTAAGACCAGACGATTTCCCCGAAACCATATGTATACCAATGCGTGAATCTCCAAATATTAACATAGTATCATTACCAACGAGATCAGAGGTAATTAGGAAAATAAATATAAAATGTCCAAAAGGAGATGTATTTATCCCAAACCAGACACTTCAAGAAGGGATATACATAGCCAATACGATTTCGAGCTGTAAGCAATCGTTTGTTAGAATAATTAACACAACTAACAAAGACGTCACTATTTCAGGTTTTGAAGTCCAAACTGAAAGTTTGAATAATTATGAAATAGCAATGGCAACCGAAAGCCAAGATAGCGAAAAAAAGTTAGAAAAATTATCGAAGAAATTCCCAAAATTCGTTGAAAATGAACTAAAGGAACTATGTAGAGAATATATAGATGTATTCGCACTTGAAACTGAGAGAATCTCAGTGAATAATTTTTATAGGCAAAAGTTGCGTTTAAAGGACAACGATCCTACTTATATTAAGAATTATAGAATACCGCATACCCATAAGGAGGAAATTACAAAACAAGTAGACAAGTTGATACAAGATGGCATTGTAGAGCCATCAGCTTCAGAATTTAATAGCCCAATTTTACTAGTACCAAAAAAATCTATAGCCGGAAGTGAAGGGAAAAGATGGAGGTTGGTAGTAGACTATAGGGGAGTCAATAAAAAATTAATTGCAGATAAATTTCCATTACCAAGAATAGATGATATTCTCGACCAACTTGGTCGAACCAAATATTTTTCTTGCCTTGATTTAACATCCGGATTTCATCAAATTGAATTAGATGAAGAATCCAGAGATATTACATCATTCTCAACGGATAAGGGTTCATTTCGTTTTAAACGCTTACCGTACGGGCTTAAAATAGCTCCAAATTCATTTCAGAGAATGATGACCATAGCATTTGCTGGACTATCACCAGCACAAGCTTTTCTGTATATGGATGATTTGGTTGTATTAGGTCGTTCTGAAAAGCATATGTTAAAAAATTTAACAGATGTTTTCGAAACATGCCGTAAATATAATCTTAAATTGCATCCAGAAAAGTGCTCATTTTTTGGTCACGAGGTGACTTATTTAGGTCATAAATGTACAAACAAAGGCATTCTTCCAGACGATAGCAAATTCAAGATAATTCAAGACTATCCAACACCTAAAAATGCCGATGAAACTAAACGATTTGTTGCATTTTGCAATTATTATAGACGTTTTGTTCCAAATTTTGCGGAACACGCTCGCCTTTTAACGAGGCTATGTAGGAAAAATGTAAAATTCGAGTGGAGCGAAGACTGTGAAAAAGCATTCGAATATTTAAAGGATTCATTAATGAGTCCAAGGATACTGCAATATCCAAATTTTAATGAAAAATTTTGCATTACAACCGATGCAAGCAAATATGCATGCGGTGCCGTACTAAGCCAAGAGTACGACGGGCTACAACTCCCTATAGCATATGCTTCCAGGTCATTCACCAAAGGTGAATCAAATAAGTCTACTATCGAACAAGAACTAGCGGCTATACACTGGGCAATTACGTATTTCAGACCATATATTTATGGCACTAAATTCATTGTAAGAAGTGATCATCGACCACTGTCATACTTGTTTTCAATGAAGAACCCTTCTTCAAAATTGACGCGAATGAGGTTAGAATTAGAAGAATATGATTTTACCGTAGAGTACTTGAGGGGAAAAGATAACCACGCTGCAGATGCTTTATCTAGAATAGACTTCAATGACATAAAGAATATAAGAAATGTCTATATGGTAAAGACAAGATCGAGATCTAAGACAGCGATGGGAACAAAGACAAAGAAAAAAAATAATAGTATAACGGAAACTCCAAAGATATATGAAACATTGACCATAAAGGAGGTCAGGAAAATAGTTCGCCTAAAGTTTGACCTACAAGGTAGAACACTAAGGTGTTACCTTAGAAAAGGAAAAACAACTTTAGAAAAAATAATTATTAATGACCTTGTTGTTAATGGGAAAATTGATTTAGGTCAATTATTCTCTAGGTTGGAAAATATAACCGACAATAAAGGCATTGATAAATTGCAACTCACATTAGATGATGAGATATTTAAAGGGATCCCAATTAATGAATTTAAGAGTACAGCGAACAAAGAACTCAAAAATTTAATAATAGCGTTAACGCCAAGAAGAATTAAAATAACTGCTGACGAGCAGAAACATGAAATATTGGAGAAATATCACAACGATCCGTTATATGGCGGTCATCCGGGAATAGAAAGGATGACGGCAAAATTAAGGGAAAAATATTTCTGGAACGGAATGTCTAGAGACATCCGTAATTACATAAGGAAATGTAAACAGTGCCAGACTAATAAGACACAACCTAAAACAAAGGAACCAATGACAATAACAGAGACGCCAGCCCGGGCATTTGACATCATTGTTATAGACACAATTGGACCTTTTATAAGATCAAATAATGGCAGCGAATACGCTGTAACCATTATATGCGACCTGACTAAATACTTAGTCACTATACCTATTCCTGATAAGCAGGCAAAGACCGTTGCTAAAGCAATTTTTGAAAATTTTATTTTAATTTATGGTCCTATGCATAGGATTCTAACTGATATGGGAACTGAATACAAAAATCAGACCCTGCAAGAACTTTGTCAGCTGTTGAACATTGAGTATGTCACATCAACAGCTTACCATCACCAAACTCTAGGTACAATAGAAAGATCTCACAGAACATTCAATGAGTATGTTAGGTCATATATTTCATTGAACAGAACAGATTGGGATGAGTGGCTAAAATACTTCACGTATTGCTTCAATACGACGCCATCCACTGTTCATGGTTATTGTCCATATGAGTTGGTGTTTGGTAAGAACAGTCCTGATCTAAAATTTCTTAATTCGAATGTAGTAGACCCACTGTATAACATAGAAGCATATGAGAAAGAAGTAAAGTATAGACTTCAGCAGGCGCAACAGCGCGCCAAAAGCTTATTGGATTATGAAAAGGTTAACAGTAAGTCACAATACGACAGGGTTACAAGACCAATTGATATTCGAATAGGAGATTTAGTCCTGACGGAAAACAGTGCAGGTCATAAATTGGATAAGTTATTTAAAGGCCCATACTCAGTTAGGGAAATCGACAATTTAGGCAACTGCACATTATCCATAAGCGATAATAAAACGGTCAAGGTACATAGGAATAGACTAAGAAAATTTTGTAAATAATGTAAATGATTATATACATATAAACTAAACTAAAATCTAGATAAACATTTTTATATAGTTTTGAAAAAAAAAAAGATAAATATTTGAACTAAAATATAAAATATAATTAATTAAACAATTAAACAATTAGATTAATTAAATAAAACCATATATAGAACCTAACACCTTAATTTAACCTTCCTTAATTACAAATTTTATAACTATAAATTTTAAATTAATCTTTAGTTTACGGAAATTTTTTTAATAATGATAATAAAAAATTAAAATAACATAACATAGTTTTTTTTTTAACATTAAAATTAAAATTTAAATAAAAACAATTAATTAAAAATACATTAATATTGATAATGTCAATTTTTTATTTAATTTTGTAAAATTATAACAATTATAAATAAAATTCTTTAAATTGTAATTAAAATCATAATTAATTAAATCAAAAATCTAAATTTAAGAAAGTATAAATTTAAAATGTATAAACTAAATAATAATTTGAGATAAAATTTAAAATCAAAATTTTTTTGCAGACAATTGACTGGCCAGCATTCGCCTGCAAAAGAAATTAAACAACAAAAATTTTCAAAATTATAAATACATATTATATTTTTAATTTTTCTATTTGAAAAGGGGAAGGAATGGTCCCCATTAAATTTAAATTGTTAATAATCAAAAAAAAAAAAAAAAAACTTTAACATTAAATATGATCATTTTTAATTTTAATTATAACAGCACTAAAGAATGGTCAATCGATTATTGATCATTCTTTCTCTGAAAAAGGGAGGTGTAGTGTGTTTGATAGGTCTTAGTTACCATACCTTCAGCACGGTAACTAAATGGTAACATTAAACCATTTTAATTAACGGCAACAATATCCACACACACCGAACTTTAGCGTGAGAAACATTTATTTCTCAAACTGCAATACAATACAGTTATGTTTAGTTTATTTAATTCACCTGTGTGGAAATCTGCTGTGCTTGCAGATTCCCACACACATTTAATTGTATTCTAGAGTAAGTTAGAATTTAAGTACAATTTGAAAAATTAATCAAAAAATAAACGTGAACAGAAACAGTCGCACAAGCGGCTGTTCAAAACGGAAATTAAAGTGTTTTAATATAAAAACATATAATATATTAAATAAATCAAATCTACATACCCCATATTTATATAAATTAAAAAACGTTTTTCAATTGATTTATATATAATTTTGAAGATGATTTTTTATTTAGTAATCAATGAATTACCTGATAAAAGAATTAAATACTATAATAATTATAATTTTAATTTTTAATTTTATTTATACTTTTAATAAATTAAAATATTACATTTAAATTATACAAAACTAATTTATTAATAATTAAATTTAGAATAAACTATTTAAAAAAATAATTTTGAAAAACCGTTTTTTTTTTCTCAACTAAATAGATATATATACATATAAATTAAGATTAATCATGTAAAATAAGTATATTTTTAATTGTACTTATTTTAATTATTTTGTAGATGTTTTCAAGGAAGTGTAAAAAAAAAAATTTATGCAAAACATAAAAAAAAAAAAAAATTTTATTTTTTTGGATACCGCTTTCTTATCATTTCCAATATATCTATTTCCAGCGCTAATTCTTCCTGATTTGAAAGCGCAAGTGCCCTCAATTCAGTGCCAACCATTACACTGAATACGTCGTACCGATCAAGCGGTTCGCCATACCGGGGAATAGTTCTATGCAGTATTGCAACCTTATCACCCAAAATTTTTTTTTCTAAATTATTCGCAATTCTTTTGCCTACTTCAGCTGATTCGTTAATTGCTGTTGACGTTGCATTTATTAATTGTTTCAAATTGCTCCTTTTTAAAAAACCTTCTTCAGAATTTCGAGAGGGACGATGTATTGCAATGGATTTGTCCGATTTCGCATTTGCATTTTGCGGTGCATTTATTGCTGGCGAAGCTTGTTTTTTAAAATTATATGATTTTAGAAAACACTCTTTGGCATTTGAAGAGGGTCGATGAATTGCACTTGCTTGCGTTCTTCCCGAGATTTCGCTAAATTGCATAGAACCGCTTGCCGATGCGAAGATTTCAGGTAATGGTTGCCGACACATCGATCCCGAATAATTTAATGATGACTGCACTTTGCCTGCACTTGCGTGATCTGAATATTGTGGCAATTCAAAATTTCCGCTGTCATCATTAAGCAATTCGTCTAAATAAATAGAAAATAAAATAGTTTTCATAAATTGATTGCATATCCGATGTTAGAAATATTTGTCAACCTTGTACTTACTTATATTTCTTTCGATTATCTTATTTGTGTCTTCACTATTGGCAGCACATCCAATTCGCCTTTTTTTTGGACGGTCCTGTGGCGGATTTTTTTCTTTTATACAGATGATGCTGCTTCCTGAAAAGAATTAAAAAAAAACCATGATCCAGCTGTAATATTAATAGACCCAGTGATTTATTTCCAACGATATATATCATAAATTTTTACCCGAGTTTAAATTAAAGTTAATGATTTCAATGGGTTTGAAATGGTGCGTGGTAAAGAAGAAGAAAGCATATATTTCAAAAATTCATAACTGCACTGTATTCTTAATCGGACCGTTTTTTTTTCCTACATTTACAGCGCGTTTGCATATTATGAAAATGTAGTATGTATGTGATTACGATGGAAATGTAGCTAATTTATTTTAGATTTAAAAAAAAAAAAAAAATAAGTTGTTCAGTACTAGATTTGTGTAAAATTTAACAAAAAAACTGTTCAAGTTTGCATTTACTATAAAATGATATATAGTTATGATATTACATTAGAAAATTACAACGCAATGTCTAGAAAATTGACACTTAGAAACAAACAAATGCGAAGAATATAATTTAAAAGAAAAATAAATAATGTTTATTAATACAAATGAAAATTATAAAAAAAAAAAAAATTTGGTAATTCAATAGTTAAAATTTTTTATAGTTATTAGTTTGTATTAAAAAATGAGGCTTAAGTCTCGTTTAGGTGCACCTCTCCGTTCCAAATTTTCACCACTCGTTACACTTTTTAATGCGATAAAATTTTTTTTTCCGTAAGCCAATATTTCCCCAGTTATAGACCTACAAAGTTTTAACATTGAGTTCGATATAACTTGAACAATTCTAATTGAACTTTAGCAATACATGTATGATTTGAAAGCTTATTAAAGTACGTTTATTTTGATATAAAAAGAAATTAGAAATCCATTAAAACATTATGTACCAAAATAATTTTCTTTATTTTTAAGATGCAGTTTTTTGCCAATAATTCATTTTATTTTAATAGAACGCTATTACAAGAACAAAATATATGTTAATTAGTACATTCGTAGAATTAACAGCTTCTATTTAAGAGATAGTTTCACCTTTAAACCCTTTGTAATCCTGAGATGTCAGGGGTTAAAAAAAAGTACAAGTTGCTAGGCTAAAATTACAATTAGGTAACATGCACTGAAACGAGTAAATCGCGAAAAATAAAATAATATGCAACTTTAACTTGTAACATATTCAGCACTTTAAGAGTCAAAAAATCATAAAAGACAGCAAAAAATTCCTTGTGACCCCTACTTTTATTATAAATGTGCAAATACATATGTTACATATGTAATTTCGTCTGATAATTTATAATTACAGCTTTTCACAAAAACTCTTTATCACAAATGCACAATCTTGAACAGGTTCACAATTGGTTAAAAAATTTTGAACTTTTTTATTTTGAAATTAATTTTAATTTTTCTTTCTTTTTTTGGGAAACAATTATAAAATAAATAAAAAAAAAAATTTAATAATTGCACTTCTAAACAAATGCTATGTGTGTTTTATTACTTACTCGATTCGTCTGCGGTATGTTCTTCATTTTTTCTTTTGCTGCTACATGGCTTTTTTTTAAAATCTTTCAAAAAAGACATTTCCTCAAAAAAAAGCCATGTAGGTTTTCGTTCCTCTTCTTCCAGGTATTTAACATCTCTAAGATACCCATGCCGTAACCATTCTATCCTTTTAATTACATCATATCTGTCTGGGTTGTCCAACACCTCTTCCATTTTTATCCTAAGATGATGATGGTAGAAATTTTTATCCTAAGATGATGATGGTCGAAATTTTTATTCGACACTCCGCAATTGCAATGGTTGTGGGAATTGCATTTTTTTTCCTCACCAAACCGTTTTCGTCCGAATTGTGTGGGAGGTTTAATTTTTTTTTTCTTTCCCTTTGTGAGCGGGATGATTATTTTTTTTTATTATTCCCTTCTGTAAAAAAATTTCTTCCCTCGATTTCAAATTTAATAGTATATACATTTCTTTTGTACATATTTGAATTGAAATTTTTTTTTTTGCTTTTTTTAGAAACCAACGCGCGTTCGCTGCAATGAAAACTAACTGTAAATTTATAGTTTGTTGAAAAGGTTACTGAGTTTGAAAGGGGAACAAGGAACAAGGAATTGAAACAAATATAAATGTCAAAGAGATGCCACTGAAACAAAGATTTGCTTGACGTCAAATTCATGAATTTTTCATTTGGAAAGTGTTTAAAGCGGGATATACACGGTCAAAATGATTGAACTGCATTTTGGTGGTATTAGTGAAAATGTTTTGGTATGTGTAACACCGACGATGATTGAGCAAAATTAAAAATTTAAGATTTTCTGCATGCATGACGTACGAATTTGCTGTGTATATCGTTGATTGATCGGTATAATAAAATATTTTTGATAGTTACAAACAGCAGCACTCATTATACCCAAACCACATAGAGGTGTGAATATAACAAGAGTATAAAAACATTTCTTATCGTAGGATTGTTTGGTGAATGGTTGTATATGTTAGGTGTTTTTTTTTCAAACATTTCTTGGCCGGTGGGATTGTTTGGTGAATGGTTGTATATGTTAGGTGTTTTTTTTTCAAACATTTCTTGGCCGGTGGGATTGTTTGGTGAATGGTTGTATATGTTAGGTGTTTTTTTTTCAAACATTTCTTGGCCGGTGGGATTGTTTGGTGAATGGTTGTATATGTTAGGTGTTTTTTTTTCAAACATTTCTTGGCCGGTGGGATTGTTTGGTGAATGGTTGTATATGTTAGGTGTTTTTTTTTCAAACATTTCTTGGCCGGTGGGATTGTTTGGTGAATGGTTGTATATGTTAGGTGCTTTTTTTTCCAAACATTTCTTGGCCTGTGGGATTGTTTGGTGAATGGTTGTATATGTTAGGTGTTTTTTTTTCAAACATTTCTTGGCCGGTGGGATTGTTTGGTGAATGGTTGTATATGTTAGGTGTTTTTTTTTCAAACATTTCTTGGCCGGTGGGATTGTTTGGTGAATGGTTGTATATGTTAGGTGTTTTTTTTTCAAACATTTCTTGGCCGGTGGGATTGTTTGGTGAATGGTTGTATATGTTAGGTGTTTTTTTTTCAAACATTTCTTGGCCGGTGGGATTGTTTGGTGAATGGTTGTATATGTTAGGTGTTTTTTTTTCAAACATTTCTTGGCCTGGGATTGTTTGGTGAATGGTTGTATATGTTAGGTGTTTTTTTTTCAAACATTTCTTGGCCGGTGGGATTGTTTGGTGAATGGTTGTATATGTTAGGTGTTTTTTTTTCAAACATTTTTTTTCAAACATGTTGGGTGGGATTGGCCGAGACATGTTGTATACATTTATACGGACCACCGAGTTGCATTGAAATTTATATGTCACAGATGGGTAAAAAAAATCAACAAGGCCTGGCGTGAATTAGAAACTAAGTTATATCTTGAACAAGTCTAGTTTAGGGGCGATGCCTCGATATTTTTTTTTTGGGGTGGGTGAGTGATCCAGGATGATAATTTTTTTTGTCGGTCGAGCCGACAATTTTGTTATTTAGTATCGGATTTCGAGTTATATATTCGTTTGAAAGCTTAGTTGAGCGTCTTCTATATGGTATTTTAAAATTTGAAATCCATTAACCCATTATGAATCTATTGAAAATTTTGCATTTTTGTGAGAGAGTTTGTTTCAATGTGGGATTATCTCGTAAATAGACGTATTAAATGTATGGTTTTATATTAACTGAATAAAAGGTGGGTCCATAAGCTTTATTTTTATATATGTCATGATCCTTCACCCTTCACCCTTTCAAGAAGCGTAAGACGGAATGAAAAGAAATATCAAATATAAAAAAAAAAAAAAAGGAATGAGAGAATTGCTTGGAATAGCCGAGAACCGGCAAATATCTTTCCCTTCTTATTCCCCTAATCGCAAACATCAACAAACTCAAGAATTGCTCAACAAAAATTGCCTTGTGTTAACTCTTCGAAAATTTCCTTAAGGTGCTATTACACGAAGTATTTTTTACATATGTACTGTCACTTTTTTTATCCATATGAAATTCTTCATGTCTGTCAAAATTGTCTTTTACATACGATTCATAATTTTTGCTACCACACGTGCATATGTATTTCCGTATGACATAACCTCTAAATGTAAACAACAGCTGCTTTAATTTGTGAATTTACAAAAATTTATTGTTAAAAAATATTTTTTAATTGTTAATTAATACTAAACAATTTATTTTTCTTTCAATATTAATCTTTAAAATTTACTATGTTTTTCTTTCGCCACAAGCAGTGTTGTATTTTCATATGTTTGTCATGCAAAAATAGAACCTGTTCTAATTGAAAAATGTACATATGACTTTCCTCATGTATTGTACATAAACAATGTTTCATATGTATCACACGATGTGTACAACTTTTGTTGTGGGAAAATTTGACAGTACATATGTAAAAAACACATCATGTAATAGCCCTTTAGCACGATTATGTGATGCCACATTATTACATTGTTTTTTTATTTCATTTACATTGATTTTGTTTGTACAGATCATTTATGAGGCAATTGTATTGCAAAATTTGTTTCTTTACCAATTTTAGAAATATTTTGGTTTAAAGTATTGCGTTTAATGATTGATATATGAATACTTTTTATTTGAAATTGGCAACATTAAATGCAATTCAGTAAAAAAATTCACCTAAAAAAAAACCATCTGAGATGAATTGTAGAAAAGATAAATCGAAAAAAAAAACGTTACTCTCCCATTTTTTGCTTTAACATTTTACATCAATCTTGAAATGAAAGTGAATTGTTTATATCGCAATTTGAAAACCAATTCTTTTAAAAGTGCTATTTAAAATAATAAATTGAAGTGAAAACAAAAAATAAAATATTTGTTAAACTAATTGAATAAAAATTAATTTTAGAAAAGTGTTACGTTTACTTATTTCATATTTTATTTGTGCATTCCTCTTCATCTCTAATTAAATTTTGTTGGTAAGTTGTAGTCTGAAATATAAAATTTTGTGAAGGCGCGAATATAATGCATACACCAGGCAAGCAAATCATTTTTGGTGCAACACATTGAAGAAACACCTTGCATAAGATCCAATTTGCCATATATATCTTAGTCAAATTGGGTTTGTAAAAATTGCCATAAGATACAGTTTATCATATAAATCTTATTCAAATTGGGTTTGTATGTGTTTATTACATCCATTAATCAGTAGTCCAAAAATTATCCCTATGGGACAACTCTTAGTCATAGGCCCCATATAGAGCTGCTTCCCGATCTTCACTTAAATCTATCAAAAAACAAAAATATTGCACAGATTTTTCTCAAATTTGGTTTGTGTATATTTTTGCAAAATACAAGAGACCTTACCAAACATGGTCAGGATCGGTCCATTTTTGGGCCTAGTCCCCATATAGATATAGCATCCGATATGAACTTTTTCATATTCGAAGTAAAAAAGATAATAAAAATGCAAAATATTTATAACAAATTTGGTTTATGATTATTTTCTATATCCAGTTAGTTGGGTCTAAAAGTGAGGGTCTCTAAACGAATGCTATAGGGGGGTATCGTATAGTCGATCTAGACCGAGTATAATTTTCTTACTTGTTTTAATTTTGCACAAGATAACTTTGATAATTGTAAGCTATTTCTTTTTACTATAATGAAATTAAATGAAATTTAATGTAAATATTTACATTGTGAATGTTACATTTTGTGCGTAAATAAACCAATAATTAAAAAAAAATAATTTATCACCAGATTTGAACATAAGAATCGCGTTGAAGTCTGCCCACTGATCTGGAAATTTTCCTTTTTTAAGCATGCATAACAAAGTTGTATTATTAGGTGAACCAAAAATCTTATTGCAAATGTTCATGATGAATAGGTAAAGAAACATCATTTTCTATTGTTTGAATGAGGAGGTTACTTAGAAATGGAGCAACAGACTGATATGCACGTGTATAGTAGATCTGTATAGTAAAAGTAGTCAAGAAAAATTAAATTCACGTCGAATTTGTTGAAAATATGTTAATACAGAAAAAACAAAACAAATTGCTTAAGTTTCATGATAGTTTTTGGTGTCCATTAATAAACTAACCCAACATCGTTGGACGTAAAACTCTTTCTCTAAACTCTTCGCATAGGGTATCGAAAAATCTTCGTAGTCAACCTGTGCTTGTTTTATTATAAATTTTTTTTTTATGTGTAAACATCTATACGCGCAGGGGGGTAAATTTCTATTTCATAATACAATCACAAAAATAGCGTAACTCATATCGGTGTGAGCTGAAGCAGATAAAGCTGTGTGACTTATGATTGTATTGGCGAAAAATTATGATATGTTCTTTTCTAAACATTTTCCAATTGTAAATCAGAAACCATCAATATAATTTCAGAAAACATCATTCGAGTTTCAGAAAACATCATTTGAATTTCAGAAAACATAAATATAATTTCAGAAAGCATCATATGAATTGCTGAAAACATTAATTGTATTTCAGAAAATATGAATTCATTTTCAGAAAACATCAATTGCATTTCAGAAAACATCAATTGAATTTCAGAAAACACCATAATCGACTTATTTTTTATGCACTGTAAATTATGATATTGAAGTTTTCTTTAATTATTTGATGTTTACACATCTCCCTTGTGATCGGACTCACATGATTTTTTTATTCGGGTACACTATTTCGATTTTTAAATCATACATACAAAATTGGGTCTTGTTTAAGAATTTGCTTGGAGTATTCGTACAATTATTTAGTTTGAGCCAAAAATTTTGGGTTCCAATTGAAGTACGTTCAAAAAAACACTCTTTACCAAGTAGTTTTCATATTTCTACAATTGAGGCGTTGGCTTTTACAATTACAGCTGAAGGTTTGTGTTGCTTTATATCGTTAATATTTGATGGGGGAGTTACGTCCATATCATTGAGGCCAGCCAGCAGGCTGAATCTGTTGCTTTAATTTGACGCGATGTTCGGATTAACAAAACCAGGAGGAAGTTTTCTCATCTTCTTATTCACAAGCTTTCTTTTTTGATGAAGTGATGGCCCCTTGTGCCATCACTAAATTTTTAATCCTGTTTTAATCTGAATTGACTGCGACGTGAGCTCAAATGAGATCAATAATAGGCAATTGCAAAAACAAAAATATACACTTGTTATTAATTTTAAATAGTTGTACTGTAAGCGCTTTAATTATTTACACGACCGTTCGTAAAGAGAATTATATTCGAAATGAAAAATGTTGAAGAAAAATATTGTAAAACCTATATTATATGTTAAAGTTACATATCAATAAAATTCATGCAGTATATTGCTGTGTTAAATACATTTTTTCTGTTTAAATTTCATCACTAATACATTTTCATATATAAGATGAAATAAACCAATGGTGTATTAATTTCCATGATAATAATGATATAAACACATTTTATTAACAATAACTCTATTTTTTTTTTTTATAACGTAATTAATTGGTGTTTCATTTCAAAAAGCATCAATACAATTTCAGGTAACATTAGTTTCATTTCAGAAAACATCGTACAATGTCAGGAAACTTTTATTCACAGAATGAATTTACTGCGATGGAGAACAAATACCTCCAGAAAATTGCAGACAAAAATTTTTACATAAAGAAGCTGGAAAAAAAATTGACGGCGTTGGAGGAACTTAGTCTAAATTTACCTATATCACATGCAAATGCCAGTAAGGAGGCTGTAACATTTGCAAAAATGATTATAAAAAAAGATGGAAAATTCAATGAGGACGAATTTGCCATATGTTCAAATATACAGTATACGTCATCCAAAGCGTATACTGTTATGAGAGAAAGATTCAAATTCAATATGCCTTCGGAGGCGTTATTGAATGAATCCAAAGCAATTAAATGTTACACAGCAGGAATCAATAAGGAGGTAATGGAAAAGTTGGAAAACCTCACAAAAAATTTACTACCTAGAGAAAAGGAATGCACAATTAACATGGACGAGATGTTTTTAGCACGTGATCTAGAATACAATAGGTGGTGAAACAGAAAAAAAAGGTGCTGAAAGGGTTTTATGTTTCCTTTTGAAAAGTTGTTTCAGTAGCTGGTGTTTTATAATTAGCTACTATAACACTCCAAGTACCATTACCTCCGATGACATGGAAAAGTACTTGACGGAAAATATAAATGCCATTAATGAAATTGGACTTAATGTTACGTCTGTTATTACGGATCAGGCATCACATAACATGAAATTGTTTCAAAATTTAGGAGTAACTGAAGAAGAGCCTTACTTTTTAAGTCCCACGAATCAAAAGATATACGTTATTTATGATTACTGTCACACGCTAGTTACGACACCCAGCACACCAACAACAACAACAACCATCACTACACTACCACCACCAAAACCACGGAGGGCATAATGCTGAACAACGCACATTATACAATACACTTTAGTTCATTACCCATATCAATCATTACATTGTATCAATAAATATTTACAAATCAGTTCTGAGAATTCTTTAAACCACTTTAAATCCACTTAAATGGCAATTGCAACATGAACATAATAAGCAATTAATTTTAGGTCAAACTAAATTTTATTTATTCAAATTCTTGTTAATTATGGAATGTAATTTTTATTATCAACTAATTTTGTTTACCCAAATTCTTGGAAACTTTAGAATGCATTTTTATTTACTTTCATTACTTTCTTGTATCCCCTTTTTTTTGTTAAGTTAAGTTACTATAAGAACAATATCAAAAATAAAATCAGTGTGTGTTGAGTTCAGAAAAGAACAAGTTGTGTTTTCTTTTAAACCCTGATAGCTTACATATCATAACTGGCGCAGTCAATAGTTCAGTGAACGGTTTCGGTGTCTTTTTTAAAAAGTGTCCTTTTTTTTTACAAATAAGAAGAGAAAAAGAATATATATAATAAAATAAACCGTATACAAAAACACAGAAAAAAAAAAAACAACTTAAGTGTTCTAAAAAGAAAAATATTCCTGAAAAAAAAGGAAAAGTGAAAAAAGACTTTCAAATTCACCAGAAGGCAACCAAACTCAAAAGACGACATCGAGTTAAACAACCGTGGGTTTTGACCCTTAATTCACTGGAACCCCACTCCCAATAACAAGGATAACAACAGCACAATCACCATAGCATGTGGTTCATCTTAATATTCCTGATCGGGTGCATGTAAGTGTTTTTGTGATGTTGTATACACAATAGTAAAATAAAATTGTTTGTAAAATATTTTTTTTTAAGTAGAAAAAAAAAACAAGATAAATGAAATAATTTAACCTTAAGTAAAGAAAATATAATAAGCTAAATATTTAACTTGCTATAATACATGAGATTTTAATAGTATCGAGGGCATATCGGTACACAATTAAAACTCAGTATTTGAAACGAAAATACATGAAATTTTAATAAGAAGATACATACACTTGTATCGAAGGCATATCGATACAAATTAAAAAAAAAAAAAAAATATATATATAAAAGAAACAGAATAAAAGCGATTTCAATTGAAAAAAAAAAGTATCGAAGGTATATCGGTACACAATTAAAACTCAGTATTTGAAACGAAAATTCGTGAAATTTTAATAGGAAGATACATACACTTGTATCGAAGGCATATCGATACAAATTAAAAAAAAAAAAAAAAATAAAATATATATATATAAAAGAAACAGAATAAAAGCGATTTCAATTGAAAAAAAAAAAAAGTATCGAAGGTATATCGGTACGAATCTATAAATTAAATATCCAATCGCTAACAACATACCTTAAATACCAAGTTAGACTAAATAGCCAAATTTTCTTTTATGCCGAATAGTAAAGAACCAAAACAGAAACTCCGTTTCATTCCTTATAAGCTAAGGAAGTTTGCTAGCTTGACATCTATCCCTGAAAACAATAATTCTACCTTCGCTGAGAAGTCAGATACAAGTCTCACCAAAAGTAACTCGACCATTTCGGACCTTAGTTCTTGTTCCATTTCCGACACAATGTCAACGGAGCAACCCACACAAAACCAAGCGGATAATCAAATCGATATTTTCAATTCATTGAGAATACCCGATGCGATTAAGGATTTGCCGAAATTCGACGGTAATCCTAGACTCCTTTATGAATTCCTTAACAACGTTGAGGAAATCCTTCTTTACATACGGGGTACAGACAATACTCCTTACGGCCAAATTTTACTAAGGGCCATACGAAACAAGATTGAAGGACAGGCAAATGAGGTCCTTAATATGTATGGGACTCCGCTCATTTGGGACGATATAAAGAACAATCTCGTTCTACATTACTCCGACAAACGGACCGAAACGTCTCTAATAAGAGACCTACATACCGTTAAACAATTTAACAAAACTATTGAGTCTTTCTACGGAGAAATTATTGAACTCCAATCCGCCCTTTGCAACAACATACTCATTCACGAAAAAGATACTAGAGTCATTGACGCAAAAAAGTGCCTTTACTCTGAGATGTGCCTAAACTCTTTCCTTAGTGGCCTTAATGAACCACTAGGATCGAGAGTAAGGGCAATGCAA
Organism: Cordilura impudica; assembly: GCA_963682025.1. NCBI lineage: Eukaryota > Metazoa > Arthropoda > Insecta > Diptera > Scathophagidae > Cordilura > Cordilura impudica. Next base: position 195,683,292 of record OY821520.1, on the reverse strand, counting down.
CCAACTTCACTTTCCACAGCACTATCCTGTTGCATAAAGGAACAGAATATTTCTTACCAAAGAGTTCCAACATCCAATAAAGGGTACTACTCCCAATACAAACCATATGATAACCCCTTTCACAGGGATCAAAAATACCAACCTCCGCGTAGACAACAACAGCCCCAACCGACTAACTGGAACCATAATTGGCAGCGGAATTACGATCGCAGGGATCAAAAATACCAACCTCCGAATAGACAACAACAGCCCCAACAGATTAATCAAAATTTTAGGAACCAATATCCTCCAAACAATTTCAGGCACCAAAACATTCCACAAATAAAAGCGAGCCCTAGTCAGCAAACCCGGTTTGCTGGAAACCCAAATTTCAATTTCCATGAGACAATCTCTTCCAACAATTACCAGCAATTGGATAAATATATCGATAGCGACCCAAACAACTTCAACAGTGATCAAAATTCTCGCCAACGAGATATTTTTTTTGATAACCCCCATTTAAACGGACCAAGTACCTCCGATGATGATAAACGACAATTAGATGAACATTACAATACTGAACCGACCAACATTGAGGAAACCCAAAATTTTTTTACCACAGCCTCGAACAACCAACCGGCTACATAGACCCAGCGAAACATCCATCAACCTTACCCTACATAACAATACATCTACCTTCTGGCAAACCCCTTAAATTTCTTTTAGACACTGGAGCATCTTCGTCTTTTATAAACCCCGAATACATTTTACCCAAAGATCAAATTAAATGTGACCCAATCACAATTACGACCGTTTTCAAAAGTTACCAAGTAAACAAACAAACAATATTACCAACATTTTCGGAATTTAATCAAACAGGATCATTCAAATTTCTCATTTTCAAGTTCCATAATTTCTTCGATGGCCTTTTGGGTATGGACACATTACTTTTGCTTAACGCCAAAATTGACCTCGTGAACAGAACCCTAATTACAGGTAATGCCATTAATAATATCAACCTTAAAACTAATCAATCAACTGGTATTCTAAATATACCAGCAAATTCGAAAATACTAGTAGAATTACCCATTAATAAGCAGAATGGCACTGTCTACATAAATTCCATTGAATTGAACCCTAAGCTTTTCGTTAGTCCAGGTTTGTACAATGTTAGACTCGGGCGTGGCTACGTCGAGATAACAAATTTCTCGCATGTAGACCAAACATTTTTATTAGAATCCCCATTGATCGCTGAGCAATACGATGCAACAAATTACATCGAACTAAACAATTTTAACGTTAGTTATAGTAATACTGAAACCACAAATGATCAGTCAACTCCATTAAATTTGAATGATCTATTAAGAACGGATCAACTCAATAACGAAGAACGAAGAAAAATTGTGAAACTGTGTAGGAAATTTAGCGATCTTATTTACAAGGAGAACGAACCACTTTCATTTACTAACAAGATAAAACATAAAATAATTACCAACGACGACATTCCCATTTATACAAAATCATACAGATACCCGTACGTACATAAACAGGAAATACAAACACAAATAAACAAGATGCTGGAACATAATATCATTCAGCATAGCTATTCACCCTGGAGCTCTCCAGTATGGATAGTTCCTAAAAAAACTGACATCCACGGTAATGAAAAATGGAGATTAGTGATCGACTATAGGAAACTCAACGACAAAACTATATCCGACAGATACCCAATACCAAATATATCTGAGATATTAGACAAACTTGGCAGATGCTTGTATTTCACTACATTAGATCTGGCCAGCGGTTTCCACCAAATCGAGATGGATCCTAGACACATACAAAAAACAGCCTTTACAGTGGAAAATGGTCACTATGAATTTACTAGGATGCCATTCGGTTTGAAAAATGCCCCAAGTACATTTCAGAGAGTAATGGATAACGTCTTAAAGGATCTAGTGGGAAAAATATGTCTCGTTTACCTTGACGATATCATCATTTACTCTACGTCCTTACAAGAACATTTGGAAAGCATAACTCAAGTATTCGAGAGACTCAGAGAGGCTAATTTTAAAATTCAAATGGACAAGTGCGAGTTCCTCAGGAAGGAAATATCCTTTTTAGGGCACATCATAAATTCAGAAGGGATTAAACCAAACCCGGCAAAAATCGAAGCAATAAAAAACTTCCCAACACCTAGAACCCGTACCGAGATTAAAGCCTTCTTGGGACTTATTGGTTATTACCGTAAGTTCATTAAAGATTTGGCCAAACTTACCAAACCCCTTACTCTATGTTTAAAAAAGGGCGCAACCATTACAATGAACCAAAACTACATCGAAGCATTCAAAACCTGTAAAGATTTATTAATGAACGACCCTATTCTCCAACACCCTGATTTCACTAAACCATTCATCCTTACAACGGACGCAAGTAACATCGCATTGGGAGCGGTCTTATCCCAAGGTCATATAGGAAGCGACAAACCAATTTGTTTCGCGAGTCGCACACTATCACAAACCGAATGTAACTACTCCACAATAGAGAAGGAGTTACTTGCTATAGTTTGGGCGGTCAAATATTTCCGTCCTTACCTTTTTGGAAGGAAATTCAAAATTTTTACGGACCACAAACCTCTTACCTGGGTGATGAACTTGAAAGAACCCAACTCCAAACTAGTAAGATGGAGGTTAAAATTGGAGGAATATGATTATGAAATTATCTATAAAAAAGGTAAACATAATACAAATGCTGATGCTCTCAGCCGTGTCAAAATAAATGAGTCATCAGAGGGAAACAATCAAGAACTTTTCAATAACACAGATACAATTCACAGTGCAGACGAAAACTTGGATGACGGTATCCCTATCTCCGAGAAACCTTTGAATGAATTTAACCTACAAATCATTCTTGAAACAAAGGAAACAGGATCCCCAATGACCGTTGAGACTATTTTTAGAAATAAACAGAGAAGGATCCTACGTAGGGAACTATTTAGCGAGGAAATCATGTTAGACATATTTAGAAAATACTTTTCTCCCAATAAACAAACAGCCATTTACACAGATGACAACATCTTCTTAATAGTACAGGCAACATTCTCCAAATACTTTTCTCAAGCCAGGACATTCCGCCTTGTCAGGTGTACAGAAATTCTTGAGGACATAACAATGGAAGATAACCAGGAGAAAACAATTCGCGATTATCACGAACGCTCAAATCATAGGGGAATAAACGAAACACTGTTACATCTGAAAAGGAAATATTATTTTCCCAACATGAGGGACAAAATTACGAAAACCTTGAACAACTGCGAAAAATGTAAAACTCTTAAATACGACCGAAATCCCCCCAAGCTAAAATTCGTAACCCCGGAAACCCCATTAAAACCCCTTGAAATACTCCACATCGATATTTACACCATAAACAATAGCCAAATCCTCACTGTTATCGATAAATGTTCCAAATTTGCCTGGGGATACACTCTCAGTTGCAGAAGTAGCATAACAGTCCTTAAAGCTTTCAAAAGTTACATTAGTACATATGGTATACCAAAAATGGTTGTCTGTGACCAAGGCTCTGAATTCGTTGCAAACATTTTTCAAGACTTTTGTAAGCAATTTCAAATTAAATTGCATATCACGTCCTTCCAACAAACCAGTAGCAATTCTCCAGTAGAAAGGTTACACTCCACTCTCACGGAAATATACCGATTAATTCTATCCAAGAGAAAGGAGAATAGACTCACAACAGAACATGAGGAGATACTTTTTGAAACGTTTATAACTTACAATAACGCAATTCACTCGACAACAAGACTCACACCATACGAACTCTTTTTCGGTCGACCATACAAATTCATGAAAACATTGAACTTTTCAAACGAACATGACTATTTATCCAAACTGAATATCTTCCTTGACGAACTGTATCCGAAAATTCAGGAAAAAGTCCAAAGTGCAACGGAAACTAGAAATGAAAATGCGAACATTTCCAGACAGAATCCAGAAGACAACTCCGAAGGCCAAATTGTTTTCAGGAAGGAGGCAAAGCGAAATAAATTAACCCCAAGATTCTCCAAACAGATAGTTCATAAGAATAACAATATTACTATAGTAACTAGAGGCAAAAAGAAAATACACAAATGTAGATTAAGAAAACAGACAAAATAATAAATAAATACAAAAACACTGTACTCGTGCTATACTAACACTAATTTATTTTTCCTACAGAACCTCTCCAACTCACACACAAATACTCGAAGTACACAACTTGCCAACCAATCAGAAAATCTTACCTCTACGATTGGGTCCTGCAAGATCCATTACTCATTTTAACAACCTTATACATATTATTAATCTTGAAGACTACAAAACTAATATTGACGATATTGAGACCACCCTTACACTTTTTGAGAAACATACATCCGAGACTAACATTGAAAAAGTAACTACACTAAAACTCAAGGAATTAAAGAATAAATTTTTAACGTTGTACCCGACTCAAAGACAAAAAAGAGGTTTGTTCAACGGGCTAGGTTCAGCGATTAAAATAATAACGGGTAACATGGACGCCAAAGACGCACAAACGATTAACGAACAAATAGCCAACGTATACACAAACCTTAACAACGTCACAAACACGCTCTCACACCAACACTCAATCAATTTTAAGATGATGGAAAGATTCAGGAACATTACAGCACACATCAACAATGAACAACACACAATAGCAAAATACATGACAAACACAGCCAACAAAATACAACACGAGGAAGACATTATTATTAGAACACAATACCTAAATCAGGTTAACTTTAATATCGACTTATTAACAAATCACTTATCAAATATAGCCGAGGCAGTGGTTCTATCGAAACTCAATATAATTTCAAGATTCCTGCTTAGTCCAGAAGAACTTGATATTATTGAGCTTAAACTAAAAACCCAAAACATAAAAATCGAATCATTCGAAAACATTTATGAAATGCTAGGCATGCAAGCCTACTATAATAAATCAAATATTATATTTAACATACTTATACCTAATATTTCAAATGAAAATTATTTTTTATACCATATAATTCCTTTACCTATATATGAAACAAAAATTGTAAAAACTGAACCATATATAACATTTAATGAAAATTCCACACAACATCACAAAGCACTTTGCCCCAAGATCGAAGGAACATATTATTGCAACAAGCCAACCAAACAAGAAGATACTGAAAACTCAATTTGTATTGGAAACCTAATGAACAACAAAGCAGCAAGCTGTCCGCTCAACGACGTGGGAAAAATAGAAACAGTCTATCAGGCTGAACCAAATTACATTCTTTTTATTAATTCACCAGAAACACTAATAAATTCTACTTGCAGCACCAAAACTCTCAAGGTAGAAGGGACTGCTCTAATACATTTCCAACACTGTGATGTCTCAATAAACGGCATAACATATTACGATGATGCTGATACTTTCTGGGACCAAGTTCACATTCCCCCGTTACCGAACAGTAATGTATCTGCAAACTCCACAACTGAAGTTCTGAATCTAAGGAAACTAAAAGACTTAAATCTCCAAATGGACACCAAAGTCAACAAGCTCGAAGTAACGACAACAACAATACATTCAATCACAACTTCTACAACCCTAGTATGTACCATAATCGTCATCACTATACTCATCATAGTCATCAAACGGAAAAACAGCTACAAACATCTCCTACCCGATCTACAGTATATCGCTCCGACCCCAACAACATCATTGTGGCCGTCGCTCTATCTTAAGGGGGGAGGAGTTACGACACCCAGCACACCAACAACAACAACAACCATCACTACACTACCACCACCAAAACCACGGAGGGCATAATGCTGAACAACGCACATTATACAATACACTTTAGTTCATTACCCATATCAATCATTACATTGTATCAATAAATATTTACAAATCAGTTCTGAGAATTCTTTAAACCACTTTAAATCCACTTAAATGGCAATTGCAACATGAACATAATAAGCAATTAATTTTAGGTCAAACTAAATTTTATTTATTCAAATTCTTGTTAATTATGGAATGTAATTTTTATTATCAACTAATTTTGTTTACCCAAATTCTTGGAAACTTTAGAATGCATTTTTATTTACTTTCATTACTTTCTTGTATCCCCTTTTTTTTGTTAAGTTAAGTTACTATAAGAACAATATCAAAAATAAAATCAGTGTGTGTTGAGTTCAGAAAAGAACAAGTTGTGTTTTCTTTTAAACACTGATAGCTTACATATCATAACTCGCTCGTTTCATTATGGAGGACTTTTTCAAAACAAGAAATTGAAACAAACCACGGTGTAGCAAGTATGAAAATAATTAAAGAAGTATACGAAAGAGACAAGGAAAATCTCATCATACGTATTGTTCCGGAACTCGACGATTTTTATTTTAATACATTACATTCAAAACTTCTTGATATTCAAAGTTTCTCTAAATTATTCAGCCATAGTATGGTTGCAGCAATAAAAACTCAATTGGATGCGGGTTTTTTCACAAATCATTCGTTGGAGGAAGTAAATGCCACAATTTATTTTATCAAAATGCTATATCAATTACTTGATATCCTTAATGCGAAGGATGGAACTGATAAAGAAAATAATGTTAAACCTTTCTATAGAAATAACTGCATAGAAAAGAATTTTATTTTAAAATTCATTCCATACTTAAAGTCATTCAACTACGCATATCGCAATGCAAATAGTTGGATAAAAGGATTGGTTATAACTCTAAATAGTTTATTGGAAATGAGCACGGATATGTTCAATAAATATCCAGAAGTAAACAGTATCCTATTTAATAAATATAATCAAAACATGTTGGAAGATTTCTATAAAGATATACGAAATAATTCGCAACATGTAACGATAAAACACTTTAAAAAAGAAATAGATAAATTTATTGAATTAAGTATTTTAAATTTTGATCAAAATTGTCCTGAAATAAACTACGAAAGTGGCGATATGAACACGACGATGGATGTAGATTTAGAAAGTGAAGAAGGAATGGAGTTGTCAGAAGAAAATGACAACATAAATATTGGCAATTCAATGGTACATATGGCAGACGACAATGGTGCCGTTGGTGGTATTAACCCAGAAACTCAAAAGGGTATCACTGAAATAGAAACGTTGCCCTATTACACGGGATACGTTATCAAAAAAGTGTTTGATAAGGAATACAAATGTTATAAATGTTTGGAAGAGGCAAAAGGACAACCAGATGCAGCCTCATACTTCATACATAACAAAGCGAAAGACATACATGAAATTATAGTTCCATCGGATAAATACAATGAAATAAGTAGATTAATCTTTACACAATACAGCAATTTCTTCCAGGAAAATTTCCATATTTTACATCTTAGGCAGACATTAATTTGTACTGTACAAGATAACATTAAAAAATCGAAATTTAAGGATTGGTTAAACGAAAGCAATCCCTGCCATTTTCATAGAAAATCATTTTTAGAAGTTTTCATTACTATTCTCTTATATAAAAACTCTAAAAATCTATTAATTAATAAAAGCTACGACGAAATATTGGATTGGAGATATTAAGGGAAGCTTGATAAAATTCTATATGCAGCAAACAAATATTAGAAAAATAGAGAATGTGGCAACTAAAAAGTGGATATTAGGTTATGTATGGATAATGGATAATCAAAAATTGGATAATGGATAATGGATAATGGAAATTGGATAATGGATAATGGAAAGTGAATAATGGATAATGGATAATGGAAATTGGATAATGGAAATTGGATAATGGATAATGGAAATTGGATAATGGATAATGGAAAGTGAATAATGGATAATGGATAATGGAAAGTGAATAATGGATAATGGAAATTGAATAATGGATAATGGATAATGGATAATGGAAATTGGATAATGGATAATGGATAATGGATAATGGAAATTGGATAATGGACATTGGATAATGGATAATGGAAATTGAATAATGGATAATGGATAATGGATAATGGATAATGGAAATTGGATAATGGATAATGGAAAGTGAATAATGGATAATGGATAATGGAAATTGGATAATGGATAATGGATAATGGATATTGGATAATGGAAATTGGATAATGGATAATGGAAATTGGATAATGGAAATTGGATAATGGAAATTGGATAATGGATAATGGATAATGGAAATTGAATAATGGATAATGTATAATGGATAATGGATAATAGATAATGGAAATTGGATAATGGATAATGGATAATGGAAATTGGATAATGGATAATGGAAATTGGATAATGGATAATGGATAATGGAAATTGGATAATGGATAATGGAAAGTGAATAATGGATAATGGAAATTGGATAATGGATAATGGAAATTGGATAATGGAAATTGGATAATGGAAATTGGATAATGGATAATGGAAATTGGATAATGGAAATTGGATAATGGATAATGGAAATTGGATAATGGAAATTGAATAATGGATAATGGAAATTGGATAATGGATAATGGAAATTGAATAATGGATAATGGATAATGGAAATTGAATAATGGATAATGGAAATTGGATAGTGGATAATGGATAATGGAAAGTGGTAAATGGTTTAGGCCTACTGGGGATGCAAGCCATGTAAAATAAATTGCAACGCGCCATTCGTAGTACCTCAAAGGTGGTGTGGAAATCTACACAATAAACATTGAAAATTGTAATAATTTTAGATATTACGGATTTCTTAAACAATATTTCTCATAATTTGAAGTTAAGGGTAAATTAAATTTATATACCCCTATATCTATATAAATTTTAATACTTACATAAAATATTTAATTATATATATATAGATATATACATATATGTATATATCTATTAAAAATAATTTACAATTTTAAATATAATCTCATTTAATTACGTACGCATATATATATATATACATATATACATACACAAATTATATTAAATAAATCAAATCTACATACCCCATATTTATATAAATTAAAAAACGTTTTTCAATTGATTTATATATAATTTTGAAGATGATTTTTTATTTAGTAATCAATGAATTACCTGATAAAAGAATTAAATACTATAATAATTATAATTTTAATTTTTAATTTTATTTATACTTTTAATAAATTAAAATAATTATACAAAACTAATTTATTAATAATTAAATTTAGAATAAACTATTTAAAAAAATAATTTTGAAAACCGTTTTTTTTTTCTCAACTAAATAGATATATATACATATAAATTAAGATTAATCATGTAAAATAAGTATATTTTTAATTGTACTTATTTTAATTATTTTATAGATGTTTTCAAGGAAGTGTAAAAAAAAAAATTTATGCAAAACATAAAAAAAAAAAAAAATTTTTATTTTTTTGGATACCGCTTTCTTATCATTTCCAATATATCTATTTCCAGCGCTAATTCTTCCTGATTTGAAAGCGCAAGTGCCCTCAATTCAGTGCCAACCATTACACTGAATACGTCGTACCGATCAAGCGGTTCGCCATACCGGGGAATAGTTCTATGCAGTATTGCAACCTTATCACCCAAAATTTTTTTTTCTAAATTATTCGCAATTCTTTTGCCTACTTCAGCTGATTCGTTAATTGCTGTTGACGTTGCATTTATTAATTGTTTCAAATTGCTCCTTTTTAAAAAACCTTCTTCAGAATTTCGAGAGGGACGATGTATTGCAATGGATTTGTCCGATTTCGCATTTGCATTTTGCGGTGCATTTATTGCTGGCGAAGCTTGTTTTTTAAAATTATATGATTTTAGAAAACACTCTTTGGCATTTGAAGAGGGTCGATGAATTGCACTTGCTTGCGTTCTTCCCGAGATTTCGCTAAATTGCATAGAACCGCTTGCCGATGCGAAGATTTCAGGTAATGGTTGCCGACACATCGATCCCGAATAATTTAATGATGACTGCACTTTGCCTGCACTTGCGTGATCTGAATATTGTGGCAATTCAAAATTTCCGCTGTCATCATTAAGCAATTCGTCTAAATAAATAGAAAATAAAATAGTTTTCATAAATTGATTGCATATCCGATGTTAGAAATATTTGTCAACCTTGTACTTACTTATATTTCTTTCGATTATCTTATTTGTGTCTTCACTATTGGCAGCACATCCAATTCGCCTTTTTTTTGGACGGTCCTGTGGCGGATTTTTTTCTTTTATACAGATGATGCTGCTTCCTGAAAAGAATTAAAAAAAAAACCATGATCCAGCTGTAATATTAATAGACCCAGTGATTTATTTCCAACGATATATATCATAAATTTTTACCCGAGTTTAAATTAAAGTTAATGATTTCAATGGGTTTGAAATGGTGCGTGGTAAAGAAGAAGAAAGCATATATTTCAAAAATTCATAACTGCACTGTATTCTTAATCGGACCGTTTTTTTTTTCCTACATTTACAGCGCGTTTGCATATTATGAAAATGTAGTATGTATGTGATTACGATGGAAATGTAGCTAATTTATTTTAGATTTAAAAAAAAAAAAAAAAAAAAAATAAGTTGTTCAGTACTAGATTTGTGTAAAATTTAACAAAAAAACTGTTCAAGTTTGCATTTACTATAAAATGATATATAGTTATGATATTACATTAGAAAATTACAACGCAATGTCTAGAAAATTGACACTTAGAAACAAACAAATGCGAAGAATATAATTTAAAAGAAAAATAAATAATGTTTATTAATACAAATGAAAATTATAAAAAAAAAAAAAATTTGGTAATTCAATAGTTAAAATTTTTTATAGTTATTAGTTTGTATTAAAAAATGAGGCTTAAGTCTCGTTTAGGTGCACCTCTCCGTTCCAAATTTTCACCACTCGTTACACTTTTTAATGCGATAAAATTTTTTTTTCCGTAAGCCAATATTTCCCCAGTTATAGACCTACAAAGTTTTAACATTGAGTTCGATATAACTTGAACAATTCTAATTGAACTTTAGCAATACATGTATGATTTGAAAGCTTATTAAAGTACGTTTATTAATTAGAGAAATTAGAAATCCATTAAAACATTATGTACCAAAATAATTTTCTTTATTTTTAAGATGCAGTTTTTTGCATTTTTATTTTAATAGAACGCTATTACAAGAACAAAATATATGTTAATTAGTACATTCGTAGAATTAACAGCTTCTATTTAAGAGATAGTTTCACCTTTAAACCCTTTGTAATCCTGAGATGTCAGGGGTTAAAAAAAAGTACAAGTTGCTAGGCTAAAATTTTATTTTAATAGAACGCTATTACAAGAACAAAATATATGTTAATTAGTACATTCGTAGAATTAACAGCTTCTATTTAAGAGATAGTTTCACCTTTAAACCCTTTGTAATCCTGAGATGTCAGGGGTTAAAAAAAAGTACAAGTTGCTAGGCTAAAATTACAATTAGGTAACATGCACTGAAACGAGTAAATCGCGAAAAATAAAATAATATGCAACTTTAACTTGTAACATATTCAGCACTTTAAGAGTCAAAAAATCATAAAAGACAGCAAAAAATTCCTTGTGACCCCTACTTTTATTATAAATGTGCAAATACATATGTTACATATGTAATTTCGTCTGATAATTTATAATTACAGCTTTTCACAAAAACTCTTTATCACAAATGCACAATCTTGAACAGGTTCACAATTGGTTAAAAAATTTTGAACTTTTTTATTTTGAAATTAATTTTAATTTTTCTTTCTTTTTTTGGGAAACAATTATAAAATAAATAAAAAAAAAAATTTAATAATTGCACTTCTAAACAAATGCTATGTGTGTTTTATTACTTACTCGATTCGTCTGCGGTATGTTCTTCATTTTTTCTTTTGCTGCTACATGGCTTTTTTTTAAAATCTTTCAAAAAAGACATTTCCTCAAAAAAAAGCCATGTAGGTTTTCGTTCCTCTTCTTCCAGGTATTTAACATCTCTAAGATACCCATGCCGTAACCATTCTATCCTTTTAATTACATCATATCTGTCTGGGTTGTCCAACACCTCTTCCATTTTTATCCTAAGATAATGATGGTAGAAATTTTTATCCTAAGATGATGATGGTCGAAATTTTTATTCGACACTCCGCAATTGCAATGGTTGTGGGAATTGCATTTTTTTTCCTCACCAAACCGTTTTCGTCCGAATTGTGTGGGAGGTTTAATTTTTTTTTTCTTTCCCTTTGTGAGCGGGATGATTATTTTTTTTTTTTTATTCCCTTCTGTAAAAAAATTTCTTCCCTCGATTTCAAATTTAATAGTATATACATTTCTTTTGTACATATTTGAATTGAAATTTTTTTTTTGCTTTTTTTAGAAACCAACGCGCGTTCGCTGCAATGAAAACTAACTGTAAATTTATAGTTTGTTGAAAAGGTTACTGAGTTTGAAAGGGGAACAAGGAACAAGGAATTGAAACAAATATAAATGTCAAAGAGATGCCACTGAAACAAAGATTTGCTTGACGTCAAATTCATGAATTTTTCATTTGGAAAGTGTTTAAAGCGGGATATACACGGTCAAAATGATTGAACTGCATTTTGGTGGTATTAGTGAAAATGTTTTGGTATGTGTAACACCGACGATGATTGAGCAAAATTAAAAATTTAAGATTTTCTGCATGCATGACGTACGAATTTGCTGTGTATATCGTTGATTGATCGGTATAATAAAATATTTTTGATAGTTACAAACAGCAGCACTCATTATACCCAAACCACATAGTGGTGTGAATATAACAAGAGTATAAAAACATTTCTTATCGTAGGATTGTTTGGTGAATGGTTGTATATGTTAGGTGTTTTTTTTTCAAACATTTCTTGGCCGGTGGGATTGTTTGGTGAATGGTTGTATATGTTAGGTGTTTTTTTTTCAAACATTTCTTGGCCGGTGGGATTGTTTGGTGAATGGTTGTATATGTTAGGTGTTTTTTTTTTCAAACATTTCTTGGCCGGTGGGATTGTTTGGTGAATGGTTGTATATGTTAGGTGTTTTTTTTTCAAACATTTCTTGGCCGGTGGGATTGTTTGGTGAATGGTTGTATATGTTAGGTGTTTTTTTTTTCAAACATTTCTTGGCCGGTGGGATTGTTTGGTGAATGGTTGTATATGTTAGGTGTTTTTTTTTCAAACATTTCTTGGCCGGTGGGATTGTTTGGTGAATGGTTGTATATGTTAGGTGTTTTTTTTTCAAACATTTCTTGGCCGGTGGGATTGTTTGGTGAATGGTTGTATATGTTAGGTGTTTTTTTTTCAAACATTTCTTGGCCGGTGGGATTGTTTGGTGAATGGTTGTATATGTTAGGTGTTTTTTTTTCAAACATTTCTTGGCCGGTGGGATTGTTTGGTGAATGGTTGTATATGTTAGGTGTTTTTTTTTCAAACATTTCTTGGCCGGTGGGATTGTTTGGTGAATGGTTGTATATGTTAGGTGTTTTTTTTTCAAACATTTCTTGGCCGGTGGGATTGTTTGGTGAATGGTTGTATATGTTAGGTGTTTTTTTTTTCAAACATTTCTTGGCCTGGGATTGTTTGGTGAATGGTTGTATATGTTAGGTGTTTTTTTTTCAAACATTTCTTGGCCGGTGGGATTGTTTGGTGAATGGTTGTATATGCTAGGTGTTTTTTTTCAAACATTTCTTGGCCGGTGGGATTGTTTGGTGAATGGTTGTATATGTTAGGTGTTTTTTTTTCAAACATTTTTTTTCAAACATGTTGGGTGGGATTGGCCGAGACATGTTGTATACATTTATACGGACCACCGAGTTGCATTGAAATTTATATGTCACAGATGGGTAAAAAAAATCAACAAGGCCTGGCGTGAATTAGAAACTAAGTTATATCTTGAACAAGTCTAGTTTAGGGGCGATGCCTCGATATTTTTTTTTTGGGGTGGGTGAGTGATCCAGGATGATAATTTTTTTTTGTCGGTCGAGCCGACAATTTTGTTATTTAGTGTCGGATTTCGAGTTATATATTCGTTTGAAAGCTTAGTTGAGCGTCTTCTATATGGTATTTTAAAATTTGAAATCCATTAACCCATTATGAATCTATTGAAAATTTTGCATTTTTGTGAGAGAGTTTGTTTCAATGTGGGATTATCTCGTAAATAGACGTATTAAATGTATGGTTTTATATTAACTGAATAAAAGGTGGGTCCATAAGCTTTATTTTTATATATGTCATGATCCTTCACCCTTCACCCTTTCAAGAAGCGTAAGACGGAATGAAAAGAAATATCAAATATAAAAAAAAAAAAAAGGAATGAGAGAATTGCTTGGAATAGCCGAGAACCGGCAAATATTTTTCCCTTCTTATTCCCCTAATCGCAAACATCAACAAACTCAAGAATTGCGCAACAAAAATTGCCTTGTGTTAACTCTTCGAAAATTTCCTTAAGGTGCTATTACACGAAGTGTTTTTTACATATGTACTGTCACTTTTTTTATCCATATGAAATTCTTCATGTCTGTCAAAATTGTCTTTTACATACGATTCATAATTTTTGCTACCACACGTGCATATGTATTTCCGTATGACATAACCTCTAAATGTAAACAACAGCTGCTTTAATTTGTGAATTTACAAAAATTTATTGTTAAAAAATATTTTTTAATTGTTAATTAATACTAAACAATTTATTTTTCTTTCAATATTAATCTTTAAAATTTACTATGTTTTTCTTTCGCCACAAGCAGTGTTGTATTTTCATATGTTTGTCATGCAAAAATAGAACCTGTTCTAATTGAAAAATGTACATATGACTTTCCTCATGTATTGTACATAAACAATGTTTCATATGTATCACACGATATGTACAACTTTTGTTGTGGGAAAATTTGACAGTACATATGTAAAAAACACATCATGTAATAGCCCTTTAGCACGATTATGTGATGCCACATTATTACATTGTTTTTTTATTTCATTTACATTGATTTTGTTTGTACAGATCATTTATGAGGCAATTGTATTGCAAAATTTGTTTCTTTACCAATTTTAGAAATATTTTGGTTTAAAGTATTGCGTTTAATGATTGATATATGAATACTTTTTATTTGAAATTGGCAACATTAAATGCAATTCAGTAAAAAATTTCACCTAAAAAAAAACCATCTGAGATGAATTGTAGAAAAGATAAATCGAAAAAAAAAACGTTACTCTCCCATTTTTTGCTTTAACATTTTACATCAATCTTGAAATGAAAGTGAATTGTTTATATCGCAATTTGAAAACCAATTCTTTTAAAAGTGCTATTTAAAATAATAAATTGAAGTGAAAACAAAAAATAAAATATTTGTTAAACTAATTGAATAAAAATTAATTTTAGAAAAGTGTTACGTTTACTTATTTCATATTTTATTTGTGCATTCCTCTTCATCTCTAATTAAATTTTGTTGGTAAGTTGTAGTCTGAAATATAAAATTTTGTGAAGGCGCGAATATAATGCATACACCAGGCAAGCAAATCATTTTTGGTGCAACACATTGAAGAAACACCTTGCATAAGATCCAATTTGCCATATATATCTTAGTCAAATTGGGTTTGTAAAAATTGCCATAAGATACAGTTTATCATATAAATCTTATTCAAATTGGGTTTGTATGTGTTTATTACATCCATTAATCAGTAGTCCAAAAATTATCCCTATGGGACAACTCTTAGTCATAGGCCGCATATAGAGCTGCTTCCCGATCTTCACTTAAATCTATCAAAAAACAAAAATATTGCACAGATTTTTCTCAAATTTGGTTTGTGTATATTTTTGCAAAATACAAGAGACCTTACCAAACATGGTCAGGATCGGTCCATTTTTGGGCCTAGTCCCCATATAGATATAGCATCCGATATGAACTTTTTCATATTCGAAGTAAAAAAGATAATAAAAATGCAAAATATTTATAACAAATTTGGTTTATGATTATTTTCTATATCCAGTTAGTTGGGTCTAAAAGTGAGGGTCTCTAAACGAATGCTATAGGGGGGTATCGTATAGTCGATCTAGACCGAGTATAATTTTCTTACTTGTTTTAATTTTGCACAAGATAACTTTGATAATTGTAAGCTATTTCTTTTTACTATAATGAAATTAAATGAAATTTAATGTAAATATTTACATTGTGAATGTTACATTTTGTGCGTAAATAAACCAATAATTAAAAAAAAATAATTTATCACCAGATTTGAACATAAGAATCGCGTTGAAGTCTGCCCACTGATCTGGAAATTTTCCTTTTTTAAGCATGCATAACAAAGTTGTATTATTAGGTGAACCAAAAATCTTATTGCAAATGTTCATGATGAATAGGTAAAGAAACATCATTTTCTATTGTTTGAATGAGGAGGTTACTTAGAAATGGAGCAACAGACTGATATGCACGTGTATAGTAGATCTGTATAGTAAAAGTAGTCAAGAAAAATTAAATTCACGTCGAATTTGTTGAAAATATGTTAATACAGAAAAAACAAAACAAATTGCTTAAGTTTCATGATAGTTTTTGGTGTCCATTAATAAACTAACCCAACATCGTTGGACGTAAAACTCTTTCTCTAAACTCTTCGCATAGGGTATCGAAAAATCTTCGTAGTCAACCTGTGCTTGTTTTATTATAAATTTTTTTTTTATGTGTAAACATCTATACGCGCAGGGGGGTAAATTTCTATTTCATAATACAATCACAAAAATAGCGTAACTCATATCGGTGTGAGCTGAAGCAGATAAAGCTGTGTGACTTATGATTGTATTGGCGAAAAATTATGATATGTTCTTTTCTAAACATTTTCCAATTGTAAATCAGAAACCATCAATATAATTTCAGAAAACATCATTTGAATTTCAGAAAACATAAATATAATTTCAGAAAAGATCAATATAATTTCAGAAAACATCAATTGTATTTCAGAAAACATCAATTGTATTTCAGAAAACATAAATATAATTTCAGAAAACATCAATTGAATTTCAGAAAACATCATTCGAGTTTCAGAAAACATCAATTGTATTTCAGAAAACATAAATATAATTTCAGAAAACATCATTTGAATTTCAGAAAACATCATTCGAGTTTCAGAAAACATCAATTGTATTTCAGAAAACATAAATATAATTTCAGAAAACATCAATATAATTTCAGAAAACATCATTCGAGTTTCAGAAAACATCATTTGAATTTCAGAAAACATAAATATAATTTCAGAAAGCATCATATGAATTGCTGAAAACATTAATTGTATTTCAGAAAATATGAATTCATTTTCAGAAAACATCAATTGCATTTCAGAAAACATCAATTGAATTTCAGAAAACACCATAATCGACTTATTTTTTATGCACTGTAAATTATGATATTGAAGTTTTCTTTAATTATTTGATGTTTACACATCTCCCTTGTGATCGGACTCACATGATTTTTTTATTCGGGTACACTATTTCGATTTTTAAATCATACATACAAAATTGGGTCTTGTTTAAGAATTTGCTTGGAGTATTCGTACAATTATTTAGTTTGAGCCAAAAATTTTGGGTTCCAATTGAAGTACGTTCAAAAAAACACTCTTTACCAAGTAGTTTTCATATTTCTACAATTGAGGCGTTGGCTTTTACAATTACAGCTGAAGGTTTGTGTTGCTTTATATCGTTAATATTTGATGGGGGAGTTACGTCCATATCATTGAGGCCAGCCAGCAGGCTGAATCTGTTGCTTTAATTTGACGCGATGTTCGGATTAACAAAACCAGGAGGAAGTTTTCTCATCTTCTTATTCACAAGCTTTCTTTTTTGATGAAGTGATGGCCCCTTGTGCCATCACTAAATTTTTAATCCTGTTTTAATCTGAATTGACTGCGACGTGAGCTCAAATGAGATCAATAATAGGCAATTGCAAAAACAAAAATATACACTTGTTATTAATTTTAAATAGTTGTACTGTAAGCGCTTTAATTATTTACACGACCGTTCGTAAAGAGAATTATATTCGAAATGAAAAATGTTGAAGAAAAATATTGTAAAACCTATATTATATGTTAAAGTTACATATCAATAAAATTCATGCAGTATATTGCTGTGTTAAATACATTTTTTCTGTTTAAATTTCATCACTAATACATTTTCATATATAAGATGAAATAAACCAATGGTGTATTAATTTCCATGATAATAATGATATAAACACATTTTATTAACAATAACTCTATTTTTTTTTTATAACGTAATTAATTGGTGTTTCATTTCAAAAAGCATCAATACAATTTCAGGTAACATTAGTTTCATTTCAGAAAACATCGTACAATGTCAGGAAACTTTTATTCACAGAATGAATTTACTGCGATGGAGAACAAATACCTCCAGAAAATTGCAGACAAAAATTTTTACATAAAGAAGCTGGAAAAAAAATTGACGGCGTTGGAGGAACTTAGTCTAAATTTACCTATATCACATGCAAATGCCAGTAAGGAGGCTGTAACATTTGCAAAAATGATTATAAAAAAAGATGGAAAATTCAATGAGGACGAATTTGCCATATGTTCAAATATACAGTATACGTCATCCAAAGCGTATACTGTTATGAGAGAAAGATTCAAATTCAATATGCCTTCGGAGGCGTTATTGAATGAATCCAAAGCAATTAAATGTTACACAGCAGGAATCAATAAGGAGGTAATGGAAAAGTTGGAAAACCTCACAAAAAATTTACTACCTAGAGAAAAGGAATGCACAATTAACATGGACGAGATGTTTTTAGCACGTGATCTAGAATACAATAAAACCACTGATCGCATTCTTGGTGTTGTTGACCGCGTAGGTGGTGAAACAGAAAAAAAAGGTGCTGAAAGGGTTTTATGTTTCCTTTTGAAAAGTTGTTTCAGTAGCTGGTGTTTTATAATTAGCTACTATAACACTCCAAGTACCATTACCTCCGATGACATGGAAAAGTACTTGACGGAAAATATAAATGCCATTAATGAAATTGGACTTAATGTTACGTCTGTTATTACGGATCAGGCATCACATAACATGAAATTGTTTCAAAATTTAGGAGTAACTGAAGAAGAGCCTTACTTTTTAAGTCCCACGAATCAAAAGATATACGTTATTTATGATTACTGTCACACGCTCGTTTCATTATGGAGGACTTTTTCAAAACAAGAAATTGAAACAAACCACGGTGTAGCAAGTATGAAAATAATTAAAGAAGTATACGAAAGAGACAAGGAAAATCTCATCATACGTATTGTTCCGGAACTCGACGATTTTTATTTTAATACATTACATTCAAAACTTCTTGATATTCAAAGTTTCTCTAAATTATTCAGCCATAGTATGGTTGCAGCAATAAAAACTCAATTGGATGCGGGTTTTTTCACAAATCATTCGTTGGAGGAAGTAAATGCCACAATTTATTTTATCAAAATGCTATATCAATTACTTGATATCCTTAATGCGAAGGATGGAACTGATAAAGAAAATAATGTTAAACCTTTCTATAGAAATAACTGCATAGAAAAGAATTTTATTTTAAAATTCATTCCATACTTAAAGTCATTCAACTACGCATATCGCAATGCAAATAGTTGGATAAAAGGATTGGTTATAACTCTAAATAGTTTATTGGAAATGAGCACGGATATGTTCAATAAATATCCAGAAGTAAACAGTATCCTATTTAATAAATATAATCAAAACATGTTGGAAGATTTCTATAAAGATATACGAAATAATTCGCAACATGTAACGATAAAACACTTTAAAAAAGAAATAGATAAATTTATTGAATTAAGTATTTTAAATTTTGATCAAAATTGTCCTGAAATAAACTACGAAAGTGGCGATATGAACACGACGATGGATGTAGATTTAGAAAGTGAAGAAGGAATGGAGTTGTCAGAAGAAAATGACAACATAAATATTGGCAATTCAATGGTACATATGGCAGACGACAATGGTGCCGTTGGTGGTATTAACCCAGAAACTCAAAAGGGTATCACTGAAATAGAAACGTTGCCCTATTACACGGGATACGTTATCAACAAAGTGTTTGATAAGGAATACAAATGTTATAAATGTTTGGAAGAGGCAAAAGGACAACCAGATGCAGCCTCATACTTCATACATAACAAAGCGAAAGACATACATGAAATTATAGTTCCATCGGATAAATACAATGAAATAAGTAGATTAATCTTTACACAATACAGCAATTTCTTCCAGGAAAATTTCCATATTTTACATCTTAGGCAGACATTAATTTGTACTGTACAAGATAACATTAAAAAATCGAAATTTAAGGATTGGTTAAACGAAAGCAATCCCTGCCATTTTCATAGAAAATCATTTTTAGAAGTTTTCATTACTATTCTCTTATATAAAAACTCTAAAAATCTATTAATTAATAAAAGCTACGACGAAATATTGGATTGGAGATATTAAGGGAAGCTTGATAAAATTCTATATGCAGCAAACAAATATTAGAAAAATAGAGAATGTGGCAACTAAAAAGTGGATATTAGGTTATGTATGGATAATGGATAATCAAAAATTGGATAATGGATAATGGAAATTGGATAATGGATAATGGAAAGTGAATAATGGATAATGGAAATTGGATAATGGATAATGGAAAGTGAATAATGGATAATGGATAATGGAAATTGGATAATGGAAATTGGATAATGGATAATGGAAATTGGATAATGGATAATGGAAAGTGAATAATGGATAATGGAAATTGGATAATGGATAATGGATAATGGAAATTGGATAATGGATAATGGAAATTGGATAATGGAAATTGAATAATGGATAATGGAAATTGGATAATGGATAATGGAAATTGAATAATGGATAATGGATAATGGAAATTGAATAATGGATAATGGAAATTGGATAGTGGATAATGGATAATGGAAAGTGGTAAATGGTTTAGGCCTACTGGGGATGCAAGCCATGTAAAATAAATTGCAACGCGCCATTCGTAGTACCTCAAAGGTGGTGTGGAAATCTACACAATAAACATTGAAAATTGTAATAATTTTAGATATTACGGATTTCTTAAACAATATTTCTCATAATTTGAAGTTAAGGGTAAATTAAATTTATATACCCCTATATCTATATAAATTTTAATACTTACATAAAATATTTAATTATATATATATAGATATATACATATATGTATATATCTATTAAAAATAATTTACAATTTTAAATATAATCTCATTTAATTACGTACACATATATATATATATACATATATACATACACAAATTATATTAAATAAATCAAATCTACATACCCCATATTTATATAAATTAAAAAACGTTTTTCAATTGATTTATATATAATTTTGAAGATGATTTTTTATTTAGTAATCAATGAATTACCTGATAAAAGAATTAAATACTATAATAATTATATTTTTAATTTTATTTATACTTTTAATAAATTAAAATATTACATTTAAATTATACAAAACTAATTTATTAATAATTAAATTTAGAATAAACTATTTAAAAAAATAATTTTGAAAAACCGTTTTTTTTTTTCTCAACTAAATAGATATATATACATATAAATTAAGATTAATCATGTAAAATAAGTATATTTTTAATTGTACTTATTTTAATTATTTTGTAGATGTTTTCAAGGAAGTGTAAAAAAAAAATTTATGCAAAACATAAAAAAAAAAAAAATTTTTATTTTTTTGGATACCGCTTTCTTATCATTTCCAATATATCTATTTCCAGCGCTAATTCTTCCTGATTTGAAAGCGCAAGTGCCCTCAATTCAGTGCCAACCATTACACTGAATACGTCGTACCGATCAAGCGGTTCGCCATACCGGGGAATAGTTCTATGCAGTATTGCAACCCTATCACCCAAAATTTTTTTTTCTAAATTATTATTAATTGTTTCAAATTGCTCCTTTTTAAAAAACCTTCTTCAGAATTTCGAGAGGGACGATGTATTGCAATGGATTTGTCCGATTTCGCATTTGCATTTTGCGGTGCATTTATTGCTGGCGAAGCTTGTTTTTTAAAATTATATGATTTTAGAAAACACTGTTTGGCATTTGAAGAGGGTCGATGAATTGCACTTGCTTGCGTTCTTCCCGAGATTTCGCTAAATTGCATAGAACCGCTTGCCGATGCGAAGATTTCAGGTAATGGTTGCCGACACATCGATCCCGAATAATTTAATGATGACTGCACTTTGCCTGCACTTGCGTGATCTGAATATTGTGGCAATTAAAATTTCCGCTGTCATCATTAAGCAATTCGTCTAAATAAATAGAAAATAAAATAGTTTTCATAAATTGATTGCATATCCGATGTTAGAAATATTTGTCAACCTTGTACTTACTTATATTTCTTTCGATTATCTTATTTGTGTCTTCACTATTGGCAGCACATCCAATTCGCCTTTTTTTTGGACGGTCCTGTGGCGGATTTTTTTCTTTTATACAGATGATGCTGCTTCCTGAAAAGAATTAAAAAAAAACCATGATCCAGCTGTAATATTAATAGACCCAGTGATTTATTTCCAACGATATATATCATAAATTTTTACCCGAGTTTAAATTAAAGTTAATGATTTCAATGGGTTTGAAATGGTGCGTGGTAAAGAAGAACAAAGCATATATTTCAAAAATTCATAACTGCACTGTATTCTTAATCGGACCGTTTTTTTTTTCCTACATTTACAGCGCGTTTGCATATTATGAAAATGTAGTATGTATGTGATTACGATGGAAATGTAGCTAATTTATTTTAGATTTAAAAAAAAAAAAAAATAAGTTGTTCAGTACTAGATTTGTGTAAAATTTAACAAAAAAAACTGTTCAAGTTTGCATTTACTATAAAATGATATATAGTTATGATATTACATTAGAAAATTACAACGCAATGTCTAGAAAATTGACACTTAGAAACAAACAAATGCGAAGAATATAATTTAAAAGAAAAATAAATAATGTTTATTAATACAAATGAAAATTATAAAAAAAAAAAAATTTGGTAATTCAATAGTTAAAATTTTTTATAGTTATTAGTTTGTATTAAAAAATGAGGCTTAAGTCTCGTTTAGGTGCACCTCTCCGTTCCAAATTTTCACCACTCGTTACACTTTTTAATGCGATAAAATTTTTTTTTCCGTAAGCCAATATTTCCCCAGTTATAGACCTACAAAGTTTTAACATTGAGTTCGATATAACTTGAACAATTCTAATTGAACTTTAGCAATACATGTATGATTTGAAAGCTTATTAAAGTACGTTTATTTTGATATAAAAAGAAATTAGAAATCCATTAAAACATTATGTACCAAAATAATTTTCTTTATTTTTAAGATGCAGTTTTTTGCCAATAATTCATTTTATTTTAATAGAACGCTATTACAAGAACAAAATATATGTTAATTAGTACATTCGTAGAATTAACAGCTTCTATTTAAGAGATAGTTTCACCTTTAAACCCTTTGTAATCCTGAGATGTCAGGGGTTAAAAAAAAGTACAAGTTGCTAGGCTAAAATTACAATTAGGTAACATGCACTGAAACGAGTAAATCGCGAAAAATAAAATAATATGCAACTTTAACTTGTAACATATTCAGCACTTTAAGAGTCAAAAAATCATAAAAGACAGCAAAAAATTCCTTGTGACCCCTACTTTTATTATAAATGTGCAAATACATATGTTACATATGTAATTTCGTTTGATAATTTATAATTACAGCTTTTCACAAAAACTCTTTATCACAAATGCACAATCTTGAACAGGTTCACAATTGGTTAAAAAATTTTGAACTTTTTTATTTTGAAATTAATTTTAATTTTTCTTTCTTTTTTTGGGAAACAATTATAAAATAAATAAAAAAAAAAATTTAATAATTGCACTTCTAAACAAATGCTATGTGTGTTTTATTACTTACTCGATTCGTCTGCGGTATGTTCTTAATTTTTTCTTTTGCTGCTACATGGCTTTTTTTTAAAATCTTTCAAAAAAGACATTTCCTCAAAAAAAAGCCATGTAGGTTTTCGTTCCTCTTCTTCCAGGTATTTAACATCTCTAAGATACCCATGCCGTAACCATTCTATCCTTTTAATTACATCATATCTGTCTGGGTTGTCCAACACCTCTTCCATTTTTATCCTAAGATGATGATGGTAGAAATTTTTATCCTAAGATGATGATGGTCGAAATTTTTATTCGACACTCCGCAATTGCAATGGTTGTGGGAATTGCATTTTTTTTCCTCACCAAACCGTTTTCGTCCGAATTGTGTGGGAGGTTTAATTTTTTTTTTCTTTCCCTTTGTGAGCGGGATGATTATTTTTTTTTTTTTATTCCCTTCTGTAAAAAAATTTCTTCCCTCGATTTCAAATTTAATAGTATATACATTTCTTTTGTACATATTTGAATTGAAATTTTTTTTTTGCTTTTTTTAGAAACCAACGCGCGTTCGCTGCAATGAAAACTAACTGTAAATTTATAGTTTGTTGAAAAGGTTACTGAGTTTGAAAGGGGAACAAGGAACAAGGAATTGAAACAAATATAAATGTCAAAGAGATGCCACTGAAACAAAGATTTGCTTGACGTCAAATTCATGAATTTTTCATTTGGAAAGTGTTTAAAGCGGGATATACACGGTCAAAATGATTGAACTGCATTTTGGTGGTATTAGTGAAAATGTTTTGGTATGTGTAACACCGACGATGATTGAGCAAAATTAAAAATTTAAGATTTTCTGCATGCATGACGTACGAATTTGCTGTGTATATCGTTGATTGATCGGTATAATAAAATATTTTTGATAGTTACAAACAGCAGCACTCATTATACCCAAACCACATAGTGGTGTGAATATAACAAGAGTATAAAAACATTTCTTATCGTAGGATTGTTTGGTGAATGGTTGTATATGTTAGGTGTTTTTTTTTCAAACATTTCTTGGCCGGTGGGATTGTTTGGTGAATGGTTGTATATGTTAGGTGTTTTTTTTTCAAACATTTCTTGGCCTGGGATTGTTTGGTGAATGGTTGTATATGTTAGGTGTTTTTTTTTCAAACATTTCTTGGCCGGTGGGATTGTTTGGTGAATGGTTGTATATGTTAGGTGTTTTTTTTCAAACATTTCTTGGCCGGTGGGATTGTTTGGTGAATGGTTGTATATGTTAGGTGTTTTTTTTTCAAACATTTTTTTTCAAACATGTTGGGTGGGATTGGCCGAGACATGTTGTATACATTTATACGGACCACCGAGTTGCATTGAAATTTATATGTCACAGATGGGTAAAAAAAATCAACAAGGCCTGGCGTGAATTAGAAACTAAGTTATATCTTGAACAAGTCTAGTTTAGGGGCGATGCCTCGATATTTTTTTTTTGGGGTGGGTGAGTGATCCAGGATGATAATTTTTTTTTGTCGGTCGAGCCGACAATTTTGTTATTTAGTATCGGATTTCGAGTTATATATTCGTTTGAAAGCTTAGTTGAGCGTCTTCTATATGGTATTTTAAAATTTGAAATCCATTAACCCATTATGAATCTATTGAAAATTTTGCATTTTTGTGAGAGAGTTTGTTTCAATGTGGGATTATCTCGTAAATAGACGTATTAAATGTATGGTTTTATATTAACTGAATAAAAGGTGGGTCCATAAGCTTTATTTTTATATATGTCATGATCCTTCACCCTTCACCCTTTCAAGAAGCGTAAGACGGAATGAAAAGAAATATCAAATATAAAAAAAAAAAAAAGGAATGAGAGAATTGCTTGGAATAGCCGAGAACCGGCAAATATTTTTCCCTTCTTATTCCCCTAATCGCAAACATCAACAAACTCAAGAATTGCGCAACAAAAATTGCCTTGTGTTAACTCTTCGAAAATTTCCTTAAGGTGCTATTACACGAAGTGTTTTTTACATATGTACTGTCACTTTTTTTATCCATATGAAATTCTTCATGTCTGTCAAAATTGTCTTTTACATACGATTCATAATTTTTGCTACCACACGTGCATATGTATTTCCGTATGACATAACCTCTAAATGTAAACAACAGCTGCTTTAATTTGTGAATTTACAAAAATTTATTGTTAAAAAATATTTTTTAATTGTTAATTAATACTAAACAATTTATTTTTCTTTCAATATTAATCTTTAAAATTTACTATGTTTTTCTTTCGCCACAAGCAGTGTTGTATTTTCATATGTTTGTCATGCAAAAATAGAACCTGTTCTAATTGAAAAATGTACATATGACTTTCCTCATGTATTGTACATAAACAATGTTTCATATGTATCACACGATATGTACAACTTTTGTTGTGGGAAAATTTGACAGTACATATGTAAAAAACACATCATGTAATAGCCCTTTAGCACGATTATGTGATGCCACATTATTACATTGTTTTTTTATTTCATTTACATTGATTTTGTTTGTACAGATCATTTATGAGGCAATTGTATTGCAAAATTTGTTTCTTTACCAATTTTAGAAATATTTTGGTTTAAAGTATTGCGTTTAATGATTGATATATGAATACTTTTTATTTGAAATTGGCAACATTAAATGCAATTCAGTAAAAAATTTCACCTAAAAAAAAACCATCTGAGATGAATTGTAGAAAAGATAAATCGAAAAAAAAAACGTTACTCTCCCATTTTTTGCTTTAACATTTTACATCAATCTTGAAATGAAAGTGAATTGTTTATATCGCAATTTGAAAACCAATTCTTTTAAAAGTGCTATTTAAAATAATAAATTGAAGTGAAAACAAAAAATAAAATATTTGTTAAACTAATTGAATAAAAATTAATTTTAGAAAAGTGTTACGTTTACTTATTTCATATTTTATTTGTGCATTCCTCTTCATCTCTAATTAAATTTTGTTGGTAAGTTGTAGTCTGAAATATAAAATTTTGTGAAGGCGCGAATATAATGCATACACCAGGCAAGCAAATCATTTTTGGTGCAACACATTGAAGAAACACCTTGCATAAGATCCAATTTGCCATATATATCTTAGTCAAATTGGGTTTGTAAAAATTGCCATAAGATACAGTTTATCATATAAATCTTATTCAAATTGGGTTTGTATGTGTTTATTACATCCATTAATCAGTAGTCCAAAAATTATCCCTATGGGACAACTCTTAGTCATAGGCCCATATAGAGCTGCTTCCCGATCTTCACTTAAATCTATCAAAAAACAAAAATATTGCACAGATTTTTCTCAAATTTGGTTTGTGTATATTTTTGCAAAATACAAGAGACCTTACCAAACATGGTCAGGATCGGTCCATTTTTGGGCCTAGTCCCCATATAGATATAGCATCCGATATGAACTTTTTCATATTCGAAGTAAAAAAGATAATAAAAATGCAAAATATTTATAACAAATTTGGTTTATGATTATTTTCTATATCCAGTTAGTTGGGTCTAAAAGTGAGGGTCTCTAAACGAATGCTATAGGGGGGTATCGTATAGTCGATCTAGACCGAGTATAATTTTCTTACTTGTTTTAATTTTGTACAAGATAACTTTGATAATTGTAAGCTATTTCTTTTTACTATAATGAAATTAAATGAAATTTAATGTAAATATTTACATTGTGAATGTTACATTTTGTGCGTAAATAAACCAATAATTAAAAAAAATAATTTATCACCAGATTTGAACATAAGAATCGCATTGAAGTCTGCCCACTGATCTGGAAATTTTCCTTTTTTAAGCATGCATAACAAAGTTGTATTATTAGGTGAACCAAAAATCTTATTGCAAATGTTCATGATGAATAGGTAAAGAAACATCATTTTCTATTGTTTGAATGAGGAGGTTACTTAGAAATGGAGCAACAGACTGATATGCACGTGTATAGTAGATCTGTATAGTAAAAGTAGTCACGAAAAATTAAATTCACGTCGAATTTGTTGAAAATATGTTAATACAGAAAAAACAAAACAAATTGCTTAAGTTTCATGATAGTTTTTGGTGTCCATTAATAAACTAACCCAACATCGTTGGACGTAAAACTCTTTCTCTAAACTCTTCGCATAGGGTATCGAAAAATCTTCGTAGTCAACCTGTGCTTGTTTTATTATAATTTTTTTTTTTATGTGTAAACATCTATACGCGCAGGGGGGTAAATTTCTATTTCATAATACAATCACAAAAATAGCGTAACTCATATCGGTGTGAGCTGAAGCAGATAAAGCTGTGTGACTTATGATTGTATTGGCGAAAAATTATGATAT
The DNA here is from genome assembly GCA_963682025.1 of Cordilura impudica. Lineage (NCBI taxonomy): Eukaryota > Metazoa > Arthropoda > Insecta > Diptera > Scathophagidae > Cordilura > Cordilura impudica. The sequence continues at coordinate 195,655,020 of OY821520.1, read as the reverse complement.
GTTCTTTTCTAAACATTTTCCAATTGTAAATCAGAAACCATCAATATAATTTCAGAAAACATCATTTGAATTTCAGAAAACATAAATATAATTTCAGAAAACATCAATATAATTTCAGAAAACATCAATTGTATTTCAGAAAACATCAATTGTATTTCAGAAAACATAAATATAATTTCAGAAAACATCAATTGAATTTCAGAAAACATCATTCGAGTTTCAGAAAACATCAATTGTATTTCAGAAAACATAAATATAATTTCAGAAAACATCATTTGAATTTCAGAAAACATCATCCGAGTTTCAGAAAACATCAATTGTATTTCAGAAAACATAAATATAATATCAGAAAACATCAATATAATTTCAGAAAACATCATTCGAGTTTCAGAAAACATCATTTGAATTTCAGAAAACATAAATATAATTTCAGAAAGCATCATATGAATTGCTGAAAACATTAATTGTATTTCAGAAAATATGAATTCATTTTCAGAAAACATCAATTGCATTTCAGAAAACATCAATTGAATTTCAGAAAACACCATAATCGACTTATTTTTTATGCACTGTAAATTATGATATTGAAGTTTTCTTTAATTATTTGATGTTTACACATCTCCCTTGTGATCGGACTCACATGATTTTTTTATTCGGGTACACTATTTCGATTTTTAAATCATACATACAAAATTGGGTCTTGTTTAAGAATTTGCTTGGAGTATTCGTACAATTATTTAATTTGAGCCAAAAATTTTGGGTTCCAATTGAAGTACGTTCAAAAAAACACTCTTTACCAAGTAGTTTTCATATTTCTACAATTGAGGCGTTGGCTTTTACAATTACAGCTGAAGGTTTGTGTTGCTTTATATCGTTAATATTTGATGGGGGAGTTACGTCCATATCATTGAGGCCAGCCAGCAGGCTGAATCTGTTGCTTTAATTTGACGCGATGTTCGGATTAACAAAACCAGGAGGAAGTTTTCTCATCTTCTTATTCACAAGCTTTCTTTTTTGATGAAGTGATGGCCCCTTGTGCCATCACTAAATTTTTAATCCTGTTTTAATCTGAATTGACTGCGACGTGAGCTCAAATGAGATCAATAATAGGCAATTGCAAAAACAAAAATATACACTTGTTATTAATTTTAAATAGTTGTACTGTAAGCGCTTTAATTATTTACACGACCGTTCGTAAAGAGAATTATATTCGAAATGAAAAATGTTGAAGAAAAATATTGTAAAACCTATATTATATGTTAAAGTTACATATCAATAAAATTCATGCAGTATATTGCTGTGTTAAATACATTTTTTCTGTTTAAATTTCATCACTAATACATTTTCATATATAAGATGAAATAAACCAATGGTGTATTAATTTCCATGATAATAATGATATAAACACATTTTATTAACAATAACTCTATTTTTTTTTTTTTTATAACGTAATTAATTGGTGTTTCATTTCAAAAAGCATCAATACAATTTCAGGTAACATTAGTTTCATTTCAGAAAACATCGTACAATGTCAGGAAACTTTTATTCACAGAATGAATTTACTGCGATGGAGAACAAATACCTCCAGAAAATTGCAGACAAAAATTTTTACATAAAGAAGCTGGAAAAAAAATTGACGGCGTTGGAGGAACTTAGTCTAAATTTACCTATATCACATGCAAATGCCAGTAAGGAGGCTGTAACATTTGCAAAAATGATTATAAAAAAAGATGAAAAATTCAATGAGGACGAATTTGCCATATGTTCAAATATACAGTATACGTCATCCAAAGCGTATACTGTTATGAGAGAAAGATTCAAATTCAATATGCCTTCGGAGGCGTTATTGAATGAATCCAAAGCAATTAAATGTTACACAGCAGGAATCAATAAGGAGGTAATGGAAAAGTTGGAAGACCTCACAAAAAATTTACTACCTAGAGAAAAGGAATGCACAATTAACATGGACGAGATGTTTTTAGCACGTGATCTAGAATACAATAAAACCACTGATCGCATTCTTGGTGTTGTTGACCGCGTAGGTGGTGAAACAGAAAAAAAAGGTGCTGAAAAGGTTTTATGTTTCCTTTTGAAAAGTTGTTTCAGTAGCTGGTGTTTTATAATTAGCTACTATAACACTCCAAGTACCATTACCTCCGATGACATGGAAAAGTACTTGACGGAAAATATAAATGCCATTAATGAAATTGGACTTAATGTTACGTCTGTTATTACGGATCAGGCATCACATAACATGAAATTGTTTCAAAATTTAGGAGTAACTGAAGAAGAGCCTTACTTTTTAAGTCCCACGAATCAAAAGATATACGTTATTTATGATTACTGTCACACGCTCGTTTCATTATGGAGGACTTTTTCAAAACAAGAAATTGAAACAAACCACGGTGTAGCAAGTATGAAAATAATTAAAGAAGTATACGAAAGAGACAAGGAAAATCTCATCATACGTATTGTTCCGGAACTCGACGATTTTCATTTTAATACATTACATTCAAAACTTCTTGATATTCAAAGTTTCTCTAAATTATTCAGCCATAGTATGGTTGCAGCAATAAAAACTCAATTGGATGCGGGTTTTTTCACAAATCATTCGTTGGAGGAAGTAAATGCCACAATTTATTTTATCAAAATGCTATATCAATTACTTGATATCCTTAATGCGAAGGATGGAACTGATAAAGAAAATAATGTTAAACCTTTCTATAGAAATAACTGCATAGAAAAGAATTTTATTTTAAAATTCATTCCATACTTAAAGTCATTCAACTACGCATATCGCAATGCAAATAGTTGGATAAAAGGATTGGTTATAACTCTAAATAGTTTATTGGAAATGAGCACGGATATGTTCAATAAATATCCAGAAGTAAACAGTATCCTATTTAATAAATATAATCAAAACATGTTGGAAGATTTCTATAAAGATATACGAAATAATTCGCAACATGTAACGATAAAACACTTTAAAAAAGAAATAGATAAATTTATTGAATTAAGTATTTTAAATTTTGATCAAAATTGTCCTGAAATAAACTACGAAAGTGGCGATATGAACACGACGATGGATGTAGATTTAGAAAGTGAAGAAGGAATGGAGTTGTCAGAAGAAAATGACAACATAAATATTGGCAATTCAATGGTACATATGGCAGACGACAATGGTGCCGTTGGTGGTATTAACCCAGAAACTCAAAAGGGTATCACTGAAATAGAAACGTTGCCCTATTACACGGGATACGTTATCAAAAAAGTGTTTGATAAGAAATACAAATGTTATAAATGTTTGGAAGAGGCAAAAGGACAACCAGATGCAGCCTCATACTTCATACATAACAAAGCGAAAGACATACATGAAATTATAGTTCCATCGGATAAATACAATGAAATAAGTAGATTAATCTTTACACAATACAGCAATTTCTTCCAGGAAAATTTCCATATTTTACATCTTAGGCAGACATTAATTTGTACTGTACAAGATAACATTAAAAAATCGAAATTTAAGGATTGGTTAAACGAAAGCAATCCCTGCCATTTTCATAGAAAATCATTTTTAGAAGTTTTCATTACTATTCTCTTATATAAAAACTCTAAAAATCTATTAATTAATAAAAGCTACGACGAAATATTGGATTGGAGATATTAAGGGAAGCTTGATAAAATTCTATATGCAGCAAACAAATATTAGAAAAATAGAGAATGTGGCAACTAAAAAGTGGATATTAGGTTATGTATGGATAATGGATAATCAAAAATTGGATAATGGATAATGGAAATTGGATAATGGATAATGGAAAGTGAATAATGGATAATGGATAATGGAAATTGGATAATGGGTAATGGAAAGTGAATAATGGATAATGGATAATGGAAATTGGATAATGGAAATTGGATAATGGATAATGGAAATTGGATAATGGATAATGGAAAGTGAATAATGGATAATGGATAATGGAAATTGGATAATGGATAATGGAAAGTGAATAATGGATAATGGATAATGGAAATTGAATAATGGATAATGGATAATGGATAATGGAAATTGGATAATGGATAATGGATAATGGATAATGGATAATGGATAATGGAAATTGGATAATGGACATTGGATAATGGATAATGGAAATTGAATAATGGATAATGGATAATGGATAATGGATAATGGATAATGGAAATTGGATAATGGATAATGGAAAGTGAATAATGGATAATGGAAATTGGATAATGGATAATGGATAATGGATAATGGATAATGGATATTGGATATTGGATAATGGAAATTGGATAATGGATAATGGAAATTGGATAATGGAAATTGGATAATGGATAATGGATAATGGAAATTGAATAATGGATAATGTATAATGGATAATGGATAATAGATAATGGAAATTGGATAATGGATAATGGATAATGGAAATTGGATAATGGATAATGGAAATTGGATAATGGATAATGGATAATGGATAATGGAAATTGGATAATGGATAATGGAAAGTGAATAATGGATAATGGAAATTGGATAATGGATAATGGAAATTGGATAATGGAAATTGGATAATGGAAATTGGATAATGGAAATTGGATAATGGATAATGGATAATGGATAATGGATAATGGATAATGGATAATGGAAATTGGATAATGGAAATTGGATAATGGATAATGGAAATTGGATAATGGAAATTGAATAATGGATAATGGAAATTGGATAATGGATAATGGAAATTGAATAATGGATAATGGATAATGGAAATTGAATAATGGATAATGGAAATTGGATAGTGGATAATGGATAATGGAAAGTGGTAAATGGTTTAGGCCTACTGGGGATGCAAGCCATGTAAAATAAATTGCAACGCGCCATTCGTAGTACCTCAAAGGTGGTGTGGAAATCTACACAATAAACATTGAAAATTGTAATAATTTTAGATATTACGGATTTCTTAAACAATATTTCTCATAATTTGAAGTTAAGGGTAAATTAAATTTATATACCCCTATATCTATATAAATTTTAATACTTACATAAAATATTTAATTATATATATATAGATATATACATATATGTATATATCTATTAAAAATAATTTACAATTTTAAATATAATCTCATTTAATTACGTACACATATATATATATATACATATATACATACACAAATTATATTAAATAAATCAAATCTACATACCCCATATTTATATAAATTAAAAAACGTTTTTCAATTGATTTATATATAATTTTGAAGATGATTTTTTATTTAGTAATCAATGAATTACCTGATAAAAGAATTAAATACTATAATAATTATAATTTTAATTTTTAATTTTATTTATACTTTTAATAAATTAAAATATTACATTTAAATTATACAAAACTAATTTATTAATAATTAAATTTAGAATAAACTATTTAAAAAAATAATTTTGAAAACCGTTTTTTTTTTCTCAACTAAATAGATATATATACATATAAATTAAGATTAATCATGTAAAATAAGTATATTTTTAATTGTACTTATTTTAATTATTTTATAGATGTTTTCAAGGAAGTGTAAAAAAAAAAATTTATGCAAAACATAAAAAAAAAAAAAAATTTTTATTTTTTTGGATACCGCTTTCTTATCATTTCCAATATATCTATTTCCAGCGCTAATTCTTCCTGATTTGAAAGCGCAAGTGCCCTCAATTCAGTGCCAACCATTACACTGAATACGTCGTACCGATCAAGCGGTTCGCCATACCGGGGAATAGTTCTATGCAGTATTGCAACCTTATCACCCAAAATTTTTTTTTCTAAATTATTCGCAATTCTTTTGCCTACTTCAGCTGATTCGTTAATTGCTGTTGACGTTGCATTTATTAATTGTTTCAAATTGCTCCTTTTTAAAAAACCTTCTTCAGAATTTCGAGAGGGACGATGTATTGCAATGGATTTGTCCGATTTCGCATTTGCATTTTGCGGTGCATTTATTGCTGGCGAAGCTTGTTTTTTAAAATTATATGATTTTAGAAAACACTCTTTGGCATTTGAAGAGGGTCGATGAATTGCACTTGCTTGCGTTCTTCCCGAGATTTCGCTAAATTGCATAGAACCGCTTGCCGATGCGAAGATTTCAGGTAATGGTTGCCGACACATCGATCCCGAATAATTTAATGATGACTGCACTTTGCCTGCACTTGCGTGATCTGAATATTGTGGCAATTCAAAATTTCCGCTGTCATCATTAAGCAATTCGTCTAAATAAATAGAAAATAAAATAGTTTTCATAAATTGATTGCATATCCGATGTTAGAAATATTTGTCAACCTTGTACTTACTTATATTTCTTTCGATTATCTTATTTGTGTCTTCACTATTGGCAGCACATCCAATTCGCCTTTTTTTTGGACGGTCCTGTGGCGGATTTTTTTCTTTTATACAGATGATGCTGCTTCCTGAAAAGAATTAAAAAAAAAACCATGATCCAGCTGTAATATTAATAGACCCAGTGATTTATTTCCAACGATATATATCATAAATTTTTACCCGAGTTTAAATTAAAGTTAATGATTTCAATGGGTTTGAAATGGTGCGTGGTAAAGAAGAAGAAAGCATATATTTCAAAAATTCATAACTGCACTGTATTCTTAATCGGACCGTTTTTTTTTCCTACATTTACAGCGCGTTTGCATATTATGAAAATGTAGTATGTATGTGATTACGATGGAAATGTAGCTAATTTATTTTAGATTTAAAAAAAAAAAAAAAAAAATAAGTTGTTCAGTACTAGATTTGTGTAAAACTTAACAAAAAAACTGTTCAAGTTTGCATTTACTATAAAATGATATATAGTTATGATATTACATTAGAAAATTACAACGCAATGTCTAGAAAATTGACACTTAGAAACAAACAAATGCGAAGAATATAATTTAAAAGAAAAATAAATAATGTTTATTAATACAAATGAAAATTATAAAAAAAAAAAAAAAATTTGGTAATTCAATAGTTAAAATTTTTTATAGTTATTAGTTTGTATTAAAAAATGAGGCTTAAGTCTCGTTTAGGTGCACCTCTCCGTTCCAAATTTTCACCACTCGTTACACTTTTTAATGCGATAAAATTTTTTTTTCCGTAAGCCAATATTTCCCCAGTTATAGACCTACAAAGTTTTAACATTGATTTCGATATAACTTGAACAATTCTAATTGAACTTTAGCAATACATGTATGATTTGAAAGCTTATTAAAGTACGTTTATTTTGATATAAAAAGAAATTAGAAATCCATTAAAACATTATGTACCAAAATAATTTTCTTTATTTTTAAGATGCAGTTTTTTGCCAATAATTCATTTTATTTTAATAGAACGCTATTACAAGAACAAAATATATGTTAATTAGTACATTCGTAGAATTAACAGGGGGGCTACCGCGTAACTCGATTCGAAAAGCAAAAATTTACGAAAAGAATTTCCGAATCGAAAGTTAAATCGTACTGCGTAATTCGCTCGGAACGGTAACAGAGTTGTATTCAAAGGCAAGTAGGAAATATCGTAGAAAACTTGGTTGCACTTCAATTCAAATGTGAATATAAAAAATCCCAAAACAAAAAAAATATAATCAACAAACAGAACCAAAAAATAAATAAAAATAAATATTGGATCGTGTTATTTTGTGGTTTGAAAAAGATAGATATTACGAATCTTAATGATAAAAAGTAAGAAACATAAAAAAACAATTCATAAATGATTAAACAAAATTAACTTTTAGTTTCGTGAAAAACTTCCGGCTAAAGAAAAGCGCGTTCACTTATGTTCTGAATAGCATAGAAGGTGAATATCATCTTCATCTCAAATATTTTTGAACACCAGCAAGATTTTGATTTATCTCCGTTAAAATTGTTGTGGAATTTTCATGGTATTTCATTTGGTTTTCTTTCTTTTTTCATAAGGGCATCCTTGCTAAAAACATTTCGTTTTGGTCCATATGGAGTGGATTTTTCATTATACTCCTCCTGAGTGGATAAATCAGAATTCATGTCTTTATCATTCAGCTCATTTTCAATATGATTTTCAGGTGAACAATTTTCACTGGTTGATGGCATTGTATTTAGTAAAGATGCGGCCCCAAACTTTATGGTAGTACTCCTTCCACTAACTGCAAACCTAATGAGAAATATCATTATAGATCTATTATTAAAAAAAAAACATATATGGAGATAAATATATATAAACAAACTTACTTTTTTCCATCCATGAACATCACGTTCTAGTGGTCCCAAAATATTTAAATCGGAACACAAACGATTCCACAAATTTTTAGACTTGTTTTTAGCATCTGGAACTTTAAGATGACCTTTTGCCAAGTGTGGATGCTTCACCATAAAGTCAACTATTGCTTCGTATTGCTGTTTATTTGTACATAAATTTCTTTTTGGAGTATTCCTTTATAAGTACAATCAAATTATATAGTTTATTTACATTTTAACATTTTTTTTATTTTTTAATTGTGAAAATACTTACATTTTTCGTTTTGTCACTACCAAATTAGCTTTCGTAGAATTTTCAATGTTTTTTACGTAAATACCGTTCATCTTCGTAGTACAGAGTTGCACATACGAAAAGGATTTTTTCATTCGAAAAAAAAGTACGAAAATCGTACTACGCAGTAGTATTTGTTCGTACTCGTGCGTTTTCTATTTCGAATCGAATTACGCGGTAGCCCCCCAGCTTCTATTTAAGAGATAGTTTCACCTTTAAACCCTTTGTAATCCTGAGATGTCAGGGGTTAAAAAAAAGTACAAGTTGCTAGGCTAAAATTACAATTAGGTAACATGCACTGAAACGAGTAAATCGCGAAAAATAAAATAATATGCAACTTTAACTTGTAACATATTCAGCACTTTAAGAGTCAAAAAATCATAAAAGACAGCAAAAAATTCCTTGTGACCCCTACTTTTATTATAAATGTGCAAATACATATGTTACATATGTAATTTCGTCTGATAATTTATAATTACAGCTTTTCACAAAAACTCTTTATCACAAATGCACAATCTTGAACAGGTTCACAATTGGTTAAAAAATTTTGAACTTTTTTATTTTGAAATTAATTTTAATTTTTCTTTCTTTTTTTGGGAAACAATTATAAAATAAATAAAAAAAAAATTTAATAATTGCACTTCTAAACAAATGCTATGTGTGTTTTATTACTTACTCGATTCGTCTGCGGTATGTTCTTCATTTTTTCTTTTGCTGCTACATGGCTTTTTTTTAAAATCTTTCAAAAAAGACATTTCCTCAAAAAAAAGCCATGTAGGTTTTCGTTCCTCTTCTTCCAGGTATTTAACATCTCTAAGATACCCATGCCGTAACCATTCTATCCTTTTAATTACATCATATCTGTCTGGGTTGTCCAACACCTCTTCCATTTTTATCCTAAGAATTTCCAATGCACGCTTGCGCAGGTTTGAATTGTAGTACTCCTTCGTATTCGAATTCCACAGACATTCATTACTTTTATATAAGTGGATAAATTCAATTACCCATTTTGCAGGCCATTTTTTTTCTTTGTCTTGTGGTCGCATTGTTATTTAAATTTTTTATTTTTATTTAACGAAAACTTTGAAAAATTTTAAATTTGTATTTTAACTGTGTATGTACACAATGAAAATAAATGACATTTCGCCATATTGCGAAGAGAGGTAAATAAGAAGGAAGTAGTGAATTTACTTATTTTTGAATATAAGTAACAATTGAAGCAAATCGACATTTTTTGTTCTCTTTTAAATATTGTTTTATGAAATTCTGTTAATGTTTTATGAAATTCTCCTCTTATGCCAGTTCTGGATGGATTTCATTTTAACATACTACAAGTATTTCTTGGAAGGCACAGTATATGAGAAATCATGGTTTAGCTGGTGGAATTATATTTTCTTTAAATACATATGATTTTAAAGGAATACGTGTAAAGGTTAAATGATTTCCGTTAATTGAAATTTTTTATAAAATACTAACGGAAGTTTAACAAATTTAAAATTATGATAAATTGAACAGACCCAGACATTGCTATGTTTTACTTAATTATTTTCTTTATCTTTGTTAAATTACTTGTTTTTAATGTACATTTATTTATTTACTCTTGCATTAAGGTACAAATATAAAACGTTATTAAAAAGTATTACCTTAATTGTCGAAGAAATTTCATTATTTATTCCGCCGATTCCGCCCCCACATCCATTTGTTGAGCAGGAAACTGAGGAAACCTATGATGAAGAAAACTTGGAGACCTATTTGTATGAAATGAAAGATTATGGTAATGGGAGTAGTGGTGAACTAATAATAGAGCAAGAACAAGATGTTCAACGACCTCATTGCAAGATGAGGATCAAAATTGCATGCAACTGATAAATAATGAAATCAATGTAGGTGACACTCAGGATTCTGCGTCTGATCATGATCAATATGTAATGGATATGGAGAATGTTAAAGAATCAAGTAAAACAATAATTAATAACATTAAGCGTAAACTTAATGATAGCAGTGTTATATTAACACCTTCATCGTCAAAAAAAATTATGTTAAAGAAATCGTTACCGACAAAACAGCAACAATCACCAAAAGCTCTACACAATAAACTGAATGCATTAGCAACAGTTGACGTAAAAATTCTCAGCATAATTAAACAAGAGAAGCATCATGCACCTGTCGTTGTGCCGGATTTCATACAGCCCGAAATTAATCCAGACTTCCAGACTCCCTCGCTGAAACGCAACATGTTACAACGTTTATATTCAAGGGCGAGTAGTATATACAAATGCCTTGAGATCATTATATTAAGGAAAAACTTGAATTGGTGAAGAAGTTGGATAAAATGCAACGTGTGGTTAAAGCAATTAAAGGTCATTTAAATAATATTGATTTTTAGAAATTTAACATAAAGTATTAATTTGAATTTTCATTTACAAAATATGATTTTATAAAACATATTTTTTAAAATGACAAACAATTTCCTTTATTTCATTTCAAAAAAGTGCATTTAAGAAATATTGAATTAATCACTAAGTTCACAAACTTCTAAAGATACTTTGGGTAACACATTAAATTCGTAATGCTGAACAATGTCCTCGATGTCTTCTGGATCCTGGTTAAAACTGAGATCACAACCAATACTATTAAATTTTTCGTCTTCACTGTAATCGTAGCCATCTTCTCGGTCATAATCTTCTTCAGTTTGAATACCTTGCATTTTACGTTTACGCTGCAATAACTCGATCCACATTAAGGGAGTTTCACATAAGGGACATTCGCCCGATATTGGTATGTAATGCCTTTCTGCGAAGGATCAGATGATATCATATGATTAACATATGACATGGCAAGTAAGTTTACAGAGATTATTTAAACAACCCATACGAGATTGATCAACATTCTCTATTGCTTGCATACAAAGATGGCATTCAAGAGCCCATATTGCACGCGGTACTGAGGGTTGTTGCTTTTTCTTCTGAGGCTTTTCCATGGCAATACAGCCATTAACAATTCCCATGTGCTTGGGTGGTAAAGATTCTTGTGAACTTTTGCTTTTACCCTTTAAATTGTTTGGTATTTGTTTGGCCCATAATTGTTTGTATATACTAAAAGATCGTCTGATTGCTACTCCGTCCATTATTATTTTAAAAGATTTTCAGTGCCATAATTATTAGGTATGTTTGGCCGTGGTCAAATGCAAAAACCCTTTGAAGAGGCTGCTTTTAACTTAAAAGTTGGTCAGTTATCTAAAATAGTGGATACCGAATCTGGACTGCATATTATTTTGCGTACAGAGTAAATGATTGTAAACAACTTTTAGCATTTAGAAAAAAACAACAAAGGATTGCAAGAGAATACTTGCCGCTTTAAATTATTTTTCTTCACAAGTGCTATTTTAATTTTTTTTTTTTAACAAACAATTTAATTCATGGAATTTTCTGAATTTTAAATAAATATATTTTTCTGAATTTAATTTCGAAATCTGCAGTCGATTTGTAACTCGAAACCTATTAACATCAAAACTGCTTTTATTTCGTACTTGTGATGAAAATAATGTAAAGGCAAATGGTTCTTATTTAAAAAATAAAATGTTAATCATGCCAATGAAATTGTAATTCCTCTAAAGACAAAAAAAAAAACTACTAAAATTACAAGTTCACTACTTAATGTTTCTTTTTTAATTTAAAAACAAAAAAATTCATTGTTTGATACTTTTTATAATTTAAATAAAAAAAGAATTTAACCTTTGTAATATTAATAATTAATTAAATTAAAATTAATAGAAATAAAACCTTAACTAAAATAACTTTTTCTGCAACAATTGGGCACCATTGAATTTTTGTTTTTTCAATATTGATAGCTGGGGTGTAACAAGACATTTTAATTGTTTTTGAGTTTCATCTGAATTATTTTCAAAAATGTTTAGGAGTAAAAACAAGCCCGATTTATTGCTAACCATGACTTTAAAGTGTCTTCTTTAAGTTCTTGTAATAGAAGTGAGCCAAATGTTTGATTGCTGGCATCCTGAATTAAACGTTCTTTGTCGTTTTTAATGATTTTCTTTAAAACAATATGAAGTCCAGCTTCCTCAATGCCTAAAACAGTCACTGTGAAAACCTTAAAATAGAAGAAAAGTTTGAGAAAAAGTTTTATTTATTTTAAGAAAAATTTAATGATCAAAATTTAAACTGATAATACAATTACTCTATTGCTGAAATTGGAATCAAAAAAAGTTACCTCTTCTTTTTCTTCTGTTTCTGAATCATTTTCTTCTTTCTGTTCAGCAACTTCTTCAGTTCGTTTTTAATTTAGTGGCTTCAGCTATAATTATTTCAACATCTCGCTTCTTCGTCTTTTTATCCTTAGATTTATCCTCCACACTAACAGACCAATCAGATTTGGCAATAATTTTTGCCAAAGCCGTACCAGCATTGACAAAATTGGTCGACGTTACTAAAAAAATAGAAAATATTCTGTTTTGTAATTCAAAACTATTTAGACACAAAAAAACTTACGTTTTCTCAATATTTCTGCTGTAACTAAGCCAATATGTTTATCCGAAATCCAAAATTCTGGATTTTCAGACATAGCGGTAGCAATAGGTTCTTCTATTTGTTCAAAAATTTCTTTGCGTCTTACATCTTTATCTTTTTTACCATATTGTAGACCCTCTTCTATGGTGGTTATGAAAGTAGGATGAAAACAATTGGTATCACCGGGTGAAGTTAACCATTCAATTACACGACGACCCCATTGATTTGCCATAAGAGTTTGTAATTCTGGATGTATGTTGTCGTATATGGCTTTTTTGATAGCTTTAGTATCATCCAGAGAATTAAGGACAGCTATTGCAAAAATGTGACCATGTTCATGGGTACAAATTTTTACCAAATGTTCTTTAATATTTTTAATAATAGCCTGAAAAATAACATTGGAAAAAAATAGAAAAATTAAGAAATTAATTTCTTAGCAAAATACTTACTCTTCTATTTTTAGGTGTTGATTTATGGAAACATATTATCGTAGCTTGACAACCGTCTTTTGTGGTTAACATCAATGGTATAAGTGTGGAAAACATGGTTACCGTTTCCCTCTGTTTTTTCCTCTTCCATTTCTTTAACATATTCCAACATGATGGCGTGAACTAAAGAATTGTCTACCAATTGCTTATTGGAAACATGTTATAAATTTGCTTTAACCGCGCTTAGATGTACCACCTCCTCCGCCGGAACTTTTACTGCCTCCCGAAGCAGCTGCTTGTGTATTATTTCCCGTCGTTCTTTTTCCACTACTACAGCCACTACCACTTCTAGCCGCAGCTGCTGCTTCCTCCAGTGAATCGGTCGAATCCGACCCTAAAATAGCCCTTAGCATGAACGTATCATAAACCTTAAAACGTTGTTTCGGTTTAATTTTCTCACTAAGCGACCACTTTGTTTAAATTTAAATTAATAGAATTTTATGTTAAATTTAAGTTTTCCTTTTGTTATTAACATTAAACACCTTTTTTGTGCAATATTATCAGTTTTTTTGTGTAGCTGCTTATTTTTTTTTTCTATTATTTTTTTTAATTATGCGTGTGTGTATAATAAAAACCAACACTTATTTGTGTTTCTTTTTTGCTCCCCCTACGTTCTTTTTGACAACTGTTTTGTTATTTTGCTCCACTGGCTCCAAAGAATGCAGGAGGAGAAGACAACCCTACAAGAAATGAATGACTGAAACTAACACATAAACAATTTTTGTACTAACACACTTGCAGTTTTTTTTTATTTAAAAACATATGACTGTCATTGTTGCTGTTGTAGAGTTGTTTTTGTTAAGGTTTAGGAAAGGTAAGTAATTAATTAAATTAAAAGATCAAGTTAATTTTTGTTGTTTCTTTAGGATTCTTCAAAATATGTCAGTGAATTCGTTATTGCCATTCTCAATTGTGGTGGCACGAGTTACGACACCCAGCACACCAACAACAACAACAACCATCACTACACTACCACCACCAAAACCACGGAGGGCATAATGCTGAACAACGCACATTATACAATACACTTTAGTTCATTACCCATATCAATCATTACATTGTATCAATAAATATTTACAAATCAGTTCTGAGAATTCTTTAAACCACTTTAAATCCACTTAAATGGCAATTGCAACATGAACATAATAAGCAATTAATTTTAGGTCAAACTAAATTTTATTTATTCAAATTCTTGTTAATTATGGAATGTAATTTTTATTATCAACTAATTTTGTTTACCCAAATTCTTGGAAACTTTAGAATGCATTTTTATTTACTTTCATTACTTTCTTGTATCCCCTTTTTTTTGTTAAGTTAAGTTACTATAAGAACAATATCAAAAATAAAATCAGTTTGTGTTGAGTTCAGAAAAGAACAAGTTGTGTTTTCTTTTAAACCCTGATAGCTTACATATCATAACTGGCGCAGTCAATAGTTCAGTGAACGGTTTCGGTGTCTTTTTTTAAAAAGTGTCCTTTTTTTACAAATAAGAAGAGAAAAAGAATATATATAATAAAATAAACCGTATACAAAAACACAGGAAAAAAAAAAAAAAACAACTTAAGTGTTCTAAAAAGAAAAATATTCCTGAAAAAAAAAAGGAAAAGTGAAAAAAGACTTTCAAATTCACCAGAAGGCAACCAAACTCAAAAGACGACATCGAGTTAAACAACCGTGGGTTTTGACCCTTAATTCACTGGAACCCCACTCCCAATAACAAGGATAACAACAGCACAATCACCATAGCATGTGGTTCATCTTAATATTCCTGATCGGGTGCATGTAAGTGTTTTTGTGATGTTGTATACACAATAGTAAAATAAAATTGTTTGTAAAATATTTTTTTTTAAGTAGAAAAAAAAAAAAAACAAGATAAATGAAATAATTTAACCTTAAGTAAAGAAAATATAATAAGCTAAATATTTAACTTGCTATAATACATGAGATTTTAATAGTATCGAGGGCATATCGGTACACAATTAAAACTCAGTATTTGAAACGAAAATACATGAAATTTTAATAAGAAGATACATACACTTGTATCGAAGGCATATCGATACAAATTTAAAAAAAAAAATATATATATAAAAGAAACAGAATAAAAGCGATTTCAATTGAAAAAAAAAAAAGTATCGAAGGTATATCGGTACACAATTAAAACTCAGTATTTGAAACGAAAATTCGTGAAATTTTAATAGGAAGATACATACACTTGTATCGAAGGCATATCGATACAAATTAAAAAAAAAAAAAAATAAAATATATATATATAAAAGAAACAGAATAAAAGCGATTTCAATTGAAAAAAAAAAGTATCGAAGGTATATCGGTACGAATCTATAAATTAAATATCCAATCGCTAACAACATACCTTAAATACCAAGTTAGACTAAATAGCCAAATTTTCTTTTATGCCGAATAGTAAAGAACCAAAACAGAAACTCCGTTTCATTCCTTATAAGCTAAGGAAGTTTGCTAGCTTGACATCTATCCCTGAAAACAATAATTCTACCTTCGCTGAGAAGTCAGATACAAGTCTCACCAAAAGTAACTCGACCATTTCGGACCTTAGTTCTTGTTCCATTTCCGACACAATGTCAACGGAGCAACCCACACAAAACCAAGCGGATAATCAAATCGATATTTTCAATTCATTGAGAATACCCGATGCGATTAAGGATTTGCCGAAATTCGACGGTAATCCTAGACTCCTTTATGAATTCCTTAACAACGTTGAGGAAATCCTTCTTTACATACGGGGTACAGACAATACTCCTTACGGCCAAATTTTACTAAGGGCCATACGAAACAAGATTGAAGGACAGGCAAATGAGGTCCTTAATATGTATGGGACTCCGCTCATTTGGGACGATATAAAGAACAATCTCGTTCTACATTACTCCGACAAACGGACCGAAACGTCTCTAATAAGAGACCTACATACCGTTAAACAATTTAACAAAACTATTGAGTCTTTCTACGGAGAAATTATTGAACTCCAATCCGCCCTTTGCAACAACATACTCATTCACGAAAAAGATACTAGAGTCATTGACGCAAAAAAGTGCCTTTACTCTGAGATGTGCCTAAACTCTTTCCTTAGTGGCCTTAATGAACCATTAGGATCGAGAGTAAGGGCAATGCAACCAACTTCACTTTCCACAGCACTATCCTGTTGCATAAAGGAACAGAATATTTCTTACCAAAGAGTTCCAACATCCAATAAAGGGTACTACTCCCAATACAAACCATATGATAACCCCTTTCACAGGGATCAAAAATACCAACCTCCGCGTAGACAACAACAGCCCCAACCGACTAACTGGAACCATAATTGGCAGCGGAATTACGATCGCAGGGATCAAAAATACCAACCTCCGAATAGACAACAACAGCCCCAACAGATTAATCTAAATTTTAGGAACCAATATCCTCCAAACAATTTCAGGCACCAAAACATTCCACAAATAAAAGCGAGCCCTAGTCAGCAAACCCGGTTTGCTGGAAACCCAAATTTCAATTTCCATGAGACAATCTCTTCCAACAATTACCAGCAATTGGATAAATATATCGATAACGACCCAAACAACTTCAACAGTGATCAAAATTCTCGCCAACGAGATATTTTTTTTGATAACCCCCATTTAAACGGACCAAGTACCTCCGATGATGATAAACGACAATTAGATGAACATTACAATACTGAACCGACCAACATTGAGGAAACCCAAAATTTTTTTACCACAGCCTCGAACAACCAACCGGCTACATAGACCCAGTGAAACATCCATCAACCTTACCCTACATAACAATACATCTACCTTCTGGCAAACCCCTTAAATTTCTTTTAGACACTGGAGCATCTTCGTCTTTTATAAACCCCGAATACATTTTACCCAAAGATCAAATTAAATGTGACCCAATCACAATTACGACCGTTTTCAAAAGCTACCAAGTAAACAAACAAACAATATTACCAACATTTTCGGAATTTAATCAAACAGGATCATTCAAATTTCTCATTTTCAAGTTCCATAATTTCTTCGATGGCCTTTTGGGTATGGACACATTACTTTTGCTTAACGCCAAAATTGACCTCGTGAACAGAACCCTAATTACAGGTAATGCCATTAATAATATCAACCTTAAAACTAATCAATCAACTGGTATTCTAAATATACCAGCAAATTCGAAAATACTAGTAGAATTACCCATTAATAAGCAGAATGGCACTGTCTACATAAATTCCATTGAATTGAACCCTAAGCTTTTCGTTAGTCCAGGTTTGTACAATGTTAGACTCGGGCGTGGCTACGTCGAGATAACAAATTTCTCGCATGTAGACCAAACATTTTTATTAGAATCCCCATTGATCGCTGAGCAATACGATGCAACAAATTACATCGAACTAAACAATTTTAACGTTAGTTATAGTAATACTGAAACCACAAATGATCAGTCAACTCCATTAAATTTGAATGATCTATTAAGAACGGATCAACTCAATAACGAAGAACGAAGAAAAATTGTGAAACTGTGTAGGAAATTTAGCGATCTTATTTACAAGGAGAACGAACCACTTTCATTTACTAACAAGATAAAACATAAAATAATTACCAACGACGACATTCCCATTTATACAAAATCATACAGATACCCGTACGTACATAAACAGGAAATACAAACACAAATAAACAAGATGCTGGAACATAATATCATTCAGCATAGCTATTCACCCTGGAGCTCTCCAGTATGGATAGTTCCTAAAAAAACTGACATCCACGGTAATGAAAAATGGAGATTAGTGATCGACTATAGGAAACTCAACGACAAAACTATATCCGACAGATACCCAATACCAAATATATCTGAGATATTAGACAAACTTGGCAGATGCTTGTATTTCACTACATTAGATCTGGCCAGCGGTTTCCACCAAATCGAGATGGATCCTAGACACATACAAAAAACAGCCTTTACAGTGGAAAATGGTCACTATGAATTTACTAGGATGCCATTCGGTTTGAAAAATGCCCCAAGTACATTTCAGAGAGTAATGGATAACGTCTTAAAGGATCTAGTGGGAAGAATATGTCTCGTTTACCTTGACGATATCATCATTTACTCTACGTCCTTACAAGAACATTTGGAAAGCATAACTCAAGTATTCGAGAGACTCAGAGAGGCTAATTTTAAAATTCAAATGGATAAGTGCGAGTTCCTCAGGAAGGAAATATCCTTTTTAGGGCACATAATAAATTCAGAAGGGATTAAACCAAACCCGGCAAAAATCGAAGCAATAAAAAACTTCCCAACACCTAGAACCCGTACCGAGATTAAAGCCTTCTTGGGACTTATTGGTTATTACCGTAAGTTCATTAAAGATTTGGCCAAACTTACCAAACCCCTTACTCTATGTTTAAAAAAGGGCGCAACCATTACAATGAACCAAAACTACATCGAAGCATTCAAAACCTGTAAGGATTTATTAATGAACGACCCTATTCTCCAACACCCTGATTTCACTAAACCATTCATCCTTACAACGGACGCAAGTAACATCGCATTGGGAGCGGTCTTATCCCAAGGTCATATAGGAAGCGACAAACCAATTTGTTTCGCGAGTCGCACACTATCACAAACCGAATGTAACTACTCCACAATAGAGAAGGAGTTACTTGCTATAGTTTGGGCGGTCAAATATTTCCGTCCTAACCTTTTCGGAAGGAAATTCAAAATTTTTACGGACCACAAACCTCTTACCTGGGTGATGAACTTGAAAGAACCCAACTCCAAACTAGTAAGATGGAGGTTAAAATTGGAGGAATATGATTATGAAATTATCTATAAAAAAGGTAAACATAATACAAATGCTGATGCTCTCAGCCGTGTCAAAATAAATGAGTCATCAGAGGGAAACAATCAAGAACTTTTCAATAACACAGATACAATTCACAGTGCAGACGAAAACTTGGATGACGGTATCCCTATCTCCGAGAAACCTTTGAATGAATTTAACCTACAAATCATTCTTGAAACAAAGGAAACAGGATCCCCAATGACCGTTGAGACTATTTTTAGAAATAAACAGAGAAGGATCCTACGTAGGGAACTATTTAGCGAGGAAATCATGTTAGACATATTTAGAAAATACTTTTCTCCCAATAAACAAACAGCCATTTACACAGATGACAACATCTTCTTAATAGTACAGGCAACATTCTCCAAATACTTTTCTCAAGCCAGGACATTCCGCCTTGTCAGGTGTACAGAAATTCTTGAGGACATAACAATGGAAGATAACCAGGAGAAAACAATTCGCGATTATCACGAACGCTCAAATCATAGGGGAATAAACGAAACACTGTTACATCTGAAAAGGAAATATTATTTTCCCAACATGAAGGACAAAATTACGAAAACCTTGAACAACTGCGAAAAATGTAAAACTCTTAAATACGACCGAAATCCCCCCAAGCTAAAATTCGTAACCCCGGAAACCCCATTAAAACCCCTTGAAATACTCCACATCGATATTTACACCATAAACAATAGCCAAATCCTCACTGTTATCGATAAATGTTCCAAATTTGCCTGGGGATACACTCTCAGTTGCAGAAGTAGCATAACAGTCCTTAAAGCTTTCAAAAGTTACATTAGTACATATGGTATACCAAAAATGGTTGTCTGTGACCAAGGCTCTGAATTCGTTGCAAACATTTTTCAAGACTTTTGTAAGCAATTTCAAATTAAATTGCATATCACGTCCTTCCAACAAACCAGTAGCAATTCTCCAGTAGAAAGGTTACACTCCACTCTCACGGAAATATACCGATTAATTCTATCCAAGAGAAAGGAGAATAGACTCACAACAGAACATGAGGAGATACTTTTTGAAACGTTTATAACTTACAATAACGCAATTCACTCGACAACAAGACTCACACCATACGAACTCTTTTTCGGTCGACCATACAAATTCATGAAAACATTGAACTTTTCAAACGAACATGACTATTTATCCAAACTGAATATCTTCCTTGACGAACTGTATCCGAAAATTCAGGAAAAAGTCCAAAGTGCAACGGAAACTAGAATTGAAAATGCGAACATTTCCAGACAGAATCCAGAAGACAACTCCGAAGGCCAAATTGTTTTCAGGAAGGAGGCAAAGCGAAATAAATTAACCCCAAGATTCTCCAAACAGATAGTTCATAAGAATAACAATATTACTATAGTAACTAGAGGCAAAAAGAAAATACACAAATGTAGATTAAGAAAACAGACAAAATAATAAATAAATACAAAAACACTGTACTCGTGCTATACTAACACTAATTTATTTTTCCTACAGAACCTCTCCAACTCACACACAAATACTCGAAGTACACAACTTGCCAACCAATCAGAAAATCTTACCTCTACGATTGGGTCCTGCAAGATCCATTACTCATTTTAACAACCTTATACATATTATTAATCTTGAAGACTACAAAACTAATATTGACGATATTGAGACCACCCTTACACTTTTTGAGAAACATACATCCGAGACTAACATTGAAAAAGTAACTACACTAAAACTCAAGGAATTAAAGAATAAATTTTTAACGTTGTACCCGACTCAAAGACAAAAAAGAGGTTTGTTCAACGGGCTAGGTTCAGCGATTAAAATAATAACGGGTAACATGGACGCCAAAGACGCACAAACGATTAACGAACAAATAGCCAACGTATACACAAACCTTAACAACGTCACAAACACGCTCTCACACCAACACTCAATCAATTTTAAGATGATGGAAAGATTCAGGAACATTACAGCACACATCAACAATGAACAACACACAATAGCAAAATACATGACAAACACAGCCAACAAAATACAACACGAGGAAGACATTATTATTAGAACACAATACCTAAATCAGGTTAACTTTAATATCGACTTATTAACAAATCACTTATCAAATATAGCCGAGGCAGTGGTTCTATCGAAACTCAATATAATTTCAAGATTCCTGCTTAGTCCAGAAGAACTTGATATTATTGAGCTTAAACTAAAAACCCAAAACATAAAAATCGAATCATTCGAAAACATTTATGAAATGCTAGGCATGCAAGCCTACTATAATAAATCAAATATTATATTTAACATACTTATACCTAATATTTCAAATGAAAATTATTTTTTATACCATATAATTCCTTTACCTATATATGAAACAAAAATTGTAAAAACTGAACCATATATAACATTTAATGAAAATTCCACACAACATCACAAAGCACTTTGCCCCAAGATCGAAGGAACATATTATTGCAACAAGCCAACCAAACAAGAAGATACTGAAAACTCAATTTGTATTGGAAACCTAATGAACAACAAAGCAGCAAGCTGTCCGCTCAACGACGTGGGAAAAATAGAAACAGTCTATCAGGCTGAACCAAATTACATTCTTTTTATTAATTCACCAGAAACACTAATAAATTCTACTTGCAGCACCAAAACTCTCAAGGTAGAAGGGACTGCTCTAATACATTTCCAACACTGTGATGTCTCAATAAACGGCATAACATATTACGATGATGCTGATACTTTCTGGGACCAAGTTCACATTCCCCCGTTACCGAACAGTAATGTATCTGCAAACTCCACAACTGAAGTTCTGAATCTAAGGAAACTAAAAGACTTAAATCTCCAAATGGACACCAAAGTCAACAAGCTCGAAGTAACGACAACAACAATACATTCAATCACAACTTCTACAACCCTAGTATGTACCATAATCGTCATCACTATACTCATCATAGTCATCAAACGGAAAAACAGCTACAAACATCTCCTACCCGATCTACAGTATATCGCTCCGACCCCAACAACATCATTGTGGCCGTCGCTCTATCTTAAGGGGGGAGGAGTTACGACACCCAGCACACCAACAACAACAACAACCATCACTACACTACCACCACCAAAACCACGGAGGGCATAATGCTGAACAACGCACATTATACAATACACTTTAGTTCATTACCCATATCAATCATTACATTGTATCAATAAATATTTACAAATCAGTTCTGAGAATTCTTTAAACCACTTTAAATCCACTTAAATGGCAATTGCAACATGAACATAATAAGCAATTAATTTTAGGTCAAACTAAATTTTATTTATTCAAATTCTTGTTAATTATGGAATGTAATTTTTATTATCAACTAATTTTGTTTACCCAAATTCTTGGAAACTTTAGAATGCATTTTTATTTACTTTCATTACTTTCTTGTATCCCCTTTTTTTTGTTAAGTTAAGTTACTATAAGAACAATATCAAAAATAAAATCAGTTTGTGTTGAGTTCAGAAAAGAACAAGTTGTGTTTTCTTTTAAACCCTGATAGCTTACATATCATAACTCACGTCCCTCCATTATACCCTTCCACAATTTATTTTTTGCTCGCTTGTGGCCTATTCCTGTTGGATCGTTAACTTAAAGATATTGCTGTAGAATCTTCACAAACTTTCAATCTATAACTTTTATACCTCTTTACCGTTACGCATTTGTGTAAAGAATTATATTGTGCGACAATATTTTATATCCTGGATTTCGATTGTGAATGCTGTACCAGAAAATAATATGGTTATCTATTTGATATTGATGGACTTTTTATGATGTTGGAAGATAATACACAAGAAATATAATTGTGTGAAACAAGGCTGACACAGTTTATTAAATCGATTCGTAATGATTCCAGTTAAGTGCGCATGGAAGACACTATAAATATATTGTTAATACATGCGCAATCACCAAATGAACTTATTAAGGTAATGCACTGACATTTTATTAAAAATTGTAGCTAGAAACAAAGTAAATCTTCCTTGTAGCATTTTATACTAATCCTTATATCTATCTTTCAGTCTGTTGCCATAACATGGATATGGGAGTTTGTTTTAATATTTGCATGTTTTAATTTATGCCATTCGGGAATATGATGTTGATAATATGAAATGAAAATAGTTTCTTCAAAAGAACAAAGATCTCAGAATATTGAAAGTATCAAATAAACAATGCTTTACTTTAATTTATTTATTCGATGTTGACACTTCAACAATTTGAAAGAGACTCACAATTCAAAGTAAAATACAGAAAATAACTCATTAAAAATACATACGAAAACAAAGATTCAAATTCAAATTTTCAAAGCCGCCTACATTCGGCCATTCCTGACTATTCAGCGTCCTCGCTGAGGTAAGCGTTGTCGTTGTCATCATCATCAAAAGGCGGAGGAGAACACCAAGGCTTCAAACCATCTGAAGCATATACAGAAGAATAATGACGTTGTTTTCGATTTGAGCAGGGCAGATCTTCCACTACATATCTATCGTTGTCAAGAATTTTAGTTACCTGGAACGGACCTTTAAAACGGGGTTCTAGTTTCCTTGATGTGCCAGTACTTGGAGCTTCATTACCAACAAGAACTAAATCTCCTAGTGCATACTGTCGTGGTTTTAAATGACATTTATCAAATCTAGACTTAGCAATTTCACGGTAGGCTCCGATATTTCGGCCTGCGGATTGACGCTTGTCATTGAGTATAGCCATACGTTCCTCATGAGTTTCAGAATTCTGCCCATCATCCTGCAGTAGTAAAACCAATTTGTTACCCACAATATCACGGGGTTGAAATCCATAAATCAACTCATGTGGTGAAGATCCGGTGGTCGAATTTTTCATATCGTTAATAACCCATTGAATGGTTCGGAGTTCATTATCCCAACGACGATCATTTTGAGTTGACGGCAACAGCATTGATAGTATTGTTCGATTCATTCGTTCGACTTGTCCATTGGCTCTAGGTGTTCGAACTGCATTTAGGATATGTTTAATGGAAAAGTCAGCACAATATTTCTTAAAGTCCTTGGAAGTGAAAGCCGAACCACGATCACTGACGATTCTTTCCGGCGTTCCGAAGAAACTGGTGACTTCATCTAGCATTTTAATTACGAACTTCGTTGCTGTACTGGGTACTGCTCTAATAATGGTATATTTCGTAAAAGCATCTATCATTACCAACATGTGCTCATTGCGCTTACTGGTTTTCGGAAATGGGCCAAGATGATCAATGTGGATGGTCTTGAAAGGAATTGGATCGACATCACTAAAATGGTACTCCCCTTCTCTAGTACCACTAGTCTGCTTGTTGAATGCGCATTGTATACACGACTTAATGAATGATTTCACAAAGTTTCTCATGCGAGGAACCACATCGATTGTTGTACCTTCTCCATCGTTCGATCCGTACTTAAGTGACCACATTTCTCATGAGCATCTTGTGTAATCTTATATCGCAGCGAGTGTGGCACTACCCAAAGCTTCTTATCGTTTTTATTTTTGTACAGACGACCATGATCTACGACATATAATTTCTGCATTTCCTTATCTTTATTATCAATTATTTTTGTGACGATCTCCCGTAGCTTCTCATCTTGTAATTGCATGCTGAATAACCAATCATTCACATCGATATCGACTTTATCGACATGTAACGTTGCAGGTTACAAATCATTCGAGACTTCATTTGGCATTCGGCTTAAAGCATCCACGTGGCTCATTTGTTGTTCCGAACGATGTTCAATATCTATGTCGAATTCTTGAATTCGGAGCCACCATCGTGCGATTCGTGGTATTAACTCTTTTTTACTCATTGCCGTTTTTACTGCACTGCAATCTGATATCACCTTTACGGGTTTACCATACACATAATATTTAAACCGTTCAAGGCCCTCAACAACCGCTAGGGTTTCCAACTCGTAGCTATGCATATGTTTTTCTGTAGGACTTGTGGATCGGCTGTAATACGCTACTGGTTTCCATGTACCTTGAACATTCTGCATAAGTACCGCTGCGAGGCCAATAGAACTGGCATCTGTATGTAATTGATGTTGGGCATTTACGTTATAAGCAGTTAATACGGGTTCGGACACCAATGAATCTTTTAACCCTTGAAAGGCCGTTTGTTGCGATTCATTCCAAACGAAAGGTTCGTCTTTACGTAACAGTTTTCGCAATGGTTCGGATATAACAGCATAAGCTGGTACAAACTTTCGAAAGTATCCACTTAAACCAAGAAACCGGCGAACTTCGGTAACACTTTTCGGACGATTAAAATTTATTATCGCATCAGTTTTAGCCCACCCTGGTTGAATTCCAGCCTCTGTAAGCTGATGACCCAAAAATGATATAGTCCGTTGGAAAAATTCACATTTGCGGGGATTTAAAGTTAGATTAAACTCCCGGAGTACATCAAAAATGCGTTTCAATTTTCGAGCATCTCGGACGAAGTTTTAGCTCCAACAAGTATATCGTCCATATAATGAATCATATCCCCAGGCAAAGTTTTGTCTCTTAGTTTAGCCATCAAACGTTGAAATGTAATGGGCGCATTTTTAAGCCCGAACGGCATTCTCTTAAATTCATATATACCCTCTGTCGTTACAAAGGCTGTATATTTTCGGCTCTGTGGTTCAATAGGTATTTGATAATAGCCACTGTTTAAGTCAAGCGTTGTAAATATCTTATGTTGTGTAGCATCCTGCAATCTCTCTTCAATATTTGGCATGGGGTATATTTGTTTACTCATATGGCGATTTAACATTCGGTAATCTACACAAAAACGTTCACTGCCGTCTTTTTTTTTTACTAAAATAATCGGACTGGCATATTCAGACTCGGACGGTGTTATTATATCGTTATCAAGTAAATCCTGCACCATTTCGTTTACGATACGCTTCTTTGGTTCAGGAATTCGGTAGGGGAACTGGGCTATTGGTTTCTCTGTATCGAGAGTGATTTTCAATTCAATCATATCAGTTTTTCCGATTTGACTCAAATTATCAGCGAAAATATCTTTATAATCAGTTATCATATTAAAGAGGTCCGATTTTGTTTCATCGTCTATTTCCCCATATTTCATATCGATTGCCCTATGAATTGTCTTCTCCCCAACATCATTCTCGAACTTGAATTGACCATCCTTTACTACCCCCCTTACCTTTTTTCCCACGAATATATTCTGACCAACTAAAACGTCTTCATCTAATAAACCTTCTTCTGTTACATAAAAATCTGCTTCGAATTTGACGTCATCTGCTTCGACTTCTGCTCTGATGAACGATTTTAGCGTAC
Source organism: Cordilura impudica (assembly GCA_963682025.1). NCBI lineage: Eukaryota > Metazoa > Arthropoda > Insecta > Diptera > Scathophagidae > Cordilura > Cordilura impudica. The sequence continues at coordinate 195,628,279 of OY821520.1, read as the reverse complement.
GTACACCGCCACAAATTCCTTTGATACGCATTGAACATGGCAAAAATTTACATGGTATATTTTCAGCAACTGTTCGGCAGATCATGTTACATTGACTACCAGTATCGATAAACGCAGAAAGCTCCGTTCCGTTAATACGTATTTTACGGGTAAATAAATAATCATGCGATTCTACACTACGTACTCTTGGAGTTGGTCTGCCACAATTCTGAGGTTCATTTTGGCGAGGACCTTTGTGGCAGTCGACACAACGAGCACGACGCTGAGCATTCGGGCACTTAGACGCATAATGACCTTCTTGAAAGCAGTTAAAACATTTATGGTTAACACGATTATTCACAGTTTCAGACTTAACCTTCACGTTTTCTGAGCCACTCATAGTAGATGGTGTTTCATTATTACAAGATGGAATATTTCTGAAAATGTTTCACGCATCTCACGCAGTGATGAGAATCGCATAGCAGCTGTATTAGATTGTAACTCCCTATTTCTTAATCCATCTCGAGTATACTTTATTATCGCCTGGTCGCTTAACTGATATTTTCGGCCAAGAGCAGAAATTCTAAAACAAAAGTCGATAATAGTCTCGCTTTTTTCCCTATGTGTGCTAGCCAATTTCCGATGAATTTCGGCCTCGTCTATACACCCACCAAACTCTTCTACCAACTTCTCAGACAAATCCTTCCAACTAGAATACATTTCTACGGAACCGTCCACCCACAACTTTGCCGACCCTTTTAACTTGCTATATATTGCCAAGATCAAACTCTTATCTTCCCACCTATATGCAGCAATAGCTGTGTTAACGCGATTAACAAATTGTTCTGCACTTAACGACATATCATCCGTTGGGTTAAATTCCGGAATTGTCTCTGCAATCTCCTTCACAGAATAGGAGTTTTGGGCTGAATTTGCGATTGCGTTATTGTTGTTTTCAACGGGAAGCACCATTGCATTTTGAGAACTTGATCCTTGGTTTGTATTCAAGTTTATATTTTGATTTATGGTCACCATTAACTGCTGCATCATTTCACGTAACTCATTAATTTGAGTTTGAGCATTAGGTTCTGGTTCCATTGCCACGTTTTCCGAACCGGTTGCCTCTACGAAACGTTGAATTAATTCAGCTTTATTACCAGAACTTGATAAATTAAGGTCACGAAGTAATTGCTTTATTTGTTCCACTTTTAGTTCTGATACATTTACCATATTTTCCGTTTTGTTTTTTTCTATTCATTTATTTGAAAACCACTGTTATTATTTCATGTATGTTCATATACGTATTGTCTATCGACCGTTTCGTTGCTGTTGTTTTTTTTTTTCTAGAAACCTCTTCTTCACTGTCTTTTACTATATGACTGCTCTGTTCAAAACTCCCTTTTTTTTTCTTTTCCTTCACGCAGTAACTATTCGTCACGTTCAATTGCTGCACTAACAACAACCACTATTAACGTTCAGCAGCTGCGTCGGCGTACACTTTATTCTATGAGCAAAAACTATTTACATTTAGTTATTCTGCTTGTCTTATTTCAAAACCGGTTTTCCTTGTGTTAGCAAATACAAACACTCGACTGTGTGTAGATTTTTTTCAAACGTATATGTATACTCTTTCTCACTCTCTGAGAGGCGTCCACTCGCAAAAAGTTGTTGATCCCACTTCTGAACTGAAAGTATCAAATAAACAATGCTTTACTTTAATTTATTTATTCGATGTTGACACTTCAACAATTTGAAAGAGACTCACAATTCAAAGTAAAATACAGAAAATAACTCATTAAAAATACATACGAAAACAAAGATTCAAATTCAAATTTTCAAAGCCGCCTACAATATTGAACAAATTGATTTATGGAGGTATTATCACAATATCTCACACACCGTTCTGTACAAACAAAGGCAGTATTTGAATGGATACATAATTTACTCATCAATTTTCCAAATGAATTATATCAGCTTTGACCGAAATTGTTAATTCACAACACTCAAAAGGTAAACTTTAATATAAATTGTTGATATATATGTGTTATAATAAATTGTTTTCTTTAAGAAACTACTGATTGCACTAAGGCCCATTACCGGAAATTTCTATTGAGTTTAGGGATGTTTCGAGTGAAAAGTCAGCAAAGTTGTTTAAATATCTGTTTTAAGCCCATTGTCCTGTTTCAACATTGTCTCAAAGTTATCACCACGTTTCGGAATTAGTGATATTGTTGTGTTATTAATATTTAATATTTAATGTTTATTTTTAATTTTGAATTTGATTTTAATTTAATTTTTTAATACAATAAATAAATAAATAAAAAAAAAATAATAAGTCGTGTTTCATTATAATCAAGCGTCCGGTCAATAATGATGTATATATCCATCAGGTGTAACCGGTCAACGATGACGGATATATCCATCATCCTTGACTACTAAACAGCGGTAGAGTGAGCAGTTCAGATATATATTATATGGTTTACATACTTTCATAGGTTAGAGTAAGATGCAAAATCACATGTATACAAAAGTTTCGGTCAGTTTTGGCATATTTGCCTTAATAAAATGATAGAAACTTTGTTCTACGCGATGACCGACACTTCAGTCAGTAGTGACGGTCATATCACTGGTCAAATGACCGTCACTGTTCTTGTAGGGAAGAAGTAACAAAGTTATCAATGAAATGTCAGTGTTTGTTTTGTTCTTGTGTTTTGCAAGCTACAGCTGTTAAATGTAATAGTCGAGGAATGTTGGCAGTTCCGTTAATGAATTGCCAACCGGTGACTGTTAGTTTAAAGCTGGATGTGGTGATTATAGTTATAAGACAAAATTTAAAATTAATCTATCTATATATATAAAATTCATTTTCTGTTTGTTTATTTGTTTGTTTGTTTGTTTGACCGCTATACAAATTTTTATTTTTCAATGGATTTTCCTGAAATTTCGCACACACGATCTCTATACCCCAGGAAAGGTCGACATATACTTTTTACCGGCCACGCCTACTTTTACGCCCACTTTTTATGTAAAATTCATTTTCTGTTTTATTCATATTTGTTCACTATACAAATTTTTATTTGTTAACAGATTTCTCTGAAATTCGGTACACACGATCCCTGTACTCCAGCTAAGGTCACCATATACTTTTGATCGACCACGCCTACTTTTACGCCCACTTTTTATATACAATTCATTTTCTGCTTTTTGGTATATTTGTTCGCTATGCAAATTATTATTTTTCAACGGATTTCTCTGAATTTTGCTACACACGATCTCCGTACTCCAGGAAAGGTCGCCATATGATTCTTACCGGCCACGCCTACTTCTGCGCCCACTTTTTGTATACAATTCATTTTCTGTTTTTTGGTATATTTGTTCGCTATACAAAATTTTTATTTTTCAACGCATTTCTCTGAAATTTGGTACACATGATCTTTGTACCCAGGCCAGGTCACCGGGTGATTCTTTCGGCCACACCTACTTTTACGCCCACTTTTTGTATACAATTCGTTTTCTGTTTTTTTTGGTATATTTGTTTGCTATACAAATTTTTATTTTTCAACGGAATTCTCTGAAATTTGGTACACACGATCTCTGTACTCCAGGAAAGGTCGTCGTATGCTTCGTACCGGCCACGCCTACTTCAACGCCCACTTTTTTTTATACAATTCATTTTGTTTTTTTGGTATATTTATTCGCTATACAAATTTTTATTTTTCAACCGATTTCTCTGAAATTTGGTACACACGATCTCTCTGCTCCAGGGAAGGTCGACATATTCTTGGTACCGGTCACGCCTACTGTTACGCCCACTTTTTGTATACAATTCATATTCTGTTTTTGGGTACATTTGTTCGCTACACAATTTTTTTTTAAACGGATTTCTCTGAAATTTGCTACACACGATCTCTGTACTCCAGAGAGGTCGCCATATGATTCTTGCCGGTCACGCCTACTTCTACGCCCACTTTTTATACAAAATTAATTTTCTGTTTTTTTGTATATTTGTTCACTATAAAAATTTTTATTTTTCTAGGGATGTCTAAAATTTGGTCACACGATCTTCATACTACAGGGAAGTTACCATATGCTTCTTACAGGCCACGCCTACTTTGCGTCAACTTCTATGTACATAAAACTTATTTTTTTCCTTTTATTTGTTTCTTTATTTGATTGCTATACAAACTTTTATTTTTCAATGGCTTTCTCCGAAATTTAGTACATATTCCTGGTAAGGTCGCCATATGATTTTAACCGACCACGCCTACTTTTAAGCCCAATTTTCTTATAAAATTCATATTTTGTTGTGTGGTATATTTCTTCCCTATACAAATTTGTACTTTTCAACGGATTTCTCTGAAATTTGGTTTACACGGAAATAACTACACGGTGAACAAATGCCCCAAACTTAAAAAAAGGTACCCAAAAGAAATGAACAAATTCCCCATTTTTTTTTTAATCGAAAGAAAAAATGAACTTACTCCCCAAATTCATTCTTAAATTTTTACATATTTTTATTTAATGAATTTTGTTAAATATTTACTTTAGTAAACGTTTGCATACTGCTCTCAATATATGTCCTACAATAAATGCATTTAAAATGAGTATTCTTTTCAACAGCATCATTTCGTTACGCGGAAGCTACGCGCACGGCGAATACAGCTTAGCTAGAATATCGGAATGATCTGAAAAATATATTTTGACAATTAAAATAAGTTGGCAACAGCTGCGCGGCAGCACAGGTGTGGTTGCAAATGCGCGGAAGCGGCGCGCGACGTGCGACCCCGGACTCGGACGCGACGCACTCTCGGAACACAGCTCAGCTAAAATATCGCAATGCTCTAAAAAATATGTTTTAGGAATTAAAATAAGTTAACGAGAACTAAGCGGCAGAACGGGTAGTAGTTGCGAGGAAACGGCGCGCGGACGCGAACGCGACGCAACGCGCTCGCGGAACACAGCTCAGCTAAAATATCGCAATGATCTGAAAAATATATTTTAGCGATTAAAATAAGTTGACAACAACTGCGCGGCAGCACGGGTGTGGCTGCCAAATGCGCGGAAGCGGCGCGCGGTGCGCGTCCGCGGACTCGGACGCGACGGATGCGGACGCGACACACACTCGGAACACAGCTCAGCTAAAATATCGCAATGCTCTAAAAAATATGTTTTAGGAATTAAAATAAGTTGACAACAACTGCGCGGCAGCACGGGTGTGGCTGCCAAATGCGCGGAAGCGGCGCGCGGTGCGCGTCCGCGGACTCGGACGCGACGGATGCGGACGCGACGCGCTCGCGGAACACAGCTCAGCAAAAATATCGCAATCATCTGAAAAATATATTTTGCCGATTAAAATAAGTTGACAACAACTGCGCGGCAGCACGTGTCCGGCTGCCAAACGCGCGGAATCGGGCGAGACTCGCTCGCGGAACACAGCTTAGTGAAATGTCGTATGATAAATTTTATCTCCGTATGTGAAATAATTACCTGTTGATCAAAATAGGCCACACATATACTATAAGCAGTTGCTTAAAGAAACCTTGCGACACAATATTAAACGTCGCATTAGTCTTTCATTTCTGAAACTTGAATTTGACGTCTCTGCTCAATGATGATCACTTATTGAATGAAGTAATTCAATTTTTAAAAGTTTTGATTCCTTTAATTTGCGAACCATTCCGTTTATTTGATGTTTATAAATAAACTGGAAAAAAAAACTTAAAGCGGTTTCGCAACTTATTTTTTAAGCATTTTTGTTGCAGCATCTTATAAAAAACTTCTAAATTAAAAAATCAAAAAATTTTTAATTGAAATAAAAAATAATGTACTGCCCATACAAACTTTTGGGGAGAAAGTTCATTTTATTGGGGAATTTGTTAATTGGGGATTAAGTACTCAGCGCCTGGTAAGCATAGTGAACCATTTTCAAGTCAAAGGCCTTTTTATCCCGGGCAAGACCGGGTAAAAACAGCTAGTATATGTATAAAATTCATTTTCTGTTTGTTTGTTTGACCGCTATACAAATTTTTATTTTTCAATGGATTTTCCTGAAATTTCGCACACACGATCTCTATACCCCAGGAAAGGTCGCCATATACTTTTTACCAGCCACGCCTACTTTTACGCCCACTTTTTATGTAAAATTCATTTTCTGTTTTATTCATATTTGATGACGATTTTCTCCGATATTTGGTACACACGATGTCTGTACTCCAGGAAAGGTCGCCGTGTGATTCTTACCGGCCACGCCCATTTTACCGCCCACTTTTTATACAAAATTCATTTTCTGTTTTTTGGTATATTTGTTCGCTATAAAAATTTTTATTTTTCAACGGATTTCTCTAAAATTTGGTGAGCACGATCGTTGTACTCCGGGAAAGGTTGCCATATGATTCTTACCGGCCACGCCTACTATACCGCCCACTTTTCATATAAATTCTTTTTATATTTTTTGGTATATTTGTTTGCTACAACAATTTTTATTTTTCATATGGCAAGGTCACCATATGATTCTTATGGCCACGCCTACTTTTACGCCCACTTTTCATACAAATTCTTTTTCTATTTTTTGGTATATTTGTTTGCTACAACAATTTTTATTTTTCATATGGCAAGGTCACCATATGATTCTTATGGCCACGCATACTTTTACGCCCACTTTTTCATACAATTCATTTTCTGCTCTTTGGTATATTTGTTTGCTATACAAATTCTTATTTGTTAACGGTTTTCTCTGAAATTTGGTACACACGATCTCTGTACCACAGGGAAGGTCACCATATGCTTCTTATCGGCCACGCCTATTTTTGCGACTACTTTTTTAATTTTTTATGGGTTTCGCTCGAATCTATTGCACATTATTCTCAAATCCCAGGTAAAGTCGTCATATACTTTTATCGGCCACGCCCACTTTTTTTAATTTTCTATATTCACTTTTAGTGTTTGTTAACATATTTTCATTTTTCAATGGACTTCCTAAAAATTTTGTGCATAAATCTCTTTACTTACTACTCTTGAGTTTACACCATTATTAAATAAAGATTTTAAATCAACCTATTACAAATTTTCCCGTCTTATCTTTTTTACTATATGAGTTGCAACACCCCAAAATTAGTCCAGATTTATTTCATTGGTGAACAGATACAGGTTGACTACCGGTGCAGGATAACTCCGATTATAAATATTTGCATCTCGCCTTTTTAACTAAACATTACATTTATTTCCATCTTGCCGTTTGGCTACATTGGAAAGCAACCTATTACAAATATTTCCATTTCATCTTTTTCACTATATAAATGAGTTGTAAAGGTGGAAAAATAACTATTTGCAATTGTGCCTTGCACATGAAAGCATAGCATATAGGCCGTACTACCTCAAATGCAAAAAGGCTTAAACAAAACAGAACTCTAGAGAACCTGATTAGACCCAAATTCGTATCGAGTCTCAACGAGTTAGACAATCTGAGTCGAGAAATGCTGAAACACCTGAGCAAACCCAATAACGTCTTGAAGCCCAAAGATTAAGACAAGCTTTGTAAGAGAAATGCCTGAATCTACTCCAGTGCGTCTAGAAATCCAGCAGCTAAGACAAGCTTAGTCGAGGTAATGTGAAACTCCGGAAACGACTCAACAATGCCTTCAGGCCCAACGGATAAGACAAGCTAACTCCAGGGAATGTGAAACTCTAGAAACGACTGTAATATCCCCACCAGAAGACTTTTGTAAATTGGTTTTTCATTGCAAGAGATGGTACAATAAGTTGTTCCTAACATAACGTACATAGGGTAGCAGGTATCAACTGTTTTTCTCATAGACAATTATTTGTCGCCTGCTCCAGAGTTGGGAGCCAGCACAAGCTTTTCGTATATGCACCAGAAGAAGAAAGCAGAATTGATGTATATCCCCAAGCTCTAGAATAACTAAAATTCGTAACTTTTAGACATAATACACTCAAAATAATCCATGCTACGTTGTAGTGGTAAGCAGGCGCTCAGCACTTAGCCCCCAATTAACAAATTCCCCAAAAAATTACCAAATTCCCCAAATTTTAAAAAAAAAAAGTCCCCAAAAGAAATGAACAAATTCTCCATGCTGCGCTCAATAAACGTATTTAAAATCTGTATTCTTTTCAATAGCATAATTTCGGTGCGCGGAAGCGGCGCGCAGACGCGACGTGATGCGCTCGCGGAACACAGCTGCGCTCAAATATCAGCTGATCTGACGAGGACGCGACGCGCTCGCGAACACAGCTCAGCTAAAATATCGCAATGATCTGAAAAATATATTTTAGCAATTAATATAAGTTGACGACAACTGCTCGGCAGCACGGGTGTAGCTGCCAAACGCGCGGATATATAATAATATATAATATTAAATTATATATTATATAATATATAATATATAATATATAATATATAATATATAATATATAATATATAATATATAATATATAATATATAATATATAATATATAATATATAATATATAATATATAATATATAATATATAATATATAATATATAATATATAATATATAATATATAATATATAATATATAATATATAATATATAATATATAATATATAATATATAATATATAATATATAATATATAATATATAATATATAATATATAATATATAATATATAATATATAATATATAATATATAATATATAATATATAATATATAATATATAATATATAATATATAATATATAATATATAATATATAATATATAATATATAATATATAATATATAATATATAATATATAATATATAATATATAATATATAATATATAATATATAATATATAATATATAATATATAATATATAATATATAATATATAATATATAATATATAATATATAATATATAATATATAATATATAATATATAATATATAATATATAATATATAATATGTAATATATAATATATAATATATAATATATAATATATAATATATAATATATAATATATAATATATAATATATAATATATAATATATAATATATAATATATAATATATAATATATAATATATAATATATAATATATAATATATAATATATAATATATAATATATAATATATAATATATAATATATAATATATAATATATTTAATATGTAATTGAATAATTATATATAATTATAGAAATTATATTATATTCTTTTTATTTATTTTATTTGCGAATATTAAAAATTACATGCGGATATGAGAATTCCATATTAACTATTTCTGCCATTTAAATATGTTTATATTATTTTTAAGCTTTTCGAACATAATTTTTTTATGCTGAATGTCAGAGTCATGTTTTACATATTTAGCATATTTTGTTTTTTTTCTGCATTTGGTGATATATTTTGTTGCATAGTGTAAAATATTGTATGCGGATGTCAGTTGGAAATTCCATTCCAAATAAATTTTTTTGACAGTGTCAAAATAAAATTCGTGTTTGTGGTATCATAATCTGGCAACCCTCAAATAGTATTCAAGTATTCGATACATAAGTAATTAGAATACTGGCTTATTGTAACTTTTTTCTTCTTGGTTATGTCCTCAACAAGGTAACACACGCTTTCTATATTAAAACATTAAAATAAATAAATGAAATAGATATTGAAAATACACGTACGCTTTTTCATCTACAATATTAATAGGCTAGGCGATTTCTTGTGACTGATGTTTTGTTCTACCGTTTTATCCCAATTTTGACCAAACGTATATTATTTGAAAGGTATTTCTTTTTAGCCGTTTTGCAGATTTAGAGATTTTTAAATTTTTCCTTTAGTTTGAGTAAATTGCATTTAAAGTTGTTACTAACCCATACATAAAATTATACAATCCTATGTGTGTGTTTATTAAATTTGTTAATGCGTTTGTAATAAAAATGAGTTTGTTTTTTGTGTTGATTTTTGAATTGGCTATAATTGATTAGCATACTTGTAGGGTCTTTATTTAATGAAAAAATAAAATTTCCTAGAATTTGCGCTCGAATTTCGAGGGCTGGAGTAAGCTAGTTTATATGAAAACACAACTGTGTTATACGACAAATTTAATATTATTGGTATTTGATTTGTATAAGCAAAATTTAAAAGCATTTTTTAGCTTCCTTTTATGCGAAATTAAAAATTTGTATGCGGATGTCTGGATAAAATTTTTAAATTTAAGCATTTTTGTATTGAAATTATTCAAAATTCATTTCTGTCTCTTTTTAACGTGAATTAAAAAAAAAAACTATGTATGCGGATGTCAGAATAATATTCTGCCTATTTCGTAGATTTTAGAAGTTTTTGTATTTAAATTATTTTTAACCAATTATTTTTAACCAATATTAATATTTTATTTAGAAGAAATTAAATTTATAAAATTTGAGACTTTCAAGAAAAATTAATCAACAGAAAATAAATTCAAATAAACAGGATCTAGAAACTTGTTTCTCGTTCGTACACAGTGTTGTATATGTAGCGAGCCGGAAATCGGAAATGTCGCCCAGATCGTGTGAAAATATTGATACGTTGTACCGGTGAATTAGTTGAGTTATCCTGAGAGTCTGCTTCCAACATATCATTAAACGGTGTAATACCATGACAAGGCAAATCTTGTTCAACTTGCGCGTGAGTATGATGGTCCTGATTGCTTTCAAAATGTGTATTGATATCATTGAGAATGAAAGCAGGTTTAGACGGTCGATAGAAATATTCATTACACGTTGACGCGACTTTATCCTAAAATATTGTTTCTCCTTGTTAAGAACCTCGAATGGCCCTTCATATGGTGTATCTAGAGGCGCACGAACATGGTCAACTCGCACGAAAACATATCAACAGTCTTTAAGATCGGGTTTGATTGTGTTGTGATGAGGAGCTGATGTTGGTTTCGGTGACTGCATTTTATCGTGAAAAAAACTCTCCAGGGATACAAAGTTGTGACCCAAATAGCATTTCAGCTGGGCCAGCATTAATATCTTTTTTCAGCGTAGTGTGAAGTCCAAGTAAAACGAAGAGTAATATAAAGGACCCGTCATTTGTCTCGTGGCATTTTATAGCCGCCTTTAATGCGCGATGCCATCTTTTGCCGTTTGAAGCCGTAGTTATACCCCATACCACTATGTGGTTTGGGTATAATGACTTTGTGCTGCTGTTTGTAACAACCAAAAATATTTGACCTAGACCCATCTTTAATTATACCGATCGACTCAGAATCACTTTCTGAGTCGATTTAGCGATGCCCGTCCGTCCGTTCGTCTGTCTGTCTGTCTGTCTGTGTGTCCATGTGAACCTTGTAATCAAACTACAGATCGCAAATATGAATATATTTTGATGAAATTTGGCTACAGCAGGAACTCTATTGAAATGGGTGAACACCGGTGCATGTTTCGGCCTAGTCCCCATACAAATGACCCCTATGAAACTGACTTAAATTGTCATAAAATCCAAATTATTCTATAGATCTCGGTCAAATTGGGTTAGTTTAAGTTTATTACTCCCATTAATCAGTAGTCAAAAAATAAACCCTATAGGACAATACTTAGTCATAGGCCCCATATAGAGCTGCTTCCCGATTTTCTGAAATTTTGTTCGTATATATGTTTTCTATATATAAGTGACTTTACCAAATATGGTCAGGATCGGTCCATTTTTCGACCTAGTCCCCATATAAATATAGCATCCGATATGAACTTTTTCATATCTGCAGGCAAAAAATTATTAACAATGCCACTCAAATTTGGTTTATGCTTATTTTATATATCCAATTGGTTGGACCGAAGAGATAGGTTCTCTAACCCATGGTAGGGTATCGTATAGTCGGTCTAGACCGACTATAATTTTCTTACTTGTTTTTAAAGACTTTCACCAAACAATTTCATTAGCTCTTTAAAAAGTTGGAATTCAAACCGTCGACCCAAATCACTTGTAATCCGTGCAGGTACACCAGAAGAAGAAATTCAACGTTAATCATGGACCGATGATGTCAATATAAATTTGATTAAATCGGCGGTCCGTGGAACCGAAATTGATGAGCGGACCTGTGACGATTAATTTTACTTTTTAGACATTGAGGGCCACACATAACGGCTTAATACTAATGCTTTTGTTGCTGATTATTTTTTGACGATATCGTTGTGGCACTTAAGGCCGCAGCAATCAATGGCTAAAATCACAACAAATTGAATACGTACAGCCTGGAATCGAACGTTTCTTTAATAAAAAAAGTAACGTCAAATCCTTATCTTCCTCCTGTTCTGTCGCTAGCTCTTCAAAATTGGTATCTTTATCGATTACGTCAATTCGGGAGAGTAAATCAGCTACATTATTGTTAGTGCCTTCTAAATATCGTACGTCTATAGAAAATTGGCTTATGTAATCTAACTGACGAGGTGAGGTTTTGTCACTGTTTAATCGTTAGCGGCTTGTGATCTATAAAAGTTATAAACTCCCTTCGTTCCGGCACGTGTTATATCTTGATCGATAGCAAGTAGCTCACGATCGTACGTGCTGTATTTTTAGTTGGAGTGAGCTTTTTCGAATAGAAACATAATGGTTGACTAGTACACTCAACAATGGATGGATTACCGCACCCACTGCTTCGTTTCATGCATCCGCAGTGAGCAGTAATGGAGCCTCGGTAACATGGTTTAATAAATTTGCATTTGTCAGTTAATCATTGCTAGTTTTAAACGCCTTTAATGCTTCAACGGTCCAATTGTTGTAGTGTCGTTTTTCTTATTTCCCGAAATTTGTTTTGTAATTCATTTTGACTACACTCGCCATGTGGGATAAATGAACAATAGAAATTGATCATTCCAAAGAATTTTTTTAAATTGTTGACCGCCTTGGAAACTCTGACTGTTTGCACCTTTTGCTCTGTTGGTCAAAGGCCTTTTGAAGAAATTATGATTCACAAGAAATCCACTTGCTACCTACCGAATTTGCACTTGAAGAAATTTACTGTTAAATTGTTCGAAAACTTTTCGTAAATAGTCTTACTGTTCGATTTCGTTATTAGAAAAAATTAAGATATCGTCTATATAAACGAATAGACACTTGAGATCCCTAAAACATCACTCATGTTGGCTGTTATTTTTAACCAATATTAATATTTTATGTGAAGAAATTAAATTTATAAAGTTTGCGACTTTACAATTCAAGAAAAATTAATCAACTGAAAACAAATTCAAATAAACAGAGATGTCAAATAAAAAGAATCTAGAAATTTTTTTCTCGTTCGTTCACAGTGTTGTATATGGGAAGAATGCCACAGTGCCTTAAATTTTTCAATGCGGATGTGAATATGTTTTATGATTTAATGGTAAATTTCATTTTAATCCATCTTAAATACTTATTTTCGTCATTCTTGTTTATGTTTGCTCTAGTTTTCTAAGCTCATGTGGAAACTTATTTATAAAATTAATTTAAAGATTTTCAACACACGAATGAAATTCAAGACATGTATGCTAAAAATTAATTTTCACTTAATATTTTTTGTCATAAAATTTGTTAAATTTTTTTTATAATTTATTGAAGTTTAATGAAACATTTTATGCGGATATTATGGTTAAATTTAATTTTATTAAATATTATTTATATTCTTTTTAAACTTTTTGCCACATTTTTTGGGTGATTTTGAAAAATTTTAAGCGGATATTATACCTTTTAACATAGTTATTTCAATTTAATTGAAGGCCACTATTTTTTTCAAGAATTTTTAATTTTGTATGCGGACATCAGTTAAATTTTACAGTCTAGTCTATTTTAGCTTACAAATTATTTAATAATGTTTTATATATTTATACCCTATACCACTATGTGGTTTGGGTATAATGACTTTGTGCTGCTGTTTGTAACAACCAAAAATATTTGACCTAGACCCATCTTTAATTATACCGATCGAATCAGAATCACTTTCTGAGTTGATTTAACAATGTCCGTCCGTCCGTCCGTCCGTCCGTCCGTCCGTCCGTCCGTCCGTCCGTCCGTCTGTGTGTCCATGTAAAGCTTGTAATCAAACTGCAGGTCGCACATATGAATATATTTTGATGACATTTGGTATATAAGCTTTTATCGGCCATGGGATGAACGCTATTGAAATTGGTGAGAATCGGTCCATGTTCAGACCTAGCCCCCATACAAATTACCCATATGAAATCGACATAAATTGCCATAAGATCCAAATTGTCATATAGATCTTACTCAAATTGGGTTTGTATGTGTTCATTACATCCACTAATGAGTAGTCCAAAAATGATCCCTTTGACCCCATATAGAGCTGATTCCCGATCTTCACTTAAATCTATTAAAAAACAAAAATATTGCACTGATTCTTCTCAAATTTTGTTTGTACATATTTTTGCAAAATACAAGAGACTTTACCAAACATGATCAGGATCGGTCCATTTTTGGACCTAGTCCCTTTATAGATATAGCATCCGATATGAACTTTTTCATATCTGCAGCCAAAAAATTTAATAAAAATCCCACTCAAATTTGGTTTATGCTTATTTTCTATATCGAAGTAGTTGGACCGAAAGATAGGGTCTCTAAACCATGGTATAGGGTATCATATAGTCGGTCTAGACCGACTATAATTTTCTTACTTGTTTTTTAATAAATTGACTATTATCTATGCGGAGGTTGCATTTTATTTGATTTATCTTGTTATTGTTTATCATATTCATTTTCATGCGGATATGGAAATACAATAATTTTTATGTGGATGTGAAATTTTTTAATGCAGTTCATTTGAAGATATTTTTATTTCATTATAATTTATGTTTAAATTCCAAATAGCTTTGCGGAAATATTTAAACTATTTTCATATAAAAAAAAAATTATTAAAAATAATTGCTGTATATATTTTAAGCGAGTTTTGAAATTTGTGTGTGGATATCTTCGTAAATTCTATTTATATAGAAACTTTTAGCATTGAAACAATCAAATACTGTTTTTTTTTAATATTTTAAAAAAAGTTTCCGACATTTTTTAAGAGGATTTGAGTAATTTTATACTGCGGATGTCATGGTTAACGTGACCATACGTCCCGTTTTGAACGGGACCGTCCCGTTTTCAGCTACTTTGTCCCGTTGTCCCCGACAACAACTCGGGGACGCAAAAATGTCCCGTTTTCAGAAATTCGAAAATAGGAGATAGTTGATTTGTTGAAAAATGTAAGAACAAATCTTCAAATTCGTCAAAGATAGTTTTTTTAATATATGTATCTTAAAATACATCACAAGTCAGCTGAAAAATATGGTTAAATTACTGTTCTTAAAAAGCAAAAAATAAATAATTTAACCCCCTCTCAACATAAGAATACGTTGCGTTTTACTTTTACTAATAATCAAAATAAAACAAAAGACAAAAAAAAAAAACATTGCAAAAAATAGATATTGCAGTTCTATAAATTTGCTTGGTTAAGCTGAAATGCAGCAATACAAAAATCATCTTCTCTTCTTTCTTTGTTGCAGAATATGAATAAATGTTTTGTTCTATTGTTTTATCCCGATTTTTACCAAACGTATATTATTTGAAAGGAATTTCTTTTTAGCCATTTTGTAGATTTATAGATTTTTTAATTTTTTTGCTTTATTTTGAGTAAATTGCATTTAAAGTTGCTACTAACACATACATAAAATTATACATATGCTATGTGTGTTTTATTAAATTTGTTAATGTGTTTGTTAATGAGTTTGTTATCTTCATTCACAATAATAATAAACCATAAAAGTGTTGGTTTCTGAATTGGCTAAGTTAAAAAACAAAGCTGCCTAGAAATTGCACTCGAATTTCGAGCGCTGGAATCTGATAGTATGAATAAATATATTACGAAACACAAGAGACAAAAATAGATTAATTGTTTTTTTTTTTATAATGAAGTTTTTGTACTTAATCAAAGATTTTTAATACAGAAGAGGCCAAAGTGCAGTACAGAACAAAAACTAACCTACCCAAGGATGGAAAATATGTTTTCTGTTATTGTACCATCCAGACACACAAATTGTACTTTTTCAATCCTCATGGTACCAAAATTTGTTCCGCTTTTTTTTAGACAATTTTATCGTATTGAGTCAGATTTGCTTAGACACTAAAAAGACTTAAAAAAATTTAAATTGACGGAGTGAAACAAAATTTATCGTGAATTTTATGTAGGCGTATAATAACCACAAAGCCTTGTAAAATTTTACTATAATTTTTATAAATGTCACACCTTTTTTTGTGTGTCCGCCTCCCTTGGATTCTTCAGCTGCTGTAGACACTTGTAATATATAAATTGCCTAAGAAATTAAGAAATTAAGAAATTAAAAGGGAATTTGTTTCAGAAAGAGACAACGCACTGTCTTCCATATTCAGTCCGTGGTTTACTTGAAAAATTTAAAGAAGATGGTTACACCGATATTGACGAGAATTTCGTGAAAATTTAGTCTAAAGAATTTTATAAAACTAGTCGAGAGTATTTAGAGCAATGGACTGTTTATAACAAAGATTTAGAAAAACTTAATTGGGCAAATTTAATAGAAGTACCACAGTGGGATATATTGATCGAAAAAGAACATATCGATTGCAATAAAGATACGGAAGTATTCGATGAATATTCACTCGTATCTAAATACGTAACATCACAGAAAATTGATTAATGGAATCAACAAAATATTTCTACGGAAAATCGTTGGGTGGAAGTATTTAAACATTTTAAAAGCAATTACCTAAACCATGCATATTTTCAAATTATAGTTGAATATATTTTATGTTTGCCTGGTACAAAAGCGCCGGTTGAACGTGTGTTTTCTTTGATGAGCAAGTTGTGGACCGAAGATAAAACTCAATTAAGGATATCAGTGCTTAAGGCTATGTTAATTATTAAAGTTAATATTAAAAAATCCTGCCATATTTGAAATCGTCACCTAAAATTTTGAAACAAATTTGTGCCTCTGAAAAATATAACAATGTATAAACAATTTGTTTGTAGTGTAACGTAAAACAAATAATGCCACTCACTATGGACAAATAAAATATTATTGTATTATCTATGCATTTCCATTTCATATAACCGAACCCATCTGAATTATTCGATGTCCCGTTTTCAGGTAAAACAAATATGGTCACTTTAGTCATGGTTAATTTCAAGATATTTTATTGACTTCCGTTTAAAAACATTCTAACATTTCTAAAGTATATTCGGTGGTTTCTTATAATAAAATAATAATTTTTATGCGGATGTCAAGTTTCTAATCCTTGTTTTATTTCAAGATACTTTAATATTCCCAATGTAACATTTTTGTATTGATATTTTAAGTATTATTTTTTTAAATCAATTTTTATATGCGGATGTTGAAACTCAAATGCAAAGTTATTTTAAGCACTCAAATAATTTTAAAACTTTCTTAAAATCATTTTTATATATGTTGGATGTGAAATCTTGTTAGCAGATGTCCAAATATAGATTTTTTTCTAATAACTTTGCCACTAATATATGCGCTGCTTTTTCTCAAGCAAATTAAATGTTGATATTTTAATAATTTTTATAGGGATGTAATATTTTTTAATTCCTGGTGAATTTCAAGATATTTTAATAATTTCAGTGTATAATTATTATATTATTATTTTAATCATTTAGGTATTATTTTTTATCACGTTTGGTATGCGGATGTGGAAACTCATATGTGGTTAATATATTCAAATGCTAATTTATTTTAGGCGTGTAAGTAATTTTTAAAATCATTTTTATATACGAGGGCGGATCAATAAGTCCGTGACTTTTCGAACTTCTCTCGTACTTATATGAAATACAACACTGCTCCCATCAAGTACCGTTAATGTGGTTTCAATTTTAAATGATCAGTTGGATTTTAGAAAGCTGTCACGGACTTGTTGATTCGCCTTCGTATGTTGGATTATTCTTATTTACAGATGTGAAATCTTGTTAGCGGATGTCCGCAAACAAACTTTTGGTTTAGCCTCATTTATACCCTCCACTCCAGTGTGCAGAGGGTATATATAAGTTTGTCATTCCGTTTGTAATAATTAGAAAAAAAAAATCTGGACCCCATAAAATATATATATTTGTGATCCTTATAACAAGCGGAGTTGATAGAGCGATGTCCGTCTGTCCGTCTGTGGAAATCACGATATGATTGACTATGTTGTTCTTGTCACGATAACGTTCTCAATAGGACAGCTAGGGCGCTTGTTGTTAGTGAGAATGATACACCAACATCATGAGAAGGTTTCTGTTTTTTAAATCGTGACAATAGGTTTCATAGGTGCCGAGAAATCACTGAAAAGGTAAAAAAAATATGATGTTTTCCTATATTGTTTTTCTAAATTTTGTATTTTGTCACAGCTGTACTTGTTGTTTTTATGGTCGTTGTGGTAATAATATAAAAATTCACCAATATCAACATTTTATGGTGTAATATTTAAGTTAGTTAATTAATAAAAGAAACTATATAAAATCAATATCAATATTCTGCGATTTTTATAAGATCACAAAATATTACAAATTGATACATACAGACTACTGTTGCAAATATCAAAATACTATAAATAACATTCATATATTCTGTATATGTATTTCGATAATAAGCGCATATTAAAAATAATAAAATATAAATTATTTTATTTATACAAAATACTGCAATTTTTAGGGTTGCAAAAAATAGTATGATTTTAAGGGTTCTACTTTTAGTACATACTTGCATTCAAAAGTAGTAGTGAAACCATAAAATTCTACCCTGTAAAAAATTGGTGTTTAAAAAAAAATTTTTTCTCAGATGATAATAATATAATATAAATGTCAATAACATTTAATTATAATAATTTTTAAAATTTATTATTTAGTGTTTGGCGCAGGCAAACGCCATTCCCGGACTACCGAGAATTTAATGCACGAGTTATTCCACAATAAGAATAACCGCGGAGCTCAGCTCAATCAATGTGCAATGATCGAGCCTTGCCCTGGGAAACATGCATTTATGCTTTTCTTAACACAAATGCCATTCCCAAGTACCAAAAATTTTAGACACGAGCTATTCACATTATGAATAGTCGCGGAGCTCAACTCAATCAAAGTGCAATGATTAAGCTTCGCCCTGGGAAACATGTATTCATTCATTTCTTAGCACAAACCGAACTTCTTATGGCACATTAAAAATAAACTAATTGAGAAGTACAATTCATCATTACGCTGTATTATTAATACTATTTTCTTATTTTACTACTAGCTACTAAACAAAGCATTGCTGTTCATTTCATAGAACAATTGTTCATGCTCAACTCACATGTATTCTTACGCTCTTGCATTTAGTCGTCACTGAAACAGCGACGAATGAAGACATGTGCGGATTTATGCTGATTTTTTTTGAATGCTCCGAAAAAATTCATAGTAATATACTAAATATATTTTATGAGTATAAACGTATTTGGTAATTTGTTATAAAACAACATGTAAAGGCCTAGTTAGCCACACGTAACATTAACCGAACATGTCAGCTGTTTGTTTCTGTTACATGAAAAAACATTTAGAGCAGTTACCGAACTCAACTGTCACGTAACCGGAACGTCCCAATCTGTTGAAAATAGATTTTTGCTACGTTTGTACGTGACATTTGTGAACAGCTGATAAAGTTTGGTTAATTTTACACAGCAACATGCTGGTTCGTTTTTTACGTTCTATAATTGCACCAAATGCCAACGTTACATTTACGGTACAGATACATTTTAACAACGTGTGGCTAACTAGGCCTTTAAGAAAATAATGTTAAAGAAAAGCTGTTTGCTTAAAAAAAACAAATTTTTGTTGAAAAATTAAAAGAATCGTTGATCAAATTTGAAACCAAGATCAACAAATAAAAATTGTGAACATTTTTTTTTTCGATTTAAAATTTATTTGTTCTAAACAACGTAACGGATTAAGTTCTGTAAATTTAAAAAATGTTTCACTAATACGCAATTGTCGCGAAAGAATAAATATTGAAAAATTTATAATACAAGATCTATAAAAGTCTTTAATAGAATTATTAAAAAAACGTATGTGTTTATTATAAAAGTTGAAATGATTTTAAAAATTTGAGTGATCGTTCATTCATTCATTGAATGTATTTTTTTCCTTCCAAAAAGTGTTTTTTTTTATTTTTTTTTTACAGGATAACATATTACAGATATTTGAATATGTAAATACAATGAAATCATTAACATTGATTGAAAAATCTACAACTTATTGTTTTTTATAGAATGAAAAAAAAAGCCAGCCTAATGTATATATGTATTTATTTATTTCCTGTCAAAAATTTTATTTTCAATTTTTATTTCTTTAAAACAGTTTCACATAACATTGACAGTTTCATATTTTCAATAAAAAAATAAATTCATACAGAGCCTAACACTGCTATTAACCCATTGAACATTTCTTACAGTGCAATTCTCATTTTCTCACCAACACAATTACATTTTTATTTTTGAACACCACTGAAACAAAGTGATCGTATCATTGTAAACGAAATAGAATTGAAATTGTGTGCAGATTTGTTTTACTTAAAAAACTGTTTCTACAGATAGTGAATAAAATCCCAGTAAACTTTTTATGCAATAAGTGATCATGTGGAGTCTCTTTTAACTCCTCTGTGCTATTAAAACAGTCATAAATGCGCTCTTTTGCTGATCACAAAATATTCTTTTGTTGGGAGGAAATATTACCTTCCCCCGACTCTTCTTGAGAACATTTTTTTTATCCAATTTTCTGATTAATTTCGACTTATTTTTGAGTCATCTTTAATGTCATTTTTCTATAAATCACTTTTTAAGCGTAAGCAAAAATCATTTCTTAGTCTTTTTCTAATACCGCATGTGATTAATCAGTTTTTAATCATCAAAAGTGTTCGAAGAAGACACAGTAAGATGATTTTTGTTAAAACAATCTTCGAAATGATTACTGGGATATCGTATATTTTTGTTTACACACAAACATGTGCATAGCAGCACGAGTAAAGGCCTAGTTAGCCACACGTAACCTTAACCAAACGTGTCAGCTGTTTTTTTCTGTTACATGAAAAGCAATTAGAGCAGTTACCGAACTCAACTGTCACGTAACCGGAACGTTCCTATCTGTTGAAAATAGATTTTTGTTACGTTTGTACGTGACATTTGTGAACAGCTGATAATTTGGTTAATTTTACACAGCAACATGCTGATCCGTTTTTTACGTTCTATAATTGCACTAAATGTCAACGTTACATATACGGTACGGATAAATTACAGCAACGTGTGGCTAACTAGGCCTTAAACCGAACTCTCTCATGAAACACATAGACGACAGCGGCTACACGACTACAGCCTGTCAAAAATAAAAGACACACGTTTATAGAAAACGATTATTTTAACACCAACACAGCTACACGACTACATGACCACCTCTGCTGCTGTAGTCAACTTAGGCTAATTTCTATCTTTGTTGGCTACAAAATAAAAATCGTGTTGACAATATAACAAAGTATGTAAAAGATATTAGTGCTATGAAATATTTTATTTTGTTGAAAAAATTAATCGCAAAATTAAATGCTATAATAATTCTATTAATAAGTAAATTTATTTATTTATGTTTACTTTATAATAATGCGTTATAAATAAGTAATATATTTAAGACAATTTTATATAGAATAATACATGTTTTTCTATTTTAATAAAGTAAAAATAAATATATTGTTGTTATATGTCGCTGTCGTTTTCAAAAGAATTAAGTAGTTGACTACACGACTACAATTGCAGCCAGCAACATTTGTATCCGTGTGTTTGTGTAGCCTCTGTCGTCTATGTGTTTCATGCATAAGTAACAATTTCATTTAGTCTTGTGAAAGCTTTTGAACAAAGCAGATATACGTCGCATTGTTTTGTGAAATCTTACATTGTTTTTTAATAGGTACCAGTAATGCCAGGAGATTTTTACAGAAATCTCTACGCTAATGAAAAAAAAATCCCTTTTTTTTCCCTACACCCACTTTTTTTCTCTACATTTTTCCCTACACTACTTTTTTCAATTTTAAAAAAAAAAAATTATTTTTAATTTGTTAATTTTCAATTTCAATAATGCAAAAATAACATAAAAACGAAAAAAATATCATAAAAAAAAGATAAGAATATCATTAGAATTACATAAAAACAACATAAAAAACCAACAGATATTATAAAAAAAATATTTTTACTATTCTGTATAATTCATCTTTTATATGGCTAGATGTGCATTTAAAATTTACACAATTAACTAAAATGGCTTGCAAATGGGATCTTATAACGTAAACAGAATTTTGGTTGTTGGTTTTAAAAGATATTTTATTAAGACATTGGTTATTAGCATGTATACTTTGATCTGATTTATCGCAATTTAATATTTTTTCACAAGCCTTGCATCTGTATTTAAAGTCGTCATCTTTGACCTGTTCCATCCCATTAGCTTCTCGTCTCTCAACTAACTTGAGTAAAACCTTTGTTTTCTGTATTTCTTTGATGTGTTTTCAGCATCATCAAAAAACGAATCGGACATTTTTCTAAAATCAATTATGTTTACATTTATAATATTTTAATATTCTTTTTATTTACAAACTTACTTAATATAATCGAAGAGATCTACAAAGATGGTGTACTTATGTATGTATTAAAAAAAAAATGCACAACAAAAGTAAACTGCACAAAAGTGTTTTTTACTTGTCATTCTTATTAAAGAAGCCACGTATTTACTTTCTCCATATTATAGAGTTATTACCAGATTTAAAAAAGATAGATATTTTTAATTTTAAAGTTTAAACTTGAAATGTATGTAATATTAAGTTGTTAAAAAAAAATTTTCAAAAAAAGGTCAAGTATTCCGAAAAAGATCCGAAATTTAAAACCATATTTTGTTTACTATCTTCTATTGACTTTAAAATTGTTAAACGTGAATGCTGAAAATTCAGAGTATTTGTTGTAATAAATTACTAAATTGATCAAATTGTTTACATTTTCAAATATTTTATCTAAATTTGTTACAAATAGTGCAAAAAAACCTAGGTGGAGGGTATCAAAGATTCGGCATAGCCGAATTTAACACTCTTACTTGTTTTTTTCTAATAAATGTGTAATTTTTTTTTAATTTAAAGCCATTTTATTTCTCTTAATTCTGAAGATGTATCAAATCTTATAGCTCTTTGGCATTTAAAACTTTAAGACTTTTACCGCTATGGGGTCAGTTAGTTTTATAAACAATTTAAGAAATAAATGACAATTGTGTTTTTATTTCAAATTTATATACTGTCAATTTTAACTTTTGTTTATCTCCATCTCCATCTCTATTTCTTTTTTTACTACTTTTTTTTTTTTTTTGGCAATTTTATCCTTTCTCAAAAGCAAATAAGTCTTGGGGATGATATTAAGATAACTGATATGAAAAAGGGTTAACTAAACGAAAAAAAAAAAATAAAAAGAAAAAAAAAATTATATTATGCCTGTCTAAGCATAAAATTAGGAACCTTTTTCTGGCATTGCTATAAAGCTTGTTTTTCTAAAGAAATATTTCTTTGTAATGGTCAGCGGGTGGTTAATCAGGGTGGGGGTGTGTTGGCCATAAATCCAGCGCCAAAGTATTTGTCCATTGAAAACATAGCAAATTTAATAGTTTCGTTTATTATTAGACATTTTGACAAAGGGTAATATGATGGTCAGTTTTATTGACAGTTCTATGAAATTTCCTTTGTCGAATGTGTCTATATACTTAATGGCAGATCATAATCTTCATAAGCTTATTGGAAGTTTATAGAAAAATTTGATATATATTCAAATATAATTTTCATAACTCCCTAATGGGTGGTCATTCACTCACAAATTCTGTTATAATAATGGTCCATTGCCATAAACTTGAAATTTATACTAATTGTAAACATTTCTCTTCACTTCTGACAATGAAAGAAACTTTGTAAATTTTATACTCGCACTTCTTATATGCTAAACTAATGCAGCTGTATTATATAAAGATTGCCGTTTATGTCAATCTTTTCAAATTGAATGCTTTGGAGAGTATGCAAATAATTTTGTTGCAATTATTTTGTAAAATAATAGCACTGA
The DNA here is from genome assembly GCA_963682025.1 of Cordilura impudica. Taxonomy (NCBI): domain Eukaryota; kingdom Metazoa; phylum Arthropoda; class Insecta; order Diptera; family Scathophagidae; genus Cordilura; species Cordilura impudica. The sequence continues at coordinate 195,604,213 of OY821520.1, read as the reverse complement.
GAGATACTTATTTCAAAAATAACAAAAGTTTGTGCATTTCAATTGCGGCAACTTCTGTGTTACCAACGATTCACATGAGGTGAATTATTTTTAGGTGATTAGATCGTTTTTTTGTGATTTTATTTTAACTAATGGTATAAGTTTAATCAGACCGGAGCGTGATGGTTTTCCATTGCGAAAAATATTATACACAAACTCCGATGGTCAACGTCAATTTAGTGCTTACATTTTGTGTTTATATTTTTATATAAAGTTTTCTTTTAAATGTTTAAAAAATAAAATTTTGTTCAAATTGCGCTCTCTTTATGGTACAATTGAAATTAAGTGAATAACATTAAATATAAATTTATTTATTTTCAAAATAATCTATTTTTGCAATAATTTCCATAAACATCAAAAACGTATGTTTTTTGTTTACAAAATTGGTATTCATCGCAGAAATATTGTAAAAATATGGCAACACCAGAGAGAGCATGAAAATAAACTTTTAATTCAGTGCGGTGACGCTCTGTGATTTATGTCAATTTTATATGAAAAACACCGTCATGATGCGGTCGTGTTTATACTCTAAAGGCCTAGTAAGACACACGTAACCGTAACCAAACGTGTCAGTTGTTTTTTTCTGTTACATGAAATCGGAGTTCAGAAACACACACTGAATAAAAAACTTGTACATATATGTAAAGAAACATAGCTCAGACCAACAAACACATATTTTTATTTTCATATCAATTATGTGTGTTTCTAAATTTTGTACGGTGCCGAACACAATCATGACTGTGTTTCGTTTTAATATTTCGTTATCTACACGATAATTTTTCTACCACGTATTTTTTGTTTCGAACACACATAAACCACACAGATTCGAGTGTAGCTATATTTTAAGTTCGTTTTCTTGCACATGTACTGCTAAAAAAATCAGAACATGTTCTTCAACGCGTACATCTAAAAATTAAAACATTACACACTCGCGATCGGTAAAATCTGAAACACCCCTATAATAACAACAACAATTATTTCGACAAATTTATTAAAAAAATTTAAAATACTTTATTAGCAGTTATAAAGAAATAAAAATAAAAAAATAAAAGATAAAAGATGCTTTAGAATAGAGCATTGTGTGTTTCATGTGTGTATTTTCTGAACCTTGCATGAAATGCATTTAGAGCAGTTACCGAACTCAACTGTCACGTAACCGGAACGTCCCAATCTGTTGAAAATAGATTTTTGCTACGTTTGTACGTGACATTTGTGAACAGCTGATAAAGTTTGGTTAATTTTACTCAGCAACATGCTGGTTCGTTTTTTCGTTCTATAATTACACTAAATGTCAACGTTACATTTACGGTACAACGAGTGGCTAACTATTCTTAAGTTTCGTCAAATGGATGACAAAATTCACCCTAATGGTGTCTGGTGAAAACAGATAATTAAGTTACATTTTTAAACATATTAAATTATACCAAATGTAAACCTATCTTGCTTGATGTGGTGATAAAAAAACTTATTTTTTGGATAGAAAGAAATAAATTTCTGGTAAAATAATATTGTATTGATAAAAAGAGCATTGTGAGCTAAAAATAGAATTGCAGATGAATTATTTGGTGTAAAAACAAGTAAGAGTGTTAAATTCGACTGTGCCGAATTTTTGGAAACCTCCACATCGGTTTTATATTTACGTTATATCTGGACTTATTGCCTATAACTATATAGGTATAAACTAAATATTTTAAAAACCAACAATTTGATAAACTTAATAACGGGTGATTTTTTTGAGGTTAGGATTTTCATGCATTAGTATTTGACAGATCACGTGGGATTTCAGACATGGTGTCAAAGAGAAAGATGCTCAGTATGCTTTGACATTTCATCATGAATAGACTTACTAACGAGCAACGCTTGCAAATCATTGAATTTTATTACCAAAATCAGTGTTCGGTTCGAAATGTGTTTCGCGCTTTACATCCGATTTATGGTCTACATAATCGACCAAGTGAGCAAACAATTAATGCGATTGTGACCAAGTTTCGCACTCAGTTTACTTTATTGGACATTAAACCAACCACACGAATGCGTACAGTGCGTACAGAAGAGAATATTGCGTCTGTTTCTGAGAGTGTTACTGAAGACCGTGAAATGTCGATTCGTCGCCGTTCGCAGCAATTGGGTTTGTGTTATTCGACCACATGGAAGATTTTACGCAAAGATCTTGGTGTAAAACCGTATAAAATACAGCTCGTGCAAGAACTGAAGCCGAACGATCTGCCACAACGTCTAATTTTCAGTGAATGGGCCCTAGAAAAGTTGGCAGAAAATCCGCTTTTTTATCGACAAATTTTGTTCAGCGATGAGGCTCATTTCTGGTTGAATGGCTTCGTAAATAAGCAAAATTGCCGTATTTGGAGTGAAGAGCAACCAGAAGCCGTTCAAGAACTGCCCATGCATCCCGAAAAATGCACTGTTTGGTGTGGTTTGTACGCTGGTGGAATCATTGGACCGTATTTTTTCAAAGATGCTCTTGGACGCAACGTTACGGTCAATGGCGATCGCTATCGTTCGATGCTAACAAACTTTTTGTTGCCAAAAATGGAAGAACTGAACTTGGTTGACATGTGGTTTCAACAAGATGGCGCTACATGCCACACAGCTCGCGATTCTATGGCCATTTTGAGGGAAAACTTCGGAGAACAATTCATCTCAAGAAATGGACCGGTAAGTTGGCCACCAAGATCATGCGATTTGACGCCTTTAGACTATTTTTTGTGGGGCTACGTCAAGTCTACAGAAATAAGCCAGCAACTATTCCAGCTTTGGAAGACAACATTTCCGAAGAAATTCGGGCTATTCCGGCCGAAATGCTCGAAAAAGTTGCCCAAAATTGGACTTTCCGAATGGACCACCTAAGACGCAGCCGCGGTCAACATTTAAATGAAATTATCTTCAAAAAGTAAATGTCATGGACCAATCTAACGTTTCAAATAAAGAACCGATGAGATTTTGCAAATTTTATGCGTTTTTTTTTAAAAAAAAGTTATCAAGCTCTTAAAAAATCACCCGTTACTAAATTATTACAACAAACACGCTGAATTTTTATCATTTTTAAGTGTCTTCATTATTTTGGACATATCTCGGCACAATGATGCCCGATCTACCCCATTTTCAATACCAACATGCTCGAAATAAATGGTTTATTTTGTGAATGAGCATGATTTCAATAGACACACGGGCGGACGGACAAACGGATATTGCTATATCGACACCAATTGTTGTAAGGATCAAAAATATACATATATACTTTAGGGGTCGCAAATACATTTTTCGATGCGTAACGAGCGGAATGACAAACTGATATATCCACTGCACAATGGCGCGCAGGGTATAATAAGAAATAAAAATATTTTGTGGTGATTTTAGAGGTGAAAAAATTACATATACCTTAAAGACAGCTGTTAATCCCAATCTTACCAAAAAAGAAAATACTAAAATGTTAAAATAAATTTGGGATGTGAAAAAATTATACAATTAAAAAAAAATATTTTGTGGTGAAAATTTTTTTAAAAGAAAAATTGTTGTGATAAATTTTTCAAAATTTTGAGTTAAAAATAAAATTGGTTATGAAAAAATAGTTAAATGATCCAATTATGTTTGAAATATTTTTCAGTGTGAAGCTATTTTTTTTTCTTCATTGTGAAAACTTCATGTTTATTCCTGTTATTTGACATCAAAATCAATTGTTATCCTTAATTTGTTCGTAATTTGTAATTTTGTTAAAACAATAGATACGGTAGCATTTGTATTGGCCTAAAGGCAACATATTAAATTGTTGGTTTTAATGTTATGAAAAAGGATTTGTATACATTAAAATTTTGTTGTAGTTTTATATAAGAGGGAATTTGTAGTAAAAAGATTTTTTTGAATAAAAAGTTTAATAATAAAAAGGTACTTTTATAAAAATGTATTTTATTAAAATACTGAACTTTTTAATAAAAAGTATTTTTTCAATCCAAGATACCTTCTTCAGAAAAGAAAAAAATACTTTCTATAAAAAACCTCTTTTCAAACTCTTTATTTTAACTCATACTCTATGTCTGTCTGTCTGTCTGCCATGGGGTAACCCCATTCCCCCTCATCCAATTGATCTGAAACTTTGCTCATAGTCTTGTTGTGACTATAGATTAATTTTGGGGTAGTCACGCACAGTCACGGAGAGATTAATCACTTCCCCTCATCAGATCGATCTGAAACTTGGTCCATAGACTTGTTGTGACCAAAGATTAATTTTAAAACGGTCACGCACAGTCACTGGGAGATTCAAAACTCATATGGATAAGGAAAGAAAGAGTTTTAATAAAAACTTTTTTTTATGGGTTAGATTATTAGAGAAGATACTTTTTAATTAAAATGTACTTTTTTTAAAAATTACCTTATTTTAAAATGTACTATTTTTTAAAAGGGTACTTTTTTAAAAAAGATACTTTTAAATTAAAATGTACTTTTTATTAAAAATTACCTTTTTTTAAATGTACTATTTTATAAAAGGGTACTTTTTCAAAAAAGATACTTTTTAAATTAAATGGCACTTTTAATAAAAATATAATTTTTTAAAAAAGATAATTTTTTAGAAAAAGGAACTTTTTAAAGGTACTTTCTTTAAACAAATATTAACGAACTTTTTTTATAAAGGTACTTTAAAAAAAATGAATTTTGTAAATAATAGATACAATTTAACTATAAGGCACTTTTTAATAAAAAAGTAAATTTTTATGCAAAATACTTTTGGAATAAAAAGTTAATTTTTTAATAAAAAGCTACTTGTTTTAAATAGGTTATTTTTACTAAAAATATATTTTGGATAAAAAGGTAATTTTCTAATAAAAGGTACTTTTGTAATAAAAGGTACTTTTTTAATAAAAGGTACTTTTTTATAATATTTACTATCTTAATAAAATATACTTTTTTTTTTACAAAATTTACTTTTTTAAAGAGAGGTACTTTTTAAATAAATGGTACTTTTTTAATAAAAGGTACTGTTTTATAAAAGACTCTTAATAAAAGACACTTTTCTTCAAAATGTACTATTTTAATAAATAGAGTTTTTTAAAAGGGTACTTATTTTTGAATAATGATACTTTCTTAATAAAAAATACTTATTCTAAAAGGCACTTTTTTTAAACTTGTTTTTTAATAAAAGGTACTTTTTTAATAAAAGGTACTTTTTTAATAAAAGGTACTTTTTTAATAAATGTAATTTAAAAAAAAATGTTTTTAAGAAAATAAAATTTTCTAACAAGATACTTTTAAAATAAGGTAATTTTTAAATAACAGATACTTTATAAGAAAAGGTAATTTTTAATAAAGGTATTTTTTTAATAAAATGTACTTTTTTAATGAAAGGTACTTTTCTAATAAAATGTAATTTTTAATAAGAGATACTTTTTAATAAAAGGTACTTTTTAACAAAAGGTATCTTTTTATTAAAATATACTTTTATAATAAAAGGAATTTTTTAATAAAAGGTATATTTTAATAAAAGGAATTTTTTTTAATAAAATATTCTTTTTTAATAAAAGGTAATTTTTTAATATAAGGTACTTTTTTAATAAAAGTTACTTTTTTTTAATAAAAGGTACTTTTTTACAAAAGGCATCTTTTTAATAAAAAGAACTTTTCTTGAAAAGGTACTTTATTAATAAAACATACATTTTAATAAAAGGTGCTTTTTTAATAAAATATACTTTTGTAATAAAAGGTACTTTTTTAATAAAAGGAATTTTTTTAATAAAATTTATTTTGTTTTAATAAAAGGTACTTTTTATTGATAAAAGTACTTTGTGTTAAAGTTATTTTTATAAAAAGGTGCTTTTTTTTTAAAGTTACTTTTTTTAAAAATTGTTCTTTTTAATAAAAGGTAGTTTAAAAAACAAATACCTTTTTAAGAAAATTTAAGGTACAAACACAAAACGAAAATATAATCCCCCCAAAATATGCTTTTAATATAAACTCCATAAATTTTTTTTCGTACATCCGCAAAAACCCTAGACAAAGGACCCACATTTCAACTGGCTATTGTATTGCTTCCTTCATAAATATTTATTAAATTCAATTAAACTTTGATTAAAATGCTATTATTTCTAAGTAAACAATAATCCAAAACGGAATATTTGCTTTTTGATAAAAACTCCCGAATAAACATGATATGGTTTTCGTACTACAGACAGCAATATGAAAGTAAACATAAGCAAACAAATAAATTAAACAGACTCCCTAACGTATGCAATAGAAATACTATAATAACGATAACAAAAAAACTAAATAAAAGCCAAATATAAAACAGACACATAAGTATCTACTTCAAAATAAATAATAATAAGAATAATATTTTCTGTTAGTTTGTTGTTTCTTTTACTGTAAAATCTATGATGACATTTAAGTATTTACTTATTATTTATGTATGTATAAGTATAGTATGTGTGTTTCTTCTTAATATTAAAGTAATAATTGTCGAAGAAGTATGAGAAATAAAAATGAAGTATACTTTTAGAGGTTAAATGAATACAAGAATATCAGAAGACCCCAGTGAACAATTGGAGTTATAAAAATCACATTCCAGGGTCTTAAATCTTTTTGAAATAATGACCCAGTGAATATTGGAAATTCAAAGAAATTTATTTTAGTTTCTTTAAATACTCTTACAAGGAAGGTAGGCTGTGTGGACCCGTCAGGTTGCCCTGAAACTAGGATATGTGATGGAGGAAAAAAGGGACCTGTATTTTTTGAAAAAAAATTAATTTTTTTTTATTGTTTTAATATATGTTTCATAGTAAATATGCACAAATTTTGTATCATATGATCAGTAATTTGAAGGCCTTTCTAGGCATATATAATGATGCACAATTATGTTCCATTATTTGTGCTATATAGGAAAATTTTTTAGTGGTTTTATATGGTGACATACATATATTAATCTCCACTATTTTTAAGTGAATTTCTATTTTGCTTTTTCGATATTCCCACAAATTTAAGTATTAGCAATATGGGTATCGCTGCTTTTGTTTTTAAGAGTACCTAATCTTATCAATATCAAAATTTTAATATCTTAAATTGAATATATGCTCCTATACAAAAAGCTAAAGAAATCATAGTTTTACATAGTTACTATCGAGCAAATATAGAAAAACTAAAAAATAAAGAAAACAATTTAACAACATTTTCCTCCCCTAAACATGAGATGGGGGAGCAACAAAAAAAAGGGGTCCCTTGTTTTTCCGTCCGCTACAGAATATTTTAGTTTCAGAGCGATCTGAGGATCCATCAGGATACATTCCTTGTGAGAGATATTGTTTACATATAGAAAAATTCTCACAAGTAATGATTCATGGGGGCATCCGTAGATCGCGAAGAAAATAAAATTAAAATTAAAAAAAAAAAAAAAAAATAGAAAGCAGTATTTTTACAAAATTTTCGCTACCATAAAAGAATACCAAGTATGGAAAAAGAATTAAAAAAAAACAATATTAATATAAAATTCTTAGAATTTGAGATTTAGATACAAAGTTCTATTTTTTTATTTTTTTTAGATAGCATTATTTTCTAATATATGTATACATAAATATACTAGTATGCCCTGTCTAGCTTCGCTACGATTTACCGACACATTGAAATGTATGTTTTCATAACCAATTTTTCCTATGAAGTTTGTATTGTACAATTAACACATTTTATTTTATTTATTCTATATATTTTTATTTGAATGCTTGCTGATCTATAATAGTTTTTTTGTTTTTTCATTCGTTGCAAAAATTATAAAATATTTCGGCATTCCTACTTTGGAGTAAGCTACATCTAGCTGCACATGAGAAAAACTTGGATTTATCGGAAATCGGATAACACTTAGACCCAGTTTTTGAGATATCAGTTAAACCTAGTTTTGTTAAACCCAGAATTTATTCATCAATTCCTTTATGAATTTGGACATGTCTGAAAAAAGTAATTCTCTTTACCAAATACAATGTTCATGATCAGTCTATATTTCGGCCTATGAACTTTGCATATTGGCAGGCAACACATTTATAGTAATGACCAATTAGTCAGACCTAAGACATTTTCTCTAAACTCATGTTATAGGATGTCGGATAGTCGGTCTAGACCGATTATAATTTTCTTACTTGCTTTCGTATTATATTTTTGGTATTTTGTTAAAATAATTTTCTTCGAAAGTTTACGATGTTTTTATGTACCGGTCACTCCATGAGTGAACGGCCTAAATCTGACAAAAGGTCTTTTAAATTTTAAATTGTGGCGTGCGCTATGTGGCATGTGATCACGTCCTGTTAGAACCACATGCCAGTAAGATTAATACCAGCTGATAAAGGTACGAAGAAACTTGTAATCATTTCTCTGGACTGTTCACCGGTCCATAAAGCACACCAAATACTAATTTTCTGTGGCTGTATTGCTGTTTAGACAAAAGCTTGTAGACTATCTTCACTCCAAAAGCGATAATTTCGCTTACTTATGAACCTATTCAACCAAAAATTAGCTTAATCGCTGGACACAATTTTGTATGGAAAATATAAATTTGCGCTTCAGCCCATTCCTGAGAACGGCGACGAATTGATAGATGTGGGTCTTCTTAAATGCTTTGCTGCACAGTGGCTACAGCTATTTTAGGGCGCACTGTTTGGCTTATTACGGGATGCACAATATCATGAAGAGTAAGCGTGGTGCGAAAATGATCCATAGTTATTCGAAGTAGCCACTCGATGGACGATTATGACTACCATAAAATAACCAAGTGCACGATAATTTTGACGAACAGAACCACTACTTCGATAGAAAATTTCAACAATTTGTAAGCGTTGCTCTCGTGCAAGGCATGATTTTCAGGGTGATTTTTCACGACGTCGCTTTTCTTAATTCTCTTTTGAAGCTGCTACCAAAAATCTTTTGCATTCATACGATGATTTTTAATTGTATGTCTTTTTGCATGCCATTTTTTTAATCTGCTTCAATTTACTTTTCGCATTAAGAAATATATAAAATATATATGAATTAATGTAAATTCAAATTATTTTTTTTGTATTTTTCATTTCAATTTATTTATTTGTTAAATATTATTTACATTGTTTCATTATATAATAAATGTACATAGAGTTCAAGATTTAATCTTTTTATACTTAATAATTTATTTAATACTTAAATTATTAAGAGTAGTATATTTCGAATATCTAATCAAATAGCAGAATGTATCAATATTTAAAAGTTTTAAGTTAAAATTTATTTAGTTTAAAGAAAGTACGCCAAAATATTAAATAAAAAATAAATAAAAATTTAAGTGATTCCTTATCTCACGGAAGTGGCAAAGGAAATGAGTGTGAGGAAAAATATGAAAAAAATTTTTACACTCCAGTGTGCAGAGGGTATATATAAGTTTGTCATTCCGTTTGTAATAATTAGAAAAAAAAATTTGGACCCCATAAAATATATATATTTGTGATCCTTATAACAACCGGAGTTGATATAGCGATGTCCGTCTGTCCGTCTGTGGAAATCACGATGACGGCATCAATCGGGCAGCTAGGGTGCTCATTGACATAAAAAATGATTCATTAACATCCTGAAAAGTTTGCTGTTTAAAATCGTCCAAATCGGTCGATAAGGGCCCGATATTTGAATGAAGAACTAAAAAAAGTCTTGAAAAAATATAATTTTCTATGTTGTTCTTGTCACGATCACGCCCTGAATAGTGCAGGTACAGTGATCATTTTTAGAGGGAATGATTCACCAAATTCATGGGAAGATTTCTATTTCAAAAATCATTAAAATCGGTGGAACAGGTCCAGGGAAATCTCTGAAAAATTAAAAAAAAATTAAAAATATGATGTTTCTATATTGTTCTTGTTGTTATTCTAAATGTTGTATTGTTGTCATAGCTGGACTTGTTGTTTTTGTAGTCGTTGTGGTAATAATATAATAAAAACTAACCCTTTGTACATTTTTTTATTAACTCTGGTAGAAAAATTTAAAAGTTTCCATTGTTTTAGCATCACTCTAAAAATTTGTTAGATCATTTCTGTTATTACCGCGAGCCTGTCTGCAAAATTTCAGATCGAATGGCTCACGGGAAATTGGTTAAAATCGATCCAAAATTTTTTCGACAAGCAGACACTACGAGTTAATATAAAGTTGTTAACAAAAAAAAAAAAAACAATGTAAATATAGCAAAAAAAAATTTTATGTATAAATTTATTTATAAATTTATATAAACATATTAAATAATACAAATAATATACATATATTATATATGTATATCCATAACAACTGCATGTTAGAAATAAATCGGCACATTATTTTATTTACATAATTTTCTGCAATATTTTGTTGTGGGGAAAATACATTTCTTTTGCATTAACAGAGTTTCACTTCATTTTGCTCAGCGTGACTATGCCACAGTAGATGGCGCTACAATTTTTGTTTGTTCTAATTAGCTTTGCAATAGTTATTTCTATTTTAACATGAATGTTAATATTTTCAACTGGATATCATACAGAACAATGTTAAGAGTATACACGGGCTGGTCTTTTATTTCATACGTATTTTCATTATTCTTTTACAAATATGAACATAAGTTTGGCATATTAACTTTTTGTTGTCTTTACAAAATAGAGTTACCGAGTTCATCAATGAGTTTTTTGCTTTCAAAACAGTTCTACATAGTTATATAGAATTATTATTCTGCTTTACCTACAAAATATCTGATTGCGATTACATCTAATTTTTAAAAATTGTTTATAATTACTAAAGCATTATTATTCACATAAATACAAAATTGCACGTTTTAAATTTTCCATTCAAATTTAAGAAAATATCAAATCTTAAAACTGGAATTAAAAATTTCCAATTATAAATTACAATAATTGAATTTCAGAAAATCATATCAAAACGTCGGGAATTATAATTTTAAATTTAGAAGACATCAATTGCATCTTTAATATATAAATTTTATTCGTTAAACACAAATTGAAATTCCAAAAAAAAACACCAAATATTAGTAAAAAATATTAGTAAAAAAAAAAATAGAGATATTAAACATAAACATAAAATCATCCTGTTAAACACGAAGTAATTTGTTTTTTTCTATTCTTCTTTGTGTTTTTCGCTTATTTTGACAGAGGTGCCACTAGTTTACAATTTAAATAAATAGAAAAATATATTTGTCGACTGTCGTTAAGATGTATGTACTTAGTGAATCACTTAATCTTTAGTGCAAACAACAATAGCTGTCGATATATTTTGCGATTGTCGGATCGTTGAAATTTACAGAATCACACTACAGAAAACATTAATTTAAATTCAATGAATTTTAGAAAACGTCAAATGATATTTAAGAATTGCGAACATAAAAACTGTTACATAAATAAACGCAATTTGATGAGAATGTTATTTTTTATATAAAAATTTTTAAAATTTTTTTTGGATGAAAATTTGAGGTTTTTCAGAAAATAAAGATAACAAATTATTTTATTTAAAATGTTTGGGACATTTGGTTTTTTGCGTTTGGCATCCCTAATTTGAATATTTATTATTATAAATTTATTCTCTATGTTTTCCAAATATGGCAATATTATAATAAAAAAATTGAGAGAGTTTTTTTTTGGTTATTATTTTGTTACTCCATCCGACCTATATAGCCGCAATGAAGAAATATTTGGCCAGTTAAAAGAAACTATACAGCCATCTCCAATTAGCACGATTTAATGCATATAGCCACCCTACACAACCACTACCTTTGCAATGGGTTAGGGCGAGCTATTTAATTAGCAAAAACTAAATTAAACGAGAAGTTATGTCATATAACCGGAAACGCATGCATATAGGTATGTAACCTAAATGCATGCCGATCAGCAACCACGATGGCCAAAAAGCAAACACCGAAATAAATCCGAAATAATAGAAAAGACGAAAACCAACCCAAAGAATTTGCTGAAATAATTTGGTATTAAGTTTAACAAATTGTTTACTTTTTCCAATATTTTGTTTACATTTATTATCAATATTCAAACCGAGGTGGAGGGTATTAAAGATTCGGTACAGCCGAATTTAACACTCCTACTTGTCTTTAATAACATTGTAAAAAATCTGGTATTTATAATGTTGTGGTTATAATATTGTGTTTAGATGGGTGGATGGTATCAAAGATTCGTCATATAACAATTGCTTTCAATTAAAAAAGCATGAAAATACCCAAAATTTTTTCTTAATTATCTTATTAATTTTTAACATCATTGTACAAAATTTTGCCATTATAATATTATGGTTATAATATTGTGTTTAGACGGGTGAAGAGTATCAAAGATACGGCATAGCCGAATTTAACACTATTACTTGTTTTTTTTTTGATATAGATTTGTCACATTGTGCAATGCCACTAAAATTTTGTTAATGTTTATTTTCTTTGATCATTTATGTCCTTAATATAGTTTGGACCTAAGACTGTTTTTCGAAACTCATTCTATACGCTATCGTTTAGATCGACTAAAACTTTCTTACTTGTTTCTTTTTAAATTTTATATTTTCTGATTACTTTTTCACTTACAAAGAATGTTTATACGAATATAGACCTTATTTCTGAGGCACCATAAATTTGTTTACTGGGTTATTATTGGTTGTCAATATTGTGCATATGTATGGCGAATGCCTGGCTAGCTGTTTTTAGTGTTCAGAGTATTTTGATAATGAATTGCTTGGACACTCATAATTTATTACATCAAATCGTTTATTACATGGATGTTGTTATTGTCTTAGATGTGTTGCTCTCTTAGTATCCCTCAGCCGGCCATGAGTGTTTGACCAAAGATATAAAACATAAACATACTTATGCCGGTTTAAGTTACACATGTGTCCGAACGATAGACAGGCGACCATTGTTAGTATAAGTAATGGAGTAAATATATCAAGTACACAAATCACTTTGATCACTTTGAAAAGGATTGTAAATATTTGTAAAGCTTTCAAAATTTAAAGTTATTAAGGAAAGTTTGTCAATTTCTAGTTCATAAATACGAAATATAAATTTTTTTAATTAATTTAATTGTTTTATATTTGAATTAATTTTTTACAAAAAAGAAAAAACAATATGGTAACTAGCTTTTAACTACCTAATTATTCAACATGACTTTTGACCTTTTTTCCAAACCTTTTATTTTGTCAAATAAATATATAAAGGTTTGCTTGAATTTTCAATTTCGTTTGCATATTAAATGTTGAGCCTGAGAAGAAAGCGTCATAATAAATATTTGGTCTTCTATTTATCTATCTTCCGTCATCAATATTATGATGATGAAGCCATTTTTAACAACTTTTAATAGCTGGTAATTAAAGTTAATGCATTTCGCTTGTTATTTATTTTAGGATTTTTTTTTTAAAGGGACATAATGATGCCCGTATAAGTAAAAAAGTATTTGTTAAGGCATTTGTACTTAATTTAATTTTAAGTATTTTAGGGAGAAGAAAAGAACCACAAGATGATTTTAAATCCAAAAATCATCATTATGCAGAGACATCGAAAAAATCTTAATATACACAAAATGTAATACAGTGGACGTCCAATAGTACGAATTATATTCGTATTATTAGACTACACTTTTTTCCACCTTTTATATAACATAAAACACATGCAGATAATTTAATTTGAATTAGTTTTTTATTCGCTATCTCGTAAGGCTTAAAGGGGAAGATTATCTTCATCATCAAAACCACTGTCACTTAAACGTTTTTCCAGCATTTTTAGCAAATCAACACAGAGTTTTTCCAATGACATTGCAACCAAAGTTATTGCTTCAAACAAATCTGTCTTTTTGAGAGATGTTTCAGAATCTTCACACAAAGCCGTAATTTTCGATAGCAATCAGCATGTACTTAACCCATTATTTTCAGTCTTTAGTTACGTGCACCAATTCTTGTGCAGAGGGGATGCCTTCGAGCATTATCAATAAAAAATTTTTTTTACGAAAACATCTTTGATTTTGGGATTTTCCAATCATAACAGGTTTAATCTTCTTTGTTACCTGAGCATTCGAACAAAATAAAAACATTATTCTCTCCTTTGAGAGTTTCAGAATTTTCACCATGACGTAAATACGTTTTGTGTGGCAACATGTTCTAATAAAGTGCGACTTCATCTGCATTATAAACTACCTCATGAGTTAGACCGTACTCCTTAATAACAGTAGCTAATTTATTGATGAATAGAGCTACAAGTTCTTTAGAAGACAATAGCTTTTCGCCATCACTGGCAAAAAAGTCGCCTCCATAAAAGTGATTTTCCACTTTCACTGTCTTTAATAATTTCTAAAGAAATTTACTTCTTTTTAACTTCTTTCACTTTGAATATTTTTATGTATCAAATATAGAACACGCGACACAAGACACTTGCTACAACTATTAAATTTCGTACCAGTTGACCGGAGGAAAAGAAACAAGTTAAAAACTTCAAAGTAAAATTTAAAACAAGCACATTCTTGCAAAAAATACAGTTATTCGTATTATCGAATAGCAAAATTTTTTTTATTCGTACTACAGAACTGCCAATGCAAAAAATTTGCCTTTCGTACTGTTGGAAATTCGTGGAAATGAAAGTACGTACTACTTTACGTCCACTGTAATAATTACACGATTGAACATAGAGTTTTGATTTTGTTTATTTAATGAAAGTTTTGTTAAAGATTACGAAAAAAATGAATTTTTCATGAATTAATTATGAACTTATTGAGCTTATCCTGAAATCTTTCCATTAGAGAGTTTATAGTGGTTTCTGTCACTTTCTTGGAAAAGGTAGTCATACTCCATATTTTGGCACACTTTTTTATGTTCTTCAACCAGTGTTACCATATAGACAGATTTATCTTTTTTGTTAGATTTTTTAGATGCTCGACAGATTTCCAGATTTGTAATAAAAAAAGGCTTTTTGTTTTTTGTTAAATTTTTAGTACTAAAATTAATTCAAATTTTTCTTTTGTGGAAGTGAAATACTAAACTTTTAATGCAATTAAGTTTTACGTTTTTTTTCCTTTTTTGTCAACAGCGAAGAAAAAAAAACAATTGCACATTGCAGGTGCGTTACCAATAATAAAGTACAGTAGTGTACTTAATCTCGTTAACATAGAACAAACAAAAGAGAAAAAAAGAACAACAACATCTATGGCTACTGCTAGCACGAGTGCTAGTGCACTTGACATGGATGAGGAAAGTGAAAGCGATATTGAATGGCAAACTATTCCATACGCCAAAAAACGTCCAAACTCACCTGAGTCATTTAAAAATAAACGTAGACATGTTGACAACAAGGAAGAATCCACAACATCAGGTAGCAATAGATTCATCGATTTAGACATCGAAGACGCTGCTAATGAAGAAGCTGCAAGCAACATTTTAGAATCTTCGCAACCAAAACCACCACCATTATATATCCCAAATGTAACTAACATAGAAGACATGACCCAACATTTTTCCAGTATAATTTACTCAACGCAATACGCATATAAGGCTCTTAGAGACGGACAAATTAGAGTTATGGTTAAAACCATCTTAAATATATTTACGCTGATCCCTGACACACTGACTGATTCTGTAACGCTGAAATTAGACACACACATCACTCCTTACAAAGTTATGCGAAATACACAAACAAAATTAAATCTTTCTCAGTTTATACAAACCCACACAAAATTTTCTCTCTTCTTTGTTACCGACCAGTGCTGCTAATAAAATCTTCTGAAAATCGACAATTTTGGAAACTAAATCGCCAAAATCGTCATTTTTAAAACAAGAAATATTCAAGAATATTTTACCGCTTATAAAACTCGAAAAATATTACAAAAGGAAACAATAAAATTTATTTATATCATTCATATTACGAATATTATTACAGCATTGGTTATTTCTATATATAAAAATGTATTAGTGATGAAATTTCAACGAAAAAATTTAACACAGCAATCAACTAAATAATTTTATTGATATGTATCTATAGCTGAAACATATAATATAGGTTTAAAGTATCGCCGTAATTAAAACTTAAATCTTAAATGGAGATGCTATTCAAGGTGTTTCCGTTTTGAAACGACTTAACCCAGAATTAAATCTATACATACATATTTTGTAATTTACATTTACACTGAACAAAAACTATCAATTTTCAATAAACAACCCATTAATTGTTAACCCTTGAAATCGTAATTTTTATACTACTAAAAATTTAAAATCTTCAATCATCATTTTAACAAATTTAACAAATCATTTTAACAAATTGAAAAATCGTCGAAATTACAATTAGTTGTCAAAACTAGCAGCACTGCTAACGACAATAGCACTACATATGCATATTTCATGTTACATATGGAATAAGTTGAACGCAAAAAATGCATCAAAAAAACTAATATCTATTCAAATTCTTCTTTAAATTCCCTTTGGTGGTCAATGAAAAAATTCTACAAAAAAACAAATTAAGAAAATTTTAAACATTTTTATTTTTCTCATATAACATCGTCCGATATGCATACATTGTACTTCTTTTATCAAACTAAACTTTTCCGTTTGTCTGTTTTTCATCTTAAAATTGTTTTGTTAGGAGTGCTTTCGCTCAGGTTCTCTGATGGCCAGCACTTTCCAAGAAGTATGCTTTTTTTGATAAATATTTGAGAAAAAAGAGATCTTCAATGTGGATTTTGTTGTTGTCCAACGTATGATTTCGTTTAAAGCTCTGTATTGAAAAGCACTTGAAAAAATAGTGCGATATTAGGTTTAAAATTTAAATTATTCTTACCTTGCATAATTAAATTACATTGTAATTTCAGAAGAGAGGTGGGAAAATAATTTTTTTTTCACTCATAATATTAATTTTTGCAAAATTTGCTTTCAAAAATTTAGACAAACATAAATTACGTAAATAGGTATATTTAAGATTTTAATTTGAATAATTTATTGAAATTATCATGGAAGAATTAAAGGCGATTTGGAATAATAAGTTTTTTTTTTTTTTTGAAGTAAAACTAATACCTACGCCCTTATTTTTTTATTTTTTGGATTTATAGATAACTGCAAAAAATGTTGTTCTCTTTTTTCAGTTTACATGTATGATGAAATAAATATGAAATATTTTTTTTCTCTTTTGTGTAGGTGTATTGGTGTTTGAAGGTTTTAATACCTTTTTTGCATTTCTCTTTCTGAATGGACAACATGTCCAGAGTGTTGTATCAAAATTTTTAGTAAATCAGAGCAAAACTTAAGAAGATACAGCGTTTCCAGCGACCGGCCTCATACGGTATATAGTATATAAATCAGTTTTTAAAAAACTTTAAACCGATTTTCTCGTAAATAAATGTTCGAAGTCCGTGAACATTATATTTTAGACACTTTATCTACACATAAATCATCATGTAACCACGAAAAGTTTTTTAATTCCATTTTCAAATTCCCGAAGTTGTGTAGCAAAAATCGTTTTTCACTGCAAAATGCTGCAAAAAAAAAAATTGAATAAAGTCTTCGTCCCTACTACAGGAAACATGTCAGCTTTTAAAAGCATTTCGATTTTTTTTTCACATGATCCGGTAACGAGTTATGATGTTCACCGCAAACAACAACGCCTCCCGAGATTCGCTGTCACTGACTTATTTATTAAAATTTTTAATTGAAAATTTTTTCAAATATTCCTCAAATGTTATGCTATAACGTGCGTATGAAATAAATAATCCAACATTATTCATGTCTTCAAAAAAGAATTATGAAAATACTTTTTTAACTTTTAAAACCTTTCCCCCCCTTTAAGAAACTTTTAGGAACCTTACTCTAAAACGTTTTTTTTTTCTATGCTATTCTATTTTTTCTACAATAAAATGGAGTTCGGTTATCACGACCTCGGCGGGACTGGCCAAATTAGTTCGTTACAGACTTAGTTCGTTATAACCGTAGTATTTTTTTGTTTTGTCCGAAAGGTTTAAAAAATTCTTTAGTTGAATAAGTTTATTTATTTTGATGCATTTTAAAAAGTTATAAAACATAAATTTAATTATTAAAAAGATACATATTAATAGTTTGTCTTAATAAGATAAAATTACCGAGTTTCTATCAAAAAAAAATATTTTTTTAACATCATATAATATTAAAAACTCCTTATGTATAGAAGCAGAAACTATAAAACAAAGGTTGGCTACTGGCAAATTTTTGCGAAAATATACATAAAAGGACCTTTTACAAAACTTCATTTGAAAATCGAAGTTTCTGTTTTGTATCTTTTACAACTGTTTTTCGATTTTTTTTTAAAGAAATTTTAAAAACATTAAAATTAATTTTTTTTAAATATATAAAATATAGGAAAATTTTGAAATGGAATAAAAATTTGTTTGTTAAAGTCAAAATAAACGGGCGCCTAGGCGCCACACAATCAACTAGTTACATCATATAAAACTTTGGTTAATAATCTTAAGCTTAAAAAATAAGTTTTCATACTTTTCAGACGAAACAAGAACAAGCATACCGAATAGTCATTAAGAATTTACATTACTCAACCAACATAAATGACATGAAGACATTTATCGAAAAATTTGGACACAAAATAAGAAATATTTCTAACATAACCAGTAATTTAACAAAACAAACTCTTTCTATGTTCTTTGTCGACCTTGAGCCGAGTGCTAACAATAAGGAAATATATAACCTAACACACATTAATAATGCAATTATTGCTGTTGAACCACCGCGGAAAACTAGAAACATTCCACAATGTCATCGTTGTCAACAGTATGGTCATACCAGGTCCTACTGCAATAAACCATTCAAATGCGTCAAATTTGGTGCAAATCATATCACAGCTGAATGTACAAAAAGTAAATCTATTACAGCTAAATGTGCAAATTGTCTGGAATCACACCCTGCTAGTTACAGATGATGTGTTGTTCATCAACAAATTAAAAGAAAACTACAAAGCAAAATTTAAAATTTTGAACAAGCCAGAAAGCAAAGTTTCGTTATTGAAGACATGCCTCAAACGAACGTGGTAAATAACAACAATACTCAATACACGCCAAATGTAACATATTCAGAAGCTCTTAAAGGCAATTCCAACTCTATCAACGAAAATGAAAACTCTATTTAAAAAAAAATAGAAAAAACTATTAACCAAACAAATGGAGCTGACAAACACATTGTTAAATAGGATGTCAGTTTTGTGTACCAAATTATGTCAATAGATCTACGTTTAGCAACATGGAATTCTAACGGCCTCTCAAACCACCGACGGGAGGTCGAAATTTTCCTACTGACAAACAATATTGATATATTTTTAATATCCGAAACACACTTCACTAAGAAGTCATTTTTTAAGATAAGAGACTACGACTTGATAAATCCCAATGAAAGAGCTCACGGAGGTTCAGCAATTTTAATAAAATCAGGTATAAGGTACGAACTTGGTGAGTCAATACTAAATGAATCATTACAAGCTGCCTGCATAAAACTAAAGTGCAACAACCACACAGTAACTGTATGTTCAATTTATTACCAACCTCGTCACAATATAATATGTGAGGACTACCAAAACTTTTTTAACAAACTTGGTCCAAGGTTTATAGTGGGTGGAGATTTTAACACCAAACACCCTTGGTGGGGCTTACGTCTTATTAACCCTAAAGGTAGAGAGCTTCATAAGTGTCTCACTATAAAAAACATATCTGTACTCTCAACGGGTAAACCAACATATTGGCCTACCGATCAAAATAAAACTCCAGATCTAACTGACTTTTTTGTATTTGCGGGAATACCCATTAATCAACTTGGTATTATGGAAAATTTCGATCTAAGTTCAGACCACTCACCAGTTATATTTATTATCATACAATACTTCCACTAGACTTACATATAAGAACCAGAAACTCATTACAAACAAAACAGATATGGAGTCTTTTACTTATTGGTTAGACAAAAATCTAAATTTAAGTTTGTCTATAACAAATAATTTGAAACTGGATAACGCTGTGGAACTACTCACTAACTTGGTACATGAGGCTGCTTTTATGTCAAATCCAAAATGTAATCTTTCAGACTTAGAAAACAAAGTTAAACTTTCATCAGAAACACGCGAGCTTATTAGAACTAAAAGAAGATTAAGAAAAACTTGGCAACTAAGCAGAAAAAAAATCTTAGAATTCATTTCGCCAACTTGAAAAACAAATCTATTGAAGATTTTTTCGACAAAATAAATACAGATAATGACAATGGGCACAATTTGTGGAAAGCAACAAAATTTTTGAAAAGACCGACGAAAAGAAATCCTCCATTCAAAGATGATAGTGGTACATGGTGTCGATCTGATGCAAGTATGGCAGAAGCTTTTGCCAAACATCTTTTAAAAACTTTTGAAATTCACCCATTCGATAACTCTGCAGCAGATGAAGAAATTGCCCGATATCTAGATGCTCCATACCAAATGAGCTTGCCAATAAAACATATTTCGCCTTCGAAAATCAAAGCCGAAATAAAAATTTTGAATATCAAAATATCTCCCGGATATGATAACATAGACGGGAAAGTTATTAAAAATCTTTCAGAAAAAGCCATTATATTCCTTACAAAGATTTATAACTCAATTTTACAATTAAATCACTTTCCATCGCAGTGGAAATGCGCTGAGATTATTATGATAAAAAAACTAAATAAGCCAGAAAATGAAAATACTTCATATAGACCAATAAGCCTGTGACGGCCGTTTATTTTTGGTGATGACTGTACTTAACAGCATATACAAGTCACATTAAAACGAAACGTTATTTATTTTGCCACGTAAAATTTTTTGCAAAAAAAAATAAAATACCGTTTCGTCTGTATGTGATTTGTTTAAATGTTTGTTTTGTGTTTTCAATACACTTTAATAAAACACTTTATGTTGGTTTTTTTTATTACCAACTGCCTGTTTTATTGTTGTATGTCCATCCACTCAATCATGAACTTTGCAATCAGTCTGGTCAAACCACTTTTTTTGCTCTTGTGTTGATTTCACGTACTCTCGTCGTCATACATGAGTGAGCGTGTTTTCAACAGAGTTCAGAAAAAAACACACACTGAATAAAAAACTCGTACATATATGTAAACAAACATAACTTAGACCAACACACACATATTTTTATTTTCATATCAATTATGTGCGTTTCTAAATTTTCTACGGTGCCCAACACAACCATGACTGTGTTCGTTTTAATATTTCGTTATTTACACGAACATTTTTGTATCACATACTTTTTGTTTCAATCACACATAAAGCACACATTTTTGAGTGTTGCTTTATTTGAAGTTCATGTTCTGCTACGTGTAGTGAAAAAAAACACAGAACATGTAGAATAAACAGGTTCGAGTTCAGTTATATTTTAAGTCGTGTTGTGGCTCGTGTAGTAAGAAAAAACACAACATGTACAATAAACAGGTTCGAGTTCAGTTATATTTTAAGTCGTGTTTAAAATATAACTGAACTCGAACCTGTTTATTGAACATTGTGTGTTTCATGTGTGTATTTTCTGAACCTTGGTTTTCAATGCTAGAGAGTATTATGAATGAGTGTGAATGGTCTCAAGGAATGGTTGCGAATTTTTTTTGAAACAGATTTTTATCTTGAGATGAATGAATGAATGAAGATAGGTTTGATATAATAAAGTAAAATTTAAGTCAGGGAGTTGAATTTGATAGTTGAAAAAGAAAAGGTTGAGGAAAAACCTGACATTAAATTAAAATTAAAATAAGATTAGTTGTAGTAAAATAAAGTTAAAGTAAAGTTAAAATTAAAATTTTTTAATTAAAAAAAAAAGAAAATGTGAAGTTGTGGTTTCAAGGAGTCGAAATGTGAAAGTTAAAGAAAAAGGTTGAGGAAAAAAATGTAGTTTAATAAAATTAAAGTAAATTAAAATTTTTAAGAAATTTAAAATAATATTTAAGAAATGTAAAGTTAAAATAAAGTAAAGTAAAATTAAAGTAAAATTAAAGAAAAATTAATGAAGTTTTGGCGATTCAAGTTCTAGAGTCGGGTGGATGACGGTCTTTTGTGGCGTAAAGTTCTTAAATAGTGATCTCTAGTTTTTAATGCAAAGGTTTTAATTAAAAAAAAAAAAGCAAAATTGAAGTTTTGGTTGGCAAAGAGACATGTTGGAAAGAAACGAAAAGAAATTTTAACAGATATTGTAAAATCTATAAATTTTTAAAAACTGAATATTTGGGAAATTTTTATTGAAAATGTGTTTAAAACTAAAAAGAAATGTAAAATTAAAAAATATCATAATTTTAACTAATAAGTGACAAAACTGAAATAGCATAAGTAATAAAGTTTTATATTTTATGAATGTGTTAAAAAAAAGAGGATTGCTATTCTGACTGTGAATAAGAACTAAAAAAAAAAAAAAAACAAGTTTTCATCATTTATTTCTATACATTAAATATGCCAGAATAAAATAAGCAAGCTTATTGCGAGACACAACCACGGCGTCTGGCGGCAGCAGCTTCATCTGTACCTCAACAACTACAACTATATGGCGGTAATGTTAACTTTATTATTAAAAAAAAACTTTCTAGAAAAATAAGGAAAATTTGTCTATATATAAATTTAACCTAAAAAAAATTTTTTACTACATTAATAAAATTTTCGAAATATTAATTTTAACCAAAAAAATTTTTCCGCATTAATAAAATTTTCTATATATAAATTTAAACAAAAAAAATATAAAAATTAGACTAAAAAATTTTCAAAATTAAAAATGTTCTAAATTACAAAATTTTGCTAAAATTAAAATTTTGCTGTAATGAAAATTTTTCTAAATCTAAAATCAAAACTAAATTAAAATCCCCAAAATTTTTATATATTTAAAATAACTTGAAAATTTAAAATTAACCTAAATTTAAAATTATAGAAATTTAAGAGAATCTACAAAATGGTACCATATTAAAAAAAAAAAAAAAATTTACTAAACATAAAATTTTTCTAATTATAAAATTAAACTAAAAATTTTACTACGTTAAGAAATTTTATGAATTTAAGCTAAATAGAAATAAATTTTGCTAAAAATTAATTTTCCTACCTAAATAAATATTTCTAATTATAAATTAAAAATTTTTTAGATGTAACATTTTCTAAGAGTCAAAATTTTTTCTAATAATTATATTGTTAAAATTAAAAATTTACATAAAACGAATTGGGCTAAAAATAAAAATTATGGTAAATATAAATTGTGCTAAAAATTAAATAGTGCTAAAATTCAAATTTTGTTAAAACTAAAAATTTCATAAAATAAAATAATTTTCTTAAATATGCATAAAATTAAGCTATATTTAAAAATTTTCCTAAAATTAAAATTTCCCTAAAATTAAATTTTGTTAAACTTAAAATTTTGCTAAAAATAAAAATTGGCTGAAAAAAAATTTGAAATGTTACGAAAAATAATTTAAAATTAAAATTAAAACCTTAAAATGAAGGTTAAATAAAAAGTTTTTATAACCCGATGTAGAAAACCAAACCAAGCCAAATTTATCTTTATCATTTAAGTGGGTTACCTCCAAATAAGATGGATCATAGGTAACAAGGTAGGGAGGGCAAAAGGGGCAGAACACCTTGTCCCCAATCACAAGGTAAGTATGGCCATCCGTTCCTTTAGCGACAGTTTACAGTTTTTTCTAAAATCGCACGTGAACATCTGTAGTGCGGTTTCCCTGGGTCTTAGCAAGATCCCACCCACCCCCACCCGGCGAGCTAAGCCCCCAACGCCAGCACGTGCGTGCCGCGAAGGACCCAGGGAAAGCGAAGAGGAAATTCCAACCAAACCGTACCATTACAAGCCTTTTAAGTATTTTTTCAAAACTATTCGAAAAAATATTTTTGCGTCGCTTGTCACCAATTTTAGAAAATCTGAGAAATATTCCCGAACACCAGTTTGGGTTCAGACAAAACCACGGTACACCAGAACAATGCCACCACCGTATAATAAACGTTATACGAAAATCTTTCGAAGAAAAAAAATACTGCTCTGCAGTTTTCTTAGATATACAACAGGCATTTGACAGAGTGTGACACACTGGTCTGTTATCGAAAATAAAAAGACTTCTTCCAGCTACCTTTTATTCCATCATCAAATCTTATTTAGAGAATATAATGTTTTACGTAAAAATTCAAGATGAGAAATGAGATGAGAAATGAGATGAGAGAGCAGGCGTCCCTCAGGGCAGCGTTCTTAGCCCGGTGTTATACACGATCTTTACAGCAGACATACCAGTTTTGGACCAAGTAAGCGTTTCAGCATATGCAGATGACACTGCAATATTTGCTACAGATTAATCCTGTTCCATGGCTTCCACTTGTATACAAAATGTGTTAAATTTTTTAGAATCCTGGCTAAGAAAATGGAAAATTAAAGTAAACGCAGAAAAATCTGTACACGTAACTTTTGCTCTAAGGAGAGGAGATTGTCCTAGCCTTACAATAAATAATATGCAAATCCCTAATAAGGATTGTGTAAAGTACCTTGGAATGCACATGGATCGTCGTCTAAAATGGAAGCAACACATAAAAGCCAAAAGGCAACATTTAAACATGAAATATAGAAAACTTTTCTGATTACTCGATCCAAAATAACAACTGAATATAGAAAATAAATTAAGAATTTATAAAGCAATTTTGAAACCTGTATGGACCTACGGCGTACAGCTCTGGGGAACCGCAAGCAACTCAAACATTGAGATACTTACACGATATCAATCCAAAACTCTAAGACTAATTGTTCAAGCTCCATGGTTTATTACAAACGAAGCAATACATAACGACCTTAAAATTCCAACTGTTAAGGAAGAAATAAAAACTTTAAGTGAGAAATATTTGACTAGACTTAGTAACCATGTTAACCCTCTAGCTATTGCATTACTGGACGACTCAAATGAATTGCATAGACTGCACATCTTAGACGTTCCTTTTCGAAATTAAATGTTTGTTAACAATCATTTTTTTGTTTGTTTTATCTTTGTATATTGTTTATATGTAAATACTGTAAGAATATTTAAATCTTGTTAGTTAAATATAATTAAAATTTATGTTACAAATGTAAATATTTTAAATTTATTAGTAAATTTAAATATATTGACTTTTAAGTTTTCTCGTTATAAATACTGTAAATATATTTGTATATATTTATTTGTTAAACAGAAGATTTTCTGAACTTATAGTTGTACTTTCTGGAGCACATCTACAAATGTTATTATTAGATTTTCATCAAACTTGTTTATTATCGTATGTATGTATATAGATTGCAATTTAAATAAAAAAACAAAAAAAAAATAATATCTTTCTGTATCGATTAGGTGATCTTCGTCCGTCCATTTGTCGTGGTGTAAAACGTTGTATGTTCAGCCTCGCTCGACTTTCTTTTGCGTTCACAACATGGAGTAATTCTGGGCATAATTTTAGATTAATAAATGAATTATTTTTTAAGCCTATTTCCATGCTCTATTAAAACATATCCCCAAAAACAATTAGATTTACCTTTGGTCTGCTTCTGATGGCCCTCTTCAACAGTTACATCAAATAAACCATTTTCTTTAGCAAATTTTATATGACACAAAAACCAGCAAAAAGCGCCAGTAGAAAACTATCATTATAAAGCAGTAAATAAGTAACGTTTAAGTGGCACATATAGTGGCACTTGAAATATTACCATTGTCGGGATTATTATCGTCATCATCATCATCATCATCATCATCATCATCATCATCATCATCATCATCATCATCATCAACAGCAGTAGCCGGAGCAAAACCAAATTCTTAACATTATTCGCCACAAGTCCTTAGTTTTATATGTTTGGCTGCTGCTGTTTTGGTGCTTTATCCTTCATCCATATTCAACGACGAGAAGAAATACGTAATGTTTTCTTCATTTATTGCTCCCATTTGCCGTATTCTTCAAGTAGTTTGTATTGAACGAGTGAACGTTGTACAGTTAGTATAGTTTTTTTTTTTTTTTTTTTGTTATGAACTCATAACGGTATACTCAAGAAAATCCACTCAAGTGGTAAACATTAGTTGTATTGAAATGGAGGGAACAAATTAAGGATAAGAGTACAGGAATGTCCAACATATAAATTTAGTAGGGAAATTTTTTTTTTTAAATATGGAACAGTTAAAAACCAATATCTTACGGTTAGCAATTTTATAAAAAATTTAAAAGCAAATTCTTTTTTTTAATTTTTGATTTAAATATAATAAAATTCCAAGCTTTAGGCAATTATAAGAATTAAAAACTATTGGTTAAAATTGTTTTGAAAATTTAATAAAATTTTAATATAAATTTGTACTGTGTCAGTTTTTGTTAAAGTTATTAGAAAAAAAAACAGTCTGGCAAGGTTGTAGAATCGTCACAAGACTTGCAAAATACAACTCTACTTTCGTTAGAACCTTCGAGGAATATCTGACAGCTGCAAACAAAAAAAAAAAATGGAAAATGGCTAAAACGCGCGAGGATTGTAAAGTTAGTGGCGTTAGGCTTTGAGAAGCGTTTTTCTTTTTGGATTCTGACATAAAAGAGGAAGGTTGTCGTGACGCAGCTGAAAATAAAACAGCCGAAATTGAAAATAATTATTGTAAGTACCTACCATGGAAGTTCATTAACATCTACCCAACTTTCAACATTCGCAACCACATCCTCCAGCTATCATCCTCATCGAACCCGCAGCATTTACATCCAGCACATTCATCAACATTGTCCAGCGTAATCCAGCATCCTCATTACCAACATACTCCAGCGCAAGCTGCCTCACCTTCATCGAATAAGCAGTACCAATAAACCAGTCGCACATACACCAGCTACTTCGTGGGCTACTGCAACCTCAGCAACCTGTAAATAAAAAAGTAAGTGAAAATACTTACCAACAAATCATCCGCATATTCAACAACTTTCTCCAGCGTGAGCAGCAGCAACCTGTAAATAAAAACGTAAACCTCAGCAACCTGCAAATAAGAAATAAGTGAAAATACTTACCAACCTCGTGGGCTACTGCAACCTCAGCAACCTGTAAATAAAAAGTAAGTGAAAATACTTACCAACAAATCATCCGCATATATACCAACATTCTCCAGCGTGAGCAGCAGCAACCTGTAAATAAAAACGTAAGCAGCAGCAACCTGTAAATAAAAAAAACCAACCGCTTGAGCAGCAGCAACAGCATGCAGCTAACTCCATCGAGCTGAGACACCAATATCCGGCAAATCTTGACGGGCACACAGAACAACAATCAAGATAAGTAAAACTTCTCATAAATACTTACCTTTTTTTAAACATTTGTCCTTGATAACAAAAAAAAAAAAAAAAAAAAAAAAGTGAATGATAATTTTAAATATCATATCAATTAATATATAAATCCAAATACGAGACAGTACAACAATTTCTTTTGTTGAATAATTGATCCGTAGAATTTACAGATTTGCGTTAAAATACATGCTGAATAATTTATTCAGATTTTTCAGCATCGAATTCACCGAGTGACGTTAAAATCTTGTTGTGAATAACTGATTCAGATATTTATCCCTTATATTTACAAATCTGCATTAAAAATTGTTCGATTAGCTTAATTTTTTTTTACAATTCATCTTTAAGTGAAGTTTCGAAATTTATTCCGGGAGTCTTTCAAATTGGCATAGAAAGTTAAACTTAAGTTAACTTTTTGAAACAAATTCAGCTTTCGATGAATCTGAAAGTTTTCAAAACTTACACAAAAATTTTGTTTAGATATAAATAACTTTTTGGAAACAATACGAATATATATTTAAGTGAGGTCGTTTTTGTTTAGTCGTAAAATTTTCAAATTGGCATTAAAATATTAAGACCGGATTTTTTTTTTAGAATTATTCATTTTAAAGGAGGTTTAGTGATTCGTTATCCGAGTTTCCTAAATTTGCAGAGAGGTTTATTTCCTCATACCCACTTTTTGAAATGACACTAATTTAAATGAAGTCTATGTGTTTATTCAGGAAACGCTCCAATGTACATGGAATACCTTTCTGAGTAACACACTTTTGTAACAAGATTTTGAATAACGAACTTTTGGGAATAAGTTTCCGAATCACTCACCCTTCGGAAAAAATTTTAAAGTAATACTTTTGGAATAAGTTTCTGAACAACTTCCCTTTATGAATAAAACTTTGAAGAATTAAATGTAATACCCTGAAATAGAAAATATGCTAAATATTACCCTAAAGCTTAAAGCGTAATGTCCTAAAATATAAAATAGTACTTAAACTAGTATGTAATTTAAATTTACTCACCTCAAAATATTATAAGACGCGAAATCACTACTATTTAACAGAAATTTAATTATCGTGAGCTTAAATCGAAATACCCTGAAATATAAAATAGTACTTAAACTAGTATATAATTTAAATTTACGCACCTAAAGATATTATAAGATTCAAAATCACTACTATTTAATGCAAACTTAATTGCCTTGAAATATAAAAATGGGCAAAAATATTATCCTATAGCTTACATGTACTTACTTAGTATATCATCATTCTAGTTGACATTTACCTACCTTATATATTATTAATAGCCCTGTCTATGTCAATTTACGTAATTCAAATTTAGATGGTATTGGGGCATGTCCTACGATTTGTGTAAAGTCTGCAAAATATTCTAGATATGTGTTTTATAGAATTTGCTAAGGATACTAAAGTTGTAATTAGAAACTATGTAAGTCGGCATCTTAGATAACGGCGTCCGAATTAGCTCCGAAAGCCCACGAATAGCGCTATTAGTGTTTGACTATAGGGAGAGAATTTCTGCTGCACGCGCTCATAAATAAGATCTCGATATATCTTCACCGATGACTAGGTAACTCTGAGATATTATAATTAATATTAAGTCTGGAAGATAGCCTTAAGTTAAATTGTCATATTATCAAGAAACTGGATTAGAATAAAAACAAACACACATTCATGAAGATTGAATCCAAGAGTACTATGGTACATTTATTTGACAGGATGGCTGAGTGAAGAAGTAAGGGACTACAGGTAGGTATTTGGAAATGAAGTAAGTGCGTTTAGGGGTAATTAAACAGTTTCTTTTGGCGAATTACCACGGTAAGGCATTCGTTGATGCTGAGGGAGGGCCGCCACTGGATTTTTAACACCTAAATCCAACCCTTTAAGTTTTGACTTGTACTTTTAAAGCCCCACACTTATATTTTTATTTTTGGTTTGGTTTATATTAAGCACTGGTACAGAATAACTGTAACCCCATTCCTCATCTACAAACGAACACCCGCCCAAGCCCGACGAGCCATAGCCGTGCTGAGAAATCGTTAGATACCAGTGTAGTAGAGGACGGAAGGGAACGATAACTAGGAATTGGTAACGCTGCCAGCTTTGTCATTGTCACCAAGAGTTATTGAATCATGACAGTTATTAATGGCGCCCAACGTGGGGCCTGATTTTCTGATTCGTGACAAATTTTAAGACAAGAAAAAAAAAATATTTTATTAATTTTTTAGATTTAATATTTTTCACTAAAGTTTGGCCCTTCCTGCTGCCACCATAAATTCCTGCTGCATAAGAATAATTCTTTCGTCCACTAAATATGTATTATCAAGCAAAAATTTTATTCTGCAAAAACATTTTGAGATTTTCTTATCCTGTTACAAAAACATGCTTGCAAGACAGACATATAAAAAAAGAAATAAGAAAAAAGCCAATTTCCATTACATTAAATCAAAAATATGTGCACATATAAATGTTTTATATATGGTATCAAAAAAAAAAAAAAAAAAAAAAAAATCCTGAAAAGGACAACATAAAGAATATAAAAATGTTATAAATTTTATAATACTGGAAAAAATTAAAAAAAAAATAATGAAAAAAGAAAAAATGTTAAGAATTTTAAACAAAGCAATAAGTTTGAAATCCTGGCAAAAAGTCGCATTACAAATTTGACGAAAATGTCCAAATGAAAAGGTAACTTTCCAATTTAGATTTTCTGAGAAAAGCACTTTTTCTTAAATAAAGTATCTTCTCCTAAAAAAGTATATTCTTCTAAAAAAATAACCTTTCCAAGAAATTTAATTTTCTTGAAAAACGATATTATCAAAAAAAGTTTATTATCTTTAAAAAGTAGCTTTACTTAAAAAAACGGCTTTTAAAAAAGTACCTTTTATTTTAAAACTTAATTTTCTTAAAAAGTACCTATTGCTAATAAACTTTACTTTCTAAACAAGTACATTGCGTAAATAAATATGTCTTCCGATCGGGATGAAATTAGTTTAGACACAATTTTGCAACAAGATCGGTCAAGAACTCTCTGAGTTAGAGGGGGTCAAAATTTGACATTTTGGCCAAACAGGTGTTTTTTTTTTTCATCCATGTATCTTTTTACCTACTGTTCTTAGCAAACTTTGTCCTAAATAGTTTAGAAGCTTCTCTGAAAGAAGTACCTTTCAAAAAAAAAAAAAAATAAAAAGATTTCTAAAAAGTGTCTGTTGGAAAAAAGTCTTCTATAAAAAGTATATTTTCTAAAATGTAATCATTCTGAAAAACGACATTTTCCAAAAAGGTACCTTTCCTTAAAATGTCATTTTTTTCGCAAGTACTTCTAATTAAAAAGCAACTTTTTGTAAAAAGTATTGTTTCTAAAAAAGTACCTTTTATAAGAAAGTATTTTTTTCGTTAAAAAAATTAAAAAAGTAACTTTTCGTAAAAAAGTTTTTTCTCAAAAAAAAAAAAAAATAAGTAAATTTTCTTAAAAAGTACCCTTTATTAAAAACGTACTTTTTCTAAAATATTTTTATGGACGTCGAGAAATAATAAATTTTAGTTTTAAGGGATTTTTTTTAAATTTTTTATGGACGTAAGGTGAAATAAGATTTATATGAGTACAGAGAAAGGGCTTTTCCAAAACGTACCTTTTCTAATAAAGTACCTTATGTAAAAAAGTACCTTTTTTTAAAGTACGATTTTTTAAAAAAGTACCTTTCCTTAAATAAGTACTTTTGTCTATAAAAATTACCTTTTCTTAAAAAAAGTACTAATTCTTAACCCTTACGACCCCAACGTTGCTTGTGAGCAATTTCATATGTTTATCGACTAACGGTAAGCGCTGCTTTTGTTTTGTTTTGCTGAACCGTATTGATAACGGAAGCTATATTTGTATACTTTAAGTTTGATAAAAAAGCAAATCATTGGTCAACCAATTAGCAAAGTTATTTTCATTAGAAAGTGCGTGTCGAGTAAAAAATGTTTGTGAATTTCAAAAGAGGTTTTTTACATGTGTTCTTTTTTTAAAATAATAACATAAATTAAAAAAGTGTTTATGAAATATTTTTTAGTAAATTTCAAGTAAAATATTTATCAAAGTTAAATTACTCTTTTGTAAGCAAACATCAGGTGAGTAAATTTCAAAGTTACCAAGTTGCTTGTGAGCAAACTTGGGCAATTGTAGTAATAAATTTACTTACTTTTAGATATGAGATCCCAAGAGAAAGGCTTGACAAATGAAGACATTGAAAGAATATTGAACTTCGATTGGGGTATCTCTAGTGACGAGGGAAGTGGAGATGAGGTGGATGATATTTCGAAATCGCTGGATAGGAATTTTAAAGGAATCGTGGAAAGAGGAGAAAGCATAGAGAGCGGTCTTCTTGACAATATAATTTCGGAAGAATGCATGGAAGAATCTATTTGTGTTGTTGACACTTGCTTTGAAAAATTGATCCAAAGAGACCAAAGAAGATCATGTCTTGAATGTTAATGAAGTTCTAATACCAGTTGAATATTTCTACAACTTTTTTGATACTCAAGCTTTTGATTTAATCACACTGCAAACTGAATTTTATGGACTTCAGGAACTTGGCATTGAGATCAAATGTTCTAATGAGGAAATAAGACGTTCTGTTGGCAGTTTGTAATACTTAGGTGTTTTCAAACTGCCCCAGTTTAAAATGGCATGGGCCCAAAATATAATGGTTACGCAGATAGCAGACTCAATGCCGCGTCACCGCTTTGAAAAAATTAAGCAATTCTTTAAATTTTAATGACAACAGCACACAACCTAAAAAGGGAGATTTAAAACATTACAAGCTGTACAAGATACGCCCTTTACTAAATATCCTGAAAGAAAACTTCAATAAACTACCTCAGGAAGAGCATCAAAGTATTGATGAGCAGATAATAGCATTCAAAGGTAAATATCAATATAAATTTGTATTTTTATAAATTCATGCTTTTACTTTTTGTTATAGGTCGGTCTACTTACAAACAATATAACCTCATAAATGGGGTTTGAAAATATTTACTCGTGCTGGAATTTCTGGAATGGTGTATGATTTTACTTTGTATGTTGGCGAAGGCACCTGCCCGTCATATGGATTGGGACTATCTACGGATGTAGTCCTTTATCTGGCACAGAATATTCTCAAACAAAAATACTATAAACTTTATTTCGACAACTGGTTTACGTCAGTAAGTCTTCTTATTGTTTTGAAGCAATGGGCATTTTTGTAACAGGGACTATACGTAAAAACCGGATAAGTAATTGCCACTTGCTTTCAGATGCTGAACTCAAAAAGAGGGGAAGAGGATCTTATGACGTGAGATGTGAAATCAATTACAACCTAGTATGTCTAAAGCGGTTTGACAATAAACCAGTTCTACTAGCATCTTCGTATATAGATCATCAACTTGTTGACTTTTGCAATCGTTGGAACCCAAAAGAATAATCTTATATTGATGTTCCAAGCCTGCGATTGTAGGAAGTTGTAATAAAGACATGGGAGAAGTTAACCTGGCAGAAATGCTTATGGAGCTGTACAAGATTAATCACTGCTCAAGAAAGTGGTACATAATAATCTTCTATTGGTGTCTAGGAACATCCATTAAAAATGCGTCGCTGCTGTATAGATAACATCTTTCTGTGCTTCAAACCAACAAGTAACATATTCCGCTAATACAATTTCAACTGGAAATTGCTAATGATCTTTTGCAATATAATTCCACTCCTGCGGTTTCTATACAAAGAAAAAGAGGTCAACCATCGAATGTAGAAATCAATAAATCAATAAATCAAGCTTCGCAAAGCGACAAAATATATAAATTTCAGCTGAAACCTTCAGATGAAAACCGATATGATATGGGTAGTATTTGGTGAAAGAGGGCGTTGCAGATTGTGCAAGACAGGAACTCCAATGTCCAAATATCTCAAGTGTAAGGTCCATCTTTGCTGCAACAATAATAAAAACTGTGTTTTGTCCTATCACATTTAATTTTTATAAATAATTCAATAAAACTTTATACAGATATAATTAAAAAAAATGTTTTATATACCACTACTGCCAAACGTTGCTCACAAGCAACTTTCTCTACCGCCTAAAGGAATGGGCATGGCGACTAGAAACTTTAGCCAGACACTATTTCAATGACTACAACAAGATTAAAAGTAAAAAAAATTTTGAGTTACAGGAAAAAGTTGGGGTCGAAAGGATAAAAAATGTAGCGTTTCTTAAAAAAGTACCTTTCTTGAAATAAATACTTTTTTTTAGACTAAAGTACAATTACTTAAAAACTACCTTTTCTTAAAATGTATCTCTTTATTAAAAATTAAATTTTGCTAAGAAAAGAAAATTTCTTATAAATGTAAATTTTTTTGAAAAAGTTCTTTTACTAAAATAGTTTTACAGAAGTTTTTTAGATTTTTTAAGTTTTTATGAACCTTCAAAAAATGTCATTTTTTAAAAAAAGTATTTTTTTTTTAAATTTAATTTCTTAGGCATTTTTTCTTAAAAGAGTGGTTTTCGTGAAAAATTATCTTTTCTTAAAATGGTACCTTTCTTTAAAAAGGTACCTTTACTTAAACAAGTACTTTTTCTTGAAAAAATTGCTTTTCCTGGAAAAGTAAATTTTCTTAAAAAATTACATCTACTTACAAAAGTACCTCTTTGAAAAAAATTTATTCTCTTAGAAAATTACCTTTTTTAAAAGTAACGTTTCTAAAGAAGTGTCTTTTAAAAATTCACCTTTTATAAAACGTGCCTTTTCTAAACAATAACCTTTTATAAAAAAGTTAATATTCTGAAAAAAGTACCTTTTCTTATAAGTACTTCTTGTTAAAAAAGTGACTTTTCTAAATAATTGACTTTTCTTAAAAAAGTACATTCCTAAAAAAATTATTATCATCATTTAATAGTATTAACATATTCTTCGATTACAATTTTTCTCTTTGTCAAATCAATTTAAATTTTTTTTTATGCATAACGAATTATTCATCAAAGCAATTAATTAAAATAAAGCCAATTTTGAAAGTTTGCTTTTCTAAAACAAATATAACTAAACATTTTTTTTTGCGTGAAAAAAATCATTATGGTAAATAAATTATTTGTAGGAATTTAAAAATTTTTTTTAACTCAATTCCAATTTGATGGCTAAAGTGTGTTAGTAATTTTTCTTCAAAGGATCTACAATTTATAGGAAAAAAAATTTTGTTTCTATATACATATATATATTTTTTTACTTTAACGCACTCATTTGTTAAAAGAGTTTTGTTCTTGTAATGCAACATGTTGTAAAGCTTTTTTACACTTACTACTTATTCTTCTTCTTTGTGTAAGTAAATAATGTTTTTAAATTTATCACGATTTACATATGGGTACGTCTGACACTGACGCTCAAGCACACTCGATTCAATATACTAACGCATTCATACATTCGTACACCTTCCTATTTAAATCTCTATCACCCTTCACCCCTTTTCCAAAGATGTTTATTATAACACACTAATATTTCTGAACATGTGTACATTCTGTAAATATGTGTTTGTATGTGTAACGTAAACGTTGATTCATTTCCAGAATTTATAGCCTTTTTTCGCATGATAAGTGTAGCGAAAGTAAATTGTTTGCTAGCAATAGTTACTTAAAGAAAACGTGTGTATTCATAATATATCAAAATTGTACTTCAAGAAAATTAAAATATTTCAAAAAGTTTCTGATTTGAAAGTGATTTTTTAAGTATATAAAAAGATAAAGCTGAAGACAAATTACTTTAGCTGGTTTGTTAAAAACAAATAGAAAAAAGTATGCTACACATGCAAATAGTTTTGAAGCTCCCTAAAATATACTATACTAATTTTTGATAAACGGAAAATTATCTTTCTTCAAATAAACTTTTGGTTAATCTTTCTTTAAATAATTTCCACTTCACCGTAAAGAATGCTTTAGATATAGTGATATTAAAACTCCTAAATGTTTGTATATATTTTCTAAAAATTTATAAAAGAATCTAAAATTTATGTATTTTTTAAAATACTTAAAAACGAACAACTAAGAGCTCGAGAAAAATATTGTCAATATAAAAGAAAAAAAAAATGAAATTCATCCCAAGGAGTGCCATTTTAGGAGCACGGCCCCTAGTGAGTATATTCTGGGTAATAATATCCAATATTATCTCTAGTACGTCCTCTGGTTCCAATTTGATAGCTCCGATGGTGATCAGTTGGGCCAGTATCTATATGTTTCCACTTTGGTTAAGCTCGGATAGATACAGAGATGGCGCAATGACATTACCGGAATTCTATTATTTTTTGTAAATACAATTCTTTACATTCTAATCTAAATATATAATGCGAACAAAAATCTTTAAAATATTCATAATTTGTGTATTTACAAAAGAAAACTTATCGGCGTACATATCAATGTACCGTAGCATTTAAGTGATGAATTTAGGGAATAAAAGGCCGCATTAAGCGAAAAAGAAAATGTCGTTTCACCAAAGCAATGCACCGATTCACACATCCACTGTTGCGAGGGCCAAAATCCATGAATTAAAGTTCGAATTTCTTCATCACGCACATTATGCGTCAGATTAAGGTTCCTCGGATTATTTTTTATTTCCAAACTTGAAAAAATTGCTCGGTGCTGAAAGATTTGCCAACAATGAAGTGGTGGAATCTACGGTTGATAGATATTTTAAGGAGTAAGACTGTTCTTACTATAAATAGGGTATGGAAGCTATTGAATATAGCTGGGAAATATGCATCAAGCTAAGAGGAGATTATGTTGAGAAATAATGAAAATTCTTCCCAACTTTGTTGTGTTTTCCTTGTCATGTTGAATTGTTCCGGGGCCGCCCTCGTACCTGTGGGTTAGATTTATTCCATATTCGATAATTTTTTTTCTTAGCATTGCCGTTTAAATCGTAATGGGCCTCGACAGGTAAAAATGCAGTGCAACATGTTTTCTTCCTCAATCATCCTTTCTATGATATTCTGGCAAAGTTTGCTGGATTGAGTTTGCGTGTTATTTGAATTTTATAAGGAAATACATTAAAATCTAATTTAGAATTGTCCGTAGAGACTGTCTGCTGATCTCCATTAGAGCAGATAGGCCTCATGTCGAAACTCTAAGATTGAATTCTATTTCAGCAGCTACATCAGCAATAGTTCCCTGCATCTGAACTGAGAGACCTCTATGATAGGGACTTCTTATGACTGTCCACGCTAGAAAATACTGTTTACGAGCCGCAAAATGAGCCTGATAGCGGTTCACAATCCAAATTCTTGTTCCAAAATCCCAATCATCCCTTTAACTTAAATTGAAAGACCAATCACTGAAGTGAAAAAATGGAATCGATTAGTAAAACAGAGAAAAAGTTATAATTTTTTTTTTGTAGCAACGTTCATCAGCCACCCTGTGTACAGCTAAAGACTAAAGTCTACATACACCTAACTATTTTATGATTGTAAAGAAATGATAACGATAAAGAGGAAATACTAAAAATCAACCTGGATCTGGTCGACTAAAAAAGCTGTCACGACGCGAGGTTAGCCGTATTCTCAAAGAAGTAAGTGTGGATCCGAAAATTAGTGCTCCAAAACTGGCGGCACACGTTGGAAAATATTTCAATAAGAGCATCTATCTAAAATCTATTTGTAGAGATTTGCATTAGAATGGCTTTAAAAGTAAAGTTGCACGTAAAAACCACTTGTACTCGTATATACTAAAAACTGAAGACTCCGCCCTAAATTTGATACAACACATTTTAATAAGGCTACGGACTTCTGTAAACATGTCTTAATTTTACCGATGAAAGTAAATAGAAAATTTTTAGAACACAGCCTTAGATCCAAATAATATTACCACCACGGTCAAACATGCAGGTGGCATTATTATGGTTTGGCATCATCTGGATGGGGTAATTTGGTTTTAATTGATGGCACAATGCACCCCTACCTTTAGAAGAATACTTTGGTAGAAATGTTAAAACCATCTATTAAAATCTTGGGTCTTGGTAGTCACTGGATTTTCCAGAAAGACAATGATCCCAAACTAGCTTTAGGTTGGAAGTGGCTACTATCCAAGTATAAGCACACTTAGACTCTGGGGTCTATTGTGATACCACGGGATGAGTGGTTGTTCCCCTCAGTCCCCACAGTAGACCCAGTTCAAGCTCCTGATGAAGCCCCTGAGATGTGAAACTTCCACACTTTAGAGAGCAGAGAGATCGTCAAGAAACGACGATTCCAATGTCCGAGTCTTGTTCTGGAGATCGCCGGGAATTAACAAATGTAATGTTCTATACTCCACCACATCCATGCAGCTATGACAGAAATCATTTGATGAGACCCTAAGGCATTCAGCGTGTCTTCCTATGAGGCAGTGCCCAGTGATAACAGCAACAATCGTCGAAATCTCCCCACGGAGTCGAAGTTCCAGCTTGCACGACTCCAGGGGTGTATCAACACATTCCAAATCCGCTGGAACCTGTAAGGTAGTACCATGTCTTGCCAGATCATCAGCTTTGCAGTTTACAGGTATAGTCCTATGCCCTGGGACCCATATGAGTCCGATATCGAACTTCTCGGCCATCTCATTGAAGGACATGTGGCAGCTAAGAGTAGTTCTCGTTTTCAGGAATATTGAGACCATTGATTCCGTAGATGTTGACTGCGGTTGTAGACAGAATATTCCGACCCAGCCAATCACCAACCTCCTTTATTGCCAGTACCTCCGCCTGATTTACAATGCAGTGGTTTGGTAACCCTTAGTCCAAGCTCCCCTGAATAGACTCTGAAACCAACTTGACCGCACATTTTCGATCCATATCTGTAGAAATTTATAAAACGTCTAAAATGGCATTTTTGCAGGAGTATCAAGCTATGGTCGTCTTCTTCGCCCGCTCCTCCAAGTTCCATCTGAAGTTCAGCTTCCTCTCCAGGAATACGCCAAGATACTTGGCTCCATCAGAGAAGGCGATTTCAGTGTCGTCGAGAGAAATAGGATCTAAGGTAGGGAATCTTATTCTTCCTCGTGAAAAGAACAAGTTTCGTTTTCCCTTTTTACAAATCGGAATACTAGAGATGCCCCCAATTTAGACGTTATCCGCCTATTGGCAAGCAGATTTCCAATCAATGAGATTATCACATAATTCACTCCTGGACCAGATGGAGTCGCTATTATCGAGTCCGATGTGATATTGTTAAAAGCCCCTTCTATATCCAAAAAGGCTGCCATGGTGTATTCTCCAATCGAGAGCAATTTCTTGGTGGTACCTACAAGCATGTTAAGAGCTGTCTCGGTTGACCTTCCCATAGTGTAAGCATGTTGTCTCGTCGACAGCAGTTTAGGGTCAATAGCTCTACGTAAGTAAGAATCTATCAAACGCTCCATTGTATTCAATAAGAACGCTGACAGACTTATTGGTCTGAATTCCTTCGAGACAGTGTGTGAGCTTTTTCCAGCTTTTGGAATGAATACCACTTTTGTCTCCCTCCCCTTGATAGGTATATACGTTAATTTAATACAGCAAGTGAAAAGCCTACAAAACCATGGGGAAATATGGTCCGACACCTGCTGCAATTCAACTGGATTGTTACCGTCAGGTCCTGGAGATTTGTAAGGTTTGTAACTCCTAATCGCCCAGGACAATAATGGTGCGTTAATTATCTCCGAAGCAATATCTGTCATGCTAGCGTCAGCTTATTCCAATGCCTGAAACGACGTAGTAGTATTGCCAGGAAAATTAGTGTTGAGTTGCAAGCTAAGTGATTCCCCAATGGAGGTAGTCCACTATCAAATAGCGTATGTAAAAGGGGTAGAGCCAGAACCTCGTAGCCCGGATGCCTCGGAAACGTCTTCTATGTCGTCACAGAACTTTTTCCAAGAATCGCATTTGGCATTCTAATCTTCTTCTTATACATAGAAATAATTAACGGAAATAACCTCAGTATCAGATTTCTATCTCTGTGGGAGTAGTACATATTATTCTGTTATATTAGTTTGAAATATACTTATTTCTCCTGACGAGTCATATGTCAAGGCTCGAAGCATATTAATTGTGGGATCGCCAATACTTAGGCCTTAAATTTAAAATCAGGGTTTGGATATAGATATCAATAGTTTCTTTAGTGCGCAATATTTTTATATTTATACTTTCGAAATTTAAAAAATAGTCATAATTCAAATGATGTGCTTGTAGAGGTACTGGAATTTTCGAGCTTCTTTATGATATGTACAAATTGAGACAAGTTTATTTGTTTTTTATTCAGTTTTCTCTCTACAAGAGAATGGGTTGTGTTACATGGGTATCGCACAGACGAGCTGGATCGACTATAATTTTCTTACTTTTTCAATTTGAACTTTTAGTTATCAATATAAATTTTTCTTTTCTTTTCCCAATATAAATTCTTATTAACTAAAAATCAGTTTCTCTTATTTTAATGTTAATTCTGTGGTCACAAGCGATAACCGCCTAAGTCGACTAAAGAATGATTTGAGCTATGAATGCTATCACATACTACTAATAACGCTTTATATTTACGTGAAATCGCCATTTCTCTAACACTGTTTTTTTTTTTAAAGTTATTAATAACAAGTAAGAGTGTTAAATTCGGCTGTGCCGAATCTTTGATGCATGCGTTTCCGGTTATATGACATAACTTCTCGTTTAATTTAGTTTTTGCTAATTAAATAGCTCGCCCTAACCTCCATTGCAAAGGTAATGGTTGTGTAGGGTGGCTATATGTATTAAATCGTGCTAATTGGAGATGGCTGTATAGTTTCTTTTAACTGGCCAAATATTTCTTCATTGCGGCCATATAGGTCGGATGGAGTAACAAAATAATAACCAGCAGCTTAAGAGCCAACCAATCCTCATGCACTCTGGAAGACTTTCCCTTGATAAAGAGTTTCCTGCAGGAGTCTCTGCCCTGATGCAGCTCGCTAGAACACTATGGTGGTTTCTTATTGCCCTTTGGCTTTGCTACGGGCATGAATAATCTGATGATTTGTTGAAAACCGTCGTAAATGATCGACAAGACAATCAATGTCTGCAGAATTAAGCGGTTCAGATAAGGGTATTGTCGTCAATAACCCAGCAAAGGTTCTCTTATGTTTAACACAATGTGTCCTCTTCAGATTTCTGGGGACGCTTTCAAGCGGGTCATCAATTTAACGATGGTCAGAAAAAGAGTGGCCATCCATCACCATCCAACAATTAATTTTATCAAACAGTATGTCCGACAGAAAGGTAACATCAAGAACCTCCCTTCAAATGCTAGTTACGAAAGTCAGTTCATTTCCCTTGTTGCATATATACAGGTTGGTACTAATTAAAAACTCTAAAAGTGGCTCACCTCTTTCGCTCATATTCGTACTTCCCCAGATCGGATGGTGTGCATTGATGTCACAGCATAACACTAGTTTGTGTGCAGTCCTTTCGGCATTCCGGATCAGGCTGGCCGCTGTTACATCCCTGCCACTTAATTGGATAACAAGAATATATTACCTTCATCCTTGGCGATGATCAGCTTTAAACCGGGAGTCTTCAATCTGCAAACCCTACCAGCACAAACCCAGGACTCCTAGATGAAGACTATATCCACTTTGCCTGTTGTCAGGCTTTAAAGTGGTGAAGATAAATCTGTGGGAGCCGCATCATTTGCAACAGCCTGCACTTCCATCTTCACCACCATGATGTCGGTCTCGTCTTCCGTGCTTTCAAGGATTTCATAAATATCGCCGAATAAGACGGAGGTTAAGTATCCATCTCCCTCCATGGCTGTTTGGGAACCCACCTCAGCTTTTGCTTCACCTCAGCTTGTGGTCCACTTCCCAGCAGACTTCTCTACTGATTTGACGATCTCTGGGATTAATCCCTGGTCACTTTTGTAGACCTTGATCATTATCTGCCCAAAGCCGTAGAAAATTATTCCGTTTGTCTCGGTTAAACGCGGGAGGGATTTGACGTTAATTTATAATACTACCTGAAGACGGGCCCCCTCTGCGTCACCAAATATACCAATCTTCCAATTCTGTGCTGGAAGAACAGGATTACAGACCTTCAGCATCTTTAACATGGATTCAGCGTCCCCAGGAATTAACGGAACCATAGCATGCGCTCTAGGTCGGGGATCTCATGGTTTTGCACAACATCAAGTTTTGCTCTCGGCCAGAGCTCTCCTAGTTTGCAGTCGGCAGCCTTGTAAAGGGATAATGATCGTTGATCAGCAAAAGTCATCAGCTTAGCACGGCCTTGGTACCAGCCTTAGAGGCTGTAGGTGGACCAAGCATGTCTTCAAGGACGGCGAAGAATACTTCGGCTTATTAAGCCTCCACATAACGTCACATAGCCATCATGGGTTTGCTGCGAGTAATGCGGATTGTAGTCGGACTGACAACGGACTCCAACCCACTAGAGCTTTGAGTGCAGGTCGCAGCATTTCCTACTTGGCCAGAATCCTAGGTCCTAGAGTTCGGAGTGAGGCAGAGCCTCGAATTTTGTTTCTGTTTTTTATTTGATTAATAGAATTCATTTTGATTCCCACGTGTGTGGGGGAAAAATGTCGACCACGTCATAATCCCCAGTAACGTACTCACTGAGGTGCCCAGGTATTAGTGAGGCTCCATTAAAATACAGTCGGTTACCCCCTGACTGCTAACCATCCGATAAGCACGGGTCGCATAACACTTCGGATGAAGGGTGAGTAACCTTTAGTCGTGCACCTTCAAAGTTCTGGACTAGTTCACGAAGAGTAACTCACACAATAAAACCCATTCCATTACCAGCCTCAAGTTATTCGTGATGGTGGATCCCAAACTAACGGCGTACATTTTCGGGAAGGGCTTCTATATTATGCTGCCAGACAACTATTCCCTACTAAAATTATCCGACTTAAATTCTATAGAACACATTTGGGATGTTTAAAAAAAAGTCAGAAATTATGAAGTTAGCAGCCGCGAAAGCCTGAGAACAACTTCAAACCGAGTTTGGGCATAAATACTCCGGAAATTATAGCAAATTAGTTAAATTCAATGCCTCGACACTTAAAAACTGTGATTGATGGTCAGGGTGGACCGACTAAATGTTAAAAATTTGAAAAAAATTTTCTAAACCAAGAAAGAATTTCACTTATATTCTTTAATTTTTACTATATGTACACTTTTATTCTCTGATTTTTTTATGATTTAATTATTATTACTTTTATAATTTTTGTTGTTGTTATAAATAAAAGTATTTATCAATGCCTTAAATATTGGCATACAGTTTCTTTTAAATATTGTTATCAATTCCCAAAATCGTAAAATAGTATGGTGTATGTAGACTTAACTGTTAAGCAATTCACATTTATTGCTTAATTTATATTGGTATTTCTTAGTTGGAATTTATATGTTCTTCTGTAGCCAACTTACTTTGCTCTGAACTAAATTCTGCAAATCTTTACTGAGTGAATATTGATACTAAATATTAATAATTTAATAGAAATATTTTAACCCTATGAAACAATTTCCGTTTGAATTGATTGAATTTCACGTATTATCCATATATAATCCTAATGTATGCCTTAGTTTTACAACTTCTAAGTACCCCTAAAGTATGCTTCAATATACAAACAAAATTAAATCCTGAACATATGCTGCTTTTTCTAATAATTATAAATGTTAGGAAATCTCAATACAACGATACAAACAAACTAATTATCAAGACAGTTTTAACAAATTTTCCTAAAATCATTTAGGCATGCATAATCATGCATATTTTATAAACAACAAAAGCTACAACTAAAACATCTACTTAAATCTCTATACAACATTATTATTTTAACTAATTATGGTTAAGAAGGAAAACCAACTTCTTGCAGCAACAACGCCGCAGGTATTTTAGGAAGTTTTCCAATTTTTTTTATTTGTTTGAAACTCTAAGTTAAAATTTCTTATTCAGTACAAAATTAGGTTAGAAAATTATTTAAATTTTAGTATCTATAAAGGAGTTGCCAAGGAGTTGTCTAAAAAGGCATCATAATTATTTAATATACTGACATGAGATCCTAATTATAGAAGAAGTCAAACAGTGTAGTTTACTTAGACAGAAACAAATTTCTAGTTTAACATAAGTGCCAAAGACATACATAAAGCCTGAAATAAAATTATATGAATATTAAGAGCATAAATGCATTTAAAAGACTAGTAGGAAAATCACAATTTTCAATTAGAAGATTTGAAAGTTGATTTTAGGAACTTAAAAAATTTGGGGTTTCATATAAATTACACAAGAATATAATGATGATTTCAAGTTCCAGTATGAGTTTATTTTTTATTAATTAATTTTTTTCTTTTCTATTTCCTACACGACTTTTCCAGGCAAACTCCAAATTCATTTATGTTGAGTTGCCAACAGTCATAAAATATTCATTTTCATAATACGCATTTTGAATTTCATTAAGTTTCTTTTTTTTGTGTCGTTTATTTTGCAAATCATAGAATCGAAAGCGATTTCGTTGTTTCAGCTGTCGAAACCAGCAGCATACGGTTTAATAACTTTACCGTCGAAGCGGCATGTGAATGTCATAAATTTTCAATTTACTTCTCACAACATAAATCTCGGTAGAAAAATAAATGCTATAAAATTTTGAAAGCTGCGTCTGCCATATGTATGTTTTTGTTTTATGGCTTTCAGTTTATTTGGTTTCTTTCAGTCTTAAATGACATTTGTTTAAGATCTTGTTGTTGGGGGTTGTGTTATTTTGATAAGCTTATTAGCATTTATGAAACATTTGTAATTGCTTGTGATTGCAGAAAAAAAAAAATTAAATAATATCCAATAAAATTTGGAAAATAATCTTTGAAAATTGATGAATATACTTATTTAAGATATGGCAAGTTTTAAGTAAAAGATGCTCTTTAATTAAAAGTACCTTTTTAAGAAAATTGTAATTTTTTCAGAAAATAGTTCTTTTTAAAGAAAAAAGTATCTTTTTAAGAAGGAACTTTTTAAGGAAGATACTTTTTAATACTTTTGAAAGAAAAGGTACTTTTTAAGAAAATGTACTTCTTTAAGAAGATATATTTTCTTAGAAAATATAATTTTTTAAGAAAATGTATTTTTTTCAGAAAACGTGCTTTTTCAAGAAACGTACTTACTTAAGAAAAGGTACTTTTTAAAGAAAATATACCTTTTTAAGAAAAGGTACATTTTAAAGAAAATGTACTTTTTTAAGAAAAAGTACTTTTTAGGAAATGGTACGTTTTGAAGAAAATATACTTTTTTAAGAAAATTTACTTTTTTAGTAAAAGTAACTTTTTATAGAAAATTTGCTTTATATAA
The DNA here is from genome assembly GCA_963682025.1 of Cordilura impudica. Classification (NCBI taxonomy): domain Eukaryota; kingdom Metazoa; phylum Arthropoda; class Insecta; order Diptera; family Scathophagidae; genus Cordilura; species Cordilura impudica. Next base: position 195,559,570 of record OY821520.1, on the reverse strand, counting down.
AATGCAGTTTTTTAAGAAAATTTACTTTTTTACAGTAAGTAAAAAATTATATTTTTTTAACAAGAGGTACTTTTTTCATAAAAGGTACTGTTTAAGAAAAGGTACGTTTTAAGAAAAGGTACATTTTAAGAAACGGTACTTTTTAAGAGAAGGTACTTTTTTAAGAAAAGTTACTTTTTTAAGTTACTTTCATAGAAAAATTACTTGAAAAAATTTACTTTTTAAGAAAAATTATTTTTTTAAAGAAATTGTACTTTTTTAAAAATCAGTATTTGTTTAATAGGAGTTATTGGTTAAATAAAGGTACTTTTTAAGAAAAGGTACATTTTTATGAAATGGTATTTTTTAACTAAGAGTAATTAAGGGTAAAAATAAGGAACCTCTTAAAAAAAGATATTTTTTCAAAAAATATACTTTTTTAAGTTAAGGCAATTTTGCTAAAGAAAAGGTACTTTTTTCAGAAAAGGTACTGTTTTAACTAAGGGTAATTTTTTAAAGAAAGTTACATTTTGAAGAAAAAATACTTATTTAAGAAAAGGTAGATTTTTCAGAAAATGTACTTTTTACGAATAGGCACTTTTTTTTATGAATAAACACTTTTTAAGAAAAAGAAAAGGTTGTTTTTAAGAAAAAGTAATCTTTAAAGAATAGTGACTGTTCTAAGTAAAGTTTTTTTTTAAGAAAAGGTACTATTTTAAGAAAATTAACTTTTTAAGAAAGGGTGCTTTTTTAAAGAAGATATAACTACTTCTAGTGATAGTGTTGTTTTAAGAAATTTTAATTTTTTTGTTTTAAGAAAAGGCACTTTTTTTTTAAGAAAAAAGAATGAACAAAATGTAGAAAAGGTGCTTTTATTAGAAAATGTACTTTTTTTAAGAGGGGGTACTTCTCCAGAAAAGGTACATTTTTAAGAAAACGCACTTTTTTAAGAAAATACACGTTTTTAATGAAGGGTACTTTTAAAAAAAAAATTATTTTTTTTTTTAAGAAAAAATATTTTTCTGAACAAAAGGTATTTTTTTTAAAAAAAGGTACTCTTTGAAGAAAAATAATTATTTTAAGAAAAGATACTTCTTTAAGAAAATCCATTTTTTAAAAGAAAAAGGTAATTTTTGTTATAAAAGGTGCTTTTATAATAGAAGGTACTTTTTGAACAAAAGGTGTTTCTTTAATAAAAGGTACTGTTTTAAGAAACGGTGCTTTTTAAAGAAAATGTACTTTTTTAGCTAAACACAATTTAAAACAAGTAAGAGTGTTAAATTCTGCTGGGCCGAATCTTTGATGCCATCCACCTTTTTCATTTTCAATTTTCATTTCTTTTTTTATCATTTTCCATTTTTCACTTTTCAATTTTCATCTTTCGTTTTTAATTTTTAGTTTTTCATTTTTAATTTCTCATTTTCCATTTTCCACTTTTCATTTTTCATTTTCCATTCCATTTTCGATTTTTCGATTTTTCATTTTTCATTTTCCATTTTTCATTTTTCATTTTTCAATTTTCATTTTTCAATTTTCATTTTCCATTTTCCATTTTCCTTTTTTAATTTTTTATTTTCCGTTTTCCATTTTTCTTTCATATTTCATTTTCCATTTTTCATTATTATATTTTCATTTTTCATTTTCCATTTTTCATTTTCCATATTCCGCTTTCCATTTTTAATTTTAAATTTTTCATTTTCCATTTGCCATTTTTAATTTAAGTGTTTCATTTTCCATTTTTCATTCTTCATTTTCCATTTTTCATTTTTCATTTTTCATTTTTCATTTTTCATTTTTCATTTTTCGTTATTCATTTTTCACTTTTCACTTTTCATTTTCCATTTTTCATTTTCCATTTTCCAGTTTTCATTTTCCATTTTCCAATTTTCATTTTTATTTTTCCATTTTCCATTTTTAATTTTTCGTTTTCCGTTTTCCGTTTTCCATTTTTCATTTTTCATTTTCCATTTTTCATTTTCCATTTTTCAATTTTAATTTGTCATTTTCCATTTTTATTTTTCATTTCATTTTCATGTTCCATTTTCCATTTTTCATTTTCCATTTTTAATTTTTCATATTCCATTTTTAATTTTTCATTTCCCATTTTTCATTTCCATTTTTCATGTTCCATTTTTCATTTTCCATTTTTCACTTTCCATTTTTCATTTTCTGTTTTTAATTTTCCAATTTCCATTTTTAATTTTTCGTTTTCCGTTTTCCATTTTTCATTTTCCATTTTTCATTTTCCATTTTTCAGTTTTAATTTTTCATTTTTCATTTTCCAATTTTCATTTCTCATTTTTTCTTTTTTCATGTTCCATTTTCCATTTCTCATTTTCAATTTCATTTTCCATTTTTCATTTTCCATTTTTTACTTTCTAGTTTCCTTTTTTCATTTTTAATTTTCATTTTTCAATTTTCAATTTGCATTTTTCATTTTCCATTTTCCATTTTCATTTTCCATTTTCCATTTTTCATTTTCCATTTTTCAATTTTCATTTTTCATTTTTAATTTTCCATTTTCAATTTTTAATTTTTCGTTTTCCGTTTTCCATTTTTCATTTTCCATTTTTCATTTTTCATTTTTCATTTTTCATTTTTCATTTTTCATTTCTCATTTTTCATTTTCCATTTTTTAATTTTAATTTTTCATTTTTCATATTTTATTTTTTAATTTTCATTTTCCATACTCCATTTTCCATTTTTAATTTTTCACTTTTCATTTTTCATTTTTAGTTTTTATTTTTTATTTTCCATTTTTCATTTTCCATTTTTCATTTTTAGTTTTCCAATTTTCAATTTTCAATTTTCATTTTCCATTTTTCAATTTTCAATTATCATTTTTCGTTTTTCATTTTCCATTTTCATTTTCCATTTTTAATTTTTCATTTTCCATTTTCCATTTTCCATTTTTCATTTTCCACCTTATATTTTTATTACTTTTTAAATTTTAATATTTAATTTTAATGATAAAAAAAATATGTGGTAAAACTTGCTTAGGCCAATGTGACACGTGCAGTATTAATATACACACAATTGTAATGACTTCAACAATACGAAGAATTACAACATATACAACATATCTTAAGAAAAACAACAAACACACTGAAAAATTTTATTTTTTCGGCGTGATCGTGATTTCCACAGACAGACGGACAGACGGTCATCGGTAAATCAACTTCCCTTGTTATAAGGATCAAGAAAATATATTTTTTGGGGTCTCAGGAATTTATTTCGATGCGTTACAAACGGAATGACAAACCTATGGAGGGTATAAAAAAAGTTAATTTTTAAAGAAAAGGTACTTGTTTTACAAAAGACATTTTTTAATAAGAGGTACTTTTTTAATAAAAGTTATGTTTAAAAAACGTAAATTTTTAAGAAAACACACTTTTTTAAGGAAAGGTTATTTTTTAAGAAAACGTACTTTTTTTTTAATAAATGCTACTTTAAAAAAAAAGTTTTTTTTAAGGAAAGGTACTTGTTGAAGAAAAGTACTTTTTAAGAAAGGTGCATTGCTATTAAAAGGTATTTTTTTTTTAGAAAATGTACTTTTTTAAGAAATTCTACTTAAAAAAAACAACTTTTGTAAGCAAATATTCTTTTAAAAGAAAATTTACTTTAAAAAAACGTATTTTTTTAAGAAAATTTACTTTCTTAAGAAAATATACTTTTTAATAAAATGTATTTTGTTAAGAATAGGCACTTTTTTAAGAAATAGGTTCTTGTTAGGTACTTTAATAAAAGGTACTTTAAAAAAAAAATGTTACTTTTCTAAGAAAGGTTTTTCTTATAAGAAAAGGTATTTCTGTAAGAAATTAACTTTTTTAAGAAAATATACTCTTTTTAAGAAAATGTACATTTTTAAGAAATGGTAATATTTACCCCCTTTTGCCTCTTTGTTTTCCAGGTTATAAAAATATTAAATTTATGATTTAATATCTGATTAACCATTACTGGCAGCCTTGTGACGATGATGTTCGCAGTGATGGCCATGATAATAAAAAATGACGACTAGCCAACGTTTATTATTTTATACAGTTATGTTATTTTTTTTTTGCTGTTGTATATTTTGACATTAATCAAATTAGAATTGAAATGTGCCATATCTTGTAGTCTGTAGAGTATGAGAAGTAAAGGTTAAGCAAATGGTAAAAGTGACAGGTGTAAAAAAAAAACGTGAATCCAAGTTGACGACAATTTCTATAGACCATGAAAAAGTCTGTCTTAATTCAATTTTATGTTGTTGTATTGTTTTAAAATTTATGATAAATTTGTTAAGGATGAAAATTTATTAAATAAAGCAATAAAGTTAAATTGAGATCACAGTGAAAAAAAAGAAGTGTCTATATGTTTCAAATAAAATCAGTCATAATTTGGTGTCACCATAAGGGGAATATTGTGTAAGCAAATCTCATGGAAAAGTAAAGTAAAAATTTGCATACAATTTTAATCTGTTTTGATTGTCTTGTTTCTAAAACTCAAAATTTCCAACACGAAACCCTGTTTTATTGCTACTATTTATTGTTTAACGCGCAGCAGCAATAATTTTTGCAATCACTTTATTATATTTTTGTTTTTGATAATCCCAAACACCTACACTTTTTATGACTCACAAGGACAAAACACCTTAGTGCCATGATTTTTTACTTAAAATGCAAAAAAAAAAACTGAAAAATACTTGTAAATTACACCATAACAATATGAAACAGACTTTTATGCATGTATAGAATTACATACACACCCACTCATATCAGTTAAGACAATAATACACAATCAGCCACAAATAATACCCTAAAGTATGAAGAATAAAAAAAACAAAGCATACTTTTTGACTGTTTTAAAATATCAAGTGAGTACATAAATTTATATTTCAAACCACGATAAGTTAGTGAAAATTTTTAAACATATACACGAAAAATTACACCTCTGTTGGCCTTAAAAAAAAAACCTCCTAAGGAAGCGGGTGTATAGAGTAGACCCCATTTAAATGTCGCTTTGGAGTTAATAAAAAAATAGACTTATTTTGCAAAACGTCGTTGTAGGTTCTTTTGAATATCGATAAATTTCAATATATTTCTCGTACCTTTTGAATGTATGTATTTGTATTTTATATGACGCTTTTGTTATAAAAACTTGTATGTTGTCATAACAAATAAAGTTCCGATACAAAATTTTTTTTCGCTTTAAATTATATTTTTTTAAGATATATGAAGAAATTTTCGTTATAACAAATTATTATTATAATTTTTATTAAAAACACATAAAAATAGTTTCACTAGTTGGAAGCTAATGTAAACATCATTTTTCATATATAAAGGCTGATATATAGAACAACCCTTGTTATTTTATAAAAATATCGATCCGTGACCACGAAAATAACTTAAGTGCCAAAATCCAAATTTTACAGGCTTTTTTTTATCTTGGCAACTCTTAAAGTGGTTACTATTTTCAGAAGGTACTTATAAAGGTACTTTAAAGAAAAGGTACTTTTTTAGAGGAACTACTTTTTTAGAAAAGGCACTTTTGAGGAAAAGTTATTTCTTAAGGAAATTTACCTTTTGAAGCAAATTTACTGTTTTTAGAAAAGGTACTTTGTTAAGAAAAGAGATTTATTTAAGAAAAGTTACTTTTTTAAAAATGGTCAGCGTTTTAAGAAAAGTTACTAATTTAGGAAAAGGTACTTTTTGAGTAAAGGTACATTTTAAGAAAATTCAGTTTTTAAGAAAGAGGTAATTTTTGAAGAATATTTACGTTTTATAAAATTTTATAATTTTTAAAAAAATTTACTTTTTTAATAAAGTTACTGTTTTCAGAAAATGTACTTTTTCAAGAAAAGTTTCTTTGTCAAGAAAAGACATTTTTTTTTTTTTTAAGAAGAAGCACTTTTTAAGAAAATTTACTTTTTAAAGAAAAGGTACTTTTATTGAGAAAATTTTCTTTTTAGTAAAAGATACTTTAAAAAAGAGTTTTTTTAATAAAGGGTAGTTTTGTTATAAAAGGTAATAAAAGATACCTTTTTAGTAAAAGGTCCTTTTTAATAAAAGGCACTTCTTTAATAAAAGGCACTTCTTTAATAAAAGGTACTTTTTAATAAAAGGCACTTTTTAATAGAAGGTACTTTTTGAATAAAATTTACTTTTTTAAAAAAAGTTAGTGTTTCCAGACAAGTTTCTTTTGTAAGAAATGGTACTTCTTAAGAAAAGGTTTTTTAAAAAAATATACTTTTTTAAGAAAAGGGGTCTCTTGTAGACAAGGCATTTATTTTAGAAATTGTACTTTTTTAATAAATGTTACTTTAATTAAAAAATGTAGTTTTTTAAGAAAAGGTACTTTTTCAGAAAAAATCTTTTTAATAAAATGTACTTAAGTTCTTTATTGTTCGGTTTGCGTTCATGTATACATTTTCAAATAATAGAAAAGAAAACAAGTAGCAACTTATAGTCGGTCTAGACCGACTATATGATACCCTATACCATGGTTTAGAGACCCTATCTCTTCGGTCCAACTAATTCGATATAGAAAATATGCATAAACCAAATTTGAGTGGCATTGTTATTAATTTTTTTTTGGCTGCAGATATGAAAAAGTTCATATCGGATGCTATATTTATATGGGGACTAGGTCGAAATATGGACAGATTCTGACCATATTTGGTCACTTATATTTTGCAAAAATGTATACACATCAAATTTGAGAAAAATCTGTGACTATTTTTGTTTTTTGATAGATTTAAGTGAAGATCGGGAAGCAGCTCTATATGGGTCCTATAACTAAGAATTGTCCTATAGGTATTATATTTGGACTACTGATTAATGGATGTAATAAACACATACAAACCCAATTTGACTGAGATCTATATGATAATTTGGATCTTATGGCAATTTATGTCGATTTAATAGGGGTCATTTGTATGGTGACTAGGTCTGAACATGGACCGAATTTCACCAATTTCAATGGCGTTCATCCTATCGCCGGTAAAAGCTTACATAGCAAACATAATATATTCATATTTGCGACCAGTAGTTTGATTACAAGGTTTACATGGACACACAGACGGACGAACGGACGGACGGACATCGCTAAATCGACTCAGAAAGTGATTCTGAGTCCATCGGTATAATAAAAGATAGGTCTAGGTCAAATATTTTTGGTAGTTACAAACAGCAATACAAAGTCATTATACCCAAACCACATGGTGGTATGGGGTATAATAATTTTGCAATGTAAGAGAAATATGCAAGAAAATTGAAGACAGCGTCAGATGGAGCAGCCACTTTCGAACAACGTGACTTGTTCATCATTAGCATTATTCTGTTTATTACTTCAACTCATGTTTAATCAACTTTTAACTCAAACATTTCAAAGAAAATAACATGAGAACTGTTATATCAATCACAAGATTTGTAATGTGAAATGCTTTTTGTGTTTCCAAATTCCTCTAGATGGAACTGTAATGGCATTGTGAAATCTTCTTAACAGATTACTCGATATTGCGATGTACCTTATGTTATGTATATTATTTTTTCCATATTTATCTTACGTTGCAAAATTTTTATCTTTTCTATTCTTAGAAAATGTATACATGATCTCAAACTGTACAAAAAAGAACTAATTATTGCAACACATATTAACAATACATAGCAAATTGTACGTTATAATAAACGCTACTTTTTTTTAAGAAAAGGTATTTTTTAAGAAATTGAAATTTTTGAGAAAGGGTACTTTTTGAAGAATATGTACTTTTTAGAAAAGTTGTTATTTTTTAGAAATGTGCTTTTTTTTAAAAATATTTACTGTTTTCAGAAACGGTACTTTTTTAAGAAAAGTTCCTTTCTCGAAAAAAATTTACGTATTTAGTGATTGAGTTTGAACTTTATCAGACTCAAGAACAAATGTTTTTACTTTAAATAAAGTAAAAAAACATTGGCGCATTTGTTTCAAAAAATTGATCTAAATTTTGCATGACAGGTGTTTCAGGTCGAGTAGCCAAAAGCAGTAGATAGTTTGGTAAAAAGTTTAATTCATATACCTTTTCTGTGAAATCAATGCAATGAGAATCCAAGCAAAGAGTTATACTATTAAACCTTCTCCAATGTAACAAACTAAAATATAAAACAACTGTAAAACAAATATGTGATTTTTATATGGTATTTAATGATGATTATGACGTAAATAATAATTTTGAAGTTAATGATGATAAAAATGAGAAATTCTAATGCCTGGTTTTCAATATGTCAATTTCAATGTCTGTTGTCCTCAATTGTCAGTTGTATGAAAATGGTTTGTAATGTCTTGTCATTTGCAACCCTTGGCAAATTTGACATCTAAAATAAAATTGTCAACATGTTGGTAATATGTTTTTGTTTGACAGCCGAATTTTTTGTTACTTTATAAGATATAATGCAAACGTAATTGGTAGAAAATTACGAGATGTCAGTTGAAACAATTGTTTGTTGTCAATTTATATGACATAGTGGAAACCAGGCATAATTTTTCAAAACAAAAAAAAGATCGCCTATGTTTATTCATCATATCGCAACTGTACCTCTAAAGTGAGTCAACTAAAAATTTAGAAATTTTCTGTAGAGGAAAAAACGTTTTTTTTTTAAACTTATTTATTTATTTAATTCCATTTCCTGTACAACAAGATATATATATTTGAAGTACAGGAACGTATTGCGTTACAAAAAAAAAAACACATTTTACAATATAATTAATTATTAACATAGCATTTTTATTATAATAATAATAACAATATTGATAAAAAAATAGACTATTTAAAAAAGTCAAATAAAAAAGTTTTAAAACTTTTAGCATTGCTGTTTTGTTGTTGACTTAGTGGAAGATTGTTCAAAAGACGAGCGGCATGTAAATAAAACTGCCATTCGGATACTAGGCATTGATGATATTTCGGTTTCTTGGCGATTGGAAAAAACGGATTTTGTCAAATATATATTTGGGTGTTTGTCTGTTTATTATTTCATGCAAAAATGTGGGAGTGCGAATTTTCAAAAGATTATCAAGAGAGACCCCGAAAAAAAATTACTGGAAACAGAGGAAACGTGATCAAATCTTCTCAATCCATACACATATCCTATAACATTATTAAATAAGATATTTAGTTTCCTATTACTGACTGCATCACAGCTTCCAAATAGCTCACACCCATACAACAGGGAAGGAATCAGATACGTCTTGGCAAGTAAGGCCCTTATTCTTAAAGGGGTGAAATACTGTGTGGACCAGACAGCTCGTAGTTTTGCATAAGTTTGACCAACCAGTGAATTTATATTATCAGTCCATGTCAAATTGCTATTGAAAGTTATCCCTAGATTTTTCTGGCCTTTTAAAGCAATATCTTCAGAAATGGTGGGAATTAAACTTTTTTTTCGTATAACAATGCATTTAGATTTCTGTGGATTCAAACAGAGTCTGTTAACATTAGCCCAAAGGTAGATTCTGTTTAAGTCGTCATTTAAAAGGGTTATGCCTGAAGCAATATTCTGAACTGGGCTACTTAAAAAGATTGCACGTCATCTGCGTTTCTTACAATTGGAGAGTTGTTTTGGCAAATCATTTGCAAACAAAGAAAATAAAATTGGACCTAAAATAGAGCCCTGAGTGACACCCCTAATAAGGGATAATCTATCTGGCCATACACCGTTTACAAATACTGATTGTGTGCGGTTCAAAAGATATGATGATATAAGTTTGGTTGATGTATCCGTAAATCTAAAAAAGTGTTTCAGTTTTCCAAGGAGTATATCATGGTCTACCGTATCGAAGGCCTTAGAATGGTCTAGGCCTATTTCCATTTTCCAATCCTTGCTGTATTTTCTCACTAACTTCCACAAGAGCCGTAACGCAGCTATGGCTCTGACGAAAACCAGATTGCGTACTGCAAAGCAAATTATGTGCGTTGACATATGAAATCATTCGTTTATACAACAGTTTTTCCAAAACTTTCTATAGAAAACACAATATGGCTATAGGTCTGAATTCTCCATTTGACATATGTAATGGCACAATTTTTGCATGTTTCCAGTTTACCGGGTACATACATGACATTATAATAGTATTAAACAGATCAGTAACATACGGCAAAATCAGGGGTAGAAGTAATCTTATAAATTTTGAGTGTAAGTTATCACTGCCCATTGCATTTGATTTTATTAAAGAGCACATTGAAATAACGTGAGTTACGCAAGAAAATTGAAAATGTTCGCTGATTATCCCGTTATCTGTATTTAAGGTGTCTGAGGAAAAATTATAAAAAGTGGAATTTGCTTTAATTACAGGTGCGTTGGTAAACGTTCTGTTAAGCATATTTGCATCTACTTGGCAAGCAATGTTGTTGTTCGCATTGCCAATTCCTTTTTCACGAATAGTATTCCAAGTCTGTCGAGAACTGATCGCAGTGCTAAACCGTTTGGAAAAACCACGGTTTTTGTCTATGCATCATTCTCTTGTGTTTCAGTGGTACAGTTAAATCAAAAAGATGTTGAATATTGTGCTCCAAAAATGATGATTGCTCATCAACGGAAGACATAAATTAGATGTCACTCCAAGCAATGTGAGATGCGTATTAATGTAAATGATTAAAATCTAAGTGTTTAAAGTCACGATGACTGAAAAACTGATTAACTTGTTGAACTTGAAAGTTATATGTTAGAAAGATCAGGTCATGTTTAGAAAAAACATGGAGCTGATATCTGATCATACAGAATTATATTCGCGGTGTTAGACACAAAGAAAAGGTCAATCAGCGTGCTTGATTTGGATGTATGGTGTGTTGGATTTTTCATATTTACTGGAAAAATATTTAATATAATATTTACTATAAAATTTAAAAACAGTTCTTTCATTGTAAATAATTGCGAATAATAAATATACAACAGTATTTGTTTTTGCGATTTTTTCAGTGATCATCAAAAATAACAAGTTTTTTGGATGCAACTCAAAATATGTCTTTTTAGTGGATTCTAAAGAAGCTACTCTTATAGCACAAAGAGGGTTACAACTGTATTTTTTTTGCGAAAGACTAGAAAAATCGATGTAAGATTTTTACAGTGGATAGATATGACCACTGTGTATCGTTTTCTTGCAAAAAGTGAAAATTGAAAAATTTTGATTTGACTCACTTTAGAGGTACAGGTGCGATATATCTTCTACCCAAAGAAGACTAAGAAGATTTTCGCTAACACAGCGAATTGTTACAAGATAACCTATAATGATATAACACTTATATAGAGGTGCAAAATGGTTGCTTCCTCTGCATGCCTTTTTTATTTAGTTTAATTAATTATGTACATATTTTAAAAGAAAATGCTAAATATCTTTATATTAATATAGATAGATTTCAAAATAAATTGGAGTTAAAAAATGTTTACTCATCAATAAAGAAATAATAATATTTTCCTCTCTGACTATTTTGATTTAAATTTGTGGAATTATGGAATTTGGAAAAAAATTCGGATTTTAATTTAAAATTTTACTAATGGAAATAAATATTTACAGCCGTATTCATAAAAATTAAAGTGTACTTCAAGTAGACTTTATTGTCTGTTTTTCATAGAAAATTTGTTGATAAAGTCTATGTTTAGTCATTTCAAGGATTTTTTTTTTGCATTTTATTATTTTATTATTATTTTTTCATCATTTTATATTTTTCATCATTTCATATTTTTCATCATTTTATATCTTTTTAATATTTTTGAATTTTATGAATTTACTCCTTTAAGTGTTAGTATTTTTATTTAAGTTTTCGGCTATAATAAGTTTTAATATTGAATTGTCATCACTATATGTCAAAACGCTTGGGAAATTTGAAATGTTAGCTTTAAGAATCCATTTTGAATTATTAATAAAATCATTCTTGTACTGAATTTGAAACAGACCAGTCTTGAAATTTTTTCGTGCGAATTCATATATCAAAGAATAGTCCGCCATATTTAATAAAATAGAATTTAAAAAATTAAACTCAATTTAAAATAACAGTGGTTGCAAAAATTGGTTTCGCAACAACTTCTTAAAAAAGCTTAAGGAAAAACAGTCTACTTGAAGTACACTTTCATTTTTATGAATACGGCTATTAATATTTATTCCTTTTTTAATACTAAAATTGTTGAAGCACTTTAATTATGCTCTAGTTTCCAATTTAATTTATAAATTTATTGCTTTTCATTTTAAAGTTACAGCTAAAATTATGAAATAAGAAAATTTTTTCCAATATATAAAAAGGGATTAACAGGTTAAACAATTTTTTTTTAAATTAAGACTTCCCTGAATTAATCACCACGTTGCATACCGTTCACAGTACTGTGCGAAGCTTAGTTTTCAATACATCGTTTTTCGATGTAGTTCACAATAAGGATGTTTCAATGTTTTATAACGAGATATAATCGATTTTAAGTTCCCCGACAAAATTTTTCGTTTTTCGAATTGGCAACCATAAAAAAGTTGGCAAAATTCCAATTGAGTTTTTCAACCATTATGCCCTACGGCCCTTAGTTTTCGATTTTACAACCCACGGCAAAATTAATATGTGGACTTATGAGTTATAATCAGGGACCGTAAATTACAGTTATCCGGAAAATTTAAACTCAAAAACTCTCCGTGTGTGAGTCAACGGATACCTATACTGTCATATACCAATAGATCCGTATTGAAGTGCTCTTTCAGATTCTATGGTGATGTTAAAAAAACGATCTCAACTCCACGGTTAAAAGTTATTTTTCAACGAAAAAAAAAAAATCGGATGAAACTGTTAAAAAGAGATTTTCATTTTTCCGACATAATTTTTTAAAAATATTCTGCGGAAAGATTTTAATTTTATTTTTACGTTGAAAAATATCCATTTTATAAAAGAAATTTATTGATATAATAAATCATATGTATATATTTAGTTATAATAAGTCATATGTATACGTAAAGCGTTGAATGCATGCCAAGCGTAATTGTTATAACGATTAAATATGGTCGTTGCCATCACATTCTATATAAATTCTAAAATATCACCAGACAAGTACGTAATCATTTCCCATATATGTCACATATTAAATTAATAAGACTCACATACTTTTTTTTTCAAAAACATAATTTTTTTAATCTAAAAAGCTTCTCAAAATTATTTTGCTTAATTTATTTTTTAACATTTCCGAAATAAAAAATTTTATATATTACTATTTTCTTTTCTAATTTATTGATACCAGTATTCCCCATTAAGCTCTTTGAATTCTAATTCATTCCAAGTGAATAATAATTTGCACAATTTTTAGACTTTTGCTCTTTTTTGGCAGTTTTTTTTCCATTTCTATAAGCTTTTAACACCTTGGATGCTCAGCTTCATCTTACAACAAATTTACTATTTGCTACCTTTAATCATTTTATAACTTATACTTATGTATGTACAACTCGAATAAAACAACTACTAAGTACTGTCAGTGATTACGATGAGCATAGTACAGGTAATAAACATTAATACACCATTGTACTTAAACATGTGTTATTTCTGCATCATATTTTATTTAAACCTGAGTCTCTCATAAAGTTTATTGAAGCAGCAGCACAACAAAATCCTCAAGTAACCAAGGCAATGAACGAAAACCTTAAATGCTGGCCAAAGCCAACATTAACATCATCATCATCATCGTCGTCATCCTCATTGTCATTAACTGTTTATCTACTATGTAAGAGATGTATATGCTTGAGATGGCTCATAAACTTAAAGCTGTTTTATCTCTTCTGTTTCTTAGCCTTTCAACATGTAACTAATGAAGATTGTGACCTTTTGCTGAAACTGGAGATGTTCTGTTTTTTTTTTGTACTTCTCTGTTTTTCTTCAACTGAGTGCTGTTATATGAACTGTTATATATGAAACCTAGTAAATTGTGCTATAGCGATATTAACTTTCTAAGCGCATTAACGTTATTATGAGGCTCTTTACATTTATTTTGCTGTAAGACTATAGGTTACCTCATAAGAGTTTAACTAAGGAATTATAATGTGCCAAAAGGGCAACCTTAGTAATGGTAAATAAAGGCTTAAATATTTTATGTTTATAATCATATGAAAAGCAATTTTTAAGTTTTTGCATTAAAATTGCCTTATTATAATTTTCTTTAGATACTCCCTAATACAGGCAATACTTTCTTATCAATAAGTACATTTTCTTCAAGAAGATATTTATTTAAAAAAATACCTTTTCTTAAAAAAGTTCGTTTTCTTAAAAAATTTACTTTTTCTGAAGAAAGTAACTTTTTTCAAAAATTATCTTTTCTTTAAAAAGTATCTTTTCTTTAAAAAGAACCTTTCATAAAAGAAAACCCTTTTCTTCGAAAAGTACCTTTACTTAAAAAAGTACAGTTTCTTAAAAAAGGACCTTTTCTTAAAAAAGCAGTTTCTTAAAAAAGTACCGATTCTTAAAAAAGTACAGTTTCTTAAAAAAGTACCTTTTCTTTTTCTTTAAAAAGTACCTTTTTATACCCTCCACTCCAGTGTGCAGAGTGTATATAAAAGTTTGTCATTCCGTTTGTAACAATTAGAAAAAAAATTTTGGACCCCATAAAATTTATATATTTGTGATCCTTATAACAACCGGAGTTGATATAGCGATGTCCGTCTGTCCGTCTGTGGAAATCACGATGACGGCATCAATCGGACAGCTAGGGTGCTCGTTGGCATAAAAAATGATTCATTAACATCCTGAAAAGTTTGCTATTTAAAATCGTCCAAATCGGTCGATTAGGCCCCGAGATTTGAATGAAGAACTAAAAAAAGTCTTGGAAAAAAATAATTTTCTATGTTGTTCTTGTCAGGATCACGCCCTCAATAGTGCAGCTACAGTGATCATTTTTAGTGAGAATGATTCACCAAATTCATGGAAAGATTTCTACTTCAAAAATCATTAAAATCGGTGGAACAGGTCCAGGGAAATCTCTGAAAAAGTAAAAAAAAAATTATAAACATGATATTTCTATATTGTTCTTGTTGTTATTCTAAATGTTGCATTGTTTTCATAGCTGGACTTGTTGTTTTTGTGGTCGTTATGGTAATAATATAACAAAAACAAACCCTTTGTACATTTTCTTTTATCAACTCTGGTAGAAAAATTTAAAAGTTTCCATTGTTTTGGCATCACTAAAAAAATATGTTAGATCATTTCTGTCATTGCCACGAGCCTGTCTGCAAAATTTCAGATCGATTGGGTCACGGGAAAGTGGTTAAAATCGATCCAAAATTTTTTCGACAAGCAGACACGAGTTAATATA
Source organism: Cordilura impudica (assembly GCA_963682025.1). Taxonomy (NCBI): domain Eukaryota; kingdom Metazoa; phylum Arthropoda; class Insecta; order Diptera; family Scathophagidae; genus Cordilura; species Cordilura impudica. The sequence continues at coordinate 195,544,319 of OY821520.1, read as the reverse complement.
AAGGGAGTAAAAATTCACCAACATCTAAAGCAAATAATGCTAAAATACCTAGTTGTTAATAAAAAAAAACAATTGGGCAATTCACAGTGGGTAATGTATCGTGTATCACTTTACAATAGTGTAAAATTGTTGTTGGTAATTTTCACTGAAAAATCTGATACACGATCCAACTTCATTTGCTATGTTTAGTAAATGTTGTATATAATAACATATCAGTTCCAAGTGAATGCCAGTTTTTATGAAAAAGAAAAAACAAATACATAGAATTTTATCAGCATAAATAATTATAAAATAAAATATGGCAAATAATGCAAATAACGCAAATCATCGATAAGTTTATTTATACAAAAATTAATGTTTATATTTTTTTAGTATATATTTTCTCTTTCAGTACCAACCAAAACATTTAACATTTTTTTTTTCATTATAAATTAAAATGCAAGAGGTACGTAACTAAAACTCCAGGGTATATCTCACGACCAAAAAGCAAACACTGACAAGTGTTTTCTCTTATACAAAATAGCAGAAGCGACGAAGCGATCTTTCCTCGTTGGATCGAAAATTACTAAAGAAAGCGCTTTACAATATGAAAATACAACTGAGTGTTCACAACAAATGTATTGTGTATTTCAATACAACATACAATATACAACACCTGTTGTGAATTGCCCAAATGTAAATTTAGCAAAAAAATTTATGTATTAATTTATTTAAAGAGAAAAACACAAAAATAACGTTTGATGTTGTATTTTTTGTGTGTAATATTTAAATATACATACATACACATATTAAATAATACAAATAATATACATATATTATACATATATTATAGATATAGCATCCGATATGAAATTTTTCATATCTGCAGCCAAAAAAATTAAGAAAAATCCCACTCAAATTTGGTTTATGCTTATTTTCTATATCCAGTTAGTTGGGTCTGAGAGATAGGGTCTCTAAACGCATGGTATAGGGTATCATATAGTCGGTCTACACCGCCTCATTTTCCATGGTGTTTATTTGTACCTATCCCAAAATGAAAGGAACTCACGATGGATCGATTCTCCCACCTGCTCTGACCAGTATCCTAAAGCTTCATTATTCTCAAAAAAATAGATACAGTCCTCGAGGTGTTCCAATAGTACATGGATTTTTAGAGTAACTGTTACATATTGTAATGCTTTGTAGTTTTTTCTAAGCTATTCTATGTACTTCTGGAAACAAGTGTTTGAGCCATTTTTTCTTGTTCCAAAACAACATTTTACAAGATTATCCATAGCTTTGAATGTATGGACATATGGACTAACGGCAAAAATCCCTACCTTACCATATATTTCCCAATCGAACAATTTATCTGCTTCTTCGAGAAGTTTCCTGCATGCATTTCCCTAAAAAATGTCACCATGGCAAGTCTTTGAAACCAAGTTCAATTTTTTTGGCCAAATGAGTGCAGTTTCACGATCCACCAAAGGAACAAGCCCATCCCAAAACAAATGGTTTACAAATCCCTGCAATATATGCAACTCTGGTATCACGCATTTTTGGAGTACAAATATATTGTCATCTTCGCTGAAAAGTGGAGGGTTTTTGGCATTTTGCTTTTTCCCTCCTCCAATCTGAGCGAAATTCATGTTATCGTTTTTCAAATGTTCATAGGTCTTTAAACTTGAAATTAGATTAGAATTATCAGTTTCACTAATATTATCGGCATTTTTGGCTTGAAATAAATCTTTTCCACTCCTCAACTCTTGGAGAGAAATAAAGCAATAGGGGCAAGGGTAACTTGAGGTGGCTGTTTGTTGGCCGTTAGCGAGGAGAATAATTTTGAAATCGGACACAAATTTGAACGGAATGCTGTTCAACTCAGTTATCTCGAACAATAATTTGATATTGGCATACGTTTCCTTTATTTGAGGTACGATGCATAAAAGTATCAACCATGCACTGAAGAAAGCTTCGCTTGCGCTGAAGTACTACCGCCTTCAGAATAGAGCTGAAAAATTAAAGTGCTTGTATCTTCAAAAGCCGATCTGCTAGGATTTTGCGGTTTTCGTCGTTTAAATACATAAATGATTTCCAACCAATCCCCGTTTTCAGAAATGGTCGAAGGTTTTGGCGAACCTATTCGACCTTTAAGCGAACCGTGTTCTTAACAGAGTACTTTTTCTTAAAAAAGTTAAAAAGTATTTTTTGTTTAAAAAGTGCCTTTTCTTAAAAAAGTTCCCTTTCATAGATATCTTATTTTTATTTGAAACAATATGTTTTAATATATTCCTTCTGTTGTATTTCCCAAATCCTATCAACTCATCATTTAATCATGACATTTATTTCATATTATTTTATTCTTTCTATTCAGAATCTTTTATTTTATATCCTGACAAGACAATTAACACGAGTATGACAATAAAATAATGGCACTCTCTGCAACTGATGCACATACGCTGCCAAAGGATTGTGTTTATGGTAACAGTACAGGGCGAAATGCGAAATTTTGCCACATGCTGTCTTCAAAGCATATACGAGTTCACACAAACATATTTATTTAAACTAATAATAAAAAGAAAAACGTAGAATTCTTTCTAATATATACTCAGCATTAACAAAAGTGCAACTGAATTGAGATATCTTTTTTTCTTCTTAGGAAATATTTTCAAGAATCTTTAGTTAAATATCTTTTCTTTGAGCATATGCGTGGGTGCATATGGGGTTGTCTTTAATTTATAGATTTCACAAATATTCGCAACGAATTTTATATTCTTATATATCTGGCTCTGGTTCTAGCGTTTCGTTTTTATGACTTTAACACTTTAACTGGTTGTTAAATTTATACTTGTTTTAAACTCCTAAGAATTGAGAGTATATTTAGTTTAGTGAGGTTTTTGTAACAGTCCGCGAACACCTAAGGGCAAACAATTTGGAATTATAAAAGCGAAATTAAGTTAAAAGAAATTGAGTTAACTTCGCGGATGGGAAATACTTTACATTAGCGGTCTTGTCAGAGGGCTATTGCATTTCGGCTAGTTCTCTCTAAAATTCGCGGCGTCTTCATTATCTTTATAAATCTCTTCCCATTAGAAAGTGCACCCAAGACCTGAAAAAGATGTAATCCAGAATATTTTTGAATATTTGGATGATCATCAATGAATTTAACATTGTCTTGTGATACGACAGAAGTGGTCTTTGATGGATTCTGCAATGTACATTTTTACTAAATATTGCCAAAATTTTTTATAAGAACTTCTTTATCAATTTTCTTCAATATTCCTATTTCCTTCCTTCTCGAATATAAAGTTTTATTGATTCAATTTCAATTCTTCCTACTATAATGGACACAAAAGGTACAAATGGGCCACAGTACCTGTAATTACCTTTTTTCCAATACCAATTTTTTATTTTGTTTATAATTACTTTTTGATTTCACAATAGGAATTTGTAATTCCCATTATTAATTGAGATAATCACCATTTCAATTTGAAAATATTAATATTTGTGAACTTCTATCATTATTGGAAATTGTTTTAAGCCATATCTAAAGAAGAGATTACTTTGGAAGCAATGAAAAAATGATTCTTTCAAAATGACTTTTTTTTTCTGGGTTGCATCATTCCAACCATATTTCAAAAGTTTTTAAAAACTTGTATTTGCCTCCTCTAGTTCTCATGCCTTGAACATTGGAACAAAACGTGGTAAATGTTACATACCCAACGCAATTTTCGAAATTTGGATCTTCCTCGTGGCATGCCTTGCTTTAAATAATAATCTACTTGTCCGTTTGGACGTTTTTTCCAATTAAGGATATTCGGAATTCACCAAAATCTCCACAACGACCAGCATTTCAGCCATTCCTCCTCAATATTTTGATCAGTTATTCGGTGCTTTTCTATTTGGTTATTTCCTAACGCTTCTCCTTCGTAAAGGGTTTCTTTAGACAACTTGCTCATGTGGACATTTTCATAAATTTTGTATATTAGGGATTGTCCAATGGCTCTTAATTCATCCTCAATACTTAGATAGTGTATATAAAGTTTTCTCACTTTATAGGTCTGACCATTATGTGAACTTCTAGACTAAAGATCTGAAAATCCGATAATCTTCCATTCGTTTACGAGCACAGAGTGCCATACGACACGACGTTTCAAACAATTGGTCTCAGAACTGAAACTGCGATCACTTTATGCTCATGAATAACATTGCCTCTATTTTTATCTGGATGCTATTTTTGAAGTATTCAAAAACCAATTCTAATATTTTAGAAGACGTTTTTAAGTTTTTAAGAGCGGCCATTATGTGGGCCAGCTTTCGCTGTTGAAATTGTTTTTAGCCTCCAGAGCAAGGGTCAAACATTTCTCCTTCGTACAATCATTCCACCATTGCTTTCCATGACTGTTCGTAATTGCATTTAAAATCATGTTAGCACCGATCGTTGAGTGAGGTCTCCAAAAACCGTATTGTTACTCAGACCCATCATCAGAGGCATCCAGGCTACAAAGTTGTAACCAATAGATAGATTGGTCGAAAAGCAAAAAAAATAATTTTTTAAAACCAGGACGGGAAGACTTTTGAAAAAGCTTCAGTACATTTCCAGTTTGGGATGCCTTCTTCTTAATTTTTAACAAACATTTTTTCCGTGCCAAATTCTTTATCTTGTAACACCAGATCGAATTTGATGACATAAGTACAGAACGCAAGATGTTCAAGGAAATCGCTAATCACGTCTTTGGTATCCCTATCTTTGGTACAAGTATTAACTTTTTATGTACTCATATCGCAATCATCATAGGTTTCAGAGACCTATACGAAAATGTAACAAGTCAGGTACTCCAACAGATAGATTGGTTGCAACAAAGATGGAGCGTCTTGAGGTGTAAAGGAATCTCTATGAAAAACAGGATGCGAAGACAATTAGAATTTGGTATCTGCTCAGCTCTAGCTGTTTTCTTAAAGCATTTATTCCCAGGTAATTTTAGAAATTTCTAATTGGAGTCGGATTTGTGTTACAAAAGTTTAGAAAGAAAAATGGTCGGGGAAGAGGCTACTCACATCTTTGGTATCCCCGTCTTTGTTTAAAGCACCAACTTTTAATATATGCATCACGCAAGAGTCAGAGGTTTCCAGGAACTATACGAGTTTATTACAAAGAAGGTGCTCCAAAATCGTCGCCGTTGTATAAAATAGAGAGATTAGTCGTAAAGAAGATCTATCACCTTAAAGTTTTTCTGTCCATCCATTTGTCGAGAGAGATTCTATTTGAAAGCCAGAAAGGGAAGACTTTCACGAATGCTTCAGTTTCTTGGTAGCTTATGAAATTTCTGGTCGCAGTTAGATTTTGATAACAGAAATGTAGAAAGGAGGATGGTCGAGAAAAAAGAATGCTCACGTCCTGGGTAATCCTGTCTTTGGTACCATTTATAATTTTTTATGTATACATCTTGCATCTGTTTCAAAATTATCGCCGACGGATAGATATATTAAAGTTGCTCTGCCCAACCATTTGTCGACAGATATTCCTTCTAAAAGCAAGGACGGTAACATTCTTATAAAAGTTTCGATAGTCTGTCTTCTTACCTATTTCTTTCTTTGATAACTTTTACAGCTTTTACCTCCAGTTAGATTTTAGTAACAGAACCTTAAAATGTGGATTGTGGGGAAAAAGGTACCCACGTCTTCAGTATCTCTATCATTGGCATCAGAACAAACATTTTGTGAGTACATTTATTGGAAAAGATTCCTGGTAAAATCCAGGAAAGTAATAATTTTAAAAAATTTCAGTATAGTTACACTTCTAACATATAACAAACATTGTATCCTTGGTTACTTCTGAAACTTCTATCTCTAGTTTGAATTTGGTAAGAGAAGAGTGGAAGCAGTTTTTTTCAATACACTCCACACCACTGTGCGGATTGTATGTATCAGTTTGTCATTTCATTTGTAATGCATTGAAAAATTTATTTGCGACCCATTAAGAAATACATATTCTTGATCCTTATTACAACTCGAGTCGATATAGCGATGTCAGTCTGTCCGCCTGTCTGTAGAAATCACGCTCATTCATATTGTTTGTCATTATTTCGAGAAGGTTGGTATTTAAAATGGGGTAAATCTGGCATCATTGTGCCAATCTATGGCCTAACATATGGAGATCCCTCTAAAAAATGCTAAAAATTCAGTGAGTTTGTATTAAGTTTATCAAATTGTTTCCTTTTCCAAATATTAAGTACAGCTATAAATGAAAAAGTAAAACCCAGGTGGAGGGTATAAAAGATTCGGCATAGCCTAATTTAATACTCTTAAATGAGGTACTCCAAATTCCATACGTCGGAAAAGATTCTTTCTGAGATCCAGAAGGAAAGACTTTTATTAAAGTTTAAACACAATTACAGCCTTGACGCCAGGCTATTTAATATAGCCTATCTTCTTACCTATTGCAAATATATCTTACTTGGCAACTTCTGCAACTTCTAGCTTCTGATTGAATTTGAAAGCAGGAAGGTCGCATAAAAAAGTGTACGCAGGAACTTATATCTAATTAATTAAAGTCTACCTATATCTATCCTTATCTATCATTGTGTGCCTTTTATAGTAAATCCTTGTCTCTATTTTTCTGTGTTAGTTCTCTAACTTTAGTTCTATATCATAAATTCTAGCAAAAACATTAATGCAGAGATTTAAAAATTCGGTTTGGCCGTTTGTATTTTCATTATTCATATTTTTCTTCTTTCTCATGGATTGTGTGGATACAAGGTTTTCCTTGCCTTTTAGTTATATCTGTCTTAACCCATTTTTTCTTTTGTATCTAAGGTTTTTTCATTTTCTATTTTTATTGAGTGTAACAAGACAATGTTTTAACAAAAAAAAAAATGTCATGTTACTTAAGTTGTCAGCGAGAACAATTTTCTTGTACAATATCTTAATGTTAAAACAGTTTAACTGGGATTTAACTGAGTTTATTTTTTATTTCTTTGTGTCTTTTAATTACTGAATGAGAAAAACAAATCCTTTTTAATTTTTTTTTGCTGCTTTACGGTTGCTTATCCCTTGTTGGCAGAAAGTCAAAATGAAAATCTTGTGTTCTTTTGGCAATTAAATACTTTAAAATGTTGAAGGAGGTTTTAACACTTTATTAAGGGTTAACAAAAATGGGGGAGTTGGGGCACAAGTGAACAGATGAGAAATAAATGCGAACTTAAATTTCAGTATTTATTAGAAACTAACATCAGAAGAAATAACTTTAATATTTTGTTTTCTATACGACATGAAAGAATTTAATAAGAAGTTTTATTTAAAAAAATATTGAAAATTGTTGATGTTATTGGCCCCAAGATACAACATTTCATTATCTATGATTTAATATGCAGTTTGTTAAAAAGCGTTTGTGAGAGCGTAAGAAAATAAAAAAATTCCTAAAGAAATAAAAATAAGCTTCACTTTATAAATAACTTTGAAGAAAGAAAATATGAAAATAAATAAAACGAAAAAAACTCTTAAGGAGGATTTCCTTTCATGTTTCAGAATATTTAAACAAAAGTCTGAAATTATAACTTTTCTTCATAGCTTTATATGGATAAAAGGTTTCTGATTAATTACAAAAAAACAATTTTTGTTCTGAGCAGATTAATTCTGGCCGGTTTTTTTTATATCCCTATTCTTAATTTTAAGCTCAGTTTTATGGCTACTTGACTTTACCTCCAGAAGAAGATAATCGAATTCGAGTATTCTGGACACATTCTACAATAACTTAGCGCTCCTAATTCCAGATTGGCTCCAAGCTGAAGTATTATATCACAGAATTAACTTATCCCCCTCAATGTTTAAATTCGTAGCCCGAAAGTTAGGAGATTTGAGTTGAAAATAGCAGGGTAGAAGTTTTATCTGTGTCTTTGAAGTTTTTGCTCGTATTTTTCGTCATTTCTCATTTCGCTGATATTGTTTATCGGGTTTCGATTTTCTCGTACCCTTCTCCACTTCTTCATTTTTGAGATTTATTTAATTAATCCGGCTTTTTGTTTCGGCAACTGAATTTTTCTATATTTTTGGCGCCACTTCGTCTGATTTTTTTAATTTATTTATTTATTTATTAAGTCTATGGTAAAACCTTACAGACTGTCAGCGGCGGCCTTAGGGGGTGGCGAGCAGGGCAATCGCCCGGGGCCTCGCTCTTGCAAGGGCCTCGCACAACAACCCGAGTAGAAAAAAATTTATATTTAAACTTTATTTTATCCTTAGCTTTTAGTTATAATAATGAAATTTATTTTGTTAATCCATAGTAAAGTATTTTTTAATATTAATAAGTGCCTTAATTAAACTTCTCATTAAGATTTATTCAGTCTCACATTCGTATAAAAAGTAAGATTAACGATATCAAAAGTAATTAATTTATCAGTAATTAATTTGTAAACTTGCCTTGTTTAAAATTAAAACAATTTCCTTATTTCTTCAGAAATATTGCTAAAAACATTTTGAATTAAAAATATTAATAAGTGGAATACTGTTACATGCATAAGCATTTATCAACTACTAAGTAAGCTTTGTTTATTTATTTATTTGGAACGTGGAAACTTAAACATTATTTTAACAACTTATGTCAACTCTACTTGTGCGTAGGTTCATGGCTACACTATTTTCGAACGCATTCGTTATTACCTTCATTTTGTTTATTTTAATTTGGGGAATTCCCGTGTTTCATTCCGTTCCTCAACTCTTGTCATCTTACACTTATTTTGTTAATAGTTCTATGTGTTACATAATCGTTTGCATGGTACATACTCGTATCTTTCAGTAAGTAAATACAAATTAAATGATATTAAGTTTAAGTGAATCTAACGTTACTAACATATTATTTCTGAATTAGTTTTATGTGCAAAACAAGATTTGTAAAATGAGTTCTCGTGATGCCGGTAGAAAATTTGAGTCGGGTAGTTCCAAGAGGAAACGAGCTATCAAAAGAATGCAGGTAGAAGAAAATCTACGTGGGTCTTTATATAAATATATAAAAAGTGGTGATCAAGAAACCTCATTGACTGAAAATGACATATTATTGCACGCTAACCCTAACCCAGGTGAAACTATTTCTTCAACATCGTCATGGGTGCCACTGCCACCTAGTAACAGCAGCGAGAATAATAATTCAATAGCATTATTGTCTCCTACACTACAGTTGCCGCCGTCAACAATATCCAGCGAAGAATACGTGTCTAAGTCTATGTCGTCATCCATTGCTGGCAGAGTTGAAAATTTGAATCCTCAAAATACCCAGGTTTGTGGCCATTAACAATTACTGATGTAGACCGAACTGAGATTGTATTAAAAGGTCCAATCCGGGCTAAAGTTGATATTTTCCCCGTAAATGATAATGGACGACGGTTTAGCGAATATCATTACAGTAAAATATTAGCTAATGGTGAAAAACTTGACAGGCGCTGGATGATTTATTCACAAACAAAGGATGCCATTTACTGCTTTCCATGTCGGATGTTCGGACCAGAAAATACAAAAATTGGATCCAGTGAAGGAGTGTGTGATTGGAAACACTTGGGTGATTACCTTAAGTCTCACGAATCAAGCCGACTGCACAAAGATTGTATGTTGAAATTGTTAAATTTAGAACACGGGTTAAAAAGTTGTGCCACTATTGACTCTTTAGCCCAGACTCAAATTGAACAAGAAAGGCAGCGTTGGAGAGACATTTTAGAAAGACTGCTTGCAATTGTAAATTTTTTAGCATCTCACAATTTGGCCTTCAGAGGTCATAGAGAGAAATTAATAACTGACTCAGATTCAAGTGAGACTAGTGGCAATTTATAGATTTAGTAAAGTTAATAGCCCGATTTGATCCAATGTTGCGACTTCATTTAAAACAAGTAACAGGCAAGACGATTAATGACCACTATCTCGGGAAAAATATTCAAAATGAGCTTATACAACTAATGGCAAGTCACGTGAAGACTAGAATTGTTGACAAAATAATAAAGAATAAATATTACTCGATTATTCTTGATTGTACTCGTGACGTTTCTCGTGTTGAGCAGCTGTCAATTATTATAAGATTTGTTAATACAAATACAGCTGACATTGAAGAACATTTTATTGGCTTCTTAGCCGTCGAAAAAACTACAGCTGAGAGTTTGACTAATTATATAACCACAGAGCTAGAGCAACTGGGTATATCATTGCAAAACTGCAGAGGCCAAGGGTATGACAATGGTGCTAATATGCGGGGAGAAAAAAGTGGTGTCCAGAAACGTATACTTGAAATTAATCCACTTGCTTATTTTTTACCTTGTGGAAGTCACAGCTGGAATCTCATCCTAGGAGATGCAGCATCGTCTTGTGTTCAAGCTAAATCTTTTTTTGGTTTGCTACAAAGGCTGTAGACTTTGTTTGCCGGCTCGAGTCAGAGGTGGGCTGTTTTAAAATCACATGTAAAATCCTTATCGCTAAAACCACTTTCCGAAACTAGATGGGAATGCAGGGTAGAATCAGTGAAGGCTGTTAAGTACCAACTAAGCGATATATGTGATGCTTTAAATGAGTTAGCAGAAAATACAACAGATTGTCAGTTGGTTAGTGAATGCCATTCCATAGAAAAGGAAATAACTACCTACGAATTTGTAGTTTCTCTCGTCGTATGGTATGACATTCTTACAAAGATAAATATTATAAGTAAAATGTGGCAGAGCGAAAAAATGCACCTAGATGTGGCTATACAACACCTAGACGCATTCACACTTTGGCTTGATAATTATCGGGAAAATGGTTTCCAATCATCCTTGGTAGCAGCGAGAGAAATAGCTGAGGAAAATGATATTGACAGAAAGTTTAGAACCGTGAGAAAGAGACGTAAAAGAAGGAATTTTGATTATAAAGGGGAAGATGAAGTTCTTGAATTGCCTGCGGAAGAGATTTTTAAAATAAACTATTTTTATGTCATTGTCGACAATGTGCGCGCAAGCTGCCAACCAAGATTTGAGGCACTAAAACGTCATGAGAGCATATTTGGTTTCCTGCATAATATAAAAAGATTAAAGGAATTTAGTGATAGTGAAATTTTAAAGCAATGCAGCGACTTGCAAATATCTTTAACAGTAGGAGAAACATCCGATATTGATGGACATGAATTGTATGAAGAACTAAATATGTTTATCCGTGTATATGAAGGAAACGATGACATTATCTCGGTTCTTAAATATATAATAGAAAAAAATTTAAGTGAAGTCTATCCCAATATCGAAGTTATCCTCAGAATTATTGCCACCACACCTGTGACAGTTGCGTCTGCAGAAAGAAGCTTTTCAAGGTTAAAAATTATTAAAACATATTTGAGGAATTCGATGACACAAGATCGGCTTTCAGCCCTTGCTATTCTTTCAATTGAAAATGACGTAGCTCATTCCTTAGATTATTGTGCTTTAATTAAAGACTTTAGTCTTAGAAAAAGCCGCAAACATCATTTTTAAATCTTATCTTTTTAAGGCATTTATGTATCTTAGTTTATCGTCATTAATAAATTGTCATCTTTATGTTTGTTAACTTTAATAAATCTTCCAATATAATATTTTAAAACTCTAAATTTATTTATTTATAACTTTTTCATTTCTCGTCAATTATCAGAAATTCCTACTTTCAATTTTCATATTTTGCACAAAGGACAGGAGCCTCTAAAAGATCTGCTGCCCGGAGCCTCGCAATGGTTAAGGCCGCCGCTGCAGACTGTTAAGTATAATACAGAGAAAAAAAATATAATTGGGCAATTCACAACAGGTGGTGTATGTTGAATTTTGTATTTTGTATTAAAATACAAAATACAATCATTTGTTGTGAACAGTCAGTTGTATTTTCATAATGTAAAACGTTTTCTTTAGTAATTATCGACCAAACGAGGAAAGGTCGCTTCGTCGCTTCTGTTAATTCGTACAAGAGAAAGCACGTTTCGATGTTTGCTTTTTGGTCATAAGATATACCCTGGAGTTTTAGTTACATACCTCTTTCATTTTAATTTAGAATACAAAAAAAATTTTAAATGTTCTGGTTGAGACTGAAATACATTCTAAAAACATAAACATTAATTTTTATATAAATAAACCTATCGCTATTTTCATTATTTGTCATTTTTATTTTATAATTATTTACGCTGTTAAAATTGTATGTATTTGTTTTTTCTTTTTCATAAAAACTGGCATTCACTTGGGACTGATATGTTATGATACAATATACAACATTTACTAAACTCAGCAAATGAAGTTGTATCGCTGCATCAGATTTTTCAATGCAAATTACCAATAACAATTTTACACTATTGTAAAGTAATGCACGATACAACAGATACAACGATACAACACCTGTTGTGAATTGGCCAAATATATAAAATCATTAAATCAGAAATTTGAGATTACGTATTTAAAAATAATATAATATTGCGTTTAATAATAAAGAAAAATCAATTAAATTATATAGATCATTGAAATCATGGCACATTCTTCTAAATGGATCATCATCGGCAAACTTTTGTCGACAGATTGGGATAAAAAGTGAAGTGTAAAAACTTATTGACCGTGCCGGAACGTTGATGGAGATGTTGTCCATAAGAAAATTTGAGCATATGTCACCTCGAATTAAGGTAATTAAAAACATAACATTAAGCATTGTTCTTCGGCTTTTTAAAGACGGCAGGTTAATTTGAGAAAGTCTAATTGTATATGATAGCAGATTAACAAAACTTGGATAAGAACGTCTTAAGCAGAAAAGGAGAAATTGCTTCTGGACCGATTCCATTTTGGCCGTGCGAATATTAGATAATGGATTCCATATAACAGACCCGAATTCTAAAATTGGTCTTAGTAGGGAGATGTATAGTTGTTTGGTAACTGTAGGGTCATTGAATTCCTTTGCCCATCTTTTAATGAAGGAAATGTGTTGAACAAATTTGGCATCCAGATCCAGGATTTTATTTACTTATTCCAACTGGTAATCTTCAAATCTGTAACAACCAAATGCACCTAATTTTCTAGTGAAGTGCATGTGTTTGCATTTTTTTAAATTTAATTCTATTATATTTAAGTGGAACCATCTATAAAAATTATTTAGATCGTGTTGTAGACGAATTTGTTCACAATAATTCTTGTAGCTTAAAAAATTCTTTACATCATCAGCATACATAAGAACATTTGAGGACTTTATTATACTTGGTAGATCATTTATAAAAAGAGTAAATAAAATTGGTCCAAGATGACTTCCTTGAGGCACACCAGATTTAATTATAACATTCTTTGAAGTAGTATTAAAATAAACACGTTGATTTCTGTTGATCAAGTAAGATTTTATACAGCTTATGCTGTTTGCTGTAAAGCCTATCAAATATAATTTTTTAAGTAAAAGATCATGATTTACTTTATCGAAAGCTTTACTGAAGTCAGTATAAATAACGTCGGTATGTAGCGCATTGACGAAACCCCGATTTACCAAAGTTGTAAGTTTTAAAATATAAGTTGAAATAGAGCACCCCTTATGAAAACCATGTTGCGAGTGTGAGATTATAGAAGAAATCTGATGACAGAGATAATCCGTTAAACATTTTTCAAATATTTTGGGAATAGCACAAAGCTTAGCTATTCCTCTATAGTTAGCTACCTTCGATTTGTTTCCAGATTTAAATAAAGGAACAATATATGAATCTTTCCATAATGTAGGAAAATACCCATGTTTAATGGATGAATTAAATAAAATGCATAACGGAATAGCCAAAGTTTGGTCGCAGTTGATTAAAATGCAGCTAGGAATACCGTCAGGTCCTCCGTTAGTTGAATTCTTGAATGTTTTTAAGTTATTTTTGATATCCGAAGTCTTTATAAAAGGAAATGAAATTGATTGATGTTCCATAACTGGAAATGGATCTATGCTTTAAATGTCATATTGAACATCACAGTAAGTTGTGCTAAAATAATCAGAAAACATATCGGTAATAACTACATCATCACGAAATTCACGATTAAGATATGTACTTCATTTCAGTTTGATATCCAGTAGATTTCCTTTTAGAGTTTACAAATTTATAAAATGATTTTGGATCTCTCTTCAAATATATTTTCATAGTTTCCATGTAATTCGTATTTAGAATATTATACTCTGCACGTCTAACTGAACATTTGGTATAATCAGATAAAAGACCAGACACTTTATGGTTTTTGTGTCGTTTTTGAGACTCGACAATTGTTTTGTGCTGCAAGGAGGGCCAGAGTGGTTGAAAACAGTAAACTTCGGGATACATTCATTCATATAAAATAGAACAGCTTCGTAGAATAACTTGATCGTTGTATCGATTGATGTGGGAGAACCAGATGTAGTAGATAATAATTGGAGCCAATCAGTATTGCTGAAGTAATAATTTAAATTGTTGTAATTTGCTCTTTTGAAACAAAAACATTTTAAGTTATTTGATTTACACTTTGAAACAAATGGCAAATTCAAATTTAATTCAATGGTAGGATGGTAACGATGTTTTGGTAAAATAACAGGATCAGCGCGAGATAAAGAGTAATTTATTGGCTCATTAACATAAATTAAGTCTAAAATCCTTTCATGACCATTATAACACCAGTAATTTGACAAAGACACAAGTCCGATAAATTATTTATGAAATTATCGTTATCTTCATTTGATACCGTAGGAATATAGTCTCCAAAAACAAGTACAGAATCTTCAGGGTTAGCTTTTGTTACAACTGATTATATTGATTCAAAATGTTCATTATAAATCGATTGATCAGAATCAGAAGGTATATAGGAGCAGGTAATAAAAACTTTTTTTTGATTTAGTTTCAACATAACACCAATAATTTCAATATTAGGAAAAGAATCAAGACGTATTTCTTCAGATGATAGTTGACAGGAGACAGCAATTAGAACACCACCACCAATAGTTTCAGTTTCTCTGTCAAGTCTGTAAATATGAAACTTATTACATAATATCTCAGCGTTGAAGACATTTCTTTTTAACCAGGTTTCAGTAAGAGCAATAACATGATGAGAGAAATCAAAGCTGTGATGTTATTTTTGTATTAAAGCCACGAACATTTTGGTAAATTATAGATATTTGGTTATCATGAAAAGTATTTAGTTTTTTGGAGCATTTAAATTGCTTAGCAGAAGATGAACAGCATTTCTTGGATTTTCTTTGTATTGATATTCACGGACAAGTGTACTAACGGTCCAAAAATCAGGATTAAGTATAATATCGAAGAGATCAGCTGGGACAATAATTTTAAATGAGGTGATAGTTCACGGTTGAAATCAGTGCATTCGAATCGATTTTAGATTTTATATAGAATTCTAAATCTTCAACTGAAGTTTCTGAAGCTAAGCGGAATACAAATATAGTTTTCTATGGAGGTATAACTCTCAGCGGGTTATGTACATTTTGATTTTATTTAAACCAGGAGCAGAATTATTTAAAACTTGAGCATAATTAAGAGGTGTAACATTTTCATGAATGATTGGTACAGTACCAGTAGTTACCTCTCTGTGAGCTGTAATTTTAGAGGACGTAGACGATAAAGATGATGAATCGTTTTCAATTGAGCTGATAGGTGCAGCCCTCGAAGAACATGATCTTAGTTGTATAGTTGAGGATTTATTAACGGTTTTTTTACGTTTTGCAGATAAAAGAAGTGGTGTATTAAAAAAATGTATCTAAATTTGGATATATAGTGAATAATTCACCAAAATTAAAAAGTTTTCTTTGCAGTGATAAAAAGTCCACATTAAGTTGACCAAACTCTGCTTTAGAATTTTTGAAAAAATTGTAGAACTCCAAGGATCAACAAGGGACTCCGCATCTCGTGCTTTAAGGCCACTACATTTAAAATGATAGTTTCCTACTCACAACCAACAGAATACCATACGCTCACATCTAGTTATGGTGCAATTAGTATTTAAACAATCCATATCAATTATAATAAAATTTCGGTAATTATTTATAAATTTACTTTTGATAATATTTTTGTTCGACAATAACTGCAAAAAATTGGCAGCACTTTCCAAAGGTATCAACAGGGCCGTCTTAAGGCATGTCGGGGCCCCTGGGCACAAAATAATTTGGGGCTCCACTGGAAGTAAAAAAAAAACGAATGATAAGAATTTTTTGTTATGATTTTAAATTTATTATGTTTAATACAAATTTAATTCCTGTTATTTAATGTTATAAGAAATACAACCTAGGTATTTATGTTCTGATTTAAGTTGGCTACGCTAAAAGTTTTTTTTCGGGATTTCAGTGCTTCAAAATCTTCTATTATATCCTCAAAATCAATTTTTTGAAGGACATCACTTTCAATGCAAATAATTGACAAGTTAGTTAGGCGTTTTTGTAACATAGACGTTCGTCATTCATTTTTTATTCTCTTTAGCCGAGAAAATGACCGCTCTCCACTACAATAAATGATTATTAAACAAAGAAATATTCTTGTAGCAACTTCAACATTTGGAAAAGTTTCTTCTAACTTATGGGACTTTATTAGGTTACGTAAAGCTGAGATACTCAAATCAGATGATTCCGTTGCTATGTTCTTGAGGTACTGCCTTAAATGAAAACATTCTGATGTGAACTCCTTAGCATTAATGTCTTTGTGGTAGAATTCGGAAAATTCTTTGCATTTTTTTGACAACTGGTCAGAATCAATTGTTTCTAATTGAGAAAGAAAACAAAAATTTCATCAATTTCTTGGTATGCAGCAGAACGCTTTTTTAAATGAACATGTAATGTGTCAATTATGGGAATAAAAGTTTCTACGCGGAATTTTTGTTTGCCATTTAACTGTACAGTGTCCGCTGATCCGTCAAAAAAAGTAAGACGTGTGCTGCGAATTTTTTTTCTTTCAAACATATCTTTATAGTCACCATTGGGTTTTTTCTTTAGCGGCCGATTCGTACTGATCGAAATTATCGCGTGCGTTACTGACATAATCGATTAAAGATGCGTAAAGTTTTGTTGCAACGTCCAGTGTCAAAGCGTTTTTTTGTAAACTTATGCTTGTTTTGTTTATAACTCATAAAAGATAATTCCAAATCTCCGTTAGAAGCGTGGTCTCAAATTTTTCCATTTTTTTGGCTATGCTTTGAGCTTTGTTTCTTGTTTCTCCTGGTTGATTTGTCATTTGCAATTGATGTTAAAGCTTCAGATATATGAAAATAACCATTTTGCAAAGCATTAATTGCATTAGCACGTGCATCTAGTATCCGGGAAAGACTTCAAAACTATAGTTGTTCCCAAATTCGCTGTCATAATTTTCCATCGTTTGGTCGAAGCCGAGAAAAAATTAAATAATTTTTGGACGAATTGGAAGTAGGATACTGCATCTGAAACACATTGGACAGCTTCAACACCTACCAAATTTAATGAATGTGCTGCACATGTAACAAAAATGGCAAATTCACATTTTTCTTTTATTTCTACCTGAACATCAGAAATCTTTCTTGCCATATATGATGCATTATCGTAACTCTGCCCTCGGCAATCTTTGACATATCTAACGATAAAGGTGAGTTGGTCAACATGTTAAAGATCTGGTGTAGAATCCACACTAATAGAGTAGTATTTTGCATCTTATAGTTCATTAACAATCGCTTTTAGCACTTGCTGTCCCATTATATTAATAAATTCATTACAAATATTTGCAGAAAAATATGATGTATTTCTTTTTCCACTATTTCCGCAGTTTCGCATGTGATCAGCAAGAAAAGGATCAAATTCACTAATTAGTTCTAAGTATCCCAAATAATTTCCGTTATTTTGAGACCCTAATATTTCGTTATCACCACGAAAAGCAAGTCCTCTGGAAGCCAAAAATTTCACTACTGCAACAATTCTTTTAAGTACATTCTTCCAATAATTGACTTGTGTATTATATTGGGACAAAAACTCGCTGTCAATTCGCCCAGTAGTTTTGCTTCTTGCGACATATTTCATCATTGATTCCCTGTGTTGTAATCTGTTCTCATGCGCTATTAATAAATTACTTATATGTTTCCAGTCATTATATCTATTTGGAGAACTCAAATTATGACCAGTACCAGTAGTAGTATTAAATAGACGGCAGCAATAACAGTATACAGAGTTCTTTGACGGTGAAAATATAAGCCATTTTCTTTCTAAAGACTCACCATTCGGGAATATACGGGTGAACATATTTTTAGTCAAGTATCTAGTTTTTGTTTTACCGCTTGAATCTGGAAAAATTTTAAAAGTTTTTGTCAGACGTAAGTTCTTTTTCCCGTTGAAATTCGAAAGTAACCGAAGGCCAAGAATCAGTCATCCTGTTTGTTTCTTCCACCGTAAAAAATGAAATGAGTTTAAGAAGTTTTTCGGCTATTTCTTTTTGAGCTAGAACTTTTTTTCTTTTTTGTGAACCACTTAAATATGTACTTTTCGACATAATTAAATTAATTATAAAACAATATAGACAAGTTGTTTACAGCTAAGACGTCAAACTGGTAAAAACTTCTTTTAAATAAGTTCAATAATTCACATTAAACACTTACACGCTTTCACTGAGTTGACCTTACACTTATTGACTGCGTTAAACTTTGACATTCATACGGGAAATCCCCTTAATATACACAATGTCAACTATTTCTATCTGCACCAGTCAGGGTTGCCAGTTTTTTTTTTGTTTGTATCGCCAAATACATTTTATTAGTATTTGTTAATATTTAAGTTTCTGTTAAATTTTTTTTCTATTCCTTTTTGTTTTTGAAATTAACAAAAAAAAAATTAACAAAAAAATTGCTGAAAATCACCAGAAATATATAAAATATTTAACTTCTTTCTTTCGTGTAATCGAATATAACGGCCTTTCGGGGCCGCCATGAGGTCGGGGCCCTGAGCACGGGCCCCGTGTGCCCTTATGGCAAAGACGGAATTGGGTATCAAAACTATTATCAAAAATTGGCAGCACTTTTTAATAAACTAGTATTTGTTGAAGCGAGACAGCTGGTGTTGTTTACTATTTCCAGTAAGTTTTTTTAATAATTTTAGAATGACCAGTTGTCTCTTTTAATTGATTGAGTGGTTTTAATTAAAATTTTTCTGAATTTTGATGAAAATATATTATTTAAAATGCTATTTAAATAGTGAATTGTGAAAGCACTATGATAAACATTAATTTTCAACAGACGCGACTTAAAACGTAACTACATATTTCCCGTCACTTCTTGTTGGATAAAA
Source organism: Cordilura impudica (assembly GCA_963682025.1). Lineage (NCBI taxonomy): Eukaryota > Metazoa > Arthropoda > Insecta > Diptera > Scathophagidae > Cordilura > Cordilura impudica. Next base: position 195,525,110 of record OY821520.1, on the reverse strand, counting down.
TTGAATGAAAATAGCGTTTTTATACCCTATACCATTATGTGGTTTGGATATAATGACTTTGTGCTGCTGTTTGTAACAACCAAAGATATTTGACCTAGACCCATCTTTTATTATACCGATCGAATCAGAATCACTATCTAATTCGATTTAACGATGTCCGTCCGTCCGTCCGTCTGTGTGTCCGTGTAAACCTTGTAATCAAACTGCAGGTCGCAAATATGAATATATTTTGATAAAATTTGGTACATAAGCTTTCATCAGCCATGGGATGAACGCTATTGAAATTAGTGAGAATCGGTCCATGTTCAGAGCTAGCCCCCATACAAATGACCCCTATAAAATCGACATAAATTGCCATAAGATCCAAATTGTCGTATATATCTTAGTCAAATTGGGTTTGTATGTGTTTATTACATCCATTAATGAATAGTCCAAAAACGGTTCCTATGGGACAACTCTTGGTCATAGGCCCCATATAGAGCTACTTCCCGATCTTCTCTTAAATCTATCAAAAACAAAAATATTGCACTGATTCATCTCAAATTTTGTTTGTATATATTTTCGCAAAATACAAGAGACTTTACCAACCATGGTCAGGATCGGTACATTTTTGGACCAAGTCCCCATATAGACATAGCATCCCATATGAACTTTTTCATATCTGCAGCCAAAAAAATTAATAAAAATGCCACTCAAATTTGGTTTATGCTTATTTTCTATATATCCAATTAGTTGGGCCTAAGAGACCTTATCTATAAACGCATGGTATAGGGTATCGTATAGCCGGTCTAGACCGACTATAATTTTCTTACTTGTTTTTTATAGATTTTCACGAGCGGTAAAGAAACATGTCTTCAATGCAGTACACTCTTACACTCTTATCACATTATATCAGCATACACAGATAACTATATTATTACGTGAGAATTATTGTTTCGATTTAGGTTTTCACATTTCTTGGAACGGTCCACAGTGGGGCCTTTTGACTTTATTCGTTGCAAAAATCTTAGCTTTTAAACTAATTAAGATATTTTATAAATTGGAAATGATTTTGAAAGATGACTTTTTTTACATTTAATATGAGTGCTGGCGGAAGGTGCTAGGTCCATAGGGGGCTTCAATATTCCTATCAATGTCCAATATGATTTTGGTGCTAATATTACATGTTGCAAATATATATATAATGTGCTGAAATTTGGAACTTAAAGTGTTTTTGACCCAAAGACGAACCCTACTTAAATTTGTTGAAATCGGCCCATGTTTGGACCTAGTCCCCATACAAATTTTCCTTAAAAATGGGTTTTCATGCCACTGAATGTACAAATGTTATTCTATTGCAATGAAATTTTAATCATAAGGGTTTATTAGGCCAGTGACGAGATCTATAAAAAAAATCTTTGAAATCGGTCCTAGTCACCGTACAAATTTTCTTCAAAATTGGGTTAAAATGCCAAAAAAGATGCCAAATTTGCTAATTTCTGTATTATAATTGAAAAAATCACAAAAATAGTGCAAACACACTGTAAAATTTTAATGAAATCGGACCACTTTTGGATCTATTTTCCCGATTTTTTTTATAAAGAAAAACACCCCAAGTTCTAAAAATTCCAAATTTCTCAATGAAATTTTATTAATTAACCACTCAAAGGATTTATAATTTCACAATACATACATATTGTTTAAATCTGAAAGTCTAGAAAAAAATACCACTCTAATATAATATTTTAAATTAATATTAAGTTTGTTATTAGTATAACAGATACACATTTTTGAAAAATTTTTAATATTAATATATTAATGCTATAGATATTAAGTTATTTAGTATATTTTTTTAAAACTAGTATCTAGCGATATCTAATAGACTTAATATATCGGAGCTATAATTAAGTTCTTCCAAATCCTTTCGAGATCTTACATGTCTTCGTGATGAAATTAGTGGGTCGGAGGAGGCCACCAACATATTGTAAGGGTCCTCATTCTGCCCAATCCATGAAATCTTGCAAGTACATATTCGTATATTTAAATTTTTTATAGTCTTTGTTTTTGCATTCCTGAAAACTCTCCAATTGGTAAGCATTAATATTCAATTAAATTTTTACCATGAGCCAAAATCTTTTATACCGTAGGAGTAAATTTCATTTCAGCGTACATTTGAGCTAAAAGTTGAGCAGTTTTTGATGCATAATCATCAAACTTTGGGCCATTTACAATTTCTCTAGAGTTTATAACATTTAGGATAAGTGCCAACCTTTTTATAATATTATTGTCGACACCAGTAATTTGGGCTGTTACTTCATCATTTTCAAAAATGATCCGGACATATTACCATCGTAAGTATTTCCATACCACTGCTTTGGACAATCTAGCTTCTTAAGAAATTCATTTTGTATAATTTTTTTTCGAAATAGCTTTTCTTTTGGTCTTGCGTTCTTATCAAAACATTCTCCTTCTCGCAAAATTGTATACGCTAGTTTTAAAATAATCTCCATGCACCTAATTCTGGCATGTAATGGAGAAAAGCCATATTCATAGTTTTGCTCATCACTTGAATCATCACAAATTTGAATGTCTTTCTGTGACTTTTTGCAAACTGCAAACTTCAAAGTTGACGAGGTATCTGTTATTACATTTAAGACTTTGCCATCAATCATTGTAAGAATCATAATCAATCAAAACAGTTTTTCCATTCTTCATTTCAAGAACAGAAGGTTTTAGTTCAGAAATTTGCTTTTTATATCGTTTACTGTATATTTGATTATTTCTGAAGACACATTTGCATATTGAAAAGGTATTGGACTGCAGAAATGAACTGATGATGGGCGAGGATTTTTCCAATGCTTAGAGATTTCACTTCTCAGTCGTAAAGGAACTACGGAAGTCATAAACATATTTGCATCTGTAATAGTTATGTCATTTGTCGATATTGTTTGTTTGTAAGCACTTTAACCGGATGATCCATCACATCCCCACTTATTTATCAATGTAAGCCTATCTGGAAGTAATACTGCTTCCTCTTCAGGCAAACTTTGAATAAGGCATTTGGCTATATGATCCATTAAGTCTTGCAGTTTAACCTCTACTGATATTTCAGTAACCTTTACATTTGATGGCACTGCTTCTTTTTTGGCAGGTGTAACCTTTTTTTATACAGGAAGAATATTCACATTACGATTCTTTAAAGGGCTTCGTAAAATAGAATATTTTTCCATTGACAATCCCAAGTCCATAAACAACGCTAAGGCTTCTTCTATGCTATACTTTGTGGGTAACTTATTTGTTGTCTTCAATCATATGCAATCGCAAGGGGATTGCACTCCCTACTACTTTTGTAATGTCAGACCTTGCCTTTTCTTGGTCTTTCGCGTACTTAATGGATAACGCTTCGGACAGATGAGCGGTAAATATTGCTTCTGTAACACCCTGAAGCTTCCGTTTTCTTGTGTTTGACGAACACTCTTCCACAGACTTTCCTGGTCTTCCTCTGGTGTGGTCAGTAGATGTATGGGCTTTTTCGAAGATTTTGAAAGTTGTGAATTAATTAAGCCAGGTTAAATGCCTTTTCATAAAGATTTCCTTTGTACGATTGGGGGCTTTCCATTTTGTCTTAATATTCATGAAAATGGCGAAGTTTTCTTAGGTATTAACTAAGAATGTTATGTTAAAGCATTTATTTCTTTCATAACATCCAAAATTTTGTCTTCCGAGCTTCTAAATAAATGAAACAATTTAAAAACTTGTAAAGACATTATTGCACTTCACTCTTTTTTTACTTTTTACCAAAATATTCTGTGATCTCTTATTGAGTCAATATATATTGTCATCAGCATACTAATACTAGGCATAAAAGTTCCTATTTACTTTTTTATTTTTTATTTTAGTACGCTAAAAAAGAGTACAGGTAGCGCTAGCGAATATTCGTTGTTTTAAATTTTTAAGTGCAAATTTTTTATTATGTTAACTTAATTTTTTGGCCTGTCATCAGGTCAAAAGTTTCTAATTGTTGCAAAATACATACACTGTAAATTTACGACATTTAAAAAATAATCCAGGTAGAGCAACCAATTATTTTTTATTTTTTTTTATTTTTGAGTGTACATATCTTATTATATTGAATTCATTAACAGAATTTGAACACTGAAAATTTTGGGCAGCTTAAAAATAATTCAGGTAACGCAAGCGAATTTATTATTGTGCTGAATTCATTAAAAAAATTTTGATGATCATTGCCTTCCAGAATTTGTTGTTTTTATTATTGCCAATACATAAAAATTAAAAGACATTAACAATCTTCTTAAAAACTCTTCGCCATCCTATCAAAATAAAATATGAAAAAAGTAAAAATTTGTGTTTTCAAGCACCAAAAAAAAAAATCGTGAAAAATAATAGTTGGTATTTTATAATCTTTACAATAAACCATATAACTTTAAAATCGATTAATTTTTCACTGAGTTATGGCAAAACACGTCTACCCATCTATCCAGTATATGTCAAGATATTTTTACAACTTTATGGTTGTTGCGTGCAGACTGGCAAGTAAATATATGCAGCCAAGTTCACTTTGACTAGTTAGAGCATTGTATTAGTGAGCCATTTTAGTTAATACCCAAGTAAACATATTTAAACACTTTTAGTTCTATTCAAACAAAGTAGGAAGAAACTACCAAAATATAGTATATTTGAAAAACTGAGACTGCAGAAAAAGCAAATGACCAAACAACATCATTTTGAAAAATATCTTTAAAACAACATCCAAAGCAATATACTCGGTTAACTACTTTGCCTACAGTTTGATTTGAAAGAGGATATTTTTCTAAAAAAATTTTCGCCTTTTGCTAAAAGCTAAAAAAATTCTAACTTTGCGGAGGTCTATCATACGATTATTGATTCTTAATCTGTGAGAAATCCTCTATTATATACATTCACTGACTTTACTGAAAGCTTCTTTCAAATTTTTGATTTTTGCCACGCTGTTTGGGAAAAAGTCCACTATTCTGTTTTGTTAGAAACTAAAAAGTTATTCTCCTCGTTTTTTGCATATCTGTTTATTTTTTACGATATTTTGTTTTAGAAATTATACCTGTTGTCTTTTTGGCGCCCGAGTTTTACTAGAAGAGGATTCTGAGATGCTCTAGAATCTAGCCTTCTAAACCACTGTATCTGACGTAGTATGTCAATGTACGTTATTTCTCTGTCAACTGATTTCTTTCTCGATTTCTGTAGAAACTAATGAATCGGCTTTTGTATTGCAACTAGATCTTTCATTGCTTTTGGCTCCGAATTTTATGAGATTAAAATGATGGAGTGAGGTTTTCTCCTACATGCATTTTACACCATTGCAACGTAAGTCAAAATGCATTCTATTTCAGCTGATATTCTATTCCTGTACTGTACGATTCCATACGAGTTTCTACTGTTATTTTGAGTAACTTATAAGTCATTATCATTGTTTTTGCAAACCACCTATTTAACATATATTATTTTTTACGGATTTTTGTTGCAGCAAATGGGCTGTTAAATCTTTCTGGCGAATTAGGTTTCCGCTTTCTTCGAAAGAACTTATGAGTCATTAATGTAGTTTTTGGGAATCTTTTGGGGTTATTCTTTATTTGATGCTCAAGTTTATGTATATTCGTATAATAAAGAATATTCCGAAATTCAACTGAGTCTTTAATTATATTGCATACATTCTACAACTTTTTATTTTGATACTGTAATAATTACGTCTGGACAGTTTTTTCTCAATTTTCTTTTTCTAAGGTTCTAAGGATCTTTACTGTTCTATTCATAAGCTAATCTAAGCTAACATTATTTACTTTCTGCCGCTTTTTTGTTCCTGCAAATGGGCATTTCTTTCCTCTTCGCGGCCAAGTTTTCATAGATTCTATTAATAGAGTATTAGACTCCGTTCATAATTTCTCAGGGCCCAGCGGCTTTTTGCTCCTGAAACTCAGTTATTCTTTCTTCTAGGCGCCCGATTTTAGATCGATTAGAGTAATCGAAGATTCGGTTCTCCGTAATCGAAGATACGGTTCTCCGCTCACTCTTCATATGCTTCGGCGGCTTTTTGTTCCTGAAACATATTTTTTCCTTCTTTTAGACGCCAGAGTTTTAGTATATTTGAGAAATAGATGATTTATGCAGAAACATACAAGCCAAGTAAATTTATGTCGCATAATTTTATACCTGCTCTTTTATACTAAAAATTTTTAAATTAATTGATCGAATAAATTAAGCGAGTCACTTTAAAAATGCATGAAATTAATTGAATACTTTAAACTTTTTTTTTGTTACTCGGTTTTAGTAAAACTTTTTTTATTCTATTCGTTTTTGGGAAACTTCATTCACCATTTATCTATTTTAGCTGATTTTTTTTCTTGAAATTGAGTTTTGGTTGATTTTATTCCGATTCTAAGAAGTCATTCTACTATATTTTTGAAATTTCTGCTCTAACACTCATCTGCGGTTGTTTTTTTGTCCTGAAACGACATCTTTATATCTTTTAGGAGTCCGAGTTTTTTTAGATTTGATTACTAGAAAATTCGATTTACAAACTTTTAAGTTATTTTATTAGATTTTGTAAGTTATTTTATTTTCTGTTTTCAACGACTTTTTTTCTAAAACTGATTCAACTTTTCTTTTAGAAAATTCGAATTAGAAACTTATATGTTATTTTATACGTTTTTAGAAAACTCCGTTATTTGCGTTCGGCGGCTTTTTGTTTCTGAAACTGAAGATTTCTTTGTTTTAGGTGCTCAGTTTTGGAATATTATAGTGATCGAAGATTTGATTCAGATTTTCGATCTAGGAAAATTCCGATATACATTCATTTAAGTTGGGCGGATTTTTTGTCACGAAACTTAAACTTTTTTTCTTTTAGCCACCCGAAGGGTCTCTGATTCTTTTGCCTGTATTCTACACCATTTTCTTGGGTTTTGGTGTTGTCTGTTGTAAAGCTGTTAATTTTTCGCATAAAGTCGGTATTAAATATTCTCAGACTTCCAAAGCTATTACAGACGTTATGTTCTTTATTTAATTACGTGAACTATTAAATTCTACAATTTAAAGATTTTTAGTGAAAAAAAAAAAAAATAAAATTTACTCAAATGATTCGTTACATGTATTGCATGTTTACTTGCTCTTTGCTAACGATAAATTTTTCACATAAATCTAAAGTGATTTGTATTTGTCAGAGATTTCTAAAATATATAAAATAAAAACTGTTAAATATACAACAATAATAGAAAATTCTAAACTTTAGATGTTCGTAAACAGAAACAAGTAAAAAAAAACATACAAAAAATTTATACAATTATGCAATGCAATTGCAATGGAGTCAGAAACTAAAAAGAAAACAAACAAATTCAACCATAAAGTCTGCAACAGACGCAGACATAAACAATGGCAACAAAAATATAACCACATACAGACAAAATAAACACATACAGACATACGAGTATTCACACACAACATTGAGAGATAAATTGTAAGAACTGTTAGATGTTTGTACATACATATGCATATAAAATATATACATACATGTAAAACAAACATTTAGAGTTTATAAATACGTTTTTTTTTTTGTTTAGAATTTTTAAAGAGGAATCGGAAATGCTGCATGATTTTGCAAATGTGACACAACAATAGTACCAGCAACAACAAACTAACTCAACTAGAAAGAAACTAATGTTGTAACAGCATACAAGTGACACCTTTTAACAGCAACAGCAAAAAAAAAAACAACAAGAACAACATCATCAACAACAATTATTTACAAGTATTTTATGACCATTTCTCTGTTCTAAATAAATAGATCTCGTTTTTAAATATATGATATTTAATATTAAACTGATTCGAATTAAATGTTTTTGAAAATAAGTATTTTAGTTAAAATAAAATAACACAGACCCTGTTTCCAGGGTTTTTAAATATTTGACGTATTTAATCCGAATATGAACTTCTGCGTAATATAAGTTATTCGCGAAATCCGAAAAAAAAGTTTATAATACGAGGGTGAGTCAAAAAGTGTCTAGAAATCATACAAGCAGCACTGATAATTTAATATAAAATATGTAGGTTTCCGAAAAATGTCAAGTTTCAAAAGACATCTTGCAAATTTTTAGGCATTGGGTTATTTTTAAAGACTCGATTAGTTGAAAAAAAAAAAAATGGAAAAGAAATGAATCGGCGGCAAAAGATTCAAGTGGAATGAGGACTTTCCGAAGTTTTATTTTGCGAAGGGCTTAAAAAAGTAAGAGAACCACTGGATGAAAATCTTAAAATGAGAAACTAGCTCATCTCAGCGATATACGAAGGCGGATCAATAAGTCCGTGACTTTTCGAACTACCCTAGCAGTTATATGAAATGCAACACCGCTCCCATCAATTACCAGCTGTTGATAGACTACGTTTAATAGCTGTTCAAAACATACAACCTTGTGGTTTTTTTTTTAAGGAAAAAAGTGAATTTCGAGTGCTCATTATACATTATTTTTTGCAACAAAAAAAAAAAAAAACAGTCAATCAAACCAAGGAAAAGCTTAATAAATACTATGGGGATTCTGCACCATCGATTTCAATGGTAAAAAAAAGTGGTTTACTGACTTTCGTTGTGGTCAATTAAGACAATCTATCTTTTAATGGGAGCGATTTAATTTAAAAATTAAATAAATTATCGATTATTTTAAAAATTTTGCTAAGTATTCGAATGAATTAAAATTTGAGTAAAACGAATAATTTGACAGCCGTCCGTTAAGGGATTTTATTTAAAAATTCGACTTGAAAACAAATTAAATTAATTGAATAATTAAAAAAATTTTTTAATTACCCGGACAAATTTAAACTTATTTGATTAAAGCTAATAATTTAAATGTAGCACGTTTTAGTGATATAATTTAAGATCTTATGAAACAAAACAAATAATATAATTTTGTTTAAATTATTCGAATAAATTTTTTCAAGTAAATCGAAAAATTTTAAACTTAACCGTTTAAAAATTAAAAATTTATAAAGTTTATTTAGTAATTGAAGCGATTCAATTTCATAATAAATGGAATAATTCGTGTGATATATATTTTTGGTGATATAATTTAAAAACTTTTGAAATTAATCGAACAATTTCCAAATTTTTTAATTATTCGAATAAATTAAAATTCATTGCCGTGAATATCGCCCTTTTAGTGACTTAATTTAACTGGAGAAAAATCAATGGAAAATTAATGAATAATCTATTAATATTAAAATTTTGCTAATTATTCGAATAAAATAAAATTCGAGTAAAACGAAGAAGTTAAAAGCTGTCGATTAAGACGATTAAGTTTGATCGATAAATTGAAGCGATTTGACTTCAAAAATTTAAAATTTTTATAACTTATTCGAGTAAACCGCTATAATTTAGAAACTTATAAAACTAATCGAATAATTCAAGATTTTTGTAATTATTCTAATAAATTTTAAATGGAGAATTAGAAACTTGCCCGTTTATAAAGTAATAATAATCGATTAATTGAAACGATTCAATTTAAAAATTAATTATATTAATCGAATAAATATTTTTTTTTCAACAATCAGTGTAATTTGGAACTTACCGTTTATACAATTAGATTAAAAAATTAATGAAATTAATCGAATACTTTCATATATTTTGATTATGTTAAAATTTAACCAATTAAGTGGTATAATGTAAAAACTTATGAAACTAATTGAATAATTAATTTTTTTTTTAATTATTCAAATAAATTTTAAGTCAAAATTATAAACCTGCCCGTTTAAGTGATAAAATTTAAAAATTTACAAAAGTAATTCAATAATTGAATCGAAAACTTAAAAATGAAATAAATTGATCAATAATTTATTCCAGTAATTCGAAAAATTATAAATGACAGTTGAAGCTATAAATTTAAAAATTTACATAATTAATGGTATAATTGAAACGATTAAAAATCAATAAAATTAATCAAATAATTAAATTTTTTTTAATAATCTGAATAATTTGAAACTAGCCCGATTATGCAATTAGATTTAAAAATTAATGAAATTATTCGAATATTTTGCAAAATTTTTAATATATCGAATAAATTAAAATTTAGTCAAGCAATTAAATTTAAAAACTAATAAAATGAAACGGGTAATTTAAAAATTTTTGTTAATTATGCGAATAAATTATAGTTTACTCGATTAAAACGGTAAACTTAATATTCTTTGGATGTAACAATAAGAACACAAAAATGTCTATTTTATGTATTTTTTTTTTTTTTTTTTGATAATTTTTTGATAAAAAAATATATGAATATATGAATTAACAAACAAACTATCTACTGCTTTGGTTACTGATGAGGGTTGGTGACTCTTCCCGAAACAGCTGTATAACCAGAATATAGATCAATTTTTCAAACAAATGTGTCAATGTTTTTTACTTTATTTTAAACTCAATCATTAAAGTGATAAAGAACAATACAATATTTTTATTTTAATATTTGTAAAAATAGAATATAACAAATAAAAAACAAATTAATTTATAATATAAATATAAATAGAGATCGTGGGACTAGATCCTGATATTTTTTTAGGAAAACTAGGAATTTTGGTAAAAATGTGTATTCGTGTTTATTTATTACTTATAAAATATAATAATTTCAATAGATTTTAATTTGTTTAAGTCAATATTAATTTATTCCATACACTCGTATTTACTATTCGATTAAATACCAAATAACATATACTATATTATAGTATTAATTAGTTGTTAAATTCTTAATAATAATGAATTTAATTTGAAATATAATTAAAAACCAAACAATTATTCGTACTGATTTGTGTTATTATTTTTTTAACTCGTTCTAAGCCATCAGTTTTTTCAGCTGAGAATAATTAATTAACAAATCTTAAGCTAGTTCTGATTTTTAAAATATTACTTTTAATGGAGTTAAACTAGTTAAGTACTTATACAACAGTAAAAAAAGAAAAACAAAATAATAATTCGTCAGACACCTCCTACACGACACCTCTAAAAAAATAACATTAAAGGCCAGTTTACACTATCACACTTTATAATCCGACCTGTGAGGAAGTCGAGCATTATGAAAAAGTCGTATCATTTAAAAAGCTTATGTTATGAAATAGACAGTCCGTAGGATTTTATTTTCGAAGTCCGATAGTTTTTGAAACATTTCTAAAAACTTGCCATTTTCATCGGACCAGAGTTCTTCTTTGGTAATATTAAAAAACAAGGTAAACAAAAACAAAGAAAGTGTAAATAAAATATAAATTTCAAAATAAATTTGCTTGTTATTCTAAACAGCTGTTTTCATATGACTTGAGTGTGATGATGTAAATGGCCTAAGTAGCAGAAATAATGTCGATACGACGTTATGACAGTCCGATGAGTTTCATCGGATTTTTATTTCGAAAAATCATACGACTGAGTGGTATCGTGTAAATAGGCCTTAATTTGGATTTTATAAATATTTCTAATAAATCTTTGAAAAGTCTATGTATGTATATGCAGAAGACTAATTTTTTAATACAAGAACACCCAAAAATTTAGTTTAAAACAAGTAAGAAAATTATAGTCGACTATACGATACCTTAGAGACCCTATCGCTTCGGTCCTACTAATTGTATATAGAAAATAAGCATAAACCAAATTTGAGTGTTATTGTTATAATTTGTTTGGCTGCTGATATGAAAAAGTTAATATCGGGTACTATATTTGTATGGGGACTAGGTAGAAAAATAGACCGATCCTGGCCATATTTATTAAAGTAACTTATATTTAAAAAAAAAAATGTATACAAACCAAATTTGAAAAAAATCTGTGCAATATTTTTGTTTTTGATAGACTTAAGTGAAGATCGGGAAGCAGCTCTAAATGGGGCCTATGACTAAGAAATGTCATATAGGGATTATTTTTGGACTACTGATTATTGGATATAATTAACACAAACAAACCCAATTTAACTGAGATCTATATGATAATTTGGATCTTATGGCAATTTATGTCGATTTCATAGGGGTCATTTGTATGCGGACTAGGTCTGAACATGGACCGAATTTCACCAACTTCAATAGCGTTTATCCAAATTTTATCAAAATATATTCATATTTGCGACCTGTAGTTTGATTACAAGGTTTACATGGACACACAGACGGACAGACGGACGGACGGACATCGTTAAATCGAATCAGATAGTGATTCTGATTCGATCGGTATAATTAAAGATGGGTCTAGGTCAAATATTTTTGGTGGCTACAAACAGCAGCACAAAGTCATTATAACCAAACCACATTGTGGTATAGGGTATAAAAACATGAAAAGCAAAACACATTTGCTTTTATATTTCAAAATTGAAATACTTTCACGAACAGGAATTTCATATTTAAAAGTTTAAAAAAGCATTTGAAATACTTTTCTTTACATTTCAGATCTTTTAATTCTGAATTTAAATCTTCGTTTTCTTTTTTGATTAAGAAAATTACCAAATATCTCTAAGTATTTCTAAAAATTCTTGATTAACGAAAAAAAAGGTATGAACAAAAACTAAATTAATTTAAATATCTTAATTAACAAAGAAAGCAAACAAATCGCCAAATTTAGCAAGTATTGTGGCAATGACATATATGAGCACAAACTCGTTATACCCTGACCAAATAGTGTTGTAGGGGATAAATTAATTGTCTTTGCAAAAAATATGCTTATATTTACTTATTATTCATGAGTCCATAAACGTTTGCGCGCATTTATTAAAATACTGGTTTCTATTAGTACTCGAGTGGTCATAAAATTTATAGGTACAGACATAAACAGGGTCATGAAATAATATGTGTTAGAAACAATGAAACAATTTTTCTTATGGAAAAAATATTTTTTAAAATACTGGTTTCTATTAGTACTCGAGTGGTCATAAAATTTATAGCTACAGGCATAAACAGGGTCATGAAATAATATGTGTTAGAAACAATGAAACAATTTTTCTTATGGAAAAAAATATATTTTTAATATTTTGACAGAAAAATTATCGATTAACTTAAACTTGTTTAATATATATAAAGTAGCTAAATAAATGGCGAATGTTTAAAAAGTAGCTTCTTTTAAAAAACATAGCTTTTCTTTAAAAATTACCCTTTCTTAAAAAATAATTTTTCTAAAAAAGATACGTTTTCTTTAAAAAAAGTAATTTTCTTTAAAAACCACTTGTTCTTAAAAAGTAAATTAAAAAAGTAAGTTTTCTTACAAAAGTTCATTTTCTTGAAAACGTATATTTCCTTAAAAAAGGACATTTTCTTAGAAAAAGTACCTTTCTTAAAAGGGTACCTTTTCTGAATAAGTAAATTTTATTAAAAAAATTAGCTTTTTTTTTGAAAAGCACCTTTTCATAAAAAGCTCTCTATTTTAAAAAGATGCCGTTTCTTAAAAAGTACTTTTTCTTAAAAACGTGTCTTCTTCAAAGCGTATCTTTTCTTAAAAAGCACACTTTTGTTAAAAAAGCACATTTTCTTAAAAAGTATATTTTCTTAAAAGAGTACCTTTTCTTAAAAAATGTCTTTTCAAAAATAAAATCTTTTGATTTTAAAAAGTATCTTTTTTTAAAATAACCTTTTCGTTAAAAATAATCTTTTCTTAAAAAAAGTTAAGTTCCTAAAAAAAGTACCTTTCCTGCAAAAAGTATATTTCTAAATAAATTATTTTTCTTAATAGAGTAAATTTTCCTACAGACGTACCTTTTCTTAAAATATTACTTTTATTTGGAAAAGTACCTTTTCTTAAAAAATTACCTTGTCTTAAAAAAGTAATTGTTCGTAAAAAAAATACTTTTTCTTAAAAAGTACATTTTCTTAAAAAAGTAAATTTTCTTAAAAAAATAAGTTTTTCTACAGAAGTTCCTTTTCTTAAAAAAATACATTTGCTTGGAAAAGTACCTTTTCGTAAAAAAATTACTTTTTCTAAGAAAGTAACTTTTCTTAAAAAATTACCTTTTCTTATAAAATTACATTTTTTTAATAAGTACCTTTTCTTAAAAAAAGTAAAATTTGTAAAAAAAAATTTTTCTTAAAAAGTATATTTTCTTAAAAAGTTAAGGTACTCTTTAAGAAAAGTAAAAGTTAATTTAAATAAAAATTACTTTTTGTTGGATTACTTTAAATGAAACCACCGTTAGCTTCTGTCCAATAGTGTACTTTCGTTTATGCCGATTCATTGGGAATTAAACTATTATAGCTTAAGCTATTGCACAAGTTTGAAATCATTTTCTGAACAGTTGCAAAAATGTTCACATTTTACAAACATCACAGCAAAGCTAGTAAGAATTTTCAAAAAATACAATGGAATTACTTAAGTAAGAATAAATTATAAAGAAATGTAGTGTGTTTGGAAATTCTAATAGATTAACAAATTTTGCAGATTAAAATCTTCAAATTCAACTGAATACAATGATACCTCACATTATAATAAAATCAAAGAGGAATTATGTCTGTGGGTAATTTTAGCTGTAATCGTTATTATTTTAATGGTCATACTTGTGTTCTTATTACGAAAATTTATCGAAGGCCCCATATATAGAAAGTGTAATCGTTTGGAGGGTAAAGTGGTGATAATAACTGGCTGCAATCGGGGCTTAGGCAAAGAAACTGCTTGGGAAATGGCTCGCAGAGGCGCCCGAGTTTATATGGCTTGCAGAAATTTCGAAAAATGTGAAGAAGCCAGAAGAGAAATTATAAAGGCCACCAAAAATCCCCATGTATTTAATCGGTCATTGGATTTGTCTTCTTTGGAGTCGGTTAGACTATTTGTGAAAAAATTTTTAGCAGAAGAAGAAAGGTTGGATGTGTTAATCAATAATGCAGCGATGATAAATAAAACTAGGAAATTATCTACTGATGGCTATGAAATGCATTTCGCTATTAATCATTTGGCTCACTTTCTGCTCACCTATCTGTTATTGGATTGTCTTAAGGCATCTGCACCATCCCGAATAGTGGTAGTAACTGGCTCAAACTGTAGTTGGTCTAGCTTAAAGAAGCAGGATTTACAAAGTGAAAAATCATATTTTTGGCCATTGGCTTTTTTACAAAGTAAATTTTGCAATACTTTATTTGCTCTCCACTTGGCTGAGATCTTGAAGGATACCAGGGTTACCGTAAATTGTCTATATCCCGGTCTGGTGTGCACTGATTTATTATTTGATAATATCTGGGGTTTATTTCATCCATTCATACGGTTCTTTAGCAAAAGTGTTCGAGCAGGAGCTCAAACGTCTATATATTTAGCTTTAGATCCAGAAGTGGAAAATTGTACAGGTGGTTATTATACAAGAATGAAAAAATCACATATACTGCCTTGGGTGAAAAATCTGGAGTTGGCCCAATGGTTGTGGCAGCAAAGTTTACAAATGGTGGATCTTAAAGCTGTTTAAAGTGATAATAAAAAAAAAACTCATAATTTCTCATTTCTTTGTATGGATAACAAGACAAAAGAATGCTCTACAAAAGACATTAACTTCTAACGAAATGAAGGCTAATCACAGGCTGAAGATAAAACTAGATGAACTAATTTTTTTATAAGCAACAAAATATGAAACAATGTCTGCCTGAATTTTAAGTGGAAACAATTTTGTATTTATTGAGGCAAGAAAATTTTTATGGTTTTACTATTTAAACTATATCTCGATTAGAATTAACCATTTGTTTTATTAAAGATATGAATATATAGATAATACAAGAGACAACAATTAATGGAAACACTGTTTTAAAATCAAATTAGCATTTTATGGGCAATTGGCAGAAATATGCAGAAAATTAAATTACTTTTTACGAAATTAAAAAAAAATTAATTAATTTAAAAACGTCAAATATTTTATTGTTTCTCATGAATAGCGAACTGTAGTTTTAAGTAATTTTACAAAAGTACCAAGCTCAACTTTGTTAATTTTCCTTTCTTATTAAAAATAATTGTTTATTTCTAATTCGAGATATAAAGGAAACAGTAAAAGAACGTCTGAAAAAATAATATAAAATTTATAAAAAATATAAATTTTTTTTGTTTCAATTATAACATTTTCCAGCAGAGCAGGCTACAAGCATATAAAGTTTAATAGCACTTTAAGTGCACTTTGGTTGTTGTCTAGTGTTATTTGTTGTTATCCAGCATAAAAAAATAAATTAAAAAATTCCTCGTTTTTCCTCTCCCTAAAGCAGGCCTGGACGGTCTACTAGTGGCCCGCGAAGCTATTACGTATATACCGATTACGCATTCGTTCAAAAAATGTTTTTCTAGAGAATAAAATAGGTGCCATGAAATTTTATAATTTGTATATGGAATGTTTTAGATGACCTACTACGTATTGATTTAAAAATCAAAAAAAAAAACGAAATTTTCTTTGTAAAATTACTGTAGAGCTATAAAAAGTTTTTGAATTCAGTTAAAAATTTTAGTTCAGTATTTAACTTCAAAGTGAACGGTTCGATTATATTTTTACTTAAAGTGGGTAACGGTGAAAAGGGTGCAAGCAATAACGCCCGCAGGCGTTATAGCACTTCTCATAGTCTTATAATGCCTGCGGGCACCTCGCGGATTTCATTGCACTTTTTGTAGACTTTATAGCACTTCTGAAAATGCAATAACGCCTGCCGAATTTTATTTTGCAAAGATTAAAAATAGAAATATGATGTTGATTTTATTGAAAAAATTAGCAAAATATGAACTCTGAAATATCAAAAAAAGAAGTAAAAATGGAAAAAAAATTAACAGTCGTATATAGTTCTGACGTGATAACGTTATAAATACAAAATATATGAAAAAAATAGTAAACTACTGAAAAATATTGCAGTACACTTCAACTATTTGTCTGCAATATGGGCAGACCAATAGAGAATTTTTCTTCTGAGTATTTTCTTTTAGTTTTTGGAAGCATTCAAAACACATTTTGAAGTGGTTGCATGGTTGCATGATTGCAGCACTATTTCTCTAGGTCTATCGATGCAAATGATACATTTGACAACATCGATCATTTGACTATATTGGAATCCATCGCCACAATCTTCTTCAGAACTCACTAAATCTTCGTCTTCAAACTTGCAGTCAAAATGAGACAAATCGTTTTTTTTTTTGTGAGTCAGGCTATTAAAAAATTCCTCCAGGGAAATCTCGCTTTCACCTAACTTTTTGGACAATGCACGAAGACGTTGTTCCTTCACTCGCTGCTTTCTTCTTTTTTCCGTAAGGGCGTTTAAATCACCGTCAATTGCGTTGTCCAAGACAGTTGTAGTAGCAAAATCATCTTCGCGTATGACCTCCAAATATTTATGGAATCTTCCATGCTTTTGCAGCTTTCTAGCAAATGAAGCATTGAATGACTCTAATGAGCTCGTTGTTTTTATGCTTTGGCGGTGCACAGAAAAAACTTTCGGCGTAGTTTAAAAAAAGCAAACAATTGCGTGATTAATTAAATGAGAATGCACAAATGGCAAGAAAATAAAAACATAGAGTGTTGATTGGAAAAATTTGTACTCCAAATTTTCATTTTATTAAAGAAGAAAAAATTAGCACCGCAAGCGAAAATAAGGAGTTAAAAATTGCGCGATTTTACTTTTTGGGAAGCTCCTTCAATAGTGCTTTTAAGCTGGTGAAGGTCTCCTCGATTTGCATTGGTGAAACTAATGGTAAGTTTGCAAATATTGCATACCATTTATAACAATTGGGATTCTTTTTAAGCATTGCTCCAAATGATTTTATTTTTAAACAGTTGCGCCTCAACGCCCGGCAGTAGTGGAACCAGCATCTATTCACGATTGCTGTCGGGTAAACAGCATTCAACGCATTACGAAGGGCTAGTTCGTAGTCAGTTGTAAGACTGGAAGCATTCATTGCAAAAAAGTTGCTGTTGATGAATGCAAACACATGCTGATAAGCCTCTCTTGTTTTCCTCGTCATCAGTATATAAATAAACGGAAAAGTCCGTGAGAAAAACGTTTATATTTTTAAAAATTCTAAAACTAAATTTTCTTACATGGTTTTTAAAATGATAATGGACAACTATCAATTGCTTGTATCCGCATGACGGCACAGTATCAAAAGTTCCATCTATTGAATAATGGCGTTCACTTGACTTTTTTTTTTTTTGTATAATGTCGACAATGCTTGGTGATAAGAAAATGGAGTACGCAAAGTTTTCTTCCATTATTGTTGCCCGATAAAAGGTTGCTCATTGTACGCCGATATCCCATACTTGTCCATGAACATTTGATTTTCAAACAGCATCCTGAACTTGATCGGAGTGGTTGGGTTTTTACGCATGCCTTCGGTTCGAATTTGAAATAACTGCTTCCTTATCTTTGGAAAATACACGAAAGCTGCAGCGCCGCTATCTTTTCGGCATTCCTCATCAAAAATTTCTCGAACACGTTTTCTTTTAAGACTTTTTGTTACACACTCTGTCTTCAAATTGTTAATTAATTTTAACTTCTTAATAATATCTTCCGGAGCAGCATGATTGGGTTTATACTCTAAGCTCAGTTGTGTACAAACACCGTCCTCCGTTACATTTACGGTAAAATTACAATCGTTCATATAATACACGTAATGCGTGCCTTTTTTATGATAATTATTTAATTTGAACAATTGTCTTTGAGTTGTCAATAGCAATGATTTTGAATTTCTCCGAAAACCAGCAACAAATTCATATAACGGTAG
Organism: Cordilura impudica; assembly: GCA_963682025.1. Classification (NCBI taxonomy): domain Eukaryota; kingdom Metazoa; phylum Arthropoda; class Insecta; order Diptera; family Scathophagidae; genus Cordilura; species Cordilura impudica. The sequence continues at coordinate 195,506,428 of OY821520.1, read as the reverse complement.
TGCATACCTTTGATTTGATGCATTTTTTAAGAATTATTTTATAAGAAATATTAGGCGCTATCGCATTTCTCATAGTGTTATAACGCCTGCGGGCGTTAATGCATTTTTCTCAGTGGCGTTATCACGCCCATGGGCGTTATGTCACTATGGCGTTATTGCATGCACCCGGTGAAAAATCTCAAAAAAGAAAAATTATACTACTTCAATTCGGATTTGGAAGAAGAGTTTTCCTCAATGATGATAAAATTTAAATACATGTGCATAATGTCACACGAGTTTTGCGCTTTCAAAAAGAATAAATGTTGAAAGACATTTTAATATCATGCATGATAGTTATGACGCTGATTATCCTTTTAAGAATGAAGTTGACCAACGAAAACTAGAATCATTGAAGACACAAATAGCTGAACAACAGTCATTTTTTATAAAACCTCTACGTCAATTTAAGGCAGCAATGGAGGCATCTTACCGAATTACGCATCTATTAGAAAAGCATAAGAAACCTTTAACGGACGGAGATATTATAAAACAAGCATTTCTAGATGAAAGCGAAGCATTGTTTTAATTATTAAAATAAGAGTCAAATAATTTCTGCAATCAAAGATATGACTCTTTCTCGGAGAACTGTCACTCGTCGCATCGATGTGTCAAACACTAATTTAATTGACCAACTAACTCAGGATATCAATAGCTGGCTTAATTTTTTTGGAGTAATAATCAAACGCATACATAAAACACATATTTAAGCCTCAAATAAAAAACTATACAATGCTCTGTGTGTGTTTATTATAAATATCAAAAGGCCTGTGTTTAATTGTGAATTGGCAAAAATTGATTAGCATACCTTTTAGGCTCTTGTAAAATTAGTTATTAACAAACCCATCCACAAATATTTATAATGAAATTTAATAAATTTTATTAAAAAATTCATAGTTTAATGAAATTTATTTAAATATTCATATATCTTTTATATGTACTAGCAGATTCCAGCGCTGGAAATTCGAGTGTTATTTCTATGCAGCTTTATTTTTCTACTTAGCCAATTCACAAACCAGCACTTTTATGGCTTATTATTATTGTGAATGAAGATAACAAGCTCATTAACAAACACATTACCAAATTTAATAAAACACACATAGCATATGTATAATTTTATGTATGTGCTACGAGTAGTAGCAACTTTTAATGCAATTTACTCAAAATAATGGAAAAAATTTAAAAATCTGTAAATCTACAAAACGGCTAAAAAGAAATACCTTTCAAATAATATACGTTTGGTCAAAATCGAGATAAAACGGTAGAACAAAACATCGGTCACAAGAAATCGCCTAGCCTATTTATATTATAGATATAGATTAAAACAAGTAAGAAAATTATAGTCGGTCTAGACCGACTATACGATACCCTATACCATGCGTTTAGAGACCCTATCTTTCAGGCCCAACTAACTAGGTATAAAAAATAAGCATAAACCAAATTTGAGTGGGATTTTTATTAATTTTTTCGGCTGCAGATATGAAAAAGTTCATATCGGATGCTATATCTATATGGGGACTAGGCCCAAAAATGTACCGATCCTGACCATGTTTGGTAAAGTCTCTTGTATTTTGCAAAAATATATACAAACAAAATCTGAGAAGAATCAAATTTCATCAAAATATATTCATATTTGCGACCTGCAGTTTGATTACAAACTTTACATGGACACACGGACGGACGACATCGCTAAATCGACTCAGAAAGTGATTCTGAGCCGATCGGTATAATAAAAGATGGGTCTAGGTCAAATACTTTTGGTAGTTACAAACAGCAGCACAAAGTCATTATACCCAAACCACATAGTGGTATAGGGTATAAAAACATTGAAAGAAAAACATTTAATGAAAATTAAAATAACGTTTATATCATGCCGATGTGCGTTAGCTAAGTAGAGCTATGTTTTTAGAGAGATTCAGGAACCTATTGGATGAGTAAAGACTCAAGAGATTAAATTTATGCTGAACTTAGTGATCATAACTGGTTGATGGGTTTAGCTTTCATTGTGGATATAACTAAACACGTGAAGGAGGTAAATTTTAAGATGCAAGGAAAAACAAATCAATAATTGTAATAATTGTTTTCAAAATAAATTAAAACTATTACTAGAGGACCCTTGCTGCTCCGCAGCATTATATTATATTATATTAATTTTTATAATATAATACCAAAATTTGCCAAGAGAAGTTAACGTACAGTAATGCCAAAATATGCCAAGAGAAGTTAACGTACAGTAAAAGTAAAGTTGATTCTCCACGCATAACTTTCCTCAAACCCAACGAATTTAAGCAGTTAATAGCTCAAAAGAAGGAGCTTGATCCACTGAGTGTTCTTAGACCTATATAAACAGCCTACGTTAATTAGAACTCTAGTTATAGAGGTTTGAGAGAAGAAAAATATTGAAAAAAATCTGGAATGCAAATTCTTTTAATATATAAGATTATCTCAGATGAAGGAGAATTATTTGAAAAATTTTGTAAATCTGTCAAATGAAGTTCTGAAAACTGGAATAGCAATGGACAAAAATAAGTATTGCGAGAATATATTAGCCCTTTCCTCTGAATTTGAAAATCGATTTCAAGAGTTTTCCCAACTAGAATATGCCATTAAATTTACGTGCATTTTGCCTTTTTAATCTTAAAGAAGTTGTAGGCCGAACAAATGCCTTATTTCCATTAGATATTGAAGACGAGGTCCTCCTTATACAAAGCCACTTAAATTTGAAAGCAAATAGCAATAAAAAGGATTTGTAGAATTTGATAAGCGATGCAAAATATCATAATTTAAGAAAGATTGTGTTTTATTTGACATGTTTTTTAGCTCTACTTACTTATGTGAACCTACATTTTCGACGATGAATATAGTTAAATCAAAATATCGTACCTCAATCACAGATGTACATATTTACGACCGACAGTTATGGCGTTTTCTTTTCTGAAAAAAAAAAAAATGCTACACTATATAATGTTACATTTTTAAAATGTTAAGATGTTGCACTTTTAATGGTCAGATAGAATATAAAATTACAACTATGGAACACTTTTTAATGAACAACTGATTTTGTTGACCTTTATATTCTTGGACAAAAAAGAAAAAATAAATATTAAAAAGACATTAATATTTTCAATATTAATAATTTATTTTAAACAAAACCATAAAAACTACGCTTTTTCTTATTTTTTTTTTTGTTTCTTCACACAAATACACATTTATAAACAACACAAATATCAGCTGTTTTATCATGCGATTCTCCCCCTCTGATTTTTGAAAGTGTGATAAATATTTTCTTTTATTTTTAGAAAAGAAGACGTTACCCTTTCGCAAGGTTGACATTTTTTTTTAGAAAAGAACACAAAAAGAGAAAAGAAATTCAAAATGGGAAAAACATGTAACATTTTTGCCAGAAAAGAAAACGCCTTTAGTAACTACACACCGGAGTTTTCAAAATTAGTTGAGATATGAATTTTGTATTTTCTATTTTGTTAAAAAAATATAATAAATGTTTTTTTTTCTATATAAAATTTTGTTTTTCATATATTGCCCATTATATGGGCATTTTAGGGTGGTTCATAAAAAAACGTTAAATTTTTCAATGGACCACCCTGAATCTATAATATTAATAGGCTAAGCTAAGATTTCTTGTGATTGATGTTTTGTTCCACCGTTTTATCCCGATTTTGACCAAACGTATATTATTTGAAAGGTATTTCTTTTTAGCCATTTTGCAGAGTTACAGATTTTTAATTTTTTTCCTTTATTTTGAGTAAATTGCATTTAAAGTTGCTACTAACACACATATAAAATTATGCAATGCTATATGTGTGTTTATTAAATTTGTTAATGTGTTTGTAATAAAAATGAGTTTGTTTTTTGTGTTGATTTGTGAATTGGCTATAATTGATTAGCATACTTTTAGGGTCCTTATTTAATGAAAAAATAAAATTTCCTAGAATAGGCGCTCGAATTTTGAGGGCTGGAATCTGCACATGATTTTTTTTTAATTTTTTCATTAAGGTTTAGGGGGTCGTTAGCAGGTCTTGAAATTTGGTTTTTTCGAAAAAAAAATTGCTTCCTTTATAAAGGGTCCGCCATCTAACGTTTTTTTTTCACCTAGTGCTTATTTCGTGAATGGTAACACTTAGCTCATGTCTGATTTGACAGATAATTAGTTTTGTCCTTCCGCTGAACGAATATGGCTGTGTATACGCTTGAACAACGCTGGGAAATATTGCGACATTACTTTGAAAATCATGGTAATGTTGCAGAATGTGTGCGAAAATTGCGTACGGATTTTGGAAGAAGAGAAGGACCGTCACCTCCGTATGTTCGTTATCTTGTGAAAAAAGTGAAAGAAACTGGCATCCTCATTGATAAACCAAAAGCCAAAAATAGTGCGTACACCCGATAATATTGCTGCTGTGGCAGAAAGTGTACGTGAAGCGCCATCAACATCAATTCACCGTCGTTCTCAAGAATTGAACATTTCGGAGGCATCATTGAGACGAATTTTGCATAAAGACCTTGGTATGACGTCATACAAAGTCCAATTGGTTCAGAAGTTGAAGCCAACTGACCATCCACTGCGTTTTCGCTTCGCTAAGTGGGCCTGCGATCGAGTTACAGAAGATGCCGATTTTGCCAAAAAAAAATCAACTTTTCAGATGAAGCTCATTTTGATCTTGGCGGGTATGTAAACAAGCAAAATTGTCGCATTTGGGGCACAGAAAACCCGCACGCATACATTGAAAAGCCGATACACCCAAAACGAGTCACTGTTTGGTGCTGATTATGGTCCATAGGCATAATTGGGCCATTTTTCTTCGAAAATGAGCAAGGAGTGGCCGTTACAGTCAATGGCGATCGTTATCGGGCCATGCTGAATGAATTTTTTTTACAAAAATTGAAGAGGAGGATATTGGCAACATTTGGTTTCAACAGGACGGCGCTACGTGCCACACAGCCGAAGCTACTCTCGATGTTTTGCGCCCTGTTTTTGAAGATCGCATTATCAGCCGCAGAGCTGATGTCGTTTGGCCACTTCGGAGCTGCGATTTGACACCGTTGGACTATTATTTGTGGGGTGCCCTCAAAAATAAGTGTTACGCCAATAAGCCAGAGACAATTGACGTTTTAAAGGACAATATTCGTGAAGCCATTGGTGAAATACAGCTGCACACAATCGATAATGTGCTTAAAAATTGGACCGATCGTGTAGGCTACTGCATGGCCAGCCGAGGCGGCCATTTGAATGAAATTATTTTCCATTATTAACCGGAAGGATTGTACTTTCAAATAAAAAAAGAAATTTGAGATAATATTCAGTAGTTTTTTTTTTATAGCATTTTCAAAAAAAAAAAGTTATTTGGCGGACCCTTTACTATTTCCCTTTTGTAAGAGTTTTTAATTTTTTCTTATATACACCGCTATTGAGTGAAACATTTTAGAAGCAATAGTGTAAGACTTTCATTTTTAGAATGATTTTCCGTGGATTATGTTATTTTTGTCCATCCATCCGTTTGTGAAAAAAAGACAAGAACTTCAAATATGTAGAAATTTGGGTTATGTACTTCGTTTATATATGTATGTATGTTTTTAATATTCCAAAGACGAGCCCGTAAAATTATTAAAATCGGCCCGTGTGTTATACAAGACAGTACAATCAACCCCCTTCCCATCTTAATTTTGTCGGAAAAATACCTATTGGTCAATAAAAACTTAAAAGAGATATTAGTTCAGTATTTGTATGTATTTTAAAGAAACTTCAAAGAAAAGATATTTCAATATTTAAGAGTAAAAAACTATTTTTGAAATTTATACAACTACAAATATTAATTATATTTTAGCTTATTTTTATTCTGAATATTATAAATTTGATATATTAGCAAATTATTGGAGCAAAGTCGATTTATTCGAATCTGGGTATATTTGTCTATATTCTTTCACCAATGGTAACAAGTACTGCTTTTGTTCTTCAGTGTTGGTATTTAATTTGTTATATTCCTCCATCAGCGCCACTCCATGTTCTGCGACATCGTTAACAACTCTCATAGAACGAATTTCTATAAATCGCATCTTCTTCCCAATCTTTAATATCTTTCTTGATAAAATTGGATGAAATGCCGGTTATCCTGAAAAATCTAAGGGCGTTTTTGGAAACGAAGTCTTCTAGTTTTTTGCTACCAATTAGATTAGCATCCAATTTTATTTGCTTAGCAGGGTTTTCTTCTTTCCATGAACAGAAACTTTGTTATCAAAAAAAGTGAAAGCAATAAGCTCCTCTGATAAGTACCAGAGATGACCAAGAATTTTTTTTAGAGCTACAGTTGCAATCGATTTATTTATATCTTAATAGCTGTTATTAATTAAAAATGATTATTTCATATATTCGTTAATTTTGAATTTATTTATGTTTTTATTTTGTTAGAAACGCCCAATGTTGAATTGTATTTGTGGCAACTCGTTTTAATTTTATTTTGTACCTTTCATTGTAATCGGGTTGGTTATTCGATATCTAGATATTTTACTTGAAAATTAGCCATTTTTAATTATCATTTGCTAAAATTCTTTTTCGCGCTCAATTCCAAAGAAGACGCCAACCAGAATAGAATTAAGTAAGTTTTGTTAACTTGTCGTAAACTTATCTTTAATATTATATCTATAATTTTAGATAATAAAACCAACCAATAATAAAACAAACCAACCAACCAACCAAATACTCGATTTATAATAACTACATTAAATGTACTTTTTGTTAAAACAAATGTTTGCGTTTTATTATAATTCTATGGAATAAGTTGCAGCCGCAACAATAGCATTTTAAATCCTTTAAAGCTGCAGATCATATCTTGGAGCACAAATCGCTGAAGGGGTTTGAAACCAATACTTTATACATTGTTGTTGCAGCAAATGTGAAAACATCTCGAGTTGAATTTATTTCTAAATAAATAAATCTTCAAACAATAAATGGCTTCAGCCATCCATCTATACCGGTGAAGACCTCCAGATCTTTACGGACGTCTTTGTAATCATCTCGTGGATGAAGCTGTCTCAGTTGATTTTGGGCGAAACAAATTGTATTATCTGTAATTTTTTCAATGGTTTCAAAACAAAAATGTCAGAAATCCCAGCTTTAAAGTTCGTCTTATTAATTGTGCTCCAGGCTTGCTTAAATCTTTTAAATAAAGTTTCAAGACCGTTTGTGGAACCAAGTGTCTGGCGAAATACAGCTTCAAATATTATTTTCATAACATGATGACGGCACGCAAGCCAAAGCATATCTTTATCCATCTTTTGTTCCAATAAAATGCATAGCCCATTTCTTTGTCCAGTATTTGTGGCAGTTGTGTCAAAGCTCACATATTAGCTTTTTTCACTAAGATCCCATTCTAACAATGTGTCAACGCAGCTGCCTATCTGATATCTTCTATAACTTTCCCATCCCAGTGAATAGTGAGTAGAATGTCAGGTTTAAACTTACTTTTCAAGGACCCTGCTATTTTTTTTCGAAATTCAATTCGTTGTCGACGAAGAGAAGCACTTCTTCTATTAAATTTTAAAGGATTACCACCAACATGTTTAACTGTTTGTGTTAATACCATTGCTGCTTTACGAATGCTTAGTTTTGCAACGTCAAGACTAATAGCGAAATTTTCGTTTAAAATTTTATTTCTAACTCTTCTTCTATTTTGCCTTTCAGTTGGTTCAGAAGCAAAATAGGTAAACTGACGAAGACGACAGTTGAATTCGACTGCGTTTATAAATATAATCAATAGCTTTTTTCTCATGTTCTAGCATTTTTTGTTATGAATCTCTTTTATATGAGACCATTTTTGATATTTCGCAGTCATTCTTGAAAGTGTTGAGTCTACATTGCCTATTTTTCGATGCAGACTTACCTTTCGCTGAGCATTTAAAAAAATCTTTATCCTCCTGTATTTTGACCATTTTGAAGGCATTGGCGTGAGCGATATCAAAAAGACCTTCCAGATTCATTGCCCAGTCTAGTTCTTTCTTGTTAAAGCCTTCAGAACACTTGGCTTTATTTTTCCTTATTTTTATAAAGCTTATTCCAAGAAACAAACAATTTCTCTAATTTATGTATTACGTGCCTTCATGTTTGTGTTGAAATTGCGGCCATTTCCCATATCGTGAGGACTTCTTTTGCAGTAGCAGAGCAACAGCATCTAATGGTTAGCTTGTTGTAGATTTTGTGATAAAAAAAGTAGACTTAACACCTCCTTTCTGTAGTAGTGTTTTTGCGGGTAGCCAATGACGATGAGGTGGAGGCCTTTACAAAAAATTGCTTTTCAAGCTGACCTACTATAACAGTAGAAAAATATAAATTTATTCCCTGATATTTTTCTTTCGACAAATTGTTTGCTTGCTTGATCAAGTAGCAAAATGTAAATTTTGAATTTGTTTTTCTAACAGAACACTGTCTTATTGCAAGGTGATGATTACTTTTTTCTATCAGAATAAAACACGAAAATTAACTTTCTCCATAATTCCCGTTTTTGTACTTTTCTCTTAACATATTTACCACACTGTTGGTCATTGTCTCAATATACAGATTGCGTGAATATACCGATGGCATGATGAATATGGCTTATGAGAACACTAGTTCTAGAATCAAATCGTACTTAATTCCGTAGAATTTTAAAAGAAACACTTTTAAGCGGGATGAACTGTTTACTTAAATAGAACTGTTCTAAGAAAACACTTAATGTATAATGGCGAGGGAGCTTGTATTTAGGGTTGGTCAAAACATGGGTCGATTCTAATCAATTTCATTAGGTGTTGTTTTTGATTCTTATAATAATCTTACCCTTTTTTATTTAAAACTTTTATTTAAAACTTTTCCTTAATGAAAACTATTTTTAAAAAATATGTGCTATTTTTACATGATTCTGAATATATATTCAGTGTGGCCCATTAATACTTCTTTAAAAAAAATCATGTGAGTCCGATCACAGGGGAGCTGTGTAAACATCTTGTAATGAAAGACTTTTTTATGGCACTTTTTTAAAATCGAACAGAAAGCGTCATCTATGTATCACTTATAGCAGTCAACTGCAGGGGCTCTGCTAATAAAAATACTTATTATTTCAACCGGTTAATTTTTTAATTTTTCGTTTTTTATTTTTCGTTTTTTATTTTTCATTTTTCATTTTTCATTCTTATTGTCCATTTTTTCATTTTTCATTTTTCGTTTTTCCTTTTTCACTTTTCATTATATACCCTAGATCACTATGTGGTTTGGGTATAATGACTTTGTGCTGCTGTTTGTAACTACCAAAAATATTTAACCTAGACCCATCTTTTATTATACCGATCGACTCAGAATCACTTTCTGAGTCGATTTAGCGATGTCTGTCCGTCCGTCCGTCCGTCTGTGTGTCCATGTAAACCTTGTAATCAAACTACAGGTCGCAAATATGAATATATCGGCCACAGGAAGAACGCTATTGAAATTGGTGAAATTCGGTCCATGTTCAGACCTAGTCCCCATACAAAAGCCATAAATTGCCATAAGATCCAAATTATCATATAGATCTCAGTCAAATTGGGTGTGTATGTGTTCATTATATCCACTAATCGGTAGTCCAAAAATAACCCCTATATGACATTTCTTAGTCGTAGGCCCCATATAGAGGTGCTTCCCGATCTTCACTTAAATCTATCAAAAAACATAAATATTGCACAGATTTTCTAACATTTGGTTTGTATGTATTTTTCCAAAATATAAGTGACTTTACCAAATATAGTAAGTATCGGTCCATTTTTCGACCTAGTCACCACATAAATATAGCACCCGATATGAACTTTTTCATATCTGCAGCCAAAAAAATGTATAACAATGCCACTAACATTTGGTTTATACTTATTTTCAGTATCGAATTAGTTGGACCGAAGATATAGGGTCTCTACACCATGGTGTAGGGTATCGTATAGTCGGTCTAGACCCACTATAATTTTCATACTTGTTTATTTTTCTTCTTTCATTTTTTAATTTGAGTTTTTCATTTTTTATTTTTTAATTATTATTTTTTATTTTTAATTTTTTATTTTTCAGTTTTCATTTTTAATTTTTTATTTTTCATTTTTTATTTTTTTTTCATTTTTCTTTGTTATTTTTCATTATACCCTCCACTCCAGTGTGCAGAGGGTATATATAAGTTTGTCATTCCGTTTGTAATAATTAGAAAAAAAATGTTGGACCCCATAAAATATATATATTTGTGATCCTTATAACAACCGGAGTTGATATAGCGATGTCCGTCTGTCCGTCTGTTCGTCTGTCCGTTTGTGGAAATCACGATGACGGCATCAATCGGCATCAATTTTATGTATTAATTTATTTAAAGAGAAAAACTCAAAAATAACGTTTGATGTTGTATTTTCTGTGTGTAATATTTACATATACATACATACATACACATATTAAATAATACAAATAATATACATATATTCTATATATGTATATCCATAATAACTGCATGTTAGAAATAAATCGATATATTATTTTATTTACATAAATTTCTGCAATATATTGTTGTGGGGAAAATACATTTCTTTTGCATTAACAGAGTGTCACTTCATTTTGCTCAGCGTGACTATGCTACAGCTTTGCAATAGTTATTTCTATTTTAACATGAATGTCAATATTTTCATATATATATTATACATAACAATGTTTAGAGTATACACGGGCTGGTCTTTTATTTCATACGTTTTTTCATTATTCTTTGTTGTCTTTACAAAATAGAGCTACCGAGTTCATCAATGAGTTTTTTTGCTTTCAAAACAGTTCTACATAGTTATATAGAATTATTATTCTGCTTTACCTACAAAATATCTGATTGCGATTACATCTAATTTTTAAAAATTGTTTATAATTACTAAAACATTATTATTCACATAAATACAAAATTTCACTTTTTAAATTTTCCATTTAAATTTAAGAAAATATCAATTCTAATAACTGGAATTAAAATTTCAAATTATAAATTAGAAAATATTAATTGAATTTCAGAAAATCATATCAAAACGTCGGAAATAATAATTTTAAATTTAGAAGACATCAGTTGCATCTTTAATATATAAATTTTATTCGTTAAACACAAATTGAAATTCCAAAAAAAAAAACACCAAATATGTTTACATTTAAAAATGTTTACATTTAAAAAAAAATATTGCCATCCAGGAGATATTAATAACTTCTCAGTACCGCGATTCAGTAACTTCTTTTAACGATAGTCGAATCGTTAAAAAAAGAAAATAGCAAAATTATCAGTAAAATTTTTAAACGATATTCGCTATTGTTAAAGTCAGCTGTTGTTGTTATCTAAACGACAACCATTTTTGTGTTGTTTATTCAATCGATTAAAACTTAAATTTTTAGGTTGAAATGTCGTCATACATAAATAAAAATCATAAAATAGTAAAAATATTTTGCTTTTATTAAAAAACTTTTTTATATAAATAAAAAAATTAAATAGCATATTCAATTCATTATTTCATTTTCAAATAAATAAATAGAAATATTAGTAAAAAAAATAAAGATATTAATCATAAACATAAAATCATCCTGTCAAACACGAAGTAATTTGTTTTTTTCTATTCTTCTTTGTGTTTTTCGCTTATTTTAACAGAGATGCCACTCGTTTACAATTTAAATAAATAGAAAAATAGATTTGTCGACCGTCGTTAAGATGTATGCACTTAGTGAATCACTTAATCCTTAGTGTCGGATCGTTGAAATTTACAGAATCGGACTACAGAAAACATTAATTTAAATTCAATGAATTTTAGAAAACCTCAAATGATATTTAAGAATTGCGAACATAAAAACTGTTACATAAGTAAACGTAATTTGATGAGAATGTTATTTTTTTTATATATAAATGTTCACAAGTTTTTTTGGATGAAAATTTGAAGTTTTTCAGAAAATAAAGATAACATTAAATTATTTTATTTAAAATGTTTGGGACTTTTGGTTTTTTGCGTTTGGCATCCCTAATTTGATTATTTATTATTATAAATTTATTCTCTATGTTTTCAAAATATGGCAATATTTTAAAAAGAAGTTGAGAGAGCTTTTTTTTGGTTATTATTTTGTTACTCCATCCGATCTATATGGCCACAATGAAGAAATATTTGGCCAGTTAAAAGAAACTATACAGCCATCTTCAATTAGCACGATTTAATGCATATAGCCACCCTACACAACCATTACCTTTGCAATGGAGGTTAGGGCGAGCTATTTAATTATCAAAAACTAAATTAAACGAGAAGTTATGTCACATAACCGGAAACGCATGCATATAGGTATATAACCTAAATGCAAGCCGATCAGCAACCACGATGACCAAAAAGCAAACACCGAAATAAATCCGAAATAATAGAAAAGGCGGAAACCAACCCAAAGAATTTGCTGAAATAATTTGGTATTAAGTTTAACAAATTGTTTATTTTTTCATTTACATTTATTATCAAGACTCAAACCGAGGTGGAGGGTATTAAAGATTCGGCACAGCCGAATTTAACACTCTTACTTGTTTTTTTTTCATTTTTCTTTGTTATTTTTAATTTTTCTTTTTTTATTTGTTTATTTTGTTTTTCATTTTTTATTTTTCATTTTCCATTTTAAATTTTTAATTTTTAATTTTTCGTTTTTCACTTTTCAATTTTAATTTTTAATTTTTAATTTTTAATTTCTAATTTTTAATTTTTAATTTTTAATTTTTAATTTTTAATTTTTAATTTTTAATTTTTAATTTTTAATTTTTAATTTTTAATTTTTAATTTTTAATTTTTAATTTTTAATTTTTATTTTTTAATTTTTAATTTTTAATTTTTAATTTTTAATTTTTAATATTAAATTTTTAATTTTTAATTTTTTATTTTCCATTTTCTTTTTTATTTTTAATTTTTATTTTTTTTATTTTTTATTTTTTTTTTATTTTTTTATTTTTAATTTTTCATTTTCAAACAGGTTATTACATAACAAAATTTTTTCACCAATACAATCATAAGTCACCGATTTTGTCTTACGCGTCATATGTTAAGTTCAGTTTACACTATCATACTATGTTATACGACCTGTCAAAAGGTCGAGTATTATGAAAAAGTCGTATCATGTAAAAGCTTATGAAATTGACAGTCTGTAGGATTTTATTTTCGAAGTCCGATGGTTTTAGAAACATTTCTAAAAACTTGCCATTTTCATCGGACCAGAGTTGTTTTTTTTGGTAATATTAAAAAAAGGTAAACAAAAACCAGTAAGAAAATTATAGTCGGTCTATACCGACTATAGGATACCCTGGTTTAGAGACCCCAACTAATTGGATATAGAAAATAAGCATAAACCAAATTTGAGTGGCATTGTTATTAACTTTTTTGGCTATAGATATGAGAAAGTTCATATAGGGTGCTATATATAAATGGGAACTAGGTCGAAAAATGGACCGATCCTGAACAAATTTGGTAAATTCACTTATATTTAAAAAAAATATATACAAACCAAATTTGAGAAAAATCTGTCATATACTTATGTTTCTTGATAGATTTAAGTGAAGATCGGGAAGCAGCTCTATATGGGGCCTATGACTAAGAATTATCCTATAGGTATTATTTTTGGACTACTGATTAATGGATATAATAAACACATACAAACCCAATTTGACTGAGATCTATATGATAATTTATATCTTATGGCAATTTATGTCGATTTCATAGGGGTTATTTGTATGGGGACTAGGTCTAAACATGCACCGAATTCCACAAATTTCAATAGCGGTCATCCTATGGTCGATAGAAGCTTATATACCAAATTTCATCAAAATATATTCATATTTTCGACCTGTAGTTTGATTACAAGGTTTACATGGACACACAGACGGACAGACGGACCGACGGACGGATGGACGGACTGACGGACATCGCTAGATTGACTTAGAAAGTGATTCTGAGTCGATCGGTATCATAAAAGATGGGTCTAGGTCAAATATTTTTGGTAGTTACAAACAGCTGCACAAAGTCATTGTACCCAAACCACATAGTGGTATAGGGTATAACAAAGAAAGTGGAAATAATATATAAATTCCAAAATAAATTTGTTTGTTATTCTAAACAGCTGTTTTCATAAGACTTGAGTGTGAAGGCGTAAATGGCCTAAGTATGCAGAAATAACTACTTTATGGGAATCCGATGAATTTCATCGGATTTTTATTTCGAAAAATCAAACCTTTACGCTGTTTTTGTAATTTTATTGTGAAATAGAAATTTACCCCCATTTTTCATTATACCGATCGACTCAGAATCACTTTCTGAGTCGATATAGCGATGTCCGTCCGTCCTTCCGTCTGAGTGTCCATGTAAACTTTGTAATCAAACTACAGGTCACAGGTCGCAAATATGAATATATTTTGATGAAATTTGGCATATAAGCTTCTATTGGCCATAGGATGACCGCTATTGAAATTGGTGAAATTCGATCCATGTTCAGACCTAGTCCCCATACAAATAACCCCCTATGAAATCGACATAAATTGCCATAAGATCCAAATTATCATATAAATCTCAGTCAAATTGGGTTTAATGTGTTTATTAGATCCATTAATCAGTAGTCTAAAAATAATACCTATAGGACAATTCTTATTCGTAGGCCCCGTATACAGCTGCTTCCCGATCTTCACTAAAATCTATCAAAAAACAAAAATATTGCACAGATTTTTCTCAAATTTGGTTTGTATATATTTTTACAAAATATAAGTGACTTTGCGGTCAATTTTCCGACCTGGTCCCCATATTTATATGGCACCCGATATGAACTTTTTCATATCTGTAGCTAAAAATATTAATAAGAATGCCACTCAAATTTGGTTTATGCATATTTTCTATATCTAATTAGTTGGACCTAAACGCATGGTATAGGGTATCGTATAGTCGGTCTAGACCGACTATAATTTTCTTGTTTTGTCTGATTTTATTTACATTTCATATGTTGAATATTTTTTTAATGTTATTTTCACACCATACATGTAATGTTCTATGGTTGTTTTACATATTAGAAAATTTTTATTTTATTGCCGTTTTGTTTTTTTTTATATATAAGATTTTTATTTTGTGTTATATTTTATGTAAAGAAGAGCAATAAAATGACATATATGCAATTTATTTGCTATAAACTTAAAACGGTTGTAAACATTTTTATTTGTAAATCCTAAATTAATCTTCTTTTATAATGTTTTAAAGGTGAGGCATTCCAAGTTGGTACCAAAATTTAATAATTTTTCTAAAAAAATCTGATTGTACCAAAAACTAAAAATTTTTCAAAACAATCGTGAATTTCTGAGAATTAAAATTGCTTAAACCGAGAATTCCTCACACTGATTGTGAAATTCTTCAGTTTCTAAAAATAAGAATTACGAAAACTAACAGTTTCCCCAATATTGCCACATTCTCAAGTTGCCGAAATTAAGATATTCTTGCATTAATTCAATAACTAGTTACCAACCAAAAAATTAAAATTGAGAAAATTAATATTTCCTCTCAATAATAGTGAAAGCTAGGAATTCCGAAATACATACATATATCATAAGAATTCTGAAAATTAAGTTTTCCTAAAACTAAGAGTTCCGAAAACTAAGAATTCCGAAAACAAAAAAAAGTCCGAAAATTAGAAATTCCGAAAACTAACAATTCCAAAAATTATAAATTCCGAAGTCTTAGAATTCCGAAGACCAGTAATTCCGAAAACTAAAATTCCGGAAAATTAAATTCCGGAAACAAACTAAATATTTCAACAAGAATGTTAAGTTCGGCCGTGCCGAATATTTGATACCCTCCATCTGCATCTTAAACTAAATATTACGAGCAATGTTGGGCACCACTTTAAAACTGTTGCTGGTACTGAAACTTTAAATTCGAATACAAATTAAGTTTTAAGTTAATTGTTTTTCTTTTTGGCCAGTTTCTATTATAATTTCTTGTTATCAAAAACAATGATAGTGTCTTCTACATAAATAATTTATCGCTATCTGAAAAATTGCATTATTTTTCTTCTACAAAAGTAGAAAACCTAAAACTTTCCTAACTACTTCATAGAATAATAATGAAATATGCAATATATACCAAAGTTCATCTATGTATATATACATATGTATAAATGCGACTTTCAGTTTGCGTACCAGGTTTAAATGCACTGATGCACGGACGGAAAGTGAAAGTGATTCTGTGTCGTTCGGTATAATAAAAGATGGGTGTAGCACAAACTTTTTTAAAAAGGGTGTTTTTTTAAAACTTCGTACTTTTTAAGAAAAGGGTGCGTTAAAAAAAGTGTTTTTCCCCTTCCTGAGTCGATTAAGCGATGTCCGTTTGTCTGTCCCACCCCTTAGTTGCGATGCGATATATGAGATGTTGATTTCTTTTGGCACATATTCCATATTTTGTTTCTTCGATTATAGCCTAGGCTTAATGTGAAGACACTAAATCAGGCCAGAAAATAATTCTGTCACGTTGATGGTATTTTCTCGATAAATTTCTGGCTGCTAATACTTTTTATCAAGGAGCTGGATCACTGATACTCCATTCAATTATGATAAACCACAATAAAACTGTGAACTTCGTCTTATAAATATATTTATATTTTTCGGGTGCTTCCTTACTGGGAAGATTCAAATAATTTGTTTTTTTTTTCAGAACACACTGAAAGGAAGCGCAAAAGTAATTTTGAGTTTGTTGATGCAGCCTGTATTTTATTATTTATTTTCTGTCTTTCAGTAGTAGCTTGATCTCTGTCAAATTTGATTTGTATATGTTTATTAGACCCATTAATCAGTAGACCAAATATAAATCTTGTAGGACAATTCTTTGTTATAGCCCCCATATAAAGCTGCTTCCCGATCTTCACCTAAATCTATCAAAAAACAAATATATTGCAACGATTTACCTCAAATTTGGTTTATATATGTTTTTTCAAAAAATAAAATAAATATGGTCTGGATTGGTCCATTTTTGGATAAAGTCTCCATATAAATATAGCATCCGATATGAACTTTATTTATTTATTTGGTTTACTGAACAACAATACTAAAAGTCTTATAATTATAGTACAGGATCGGTATAATGTGATACTGTAATTAATGAAAATATAACATAATTTATAATTTTTATAAAAATAAGACAACAAAAATTATTTTACATATATTCAAAACAAAACCAAAGTTCAAACAATATTTATATGGCACTGAAAAATTGGAAAACTTATTTCCTAAAATGTCCTGCGTTGCTTAAATATTGTAAAGTTGGCGGTAGCAAGTTCCAAAGACGTATGCATTGTATATGGAACTGCCATTCAGAGAGTAAACTTTTATGCCTTATTTGAATTATAGAATTATTTCTTCTTGAATTTGAAAAAGATGTCCGATTAAACAGATATGTATGCTCACGTGTAAACATAATCTTATGCATCAGTATCAATGATCGTATCTTCAAGAGATCGCAAAAGTTCACACCGTAAATATTTTATGTTATGTGGTATGATCATTTCAAATTATAGACGTATCTTAATATAGAACTGAACGTAGTTGTTAATTTCCTAAAGCTAATAGGATCACAACTAGTGAATATTTCGCATCCGTACAACAAAGTAGGAATTAGATAGGTTTTTAAACTAGACTACTCTAAGGCATTGAGTTTTCAGCAGTGATCAAAGCATTGAATATGTTTTTCCCGAAGCAACTTTTATATGAGAGTTTTATTGAAAATAATCCAAGATTTTTGATTTTTTGTGTACTTTCAATAATTTGACGGTTAAGAATAATATCTGGTATAGCAAGTGGAAGCACAGATCTTCGAATAATAATGATGCATTTAGACTTTGAAGGATTGAGCATAGCCCAGCCCACAAATGAATTTGTTTAAGATTCAAATTTTGGTTCGCACAGTTATTTAAATAGTTAATCGAACTTTACATATGAACTTTACAATACGAAAGTTGCCTAGGCAAAGCATTTATATATATAGTAAAAAGAAGCGGTCCTGGAATCGAAACTTGAGGGACCCCGTTTTTTCTTGAAGCACGTGTGACATTTTATTATTGACGTGAATATATTGTTGTCGATTTGCTAAATAGGACGATTTAAGACGAATTGCGGAAAGAGAGAAACCAAAAGAAAATTCGTAGCTGCATGCAGAGTATTTCATGATTCACAGTATCGAATGCCTTCGAATGATCTAAGAGCACTAGAAGCACTGTTCAGGACGAAAGCCTGATTGTCTGTCTGAGAGTAGACCCTTATTCCTGACATACATATGTATGGTAGGATAGCAATCGGACAATATTTTTTATTTGATTTAGGAATGGGTAAAATTTTTACGTGTTTCCAACTTTGAGGCCTTTTTCTGATAATAGTGTTAAAAATATGGGCAATTTGAGGCAGCAGTTGAGGGATAATTTCCTTTAAGAATCTGGGATGTATGTTATCAGAACCAACAACATTAGATTTTACAGCTTGGCATGTGAAGAGTACTTCCAGTTGCTTCACGCATTGAAAACAAAAAGCACTTTCGGATGAAGTTGAACTAATATCAGAATTGCGGGTATAATATCCATCGTCAGGGATATTTGTAAAATATTCATTAAGCAAATCAATATTTGTTTCAGAATTGACAATTTCCTCACATTTACCAACACCAATTTCTCGTATAATTTCTCATGTTTTTTTAGAGTCTGCAGCACAAATAAATAGGCTAGAGACAGTCTCATACAGTCATCGCGAATAGACGTATTTATTGTTACTTGCTATTAATATTGCTGTAGCCATTTAAAAGCAATAGTTACAGTTAAAAACAACAACATACTATCATAGTAAATTGCATTTACTTACTACTTTACTAAAGTAAACAACAAAAAGAACTAGAAAAAAAAACAATAAGTCATTAATGTTGGGGAAATGCCCCAAAAAAAAATTCAGTGCAAATGAAAATCGATTTAAAATCTTTTGATGAACAAATTTTGATGATGAAGAAAACACCTTCAGTGAAGGTGAGCAACAAGAAATTAAGGATTACGCAATTTTAATACCCCCAATTGTCGTTGATTCTATTCATGGTTTTACTCCAGTATTTAACTTAATTGGGAAAGATTACGAGTTCAAAGAATGTCAGTCGGCACGAAAATAATTTCTTCGTCTTTGATAAATTATGATGTTGCAAAGAAAAAACTCAACGCAGTTAATTTCAGATTCTATACCCACGAAAGTAAAGATACTAAATTGTTTAAGCTATTCCCATATGATCTACCCCCAAACTGACCCAAAAGCATTAGAGGAAGAGCTTAAATTAGAATACAAAGTCACTGCAACTAGTGTTAAAGAAATGAAAACTGTTCGTTCTTCTGCAGATGATTCATTGTATGTGTTAGAGTTTGACCGAACTCAAAACTCAAAGTCACAGATATTAAAATTTGGATGACCTTGCAGTATTGTGGTCCACTGGAGAAACCCACTAAAAAGTAAAAAAGGCCCTACTCAATGTACCAAATGCGCAATGTACGGCCATGATTCTAAGAACTGTTATCGCAATAATATCTGCACTGCATATGGTGGTGATCATGATTTATCAGTTTGTCAAATAAACAAGATACCAGAGGGAAACCCTGCAGCTTACGAGTGCTTCAGTCGTACCAAGAAAAATCTAAAAAACACAAATCATAGAGCTGATGACCCTCGGTGTCCCAGCCGTAGAGAATACCTTGCCATGCGTGATATTATGAACAAGAGGAAGCAGCCTACACGAAACTATCATTTCCACGAATTTTTTGAGCAAGCTCCAAACAATATGACTCAATGGGTTAATCCTTCTAATTCTGTGCCAATTGGAGACAGTCCAACTTTTGCCGCTAAGAGTTATGCTATACTCGACAATCCAACATATGGGATGACTTATTTAGTATCGATGAATTGTTCAACACATTTACGAATGCTGTGTCTGACCTACAGAAGTACACTTAAAAAATGGAACAGCTTAATGTAATAATGCAATTGCTTAAATATGGCATCTAACAACAGAAATAACTGCCTTCATGTAATGCACTGGAACTGCCAAGGTATTACAAGCTTAAATCAATCAGTTCAACTTCATTTATTGTAATGTTTATAGGTGCCTGCTGTCCACGTTATACTGATGATTTTATCTTAGATCTTAATCTTTTAACTTCTGTCAATTGCGATTTCTTTATTCTTGGTGACTTTAACTCTCTTCACACTAGTTGGAATTGTCCAACATCTGACAGTGCTGGTAAACTTTAATATAGCCATCAAAATTTGTCAAACTACTATTTTATTTTCCATACCACCCACTCGTTTTCCTCAGAATATGGTATATAGACGTCCATCGACAATTGACCTTTTGCTTTTTAACTCAACACTTCCGTTTTCAGAATTAGAGACTCATCCTAACAGATTGTACTCTCACCACGTTCCAATTACCTTTTACCTTAACGAACCTGTCCGTGATCATGTAAAACTATTCCCTGATTATTTTAATGCCAATTGGGAATAATTTAAGAGTATAATCGATTCTAAAATTAATTAGTCGGCTATCCTAAACAATCAGCTATTCCATCTCAATGTTGACCAATCAATTCAAGAATTTACTGACCTGATTGCCTTTGCTTGTTGTTCGTCAATACCTTACCGAACTCGTGAAAATATAAATTTCCAGGTATCCCCTGATTGTAAGCGAATGATTGCTGTGTAAAATATGTATAGACAAAAGTTTCAGCGATGTAATGACGTCACCAGAAAGACACTGTTTGGGGAAATAGTCAGAGAACTGAATAGTCAGAGAACTGAATCATTTTTGTCCAAATTGCCTGTTGGAGGTAAGAATTTCTGAAAGATTACAAAATGTATTAGAGGTTAGTCCAGTTCAATTAAGAAACTTGTCGTTAATAGCCGTAGAGTCACTGACAACGTCGAAATCGCTAACACTATTGCCGATCAGTTCGCTAGACCTTACAATATAATTTAATAGTTCTATAGATAGGAAAATCAACTTAGTCGTATGATCAATAGAAGATGACGACTCGTCTAATAACAATATAGACACTTTTACTTGTTCTGATGAAGTTATATTCTTTATGAAAACCTCAAAAACTCAAAGTCCCCAACTTCCAAGTGCAGCTTACGCTTTCTTGGTTAAATTTTATAATTTTTGTATTCAGAATGGCCATTTCCCAACAGGATTTAAAATGGCGAAAGTTATTCCCATTGCTAAAAGTGGTAAGGACCCATATATACCATCGAGCTACAGGCCAATCAGTTTACTGAGCTCTCTGGATAAAATTTTTGAAAAAATTATATTGAAAAGACTGAGCAACTTCGTCGATAAAAATAATCTTCTCTATATAAATGCTTTAGCCCTTTCACAGATTTTATCCTTAATTTGTTGATTGAACCAAGGTTACTTTTAGTTATTGTATTTAATTGTTTTTAAAGGTACAGATTTGTGAAACACATGTGCCAAATTTTGTTCTAAAAAACTGACCTGCTTATCAACTGAAGGTATGTAGTAAATGGAGTCCCAATCGATTTTAGATAATTCGAATAGCATCGCGTTACGATACAATTGTTTAAAATCATAAGTCAATCATAAGTCATTTAAAGTCAAACGCTAGAAAAATTAAATCATGCATTGAAAAACAAGATGCTGAGAGCTGATCGCAGATAGTATTTTCTTTTTACTACTGACATAGAAAAGTAGTAAGTTAGTTGGAGATAGGCCAACTGATTGCATTATGTCTAGTGATATAGACTCATTGATAACGTTTGAATTAAAATTATGATGCCTTCATAATTGATAGCTATAATTTCAAGCAATTGTTTTCTCTGGGACGAAACTTCAACACATAAACTTGCACATAATGTCTTTTCTGTCGAAAATGTCACCATCACAACGAGTATTTCTATCACAGCGAAAAATTTTGAGTCCGGTTAATCCAATCATTTTATCATGAACTTTTTCATTGAACCATATCTCCGAAACACATATTCTATCCACACCTGAGTTCTCAAAGATAAACCTAAATTCATGAACCTTATTATTAATATTATTTAAATCTATATATTTAAATCTGATCTCTGCTTGCATAAAATACGAAAAAGATTAGAAGTTACGTCTTTGGAACTGAAAGACAAGCTGTCGCTGTTTGATATCAGTGTGAAGGATTAAAAAAGCAACAAAAAGAGAAAGAAGGAAAAAGTTTGCAAAAAGTATTAGAAAAACATATATCAAATTTGTTACGTATATAATAAATAGTAAAAATGATAAAACTAATAAAAGAATTAATAAATGAAGACCAATTTACCAATTTACCTTTATAACAATTACCAAATTATCAGTTGTTGCCAGAAAAACATCTATCAGGAAATAAACTGTCATTACCATTCAGTCTAATGTAAACTAAGCAACGTGTAGTGTATGCTGTTTTTATAAGCCCTTTATTTTTATATTCAATTGCAGATCGAAGTATTTTATGATAAGTGCTGGTCAAGTTTTAATTGACGTATAGAAGGTGCGGTAATTAGAGAGATATTTCAATATGAAGTTTTTGTCGTATGGTGAACAAAGTTTGACCATAATCACTGCATCTGCAGAACAATTCGATCTTTGTTGTTGTGGTTCTGGAGACAATGTAAAGATTTAATGACAGGAGTTAAAATGTATAAAACGTCACATTTTGCCTGAAATACATCAAACAAGTTTTTATCATTTTTATACGGTATGCCATTAATTTGAAAATTATATTCTGAGTCTGAAATTAATTGATAAACATTTTGAATAATTATTGAATATAGCATTTTTTAAATTTAATTTTTGAAATGAAAGATATTTCCCTTAAAATATTAACAACTAGATACTACAGTTTTATTTTCACAAAAGATGGTGTTGCTAATAACACGTTTTTTTATAGCGCTTTTTAAATTTTCCATTTTTAATTTGTCAAACAAAAAGAAATTCCTCTTAAAATATTAACAGCTTATAAAAACAAGTAAGAGTGTTAAACTCGGCTGTGCCGAATCTTTGATACCCTCCACCTCGGTTTGAGTATTGATAATAAATGTAAACAGAATATTGGAAAAATATGCATGCGTTTCCTATATGCATGCGTTTCCGGGTTATATGACATAACTTCTCGTTTAATTTAGTTTTTGCTAATTAAATAGCTCGCCCTAACCTCCATTGCAAAGGTAATGGTTGTGTAGGGTGGCTACATGCATTAAATCGTGCTAATTGGAGATGGCTGTATAGTTTCTTTTAACTGGCCAAATATTTCTTCATTGCGGCCGTATAGGTCGGATGGAGTAACAAAATAATAATCAAAACAAAACTCTCTCAATTTTTTTATTAAAATATTGCCATATTTGGAAAACATAGAGAATAAATTTATAATAATAAATAATTAAATAAGGGATGCCAAACGCAAAAAACGAAATGTCTCAACATTTTAAATAAAATAATTCGTTATCTTTATTTTCTGAAAAACTTCAAATATTCACCCAAAAAAAAAAAAAAATTGTGAAAAATAATATATGTATAAATAACATTCTCATCAAATTGCGTTTATTTATGTAACAATTTTTATGTTTGTAATTCTTAAATATCATTTGACGTTTTCTAAAATTCATTGAATTTAAATTAATGTTTTCTGTAGTGCGAATTCAACGATCTGACAGAATTTCAACGATCCGACAATCGCAACATATATCGACAGCAATTGTTGTTTGCACTTAACGACAGTCGACAAATCTATTTTTCTATTTATTTAAATTGTAAACGAGTGGCATCTCTGTTAAAATAAGCGAAAAACACAAAGAAGAATAGAAAAAAACAAATTACTTCGTGTTTGGCTGGATGATTTTATGTTTATGTTTAATAACTCTATTTTTTTTTACTAATATTTCTGTTTATTTATTTGAAAATGAAATAATGAATTGAATATGCTATTTAATTTTTTTATTTATATAAAAAAGTTTTTTAATAAAAGCAAAATATTTTCACTATTTCAACCCAAAAATATAAGTTTTTATCGATTGAATAAACAACACAAAAATGGTTGTCGTTTAGATAACAAAACAGCTGACTTTTACAATAGCGAATATCGTTTAAAAATTTTACTGATAATTTTGCTTTTCTTTTTAACGTTAAATGAAGTTACTGAAAAGCTATTAATTTCTCCTAAATGCCAATATTTTTTTTTTAAGTAAACATTTTTTAAAGGTAAAAATATTTGGTGTTTGTTTTGGAATTTCAATTTGTGTTTAACGAATAAAATTTATATATTAAAGATGCAATTGATGTCTTCTAAATTTAAAATTATTATTTCCGACGTTTTGATATGATTTTCTGAAATTCAATTAATATTTTCTAATTTATAATTGGAAATTTTAATTCCAGTTTTTAGAATTGATATTTTCTTAAATTTAAATGGAAAATTTAAAAAGTGAAATTTTGTATTTATGTGAATAATAATGTTTTAGTAATTATAAACAATTTTTAAAAATTAGATGTAATCGCAATCAGATATTTTGTAGGTAAAGCAGAATAATAATTCTATTAACTATGTAGAACTGTTTTGAAAGCAAAAAACTCATTGATGAACTCGGTAACTCTATTTTGTAAAGACACCAAAAGTTAATATGCCAAACTTATGTTCATATTTGTAAAAGAATAATGAAAAAACTTATGAAATAAAAGACCAGCCCGCGTATACTCTTAACATTGTTCTGTATGATATCTAGTTGAAAATATTGGCATTCATGTTAAAACAGAAATAACTATTGCAAAGCTAATTAGGACAAAAATTGTGGCGCCATCTACTGTGGCATAGTCACGCTGAGCAAAATGAAGTGACACTCTGTTAATGCAAAAGAAATGTATTTTCCCCACAACAAAATATTGCAGAATTTTATGTAAATAAAATAATATACCGATTTATTTCTAACATGCAGTTATTATGGTTATTTGTATTATTTAATATGTCTATGTATGTATGTATATGTAAATATTACATACAAAAAATACAACATCAAACGTTATTTTTGTGTTTTTCTCTTTAAATAAATTAATACATAAAATTTCTTTTTGCTAAATTTACATTGTTTTCTTTTTATTAACAACTAGGTATTTTAGCATTATTTGCTTTAGATGTTGGTGAATTTTTACTCCCTTTATATTAACTCGTAGTGTCTGCTTGTCGAAAAAATTTTGGATCGATTTGAAGCCCTTTCCCGTGACCCAATCGATCTGAAACTTTGCAGGTAGGCTCGTGGCAATGACAGAAATGATCTAGTAAATTTGTTTAGTGATGCCAAAACAATGGAAACTTTTAAATTTTTCTACCAGAGTTGATAAGAAAATGTACAAGGGTTAGTTTTTATTATATTATTACCACAACGACCACAAAAACAACAAGTCCAGCTATGGCAACAATATAACATTTAGAACAACAACAAGAACACTATAGAAACATCATATTTTTCATTTTTTTTTTTACTTTTTCAGAGATTTCCCTGGACCTGTTCCACCGATTTTAATGATTTATGAAATCGAAATCTTCCCATGAACCTGGAGAACCATTTTCACTAAAAATTATCACCATAGCTATTCTGTTGAGGGCGTGATCGTGACAAGAATAACATAGAAAATTATATTTTTTCAAGACTTTTTTTAGTTCTTCATTCAAATCTCGGGCCCTAATCAACCGCTTTGGACGATTTTAAATAGCAAACTTTTCAGGGTGTTAGTGAATCATTTTTTATATCAGCGAGCACCCTAACTGCCCGATTGATGCCGCCATCGTGATTTCCACAGACGGACAGACGGACATCGCTATATCAACTCCGGTTGTTATAAGGATCACAAATATATATATTTTATGGGGTCCAAAATTTTTTTTCTAATTATTACAAACGGAATGACAAACTTATATATACCTTCTGCACACTGGAGTGGAGGGTATAAATACGACCGTATTACATATACAAATTTCAACGCATTCTGAGAGGCGCACCCAAATGATTTTTCTTGATTGATTTGCTGTTTTATTAAATATAATCGTAGGGATCTTAATACGTTAATCAAATTCCAAAAGTAAGAACTTCCGAGAAAGTACCTAACGTAAATGTGTCCTATCATAACTCTTTAATCATTAGCATACAATTAAAGAATTCTCCGAAGTGGATAATGATAAGACAACTGAATAACAACATTGTTTATGTGTATGTTAAGATTTTATTTATTTTTTTCGTCTTGTTTATCAGTTAATTACCAAAATTTTTAGTGATACTGATGATTACAGGCGATGGCAAGAGGGTGGAGGAGGGAGGGAGGGTACGTGGTATAAAAGTATTGATTGGAAATTTTTTCCAATTAGTTTGTTTAAATTTTTTTTACAATAACGGTTGTTAGTTTTAGTTGCGCCAAAAAATAAATTTAATCATTCACAAAGTTCTTAATTTTTTTTGTACCAATTGTCTTTCTTGCCTTTAACGGTTTAACAAAAAAAGAAAAAAAAAAATAATTAAAAAAATTCAATTAAAAATATATAAAAAATAAAATGAAATATTTATTATTCCTGACTCTTTTGACGTTCGCGGTCACAGTCATTAGTGGTGTCAATATTATTGAAGAAAATCCTTGTAGGAAACCGGGTTACTATGCATTATCGGAAGAAAGTTCTGTTTTCTATGGCTGTTATGCCAATAAATATGGTGGTTTAACTTTGAAGTTTTTGACATGTATAAAGGGTCAAGTGTTCAGTGGCACGAAGGGTTATTGTGTACCCAAAACGAATGTATATGCTGCTGGCGATGAAGAAGAGATTCCCGAAGTGGAAAGTCCTACGATTCCAACACAATCAACGGAAACTACACTCGCATCAGAAGATGTTGAAAGTCCTACAGTACCTACACAATCAACTGAAACGACAAAGAATGATGTTGAAAATCCAACAATTCCTTCACAAGCCACCGAAACAACAACAAAAACAGACGTTGAAAGTCCAACAGTTCCTACGCAATCTACAACAGAACAAATTGTAACAGATGAACCTGAGACGACTACCGAAACTATCACTGAACTTCCAGAAGAAAATGAAACCACTGCAACTACAGATACAACTTCCGAAGTCATAACAACTACTACTCCAGATGTCAATACAACTACTGAAAACACTGAAGCTCCAGAAAATAACGAAACTACTACAGCAGCTCCAGAAGATAATGAAACTACAACCGAAGCTTCAGGAGATAATGAAACAACCGAAATTCCAGAAGATAATGATACTACAACCGAAGCTTCAGGAGATAATGAAACAACCACCGAACTCCCAGAAGATAATGAAACTACAACAGGAGGTCCAGAAGAAAACGAAACTACTACCATAGCTCCAGAAGATAATGAAACTACAACCGAAGCTTCAGGAGATAATGAAAGTACAACAGAAGCTCCAGAAGATAATGAAACTACCACTGTAGCTCCAGAAGATAATGAAACTACTACCAATGCTCCGGAAGCTACTGAGACTACCACCGAAACTCCGGATGATAATGAAACTACCACAGAAGCTCCAGAAAATAGTGAAACTACTACAGAAGATCCAAAAGAAAACGAAACTACCACTGAAGCTCCAGAAGATAATGAAACTACCACAAAAGCTCCAGAGGATAACGAAACTACTACAGAAGCTCCAAGAGAAAACGAAACTACTACCGTTGCTCCAGAAGATAATGAAACTACCACCGAAATAACTACCGAAACTCCAGAAGATAATGAAACTACAACCGAAGCTCCAGAAGATAATGAAACTACTACAAAAGCTCCAGAGGATAACGAAACTACTACAGAAGCTCCAAGAGAAAACGAAACTACTACCGTTGCTCCAGAAGATAATGAAACTACCACCGAAATTACTACCGAAACTCCAGAAGATAATGAAACTACAACCGAAGCTCCAGAAGATAATGAAACTACTACCAAAGCTCCGGAAGATAATGATACTACTACCGAAGCTCCGAAAGATAATGAAACTACCACCGAAAATCCAGAAGACAATGAAACTACTACCGAAGATCCAAAAGGAAACGAAACTACCACTGAAGCTCCAGAAGATAATGAAACTACTACCAAAGCTCCAGAAGATAATGAAACTACCACCGAAATAACTACCGAAACTCCAGAAGATAATGAAACTACAACAGTAGCTCCGGAAAAAACGAAACTACTACAGATGCTCCAGAAGATAACGAAACTACTACCGAAGCTCCAGAAGACAACGAAACTACTACTGAAGCTACTACCACCGATATACCAGTACATGATTTCTTATGTCCTACTACCGGCTTCTTCCCCCAGGATGGTAGCTGCACCAAGTTTAACTACTGCGCAGAAATTGATGGTGAACTAAACGCTTATCAACGAGAATGCCCTAAAGGTCAGAACTATCTTCCAACCAGTGGTTTTTGTACAGCTGATTATGAATGTCCTGCCAAAATACCTACAACTTTAATTGATGCATACGAGTGCTTAGCCGAGGGTACCTTTGCTCACATTAACGATTGTGCGAAATATTATCAATGTACTTGGGATCAACATATTAAAAACTATAGCTACGAGGTCAAACAATGTGCCAAAAATCTAGTTTATAACAGTTTTACCGGTAGCTGTTCACGTGAAGGTATTATTACCTGTTTAGGACGTCGTATCAATTCTAAATTTGGTAGACAGTAAATTGTTTAAACTTAATATTATTATAAGTTAACGAATTTCTTTTGGTAAACATCTTGTTGAATGAAATTTCATTTCATTAAGATTCGTAACTGCTTTAAAACGATTGCTTTTTTATTTATTATTTATTGCGTAATAGCTTTCTATCGACATACTTAATACAAATTTTCAATAAATTTCACTATCATCATCATTATGGAGACTTTTAGGGGGTGACGTCTTTTTGACTGGAATATTTTTTGTAAATTGTTAAGTTTCAGTTGAAAAAATAAATTGATATTGATTAGAATAAGTTAATCATAGCATTGTCACAACATGTTGATATTGTTCATTAAATACATTTCGATAAAAAAAAAATCATTGTTTAATTGGTTTTTGTTTTTGGCGATAACCAAACAGAAGCATGTATAATATTGATTAGAAGTAAATTAAATGGCATGACAAAAATAATCACTGCACTTCACGTACATAAGTGTAAAATATGGCCGCCAGAGTTAGTCATTTTTTATAAATGGTATTTATTAGGTTAGTAACTACTTATTCGGACACGTGACCAATATGTTTTTACTTTAATTAAACATATGTGCTTAAACAAATTGTGATCTATATCTTCCCAGACAACAGGATAACCAAATGCAATAAACACTTTATTTGGTGAAAAGAATCAAAAAAAAAATACTACTGTGTCCAAATGAAATGCTGGCTGTTATTACAAAATTAAAAATCTTTCTTTATACTTCCAAATCAATTTCTTCGCATTCATAGTAATCCTCCTCTGATACAATACACTTATTTTAATGGGTTTTCTAATCTTCGAAACAATTAAACTAGATTTTCGGAACGGCCTACAAGCACGAAGCTATTTTGCTTTTATCTCATCGATATATTCACAACGGTGTTCCCGAAGGGGCTTTGTTGTTTATTGAATAGCCACGAGTCATACGATGCTAAATCAGGCACTGAATTTTGTGCAAAATGGTCTCGAGGAACCAATGCGAAACGGTGCATTATCGTGAAGCAGAAACCAAAAGTTTTCTCCCCTAATTCTGACCTTCTGAGCTTCACGCGAACAACGCATAACACTCAAATAATATTGCTTGTTCACAAGACCTGGAGTTTTGAACGACTTTTGACTATTCAGTTGTTTCGGGGTCGCAGGCATAGATCAAAGTGTCAGCACTCATAATGATACGTTTTATTTAATTTGGTCTGGTAGTAATTGTTTCAGAGATATTAATGCGACACGAAAAAAATTGGATGTATCAATTCTACGTTTTGGCCTGTTTGAAACGATGTCTACGAGAGCTCGCATTGTCATCGTAGGGAATGATCCATTTTATGTGGTTGACTTTCCTTATTTCTCCGAAGATTTCTCTCCAACAAATGATTTTATAATTTTTCTTATTTCTATAAAGACAAATGGCTGTGTACCATTCATAATTATATCCTCAACACCACTGTGCAGAGGTCACACATATATGAGTTTGTTATTCCGTTTGTAACGCATCGAAAAACGATTTTGCGATCCCGTAAAATTTATATATTTTCTGGAGCGTTATGATAGCTCGAGTCGATGTCCATATGTCCGTCCGTCCGTCCGTCCGTCTGTCCGTCTGCATGTCCGTCTGTCTATCTGTTGAAATCACAGTCATTCATAAAATAAACTATTTACTTAGCTAAAGGTTAATTCCATGCAAAGGTCAACCTTAGGACCAATTTTAAAATTTTAATTTAAATAACTTTTATTGATACCATTTCAAATAAGAGGGTATGAAAATATAACAATAGTTTGTTAGATGTATTTTTTAATATTTTTATAGCCCCTATTTTTCAAGTAAAAAAGGAAAAGTGTAAATAAGTAATTTTGAACATAAAGGCAGTGTCATATCTGTCACATTACAGTACACTTCTTTTTACTGTAATTTTAGAATTCATGCATTTTATATACTTTATTAATAAACTAGCTCTTATGTTAACTATAAACAGCTGTTTCTTATTTATCATAGAAATAACTTCAGAGCTTTTCTTTGTTTTAAAACATCCTCTAAAATGATGTCTCTTTGTTGTCATGTCTGGCACGACTGCTTTTTGCCAATAATACTTTCTCACTTTTTCTAATGATAAATATGAACAATGAAAAACTTTTACAGTATAATATTGGATTAGAAAGACCACTGAATTTCATGTCTGTCACTAAGAAATTAACCTAAAATTAGTATAATATTGTTTGCCATTATTTCGAGCAGCTTGATATTTAAAGTGGAGAAAATTGGGCACAATCTGGCGAAGATATTGCTTAAAATATAGAGAAGCTTTAAAAAAATTCAGTATGTTTGTTGTAATAGTTTAGTGGATAAGTATTACTTCCACATAATTGTTGTTGTATAACATATACTGCTACAAAAATAAAAAATAAATTGGTGCAAATATATTAAACTCATGAAGAAACACAACTTGCCACCAGTTATGATAGGTGACACAAAGTTAAGTGACGGTCTAGGTCAATGGCATGCGAGCTCGATTGATAAACGGTGGGTCATGGGTACATCGTCCGTATGAAAAATTATTTTTTTTTTTTAATTTTTGTGTTTTTAATAGTACTTATTTTAAATTTTTTGTTGATTTCATTCCTCCATTATTCGGACAGTTATTATTAGAATGGTAAACGTATATGACATTGGTCATAAGATCGAGCTTAAGCTACAGGTAGAGCGTATCAAAGATTCGGCATAGCTGAATTTAACACTCTTACTTGTTGGCCTGTCTACGTCCTCTAATAATGCAGTTGCTATATGTCCAGTTGTTCCGGCGATCAATTGCTTTGAAATGTTACGTGCTCGAAAGACCCATAGAATCGCCTACTTTTTAATTTTGACCCCATAGGCTTATTCAATTGTTTCGATCTTATAGACGTATTTTAAAGCATCGATTTTATATTGTAACAATTTTCCGGTAACTTCTATAATCCGATTGCGATTACACTAACTCCAAATGCAAAAACAACACTATATTTTGTATAGTAATAAAGAATGAATAAGGCGCCATAATAAAAGAATAAAGAATAAAATAAGTACTACGAGTGAGAAAAGTAGGAAGCAGCATTCATTTTTGATATCCACTTACCTCGCGGGAACTAAAATGTACAAAGAAATCTCTTTGATGACCAAATGTTCGTCCTTGAGCCAACGGCGCACTGTGGTTGAAATTTTGATTTCATTGGCCAAAAGTCAAATTTTTTTGTCACCGATTTTTAAAATTTTAACGCCACTTTGTATATAATATATCCAAATTAAGATAGCAAAAAAAATTAGGTTCAACTATTGCTAATTATGGGCGTGGCATGCTGTCAAACTCAACTTTTTTTTTAATCCCAGAAAAAGGTGATATTTTTTTATCAAAAATAAATAGTTACTACTCGCAAGTTATCATCGATAATAACCTGCGGTCCTTTTTACAAGGTTGGTAGGATTATAGTCTTTAGTTGTTGTAGTGGTCACAGCCCTACCGTTTAATATTAGGGGCGTTATGAAATATTTATTAAACTACTATATTTGTGTCAAATTTCAACTTTAGTGGAATAGAACTTCTAGGCAACAAAAGGGAACAAGAAACGTATACCACCCCGAGAAAGGTGAAAGCCGCCTCTTTAAATCTTTATATATACCTTTACATCCGTGACGACCCGTTGGTAGAACACTTTTTTCGTTTTAATAAAATTACTCAAAAAATCTCAAATTACGGTAATTTAAACAGCCCTATAACTAGGGGTCGCAAATTGACCGATATTTAAAAAAAACCCCGAAAATCGGTAAAACAATTTTTTTTTATCAGTTTACCGGTGATTTACCGGGTAAACTGATAAAATTAAGAATCTATTGACTGAGAGCAGCAAAAAATCATTAGTAGCGAAATATTTGTAAAACAGGGTCAGTTACAGTTTATAAAGAAATAAATAAAAAATAAATAATAATAAATAAATAAAACAATAAAAAACATTTTTGTGTAAAATAAAACACAATTCATTTAAAACCCAAAAAACATAAATACTGCCAGAAACCAATCGGATCGGTACAAGAGTACACTGTAGTTATGAATTTTCGGAAATATATGCTTTCTTTTGCTCTACCACGCACCATTGAAAACAAAATCAAAAATTGCATATTAATAATACGACGTCAAAGTCTAACAAACAAATTTTAAAAAATTCACTTCAGAGCAACATCTTTAATATGTGTAAAAGGTACAATATGTGGAATGTACAAACCGTACATCAATATAGCAACTCTTATGAAATTGAGATTAGTGGAAATTAGAATGACTAAATATTCAAAAAATTCAAAAATAACGATTGTTTGTTTGAAGAGAGTTGTATCTTCTGAGATTAAACCACACTGCTCGTAGGCCTGACTTTAGGTGAGTGTGTTAAAGAGTATGACCAAAAAGAGCAAGTACGAGTGTATGTGAGATAGACGTAGGTTCAAATCTGACGGCCGCCCTAAGTAGAGCAATGTCATATAGAAACAATATATTCAATAAATCGCTGATGAAGGCTGAAATGCCAGAAACCGGTCCGATATAGAATACGGTGTAGTTATGAATTTTTGGAAATATATGCTCTCTCTTCTGCTCTACCACACACCATTGAAAACAAAATAAAAATTGCACATTAATTACAGTATTAATTGCAATATGTCTAAATAGGACGTTAAAATCTAACAAACTATTTAAAAAGAAATTGTTTGTCTTAAACCTCAACCTCAAACCTCACTTTTCGTGGAGCATAAATTGTTTATTAAAATATGCTCTTAGAAAACACTTTACGCTTAATGTTTCGTCATTCAAACTGCTTCGGTATTTTGTGGCAATAAAACATGCTGCCGAAAATGCTCTTTCTGACTGTACGCTGGATGGGCGAACTGTTGAAATGTACTTTTGTAGCTTGTTTAAATATTTTCCTTTAATATTTTGCTCCTTGAAATATGCAATTTCTTTCCTTACCATATGTAAAATACCGGATGATGTCTTCGGATCACTAATCTCTTCGTGAGCAATAGTTTTCATTATACCCTATACCACTATGTGGTTTGGGTATAATGACTTTGTGCTGCTGTTTGTAACAACCAAAAATATTTGACCTAGACCCATCTTTAATTATACCGATCGAATCAGAATCACTTTCTGAGTTGATTTAACAATGTCCGTCCGTCCGTCCGTCCGTCCGTCCGTCCGTCCGTCCGTCCGTCCGTCCGTCTGTGTGTCCATGTAAAGCTTGTAATCAAACTGCAGGTCGCAAATATGAACATATTTTGATGAAATTTCGTGAATAAGCTTTTCTCGGCCATGGGATGAACGCTATTGAAAGTGGTGAGAATCGGTCCATGTTCAGACCTAGCCCCCATACAAATTACCCATATGAAATCGACATAAATTGGCATAAGATCCAAATTGTCATATATATCTTACTCAAATTGGGTTTGTGTGCGTTCAGTACATCCACTAATGAGTAGTCCAAAAATGGTCCCTTTGACCCCATATAGAGCTGCTTCCCGATCTTCACTTAAATCTATTAAAAAACAAAAATATTGCACTGATTCTTCTCAAATTTTGTTTGTACATATTTTTGCAAAATACAAGAGACTTTACCAAACATGATCAGGATCGGTCCATTTTTGGACCTAGTCCCTTTATAGATATAGCATCCGATATGAACTTTTTCATATCTGCAGCCAAAAAAATTAATAAAAATCCCACTCAAATTTGGTTTTTGCTTATTTTCAATGTCCAGTTAATTGGGCCTAAGAGATAGGGTTTCTAAACGCATGGTATAGGGTATCGTATAGTCGGTCTAGACCGACTATAATTTTCTTACTTGTTTTATTTTTATACCCTATACCACTATGTGGTTTGGGTATAATGACTTTGTGCTGCTGTTTGTAACAACCAAAAATATTTGACCTAGACCCATCTTTAATTATACCGATCGAATCAGAATCAATTTTTGAGTTGATTTAACAATGTCCGTCCGTCCGTCCGTCCGTCCGTCCGTCTGTGTGTCCATGTAAACCTTGTAATCAAACTGCAGGTCGCACATATGAATATATTTTGATGAAGTTTGGTATATAAGATTTTATCGGCCATGGGATGAACGCTATTGAAATTGGTGAGAATCGGTCCATGTTCAGACCTAGCCCCCATACAAATTACCCCTATGAAATCGACATAAATTGCCATAAGATCCAAATTGTCATATAGATCTTACTCAAATTGGGTTTGTATGCGTTCATTACATCCATTAATGAGTAGTCCAAAAATGATACCTTTGGCCCCATATAGACTGCTTCCCGATCTTCACTTAAATCTATTAAAAACAAATATAATGCACTGATTCTTCTCAAATTTCGTTTGTATATATTTTTGCAAAATACAAGAGACTTTACCAAACAAGATCAGGATTGGTCCATTTTTGGACCTAGTCCCCATATAGATATAGCATCCGATATGAACTTTTTCATATCTGCAGCCAAAAAAATTAATAAAAATGCCACTCAAATTTGGTTTATGCTTATTTGCTATATCCAATTAGTTGGACCGAAGAGATAGGGTCTCTTAACCATGGTATAGGGTATCGTATAGTCGGGCTAGACCGACTATAATTTGCTTACTTGTTAATAATTAAATTTAGTCATTCTTTTATTGACATATCTTGACCTAATGTCGCTTCTAATGATGAAACCGTAGATTCAAAGTCGACTTTATTTCACACACTTCGACAACTTCAGGTTCTGTGGCCACATTACTTGTTGTATTAAACACGTCATAATTGTTTTCACTATTTGAAGTTGTACGTCGTTCATGAAGATAAGAATATACAGTGGCTATCATAAATAAATAAACAAAATAATTTTTGGAACTCAATTGAATATATTTCAAGTTTTATTTTCAGTAATTAAAAAGCAACAACTGTTTCTTAATATACAATGTTTCATTAATAAGAACCGATCAATAAAAGATTAAATTCAAAATATTACCACTTATTAAAAGCGATTATAATAAAAAAGAAAAATTTCTATGTGTCGTAAATAAGTACACAGTGCTGATAGATCTGGCCTTTCAGGAGGCCACTCCAATATATTAATTTCCTCATTAGCTATATATTTTGAAACAATTTTGGCTGTATGAATAGGTGCATTGTCCTGCTGTTTAATGAAATCATCACCAATTACACCCTTATCTTTAGGAACTATTCCGTCTTTCATCAATTCCAAGTAAACTTGCGAGTTGGTTTTGCCTTCTAGCCTTCTAGTTTGCCATTTTTCCTACTCCATAAGCAGAAATGCATCCCCAAACCATTAAGCCCTTATTGCCGGATTTACGTGTTGGTTTTTTACACTTGAAGGACAAATCCTCATTATTTTTGAGCCAAACGCACAACTGCCCACCATTATATTTCATTCGAATCATAGATTCATCAGCCCAGAGTATTTTTCCCAAAAACTTTCGGGTTTTAGGACGTGGTTTGTATAGAATTTCAACCTCTTTTGGAGATTTATTTTGCTTATAAATGGAATTTTTCGTACAATTCGACCGTGCTTTCCGTCTTCATAAAGTCTTCTCCGCATTGTTGATAGAGATGGTGTTGTTTGGTTTTCTAATACTATCATAGATAGAATTTTTGGAAGAAAAAGCGTGGGATTTGAAGCTGATATGTTTCTTATTCTTCTATCAATCCTTTTTGTTGTGATTCTTGGTCGTATTGGAGAGTAATTAGGGTCAATCCATCCGTTGGCTTTGAAGGTTTTAACCACTTTGAATATAGCTGCTGGTGTTCTATATGTTTCACCTTCATCGTGTAGTTTGATAATAGCTTTTCGTTCTCCGGTTCTTCACCTTGCAGATTTTGCCATCTTTTACGTCAAAATGATGACTTAATTAAAAAAATTGTGGTTTTAAAATCTATATATATAAAATGGAATGTGTGTTTGTTTATTTGTTTGATTTTTTGTTTGTACCTTATAGGAGACCAAACTTCTGGACCGATCTTCCTGAAATTTTTACAGCATTTAACTGGGACTCTGACATGATTAATAGGGTACTTTTTTTTCGACCACGCCCACTTTTACGCCCACTTTTTTAAAATTATGTAATTGCTCCCAGTAGTTTTTAACAGATTTCCTTCAAATTGTATACACATTATACTCCAGGCGAGTATGAAATAAACATTTCTTACGCTACGCCCCCTTTAACGCCCCTTTTCACGCCAAATTTTGTTTGAAAGTTTTAAACTTTTTGTTCTCTGTACAAATTTGTTCCTTCCAATGGATTTTTTTTTATATGGTAGTATAGTGCTCTTAATACTGTTAACGTCGCCATATAACTATGGACCACGCCCACTTCAGTGCCCCCTTTTTTAATTCAGATACTTACTTATACCACTAACAATGTTTGCTATACAAAATACTTTTTTTGTAATTTGTATTTACCTAAAGTTTTATACACGTTTTATCTACAGGTAAGGTAGCCATACATTTTTCTATTACCAAATCCCCCTTTTTCGCCCCATTTTACCTTAAATTATAATTATTAATCTGCTTTCAATCTGTATATATAAAAATGTTGGTGCATTTGTTTGTAACGAATGATCTCCGGAACCATATGAGCTGTCGAGGTAAGATTTGCACCATAGGTTTGGTTCGAGCTCTTCTGTGTTTCTTTTTAGTTTTAACCCTCTAGCTGGCGTTGGGGTCAAGTTATAAACAAAATTCTTATTTTCAGCGCGATTTGACTGCAATTCAGAACGTGTGTATGTTTCGTCATAAGAAATTTTTATGTGTAAATGGACCCGATACGTGGCGCTGGGATTAAGTTATTTCGAATATTCTTATTTACGGTGCGATTTTAATGAAACTAAGAATGTACATATATGTATTTTAGATGATGCCAAACGCTGTCGTTCGAAAAATAGTGAGTTGTCAAATTTATATAAATATTATAAGTTACAAAATTCACAAACGTTTTTATATATAAATATTCTAACCAAAAAGGAAGGAAAAAGCCGCTACATTATTGCATGGTGGTAGCACAGCTCATTCAGCACTCAAATCACCGTTAAACGTACAAACAAATGAGAATGCCGTCTGTAATATCAAAAAACATTCCAGTGTGGCAAAAGTTCTGCAAAAATGCATTATTATTATTTGGGATGAATGTACCATGGCTCACAAACATTCCTTAGAAGCATTACATAGAACTTTAAAAGATTTGAAAGGCAATGAAAGACTTTTTGGTGGAGCTCTCATTTTATTATCTGCCACTCATACCAAAATCAACCTATGCTGACGAAATAAATGCCTGCTGAGAATCATCAATATTATGGAGTAGCGTTCAAACTATAAAATTAACAACAAACATGCGAGTACGATTACAAAATGATCCAATGGCTGACCAATTTTCAAAACAACTACTTGATCTTGGCAATGGTAAAATCAATATTAACCCAACCAGTCAAACTATTAAAATATCCACAAGATTTTTGTCAATTTATATCGTCAAACGATGAATTAATTGAAAATGTATTCCCCGACTTTCAAAATCAATATCGTAACCATGATTGGTTAAGTGAAAGAGCTATTTTCCCCGCAAAAATGTCAATGTCGATGACGATAATATTAATGTTGTTATTCAGGACATGATTCATTGTGAAAAGTTTTCTTTGAAATCTCTGGATAGTGTTGTTGAAAAAAATGAAGCAGTCAATTATCCAATAGAATTTTTGAATTCACTGGTTGGTTCTCCAATAATTTTGCTACGTAACCTCAACGCTCCGAGACTATGTAATGTAACCAGGTTAATTGTTGGGAGAATAATGCCCAATGTTATTGAGGCCACAATTCTCTAAGACAAATTTAAAGGAGAACATGTTTTGCTGCCAAGAATACCTATGATTCCTACCGACACACCGATAACATTCAAAAGATTGCAATTTCCGATCAGATTGGACTTTTCATTGACCATTAATAAATCTCAAGGATAATCAATGCAAATATGTGGTTTGGACTTCGAAAACAGTTGTTTTTCCCAAGAACAATTATATGTGGCATGTTTCCCTGTTGGAAAGCCAGAAAATTTATTCATTTACTGTGAGAATAATGAAAGTAAAAATATTGTTCACTCTTTAGCATTACTATAATAGAAATATATTGGTCATTCTTATGTTACAATAAATATTTATTTTCATTTTCATAAAAAAAACATGGTTTTTCTTTAACAGTTTTCAATTAATATTAACAAATGCACAAACATTTTTTTTATATAGGTGTATACAGATTCTAACTAAAATAAAAAAATTCATTGAGGGCAAAACAACGTTTGCCGGGTCCAGCTAGTAATATAATACAATTTAATACAATTTTTTTTTATTTTACTTACGAAGTAGGAAATTTGTTCTGCTAAAATTATAGAATCGCTTTAAACAAAAACTTCACTTTTTTTAACAAATAATTAAAGAATAATATCAAATACTGCTTGTTTACTTATTTTTGATTCGCGTGAAAGTTCGATTTTTACATATTTCTCTCACAAATAACTAAAGATGAGCTTAATGATTTATGTTTTTAATCAATATAAGAGAAAATAATTAGAAAATTGTAAAAATTAGTAAATTTAGAAATAAATAGACCGTTACATTTACCGCTATTAAAATAGTTTGTTAATTTATATATGACAGACACTGTATATCAGAATATACGGTTCTTCTCTTTCTTATTCGAAGTGTTAATTAAATCTTGCTTCAATTCATTACTTAAGACATTTTGATGGCTTAGTTCATCCAACATGAACTTAAGTGTCAAGTTTGCAACATATAAATTAGTATCCCCTGAACAGAGAGCTTACACTACTATTTTAATAAGATGCAAAGCAGTTATAATATTTGAT
This sequence comes from Cordilura impudica, assembly GCA_963682025.1. NCBI lineage: Eukaryota > Metazoa > Arthropoda > Insecta > Diptera > Scathophagidae > Cordilura > Cordilura impudica. The sequence goes on along the minus strand of OY821520.1, from coordinate 195,466,669 downwards.
ACAACATTGAGATCACACAATTTTTAATTTCATAAATTCTTTCCAACATTATTAACAAACTGCTCCACCGTTTTTTTGTGTCATATGTGGATTAGCGAAAGTTCTTTTTTAAATTCATCTATAACATATTTTTAAAGAATTTAATTTTTTGTTGGTGATCTACGGAACATGACAACAACTTTCCAAATTTTTATAGTTATTGGACCAAGAGTTTCATGTTGAATTGGAATATCAGCAGTTGATGTACCTTAATAACGTCGAAAAGATCAATATCTTCCATTACTTCTCCTCCTCACTATGTTCAAATTCTGTAAAAGCCACTTATTGATTTTAGACTATAGATTTTTTATACAGTACCTTAATTATTGATAACTGGATGCCATGTGCTAAACATAGTTGATGATTTACGTTAAGTAATCTACCAACTTTTATCATTACGGCGGCCCTATCCATAGTAATAGTTTATTTTCAAGAAACATTTTTCAGCAGGCATCGATCCTTCCATCCTAACCAATCCCAGATTCCAAAATACTTATCATATGAGTAGACAGTCACAATCATAAACCGTCGATTTTTAAGAGACGTCCATTCATTAAAAGTCAAGCTGAATATTTCACCACGGGCTATTCTTTCGGATAATTCTGTAACAGTTTGTTTGCAGATTTTGTCACCATACTGCACGCAGAGAAAAGATATGGTTACAACATGATCACGGCAATTATATTATGCTCTCTACAAACATAGATGATTGTCGCAATCATATTATAGTCTTTTAAATTGAATTTTAATAATATTATGATCGCTGTGATCATTATATAGTTAAATGTTTTACTATAACATTATTGCCATTTTAAAATTTGAAATATGATTGGTTCAGACAATGTTATCGTTCAGAGAGCTCTTGCCACGAACAAAATATGATTATGAAGGAAGCAAAATATGATATTTCCAATAATACTATAGTTATTTGATATGTGCAATCATACAATCATCAGATTTTAATATTATTTTTTTTTTTTTTGTGTTACTTAAGTGCATTGTCGGTAAGCAGTCAGTTCGTTTGTCTTCACTAAGTGTTTTAAAAAAAATTTAAAAAATCTTTGTTAAAAAAATATAAATTGGACAATAGTTGAAAGGTAAGTAATACATATGGACGTTTATTAATATAGATGATTATCTTTACTATATAAATAGTTTGACACATAACTAACATGTCTGAAAACTATTTAATTTAAAAAGTCTTCTAATCTTTATAATCGACGCTAATCAATGTAAGACATTCAATCAGCATTTTTAACAACAACCGATAATAACTAATATGATTGATAGCTACCAAAGAATGGTTTCTTTTCAACCACATAATAGTTATGGAGAGCATAGCACGATAGCTCTTAATCATAGAATTATCTCTTTCAAACATGCAAACCATCCCAGCCGAAAATGGTAGCTTACTTGAGCGCAGTACTTCGTTCGACACCGATTACACATCGATGGTGGTGTACACCACTGACCACTGACAATTGTCAAAAACTTAAGTTTTGTTCTAAGTCCTTATATGCTCGCTTACACAATAATCGATGTGTAATCTGTGTCGAAGTACTGCGCTCAAGTAAGCTATGCCCTGACTTGGAATATATGCATCATATAAAGAATGATGATCCCGTTAACCGATACAAAAAATGCAACAAATATTTTGTGTTCTGTGCCATTTCTATCTGTTTGTTTTGTCTGATTGCCATTTTTGGTTTTTTTGTGTGTTTGAAATATTTTGTTAGTTGAAACTCGATCTTTGAACTTAAAGTGTGAGTGACAAGGGTAATTAAAAAGTGTTTTAAATTAAAGTTTGTGTTAAAAGATTAATGATAAAAAAAAATGGAAGGTTTTTCTGCAAGAAATTTAAGGCGGATGGCGAACAAATCGATAATAACTAAAGTTACTAATAATAGTGAAAGCGAAAACCCTAACAACAATAAAAACAAGTAAGAAAATTATAGTCGGTCTAGACCGACTATACGATTCCCTATACCATGCGTTTAGAAACCCAATCTCTTAGGCCCAACTAACTGGACATAGAAAATAAGAAAAAACCAAATTTGAGTGGGATTTTTATTTATTTTTTTGGCTGCAGATATGAAAAGGTTCATATCGGATGCTATATCTATATAGGGACTAGGTCCAAAAATGGACCGATCCTGATCATGTTTGGTAAAGTCTCTTGTATTTTGCAAGAATATATACAAACAAAATTTGAGAAGAATCAGTGCAAAATTTTTGTTTTTTAATAGATTTAAGTGAAGATCGGGAAGCAGCTCTGTATGGGGTCAAAGGGATCATTTTTGGACTACTCATTAATGGATGTAATGAACGCATACAAACCCAATTTGAGTAAGATCTATATGACAATTTGGATCTTATGGCAATTTATGTCGATTTCATATGGGTAATTTGTATGGGGGCTAGGTCTGAACATGGACCGATTCTCACCAATTTCAATAGCGTTCATCCTATGGCCGATAAAAGCTCATATACCAAATTTCATCAAAATATATTCATATTTGCGACCTGCAGTTTGATTACAAACTTTACATGGACACACAGACGGACGGACGGACGGACATTGTTAAATCAACTCAGAAAGTGATTCTGATTCGATCGGTATAATTAAAGATGGGTCTAGGTCAAATATTTTTGGTTGTTACAAACAGCAGCACAAAGTCATTATACCCAAACCACATAGTGGTATAGGGTATAAAAATAATGGTGAAGATATAGTGACTGTAGATATTGATTTAGACAGTAATACTGAAGTTACTACTGACAATATGCAAATTGAAATTCAAAATAAAACTATAACCGAAAAATTGAGTGACTGGTACATGAAATACAATCCAGGAAAAAGATGTTGTAATGATTTACTAAAAATTTTAAGAGCAGAAAATATCGCAGTGCCTCTTTCAACGAGTACATTAATTGGCAGGCGTAAAGAAATAATCGTACGGAGTGTGAATCCAGGGGAATATTTTCATTTAGGTGTACGACAATACCTAGACACCATTAAATCTAAAATTATTGGATACAAAGAACTATATTTAGACATTGGCATTGATGGTCTACCATTATTTAAAAGCTCAAAACATGGTTTGTGGCCTATTATGGGTAATCTACACAACGTTAATGATACTGATGTGTTTTTAATAGGATCTTATTTCGGTGAAAAAAAACCCCAAGACATTAACCTATTTTTTACATGATTTCTTTTATGAAATGTCAGATTTAAAAGACAATGGTTTTATAATAAACGATGATGCCGTGAAAATTAATATACGGGCATTTATATGTGACTCACCTGCTCGGTCATATGTATGTGGAACAGTTGGGCATAATGCATTTAAAGGTTGTTCGAAATGCACTCAATTGGGAAGACGTGTTTCAAATGTTACGGTCTATAGTGATCATGTTGGCGTTTTAAGAACCGATGAAGACTTTTCAAATCGAAAAGATGTGGAATATCACATTGATTCATTTAAAGAAGAAAAGTCTGCTTTGGAGAAAATCAACATAAAAATGGTTACTCAATTTCCCATTGACGTGATGCATTTAATAGACATTGGAGTAACACAAAAATTATTAAATTGCTTGATTCGTGGGGAGGGGTTGCACAATAAGCTGAAGAAGAATGAAGTAAATTCGATATCACTAAAGTTGGTTTCTCTATACAATTTTGTTCCCATGGAGTTCGCTAGGAAACCGAGAAGTTTGGACGAACTGCCAAGTTGGAAAGCCATAGAATTCAGGCAGTTCATTTTATACACTTCTATTGTGGTTTTAAAAGATATTTTAAACAGTGATTATTATTACCACTGGCTGTTACTCCACTGTGCCTATAGACTTCTTTTATCAGATGCAAATCATATGAGACAAATCGATATTTCCGAAAGCATGCTTCAGGACTTTGTGACAAATTTTACGTTGTTATACCACGAAAAGAGATTGACACAAAACATCCACAATTTGCTACATATTTCGCAATGCGTCCGTGACTTGGGGCATCCTCAAATATTTTCCGCTTATAAATTTGAGAATTTATTGCAAATGAAAAAAAAAAAAAGTTAAAAGTCCAACAAATGTATTACAACAGCTAAACAATCAATTTAATTCGCATAAATATCCCCAAAAGAAGAAAAGCATTGAAATCCGAAAAAATTCAAAAGGTTTTATAAAATCTTATTCCACGGATTTGTTTACGTTGACTACAAGAAAGCCCAATAATATCTGCTCTATATCGCCAGGAGTTCCATTCTTAATAAACTCTTTTGTAGAAGAAAACTCACAATTTTTTGCTGTTGGCCAAAAGTTTCACAGTCTTTAAAATTTTTTCGAAATGCCATTAATATCAGGCCCTAATATGGGAATATACATGACGTCGCCATCCGCTTTAACTGCAGAGGAAAAATGTACCTTAAAAGACATCTTATTTAAATTTATACTATTACCATACGGTAATAGTGTTGTTTTGGTACCAATAATTCATACCAATGATATTTATTAGGTACATTTGTTTTGTTGTTTTGTTAAAAGTCCACAGATATATACAAATATCTAAAAATGTCGCTTTTAAAAGCTAAAAATTTTGATAACAACATGGAAAATGGAGAGATAATGTCCATGCTCCAAAAAATTTTGGAAAATCAAAATATTTTGATACAAAAAATTAATAAAATAGAAAATGATGTGGAGAAACTTAAAGGTAAGCAACTAACACTGTGAGACAAAATTCGATTTTTTCCAAAAAATAAAAGGGGTTCTTTGAAATGATTCTGGTAGAACGGTCCAAAAAAAATTTACGTGTGTTGTTTTTTTTTTTAACGTGGTGTCAAAATTTCCCCCTTTTTAAAATCTGATCAGATCTGGCAAAACGCTGACACGTATATTTTTTTGGACCGTTCTACCAGAATCTTTTCAAACATTTTCTTTTAAATATTTCAGCTGACCAGAGTCAGGCAAATACTATTTTAAAGCAGTTGGTTAAGTGAAACGTCCATGTGGGAAAAAATCCTGATTTCCCCATAGCAAGTTTCGAGGACATGGAACGGGTCAATAAATTAATATTGGACGATCAGGAGACATTTGTAAGTTTTTGATATATTTAATGCATTCATTCCTTCTTCGTACACAGCCCTTTTTATCCATAGGTAGCAAAAATAAGGACCATTCTATTTTCCACTTTTTAATACCTAATATAAAATTTTACTCTTTTTTACTTACAGAAGCTGTTCAGGAAGAGGGCGCTACTTATGACAGCTTTAAAAAAGAGATGCAGCACTGCTTCAAAACGTATAAAAATAGATTTTATGCAAAAAAATGTAGAGAGGCTAAAAAACAAAATAAATAAGTTTTACTATTTACTTTTATATATATAGATTTCATTACTTTTCTAATTACAAAATTAGTGGGACCATAAGCAGCCCCGATGACTTTCCTAATTATAAAATCAGTGGGACCATAAGCAGGCCCGATGACTTTCCTAATTACAAAATCAATGGGACCATAAGCAGGCCCGATGACTTTCCTAATTACAAAATCAATGGGACCATAAGCAGGCCCGATGCTTTTCCTAATTACGAAATCAATGGGACCATAAGCAGGTCCGATGACTTCCCTAATTACAAAATCAATGGGACCATAAGCAGGCTCGATGACATCGTCACTTATATTGTGGCGAAGAGTCCCCGATTAACAGCCTAGGACACTTTTATGTTAAATGCAAAGGGAAACATAAGCGACATAATCACCACTGACGGCTACTAAATATACCTAACGTCAGCGATTACGTATGGTGTATTTTTTCCGATGGGATGTTATGCTCTCGGTAAGCATTGTATGGTTGAAAGAGATCATATGTTTGGTTGTTGTTAAAAACGCTGATAGAATGTCTGACATTGATTAGCGTCATTATTTCTCAAGTTTAGGTTCTGCTTGTAATTCTCAATCTTTTACAGATTCAGAGTCTGGCTGCGATTTGGATTTTGCAACTATAAATAATTCGCAGCAATCTACAGAAGCATCACTATCGTAATATTATAGTCCAATATACCAGACGATATCGTGCGTTGGAGAATCTGAATTCTTAAACTTTAGCCAAGGAAATATATTAATTCATGACCTTCCTTCCACTCAGGTAACTATATATACATACATTATACATATGTTTAGCTTAGTTCAACTAGTTGTTAAATAAATTAAAGCTGTTTTTTAGGACATCGAGCTTATTTCGGACTTTAAAGATCTAGTAAAAGTCGAAGTTTTGGAAAATAAACATTTATACTAAAGATCGATCCGGACAAAAAGTATGAATATTTTATTTTATTTTAATATAAATTCGAATATAAATAACTCTAATTAATTTCAGATAAATAAGAGCAGATTTCTTGCAATTGGCTCAATCCACCGTGGAAATTTTTCCTTCTGAGATGAAGAAAACATTATACGTGTCGTATTATAAAGGCCATTTAGCTAAAGGTAAACTATTCGACGCCTACAATTTATGTTAAATATCAGATTAAGCTACTAAATTTCTTAATAAATTATAACGATGTTACAAATGAAAAAAATTTACCAGGGCCTTTAAAAATATTATATAATAACTCTCTTGAAAAATTTCAAATTTTTTCTACATTATCTATTCACACTGTATCATAACTACAGTACGAACATTTATTATTTAAACCAGGAATGGTTGTTCATATAGGCGAATAGGAAGATGAAATTCCTTTATATGGGCTAATTAAATATATATCTTTAATTGAAGAGCCATATTCTTTATGTATTCAAAGACTTTTAAACCATGGATTTGATTCACATTATGATGCTTTTCGCATTGAAATTTTTATTCTGTTAAAATATAATCGTTAGAATCTAAATTCCTTGGTTATATACATATGCAAGTTAAGGCATAAAGATTTTATGCTTTTATATTTCTGGTTTTATTTTATTTTATTATTGCGACATTCTCAACGTTCTATTTATTTGTGCTGACGATATGTCTGCAAAAGAAATACCTTTTTGTTTCCCACATTCTTGCGTTGCAATTTAACACCGCGCGTGCAAGAAATGAAGTAAAAAATGATATATTATGATTGTCGTTGGAATGACAAAAGGCAGTTCTGATAAAACCACGAAAAGAAACTGATGTAATTTTTAGATTAAGTTATTTAACGAAAAACGAATAAATAAAGAAAAAACAAGTTTTAGAATTAAAAAATAAAAAACAAGTTTTATAATTGGGGGCTCAACCGGGATACGCTGTCGAAAATAAGTTCTGAAAAGGCCAAGTAAGGACTCGACAACGTATCTGCCAACAAAACAAACGAGTATCCTAATTAAAGGAGAAGAGTGCAAAAGAATAACAACAAAAACTAATATCGTGGAAAAAAAAAGGAAATAATAAACATTTTTAATAAAAAACTTAACTTTATGTATTTTAAAAAATTTTTTTTAAGAGTGTTTGAATAACCCAACAACTATAATATTTGACTCAAAATACAAAATAAAATCATTTCAATTGTGACTCAAAATATAAAAAAAACTTTATGTGAAACGAATCAATTTGAAAAATTGTTTAACTAATCTAACAAAATATAAAAAAATAAAATCATTTCAATTGTGACTCAAAATATAAAAAACTAATCTAACAAAATATAACAAATAAAATCATTTCAATTGTGACTCAAAATATAAAAATCTTTATGTGCAACAAATCATTTTAGAAAAATAGTTTAACAACTACAGTTTTTTTTATTAACAAAGCAAATGATTTAAAATAAACTCTGTGTAGAAAAACAGATACGTGAAAATAAATTGTCAACTATTGGAATATAAAAACCTGCCCACTCCGAGGCAGCAACACCCCGGAACGATTAAGGAATCCGGGTCAGCTCTAAAACAATCAACGGGAGCGGAATAACCAACAGTAACTGGAACAGAAAATATATATCGTAAAGTATTGTAAGTTAGATAATAAGCTATTTTGTGAACCTTGAATATTTTTAAACTGGATAATATAGTGGAAAATATACTAGAGAACCTCACTGAAGAGGAGATACAATATTTGGCTAGTAATAGTGCAACAGATATAGTTGATGAAGAATTAGAAGCATTAGAAAGAAAATACGAAACGGGTTTGGACGACGCAGTTGACGACCTCGCAAATTTATTTGGCAATATGACGACAAATAATAACAGTATGGATAGTGAACAAATAACTAGAATAATAACGCGAACTACAGCACCACTCATGAGAGAGTTGGAGTTGCTGAAACAAAGTTTTGATAGGCTCGTCATTGCAAATGCTGTTACTGAGTTCGAACAGGAAATTATTGACGAGACTATACGATGTGACGAAAGCTTGGACGTTATAAAATCTCTCCCGGGCTTTAACGGAAAGGATAACTCATATGTAAGCTGGCGAGAGGCCGCAAACAACTCAATGAGTCTATATGCCAAAGGTAGTCGTAGGTATTTCGCGGCGCTGACCATTTTGCGCAATAAGATAATAGATGACGCAAACGACACTTTAACAAACCATGCTACTGTATTAAACCTAGACGCTATCATGGCCCGACTCGATTTTGCTTACGCAGACAAGCGCCCTGTTCATGTCCTCGAACAGGAATTAAGTATAATGAGGCAGGGTTCCTCGACAATTTTAGATTACTATAACGAGGTTAATAAAAAACTCACGCTATTAATAAACAAAACGATAATGACTCACGGATCAAGTTCTTCCTTAACGAATGAATTGAACAATAAGAATCGTCAACATGCTCTCAGAGTTTTTATCACGGGCCTAAATCCGCCACTGGCGAACATTCTTTTTTCACTATCACCTTCTGATTTGCCTAACGCGTTGGCCAAAGCTCAGGAACTGCAGGCCAACCATGTTAGGGCTAACTTCGCTGTACTGTTCGACAAGAACCACGGCAACAACCAGAACCAGCGAAATAATCAGAATGTTTTACGATTTCCCCCTGGAAATCGCGACAATAATTTTCGGAACCTGAATAATCAGAACATGCGTCAACCCAAGCCCGAACTGATGGAAATTGGTAGCTCGGCAAACCTTCAGGTTGCTGCGAATACTAACGCTGTTCCACAAAATAGGCAAATACAACAGTATAATCAGAGACCACAATATGGACAATGGCAACATTGGCCGCAAAACACAAACCAATTTGGCCAAAGACCCCAATTTGGTTATGGCGCAAAAAGGCAACGACCTAGCGGACAGTATAGTTCCCGACCAATTAGCAAAGTTCAAAGGATAAATAATTTGAACGAAACAGCTTTTTTAGACATGACCCCGGATTGCCCTACATCATCAGGACAGGAGCATCCGGAAGAACTTACAGAATTTTAATTGACAGCGGAGCAACCAGTTGTTACTGCAGCCCCAATGTCCTTACCAACAGACAGAAATTAGAAATTAAGAAAAGAGTGAAGACCATTAATGGTTATTCCATCATAGGGTACTGCTACGAGGCGAGACTCTTTGGTGTTAGAGAAAGATTCTATGAAATACCCAACCTAGAATCTGACCTTTTGATAGGCTATAATTTTTTAAGAAAAGCAGACATAAAACTTGATTTTGAGGAAGGAACAATCACGTGTGGCGATAAGGTTGATAAATTCTTAAATTTTAGTAAACCAGGATCAACGGATTATAATACTGTTGATGGAAATGAAGAAAATATTATAAATAAAATTATTAACTCAGGAAGTGATCCTGAGCACTGTACGGAAAGTGATATAACTCTCAATTATGAGGGAACCAAAATCGATAAATTAAATTATGAAATTCGTAAAGAAATAGAAAATTTACATTCAAGAATCGACACTGTTTTACCATTCAGAACAGACATAAAAGCTGAGATACGTACAATTGCTGAAACTCCTATATGGAGTAAGCAATATCCCTATCCCCTCTCAGTAAATTCTTTCGTCAATAAGGAAATAGATAACCTATTAAGAAACGGGATTATACGTCCTAGTAAAAGTCCTTACAACTCCCCAATATGGGTAGTGCCTAAAAAGGGAACTAACGATGACGGAACGCAAAAAACGCGAATGGTAATCGACTATAAAAAATTAAATGAAAATACTATATCATATAAATACCCGATACCGGATTGCAATGTTATTCTCTCAAATTTGGGGAAGGCAAGGTACTTTTCCACCATAGATCTTGAATCTGGTTTCCATCAGATTTTGATGAAACCGGAGGATGTTGAGAAAACGGCATTTTCCGTGAACAATGGAAAGTACGAATTCGTCAGATTGCCTTTCGGATTGAAAAATGCGCCGAGTATCTTCCAGAGTGCCATGGATAATATTTTGAGGGATTATATAGGAAAATTTTGCCATGTGTATATAGACGATATAATAGTCTACTCCGAGAATCTGGAAGAGCATAGGGAACATTTGAAAACGGTAGTTCGAAAACTTAGGGATTCAAATATGAAAATCTCTTTAGAAAAATCTAATTTTTACAAGAAAGAAGTAGAATTTTTGGGTTATATCGTTGCTTATGGTATAATAAAAACCGACCCAAAGAAGATAGAAACAATAAAAAGTTACCCTGAACCCAGAACTCTTAGACAATTGAGAGGTTTCCTTGGCATAACGGGATATTATAGGAAATTTATTAGAGATTATGCAAAAATTTCGAAGCCATTGACAAAATATCTTGCGGGAGAAAATGGCAGGATTTCACAACATATGTCCAAGAAAATTACAGTGGAATTTGATTCGGAAGCGCAATCCGCTTTCAATAAACTAAAAAATTTGTTGACTGACCAGGTTGAACTCATACAACCTGATTTCAATAGGAAATTTATACTGACAACGGACGCATCAAATGCAGCAGTTGGCGCTGTTCTGACACAAAATGGGAAGCCCATAATTTTTATTTAAAAAACACTAACTCCCACTGAACAAAACTATGCCACAAATGAGAGGGAACTGTTTGCAATAGTTTGGGCATTGAAGACCCTAAGGAATTATTTATACGGAGTAGCGGATTTGGAAATCCATACTGATCATCAGCCGCTCACTTTTGCAATATCTTCTAGAAATCCCAACGCAAAACTTAAAAGATGGATGTCCTTTATAGAGGAATATTCTCCGAAATTTGTATATAAGCCGGGAGCAACAAACGTCGTTGCCGATGCTCTTTCTAGACAGATACTGAATCATATGTCGGACAATCAGTCTCTGCACGGTACTCAACACTCCACCGAAAGTAGTGAAGAGATCATAATTAAAGAAACCTCCAAACCACTCAACGAATTTAAGCAGCAAATCCTTCTAAGCAAAGCTGAGTTCACAAGTTATGAATCAGTTACCGAGTTTAATAGAACCAGACACATAATAGAGTTCGACACAAGAGAGAATCTCAGAAACGTATTAATGAAACTCATACGACCTAATATGGTGACAGCAATACATTGCTGTCCTGAGGACCTCTATGAGTTTAGGGAAACAGTGAAAGGGGCTTTCGCGAACACATTTGTTTCTGCAAGAGCCTTTGCAATCGATGTTGTTAATGTCGATGACCAAAAAGCCATAATTGAGGAAACTCACACTATAGCCCACAGGGGATATAGAGAAAATCACAAACAAATTTGCGGGCAATATTATTGGCCGGGGATGATCGACCACTTCAGGGAATTTATTAGACATTGTAGTGTCTGTAGTAAAGCAAAGTATGATAGGAAACCAACAAAGATTCCAATTGGAGAGGCTCCAATTCCTAGCAAGGAGGGGGAGTTCCTACACATTGACATTTTTTATGCTCAAAATTTGAAGTTCCTAACTTGCATCGACGCCTATTCAAAATTTCTTGTGATAAAGCAAATAGAAGACAAAACAAACCTAGGTGAAAAAGTCCTAGATATATTGCAGACCTTCCCTGCAGCAAGGAAATTAACTTTGGATAATGAACCAGGCTTCAAAACTCCTACCTTCCGATCCTTAATGCAGAGATTGGGGGTTCAGCTTTATTTTTGTGACCCTAGACATAGCACAACCAACGGCCAGGTGGAGAGAGCACACTCCACTTTGATTGAAGTCGCGAGATGCTTGAAAGAAGAATTTCACCTGTTAGACACCACTGAAATATTTCATAGAGCAGCTCAACAATACAATCTCAGTGTTCACTCCGTAACGAACGAAAGACCATTTGATGTATTTCACAATAAAATCAACCATGAAAACCTGCGCAATAAACTAATGGAATCGCAGAAAAGAATGTTGAATAGAAACGTTCCGACACAAATCAGAACCTTTGAGCCAAAGCAGGAAATCTATGAGAAACTTATAGGACAAAGAGACAAACTACTTCCTCGTTACAAGAAACAGAAAATAAAAGAAGATTTAGGGAATAAAGTCAGGGTTCATAGTAGAAATAGAATTATTCATAAGGAAAACATAAGGAACTAATAAAATTTCACCCTGCGGGAAATAATGTTGAAACTACTGATTTTACTGGCCACATTCGCCACGTGTGAACCGGCGATTCAGATACTAGACTATTCCAACTCTCAGATAATTTCGATACACGCTGGACAAACACGAATACAGGACGGGAATTTCAAATTGGTACACTCCATAGATTTAGACAAATATGAAAATTTAATTGCAAACTTGAGACAGGAAATACAGGGGAAAATACCCTCGAACAATTTGATATTCCCAATGCTTAATCATGAAATAGAACAAATACAATTCCAACTGAACCGTATGAAACCAAGAAGAAAACGATCGCTTGATTTTCTGGGGACTGCTTGGAAGTGGTTGGCGGGAACACCGGACCACGACGATCATCAGATAGTACTTGACAAAATAAACAATATTTTAGAAAACACAGACAACCAACGAATAATTAATAGAGACACCGTTACGAGAATAAACTTACTGACTAATATAACGAACGTCATTTTAAAGGAAATACAGACGAAAGAGGACTTTAGGAAGGAATTTGAACAGAACATAATTTATAAACTAAAACTAATAAAGGAGGAAATATTAAACATAGAATATGCCCTACAATGGGCCAAAGCTGGAATTGTGAATACTTTTATATTATCTGAGGATGAGATAGGTGAGATTAGGAAACAATTGGACTACGAAAAATTCCCTTATTCCAGTGTCGATGAGGCTTTGGAATTTTCGGATATAAGAATAGCCGTAAGCAATATGTCAATTATTTATATTGTAAATTTGCCTACCATTAGTAAAAATGTTTGCGAAAATATCCTGATTAAACCATTAAAAAGATACAAAACTATAATTAAAATTGAAAATGAAAATATTGTAAAATGTAAAGACAGAATTTTTGAAATGAAAATTAAATGTAAAATCTATAATGAATTAGCTATTTGTAATAATCAGAATCTTTTAGAAATAACTAATACCAATTGTATCCCAAAACTGTTATCTAGCGACAATCATAATTGCACGATAATAAATAACCAACATGTCCCAAGTACTGAAGAAATACAACCGGGAATAATTTTGTTAAACCAATACAATGGCTCAGTAAGAGTTCCAGACGATCAGTCCTGGAATCTATCGGGAAACTTTTTAATTAAATTTCATAACACTACGATAAATTTGAACGGTATTAACTATTTTGCAAAAGAATTGCATGATTGGAAGCCGCTTCCGGCCATTTTGCAATTCTCTCCTAATAAAACGGACATCGAGGAAATTCTTTCCCTGCAAATGATGAAAGAACTACAGTTGGAAAATATTCATGAGCTCGACTCGTTGTCGACCAAAGGGAAAATCGAGTTTTCTTTCAATGTGATACTTTCAATATCATTTGTCGCGATTATAATCTTTACCATCTGGAAATTGAGACAGAAAGACAGAATGAATCTAACTATAAATAATCAAGGCACTACGCCTTCAATTCCAGATCCTGGAAACCCATCTACAGAAAGAAAACAAGTCATTAATTCAATAATTCAATCGGGACGATTGAACTTACCGAGGGAGGAGTTAAGGCATAAAGATTTTATGCTTTTATATTTCTGGTTTTATTTTATTTTATTATTGCGACATTCTCAACGTTCTATTTATTTGTGCTGACGATATGTCTGCAAAAGAAATACCTTTTTGTTTCCCACATTCTTGCGTTGCAATTTAACACCGCGCGTGCAAGAAATGAAGTAAAAAATGATATATTATGATTGTCGTTGGAATGACAAAAGGCAGTTCTGATAAAACCACGAAAAGAAACTGATGTAATTTTTAGATTAAGTTATTTAACGAAAAACGAATAAATAAAGAAAAAACAAGTTTTAGAATTAAAAAATAAAAAACAAGTTTTATAATTTGCATATGTATGCATATCATATATGATTAATTAGTGATCATATTATGATAATGCCCAAATCATATTATGATTAGGTAGCGATCATATTATGATAATGTCCAAATCATAGTATGATTATGTAGCGACCATATAAAATTTTTTTTTTATGATTGGCTACAATCATATACCCAATCATAGTATGTTGCCATCCGAATATGATTGCCACAACCATATTTTTTCTTTGCGTGTCGAATACAATTTTGTTGATTGTATTTGGAGACTTTGGCCAATCATATCCTTTGGAGTTAAACAATTGCTGAAGATCGTATGACGTACAAATATTTTTAAATGATAAGCAATCTCTTGCTGCCAGCCGAGCTAAAACAGCTGGAAATGAGTCGCCAATCGTTTTAGTAATATTGAAATAGTCAGAAATTTTGGATCGAGACCTCGTATCATTCGTAACGGAAGTTGTAGAAATTATATTAGAGGAGCTAGCTTCTGAATCATCATTTTGAAGTCTTTTTAAAAGATTAATGTTATGTTTTCTTGTGCTTCCGCCAGAACATTTGATATCATATTTTTTTTGCATGCTTCCACATAACTGAATCGCCAGCTATCGTACGTAAAAAATGATTCCATAATTTATTCGGTCTATTACACATCATATAATGTAGGCTATTTTTTTTAATAATCAATACAAATATTGAACAAAGCTTTTATTACGAAGAATTTTTCTGATATACTTACTCACCACAATAAAAATATAAAATATTATTATTTTCGAAGGTTTGTGTGTTTTTGCAAAAAAAAAAAAAAAAACGAATAATTCAAAATACTACCAAACTCACTATTTAACATTCTAACTACGTTACCAGACGCAAGTACAAATAAACTGAATATGATTAATAAAAAATACTAACTAGGGAGTCCAAAAAAAAAATCATGTGAGTCCGATCACAGGGGAGATGTGTAAACTTCTAGTAATTAAAGATCTTTTTATGTCACTTTTTTAAAATCAAACAGAAAGCGTCATCTATGTATCACTTATGGCAAACAAAAATTAAGAGAAGAAACATTCGTAACTGATGAAAGCAGGGCGTCCATAATAGCGATAGAAGCAGGTTCATCAGCTTTTCAGGAACAAATATTAAAGATTTCGAGTTCCCAAACCGACACTAACAATTTACCAAGTCGTTGGAATGCGAAACAGTTAGGTTAGGTTAGGTTAGAAGTGGCTGCTAATCCAAAGGAAAAGCACACTTAGACTCTGGGGTCCATTGTGATACC
Organism: Cordilura impudica; assembly: GCA_963682025.1. Classification (NCBI taxonomy): domain Eukaryota; kingdom Metazoa; phylum Arthropoda; class Insecta; order Diptera; family Scathophagidae; genus Cordilura; species Cordilura impudica. Next base: position 195,451,005 of record OY821520.1, on the reverse strand, counting down.
ACGGGACGAATAGGTGTTCCCCTCAGTCCCCACCGTAGAACCAGTTTGAACTCTTGATGAAGCCTCTGATATGTGAAATTTCCACATTTGAGAGATCAGAGTGATCGTGAAGAAAGGCGATCCCAATGTTCGAAGTCTCGTTCTGGAGAGCGCCGGGCAATTGCAAACGAAGTGTTCTATGCTCTCCGCCTCCTCCACATCCATGCAGCTACGACAGAAGCCATTTGATGAGACCCTGAGGCATTCAGCGTGTCTCCCTATGAGGCAGTGCCCAGTGATAACAGCAACTAATGTTGAAATCTCCCCACGGGGGAGTGATAGTAGCGCACTAGTCAGCTTATGATTCAGAGCCGGCCAGATTTGTCTCCTGATCCTGCACGGCGATCCATTAGCCCATCTGTTGTCTGTTATGCCAGCTGTGTGAAGCCGAAGTTCCAGCTTGCACGATTCCAGGGGTTTACCAACACATTCCAAGTACGCTGGAACCCGTAAGTTAGTGCCCTGTTTTACCAGCTCATCAGCTTTACAGTTTCCCGGTATATTCCTGTGCCCTGGGACCCATATGAGTCTGATGTCGAACTGCTTGGCCCTCTCATTTAAAGACTTGCGGCAGTTAAGTATGATTCTTGTTTTCAGGAACATTGATTCCAAGGATTTTACCGCGGCTTGACTATCAGAATAGATGTTGACTGCGGTTGTAGATAGAATATTCCGACCCAACCAATCACCAACTTCCTTTGATGCCACTACCTCCGCCTGATATACACTGCAGTGCTCTGGCAATCTGCGAGCCAAATTTAGTCCAAGTTCCTTTGAATAAACTCCAAAACCAACTTGGACACACAATTTCGATCCGTCAGTGTAGAAATTTATGGAACACCTGCTACCTGGACTCCTCCCAGACCAAGATTTCCTGGTCGGTATTAGAGTGTTATATTGTCGTTCCTATGCGCTCCTTGGAGTAGTGTAATCCACGTTCAATGGCAAGTTCCTGTCACTCAGGATCACTCAATGGCCACAATTGTAGCCGAGCCATTGAAGTGTGCTCCTTAGTCGAATGGCCGATGAGGCCCCAGTGGTATTAGGCGTAAAAGGATGTTCAAGGCATCCGAAGGTATACTACGAAGGGCGCCATGATACACATCGCATTTTCTGTACCCTTGCAAGAAGGTTGATATTGGATGCCTTCTCTAAAGCAGGCCACCAAATAGGCAAACCAAAACCAGTGAGCAATTTTCGAGCTGGAGCCCCATCGCTTACCAATGGCCTTTTTTCAGGAGTATAATGCTATAGTTGCCTTCTTCGCCCTCCCCTCCAAGTTCTGTCTGAAGTTCGGCTTTATGTCTAGGAATATGCCAAGATACGTGGCTCCATCACAGATGGCGATTTCAGCGCCGTCTTCCTCGTTAAAAGAACAAGTTCCATTTTGATCGGATTTACCCCCAGACCGTAACTGCTTGCCCAGCTAGATAGCCCCGTAAGAGCTCTCTGCAGAATATCTCTAAGTGTAGATGGAAACTTTCCATTTATGGCTATGGGCACGTCATCCACATAGGCGATAACGTTGCAGCCTTGTCTCACCAACGAAACTAGCATTGAGTTCAGCGTTAAGTTTCAGAGAAGTGGTGACAGAACAACTCTTTGTGGCGTTCCCCTATTCTCAAATCGGCCTGCAGATTACCAATCAATGAGATGATCACAGAGTTCAGTCCTAGACAAGATAGTGCCGCTATTATCGAGCCCGGTGTGACATTGTTAAAAGCCCCTTCTGTATCCAAAAAGGCTGTCATGGTGTATTCTTCTGCCGAGAGCGATTTCTCGATGGTACTTATAAGCTCGTAAAGAGCTGTTTCGGTTGACTTTCCCATAGTGTAAGCGTGTTGTCTCGCCAACAGCAGTTTAGGGTCAATAGCTCTACGTAAGTAAGAGTCTATCATACGCTCCATTGTCTTCAATAACAACTATGGTGGACTGATTGGTCTGAAGTCTTTCAATACAGTGTGTGAACTTTTTCCAGCTTTTGAAATGAACACCACTTTTGTCTCCCTCCACTTCAGGGGAATATAAGCTAATTTGGTACAGCGAGTGAAAAGCCTACATAGCCAAGGGGAAATGTAGTTATCTGGAATGATACCGTCAGGTCCTGGAGATTTGTAAGGTGTGAAGCTCCTAATCGCTCAGGTCAGTGTTGGTATATTAATTATCTCCGAAGCAATGTCCGTCGTGCTAGCGTTTGAGTATTCCGATGCCTGTATCGACGTAGGGGAGTTGCCTGGAAAAGGGGTGTCCAGTAGCAAGCTAAGTGATTCCCCACTAGAGGATCTTTCAAATAACCTAATGTGTGAGGGGTAGAAGCTTGAACCTTTTGCAACCTGGATGCTTCGGAAACGTCTTTTGGCCTCATCCTCTGTGCTATCAAGAAGGTCATCTTCGCCACCAAATGGGGCAGAAGCCTCCCCCAACAGTACGGAGTCAGATGTTAAGTATCCATCCTCCTCCTTGTCTGTTTGGGAGCCCTCCTCAGCCTGTACTTCACCTGTGGTCCCCTCCCCAGCAGATTTCTCTACTGGTTTGGCGAATTCCGTGCTTGGTTCTTGGTCGCCCTTATAGGCTTTGATAAGGATTTGCCCAAAGCCGTAGGAAACTATACCGTTTGTCCCGGTTAAATGCGGAAGGGATTCGATGTTGAGTAGTAGTACAACCTGTCGACGGTTCCTCTCCGCATTACGAAATCTGCCAATCTTCCAATTGTGTGTTGGAAGGTTTTGATTGCAGACCTTCAGCATCTTAAGCATGGATTCAGCGTCCCCGGGAGTTGCCGGAATCCAAACTTGCACTCTAGGTCGGGACGGGATGTCATGCTTTTGCACGATATCGAGTTTTGCTTCCTGCCATAGCTCCCCCAGTTCTCTGATAGCCTTATACAGGGCTATTGATCGCTGATCAGCAAAAGCTATCAATTTTGCACGGCCTTGATACCAGCCTATGTCGCAACAAGTTGGAAGTGGATCTGGTATGTCTTCATGGACAGTGAAGAACACTTCGGCTAATTTAGCCTCCCCATAACTCCACTTGACCTCTCCATCTCCGCTGTTAATGATAGCCATTACAAGGTTGTCTTTGGCAAGCTGACTAAACGGCTTCGGCACAGCATTGCCGGCCACCTTAGTGCGTTCAGGTTATGGTTTCTCATTTGGCGAGCCAGATTCACTTGTCTTAGCTGAGAGGTCCTGTTCTTCAGTGATTTTTTTTGCCCATGTGAGCGATTCTCTCTGTTTATCAGACGCGTCGCTTGATTTAGTTTCCCCAACCTGTTGATAATTTTTAGGCACGACCTTCTCTTGTTGTACCTTGCTTTAGACGGGCGGATGTTATTACTCCCTGTCTTGCTAGACTTAGACCCCTCCTTAGCTGCTGTTCCAAGATGACCAGATTTAATCTTATCCATTTGCTGCCAGTAATGAGGATTGTATTCGGACCGACGATGAACCCCAACCCCCTTGAGCTTTGACCAGAGGTCGTAGCGTTTTCTTCTTTGCCAGACTCCTGGGTCTTAGCCTTTGAACGGCTGTGAGGCAGAGCCTCGAAGTTTGTTTTGTTTTTTATTATTTTTTAAATTGACTTCCATTTTTGATCCCACGAGTGTAGGGGAGAGAATGTCAGCCACGTCATGGCCCCAAGTAACGCAATAAGGGCGGCCCACTGCCCCTACCTACTCGCTGAGGTGCCAAGGTATCAGCGAGGCTCCGTTAAAATACAGTCGGTAACCCTTGACTGCAAACCGTCCGATGAGAGCGGGTCGCGTAATACTCTGCATTAGGTGTGAGTAACCTTTGGTCGTGCACCTTCAAGGTTCCAGACATGACACAGGTTCAGGAAGAGGTACTGACCCAGTAAAACCGATTTCCTTACCTGTCTCATAAAAGGAACCGCAGTGCACTTAAGCCACCGCATCGCGACAAGATTGTTATTCGTGACGGAGGAAAGAAAACACACATAGGTAATACATTTGTATAGTGGGTTTTTTATATATTATTTTAGTTAGTAACGCACTAATGCCATTTTTTACCTTCACCATTTTTTTAAATCTTTTTTTACCTTTACCAAATTGCAACACTATAGCCATTACAATTACAGATAGATGGGCAGCAAATTGAAGTAAGTTACCAATTAAGGCTGACAATGGCAGATGCAAAAAAAGGCCAAGCTTTGACTAACACGAAGGCTGCATCCAGCTGCATTATATGCGAAGCAATCATTAGATAATACCGATGCATATGAATTTGGATTATCACGACTACATGCAAGAATACGACTTATGGAACACATACTAAAAACCAGTTATGATTTGGATTTCGAAACCAACGAAGAGTTAAGAAGTTCAAAAAATAAACCTTTTCAAGATTAATATCGCAAATTTGGACAAGGGTCAGGCAATACAAATAATGGCAATATCGCCAGAATATTCTTTTCAGATCCAGAAACAACATCTGAAATAACAGGAGGGGCTTTAAGCCGTATTTTCTGATTTAAAATAATCCTAGAAGTACTTGCGTGCAATGAAGAAATTGACTCTAGAAAATTTGAAGATTATGCTAGGGCATGTGCAAAAATATATACAACCAAGTACCCATGAGGAAATATCTCTGCGACAGTTTACAAAATCCTTAATCATGCAGAAGATGTCATCAAATATCATTTGGTGCCACTTGGTGCCAGAGGAGGCTCAGGAAAAATGGAATAAGGATTCACGAAATTCCACAAATGCAGATTTACTTAATATATTATTTACAACGTCAGATCCGTTCATCTCCAGTATTTGAAATCAATGGAGAGTGGAACATCGGGATTTAGATGAAGATGTCAAAAAACTACTAAAGAACAGAAATAACACAGAACAAAATATGGAATATTTGCAATCAATATTTGAATCAAATAAATAATTATAATTGCCTTTCATTGTTATATAAGTACGAAAAACATAGCATTAGTAAAAAATAATAATAAACAGATCCTCCCATTCTTACAAATGCTATTAGAATCTATTGCAGTTTTCATGTTTAAAAGGTTTTTTTACCCACATATGTATGAAGTGTTTTAATAAATAAAAAAGATTCAAAAAATAAAAACCCATATTTTCATATCAAAATCAGAATCATTTCGCTAATGTTTAGCAGATTTATTTTGCTAAATTTAAAAAATTTTACAGCAAAAAATGCTTAATTTTTGTCTAGTAATAGCATGACTTTTAGATAATATTACTAACTTTTTTTTAAGTGTAAATATTCTTTGAGTGTAAATATTTTCCAAATTTTTAATTTTTCAGCTGTAATAAAAAAATTTCCAGTTGATTTTATTATTTTTTTTTAGTGTAAAAAAGTTTTTGAGTGTAAACATTAAAAAAATCATTATTACAAATCGAAATATGACATTTTTTAATAAATAAAAAAAAAAAAAATCCATATTTCACGCTAAAAGTTTAAGAAAAGTGAAAAGTTCAACTTTGACTTAGAACTCCTTAAAAAATACTCAATCAATTTTAATCAAATTAAAACTGACTCAAGTTCAACTAAATATCTATCCATTACAAAGATTACTAAAATATTTTGATCCGTTCAAAAGTTAAAGAATTTTGGCCTGTGAAAAACGATTTTCAGCAACTGTGAGACTGACAGTCGATCGAACGGACAGACGGACATCGCTAAATTGACACAGAAAGTGATTAATAAATTTTTTCCTTCCCATGTAAAAAAAAAAACGCAAATGTGAATTACATCCTTTCCACATCAAGCCATCGATATATAGTTATCAGTGCACTATTTTTTTGTTTCACTAAAGCTTTTATTTTATAGATTTTTAATAAAAATAAAGTAGTTTAGGCTTTTGTTTAAACGCGCTAAATGAAGCGAAGTGCCACTCATTGACCTTTGAACTTATTTGATTTAATTAATTTTAAACTTATGGATAAAAAAATTTAAATTTTCTTTACATTTTGTTTTAAATTTTCAAAATAGAGGATTTAAAATTTTTAAAACAACAAAATATAATTAAAATTTTCCCATATCCATCGTGAACTCAACTATTTTCCCTTTTAGTCATTCAGAACCTGCACAAACCAATTCAATATCGGCATTGTGTTACGTGCATGGATTTCGATCATTGTCGTACAACTAACCCATGCTCATAAACACTACTACTACCTCATTTCCCTTGATGGCCAACACTGTTTTGAACTTAACTTATTTATATGACATCAAATTTGCATAATTTTAGTTATATTATATGTTTAACTGTGTAAACCTTTATTATTGGTGATGACATAAAATATAAAAACATTGACTCCGGACTGCAAATGTCCCATGTAAATTGTTTCTGATTTTACCGAAAACTGAGTTTTTATATTAATTCAGGTGATCTAAATGTACCAGCAACTTAGAATGTTAGTTTTTGAAGGTGGCTCCTACCAGAATCTAAATACTTTTCTCATAAATCGTGGATTTCTAAAAGTAAAGGAAATTATCAAATCTATCGAAGATTTGTAATAGTAACCAGATTCAGAATATTCCACAAGACTTGGTGGGTTTCTAAAGTTTCCGAAATATTAGAATTCTTTAAATCAATCGTGGGCTTTTAAACTAGTAAATCTTCAAGGAGTATTTCTTATTATTCTTATCGTTCTTAATGTACCAAAAACCATTAAAAGTTTATTTAATTAGTCATTGGTTTCTAAAGGCACCCCCGAAGTTGCCGAATCCTCAAACTAAAACTTTTTTTAGCCTGCTTTTTATATCCTAAAACTTTATTAAAGACCAAAATTCTCTTTTCAAATAGAATTTAATTTTGTTTGCCAAACTCTGGTCTTTGCTAGACTAACAGCAGACAGTAAAGAATGTTGGAAAAATTATAACCTTAGACAGGAATTTACCACATAAAAAGACAGGGACGAAACAACAAAAAAATGTCCATACAAAAGCAATTAAGGTACAAAGTGCCTAAATCGAACATGTGTTAAACCTGCTTGCAAAAAACGAACGAGTTGCAATTTCTGCAGTTAAAAGGAAATTAGAAAGAAAGGAATATTCTACATTAAGAGGAATGTCATAAACGAAATGAAAAACAGTTTGTCAGTTGAAACGAAATTGAAAATAAGACATTCCTAACTTTTATTAAATTGTTTTAAATACCAAAAAGAAAAAGAAAAGAGTTAAAGTTAAAAGAATATTGAATTTATGGTATAAATTAATTTTCTTTCAAAAACCTTTCTTCATCTTTTCCATTTTCTGTCTGTGAGCAATGGAGAAATACATAAACATCTTGAAAATAAATCTTAGCTCATAAAATGACTGAAAGTCTTGTCATCTAATTAAATTTCGTGTTTTTCTTTTCTTTTCTTCTTTTGTTTTTTCTCGTTTTGTTTTTTAGAGCACATAAAGTATTGAAGTACCTTGAAAAGAACGTTTTATGGCTTAAACACGTTCAAATTAATTTTCTACACTATTACCACAGAAAACTTTTTGCTTTTGGGAAAATTTTACAGTGGATGGAATTACGAAAAATGTGAAAGAAAAACAAAAATACAAACTCAATCGTTTTTAGTACTTCTAGGAAATAAAGATTGTGCAGAGATACAGGGCCTAGATTCGGAAACTCACAACTGATTTTGGTACTTTTTGGAAACGTCAGAAACTCCTTTAGAATTCTAGATATATGAACTGGTAAAATTCTTAGTTGTTTGTATCCTTAGAAACTCAGAAACTCATTTTCCTTGCTTTTGTTACCTTTTGAAACCCACGAGAGGATTGAGAAATTCTTAGTTTTTGGTATCTTAACAATTCCAAAGAGATTCATATTTTACTGAACCTTTCGAAAACTCACAATTACAAGGAAGGTCACATGTGGGACACCCGGAGATCTCGATGTAAATTGGATATGTTATTGAACATGACAAAATTATTTACCAATATTTTAGGGGAAAATTTTTCACATTTGATCGAAAGAAACATATGGAATAGAGCATAAACAAGTAAGAGTGTTAAATTCGACTGTGCCGAATCGTTGATACCCTCCACCTCGGTTTGAGTCTTGATAATAAATGTAAATGAAAAAGTAAACAATATGTTAAACTTAATACCAAATTATTTCAGCAAATTCTTTGGGTTGGTTTCCGTCTTTTCTATTATTTCGGATTTATTTTGGTGTTGGCTTTTTGGTCATTGTGGTTGCTGATCGGCATGCATTTTGGTTATATACCTATATGCATGCGTTTCCGGTTATATGACATAACTTCTCGTTTAATTTAGTTTTTGCTAATTAAATAGCTCGCCCTAACCTCCATTGCAAAGGAAATGGTTGCGTAGGGTGGCTACATGCAACTGGCCAAAAATTTCTTCATTGCGGCCATATAGGTCGGATGGAGTAACAAAATAATAACCATAAAAAAGCTCTCTCAACTTTTTTATTAAAATATTGCCATATTGGAAAACATAGAGAATAAATTTATAATAATAATAAATAATCAAATTAGGGATGCCAAACGCAAAAAACCAAATGTCCCAAACATTTTAAATAAAATAATTTGTTATCTTTATTTTCTGAAAAACTTCAAATTTTCATCCAAAAAAAATTGTGAAAAATAATATGTAAATAACATTCTCATCAAATTGCGTTTATTTATGTAACAATTTTTGTGTTCGCAATTCTTAAATATCATTTGAGGTTTTCTAAAATTCATTGAATTTAAATTAATGTTTTCTGTAGTCCGATTCTGTAAATTTCAACGATCCGACACTAAGGATTAAGTGATTCACTAAGTACATACATCTTAACGACAGTCGACAAATCTATTTTTCTATTTATTTAAATTGTAAACGAGTGGCATCTCTGTCAAAATAAGAGAAAAACACAAAGAAGAACAGAAAAAACAAATTACTTCGTGTTTGACAGGATGATTTTATTTTTATGTTAAATAACTTTATTTTTTTTACTAATATTTCTGTTTATTTATTCGAAAATGAAATAATGAATTGAATATGCTATTTAATTTTTTTATTTATATAAAAAAGTTTTTTAATTAAAGCAAAATATTTTCACTATTTTATGATTTTTATTTATGTATGACGACATTTCAACCTATAAATTTAAGTTTTTATCGATTGAATAAACCACACAAAAATCCCTACAAGAACAGTGACGGTCATTTGACCAGTGACATGACCGTCACTACTGACTGAAGTGTCGGTTATCGCGTAGAACAAAGTTTCTATCATTTTATTAAGGCAAATATGCTAAAACTGACCGAAACTTTTGTGTACATGTGATTTTGCATCTTACTCTAACCTATGAAAGTATGTAAACCATATAATATATATCTAAACTGCTCACTCTACCGCTGTTTAGTAGTCAACGGTAATAGATATATATATCATCGTTGACCGGTCACACTTGATGGATATATACATCATCATTGACCGGTCACGCTTGATTATAATGAAACACGACTTATTATTTTTTATTTATTTATTGTATTAAAAATCAAATTCAAAATTAAAAATAAACATTAAATATTAAAAACACAACAATATCACTAATTCCGAAACGTGGTGATAACTTTGAGACAATGTTGAAACAGGACAATGGGCTTAACTTAAAACATATATTTAAACAACTTTGCTGACTTTTCACTCGAAACATCCCTAAACTCAATAGAAATTTCCGGTAATGGGCCTTAGTGCAATCAGTAGTTTCTTAAAGAAAACAATTTATTATAACACTTACATATATATCAACAATTTATATTAAAGCTTACCTTTTGAGTGTTGTGAATTAACAATTTCGGCCAAACCTGATACAATTCATTTGGAAAATTGATGAGTAAATGATGTATCCATTGAAATACTGCTACCTTTGTTTGTATAGAACGGTGTATGAGATATTGTGATAATACCTCCATAAATCAATTTGTTCAATATTCTGAGATCTTTGTTCTTTTGAAGAAACTAATTCCATTTCATATTATCAACATCATATTCCAGACACTATATTCCAGAATGGCATAAATTAAAACATTCAAATATTAAAACAAACTCCCATATCCATGTTATGGCAACAGACTGAAAGATAGATATAAGGATTAGTATAAAATGCTGCAAGGAAGATTTACTTTGTTTCTAGCTACAATTTTTAATAAAATGTCAGTGCATTACCTTAATAAGTTCATTTGGTGATTGCGCATGTATTAACAATATATTTGTAGTGTCTTCCATGCGCACGTAACTGGAATCATTACGAATCGATTTAATAAACTGTGTCAGCGTTGTTTCACACAATTATATTTCTTGTGTATTATCTTCCAAATAGATAACCACATTACTTTCTGGTACAGCATTCACAATCGAAATCCAGGATATAACATATTGTCGCACAATATAATTCTTTACACAAATGCGTTTCCTAAGAGGTATAAAAGTTTTAAATTGAAAGTTTCTGAAGATTCTACAGCAATATCTTTAAGTTAACGATCCAACAGGAATAGGCCACAAGCGAGCAAAAAATAAATTGTGGAAGGGTATAATGGAGGGACGTGCCACCACAATTGAGAATGGCACTAACGAATTCACTGACATATTTTGAAGAATCCTAAAGAAACAACAAAAATTAACTTGAACTTTTAATTTAATTAATTACTTACCTTTCCTAAACCTTAACAAAAAGAACTCTACAACAGCAACAATGACAGTCATATGTTTTAAATAGAAACAAGTAAGAGTGTTAAATTCGGCTGTGCCGAATCTTTGATACCCTCCACCTCGGTTTGTTAAACTTAATACCAAATTATTTCAGCAAATTCTTTGGGTTGGTTTTCTTCTTTTCTATTATTTCGGATTTATTTCGGTGTTTGCTTTTTGGTCATCGTGGTTGCTGATCGGCATGCATTTTGGTTATATACCTATATGCATGCGTTTCCGGTTATATGACATAACTTCTCGTTTAATTTAGTTTTTGCTAATTAAATAGCTCGCCCTAACCTCCATTGCAAAGGTAATGGTTGTGTAGAGTGGCTATATGCATTAAATCGTGCTAATTGGAGATGGCTGTATAGTTTTTTTTAACTGGCCAAATATTTCTTCATTGTGGCCATATAGGTTGGATGGAGTAACAAAATAATAACCAAAAAAAAAGCTCTCTCAACTTTTTTTTAAAATATTGCCATATTTTGAAAACATAGAGAATAAATTTATAATAATAAATAATCAAATTAGGGATGAAAAACGCAAAAAACGAAAAGTCCCAAACATTTTAAATAAAATAATTTAATGTTATCTTTATTTTCTGAAAAACTTCAAATTTTCATCCAAAAAAAATTTTGAAAATTTATATATAAAAAATAACATTCTCATAAAATTACGTTTACTTATGTAACAATTTTTATGTTAGCAATTCTTAAATATCATTTGAGGTTTTCTTAAATTCATTGAATTTAAATTAATATCGACAAATCTGTTTTTCTATTTATTTAAATTGTAAAGGAGTGGCATCTCTGTCAAAATAAGCGAAAAAATTTGCATTAAATTTATAACAGGGTAACATTAATCATCGTTAGTGTCTGCCACTATTCGCACGAAAAATTTGGTGCCATTAGTGTGACCACTGCGGAAAATGTGTGTGTATTAGTAAAAAAAAATGTGAGTGTATTGAGTTTTTCGAACTTGCAGTGTGATGTGAGATTGGTGGGTAATATGCCAAACTTATGTTCATATTTGTAAAAGAATAATGAAAAAACGTATGAAATAAAAGACCAACCCGTGTATATTCTTAACATTGTTCTGTATGATATCTAGTTGAAAATATTAACATTCGTGTTAAAATAGAAATAACTATTGCAAAGCTAATTAGAACAAACAAAAATTATGGCGGCATCTACTGTGGCATAGTCACGCTGAGCAAAATGAAGTGACACTCTGTTAATACAAAAGAAATGTATTTTCCCCACAACAAAATACTGCAGAATTTTATGTAAATAAAATAACCGATTTATTTCTAACATGCAGTTACTATGAATATACATACATACATATATATAATATATGTACATTATTTGTATTATTTAATATGTGTATGTATGTATATTTAAATATTACACACAAAAAATACAACATCAAACGTTATTTTTGTGTTTTTCTCTTTAAATAAATTAATACATAAATTTTTTGCTAAATTTACATTTGGGCAATTCACAACAGGTGTTGTACATTGTATGTTGTATTGAAATACACAATACAATCATTTGTTGTGAACACTCAGTTGTATTTTCATATTGTAAAACGCTTTCTTTAGTAATTTTCGATCCAACGAGGAAAGATCGCTTCGTCGCTTCTGCTATTTTGTATAAGAGAAAACACTTGTCAGTGTTTGCTTTTTGGTCGTGAGATATACCCTGGAGTTTTAGTTACGTACCTCTTGCATTTTAATTTATAATGAAAAAAAAAATGTTAAATGTTTTGGTTGGTACTGAAAGAGAAAATACATACTAAAAATATAAACATTAATTTTTATATAAATAAACTTATCGATGTATTTGCGTTATTTGCATTATTTGCCATATTTTATTTTATAATTATTTATGCTGATAATATTCTATGTATTTGTTTTTTCTTTTTCATAAAAACTGGCATTCACTTGGAACTGATATGTTATGATACAATATACAACATTTACTAAACATAGCAAATGAAGTTGGATCGTGTATCAGATTTTTCAGTGAAAATTATCAACAACAGTTTTACACTATTGTAAAGTGATACACGATACAGGAGAAAAAACGATACATTACCCATTGTGAATTGCCCAATTGTTTTTTTTTATTAACAACTAGGTATTTTAGCATTATTTGCTTTAGATGTTGGTGAATTTTTACTCCCTTTATATTAACTCGTAGTGTCTGCTTGTCGAAAAAATTTTGGATCGATTTTAACCACTTTCCCGTGACCCAATCGATCTGAAATTTTGCAGGCAGGCTTGTGGCAGTGACAGAAATGATCTAACATATTTTTTTAGTGATGCCAAAACAATGGAAACTTTAAAATTTTTCTACCAGAGTTGATAAAAAAATGTACAAAGGGTTTGTTTTTGTTATATTATTACCATAACGACCACAAAAACAACAAGTCCAGCTATGAAAACAATGCAACATTTAGAATAACAACAAGAACAATATAGAAATATCATGTTTTTCATTTTTTTTTTTACTTTTTCAGAGATTTCCCTGGACCTGTTCCACCGATTTTAATGATTTTTGAAGTAGAAATCTTTCCATGAATTTGGTGAATCATTCTCACTAAAAATGATCACTGTAGCTGCACTATTGAGGGCGTGATCGTGACAAGAACAACATAGAAAATTATTTTTTTTTCAAGACTTTTTTAGTTCTTCATTCAAATCTCGGGCCCTAATCGACCGATTTGGACGATTTTAAATAGCAAACTTCTCAGGATGTTAGTGAATCATTCTTATGTCAACGAGTACCCTACCTGCCGGATTGATGCCGTCATCGTGATTTCCACAGACGGACAGACGGACATCGCTATATCAACTCCGGTTGTTATAAGGATCACAAATATATAAATTTTATGGGGTCCAAAATTTTTTTTTCTAATTATTACAAACGGAACGACAAACTTATATATACCCTCTGCACACTGGAGTGGAGGGTATAACAACTCTACAACAGCAACAATGACAGTCATATGTTTTTCAAATAGGAAAAAACTGTTTATGTGTTAGTTTCGGTCATTCCCCAGTATGCATTGAAATATTAAGTTCTTAAATTGATGTCAAATGTAATTCTCAACTTGGGTTGAACAATTTTTCTCCTTGTTTGCTTTCAACTTGACATCAAGTTGAGACTTAACATTTTTTCCAATCTTTGAGAAACATTTTTACTCTCAATTGGATATCCAACACTTTTCTCCACTTGAGACCAAACATTTTTTCAACTTGAATACGATTTGTGTTAAGTCTGAGATATTATTTAAATATGTCATAAATAATAAATTAAATTAAAAAATGCCAAAAAAGTACAAATAAATCATTGATATATTTTTAATTATTTCTGCTTTTTGTCGAATTTTTCAAAAAATGTACAACTAATTAATTCATTTATTTTTAATTCTAGATTTTAAAAAATGTACATAATATGTACATTTAATGTTAAATATGTACATAGTAATGTTAAATATATAATGAAATTAAATTGAAACATTAAAAAAAGTACATTGTTTTCATTTCTAAAATTAGTATAATATGGCAATTCCGTACCTTCCATTTGATACCGATTGGAAATATTTCTTTGCTATCAAGTTGAGAATCACAAATTTCTCAATTTGATAACTATGAAAATCGCCATATAAAAAATGTGCCTTTTAAGTTGAGAAGACTATATTCGAACTATTGAGGGCATTTGAGAATTAACGTTGGAGATTTGAGAAATGTATTTGATCTCAAATGCACCTCAAGTTGATAGCAAACAAAAATGTTTATTGGGACATTTATTGTAGGGTCGTTTGCACACACACAAAAAATAGAAAATAAATTGTCAATAAGCAAAGCAAGTGGCTTCGAAATTCGATGATGCCAGTTAATCATTTTTTGTTCACGCGGAATTTATAATTGGAGGAATTTTTTTCTCGAGAAATGTATTTTCCGTGAGAAAGAAATTCCTTGAGAATATTCATAATTGGGATGAATAACTTTTAATTGGAACTTTTTAGTCAGAATAAATCATAATTCTAGTTAGATATTGGTTAATATTTAATTAGAAAAAATATTGTGGTGGCATCTACGCAATTATTGAGGCAGTCACGGAAAAATTAAATGCAAGTCTGTTTTTTTTAATATAACAAAAATGGATTTTCCCTTTAACAAAATATGGCAGAATTCTTTATAAATGAAATGCAAAATGGAAAATCAATTTTGTGCTAATTCTTAACAAAATTAATAATATATATATATATGTATTATTATATTTATTAATATTTTGTAATTTTATTTGACACAATTTCACACACAGTTTTACAGATCAACTGTTTTCAACTGATTTAGAAGTTTTCTGTTTTTGAAACAGTAGTGCCAATTTGTAACATTTTGTGATGTAATGAAAATCGCAGAATAATAAGTTAATACACAATAAAAAATATTAAATTTTTAAGTTTTATATACATATTGCAATAAAAAAAACTTTGGTAAATTTACATTGAACATGGTCAGAAATGAATGAGAAAAAATATATAGGCATTTTAGAAAAGCACATTTAATATTAAACTTTATGCACAAAATATATGGGTTTTTGTTGTTTCGAATTTAACTGTGGCTCTAAGTGAAAAGTTTTAGACCGATCGTATATTACATCTTGAGGATCCTCACCTAATATTTTCAAATATTTTAAATTCTTTTTAACTCATTTAACCTCATTACGAAAATAGTAAAACAGTAAATATGGAAAATCCACGCACCTCAAAAAATTGTTTTCTATGAAATAAATTAAAGACATTTCATATTATACAATTTTCTTTCAAAAATGTATCAATTATTGCAAATTTGAAATTTGACATATAGTATTTGTACATATATTTGTATAGATTTCGCAGTATGAAAAGAACTATTATTTCTTTATTTAGAATATATGTAAGTATTGCTCGCAAAAAAATGCAACATCATGAATGAAACACATAGACGACTGCTGGCAGCAGCATTTGTAGTCGTATAGTCAGCTACTTGATTTTTCTGAATACGACAGCAACATATAATACAAATGCATTTTTATTTAAATATACAATTACTTTTACTTATTTAAAATGCATTAGTACAACGTAAAAATAAATAAATTAGTTTAACGCCTTTTGATTATTAATGGAATTATAGCCTTTCATTTTGCGATTTTTTTTTTAAACAAAATAAAATATTTCATAGCACTAACTTCTTTTACATATTTTGTTATATTGTCAACACTATTTTTGTTTTGTAGCCAACAAAACACACTTGCAGTTTTTTTTTTATATTTGAAGAACATATGACTGCCAATGTTGATGTTGTAGAGTTGTTTTTTTTTTTTTTGATTTTGTTTCGTTAACTCTTTTGTATTAAAGCACCTCCAATATATGTATCCATTTTAGTTTGCAAATTCAGTATATTTATAATTTCTTACTTACAGCAAAAAATAATAGAAACAATTTTATCAGTTATGCTTACGAAACTATATAAATAGACTTGAAGTTGGCTGCAAAAGCAGTAGCCTGTGTAAAGAACAAGTTAGCGACATGTAACTGTTACGTAACGTGTCAGCCTTTTTTTCACATGAAAAGTATTGGGACGTTCCGGTTACGTTCGGTAACTGTTTTAAATGATTTTCATGTAAAAAAAAACAACTGACTCGTTACGGTTACGGTTAGAAAACATTGACCTTTTATATGTATTATAATGCTATGAATGCATTTATCTTTATTTTATTTTATTTATATATTCTTTTTTTTTGTATTGTATATTATTTTTTTTTATTATTACTATTTCATTTAATTATTTTTTTCTTTAAATAAATTAACACATAAAAATTTGTTTTTTAAATTATTGGTGAACTTTTACTCCCTTTATTTACTGCCTTTATATTAACTGGTAGTGTCTGCTTGTCGACAAAATTTTGGATCGATTTTTAGCCCCTTTCCCGTGAGCCAATCGATCTGAAATTTTGCATGCAGGCTCGTGGCAATGACAGAAATGATCTAACAAATTTTTTTAGTGATGCCAAAACAATGGAAACTTTTAAAATTTTCTACCAGAGTTCACAAAAAAATGTACAAAGGGTTTGTTTTTATTATATTATTACCACAACGACCACAAAAACAACAAGTCCAGCTATGACAACAATGCAACATTTAGAATAACAACAGGAACAATATGGAAACATCATGTTTTTCATTTTTTTTTTAATTTTTCATAGATTTACCTGGACCTGTTCCACCGATTTTAATGATTTTTGAAGTAGAAATCTTCCCATGAATTTGGTGAATCATTCTCACTAAAAATTATCACCCTAGATATCCTATTGAGGGCGTGATCGTGACAAGAACAACATAGAAAATTATATTTTTTCAAGACTTTTTTTAGTTCTTCATTCAAATCTCGGGCCCTAATCGACCGATTTGGACGATTTTAAATAGCAAACTTTTCAGGATGTTAATGAATCATTTTTTATGCCAACGAGCACCCTAGCTGCCCGATTGATGCCGTCATCGTGATTTCCACAGACGGACAGACGGACAGACGGACATCGCTATATCAACTCCGGTTGTTATAAGGATCACAAATATATATATTTTATGGGGTCCAAATTTTTTTTTCTAATTATTACAAACGGAATGACAAACTTATATATACCCTCTGCACACTGGAGTGGAGGGTATAAAAAACTGCAAGTGTGTAAGTACAAAAATTGTTTATGTGTTAGTTTCAGTCATTCATTCCTTGTAGGGAAATTAGAACAAAAATTGTGGCGCCATCTACTGTGGTATAGTCACGCTGAGCAAAATTAAGTGACACTCTGTTAATGCAAAAAAAATGTATTTTCCCCACAACAAAATATACCGATTTAACATGCAGTTATTATGGATATACATATATAGTATATATGTATATTATTTGTATTATTTAATATGTGTATGTAAATATTACACACAAAAAATACAACATCAAACGTTATTTTTGAGTTTTTCTATTTAAATAAATTAATACATAAAAATTTTGCTAAATTTACATTTTTTTTTATTGACAACTAGGTATTTTAGCATTATTTGCTTTAGATGTTGGTGAATTTTTACTCCTTTTATATTAACTCGTGGTGTCTGCTTCTCGAAAAAATTTTGGATCGATTTTAACCCCTTTCCCGTGACCCAATCGATCTGAAAGTTTGCAGACAGGGTCGTGGCAATAACAGAAATGATATACTAAATTTTTAGAGTGATGCCAAAACAATGGAAACTTTTAAATTTTTCTTTCAGAGTTGATAAAAAAAATGCACAAAGGGTTAGTTTTTACTATATTATTACTACAGTAACCACCGAAACAACAAGTCCAGCTATGACAACAATACAACATTTAGAATAACAAGAACAATATAGAAACATCATATTTAAAATTTTTTTTTTAATTTTTCAGAGATTTCCCTGGACCTGTTCCACCGATTTTAATGATTATTGAAATAGAAATCTTCCCACGAATTTGGTGAATCATTCTCACTGAAAATGACCACCTTAGCTATCCTGTTGAGGGCGTGATCGTGACAAGAACAAAATAGAAAATTATATTTTTCAAGACTTTTTTTAGTTCTTCATTCAAATCTCGGGCCCTAATCGGCCGATTTGGACGATTTTAAGCAGAAAACTTCTCAGGATGTTAGTGAATCATTTTTTATGTCAACGAGCACCCTAGCTGCCCGATTGATAAAAAAAATCGGATTTGTTTTTATAAAACGCATCTGGCGCGGAACATGTTTTAACCGAAATCACCTAAAATAGTGATATTAAAATTTTTCGTAAAAATTAGTTATATGCCTAATGCTTAAATGCTTGTGTTATTTAATAAAACATTTAAATTTTAGGATGATTTGTATGGTTTTGAATGATCTGCTGCTTTGCTTACGACTATAAAATATTGGCTAGCAGATTTTAAACGAGACCGTACCAATAACCATACAAGGACCATGTAATATGATCCTTGGCTTTTAAGAGAATATCTTGGATTTTGGTTTCTTTGGCAATCCACGATTTTTAAAAGAAATTCATTGCTTTTGAAAGTCACGTTTAATCAGAGATTTGCTTTTTTTTTTTTAGAAATACATAGTTAGTTCAAAAGATTCTAGATTTTAAATCATTCATCGCACTGTGCATTGCAAACAAAAATCGGAAAATGTGCTTGAAAAATAGAATTGGTAAATGAAATGAAAAGCATTTTTCCCATTTGAGGAAAATCGTAAATACAACAATCACGCAAAAAGCATAAACAAGTTTAAGCATTAAAACATGTTACAACTGAAAGATGATGAGAAACTCGCGCAATATAAGCCCAAACCCTGCAACATTTGACAGATTACTTACGAGCAAGAAAATTACAACAACAAAAAAACAACCTAAAAGAAAAATCATGTATAACAACTCAACACCTTAACACATGTAGAAGAAGAATTGAAAAGATTTAAATGTATTGCGAAACAGAGTGATGTAGTGGAAGAAAAAATAATTCCTCATACGTGTTTATGTATGTGAGCATGAATTATAAAACTCATTTACAAAAAAAAAAAAACACCTGTGTGTGTTGGTTTGTCGGAGATTCCATAAAAATCACAGTGGTATTTAAACGTACTCAAGGAAATTGTTTTTTTTTTTTGTTTGTCCCTTCTCAATCTTCTTCTTGTTATAGGAAACAGGAAATAGGTCCATATACTCAACGTACATCTAAAGCTTCAACTGATGCTAGTATCGCATGAAAATGAAAATATATAGATGACATTTAAATTATATTTGTTGTTGTTGGTAGAGTTGTAACAAATGTTCAAATGGCTTGTAATATTAATGTCACTGCAAATAAAGACGAGCACCTACATAAGGATATGACGCACATATAATCTAATCCATTGAGATAATGTATAAAACCGGATATGAAACATACACACGCACACTTACATAATTTTCATCATGTCGTAACTTTTATGTCAAGGACTACAAAACAATGTCAACAATTCATTTGAAATTCACACATCATGTTTATGAGTTTGTGTGCTACAAAGAAAGGTATTGTGTTCCGTACACTGGAGGTCTTTATGAGGAATAGATTGAAAATTATAACATAATATCTGGGAAAACACATCAAAAAACAGGACGTTACATTATGAATTACTTGTGCACTTCATGGAAGAAACAATACTTATGGAACCATATTTTGTCTTAATGGCTCAATGCCATATTTAATTCGTGTGAAATGGGTGGTGGAAAATTATATTGGAATAAAAAGATGAAAATTATGTCCTTTCAAAACTTGATCCATTTTTAGAATATTTCAGATTGTTTCATGTGTAACGAAAAATATATTTTTTATTGAGCGATGCGTTTTTGTTTGTGACACCAAACTTGAAATTAACTTAAAAAGCTGAAAGAATGAAATTTTTGAATGAATTGCTACATAATTCTGTGTTTTTCTAGAATAATCGCGTATGTCATAAAATCAAAATGTTCAGGGGAGCCAAAAAACGTTTATTTGATATTATGGGCTCGATATAAAGTTTTTAGAGCTTTTTATTTAACAGTCCTCTAGATATGGGCAATAAATACTTTATATAAAATTTTGAGTCAAAAAACTTCAGAGGAATAGATCCCAGAGAAGGAAGAAAAAAACAATATGTAAATAACACTTAAAGTGTGTGCAGATAAAACAACTTATGTCGACAAATGTAGTTTTCTTTGAAAAAGAAAACTACCAACGCAACCACCCATGTAGACATAAGTTGTTGTTGCTTGAAAAATTGATTTTTTTGTTCGTCAACAAAAAGTTAACAGGACTTAGTATGAGAATATAACAACATATCAAGAATAATAGTGACAAAAAATAACAGAAATAAACACACAAGTTTTTATAAGTGGTTACAAACTGAAAAATAATCCAAAATTATTTTGCATTTTTTTTCATTAATAACAACGTATGTCGCTATGTGTCGTTTTCTGAGAAAATAATTTGTCAGCGATCAACCGTATGTTGACATACGTCGATAGTGCTACAAATTAATTTAAGTTACGTCGTTATTTAAAGAAAAAGCTCAGAAATGTTCAAAATTTTTTCGAACTCAAAACTGACAAAAATGGACATACGCGGTTATTCCAGAAAACCACAGAATGAAGTCCTCAACTTAATGTATTTTCGGAAAATTGAAGGAAACAAATTTTCAAGTGTTATTATTTTCATTCTTTCCTCATGACATTGTAAAATAAGAAAAATACTTACAATTACCAAGATTTTTATACCCTATACTACTATGTGGTTTGGGTATAATGACTTTGTGCTGCTGTTTGTAACAACCAAAAATATTTGACCTACACCCATCTTTAATTATACCGATCGAATCAGAATCACTATCTGATTCGATTTAACGATGTCCGTCCGTCCGGCCGTCCGTCCGTCCGTCTGTCCGTCTGTGTGTCCATGTAAAGCTTGTAATCAAACTGCAGGTCGCAAATATGAACATATTTTGACGAAATTTGGTATTTGATCTTTAATCAGCCATGGGATGAACGCTGTTGAAATTGGTGAGAATCGGTCCATGTTCAGACCTAGCCCCCATACAAATCACCTCTATGAAATCAACATATATTGCCATAAGATCCAAATTATCATAAAAATCTTAGTCAAATTGGGTTTGTATGTATGTATTACATCCATTAATCAGTAGTCCAAAAATGATCCCTATTGGACAACTCTTAGTCATAGGCCCCATATAGAGCTGCTTCCCGATCTTCACTTAAAGCTTTTAAGCTTTTAAAAGTTAACAAAGTCATATTTTCATAATTATTTTTTGAAGATATGAGTAATGTTGAATTATTTGTATCATATGTATACACGTTGTAGCATAACATTTGTAGAATCTTTGAAAATTAAAAATTTCAATTAAAAATTTAATAAATAAGTCCGTGACAGCGAATCTTCGGAGGCATTGATGTTTTGCGGTGAACATCATAACTCGTTACCGGATCATGTGAAATAAAAAAATCGAAATGCCTGTAAAAGGTGACGCATTTTTTGAGGTAGTGACGAAGAGTTTTTTTTCAATTTTTTTTTTGCATAACATTTCGGGAATTTGTTGTTAAAAAATGGGGAATAAAATGGAAGATAAAAAACTCTTCGTGGTTACCTGATGATTTATGTGTAGATATAGTGTGCAAAATTTGAAAAGAATCGGTCGAGTAGATTTTGAGTTATAATGTTAACGGACTTCGAACATTTATTTGCGAGAAAATCGACTTAAAGTTTTTTAAAAACTGATTTAGATACGATATATCGTATGAGGCCGGTCTCTGGAAACGATGTATCTTCTTAAGTTTTGCTCCCACTTACTTGAAATTTTGACGCAACACTCTCGACATATTGTACATTCAGAAAGAGAAATAAAAAAAAGGTTTCAAAACCTTACCCCCCTCCTCCTTAAGAAAAGTTACTTTTTTAAGAAACTTTTTTTGTCACAATATACTTCTTAAGAAATGGTACTTTTTAAGAATAGAAACTTTGTTAGGACAAGGTATTTTGTAAAGAAATGGTGTTTTTTTTTAAGAAAAGGTACTTTTTTAAGAATAGAAATTGAAAGAATAGAAATTTTGTTAGGACAATAACTTTTTTGGGAAATGGTACTTTTTTAAGAAAATGTACTTATTTGAGAAAATTTACTTTGTTTTGAGAAAAGGTATTTATTTTTAAAAAGGTATTATTTTCAGATTAGAAATTTTATAAAGAAAATATACGCTTTAAGATGGGCTAAATTTTTAAGAAAATGTACTTCTTTTAAGAAAGGTTGCCTTATGCCAAAATGTGCTTTTTAAGAAATGGCACTTTTATAAAAAGTACTTTTACTTTTTGAAGAAAAGGTACTTATTAAAGAAACTGTAATTTTTAAAAAAGGCGTACTATTTTAGGAGGAGAAACTTTGATAAGAAAAGGCACTTTTTTAAGAAAGGGTACTTTTTTAAGCAAAGGTATTTTATGAAGAAGTAAAAGTAAAAAAAGTAAATTTTTTAGAAAAGATACATTTTTGAATAGGTATTTTTTGAGAAGAGGTGCTATTTGATAAAAAAGGTACTTTTTAACAAAATGTACTTTTTAAAAAAGGTGCTTTTTTAAGAAGAGAATTTTTTTATTTTGTTGAAAATGTACGTTTTTACTTATTACTTATTTAAGAAAAGGTACTTTTTAAGGAAAACGTACTTTTTATGGAAAAGGTACTTATTAATGGAAAAGTGCTTTTTAAGGAAAATGTATGAAATACTTAACCCTTTCAGACCTAGCAGTATCAATTGTGAGATCTGGTTTAAGGTGCTTAAACCTCTCTTTGTGCTCTTTGCACAAAAGAGAATTAAAAAAAAATAAAGTAGACATTGCTAAAAAGAATTTTTATATTGATGGTTTAACAATGACTACAATTGTTTACTTCTCAGGTCTGAAAGGGTTAAAAATAACCTTTTATAGAAAACGTGCTTTTTTAAGAAGTGTAACTTTGTTAAGGGGTTACGGTTTTAATACTTTTTTTAAAATTTTTTTCTGTACATGTCGCGAGTGTTGTGTCATACAGTATACAGTATATCGTATATAAATCAGTTTATAAAAGAAACTTTAAATCGCATTTTCTCGCAAACAAATTTTTGAAGTCCGTGAACATCATAACTCAAAATTTACTTGACCGAGCCTTTTGAAAATTTATAAACTATTTCTACACATAAATCAATAGTTAATCAGAGAGGTTTTTTTAAATTTTTTTTTCCATTTTTTGATAACAAATTCACCGAAATTTTATAGCAAAAATCGTGTTTTTCATTCAAAATGCTGCCAAAATTTACTTAAAAAGTACTCTCTAAAGCAGATTTTGAGTAAAAGCTCGTCACATATAATAGGACTTGAAGTTAGATATAACATTCATGTGTTATTTGGGCATAAAAGTTATTTTTTTGTTTTCAGAAAAAGTGTCCTATTTTTTTTGTGAAGAGCAATATCTTTCAGTTCAGGAACAGCACTCTTTTACATCCAATCTTTAAATAAGGATGCCATCATCCATGCTTTTTTATTTGCGCGCCAGTGAATGGGAAGATCGTTTTTTTTTTTAATTTTTTTAGAGCTCTCGGATTTTCAGATTATTAATTAAAACTGCTCAAATTTTAAATCTCCCGATGCATTTTTTACCAAAAGAAATATGAGTCTATCTTTACTAGCTTATAACCAGGGGTACATTTTTCGAATTTAGAAATGTACGTTATTCCTGGCAACCGTTTTCAAAAGACTTCCGTTTCATCAGCGTATAAGAACTGTTTTGCAGAATAAACACCCTCTTATATGACTGTTTCTATTTCAAGTTTGAACTGTTCTGCAGCTCAAGAATCTGCCCAGTAGATTCTCCTTTTAATGCAATGTTATGCAATTTTGCATTATTTTTAAAACGATCAACGACCAACCTCTACTTGCCGAAAAGTTCAAACTTGATATAAAAGCAGTTATATAAGAGGGTGTTTATTCTGCAAAACAGTTTTTAAGCGATGAAATGGGACAATTTCGGAACTTGATAATGGATAATTTTCTTGAAGATCTTTATATAAAATTAAAGTTTTATTTTGAATTTCTATCTAAATGCGAAGAAGGAACTCCAATTTTTCCATTAAAGGTCTTCTCATATTTATAACTTTTCAGAAAATTTTTAAATTTTATCAGCGTCTCTGGAAGAAACCGATTTTACTGTAGATATGGCAAGTCTAAAGTTTCTTCCACTCTCAATAGCATTTTCTCTTGATTTAAAACGTTTAAAAATATCTGGATTTTCTTTCAAACCTATTTATTACATTTTTTGACTCATCGTTGAGAAATAGATTGTTTCAACTTTACTAAAACTAATGAATTTGAAACTGCTAATGACTTTCAACTGGCAGCCAGTAGATGATGACCTTCACACAAACTGAACTTAAATGGGTAACCCCCTTTTTCTTGTGTTATAAAAAATAAATTTGCAAATCGAAGCATTCACGACGTAATTTCCCAGCATGTGGCGCAAACTAAAGCATAAACAATGCAACTTCGAAACGACGCAAATCAAAGTGACGCAAGCCGGGGTATTGGTGTACTTTTGTAGGGATAGCTACTTTTTAAGAAAATATGATGAAATTAAATATTAAATATTAATATTAATATTAATTTTATTAATATTAAGAGTCCGTCAGTCAGATGAGCGTATACTTAAGTATATACTTATTTTTATACCCTATACCACTATGTGGTTTGGGTATAATGACTTTGTGCTGCTGTTTGTAACAACCAAAAATATTTGACCTACACCCATCTTTAATTATACCGATCGAATCAGAATCACTATCTTTAACGATGTCCGTCCGTCCGTCTGTGTGTCCATGTAAAGCTTGTAATCAAACTGCAGGTAGCAAATATGAATATATTTTAATGAAATTTGGTATTTAATCTTTTATCGGCCATGGAATGAATGCTATTGGAATTGGTGAGAATCGGTCCATGTTCAGACCTAGCCCCCATACAAATGTCCCCTATGAAATCAACATATATTTCCATAAGATCCAAATTATCATACAAATCTTAGTCAAATTGGGTTTGTATGTATATATTACATCCATTAATCAGCAGTCCAAAAATGATCCCTATTGGACAACTCTTAGTCATAGGCCCCATATAGAGCTGCTTCCCGATCTTCAATTAAATCTATCAAAAAAGAAAAATATTGCACTGATTCTTCTCAAATTTTGTTTGTATATATTTTTGCAAAATACAAGAGACCTTACCAAATATGGTCAGGATCGGTCCGTTTTTGGGCCTAGTCCCCATATAGATATAGCATCCGATATGAACTTTTTCATATCTGCAGCCGAAAAAATTAATAAAAATCCCACTCCAATTTGGTTTATGCTTATTTTCTATATCCAGTTAGTTGGGCCTGAGAGATAGGGTCTCTAAACGCATGGTATAGGGTTTCGTATAGTCGGTCTAGGCTATTGAAATTGGTGAGAATCGGTCCATGTTCAGACCTAGCCCCCATTCAAATGACCCCTATGAAATCGACATAAATTGCCATATGTTCCAAATTATCATATAGATCTCAGTCAAATTGGGTTTGTATGTGTTTATTACATCCATTAATCAGTAGTTCAAAAATACTCCCTATAGGAAAATTTTTAGTCATAGGCCCCATATAAATCTACCAAAAAACAAAAATATTTCACAGATTTTTCTCAAATTTGGTTTGTATATGTTTTTTCAAAGTATAAGTGACTTTACCAAATATGGTCAGGATCGGTCTATTTTTCGAACTAGTCCACATATAAATATGGTATCCGATATGAACTTTTTCATGTCTGCAGCGAAAAAAATTATTAAAAATGCCACTCAAATTTGGTTTATGCTTATTTGCTATATCCAATTAGTTGGACCGAAGAGATAGGATCTCTTAACCATGGTATAGGGTATCGTATAGTCGGGCTAGACCGACTATAATTTGCTTACTTGTTTAGTATATTTTTATATTTTTAAAATTTATTTTTATTTAATATTATATGAACCACGCTGTTAAATATGAGATTTTTTTTTTAATATTCTTACAACCACCTGTTAGTCAACAACATAATACTGTTAACCCTGTTGCACTGAGCTAAAAATGAGTTATAAAAATTTTATAATAAAATTAACAGAATTTTAAATAAAATCAAACCAACTGTTACTCTCTTAAACTACAGAAAATAATAACATTATAAACGGCAACTTTTCTCAAACACAAAGTTCAAAAGAAATCACAAACTGTTACTCTCTTAAAGTTCTGAAAAACAAAATATTGAAAAAATGCACACTAACGTGCTGATACATGTTAATAGCTACATTAAATGTTAATCACCAGCTTACCAGTCAGTAGTTACTAAATATAACTGTTATGCTATTAATTTTTTACAATGCTCTTTTTATCTGTAATTAATGTAAAGAGTGCTGAAGAGCAACATAGTGAGAGAGGTTGATTTATATTGATATTAATGTACACATATGATGGGGTTAATTTGTCTGCTGTTTGCATGATGGTGTTGCTATAGATTGGAGGATTAGTAGTGGTTTTGTAAAAATTTTATTGAGTAAGAGCAGTTTTTCGTATGACATCTTTGGATAAACAACATAACAGAGACGGCTTTTTTATTTTAATAAAACGTAAAACGGTGTTTGGTGTGTTTAAAGAAGTTTATTTAAGGAAATTATTGTTAAAAGAAAATAAAAAATTAAATATGTTTAAAAAATAAGCGAAATTTAAAAGAAAAAGTTACAAAAAATTTAAAGGAATATTTTGAAAATTCCTTTTTAACATAAAAAACGTGTTTTTAGGTAAAGTCTATGGATTTAAGGCATTGTTTCAAACATATTCGAAGTAAAACAATAATAAACCAAATAAATAAAAAAAATGAATACCTAAATATATAAATGAAACAAAATATAAGCAAAAATTAAAACAAGTTTGATTACATAAAATATAGAAAAAGTTCGGAAAAATAATTGTGTAATTGTGTTTTTATGATTTTAAATTAATCTTCAATATAATTTCTATGAAAACCAACTCCCTTTTGTGAGATTTCTTCGTTTTTCTTTAACCTATCGCCATTACACAGCTAAATACATTACGTAGTGTTGTTTGTGTTGCTGCACTTTTTGCTTTTCTTTACGCAAAAATGTACTTGGGTTATTGCTGTTGTTGTTGTTGTTGTTTTAACATGCGCCAAAGAGCTCCCTAAATTTTTTTGTTATTATTGTTGATAAAATCTTTGAAGCAAACACAAAATATCATACAAAAGAGTCCCTAAAGAGTGTGTGTGTAAATGAGAAATAATGAATTACAAAGAGAGTGTAGAAAAGTAATAAATAAAGAAGAAAGAAATAAAAACAAAATAATTCCTGTTTAGACAAAACATATGTTGGTGTCATACATATGTATATGTATTTAAAAACAAAACTTAAGAAAAACTAATAGAAATACAATTTCTAATAATATAATTTGAAGAAACGAGTAGTTATGTTTTAAAAAATTATTATGAAATCCTTAAAAATTCCAATAAAAAAAGAGAAAAGAGTTAAAAAACGGCTAAAATATTTCTAAAATTGTTTACGTATGAATAAAGTTAAATCGCAATAAAAATCATTTGTTTTTCTAAAAATTTATGCAAGTATTATTATGAACAAATCGGTGTTCTAATTATTGCATAGAAAGCGTTAAAAAATGCTACAAAATTAAAAAAACATCAACTTTTTATAAAACCAAACAAAATAATAAATAATCTTAATAACAAAATCGTGTTTTTCGGTGTCTATTTTAAGCTCGTGTTTTTTGTGTATGCGTTCGTTATATTCAAAAGTGTCGTCGTCATTATTATCCCTTTTTAAATACTTTTTAAAACAAAAACTTTTACCGGTTTGAAGTGAAGTTGCAAATCTTTTCATTTGCTGAATAGAACTTTTTAAAGTGTCTAAGACGTGTCTATGTAGTTCTTGTTAAGTTTTTGTGGAGTACTCCCAACCGCCCCTGTTTGCTTTGTGTCGGTTCCGTTTAGATTATTTTCGTCGTCTGGTTGAAAATGCATTTCCTCGTTTTTATGGAGATCATTATGTTTGCTGAAGACATTTGAGAAAACTTTGAAATGAATGGTAAGTTTGGCATATTTTTTAATCTAAATATTTACAGTTGCGCTCAGAATAATAGTGTTAGATTTTTTTTTTTTTTAATTAGGAAGGCATAAATAAATAAAATGTAAAAATTATAACGTTAGATTAGCCAATTATTAATTAAAATTATTTTTTTTAATAACTTTTAAAATTTTATCGAAGGACCAAACAAAAATTTACACAAAATTTAGTATTAAAATAATATCACCAGGGTTGCCAAATATTCGTTATATTTTTTTAAATCCAAACTTATTTTGAAATTAAAAAACCTCTTAATAATTTAAAATAACGCATTAAAATGTAATTGGTATATTATAATTCCAGGGTAGCCAGATATTATTTTTTGTACAGTGCCGGTCAAAAAATAGCACCAATCACCAAGTCGTTGTTTATGCTAGTTAAAAAATATATTTTATGCGTATTATCTGAAAGTAAGTATACAGTACTGTTATACTATGTATATTCTCTCTGAGCGCACTCGCTTTTTCAAAAAAAAGTGGACGGTTCTTTTCTTATGATCGAAATTATAAAAATTCTCTGCGTCAGTCATAAAATAGTTGAAATAAAAGCATAAAAAACTGATGGTAAGATGTTCTTTTATCTATACTAGTAATATAATAAAGATGTAATGTGTGTTTGTTTGTTTGTAGGAGGTAATCTCAGTAACTACTGATCTGATCTTCCTGAAATTTTCACAGAGTCTTACTGCGGATATGGGAAGTGCTATAGGTTATAATTTTTTTAAATATTTTTAGTGGGCGTGGCACCTCCCATACCAAGTAAGTTTTTAATATTATATATATTGGTACTATTATAGCGAGAGCTTTGGAAATTTGTGTGATGTCACCTATTATTAATGTTAGTAGCTATGCCGGAAATGGGCGGGATCGGAAAAAGGGGCGTGGCACCCCCAAACAAAGTAAATATTGAATGGCATATACCTGGAGTACTGTAATAGTGAGAGCCTTAGGACTTTGCGTGAGCCTTACGATGTGGTGGGAGGAGGGTAGCGAAGCACACCGGGTTACATCTAGTTAAAAATAAAATAAGTCATCACATATTACATTACTTTTATGGCTGTTCAGCAAATTTGGAACTCAATTTCGAAGAGGTGCCAAAACCTGGTGAAGTCGATGCAAAAACGTTGTGTAGAGGTTATTGCCAATAATGGGACCGCAACAAAATATTAATTTCAATATGATAAGATATCATAAAAATACTGATTTCAAAATCCTTAATTTATTTTTATTTTTATATAGTTGAGTGTTTTTTAAGTTGTTTTAAAAAAGTTCGTAATATACAAAAAAACAAATTAAAAGTTTTTTATTTAACCCTTTCAGACCTGGGTAGTAAAACGATTGTATTCATTGTAATAGCATATATATAAGAATTGTGTTTAGCAAAGTCTACTTAAAAATACGAGTACGTTTCCTAACTTTTTGTAATATAGTTTTTTTGAAAAGGGATTGTGTCGGCTAGGTCATAAGCTGAAAAAAAATTCTGATGAATTAAGGACAAGTTTTATTGCTTCATTGCGTTTATTTAAATTTCTAATATAACTAAATAACCAAAAATGTATTAGAAAACAAAAAGAATATATTAATATTCATACTAAGGTACTTCGTTGCATGTTAATACTTATAAAATAATAAGATAATGTTTGAGATGTGAGAAAATAATATAAATTCATAACTTCTTTCCAACTAAAACTAAATTTATTTTTGATTCTCATTTTTTTGAATGATAACATTTGGAGCAGTCTTTGTTTTTCAACAGCACAGTTCCCAGCTCCATTTTGTACGTTCAAAAAGATTCAATTTTCGGCTTTGGCAGACCAACTTATTTTTCATAATTTGTGTATTCCATCCATGAAGAAAATGGAAGAAAACTCTAAAAAACCATTTTTTTGTTTTCATTTTAATTTTATAATATTCCAACGTTTGGTCACATACGTCAACGCCACCCTTAAAAGCGATGTGATGTTCAATCACAGCAGGTATTTGCACAGGGCAATGGCGTTTGGCGTTTCTGTACCATCTATCAACTTCACCCACGGGAACTTTGCGGCACATCCTTGAAGCAACTATGACAACTTTAGTGTCTTTCCATCAACATCTTTCCGCAACATTATCACCATTCGTAAATTGAGATATGTCGCCCCCAAATTATGTTTTCGTCTGAATGAAACACAATTTTTTATGCTATATTTGTGCCATAATCGTGCCCGTTACCATGAGTACCATTTGGTGCAATGTTTCCAACATGTGAATTGTAGTATAAAATCGGTCAAGGTACAAATTGCTGCCTCCTGGTAGGTTTTTAGTGAGTCATAGTGCAATAGACGGCCCACGACCTAATCCATAATCTGTAAATGTTCCACCTCCTAGACTTTAAAATCAACTGTGACTCCATTACGCATAGCAGACACAAGATTTTACAAACCAGCGTGTCTTGGCTTTGAGCGTATTACTTAAGGTGCTATTACACGAAGTGTTTTTTACATATGTACTGTCACTTTTTTTATCCATATGAAATTCCGCATGTCTGTCAAAATTGTCTTTTACATACGATTCATAATTTTTGCTATCACACGTGCATATGTATTTCCGTATGACATAACCTCTAAATGTAAACAACAGCTGATTTAATTTGTGAATTTACAAAAATTTATTGTTAAAAAAAAGTATATATATTTTTTAATTGTTAATTAATACTAAACAATTTATTTTTCTTTCAATATTAATCTTTAAAATTTACTCTGTTTTTCTTTCGCCACAAGCAGTCTTGTATTTTCATATGTTTGTTATGCAAAAATAGAACCTATTCTAATTGAAATATGTACATGTGACTTTCCTCATGTATTGTACATAAACAATGTTTCATATGTATCACACAATGCGTACAACTTTTGTTGTGGGAAAATTTGACAGTACATATGTAAAAAACACATCATGTAATAGCACCTTTAGCGTTCATGCTTATTACATTATTGCAACCAGATGTAATGGAAAGTTGATGGTAAGGAATTGGTAAATTTTTCCATAGCTCCCTCCTACTTAGTGCTTGACTGCTGGAACTTGATGTCTTGTGACTTGTATTTACTAAACTGGTATTTAACTTTGATTGTTGATTCGTTGCACTTGCCAAGGGATCAGTTTCATTTGCCAAAGTGGTTTGCTCAATGCTCGAATTTTCGACTATTTCGTTTTCAGGAATTATGATTGCGGGAGTCCAAATTATAGTGTTTTACTGAATAATGTTGTGCCTAAATTGCACAAGTGTGATATCTTTTTTCAATTTAATCAAATTTTCTAAAAATATGAAATATATAAAAGCTTTTATTTTGTAAAAGGAACGTCCAAATTCGAACTCAAATAAAGAAAATATTAATCATCACGGGGCCCTATCAAAAGACACAATTAAACTAATTAATTTTACAGCGTAGAAAACCACAATCACTGAATACAGGGGGAAAACCAGAAAAAATGTATTTGTTTATATTTTAAGCACCTTAAACCAGATCTGACAATCGGTATAGCTAGGTCTCAAAGGGTTATTATTGTTTCACAGTCCTGTAAGTATCTTCTGTCGAGTATTCAATGAAATCAGTTTGACCTATCTAACGAAGAACTTTTTTTTATCCTGGTGCTATTTTTTGACCGGAGCTGTAGTTATTTAAAAATTATTTAAATTTCGACCAGAGGAAGAAATATTTATATTTTTTTTAAATTATGGCCACAAAAATTTCAAGAATGTGTTTTTGTTAAATATGGGTGAAGATAAAAAAAAAGTCGTAACAGTTTAAAATAAAATATAAAAAGTTAATTTTAAAGTTGTAACACCAGTGCAGCCAAATCTTCATTATTTTTTTAAGATTTGCAAACGAATTAAAACTTTGACTAACGATGGGAAATTTTGCAAATTAACAAAAAATTTAGGTTAGAAATTAAATCAGGCTCAAGATCAGAGGGGTTTACTTTAAATAAAGCAAAAAACATTGCCACATTTGCTTCAAAAATTGATCTATATACAGCATGACAGGTTATACAGCTGTTTCGGGTCGAGTCACCAACCCTCATCAGTAGCATAAATAAGTAGATATATTGGAGAAGGTTTAATAGAATTTAGATTACGTTTCGTTGAAAACAATTTGTTAGAAGATTATCAGATCGTACAAATTTTAATCGGCGCATACGGGTGGAAAAATCTTGTACAATATATCACCAATGCTCTACAGAAAAATATTGATAGATGATTACAATTTTTAATTAAAGCAAAATGTTTAAAACTAAAATTTTGAATGTACTTATCTATAAAATAATTACACTTCCGACACACGACCATTGTCAATGTCATAAATTCTTTATTAACATTTGGAAATGTAATTATAAATTATAGAATTTTTATAAAGTTATTTGAAAATAAAGAATAGATGCCACTGCTACTATTATTGTGGTTTTAGCTTGTTATTAACAAAATTAAATTTGGACTTAGCGGAGAACAGCACACTATTCCACTGCTCTATAGCTTCTCCTGTCTCCTTTAACAGCTCTGTTGTGTACACTGCGCAAGCTTAATTTTAGGATAAGAGAATCCACAACTCTGGTAGCTGACTTATATACATATTTTCTGAATTCTCCAACAATTCGGGCATCTCCTCTGGTTGTTGTACATTTCGCATATGTTTTCCACCTGTGTTAGCCATTTTAAATACAAAAGTCTGATTGAATTCAGAAACAAATTGTAAATTTTTCCAGTTGGTCATCAAATGAGTAAAATAGTATTTCTTTTTTTGTCTTTAAACATAACCTTTTTTGTCTAATATATTTTGTCAATTGCAATTTATCTTTTCCCCCCGTTATTTTGTTTATTTAAATAATTCTAAAGAACTAACTTTAACTTTAAAAGTCCTATATTTATATTGAAGCAACGGCTTACAGTTTCCATAACATTGTATCTCTTGTAGCAAATATGCTTAACAAATTTTCTGAATCAAAAGAATAGGAACATATTTTTTGTCCAATGTGTTTTGACCGACACTGTATATGATATATACTTTCCAAATATTCCAATTTTTTAAATATATACTTTAAAATCCCTTAATAATTTAAAATACCACAAAGAAAATTTTATTTTAAAATTAGTTCCAGGGTTGCCAAATAATCATTAAATGATTGTTTTAAATATTTGTAGACATGTTAAACCGAATTCAAATTTTGACTAGCAACAATAATTTCCAGAATAAATATTTTTCAAATAGTGTTGCTAAATATTACTTTATTTTTTTTTAATATTACTAAAAAATAGCTTTATAGTTTAAAAACATAAAAAAAATTATTTTTAAATTATAACACAAGGGTTGCCAAATATTAATATTTAAAAAAACGAGAGAAAATTTTGTCAACAAAACAAAAATTTATTGGATATATATATTTGAAATAGGGTTGCCAAATATTAATTTAATTTTTTTAATTACGTAAATTTTTAAAAAATTACTTAATACTTTAAAATAGCACAAAAAAATTTATTTAAAAATTATGACATCAGGGTTGCCTGATATTTATAATCTTTTTAAAATAATTGCAAAAAAAAATTTGTAACACAATTTTTTTCTTTAAATTATTACAACAAAATGTACATTTATTTATTTGTAAATAATATTGTAAAAAATCCCGTACTAGTTTAAAATAACAAAAAATACTTTTGAAAATAATAAAGACAGTTTTCTAAATTAAAACTCCGACTAAAGAGAGATTTTGACTATTCAATTTTTTTTTTAAATTAATTTAAAAAATAATTACAGTATATGTACATACATATATTTCAAATATGATTGCCAAATATTTATTTAATCTTTTCTGAAATATATGTATATTAATAATTTAAAATAACACATAAAAAATTTAAATAAAATTATAACATCAGGGTTGCCAAATATAATTTTTTTTAGATAGCTGTAAAGGCATTTTTATACCCTATACCACTATGTGGTTTGGGTATAATGACTTTGTGCTGCTGTTTGTAACAACCAAAAATATTTGACCTACACCCATCTTTAATTATACCGATCGAATCAGAATCACTATCTGATTCGATTTAGCGATGTCCGTCCGTCCGTCCGTCCGTCTGTGTGTCCATGTAAAGCTTGGAATCAAACTGCAGGTCGCAATTATGAACATATTTTGATAAAATTTGGTATTTGATCTTCTATCGGCCATGGGATGCACGCTATTGAAATTGGTGAGAATCGGTCCATGTTCAGACCTAGCCCCCATACAAATGACCCCTATGAAATCAACATATATTGCCATAAGATCCAAATTATCATACAAATCTTATTCAAATTGGGTTTGTATGTATATATTACATCCATTAATCAGTAGTCCAAAAATGATCCCCATTGGACAACTCTTAGTCATAGGCCCCATATAGAGCTGCTTCCCGATCTTCACTTAAATCTATCAAAAAACAAAGATATTGCACTGATTCTTCTCAAATTTTGTTTGTATATATTTTTGCACAAGAGACCATACGAAACATTGTCAGGATCGGTCCATTTTTGGGCCTAGTCCCCATATAGATATAGCATCCGATATGAAATTTTTCATATCTGCAGCCAAAAAAATTAAGAAAAATCCCACTCAAATTTGGTTTATGCTTATTTTCTATATCCAGTTAGTTGGGTCTGAGAGATAGGGTCTCTAAACGCATGGTGTAGGGTATCATATAGTCGGTCTACATCGACTATAATTTTCTTACTTGTTTATCATAAAAATTAAACCTGCGACGAAAGTAGGAAATTTTTCAACTCAAAAAAAAAATTTTTTTTTAAATTATTATTGAAAATGAACAGAATAGCAATGCAAATTCTACGAAAATTTATTTTTTCAATCAATTACTAGAGGACCCGTGCTGCTCCGCAGCATTATATTATATTATACGTACAGTAATGCCAAAATATGGCAAGATAAGTTAACGTACAGTAAAAGTAAAGTTGATTCTCCACGCATAACCTTCCTCAAACCCAACGAATTTAAGCAGTTAATAGCTCAAAAGAAGGAGCTTGATTCACTGAGTGTTCTTAGACCTATGTCAACAGCCTACGTTAATTAGAACTATAGTTATAGAGGTTTGAGAGAAGAAAAATATTAAAAAAATTTTTAATGCAAAGTTTGTTCATAAATTCTTTTAATATACATATAAGATAAATATTTGTTGAACACCAGGAATATATATCTACTTGGGTTTGTTAATAAATAATCGTGTAAGAGCCTAAAGGTATGCTAATCAATTTTAGCCAATTCACAATTCAACACAAATTTAATAAACACACGCATAGTTTCTTATTTGAAGCTTAAATATGTTTTTTATGTATTTGTTAGTAGTAACTTTAAATGCGTTTTACTCAAAAAAAAAAATGACAACTAAAAAGCAAACCTTTCAAATGGGGTATTTTTGGTCAAAATCGGTTGGTAACTAAATTTTTTATATCGTTCACAAGAAATCGCTTTGCCTGTTAATATTATAGACTTAAAATAGTGCTGCCGACTATACATTTATTTTTTTAAATACATATTTGTAAAGAAATTTATAGAAAAATCATTCAATAGCTTAAAATAACACATATAGATATTTCAAAAGACTCTTTTAACAAATTAAAACTTCATTAAAGAGAGACAAATTACTCAGTAAAGCAATTTTTTTCCAAAAATTTAAAATAGTGTTGCTAAATACTCAATTAATTTTTATTACACAAATTTTTAAAGAATTACAAAAACACTTAATAGTTTAAAATAACACATAAAATAATATTTTTAAATTATGACATCAGGGTTGCAAAATATTTAACAGATTTTTTTTTAAATTTGTAGACATCTTTAAGAAATGAAAACTTTGACTAAGGGTGGACAGATTTTTTTAAAATTATATT
The DNA here is from genome assembly GCA_963682025.1 of Cordilura impudica. NCBI lineage: Eukaryota > Metazoa > Arthropoda > Insecta > Diptera > Scathophagidae > Cordilura > Cordilura impudica. The sequence continues at coordinate 195,414,584 of OY821520.1, read as the reverse complement.
AAAAGTTTATAGAAAATGTGTGTAGCACAGGATTGACAAATATTTAATTAATATTTTTAAAACATATATGTGAGAAAAGTTTTCAAAAATCATTTAATAGTTTAAAATGACATATAAATTTTAAAATTAAAATATCAAGGTGGGCGAATTTGGTTCGCCAAAAGAGAGCATTTCGCCAATTAAAAACAATTTATTGTTTTTAAAATAATTATCAAACAATTTACAGAATATGTACCTTTAAAACAGTGTTGCTAAATATTAATCTAATTTTTTTAATAACGTATCTGTTAAAAAATTAACAAAAATTTTTTATGTGTTACTTAAACTATTTACTTAATAGTTTAAAGCAGTGTTCCCAAAGTCTGACTTAAGGTGGGTCGCCAAAATTTTAATATTTATATTAATATTTAGTAGCTTGGTTTTAGTCAACTTGCCCCAATATTTATTTGCATAGGATTGTGTTTGTGGCAGAAGCATATTTTTAGGTGTTTGCAAAATTAAACTTCTTGGCAATTTTTTGTATTTACAACTTATTTTGAATAATTCGCATCATAGCAACCACTGATTTACATTTGGGCAATTCACAACAGGTGTTGTATGTCGTATGTAGTGTTAAAATACACAATACAATCATTTGTTGTGAACACTCAGTTGTATTTTCATGTTGTAAAACGTTTTCTTTAGTAATTTTCCATCCAACGAGGAAAGGTCGCTTCGTCGCTTCTGTTGTTTGTTTTTTGTCATATGATATACCCTGTAGTTTTAGCTATGTCCCTCTTCCATTTTAATTTAGAATAAAAAAAATTGTTAAAAGTTTTGATTGAGACTGAAAGAGAAAATTCATACTAAAAATATAAACATAAATTTTTATATAAATAAACTTACCGATGTATTTGCGTTATTTGCATTATTTGCCATTTTTATTTTTTAATTATTATGCTGATAAAATTGTATGTACATATTTTTTTCTTTTTTATAAAAACAGCCATTCACTTGGGACTGATATGTTATGATACAACATACAACATTTGCTAAACACAGCAACTGAAGTTGTATCATTGTATTAGATTTTTCAGTGAAAATTTCCAACAGCAATTTTGCACTATTGCAAAGATACACGATACAACAGATACAACGATACAATAACCGTTGTAATTGCCCAATTGAAACATACAACCAACCACAAGTAACGGACAACCATTGCATAAAAGTTATGTTTCTTCTCGAGTAACTACGGTTTTGTGTAGTTAATGAAAAATTATATTGTTAATAATAGTGTTTCGTTAATAAAAAACTTAATCTAAAATCAAATGTAAGTATTTTTTAAATACAGTAATTTCGTGTAATAAATAAAAGTCTTCATATCCTTATTATTAATTTTTTAAAGAATCATAGCTGCGATGGATAAATGGCTAAAAAAAACTCCTGCACAAAAACAAACAGTTGGAAATGAAAAAGAAAAGGAAAAAGAAAAACAAAGCACTGTAGAAACCAAAACAGATAAGAGAAAATTTGGTAAGAATCCTTCAAGTATCCAAACATCAAAATGTTGGAAAAGAAAATATAATTCTGAATATCTAAATATTGGATTTACATGGAATAGTAAAGAAGATAATCCACGTCCACTGTGTGTTATTTGCCAAGAAATTCTCGCCAATGAAAGTATGCGACCTAACAAATTATTATGACATTTTGAAACGAAACATCCAGTTTTAAAAAATAAGACAATGGATTATTTTAAAAAATAAATTACAGTAATTAAATCATTCAAAAAGAGTACTTTCGCACTTCACTAGCATTAGTGAAAAGGCCATGTTCGTCTCATATCTCATTAGTTTGCGTATTGCACAATCTGGAAAACCACACACCATTGGAGAGGTATTAGTACTTCCAGCGATAAAAGATGTTGTTGGAGTTATGTATGGAGAAAGAAGTTGATCCAATTCCATTTTCGAATAACACAGTTGCTCGTAGAATTGATGAAGTTTCCGAATGGATAGAAAATCAGCTAATCCATAGAATTCAGGTTAGTGACTTTTTGCGCTGCAACTGGATGAATCAATGGATGTACAAGGTGTATCCCAGCTAATAGTTTTCATTCGTTTTATATAGAACAAAGAGATTTTTGAAGACATATTATTTTGTGAACCAATCGCTCGCGGAACTGGTGAAATAATTTTCGATACGATTGACAATTATATAACATTAAAAAAACTTGATTGGAAAAACTGTGTCGGAATATGTAGCGACGGTGCACAAGCAATGTGTGGTAAAAACAATGGTGCTGTGCCACGCTGTCTTCAAAAATGTCCAAATGCAACATGGACTCACTGCACTATAGAGAAGCGTTAGTAGTTAGTACCCAAAAATATGTCTAATCAATCACGTTTATTTCAAAAACTCTGCGAAGAAATGGGAAGTTTCCATAAATCTCTACTTCTGCATACAGAAGTCCGCTGGCTATCGAGAGGTAAAATCCTGACAAGACCTGTTGAACTTCGCGAAGAAGTTGCATTATATTTAAATGAATATAAACAAAATGAGTATACAACAGCTTTGCGCGATATTAAATACCTACTGTTACTGACTTACTTAGCAGATATACTTATTTTCGAAATTGAACGAATTAAATTGACAGTTACAAGGAACAAATATAACTGATATATATTCGATTCATAGTAAAATTAGAGCTTTTAAAAAAAAACTTATGTTGTGGAAAAATAATGTTCAAGATTATAAATTTGACTGCTACATTCTAAACTTTTATCATTGAAAATGAAGTAACACCAGATAATGATTTAATTTCTTTAATAATTGAACATTTGGACAGACTTATGGAAAATTTTGATTTTTATTTCTATCAAGAAATGAAAAATTTTGAGAAATATACATGGGTTATAAACCCATTTCAAAGTGATTTAGTTACCGGTATATCAACAAAAGCGGACAAGGAGTTGATTCAGTTGCATGAAGATAGTGCTGTAAAATTGAATTTTGACCGTACAAAATTGTTACAGTTTTGGTTGTCAGTGCAAAACACACATCTTACTCTACACACTACAGCGGTAAGAACATTACTTCCTTTCATAACGTCATATACGAGTATATGCGAAATTGGATTTTCGGCAGTGATTTTAGTAAAAAAGGAATATCGAAATAAATTACAGTTGTCAAACTCACTCCGCCTGAAAATAACAAACACAAAAATAGATGTTGAAGATGTTATAGCAAAAAATAGAAAACAAGCTCATTCATCTCTTGTATCCTCTTAAATATGCTAAAATATATATTTATTTATATATATGTACATATATATATTGGCAATAAAGTTTTTAATTTTTTAATAAATAAATTAAAGTTTTTATGTCTTTCATTGGTTTTTTTTACAGGTGGGTCGCGAAAAATATATGATTTTAATAGTGCGTCTCAACTGGTAAAAGTTTGGAGACCCCTGGTTTAAAGTAACACATAAAAAAGTTATATTCACACTAAATTGCGACTAAAGATGGGAAAGTTTGCCAAATAATTTTTTTTTTTTTAAATAGTTATAAAAAGTTGTAGAATATGTCAATAAAATAGAGTAAACAAATTTTACGAACAATTTTAAATATCACTAAATAGTTGAATGTAACACAAATTTAAATTTAAATTAATTAAGTTCTTATTAATACGAGTTCATTTAGTTAAAAGAAAAACGCTGTACACAATAAAAAAATTTTAAGAAGCAAACAAGAGATTCGTTGTAGTCACTGGCAGCGACATTCAAATATTACATATTTTACAAGATATGCCTGTCATTCTGAACATTTGGCAATAATGGTCGTTTTGTGGGAACGACAATAAGAACATTTGAAAAAATTCAAATTTATCGTGCTGACATAACAGAAAAAATATTCCAACTAGGATAATAATTGATAAAAAAATAACACAAAAAAATAACAGAAAAATAATGGAAAATAGCTAAACGAAAACAAAAAAAAAAAACTAAAAATATCAAAGCCATTTGTACATTTAATTTTCTATTTTCTGTTGCCAAAAATGGAATTTTTGGGGAAGGAAACGAAAACAGTTAGTAGCCAAAGAAAATTGTGATTGTCATTGTCAATGTCATTGTTATTGTCATTGTCATTGTCATTGTCATTGTCATTGTCATTGTCATTGTCATTGTTATTGTCATTGTCATTGTCATTGTCATTGTCATTGTCATTGTCATTGTCATTGTCATTGTCATTGTCATTGTCATTGTCATTGTCATTGTCATTGTCATTGTCATTGTCATTGTCATTGTCATTGTCATTGTCATTGTCATTGTCATTGTCATTGTCATTGTCATTGTCATTGTCATTGTCATTGTCATTGTCATTGTCATTGTCATTGTCATTGTCATTGTCATTGTCATTGTCATTGTCATTGTCATTGTCATTGTCATTGTCATTGTCATTGTCATTGTCATTGTCATTGTCACTGTCATTGTCACTGTCATTGTCATTGTCATTGTCATTGTCATTGTCATTGTCATTGTCATTGTCATTGTCATTGTCATTGTCATTGTCATTGTCATTGTCATTGTCATTGTCATTGTCATTGTCATTGTCATTGTCATTGTCATTGTCATTGTCATTGTCATTGTCATTGTCATTGTCATTGTCATTGTCATTGTCATTGTCATTGTCATTGTCATTGTCATTGTCATTGTCATTGTCATTGTCATTGTCATTGTCATTGTCATTGTCATTGTCATTGTCATTGTCATTGTCATTGTCATTGTCATTGTCATTGTCATTGTCATTGTCATTGTCATTGTCATTGTCATTGTCATTGTCATTGTCATTGTCATTGTCATTGTCATTGTCATTGTCATTGTCATTGTCATTGTCATTGTCATTGTCATTGTCATTGTCATTGTCATTGTCATTGTCATTGTCATTGTCATTGTCATTGTCATTGTCATTGTCATTGTCATTGTCATTGTCATTGTCATTGTCATTGTCATTGTCATTGTCATTGTCATTGTCATTGTCATTGTCATTGTCATTGTCATTGTCATTGTCATTGTCATTGTAATTGTCATTGTCATTGTCATTGTCATTGTCATTGTCATTGTCATTGTCATTGTCATTGTCATTGTCATTGTCATTGTCATTGTCATTGTCATTGTCATTGTCATTGTCATTGTCATTGTCATTGTCATTGTCATTGTCATTGTCATTGTCATTGTCATTGTCATTGTCACTGTCATTGTCACTGTCATTGTCATTGTCATTGTCATTGTCATTGTCATTGTCATTGTCATTGTCATTGTCATTGTCATTGTCATTGTCATTGTCATTGTCATTGTCATTGTCATTGTCATTGTCATTGTCATTGTCATTGTCATTGTCATTGTCATTGTCATTGTCATTGTCATTGTCATTGTCATTGTCATTGTCATTGTCATTGTCATTGTCATTGTCATTGTCATTGTCATTGTCATTGTCATTGTCATTGTCATTGTCATTGTCATTGTCATTGTCATTGTCATTGTCATTGTCATTGTCATTGTCATTGTCATTGTCATTGTCATTGTCATTGTCATTGTCATTGTCATTGTCATTGTCATTGTCATTGTCATTGTCATTGTCATTGTCATTGTCATTGTCATTGTCATTGTCATTGTCATTGTCATTGTCATTGTCATTGTCATTGTCATTGTCATTGTCATTGTCATTGTCATTGTCATTGTCATTGTCATTGTCATTGTCATTGTCATTGTCATTGTCATTGTCATTGTCATTATTGTCATTGTCATTGTCATTGTCATTGTCACTGTCATTGTCATTGTCATTGTCATTGTCATTGTCATTGTCATTGTCATTGTCATTGTCATTGTCATTGTCATTGTCATTGTCATTGTCATTGTCATTGTCATTGTCATTGTCATTGTCATTGTCATTGTCATTGTCATTGTCATTGTCATTGTCATTGTCATTGTCATTGTCATTGTCATTGTCATTGTCATTGTCATTGTCATTGTCATTGTCATTGTCATTGTCATTGTCATTGTCATTGTCATTGTCATTGTCATTGTCATTGTCATTGTCATTGTCATTGTCATTGTCATTGTCATTGTCATTGTCATTGTCATTGTCATTGTCATTGTCATTGTCATTGTCATTGTCATTGTCATTGTCATTGTCATTGTCATTGTCATTGTCATTGTCATTGTCATTGTCATTGTCATTGTCATTGTCATTGTCATTGTCATTGTCATTGTCATTGTCATTGTCATTGTCATTGTCATTGTCATTGTCATTGTCATTGTCATTGTCATTGTCATTGTCATTGTCATTGTCATTGTCATTGTCATTGTCATTGTCATTGTCATTGTCATTGTAATTGTAATTATAAAATCATAACTCTAGGGTTGTCAAATATTCATTAACTTTTTTTTAAATATATTTATTTAAAGAAATTAAAATTTCGACTAGAGAAAGGTAAAAATTTTGGTTTCTTATCTTTCCGAATTTTTTCTTTCTAATCCAAATTCATCTTTGTTCGCATTGAGTAGACCTTCCCAAGTTAACTCAGCACGATAGCATGGTCACATTTTTAAACAGATTTGTCCTTTGGAACATTTTTAGTTTAAACACAGTCAAACAAATTATATTTCACTATTTATGTACAAAATTTGTTGTTATTATTTGTCTAGAATACAGACAGTTTGGGGCGTATAGTACATATTTTGTTGTAGTACTTAGTTGTTGTTTGTTTTGTTTGCATTTGACCAAGTTTATTGCCTGCTACTGTTGCTGGCATATGCACAATTCGAAAGACATTCAAACATGAAAAACAAAATTGTGGAAGTGGGTGGAGACATTGGCAATGTAGCGGCTACCATGGCTAAAAGATTGAATGAACCAAACTGTATTGTCCGTCTTTCGCAAATGCATACTGAATTAGAAGTAAGTAGACAGCAGTAGTACGAGCACTTGTGTCTGGTGCACTACATGCATTACAAAAATTTGGAAAAAAAAATCTGTTTGCGCTAAAGAGATTATCATGGTCATACATATAGAAAGTAGTAGTCAGTAGTAGTGGACGACTAAAAGTAGATACATTTAGTTTAGTGTTGTTTGTTGTTGTTGTTGTTCTGGCAAGTACTAGTCTCTGTAAATAGCTATGTTTCGAAATGAGTCCATAGATACTTGTATTGAGGTGCAGTGTTTGCTAATGTACTACTACAAGTTTTTTGTACATATAGTATTTATTGTACTTAGTTTAAACTTAATGGGTAAATGTCCAGCAAAATATTTTTTTGATTCAACTAAGTGTTTGGACAACAAATATTCTAATACAAAACTTGTGACACTTAATTAAGGCTTAACGAATTGTGGTTCCTTATATGAAATTGTTCAAAGATTGAGGCTTTATCCGCTTGAAAAATTGTTATAATTTAAGAGTTTTATTTGAACTTGAGAACATATTCTATAAATTTTCGCTGGGAAGTGTGCAAGTGCGGAAGACGTTTGTAAAAAGTGTTGAAGCATTTTTGGCTGTTACTGTTTTTTATGGTCATTGTTGTTTTACACCCATTATAGAAAAAGAAAAAATAATGCCAATAATGAATATAGTAAAGATAGGTGTTGACTTTAACAATAGCAACACCAGCTAAAAACTAAGTCACACACAGGCGGACCAACAACAACAACAAACAAAAAAGCACAGTTTCTGAATCTGAGAAATTTTTTGTCTAGAAAAAAACTCTGAATCCGATAAATGTTTTATATGGAAAAATGTTCAGAATCTGAGACATTTTATGTCTAGAAAAATTCTTAGAATCTGAGGTGCCTATTATGAGCAACTTTCGATTTTCGATTGTGGTCGAATTAACTGATCGAACGAATTTTCATGTAGTCTTATGGCCCACATTCGATAAAATAGCACTATTGTGAATTTCACTCAATTGGATTATTCATAATAGTACATATTTATCAGCTGGCACTATAAATAAACATTGTTTGTTTACAAATTTATTAAAGAAAAAAAAAATTATTTATTAACATGGAATTATGAAGATGAAGATGAATGCTTCGTCATGAGAGATGCGTCCAACATTTTTGAAATGGACTCCACTACGTAAGTATGCGAGGTTTTAACAAGGGTACCATTTGTTTATATATTTATAGCAAATTTTCGACTGAGGAGGCGTTTATGGAATTGCTGTCTATTACAGATGAACTGCTGCGGCAATGCACAAAAGGCAGACCAATCGCATGAAGTTAAAATATTTTACAACTAATATTTTCAATATGTTTTACAAATGCCATCCAGCATCGAAAGCAAAATTGTGTTCGATTGAAAATTCGTTGTACAACGAAATTTTCGACCGTGCTTCCAGCTCATAATACGAATTTGACATTCGATAGTCGATGTTCGATAGCCAGCGAAGATCGAAGATCGAATGCAACTCATAATAAGGGCCTGAGAGATTTTCTGCCTAGAAAAATTCTTAGAATCTTAAAGATTTTTTGTCTAGAAAAATTCTTAAAATCTGAGAGTTTTTTTGTCGAGAAAAATTTTCAGAATCTGAGATATTTTTTTTTTTAAGAGATGTTCTGTCTAGAAAAATTCTCAGAATCTGAAACATTTTTTATCTAGAAAATTTTTCAGAATCTGAGAGATTTTTTGTCGAAAAAATTCTCAAAATTCTCAAAAAATTCTGTGACATGTTTTGTATAGAAAATTCTCAGAATCTGAAACATTTTTGTAATACAAATATTTGCAGAATAGGAGACATTTTATGTATAAAAAAAATTCTCAAGGTCTGAGTCATTTTTCCCATAGAAAAATTCTCAGAATCTGAAACGTTTTTTGCATAGACATTTTGTCCAGAAAAATTCTCAGAATCTGAGAGATTTTTTTCTAGAAATATTCTCACCATCTGAGAGAACTTTTGTGTGGAAAAATTAGCAGGTTCTGAGATTCTGTTTGTCTAGAAAAATACTTAGATTCTGAGATATTTTTTAACTAGAAAAATTCTTAGAATTTGAGACACTCTTTGTCTAGAAAAATACTCAGATATTTTTTGTTTAGAAAAATTTTCAGAATCTGAGAGATTTCTTGTATGGAAAATTTCTCAGAATCTGAAACATTATTTGTATAGAAATATTTTCTGATTCTGTAACATTTTTTTTCTGAGATATTTTTTCTATAAAATAATTTTCCCGAGATTTTTGTTGTATAGAAAAATTGGTCTTAACTATATTTCTTTCTTTAATACCAATAGTTAGTGTAAGGTACATTAAAGAAATGCAATTTTAAATGCAATAATATTTTTGCTTTTATGTAAAGACGAGTATATTTTTTCTCAAAAAATACCCTTATTTCAAAACCATATATAAGGCGCGTTTTACAATTATAAGGGCACTTGGACTCTATTTTCAGAACGAAGATGTACAATTACAAAAATACAAGTGTTTCAGAATTAAGATGTCATCAAGGTTTACTGACGAAAAGTAAAGAAATGTTAATATTTATGGAAAAAGAATATTGTATAAGCTGTCCTCTCGTTTCCCAATACTTCCAAAAATACTTCCAACTCGATTCAAACTGTCGATTACCTCTATAGACGCGTTGTATCAAGATGCTTTGATAACATGAGGTCTGCTGAGCATGCCGGCCACTGCAAAAATGTTATGGCTTTAGATAAAACAACAAATATTTTATTTATCGGATAACATTGATTCTAGCGTTATCCTGTTGAAAACACCACTTTGTGTTACATTTTTCCTTAAAAAAATGGCACCAGACTTTTTTCAATGAGTTTTATGTAGTCTGTGCTCTTCATCCGATAAAAGGTTATTTGATGTTCCAAGCAACATTCAGCTGAGAATGGCCCCACACCATTATGCTGCCACCACCAAAATTTCGTTTAATGTAACGCAATGGTTCCTTCTTTACATCATGCCAGTAGCTTCGAAAACCATCTTGACCGTCCATATTCCATATTTTCTTCGACGGAAAATATAACCTAATGTGGATTGTAAAGTAGAAGTATGAAAATACAACTTACCCTCTCCCAATTGAAGTACATGTTTTTAATAGCAAAATTAGCTTTGGCTTCTTTGTGGCACTTTCTTATTTTAGAAATTTGTTTCAGCTTCTTAAATTTTTGTTAAGTTTTAAAGTCCTTTAAATGGTTTCCGCTGACACATTTGCATTCACCGACGTCCTCAACCCGATTAATAACGTGGAATAGAGTCAGTACGGAAGTTAAGTTTTCGTTTGGTGGAACGCTTGTTCGTAACGTATATTTTTGTATTTTTTCAAAAATTTTTTTCAACTTAATGACAAATTTGCCTCCGCGATAGTATAAAGCTATAATTTGACCTTGCTCAAATTCCGAAAGCTGCGTTTCTCGAGACAATTTTTAAAGCTTTAAATATTCCATAATGTACCGAAAAGACATTGACGACACTGCCAACTATGATTTTAGAAATTGATCTTATACTTAATTGCGAAACACTTGCAGTTTTGTTAGTGTTGTTCTTAAAATGTACCGTTAGTCCAAAAAAGTTTATCTCTTGCTGTTTGTACTCTTCACTAGCTACACATCTTGCCTAGATAGTACTCGTACAGTCCATCTCTTTGGAGATATAGTAAAAAATTGAGTGCCCTTATAATTGTGAAACGGACCTTATGCCTGTCTGTCTGTCTGTTCGAACTACAAACTTTCAATGTGTGTAATGAAAATAGTAATGATGACATTGTTGTCAGTGATTGTGTAGATCTCATTCGTTCGTTTTTTTGTTGTTGCTGCATACTTTTTATTATTATGTTGATGATCATTATGATAGTGAAATGGATAAACAAATACTTGCTAAAAATATTCTTAAGAATATTTAACCGATATGCAGTCATTTTGAACTAAATTATGGAAACTATTTATGGGAATTTTAATAAAAAAATCATGGCATTCCAAATTTTGAATTGAAAATATTTGATTCCACAGGCGTATTTTATGTCATATGATTTTACGTTCATTATACTGCTCTACAAATTTTTAATTTGGAAAAATACCAAGAACGCCACATGCCTAGATAAATTAATTGGGACCTCCTGAACACGAAAAATGCTGTAATTTTTTTTTTCAAAATACCGTTTTTTAGATAACGGTACTTTTGTGTTTTTCGGTGTATGGTCCTACTCAAACCCTTGTGGAGCCCAACCGAAAGCTCGATCGAGATAATTGGCATATCATTGGAAAGGTAATTGAATGCCCTTTCAGTCGATATGCTGCAAATTTTGATAAGAAATGGCTGAGTTATGGCACCTCAAAGTTAAAAATTTGCCTATTTTGCGCGTTTTTTAAAAATTTTTCATTTTTATTTCGTTTTTTTTTCCACGTTATAGTGAAGATCTGGAATATTTTGTTTTTAGTTTATTTAATTACCAACATTTGAAGCGTAATTTGAACAAAATCGGATGAAAAATAAAGTTTTTATTAAGGATTTTGTGGAACGACAATATTTTCATTTTCATTGCTCTCACACTATATTCGGCGTCCATCCGTTTTAACGTATTTAAAAAAAAACGAAATTTGAATATGTTGGTTGCCGTGATTGACGAAATATGACATTTTCCTCTCTCTATGTCACAGTAAACACATGTCAGTTTGGCTTTGTACGTGCAAAAAATAAAATGTGTTCAATCGATCCCAACGAATTTTGTTATGTCTGTGTTGTTCTTGTGAAAAGAAATCACAACATTTGATGCGAAAAATGAATACGAAAAATTTATCTGAAGCGTATAAGAAGTATCACGGCTTTCGACCTGCGTCTCTCGACAAACCGTGGACACCGAATAGTGCATGTAACAACTGCCGAACAATATTAAATAAAATTGGTAAGGGTCAAGAGTGTTTTTTCACATTTGGAAAGCCAATGCAATGGAGAAACCAGACCAACCATACAACAGATTGTTATTTCTGTTTAACGGAAAAGGCTATCGCACGTAGAATTGAACCAGTTTATCCAGTTGCTAGCTCGGTGACTCTGCCAGTGCTGCACTCAGTATCATGCCCCAAACCGCAGCTGATTATAGCGGGCCCCACAGAAATACGAAAAAGATCAATTAAAAATGATTTATCAGTGCAGTGGATCAGAAATGCAATCAAATAAGAAACCCCATTTACTTACTCAGGCCGAGCACAAAGATTTGTGCCGAGATTTATATTTGCCGAAATCGAAATCTGAATTACTTGCATCACGATTGCAACAGTGGGGATATTGTGCTCCTGAGACACGTGTTACATATTACCGTGATCGCAGCAAACAACTTGCACAGTTTTTCGCAAAAACGGCAAACTTTTTTTTTGTGCCAACATATGTGGTCTTTTCTCCTGTCTCCAACAAAATTATGACCCAGAGGAATGGCGACTGTTTCTGGATGGAGGCAAGGATAGTTTGAAGGCAGTCTTGTTTCATAAAGGGAATACGAAACCATCAATTCCAATCGGATATGGAAAACACATAAAGGAAACATATGAAGCAATGAAAGAACTTCCCGATCTCATACATTATGACCAACATCAATGGAAAGTTTGCTCTGATTTTAAATTAGTTGCCATACTATCTGGATTGCAATGGGGCAGTTTCCCTGTATTCTATGTCTATGTGACAGCCGTGACCGTCAAAATCACTACACCCGAAAAGTTTGGCCCGAGCGAAGTGGACGTACGCACGGAGAGTACAATATCAAAAATGACCCACTCATTCCTCAGGAGAAGATAATACTTCCTCCATTACATATTAAGCTTGGGTTATTTACAAATATTGTGAAAAAGTTGCCAAAAGACAGTCTTGCCATGAATTACCTTAAACAAAAATTTCCGAGAGCCACAGCGAGCAAAATTGAAGTTGGTATATTTGATGGACCTCAAATTCGGGCTGTATACGGTGACCAAGCATTTAATGAGTGCTTAGGTCCAGCTCATTTGGAGGCATGGGAAGCATTCTAGGACATCGTTCACAACTTTTTGGGAAACTACAGAAGTCCTGATTACGCTGAGAAGATCGATATATTACTGCAAAAATTCAATGCCATTGGTAAAGCGTTGAGTGAAAACATGTATATCAAAAAGGCCGATATCATTTGAAAATTTATTATTTTTAACTGTTAGGTTCAAATATGACTCCTAAATTACACTTCTTATTCAGTCATTTGGAAATTTTCCCCACGAACCTGGGCTCCGAAAGTGATGAACAAGGTGAAAGATTTCACCAGGAAATGGAAGAAATCGAGGGACGTTACAAAGGCTGGTGGAATGAACAAATGATGGCGGACTATTGTTGGTTCCTCATTCGCGAAGATCCATCCGAAAAGAAAAGCAAAAATTCAAGTCGCTCGTCATTTTAATTAAAATTTTTTGAATTAACGCCGAATATAGTGAGTGTGTGAGCAATGAAAATTAAAATATTGTCGTTCCACAAAATCCTTAATAAAAACTTTATTTCGTTCAACTTACGGTTAAAATGTTGGTAATTAAATAAACTATTTGGTAAAAAATAAAACATTCCAGATCTTCACTATAACGTAGAAAAAAAAAAACGAAATAGAAAAGAAAAATTTTGAAAAACCGCAAAAAATAGGCAAAGTTTTTACTTTGAGGAGCCATTCCTTATCAGAATTTGCAGCATATCGACGGAAAGGGCATTCAATTACCTTTCCAACGATATGCCATTTATCTGGATCGAACTTTTAGGTTAGGCTCCACAAGGGTTTGAGTGGGACCATACACCGTAAAACACAAAAGTACCGTTATCTCAAAAAACGGTACTTAGAAAAAAAAATTACAGCGTTTTTCGTGTTCAGGAGGTCCCATTTAACTTATATAGGCATGTGGCGTTCTTGGTATTTTTTGGCTGTAAACCAGTGTTATGAATAATTTTTAAATTTAGAACTAGAATTTGTTTTAAGTAACCCTGAAAGCTGCTTGGAAATCAGATCAATCAAATCAGTTAGTAAAACAAATGAATATCTACCAATCATGACTGCCATATCGATAAGCATGACTCTTCACTTAATCACAAAAAGATTCCATCGTGAAGCGGAAGAACGCCCACAATGAAGCGAACTTAAGACTATATTTTTTACAAAAATCGGTAAATAATATATTGATAAAATGCACCACCATCGTCTAATGATTTAAACGCTTTTAATCCAACTGAACAAAACAATAGGTTTCTTTCAAGAATTATTTATATATTCTTAAATTCAAATAAAGAATAAATACATAATGTTTAAAGAATCAGACACAAAAATAAAAGTGGAATAAATTAGCATCCCTTAAACTTTAAAAATAACGCAACTACTTAAGCATACATCAGCTGTATTTAAAAGTAACAAAAAAAAAAAAAAACCTTAAGAAAGCGCATAACAGTCACGTTCCGCAAACTACTAAAGATGGTAAAAATGAGCTTTATGAAAAAAAGAAAGAAAAATAACCGAATGAATATATGAATAAGGTGTTAAAATAAATTGAAATAAAAGCTGAGAACGGAAGTACAATATTAACAGAGATACAAATACAAAATAACTGTGGCAACGCGTTTAGGAAGACCACAAAACTAACTATTGTACTATTTTTAATTTTATTAAGTAGACCAACCGTAAGGTCTATTTCTAGTTTAGATGATCAGAATTTGCTTCAGAAAATTATATTGTTCAGCTCTGAAAAATCTGCCTACAAAAAACCTGAGAACATAACTCTATGTAAGGATTGTAGTTATGCTGAACAACTTGTGAATGGTTTTTCCACCTATAAAACAATTTTAAGACATTATATTTATTTTCTCTAGGCTACTTCCTTCATTTCAATTTTAGCAGAAACATTTGCTCAAATTACTCGATTTCAGCTCGGCTTGGTGTCCCAGTTACAACCTCTCTAGTAAATGATGCTATGGAATTGTTGGAATCGTCATATGTAAACCCATCAGATGTACATTTGATAAACTCTTCTCAGATCTCAGACATGCTGAAAACTTTAAAAAATAAAAATCACCAGATGCCTTAAATCGTTTCCAAATAAGGGCATTAAATATTTGACAATTATAATTAACTCTTGTCTAAAACTTTGCTATTTTCCAAACAAATTTAAAGAAGCTAAAGTTACTCCAATAAAAAAGCCTGGTAAGCAACCTGATTGTCCATTCTCTTATCGTTCCATAAGTTTGTTGTTGTCGAGTGTTAGCAAAATCCTGGAAAAAGTAATTAAAAGTAGATTGACCGATTTTATGGAAGCCATTCACATAATTTCACCGCAACAGTTTGGGTTCAGAAGAGAACACAGTATAGTTCATCCTTTGATAAGAATAAAGAATTTGGTCAAAACAAATTTTAACGAACATGATGTCAAAGCTGCCTTTGATACAGTCTGGCATGAAGGTCTCGTCACTAAAATGATAACTTTAATCTTTCCTATACAACTTTACAATTATACAATTATACAATACAATTTATATACATCTGACTTTCCCCATTTCGATTACTGTACTCTGTCAATTTTCGCTGATGATATAGCACTTCTCAGCTCTGGAATCGTGGCTAATTTATCATAATAGTGAAAAAACTAAAGCGATTTACTTCACAAGGAAACTTAAAAATTGTTTCATTCCACAGATTAACATTATTGTGGATAATTATATTGTCTCGTGGGAACAAAAAGTCAAACATTTAGGAATAATGCTTGACCCCAATATGAAATACAAGGAACATATAGCTTATGTAATTAATAAAGTGAATGTATTAATTCGTATATTATACCCTTTTATAAATCGGAAATCGAGCTTAAGCAAACATAACAAAAAACTTATTCTAAAGTCAAAATTTCATGCAGTTATATTTTATGCTGCCCCTGTTTGGTCTATAAGAGCAAGTTGCCATATCAAAAAATTTCACGTAGCCCAAAACAAGCTATTAAAGTTGGTTCTTTTCTACCAATCGGCTTCATGATATTTCGGACTTGGAATTAGTTTCAGATAAGATCAATAGGCTTACACATAATTTCAATACCAGATGTTTTAATTCTGATTACGTTCATATTAATGAGTTAGCGTCATCTTAGGGTTTTAAGTAGTATAAGTAATTAAGTAGTATAAGTAGTTTTTAATTAAAATTCAAATAGGTTTTTCCCAATTTCTCCTCCAATCAAATATTCTATATAGGTAAATAACATTTTGTATATAGAAATTCATTATTAAGCTAAAAAAGTAAAAATCTTGAACTCTTAAGGATGTAATTATAAGTAAATGAAATTGTAACTAATATGGTCAAATAAAAATAAAAAATAAAATAAAAACACTTTCTTCATTTCATTCCTTCAAGAGCTCTCAATCTTCTTTTCTTAGTGTCAGATTTAATTCTAATCCCAAACTGTTTTCAAAGTCAAATTTATATCTGTTTTTGTGCTAGTCTAAATGCGGTTTTGAGGTATTTTTTATTTTTTTTTTTTTTGAAATTCAATAAGAAACAAGACCAAGCCAACGAAGAAACAGCGGAAGAAAATATTCATAAACTCATTTCCATAATTCCAAACAACAACAAACACATAATATGAATGAGTGACAAACAAAGCAGCATGCAAGTTGGTTTCAAGATGAATGACAGCCAAGGCTGCCAGGACGATGACAACAGAAACTGAATAAATAAGAATTGCACATATAAGAATTTAAACTACCGAACAGAAAAAGTTCTTTACCATTCGCTTATTCTTCGCAGCAATAATATCGGATATCTTTTTGTGCAAAAAAAAAAAAAATTATATAGCGCCCTCTATTGCCAAGGGACTACAGAAAATTTTCAACAACATAAAGTAACAAACAATGCACGTTGCACTGACAACTGTCGACAGCAGCAGTAAGTAAAATAAGCAACAATATGGATGAGAAAAAAATTAAAAGAAAACCTCTTCATCATTGAATATATGGAAAGAGTAACAAACAGAACTAACTAACGGCAGAACAATTGCATGTTTTTGTAGATAAAATATATAAATAGAAATGGAAATAGTGCAAAAGAAAACTTAACTATGCAATGAAGGTTTCCTAATGGAAATGTTAAGTTGTTTCAGCAAACTTTCATAAGTGAAAAGACTTAATTATGAGAAAAAGTCTACGATTCATTTTAAGTCTTACTTAAAGTCAAATATAGCGCTGATTGAATCCACGATAACATAAAACTCGAGTAAGAGCCTAAAGCTTCTTAATAAGCCTCATAATCTCAAACGATCAAAAAGAAACAATATCTAAGTGTTCTTAAAAAGAAAAAAATTGAGATTAAAGCTTTTTTGAGTAATTCACTTTTCTCCAACGTTTAAAATGATAAAAAATAGAGCTTTGAAAGATATTGACAATTCGCAGGAATCGGTAATAATATAGAAAGGAACAGCATGAAGCTTTCACAGAAATTCGTTGCTTTCAAAGTCTAAAATGATCCAATAAACAAAGTTAAAAACTTTCAAAGAAATTAACGATTATCAAACCAACAAAACTAAAATAGAAAGACTTTTCAAAAGTTTTAAATATTTGAAGACAGCAGAGCTTAGACAAAAGCTTTTACAAAAATTCACGTTTTTCAAAAGCTTAAACGATTAAAGAAAGTAGCGGTGAAAACGTTTAAAGATATGCTAGATTTAAAATATTCTGAAAATGCTTTTGAAGGTGTTTTTAACGTGATTCTTAAATGCTAAATAAGAGAAATCTACACTTATCAAAGTTTTGTAATAAAAGGTTTAACAATGGTTTATAATAAAACTAAAAAAATTATAACCTAGTTTTTTTTTTTTTTATTTATTTTATTCATAATAATATTAAGTTTAACAATGTGTTGTGCGTCGCACAGTGGGTTCGATTTCCCCAAAATGGAGATTAATTCAACGAAGGGTCTAATTGATTAGGTAGTATTTTTTTTGGATTAGTTATACATAAGTTATAAAAAAAAAAACAAAAATATTGTATACTTTTGAAGAGAACTTTTTTTTATTTATTTAATTTAACTAATATTATATTAAAGAATTTGCATTAACATTTCTCAAATCAAGCAACTGGAGAGCCTTACGACATCCGATTTTGATGAAATTTGCTATGAGTGTTGTACCTTACACCACCAAGTGAAAATGACAATTTTAGAACTTTAACCCATTTTGTCCCACACTTGTCTAGTCATTAAATCATTTTGTTGATGTTATTCTTGGTTTTTATACTGTTTTCCTATATTATTCGAGAAATGAAAATTATATTTATAGCCTTTTATCGAAAAAGTAGCAAAAATATATACATTTTATTTTGTAAAGTGTTTCTAACCTGTTTTTGTTAGAATATATGTCCAAACTCTTCAGATTGCCATCCATCGACACCGTCACCCTCATCATCGTCATCTATATAATAAGCGATTTCTGTTTCTGTCGGCAAAATTGACGGAGCAATTAATAGCTCCACTGCTGATTTTGGGAGGTGTTTTATTTTATTTTTATTTAACTTCATTTTTCCAGAAATAATTGAATCTGAGGTTAATAGAAACCTATTTAGTATATCGATTCCTCCCGGCTACATTTACGCGAAAAGTTTTCTCTGTAGTTTTTAAAATCCTTATTTCGAGCTTCTTGTGCTTCTTCTGACAGTTGGCCAATCGGTAATAAAGCGTGCGAAATGATTTCTGGACCATGTATTAAAAACTTATGCAGAGTAGGAGGCATGTTAAACCACGGATATTTCTCTACAAAAAGTCGAGCTGTATTATATTAAAATTGCCTGAATTTTTCAACATCGATTTCATGACCAGAAGATACAACAATTAAAATTGTGTGCATCTTTTCAATTAGTTCAAAATCAATTTTCGTTATATCTGCTGATATACTAGCGTTTTCAAAAAATCTTCTAGCCGTGTTGCCATCATTCGAATTGCCGAAGCCGGGTTTTGGTTGGTCTATAATAAGACCAGTTTTATTTCTAAATTCCGTTTGAATTCGTCTCTTGTTTTCAGCAACTATTGTTTTATCGGAATCAGTTCTAGCTTGCCATTTTTTTATTGGTAATTTATACGACACGTGTAAAAGACATTCATAAAAACGAATCCAACCATGTAATATAGATAGACCAAAATCCAACGTATCTGTTTTTACCTCCTTGGCGATCATTCTTTCCACATTATTAAAATCTTTACTGGATGACCCACATAAATAACACCTCTGGGTTGATTTTGTGTCTGTGAGTGCATTGCAAACTTTTCCATCTACCATTACTAACATAAGCTTATGAGCTACGCTTACAGATCTGTCTTCTGTGAATACTAGAGAATTTTCAAGCTCATTTATCTCTTCATCCACCCTTTTTTTTTCTTGTGTGGAGACACTCAAACATTCTTTAACAAATTCAATTTTTAATGGCCTACAAAATCTTGTTGATGATGGGCGAGGATTTTGCCAGATAACTTTTTTTTGACACACCATTCTAAGTGGAACAATGCACGTTATGAAAACCGCTGCGTCACTTGCACCATGACCATGGAAAGCTTGTTTGTATGAGCTGTGTCCGGAGCTTCCATCAAATCCCCACTTTGTGTATAAGATAATTTTTGACAATTCGTAATCAGATAAGGTGGCAATAACATCTTTTTGCAGTAAAACTAAACGCTCAACAGTGTGATTAAGAAGAGCTTGCAGACTTATTTGAGCTGTTGTTTCGGTTACTCGTATTGCGTCTTCCATTGGGTAACAATCTTTTTTCGCTTGTTGGACGATTGTGTAAGAAGGAAACTTCTCCGGAGCAGCTTTTCTAATCACATTATACTGGCTACGAGTAAGCTTTGCTTCTGCCAGCACTGTAAGCGCAGATTCTGCACTTAGTTGTTTTGCACGTTCTTGTGATGTCAAACTTGCCTTATATTTTGCAGCTCTAGATGGGGAAGAAGTAACATCTTTCAATATTTTTGATGCTTCTATATGGCCAGAAGCTCGTAAACTCATTTGAGTGGCATAGCTTAACACAGACAGCGATGACTTATCTCTTATATCCTTGCATTTCTTTGTTTTTGTTTTTGATGAACATTCATCAAACTCCATTTCTTTGCGGCCTCTTTTATTTGTGTGCACTACAAATGAGATGGAAGAATCTAACCAGTTTTTATTATCTCTACAAAAACGGCCATCATGTCTATTTGATTTAGACCATCGACTCTTAAAATCAAAAACGTAACTATTAAATTTAGTTTGAAAATCTTTCATATCAACAGGGTTTCTACGTTTTATTATTTCTTCTTTCAAAATATTAATTTTTTCTTTAAATAGCAAAGAGTCTGCATTCCGAAAAATATCGTAAAGACTCTGACGAGAGAAAAATACTGTTTTGGAGCTTGTTCCTAAAAAGTTTAGACAGTAGCATATTATAAATCAGAAGCTTAAAGTATTTGTTTGTACCAATTACCCAATAACAAACTTTACAGCACTTTCAGTACATTTGACGTTTTCACAAACACAAAAATAACGAATAACTAGTAACCAGGCTTGCCATTTTTACACCTTGGGTGCTAGATCTAGCACAATCTAGCAACCAACATTTTTAAAATTTGCTATTTTTTTGTTTAGCTCTTTTTAAAACTTTTTTTATTGTTTCTAAATTTAATAATTTTATTTTTTGCGTATTTAGTAATTTTACTAGTTTTTTTTCTGCAGGGCCTTTAATTAATTTTTAAGAGCTGTTTAGCAACTTTTTTTAAATGCCCTAGCACTATTTCATATTTATCTTATGGCAATACTGCTACCAACAAACAAAAAAATTGTAGTATAACAATAACAACAATAACAATCATAACAACGAAAACGAGAACAAAACAAATTAAAGACAACAAGAACCGCTTTTTTATGAGTGGCTATTTTTTTAATTTATTAAATATATTTAATTGGCGCAAAAACGCGCAACATTTTTTTTATAAATATGAAAGCTTACATACTACAGTTTAATACACAATTTACACTTTTACCCAATTTTACCCTATTCCCATTTAAAACTCCACATATATTTTAAAAATAGCCCAAATTTAAGCATATTTAAAAAAAAAAAAGTTAAAAATATTTCTACATATTTTTTGTTAAAATTTTTTTTTTAAATTACGTTAAAATACCTGACGTTGAAGATTCCATAATAAAAGTATCACTTTTGACTGTTAAAAATAAAAATATTTAGCTTTAAAGTATGACAAATTTCAATTTTCACAACTATTAGAAAAAAACTTAAAAATTTCTTAACTTTAAGGCTACGTAGCAAGAAAAGTAAAAAACATATGACATTGAAATTTTCGGTAGTGATATAGAATTTAGTACTCTTTAATCGAGTAATAAGTATTTTTTAAAAAACTTCATTTTCATTATTCAATTAATCTCCATTTTTTGCGATTTCAACCCAATGTGTGTCGTTAGACATTATTGAGGCGAGTTGGCAATAAATAATAATATACAACTTTAACAATATAATATATACACATGTGGACAGTAAAATAGGTGTAAGTTTTTTTTTTTTTTAAATTTAACAGAAATTGTAAAATATAACTCCCAGAAAGAATATTAATAATTTTTTAATTTGGCATCACTGTTTAAAAATGAAAATGGGGAATCACACTTATGAAAACGCTTGTAGTAATAAATGCAAAGAATTTTTTTGGATTGAGTTGCTTTCTGACATGGACAGTGAAATAGGTGCGCTTTGATTAAAGTTGTGAAACCTCAAGTTTTTTGTGATATTTTATAAACAAAAGTAAGTATTTAGGTGAAATCAACTTAATGGGGAATAAATGTAAATTTAAATTTAATTTATAACAATGTTAGATGGGTCGTGGACATCATTGCAGCGAAGAAGAAAGACGACTAGTTCAGCAGCTTCGAAAGGAAGGAAAAACCTACAAATCTATTGCCAAATCGTTAGGACGGTCTGAAAACTTCATAACAAATGCCTTAAAACCAAAAAAAAATATTGAGAGACGCGGCGCAATTAAAAAACCTCTCCAGTTACGGATAATCGAATAGTAACTTTAGCTAAACGAGATCCTTACAAGAGCTCTAAAGCAATTTCTAAGGAAATTGGAAATGTTGTATCATCCCGAACGGTCCGACGAAGATTGGTGGCTGCAAAACTACCAGGTAGAATAGCTCGGAAAGTTCCTTTACTCAGACAAGCTAATTTGAAGAAGAGGTTAAACTTTGGTTTGGCTCATAAAACATGGTGCGGACCAGAAGGTGAAAAAAAGTGGCGAAATATCCTTTGGACCGACGAAACTAAAGTCAATTTGTTTGGTAATGATGCAGAAAGAAATGTTCGTCGTCCAAAAGGGAAAGAATTTCATATCAGATTTACCAAAAAGACTGTGAAACATGGGGGAGGAAACGTCATGGTATGGGGCTGTTTTTCTTGGGAGGGAGTCGGTCCGATACATCTTATTGAAAACGTTATGGATAGATTTGTGTACAGGGATTTGTTGGAGACAGTTATGCTACCATATGCAGAGGAAAATATGCCACTAGTATGGAGATTTCAACAGGATAATGATCCGAAACACTCATCAAAGTTAGTGAGTGAATGGTTTCGGGAACATAACTTGAACGTTGTTGAGTGGCCAAGTCAGTCCCCCGACCTCAATCCCATTGAGAACCTTTGGGGTGAACTTAAGCGACAGCTTTCTAAGCTTCCCTGTAGTAATAAAAAACAATTATGGGAAAATATTCAAAAAGCATGGTATAACATCCCGGTAGAAACTTGTCGTAAGTTAATTTCATCCATGCCTAAGAGGATTGAAGCTGTCCTTAAAAATAATGGTGGATATACGGGATATTAACTGCCTGGTTTGATGTTTATTCAAAACAGTAACTTTCATGTATAAATTGTTATGTTATTTTTAAGTTTTTTCATATACACCTATTTTACTGTCCACATACAAATGGGCGACTTTCTTCAATTTACGTTATTTTAAGTTTTTTTTTAGTGCTATCTTAACTCTAAACTAATTTTTAAATACATGAAATATATGTACTTTATAAATTAATCTGAAAAATGAAAAAAAATAACAAAAAATATAAAAACCATACTCTACTTCAAATAAAAAAGTTCACACCTATTTTTCTGTCCACATGTGTATACAACTTCAAAAATAACAAAAAATAAATAAAATAAAATAAAAAAAATATAATTGTTCATTTTATATTATTTAAAAGGAAAAGAGAGAAAAAAAAAATAAAATAACTATGTACATACAAATATGTATTACAGTAGAAGCATTTCCAAATCTTGAAATATATGTTTTTTTAAGTTAGTCTTAAACTCAGAAATTTGCTCAATATTTTTAAGATATTGGGGAAGATTATTATATTCCAAACTACCAGTGTATTCAACTCTTTGCTTTGTTTTTTCCAATCTACACCTAGCAATTGTCAAGTTCATATTTTTTCTTGTGTTAAAAACTGTTTGATTCCTTGAAAAGCAAATTGTATGATGGCCAATATTATTTAGCGATTTAAAAACATAGAGCATAAACGCATTTGTTTTTTTGTGACCATATATAATTGGCAAATAGTTAAGGTGACTATGTATTAAGGCTTGATAAATAACTAACTTGGTTCTTATTGTATTGTATTGTATTGTATGTATCTTTATTTACAAATATAAAATAACATTTTTAAATAAAGAAAGAGAATAAATATTTAACAATGACATATGTATGTCGTCTGTTATAAATATAAATATATAAAGTATTCTAGACATGTTTATAAAAAATAACTAATATTTATAGGTATGTATAAAATTTAGATAAATTCCTCTATAATGAGTTTTCTATAATTTAAAGCATTTTCAACATAATTATAAAGTGAATTCCAGTCGTTACATATTCTTCCATTCAAAATATTTGTGACATCATTGTCATTAAGAATGGGTTTACCAAAAAATCTGTTTCGGAATTCTTTAAATATTGGACATCTTGCCATGAAATGTTGAGTTGTTTCATTTTCGCCGGTGTTGCATAAAGTGCATGTATGGTTTCCAGTTGTATTAAAACTGTTTGAATTTAACGGTAATATACCGCATCTCGCTTTAAAAATGTTGAGATTTGCCTTTGACTCCTCAAGTTTTCGATATAGTTTCTGTCCATACTATGGTTCAAATATTTATAAATTCTTGATGTACTATTTAGAGCTTGCTGTTGCATTTCCATAATTGACCTTGATTTCATTTCTTGAAGCAAAATCGTTCCATTTCGAATCCATTGTTGTTGACTATTATTTTCAAAGTTAAATTGAACCCCAAATTCTACTTATTTCAACATGGGTTTTTACCCGGTCGATCTACATGTACAAATTTAGTAGTATTCACTAATCAGATTATAGTTTCTATGGAGAATAGAAAACAAGTTGATGTGATATATACTGACTTTTCGAAGGCTTTTGATTTAGTTAATCATGATATTTTGTTAGGAAAACTTCACCGGTTTGGTATTAATGGAAATTTGTTGCAGTTTTTTAAAAGTTTTCTTACGAATAGGAAATTAATAGTTAAAATTAGTTCATGCTTTTCGGAAAATGTAATTAATGCATATTCTGGTATTCCTCAGGGAACACATTTAGGTCCACTATTATTTTTTATTTTTATAAATGACCTACCTGACTGTTTGCAATTTTGTAAACCATTATTATTTGCCGATGATTTGAAATTATTTGCTGATATTACAAGTATATCACATTCGGTTATGCTTCAAAAAGATTTGTTATCACTAAAAGAGTGGTGTGATTTGAACAGACTTGTTTTAAATATTGATAAATGTTGCGTTATGTCATATACTCATTGTCATAATCCTGTTTTTTATAATTACACTATAAGTAATGTCACTCTTGAGAGAGTTTGTGAAGTTAAAGATTAAGGAGTTATTTTTGATTCCGAGTTGAAATTTCATAATCATATAAATTATATAACATCTAAAGAGTATACAATGTTGGGATTCATTAAACGAAATACTGCGGACTTTAGTGACCCTGTCGCCTTAAAATCATTATATGTTTCTTTCGTTAGAAGTAATTTGGAATATTACTCTATAATCTGGAGTCTTTATTATGAAAGCCATTCAAAAACTATTTACAAAGTTTGCATTTAAGAAAATAAATTGGTCCGGAGATGTTCTTTCTTATCAAAGCAGGCTTAAATTTCTAGGACTACAATCTTTAAGAGATCGTAGATCATCATTTGCTATAATGTTTATATTTAATATTTTAACAAATAATATATGTTGTGATGCTTTCTCTGATTTAGTGAGGGTTCATACTCCTCATCGCGATTTACGTCACGAGCGTTTATTTTATGAAGATTTTCATCGTACGAATTATGGGGTTAATGAACCAATTACAAGATGTTTAAAGCAGTTTCTCAATCCTTTTAAATTTCAGCTTAAATAAAAATAATTTTAAGTTGAACTTATTTAAGGTTTTCAATTTTTTTAAACTAAAAAATATTAATTATTGTATAACATTATTATTATATTTTTATAGTCTGTAAGATGTAAAACAGTAGACTAAATAAATATATTATCTCGTAACGCAACTAGTGATAATTTGTTTGGTAATCTGTTTTGGTTGTACTGAAATAGCGTTTTGTAGATATAGTCCATATGTAAATTCAATGTGTAAAAATGACTGCACTCTACTTTTGTTTCCAAATACAAAGCATAATTGGGTGTAAAATCTGGTAGTTTTAGAATTCTTTTCAAGAAATACCTCTGTAACTTGTCTACCTCCTCGAATAAATAGTAACCCCAGACCTGAGCCGCATATGCTTGTATAGATCGGCAGACTGATTGAAAAAGCTTCCACTTAGATTTCAAGCTTATGTTCGGTTTATTAAGAAAACTGTTCCACGTTGAATTAATGCTATTCTTAGACGATATATTTCTTTTTTCAATATGTTTCCTAAAACTCGTTTGTGGGGTGAAAATTACGCCTAAATAGTTGTACTCATTCACAATTTTAATTTCTTGATTTTTGTACTCAATCTTATCACTTGATGCAAGCCTGCCTCCTTTTCGGAAGACCATCATTTCAGATTTAAGCATATTCACCTCCATATTCCACTGCTTACAATAATTTTCCAAGTTCTTTACCATGTTTCTCATTATTTGTATATCATCAGCCAATAAAACTATATCATCCGCATACATAAGCAAACGTATATTTATGTCATCTACCATCAGACCACCTCCCAAATGTTCATGCAGGTCATTTAAGTACAGTGTAAAGAGCAATGGGGACAGCAGACATCCTTGTTTAACGCCAGTATAAGTTTCAAAGTATTCAGTAAAATCTTTTCCTGTCCAAACTGCGGACTTTGTATGTTTGTACAAATTTTCAATAAGGTTGACCAGTTTCGTGGACATACCTAATGAATGTAGTTTATATACAAGAGCTTTCCTCGGCACTCTATCGAAGGCGGCTTTAAAATCAACAAAAAATGCGTAAATCTTTTTCTTTTTATTCAGGTTATAATTGACTATTACTGATAAATTATAAATGTTATCTACAGTTGAATAGTGTGGTCTGAAGCCGGATTGAAATTCATTTAGAATATTATTTTGTTCAACCCATTTTGTAAGCCTAGAATTTATAATGCCCATAAAAAGTTTTGCCACACAGTTCATAAAGGAAATCCCTCTGTAATTGCAAGTAGAATTTACATTTCCTTTCTTATAAATGGGAAATATAATACTGCGCTCAAACTCTTCTCCTAGATTTCCCGTTTCAAAAATTATATTAAAAGCATTAACAAGTTGTATAAGAAATTCGTCTGTAGCATATTTAAACATTTCATACGGCACTCTATCAGCTCCAGGGGCTTTCTCCAATTTTGTCTTTTTGATGATGTTTTTAATCTCCTGTAGAGTAATATTTTTGTCCAAATCATAATTCACATGATACATTGGTGCATATTGAATGTCTTTTGACAGATTCGGTTGGTTAAGTAACGACTCGAAATATTTTCTAAATTCATCAGCAGGTATAGATGTTCCAATTTTAAGAACATCACCTCTTATTTCTCTAGCTAATTTCCACCATTCCTTAGAATCATTTATTTTATTGATTTTGTTGTTAATTTCATCATAATATTCCTTTTTACGTTTTCTACATTCACTTACGTACTCAAAATTAGCCTGCAGGTACTTGTCTTTATCTTGTGGATTATTTGATTTTCTAAATTCATTAAGTGATTCGAATGCTTTTTCTCTGGCGTTCATACATTTGAAATTAAACCATTTGGATTTGAATATGGGGGTATTTTTATTTTGTTGGGTATTTGGCAAAGTTTTATTGATTACATTTATCAGTTGTTTTAAATTCATAACTACTCCTTGGAAATTTTGCAAATTTTTGTTGAGATTTTGTTGATAATTTTCTTTGTATGAATCTTTCCATCTAAGCTTTGGCAGTAGATTTAACTTTTTATTATCTTCCCAAGAATTTTTGATACACAGCTTCAATTTAAGTGGCATGTGATCTGACCATATTTTTGATTCAATCTCAAAATTCTGAATATATTGAAGAGCATCATGTGCGGTTGCACAAATATCATTTACAGAGTTGCCCACGTTGCTCATAAATGTGTATTCACCATTTTCATCACCTAATGTGCGGCCGTTTAATATTACAAAACCATAATTATTGCATAAATCTAATAAATTTTTGCCTTTAGCGTTAATGATGTCATCTTTAGATCGTCTCTCACTGAGACCTGCTATAAAATTTTTTGTATGAATTTCTTCTAAATCTTGTTGCAGTCTGCCGATACGTACATTCATATCCCCAACTATTACGGCATTATCGACTTGATTATTTTCAAAAAAGTTTTTCAACACTTCAAATTCATTACACCAGTCTGCTCCTCTAATATACACCGGAATAATACTAAACTTAATTGAGTTTATTTGTATTTTCAAAATTACTGTGTCATTTATTACATTATATGAGTATATTACACGCTTGTTTGACAAACTTTTCTTGAAACCATAGACACAACCACCACTTGCTCTACCACGTATACTTGAACGATTTGCTGGTTTCCAAAACAATTCAAAATTAGTAAAATATTTTCTCCAATTCTCTATATTCTGTTCTTCTATATGAGTTTCAAATAAGGCAATTATATCAAAATCACAAACATATTTAAAAAATTCTGGAAACAGACATTTGTTACATAACCCGTGAATATTGTAAGCTAATATATTTAAATACTTATTTTGGAATTTTAGTTTTTTGACATTGAGTTTTTTAGTAGATTGTTATAGTTTATATTAATTTTGCTAAATACATTTTTATATAATTCTTTTAAAATATCATATCCTTCTTTTTCGCCGCATTGGTTCTTATGTTAAACTTATTTTTAAATTTGTATAAAATTCCAACAACAGATAA
Source organism: Cordilura impudica (assembly GCA_963682025.1). Taxonomy (NCBI): domain Eukaryota; kingdom Metazoa; phylum Arthropoda; class Insecta; order Diptera; family Scathophagidae; genus Cordilura; species Cordilura impudica. Next base: position 195,386,122 of record OY821520.1, on the reverse strand, counting down.
TACTTTTAACCTTAGGTTTTCAATATGAACATCCCATGAAAGATTACTTTGTAGGTGTATACCAAGATATTTTATAGAATCACTTTCAAATATTTGCTTTCCATCTACCCAAATACTAAATTCTTGGTTGTGGATTAAGTACGGCCTGAATCGCAATAACTTTGTTTTTTCTGCATTTAATACCAATTTATTTAACCTTGCATACTCCATAATGATCGCAGCATCATACTCCATGTGAGCTCTTAAGGCAACTTCGTGTTTATAAGGATAAAAAAGACTTATGTCATCAGCATACATAACTATTTTTCCAAATAAATTGAGATTTATTATATCGTTAAGATAAATTTTAAATAACAATGGGCCCAACACACTTCCTTGTGGAACTCCATATTCAAAATAACCTATAAAACTTCTTTTGCAGTTAAGCTCAACATACTGTTTCCTATTGGTCAAGTAGCTCTTTAATAAAACTAAGCTTTCTCCATTTACACCATAATATTTTAATTTCTGAATCAATATATCATGATCAACAAGATCAAACGCTTTGGAGAAGTCATAAAATATGCCAGCTACACCACTAAAACCATCATCCAAACCTTTGCATATACTATTTACTACGTTTATTACAGCTTCTTCTGTGCCACATCCCTTTTTAAAGCCATATTGGCAATCATATAGCAAATTGTTTGTATCCAAATATGTCGACAATTGCTTATATAGTATTTTTTCAAATATCTTGTCAATTATTGGTAATAAAGCTATTGGCCTAAATTTTTCTATAAGTGTAGCATTGGATTCTTTCGGTACTGGAACAATTTTTGCCATTTTCAGATTATCAGGATACGTTGAAGTATCAATCATTTGGTTTAAAAGTTTTGATAAATATGAAGAAATGACCTCCTTACATACTATCATCATTTTAGGTGAAATTCCATCATGACCACAATTTTTCGTTGCATCAAGTTCTGAAATTATATCACCTATTTCCAATTCCGTTGTGTATGAAAAACTAAATGAGCTATGGCATTGTAGTAAAGTTCTTAAATTATTAAACGAGTCACCTGGCAAGCAATCAATTCTTTGTTTCAACGTTTTAGGAATCTCAATAAAGTACTTAGTAAACATATCACTTTTATGTTGGTCACCTAAAATAAACATTCCATTACCATCTCTAACATTAATTTGACTTTTGTTTTTCCTACCAAGATTTTCATTTAAAAATATCCAATATTTCTTTGGTTCCTGTTGAATTTGGCTTAAATTATCATAATAATAGTTGTTTCTAGATTCCCTGCAAGCTTTCCTAATTATATTACTGATTCTTTTTAATCTACTTTCAATATCCGAGTTACGTTTTTTTCTAATTTTTAACAACTTGTTTTTATAAATTATAAGTGCTTGTAAGTTTTTATTGATCCAAGGAGTTAGCTCGGCCTTAATAAGTATTTTATTACATTTTTCCATTGTTGCATCACGAGTAGCATTTGAAATATATGTTATTATTTTCGACATATCCAAAGAAGGATCACCAGTTTCCTGAAATGCTTGTAAATAATACCTAAGTCTTTCCTTTGCACACTCATAATTACAAACTCGATAAAAAGTTTCCATATATTCTGAATATGTAACATTACTTTTGAGTTTACAAGATACTAAGTTATGATCTGTTAAACTACACTCAACGGTATCTATAAAAAGTTCATCAGACATGTTACTGAACACATTATCAATACATGTTCCTGATTCAGGACGTGTTATTAATGAATGACAGTTTTTATAATTAAAGCTTGATAAAAATATTCATCAAATCTGCTGATACTGAATTATTTAAGAAATCAACATTGGCATCTCCAACTATTATACTTTGTAATCGACCATGATTAGCAACTAATGATTCCATAAAACTGCAGAAATCATCAATCTTACACTTTTGAGATCTATAAAAAGTTGTTATCTTTAAAAATTTTCTATTTATCTTGTGGTTTGGTAACGACAGCGTGATTGCTTCAATAAAGTTGTTACTTTTACATGTTTCAACACTATACTGAAAGTTGTTATGTATATAAATAGACGTTGTTAAGTTGTTAAAAATATCAAAAATGCCATAAAACTTTTGAAGAAATCCACGATTATGACTAGTTTAAAATGAAAGTAGGACAGCTCTTCGAGTTCCAAACGAATTCCCACTTCTGAAATAATCTAAACCGAATTAGAAAACAAGAGTTTTAAGCTTTAAGCTAAGCTATGATTTGCATAGCCTTGACATCAAATTAGAGAAAAATAGATTTAATCTTACAAATTTTCCACGATGTTCAAAAGTTTCAGATGCAAGTCGAATGGCAGACCTTTAAGCTTTCAAAGAAATGCACAGTTATCAAAGGTTTTAAGTGTAAGCAAAAGCTTAAAGCTTTTATAAAATTCCAGATACTAAAGAGTTTATAAGCTAAGCAAAAGAGGCATTTTAAAGCAATTATAGAAATCCAAGGCCGGCAATGATATAAATGCCTAAAACTTTTTAATGTATCCACGATGTTCGAGAATATTAAAGAAGTTATCGATACTCAACGGCTCAAAATTTAAGTAGCACACAAGAGCTTTTAATGCAAGGTTTAAAATACAACTTCAGAATAACAGCTTAAAGCTTTTATAAGGGTCCATAATATCGACTTCAATGGTTTAAAAAATCAGAGATATTCGAAAATTAAAATTTCAAGCATAAAGCAGATCTTAAAGCTTTCGTAGAAATGCAAGAGAATCAAGGGTTTAAAACTAAAAAAGGAAAGAAGAACTTAAAGCTCGTGATGAACAACAAGGCCCCCATGTATTTAAAATCCAAGTGGGAAATAAAAGCTTGAAACTTTTTTATAAAACCATCATACTCATGAAATCCATAATACTTTAGCACTCAAAATTCAAGTAGAAAAGAACAGTATATAAATTTTAGAGAAAATACGATACTCAAAGGTTTAGAAGCTAAGTAAGAAAGAAAGCTTAAAGCTTTCAAATGAATACAAGATACTCTAGGAATTCAGGTTTAAAGGATTTAAAGTGTTAAATCCGGCCATTCCAAATCTTTGATACGTTTTGACGTTTACATTAATAAATGGACCTACAAATTTTTTATAACAAATGTAAACAAAATATTTGAAAAAGTAAACAATTTGATTAACTAATTCTATATTATAACAACAAACACACTGTCTTCATATTTTAGTTCATATCTTTGCACAATGATGCCAGATTTAACCCATTTTAAATACTACCCTGCTCGAAATAATACTAAATACCCAGGAAAATTATTTTGTGAATAAGCGTGACTTCAACAGACAGCCAGACAGACGGACGGACGGACATCGCTATATCGACTCGAATTGTTATAAGCATCAAGAATATATATAATTTATGGGATCGGAATAAAAACTGGTATAAAGCCTCTGACCAGAGAATATAATAAGAGGTTTCAGCTTTGAAAAAAATCCCTACGATTAAAAGAGATTAAAGATATTCAAAAATTAGAAATTCAAGTAGAAAGGAAATTTGAAAGCTTTTATAAAATCAAGAATGCCAATGTGGAAAATCCAAGTAGTAAAGAAAAGCTTATTAAAGTTGGTAATGACATCCAAACCACTAAGGGCCTAAAATGCAATAGGAAAAAGATCTTAAAACTTTTAAAGGAATCTATGAAGCTAATTTATTTAAAATCCAAGTAGGAAGTAACAGGTTTAAGATTTTAAAGATCTACAAGATTCTGAAGGGTATGAAATTTAAGTAGGATATATAAGCATAAAAAATTGTTAATGGGAGTAAACAATATGTTTTAGTATCTTAAAAAGCTTTGGTGTTATTAACAAAATACCAAATACCTTTCTAGTTTTAGAAAATAGCTTTTATTTTCATTTTTGTAAGTGAAGCATTATATTGTAAGTTTACACAATGTCTGAGTTCTTAATATTTCGCAGATTTGGAAATGTGCGAATAAATTGGGAGTTAGTTTATTCTCTATATTTGACATAATTCTACGTCCTTGTACAGGAGTTCTTATCTCCTGTTTGGTAGGTATTGTTTTATTGGAGTTTGATAGGAAACTATAATGCTGAACAAAACTCATTACCATTTCAGAAGAAAAGAACGTTAAGAACTCCTTTACAATTCGAAAGGAATATTGTAAAGGTATTGATAATATTAAGACCGTTATACCAGATAGATCAAACAGTATGTTTCTGCCTTTTGTTTTGTACCTAATACTACCAAATAATCACACCCGCATAAGACGCAGTTTCCTATTCTTGACGTTGTCCGCATGTATATAGATTAACCAATGACGCGCCAATAAATCCCTAAGCCACGATATATCCCTTCTATTCCTACTGAGGAGAATTATGGGCAGGCCACATTGTTTCATAGTCCTTCAATTGTCAGGATTCTGCTCATAGAAAATGCACGATGATTTCTCCTTTAATTATTCCCATTAGAGGTACGACACATGCTGCGTTATATACTTCAAAAGCAGAAATTGTCTTTGCTAGTTACTCTGACCGTGCATTACCGTAAAAATTCCTGTAAAAAAACGGGTTAGCTTAAACACTTCTAAGAACGGAATATATAATATGAGAGTTTAGGGATAGAAATGCCACCTGAAAACTGAAAAAATATACTTCTTCTGAATTCAATGTAATTTTAATCCTTTCCTCTAATTTTTAATCTACAAGTTATTTTGAAGCGTCTTTATCTACGAAATCCGTTCTTCAAGGCATTTTTCCTCAACAGGTTCTCATGTAACGAATTAAGTTTAAGCCAAGTTTCCTTAAAAATTCATTATTGTTACATTAGAAGACCTTCTTTTTCCAAATAAGATAGAAAAAAAAAACGTTGTGCAAAATATTTTTACATAAATTCTGGTTGCCAAGCATAACTACATTTACAATTGTACACACCGGAAATACAAACACAACAAATTGGCAGATGAACTGTTCAAGGGGAAACATGCAGTAGACGCGGGGAGGCACCACAAACTGAAATGGATAAAGCCATTGACAACAGAGTAATAACAACAAAAACAATAACAAGAACATAACCACTGAAGAGCAACTAAAGAGCCTTTCCGATTGCTTCAAAGCCGTTGCTGTTGTTAGCTACTAAACATTCTTTTTCTTTTGCATACTCTAGGGAAAAATCAATGGCAAAACGTTAGTACTTTGCGCTAGTTAAAGAAGATACACAACAGAAATAAAGGCAAAACACTCCCTCCCTCTGAAAAAACAAATATATATAACTTTCTTGTTATTGTTATTTTTTTGGTATATTTTGTTGTTGTTTATATTTTCATTTATTTGAAGAATTTCATTAGTTTGGATTGCAGTTGTGCGGCTGCAGAGTTATTGTCTTGCGGAGTGTTTTGCTCCATTTTAATACAATGAATTTTAATTTTTTTTATTAAATGAAACTCAAATTGTTTGTTCTTCAAAAATCATGTATAAATCTGGGTATTTTTTTTTGTTTTCATTTGACTCCTTGTTGACATAGTTACTTCTGCCAAAAATATAAATAAAGTATTTGTTTAGTTTTGAAATAATGACATAGTTTGCTTTTTGTATTTAGTTTGCAATGAAATGGGAAGTATGGAGAAGGAAATGGAAAATAAATTACTTTAGTTTATTTTGTATGTTTATAGTTTGAATAAGTTAGCAAAAGTCAAAGATCTTGTGTTGGAAAATCTCCAAAATTTAAAAAAATTGTACTAGTGCTGATTTTTAGGTCAATGACCACTTTAGTCTATAGTGTTTTTCCAGAAGCAGTTCATGATTATCATCATGGCTTGATATCAATCAATTCTTCAAAAATGTGGAAAAAGTAAGAATCAAACCATTTATCTCCATTGTGGGATAGCACCAATCATCCAGAAATATTTGGATGGATCGCCACCTATCTTGCAACGAGAGAGCAGATAATCTTGCAGAAAGTGTCGCTGATGGCAACTACCACTTCGCTACTGCAGAACCCTATAAAAAGGCCATAAAATCTCAGAGGCAAATAGATACTGGAGGGAATTAACAAACTGTACTAACATCAGGAGACTGTGACCACGCTACCCACTGTCTTTGCACTGGTTACTGTGTTATTGGATTTCTTGTGGAAAAATAGGGCTTATTTCTGATTCTAGTTGCAAACGAAGCGATGAATCAAATACAGAGGAAACAGTGGAAGATATTCTTTGCCGATGCCCAGCTTTGCTATTGATTTGCTATTGTATTCTGGGTGGGTTGGGTATATAATCCCGAAACCGAAAATCCCGAATCCAAAATCCCAAATTCAAAATTCCGAATTCCAAAATCCCGAATTCCAAAATCCCAAATTTCAAAATTCCGAATTTGAAAATCCCGAATTGTTGTGCAGGTTTTGATGTTAAAAATCGCCGCGATTTTCAACATCAAAACCTGCACAATTCGGGATATTCAAATTCGGATTTTTTAACAGCAAAAACCTCAGAACAAAAATGTTGTTGAAAAATTTTAATTGTAGAAGTAGAAAGTGGGCGACGAACTTTCATTCTCTGTTTTAAAACTATGTAGTGCAGTTGAAAATATTTTATAATAATAAAAAATTAGTCTCGAAATAATTGTTTCAAATAAAGGAAAGCCAAAACTATTTTTAAATGATTATTGTTATCATTTGGAAAAGAAAACAGAAAAAGTTTACTACTGGTGCTGTGCCAATTGGAAAGAAAAACATTGTAAAAGCCGATTACATACAATAATGAAGGAGAACGAACATGTCATAAAAAAGGAACAATCTGAGCATAGTCATCCTCCTATTGGACATTCTAAGCATGTGGCTCTTTCTAATAATGCTTTAAAGAATAAAGCAAAATTTAACATTGGAGTACCCCCTTCTCAAAGTATAAGGGATACCGTGGTTGAAACGGATCAGCATTGTCGTGTTTACCTGCCAACCAAGGGAGCACAAAAACAAAAAATTTCCCGCGTCCGTTCGGATATTTTGAAGGAGCCCCTACGTTTAGAGGATATTGATATTCCTTACAAGAACAAATACCTCGAAGGGGAGCTCCTCGTTATGGATGAAAACGAATTCGCAGGTGAAAAAAACATTCTTTTGGGCACGCAGAATAAAAACGTTGGCTAATGGATGGCACCTTTTATGTGGTTCCATCTATCATGACGCAACTTTTCAGCATCCACGGGTACGTTCAAGGCCAGATAGTACCCCTCGTGTTCTGTTTGATGAGCCGAAAAACTACCCAGGCGTATTCAGAAGTGTTTTTTAGTATCACCAAATTAGCTTGCGATTGGAATATCGACCTAAAACCATTAAATATAACTTCGGACTTCGAGAAAGCAATAATTAATACCGCAAAGCAATTTTTTCCATATGATGAATGCAAGGGATGCCAATTCCACTTTGGTCAAATAATTTGGCGTAAGATCCAGCAAAATGGGATGAGTACAAAGTATCGCAATTCTGAAGAATTCAGCTTGGAAATCCGAATGATAAGAGAACTTGCTTTTGTGTCAGCTGATGAAATACCGGAGTATTGCGACGCCTTATATAAAAATCTTCAAGACAAAGACTCGAAAAAAAATAGCGTGTTGGCTGAAAAAGAACTACGTTGATGGACCATATGAAAGTGGATTTTGGTCGACCTTCGATATGCTGGAAGAAAACTACCCGAGAACACAAAATTCTGTCGAATCGTGGCATAGGCGACTTAAGTTAGTTGTGGGTAAGAAGAATTGCGGATTGTATGATTTAATCGGGAACTTGGGCAAGGAACTCATTGTTGCTAAAACAGCAATTGAAAAAGTCAAATCTAGAGAGAGATTGCCAAGAAACAAAAAAAAATTTAACAAGTAAGAGTGTTAAATTCGGCTGTGCCGAATCTTTGATACCCTCCACCTCGGTTTGTTATTATTCGGATTTATTTCGGATTTATTTCGGTGTTTGCTTTTTGGTCATCGTGGTTGCTGATCGGCATGCATTTTGGTTATGCGTGCGTTTCCGGTTATATGACATAACTTCTCGTTTAATTTAGTTTTTGCTAATTAAATAGCTCGCCCTAACCTCCATTGCAAAGGTAATGGTTGTGTAGAGTGGCTATATGCATTAAATCGTGCTAATTGGAGATGGCTGTATAGTTTCTTTTAACTGGCCAAATATTTCTTCATTGTGGCCATATAGGTTGGATGGAGTAACAAAATAATAACCAAAAAAAAAGCTCTCTCAACTTTTTTTTAAAATATTGCCATATTTTGAAAACATAGAGAATAAATTTATAATAATAAATAATCAAATTAGGGATGAAAAACGCAAAAAACGAAAAGTCCCAAACATTTTAAATAAAATAATTTAATGTTATCTTTATTTTCTGAAAAACTTCAAATTTTCATCCAAAAAAAATTTTGAAAATTTATATATAAAAAATAACATTCTCATAAAATTACGTTTACTTATGTAACAATTTTTATGTTAGCAATTCTTAAATATCATTTGAGGTTTTCTTAAATTCATTGAATTTAAATTAATATCGACAAATCTGTTTTTCTATTTATTTAAATTGTAAAGGAGTGGCATCTCTGTCAAAATAAGCGAAAAACACAAAGAATAGAAAAAAACAAATTACTTCGTGTTTGACAGGATGATTTTATGTTTATGTTTAATATCTTTATTTTTATACCCTCCACTCCAGTGTGCAGAGGGTATATATAAGTTTGTCATTCCGTTTGTAATAATTAGAAAAAAAAATTTGGACCCCATAAAATATATATATTTGTGATCCTTATAACAACCGGAGTTGATATAGCGATGTCCGTCTGTCCGTCTGTCCGTCTGTCCGTCTGTCCGTCTGTCCGTCTGTGGAAATCACGATGACGGCATCAATCGGGCAGCTAGGGTGCTCGTTGGCATAAAAAATGATTCATTAACATCCTGAAAAGTTTGCTATTTAAAATCGTCCAAATCGGTCAATTAGGGCCCGAGATTTGAATGAAGAACTAAAAAAAGTCTTGAAAAAATATAATTTTCTATGTTGTTCTTGTCACGATCACGCCCTTAATAGGATAGCTAGGGTGATAATTTTTAGTGAGAATGATTCACCAAATTCATGGGAAGATTTCTACTTCAAAAATCATTAAAATCGGTGGAACAGGTCCAGGTAAATCTATGAAAAATTAAAAAAAAAATGAAAAACATGATGTTTCCATATTGTTCCTGTTGTTATTCTAAATGTTGCATTGTTGTCATAGCTGGACTTGTTGTTTTTGTGGTCGTTGTGGTAATAATATAATAAAAACAAACCCTTTGTACATTTTTTTGTGAACTCTGGTAGAAAATTTTAAAAGTTTCCATTGTTTTGGCATCACTAAAAAAATTTGTTAGATCATTTCTGTCATTGCCACGAGCCTGCATGCAAAATTTCAGATCGATTGGCTCACGGGAAAGGGGCTAAAAATCGATCCAAAATTTTGTCGACAAGCAGACACTACCAGTTAATATAAAGGCAGTAAGTAAAGGGAGTAAAAGTTCACCAATAATTTAAAAAACAAATTTTTATGTATTAATTTATTTAAAGAAAAAAATAATTAAATGAAATAGTAATAATAATAAAAAAAAATAATATACAATACAAAAAAAAAGAATATATAAATAAAATAAAATAAAGATAAATGCATTCATAGCATTATAATACATATAAAAGGTCAATGTTTTCTACCCGTAATCGTAACGAGTCAGTTGTTTTTTTTTACATGAAAATCATTTAAAACAGTTACCGAACGTAACCGGAACGTCCCAATACTTTTCATGTGAAAAAAAGGCTGACACGTTACGTAACAGTTACATGTCGCTAACTTGTTCTTTACACAGGCTACTGCTTTTGCAGCCAACTTCAAGTCTATTTATATAGTTTCGTAAGCATAACTGATAAAATTGTTTCTATTATTTTTTGCTGTAAGTAATAAATTATAAATATACTGAATTTGCAAACTAAAATGGATACATATATTGGAGGTGCTTTAATACAAAAGAGTTAACGAAACAAAATAAAAAAAAAAAACAACTCTACAACATCAACAATGGCAGTCATATGTTCTTCAAATAGAAAAAAAAAACTGCAAGTGTGTTTTGTTGGCTACAAAACAAAAATAGTGTTGACAATATAACAAAATATGTAAAAGAAGTTAGTGCTATGAAATATTTTATTTTGTTAAAAAAAAAAATCGCAAAATGAAAGGCTATAATTCCATTAATAATCAAAAGGCGTTAAACTAATTTATTTATTTTTACGTTGTACTAATGCATTTTAAATAAGTAAAAGTAATTGTATATTTAAATAAAAATGCATTTGTATTATATGTTGCTGTCGTATTCAGAAAAATCAAGTAGCTGACTATACGACTACAAATGCTGCTGCCAGCAGTCGTCTATGTGTTTCATTCATGATGTTGCATTTTTTTGCGAGCAATACTTACATATATTCTAAATAAAGAAATAATAGTTCTTTTCATACTGCGAAATCTATACAAATATATGTACAAATACTATATGTCAAATTTCAAATTTGCAATAATTGATACATTTTTGAAAGAAAATTGTATAATATGAAATGTCTTTAATTTATTTCATAGAAAACAATTTTTTGAGGTGCGTGGATTTTCCATATTTACTGTTTTACTATTTTCGTAATGAGGTTAAATGAGTTAAAAAGAATTTAAAATATTTGAAAATATTAGGTGAGGATCCTCAAGATGTAATATACGATCGGTCTAAAACTTTTCACTTAGAGCCACAGTTAAATTCGAAACAACAAAAACCCATATATTTTGTGCATAAAGTTTAATATTAAATGTGCTTTTCTAAAATGCCTATATATTTTTTCTCATTCATTTCTGACCATCTTCAATGTAAATTTACCAAAGTTTTTTTTATTGCAATATGTATATAAAACTTAAAAATTTAATATTTTTTATTGTGTATTAACTTATTATTCTGCGATTTTCATTACATCACAAAATGTTACAAATTGGCACAACTGTTTCAAAAACAGAAAACTTCTAAATCAGTTGAAAACAGTTGATCTGTAAAACTGTGTGTGAAATTGTGTCAAATAAAGGTGCTATTACATGATGTGTTTTTTACATATGTACTGTCAAATTTTCCCACAACAAAAGTTGTACACATCGTGTGATACATATGAAACATTGTTTATGTACAATACATGAAGAATGTCACACGTAAATTTTTCAATTAGAACAGGTTCTATTTTTGCATGACAAACAAATGAAAATACAACACTGCTTGTGGCGAAAGAAAAACAGAGTAAATTTTTAAGATTAATATTGAAAGAAAAATAAATTGCTTAGTATTAATTAACAATTAAAAAATACATAACCTTTTTTTAACAAAAAATTTTTGTAAATTCACAAATTAAATCAGCTGTTGTTTACATTTAGAGGTTATGTCATACGGAAATACATACGCACGTGTGATAGCAAAAATTATGAATCGTATGTAAAAGACAATTTTGACAGACATGAAGAATTTCATATGGATAAAAAAAGTGACAGTACATATGTAAAAAACACTTCGTGTAATAGCACCTTAAAATTACAAATATTAATAAATATAATAATACATATATATATATTTTATTAATTTTGTTAAGAATTAGCACAAAATTGATTTTCCATTTTGCATTTCATTTATAAAGAATTCTGCCATATTTTGTTAAAGGGAAAATCCATTTTTGTTATATTAAAAAAAACAGACTTGCATTTACTTTTTCCGTGACTGCCTCAATAATTGCGTAGATGCCACCACAATATTTTTTCTAATTAAAACAGTTGATCTGTAAAACTGTGTGTGAAATTGTGTCAAATAAAATTACAAATATTAATAAATATAATAATACATATATATATATTTTATTAATTTTGTTAAGAATTAGCACAAAATTGATTTTCCATTTTGCATTTCATTTATAAAGAATTCTGCCATATTTTGTTAAAGGGAAAATCCATTTTTGTTATATTAAAAAAAACAGACTTGCATTTAATTTTTCCATGACTGCCTCAATAATTGCGTAGATGCCACCACAATATTTTTTCTAATTAAAACAGTTGATCTGTAAAACTGTGTGTGAAATTGTGTCAAATAAAATTACAAATATTAATAAATATAATAATACATATATATATATTTTATTAATTTTGTTAAGAAAAAAATTGATTTTCCATTTTGCATTTCATTTATAAAGAATTCTGCCATATTTTGTTAAAGGGAAAATCCATTTTTGTTATATTAAAAAAACAGACTTGCATTTAATTTTTCCGTGACTGCCTCAATAATTGCGTAGATGCCACCACAATATTTTTTCTAATTAAATATTAACCAATATCTAACTAGAATTATGATTTATTCTGACTAAAAAGTTCCAATTAAAAGTTATTCATCCCAATTATGAATATTCTCAAGGAATTTCTTTCTCACGGAAAATACATTTCTCGAGAAAAAAATTCCTCCAATTATAAATTCCGCGTGAACAAAAAATGATTAACTGGCATCATCGAATTTCGAAGCCACTTGCTTTGCTTATTGACAATTTATTTTCTATTTTTTGTGTGTGTGCAAACGACCCTACAATAAATGTCCCAATAAACATTTTTGTTTGCTATCAACTTGAGGTGCATTTGAGATCAAATACATTTTTCAAATCTCCAACGTTAATTCTCAAATGCCCTCCATAGTTCGAATATAGTCTTCTCAACTTAAAAGGCACATTTTTTATATGGCGATTTTCATAGTTATCAAATTGAGAAATTTGTGATTCTCAACTTGATAGCAAAGAAATATTTCCAATCGGTATCAAATGGAAGGTACGGAATTGCCATATTAAAAAATATTATACTAATTTTAGAAATGAAAACAATGTACTTTTTTTAATTTCATTATATATTTAACATTACTATGTACATATTTAACATTAAATGTACATATTATGTACATTTTTTAAAATCTAGAATTAAAAATAAATGAATTAATTAGTTGTACATTTTTTGAAAAATTTGACAAAAAGCAGAAATAATTAAAAATATAACAATGATTTATTTGTACTTTTTTGGCATTTTTTAATTTAATTTATTATTTATGACATATTTAAATAATATCTCAGACTTAACACAAATCGTATTCAAGTTGAAAAAATGTTTGGTCTCAAGTGGAGAAAAGTGTTGGATATCCAATTGAGAGTAAAAATGTTTCTCAAAGATTGGAAAAAATGTTAAGTCTCAACTTGATGTCAAGTTGAAAGCAAACAAGGAGAAAAATTGTTCAACCCAAGTTGAGAATTACATTTGACATCAATTTAAGAACTTAACTTTTCTCCAACATTGGCGAAATAATATTTCAATGCATACTGGGGAATGACCGAAACTAACACATAAACAGTTTTTTCCTATTTGAAAAACATATGACTCATTGTTGCTGTTGTAGAGTTGTTATACCCTCCACTCCAGTGTGCAGAGGGTATATATAAGTTTGTCATTCCGTTTGTAATAATTAGAAAAAAAATTTTGGACCCCATAAAATTTATATATTTGTGATCCTTATAACAACCGGAGTTGATATAGCGATGTCCGTCTGTCCGTCTGTGGAAATCACGATGACGGCATCAATCCGGCAGCTAGGGTACTCGTTGACATAAAAATGATTCACTAACATCCTGAGAAATTTGCTATTTAAAATCGTCCAAATCGGTCGATTAGGGCCCGAGATTTGAATGAAGAACTAAAAAAGTCTTGAAAAAAAAAATAATTTTCTATGTTGTTCTTGTCACGATCACGCCCTCAATAGTGCAGCTACAGTGATCATTTTTAGTGAGAATGATTCACCAAATTCATGGAAAGATTTCTACTTCAAAAATCATTAAAATCGGTGGAACAGGTCCAGGGAAATCTCTGAAAAAGTAAAAAAAAATGAAAAACATGATATTTCTATATTGTTCTTGTTGTTATTCTAAATGTTGCATTGTTTTCATAGCTGGACTTGTTGTTTTTGTGGTCGTTATGGTAATAATATAACAAAAACAAACCCTTTGTACATTTTTTTATCAACTCTGGTAGAAAAATTTAAAAGTTTCCATTGTTTTGGCATCACTAAAAAAATATGTTAGATCATTTCTGTCATTGCCACAAGCCTGCCTGCAAAATTTCAGATCGATTGGGTCACGGGAAAGTGGTTAAAATCGATCCAAAATTTTTTCGACAAGCAGACACTACGAGTTAATATAAAGGGAGTAAAAATTCACCAACATCTAAAGCAAATAATGCTAAAATACCTAGTTGTTAATAAAAAAAACAATTGGGCAATTCACAATGGGTAATGTATCGTTGTATCTCTTGTATCGTGTATCACTTTACAATAGTGTAAAATTGTTGTTGGTAATTTTCACTGAAAAATCTGATACACGATCCAACTTCATTTGCTATGTTTAGTAAATGTTGTATATTGTATCATAACATATCAGTTCCAAGTGAATGCCAGTTTTTATGAAAAAGAAAAAACAAATACATAGAATATTATCAGCATAAATAATTATAAAATAAAATATGGCAAATAACGCAAATACATCGATAAGTTTATTTATATAAAAATTAATGTTTATATTTTTAGTATGTATTTTCTCTTTCAGTACCAACCAAAACATTTAACATTTTTTTTTCATTATAAATTAAAATGCAAGAGGTACGTAACTAAAACTCCAGGGTACATCTCACGACCAAAAAGCAAACACTGACAAGTGTTTTCTCTTATACAAAATAGCAGAAGCGACGAAGCGATCTTTCCTCGTTGGATCGAAAATTACTAAAGAAAGCGTTTTACAATATGAAAATACAACTGAGTGTTCACAACAAATGATTGTATTGTGTATTTCAATACAACATACAATATACAACACCTGTTGTGAATTGCCCAAATGTAAATTTAGCAAAAAAATTTATGTATTAATTTATTTAAAGAGAAAAACACAAAAATAACGTTTGATGTTGTATTTTTTGTGTGTAATATTTAAATATACATACATACACATATTAAATAATACAAATAATGTACATATATTATATATATGTATGTATGTATATTCATAGTAACTGCATGTTAGAAATAAATCGGTTATTTTATTTACATAAAATTCTGCAGTATTTTGTTGTGGGGAAAATACATTTCTTTTGTATAACAGAGTGTCACTTCATTTTGCTCAGCGTGACTATGCCACAGTAGATGCCGCCATAATTTTTGTTTGTTCTAATTAGCTTTGCAATAGTTATTTCTATTTTAACATGAATGTTAATATTTTCAACTAGATATCATACAGAACAATGTTAAGAGTATACACGGGTTGGTCTTTTATTTCATACGTTTTTTCATTATTCTTTTACAAATATGAACATAAGTTTGGCATATTACCCACCAATCTCACATCACACTGCAAGTTCGAAAAACTCAATACACTCACATTTTTTTTACTAATACACACACATTTTCCGCAGTGGTCACACTAATGGCACCAAATTTTTCGTGCGAATAGTGGCAGACACTAACGATGATTAATGTTACCCTGTTATAAATTTAATGCAAATTTACTGGATTCTGTAAAATTGTAATTAAAGTTTTAACTTGTTAAATCTATTATAATGATTTATTTTTTGAAATGCGCATACAAAAACGCAAGTTTGTTAATTATAGAGCATAAATATTATTAACTATTATTAAAATAATACTAATAATAATAAATGTAAACATTTTCCCTCAAACATGTGCCTGTATAATAAACTTGGTAACTCTACTTAAAATAAAATAAGAGAGAGAAGTATACAAATGTTTTCAAGTTTACGCTTCGACAACATTTTAAAAATGAGATTGCAGTCAGATGTTTGAGCATAAAATTTAATGGCGATGGATTCGACTAATTCGAACAATTTTTCGTTGATAATACGTACACAACGATTTTACAATTTCAGTGTGATGTGAGATTGGGGGGTTAACTTTTTGTTGTCTTTACAAAATAGAGTTACCGAGTTCGTCAATGAGTTTTTTGCTTACAAAACAGTTCTACATAGTTATATAGAATTATTATTCTGCTTTACCTATAAAATATCTGATTGCGATTACATCTAATTTTTAAAAATTGTTTATAATTAATAAAGCATTATTATTCACATAAATACAAAATTTCACTTTTTAAATTTTCCATACAAATTTAAGAAAATATCAATTATAATAAAAACTGAAAATAAAATTTCCAATTATAAATTAGAAAATATTAATTGAGTTTCAGAAAATCATATCAAAACGTCGGAAATAATAATTTTAAATTTAGAAATATCTTTACATTTAAAAATGTTTACATTTAAAAAAAATATTGCCATTCAGGAGATATTAATAACTTTTCAGTACCGCGATTCAGTAACTTCTTTTAACGATAGTCGAATTGTAAAAAAAAAGAAAATTGCAAAATTATCAGTAAAATTTTGAAACGATATTCGCTATTGTTAAAGTCAGCTGTTGTTGTTATCTAAACGACAACCATTTTTGTGTTGTTTATCCAATCGATAAAAACTTAAATTTTTAGGTTGAAATGTCGTCATACATAAATAAAAATCATGATATAGTGAAAATATTTTGCTTTAATTAAAAAACTTTTTTATATAAATAAAAAAATTAAATAGCATATTCAATTCATTATTTCATTTTCAAATAAATAAACAGAAATATTAGTAAAAAAAATAAAGATATTAAACATAAACATAAAATCATCCTGTCAAAGTAATGATTGTTTTTATAATATAATTTGTTTTTTTCTATTCTTTGTGTTTTTCGCTTATTTTGACAGAGATGCCACTCCTTTACAATTTAAATAAATAGAAAAACAGATTTGTCGATATTAATTTAAATTCAATGAATTTAAGAAAACCTCAAATGATATTTAAGAATTGCTAAATAAAAATTGTTACATAAGTAAACGTAATTTTACGAGAATGTTATTTTTTATATATAAATTTTCACAATTTTTTTTGGATGAAAATTTGAAGTTTTTCAGAAAATAAAGATAACATTAAATTATTTTATTTAAAATGTTTGGGACTTTTCGTTTTTTGCGTTTTTCATCCCTAATTTGATTATTTATTATTATAAATTTATTCTCTATGTTTTCAAAATATGGCAATATTTAAAAAAAAAGTTGAGAGAGCTTTTTTTTTTGGTTATTATTTTGTTACTCCATCCGACCTATATGGCCACAATGAAGAAATATTTGGCCAGTTAAAAGAAACTATACAGCCATCTCCAATTAGCACGATTTAATGCATATAGCCACTCTACACAACCATTACCTTTGCAATGGAGGTTAGGGCGAGCTATTTAATTAGCAAAAACTAAATTAAACGAGAAGTTATGTCATATAACCGGAAACGCATGCATATAGGTATATAACCAAAATGCATGCCGATCAGCAACCACGATGACAAAAAGCAAACACCGAAATAAATCCGAAATAATAGAAAAGAAGAAAACCAACCCAAAGAATTTGCTGAAATAATTTGGTATTAAGTTTAACAAATTGTTTACTTTTTCATTTACATTTATTATCAAGACTCAAACCGAGGTGGAGGGTATCAAAGATTCGGCACAGCCGAATTTAACACTCTTACTTGTTTTTACTAATATTTCTGTTTATTTATTTGAAAATGAAATAATGAATTGAATATGCTATTTAATTTTTTTATTTATATAAAAAAGTTTTTTAATTAAAGCAAAATATTTTCACTATTTCATGATTTTTATTTATGTATGACGACATTTCAACCTAAAAATTTAAGTTTTTATCGATTGGATAAACAACACAAAAATGGTTGTCGTTTAGATAACAACAACAGCTGACTTTAACAATAGCGAATATCGTTTCAAAATTTTACTGATAATTTTGCAATTTTCTTTTTTTTTTACAATTCGACTATCGTTAAAAGAAGTTACTGAATCGCGGTACTGAAAAGTTATTAATATCTCCTGAATGGCAATATTTTTTTTAAATGTAAACATTTTTATATGTAAAGATATTTCTAAATTTAAAATTATTATTTCCGACGTTTTGATATGATTTTCTGAAACTCAATTAATATTTTCTAATTTATAATTGGAAATTTTATTTTCAGTTTAAAAAGTGAAATTTTGTATTTATGTGAATAATAATGCTTTATTAATTATAAACAATTTTTAAAAATTAGATGTAATCGCAATCAGATATTTTATAGGTAAAGCAGAATAATAATTCTATATAACTATGTAGAACTGTTTTGTAAGCAAAAAACTCATTGACGAACTCGGTAACTCTATTTTGTAAAGACAACAAAAAGTTAACCCCCCAATCTCACATCACACTGAAATTGTAAAATCGTTGTGTACGTATTATCAACGAAAAATTGTTCGAATTAGTCGAATCCATCGCCATTAAATTTTATGCTCAAACATCTGACTGCAATCTCATTTTGTCGAAGCGTAAACTTGAAAAAATTTGTATACTTCTCTCTCTTATTTTATTTTAAGTAGAGTTACCAAGTTTATTATACAGGCACATGTTTGAGGGAAAATGTTTACATTTATTATTATTAGTATTATTTTAATAATAGTTAATAATATTTATGCTCTATAATTAACAAACTTGCGTTTTTGTATGCGCATTTCAAAAAATAAATCATTATAATAGATTTAACAAGTTAAAACTTTAATTACAATTTTACAGAATCCAGTAAATTTGCATTAAATTTATAACAGGGTAACATTAATCATCGTTAGTGTCTGCCACTATTCGCACGAAAAATTTGGTGCTATTAGTGTGACCACTGCGGAAAATGTGTGTGTATTAGTAAAAAAAAATGTGAGTGTATTGAGTTTTTCGAACTTGCAGTGTGATGTGAGATTGGTGGGTAATATGCAAAACTTATGTTCATATTTGTAAAAGAATAATGAAAAAACGTATGAAATAAAAGACCAACCCGTGTATACTCTTAACATTGTTCTGTATGATATCTAGTTGAAAATATTAACATTCATGTTAAAATAGAAAAAACTATTGCAAAGCTAATTAGAACAAACAAAAATTATGCCGGCATCTACTGTGGCATAGTCACGCTGAGCAAAATGAAGTGACACTCTGTTAATACAAAAGAAATGTATTTTCCCCACAACAAAATACTGCAGAATTTTATGTAAATAAAATAACCGATTTATTTCTAACATGCAGTTACTATGAATATACATACATACATATATATAATATATGTACATTATTTGTATTATTTAATATGTGTATGTATGTATATTTAAATATTACACACAAAAAATACAACATCAAACGTTATTTTTGTGTTTTTCTCTTTAAATAAATTAATACATAAATTTTTTGCTAAATTTACATTTGGGCAATTCACAACAGGTGTTGTACATTGTATGTTGTATTGAAATACACAATACAATCATTTGTTGTGAACACTCAGTTGTATTTTCATATTGTAAAACGCTTTCTTTAGTAATTTTCGATCCAACGAGGAAAGATCGCTTCGTCGCTTCTGCTATTTTGTATAAGAGAAAACACTTGTCAGTGTTTGCTTTTTGGTCGTGAGATATACCCTGGAGTTTTAGTTACGTACCTCTTGCATTTTAATTTATAATGAAAAAAAAAATGTTAAATGTTTTGGTTGGTACTGAAAGAGAAAATACATACTAAAAATATAAACATTAATTTTTATATAAATAAACTTATCGATGTATTTGCGTTATTTGCATTGTTTGCCATATTTTATTTTATAATTATTTATGCTGATAATATTCTATGTATTTGTTTTTTCTTTTTCATAAAAACTGGCATTCACTTGGAACTGATATGTTATGATACAATATACAACATTTACTAAACATAGCAAATGAAGTTGGATCGTGTATCAGATTTTTCAGTGAAAATTATCAACAACAGTTTTACACTATTGTAAAGTGATACACGATACAGGAGAAAAAACGATACATTACCCATTGTGAATTGCCCAATTGTTTTTTTTTATTAACAACTAGGTATTTTAGCATTATTTGCTTTAGATGTTGGTGAATTTTTACTCCCTTTATATTAACTCGTAGTGTCTGCTTGTCGAAAAAATTTTGGATCGATTTTAACCACTTTCCCGTGACCCAATCAATCTGAAATTTTGCAGGCAGGCTTGTGGCAATGACAGAAATGATCTAACATATTTTTTTAGTGATGCCAAAACAATGGAAACTTTAAAATTTTTCTACCAGAGTTGATAAAAAAATGTACAAAGGGTTTGTTTTTGTTATATTATTACCATAACGACCACAAAAACAACAAGTCCAGCTATGAAAACAATGCAACATTTAGAATAACAACAAGAACAATATAGAAATATCATGTTTTTCATTTTTTTTTTTACTTTTTCAGAGATTTCCCTGGACCTGTTCCACCGATTTTAATGATTTTTGAAGTAGAAATCTTTCCATGAATTTGGTGAATCATTCTCACTAAAAATGATCACTGTAGCTGCACTATTGAGGGCGTGATCGTGACAAGAACAACATAGAAAATTATTTTTTTTTCAAGACTTTTTTAGTTCTTCATTCAAATCTCGGGCCCTAATCGACCGATTTGGACGATTTTAAATAGCAAACTTCTCAGGATGTTAGTGAATCATTCTTATGTCAACGAGTACCCTAGCTGCCGGATTGATGCCGTCATCGTGATTTCCACAGACGGACAGACGGACATCGCTATATCAACTCCGGTTGTTATAAGGATCACAAATATATAAATTTTATGGGGTCCAAAATTTTTTTTCTAATTATTACAAACGGAATGACAAACTTATATATACCCTCTGCACACTGGAGTGGAGGGTATAACAACTCTACAACAGCAACACTGACAGTCATATGTTTTTCAAATAGGAAAAAACTGTTTATGTGTTAGTTTCGGTCATTCCCCAGTATGCATTGAAATATTATTTCTCCAATGTTGGAGAAAAGTTAAGTTCTTAAATTGATGTCAAATGTAATTCTCAACTTGGGTTGAACAATTTTTCTCCTTGTTTGCTTTCAACTTGACATCAAGTTGAGATTTAACATTTTTTCCAATCTTTGAGAAACATTTTTACTCTCAATTGGATATCCAACACTTTTCTCCACTTGAGACAAACATTTTTTCAACTTGAATACGATTTGTGTTAAGTCTGAGATATTATTTAAATATGTCATAAATAATAAATTAAATTAAAAAATGCCAAAAAAGTACAAATAAATCATTGATATATTTTTAATTATTTTTGCTTTTTGTCGAATTTTTCAAAAAATGTACAACTAATTAATTCATTTATTTTTAATTCTAGATTTTAAAAAATGTACATAATATGTACATTTAATGTTAAATATGTACATAGTAATGTTAAATATATAATGAAATTAAATTGAAACATTAAAAAAAGTACATTGTTTTCATAAAATTAGTATAATATTTTTTAATATGGCAATTCCGTACCTTCCATTTGATACCGATTGGAAATATTTCTTTGCTATCAAGTTGAGAATCACAAATTTCTCAATTTGATAACTATGAAAATCGCCATATAAAAAATGTGCCTTTTAAGTTGAGAAGACTATATTCGAACTATTGAGGGCATTTGAGAATTAACGTTGGAGATTTGAGAAATGTATTTGATCTCAAATGCACCTCAAGTTGATAGCAAACAAAAATGTTTATTGGGACATTTATTGTAGGGTCGTTTGCACACACACAAAAAATAGAAAATAAATTGTCAATAAAGGTGCTATTACACGATGTGTTTTTTACATATGTACTGTCACTTTTTTTTATCCATATGAAATTCCTCATGTCTGTCAAAATTGTCTTTTACATACGATTCATAATTTTTGCTATCACACGTGCATATGTATTTACGTATGACATAAGCTCTAAATGTAAACAACAGCTGATTTAATTTGTGAATTTACAAAAATTTATTGTTAAAAAAAAGTTATATATTTTTTAATTGTTAATTAATATTAAACAATTTATTTTTCTTTCAATATTAATCTTCATAATTTACTCTGTTTTTCTTTCGCCACAATCAGTGTTGTATTCTCATATGATTGTCATACAAAAATAGAACCTGCTCTAATTGAAAAATGTACATGTGCCTTTCCTCATGTATTGTACATAAACAATGTTTCATATGTATCACACGATGTGTACAACTTTTGTTGTGGGAAAATTTGACAGTACATATGTAAAAAACACATCATGTAATAGCACCTTAAGCAAAGCAAGTGGCTTCGAAATTCGATGATGCCAGTTAATCATTTTTTGTTCACGCGGAATTTATAATTGGAGGAATTTTTTTCTCGAGAAATGTATTTTCCGTGAGAAAGAAATTCCTTGAGAATATTCATAATTGGGATGAATAACTTTTAATTGGAACTTTTTAGTCGGAATAAATCATAATTCTAGTTAGATATTGGTTAATATTTAATTAGAAAATTTATTGTGGTGGCATCTACGCAATTATTGAGGCAGTCACGGAAAAATTAAATGCAAGTCTGTTTTTTTTTAATATAACAAAAATGGATTTTCCCTTTAACAAAATATGGCAGAATTCTTTATAAATGAAATGCAAAATGGAAAATCAATTTTGTGCTAATTCTTAACAAAATTAATAAAATATATATATGTATTATTATATTTATTAATATTTGTAATTTTATTTGACACAATTTCACACACAGTTTTACAGATCAACTGTTTTAATTAGAAAAAATATTGTGGTGGCATCTACGCAATTATTGAGGCAGTCACGGAAAAAGTAAATGCAAGTCTGTTTTTTTTAATATAACAAAAATGGATTTTCCCTTTAACAAAATATGGCAGAATTCTTTATAAATGAAATGCAAAATGGAAAATCAATTTTGTGCTAATTCTTAACAAAATTAATAAAATATATATATATGTATTATTATATTTATTAATATTTGTAATTTTATTTGACACAATTTCACACACAGTTTTACAGATCAACTGTTTTCAACTGATTTAGAAGTTTTCTGTTTTTGAAACAGTAGTGCCAATTTGTAACATTTTGTGATGTAATGAAAATCGCAGAATAATAAGTTAATACACAATAAAAAATATTAAATTTTTAAGTTTTATATACATATTGCAATAAAAAAAACTTTGGTAAACTTACATTGAAGATGGTCAGAAATGAATGAGAAAAAATATATAGACATTTTAGAAAAGCACATTTAATGTTAAACTTTATGCACAAAATATATGGGTTTTTGTTGTTTCGAATTTAACTGTGGCTCTAAGTGAAAAGTTTTAGACCGATCGTATATTACATCTTGAGGATCCTCACCTAATATTTTCAAATATTTTAAATTCTTTTTAACTCATTTAACCTCATTACGAAAATAGTAAAACAGTAAATATAGAAAATCCACGCACCTCAAAAAATTGTTTTCTATGAAATAAATTAAAGACATTTCATATTATACAATTTTCTTTCAAAAATGTATCAATTATTGCAAATTTGAAATTTGACATATAGTATTTGTACATATATTTGTATAGATTTCGCAGTATGAAAAGAACTATTATTTCTTTATTTAGAATATATGTAAGTATTGCTCGCAAAAAAATGCAACATCATGAATGAAACACATAGACGACTGCTGGCAGCAGCATTTGTAGTCGTATAGTCAGCTACTTGATTTTTCTGAATACGACAGCAACATATAATACAAATGCATTTTTATTTAAATATACAATTACTTTTACTTATTTAAAATGCATTAGTACAACGTAAAAATAAATAAATTAGTTTAACGCCTTTTGATTATTAATGGAATTATAGCCTTTCATTTTGCGATTTTTTTTTTAAACAAAATAAAATATTTCGTAGCACTAACTTCTTTTACATATTTTGTTATATTGTCAACACTATTTTTGTTTTGTAGGCAACAAAACACACTTGCAGTTTTTTTTTTCTATTTGAAGAACATATGACTGCCATTGTTGATGTTGTAGAGTTGTTTTTTTTTTTGATTTTGTTTCGTTAACTCTTTTGTATTAAAGCACCTCCAATATATGTATCCATTTTAGTTTGCAAATTCAGTATATTTATAATTTATTAATTACAGCAAAAAATAATAGAAACAATTTTATCAGTTATGCTTACGAAACTATATAAATAGACTTGAAGTTGGCTGCAAAAGCAGTAGCCTGTGTAAAGAACAAGTTAGCGACATGTAACTGTTACGTAACGTGTCAGCCTTTTTTTCACATGAAAAGTATTGGGACGTTCCGGTTACGTTCGGTAACTGTTTTAAATGATTTTCATGTAAAAAAAAACAACTGACTCGTTACGGTTACGGTTAGAAAACATTGACCTTTTATATGTATTATAATGCTATGAATGCATTTATCTTTATTTTATTTTATTTATATATTCTTTTTTTTTGTATTGTATATTATTTTTTTTTATTATTACTATTTCATTTAATTATTTTTTTCTTTGAATAAATTAACACATAAAAATTTGTTTTTTAAATTATTGGTGAACTTTTACTCCCTTTATTTACTGCCTTTATATTAACTGGTAGTGTCTGCTTGTCGACAAAATTTTGGATCGATTTTTAGCCCCTTTCCCGTGAGCCAATCGATCTGAAATTTTGCATGCAGGCTCGTGGCAATGACAGAAATGATCTAACAAATTTTTTTAGTGATGCCAAAACAATGGAAACTTTTAAAATTTTCTACCAGAGTTCACAAAAAAAATGTACAAAGGGTTTGTTTTTATTATATTATTACCACAACGACCACAAAAACAACAAGTCCAGCTATGACAACAATGCAACATTTAGAATAACAACAGGAACAATATGGAAACATCATGTTTTTCATTTTTTTTTTAATTTTTCATAGATTTACCTGGACCTGTTCCACCGATTTTAATGATTTTTGAAGTAGAAATCTTCCCATGAATTTGGTGAATCATTCTCACTAAAAATTATCACCCTAGCTATCCTATTGAGGGCGTGATCGTGACAAGAACAACATAGAAAATTATATTTTTTCAAGACTTTTTTTAGTTCTTCATTCAAATCTCGGGCCCTAATCGACCGATTTGGACGATTTTAAATAGCAAACTTTTCAGGATGTTAATGAATCATTTTTTATGCCAACGAGCACCCTAGCTGCCCGATTGATGCGGTCATCGTGATTTCCACAGACGGACAGACGGACAGACGGACAGACGGACAGACGGACATCGCTATATCAACTCCGGTTGTTATAAGGATCACAAATATATATATTTTATGGCGTCCAAATTTTTTTTTCTAATTATTACAAACGGAATGACAAACTTATATATACCCTCTGCACACTGGAGTGGAGGGTATAAAAAGAATAAGAATTTAAAAGAAATATTAAAAAACAAATATACAATGCTTAAAACTGATTTTTTAAAAGCAATTGCAATAAATATTGCACTATAAATAATACTTTTTACATTTTATATCTTATTAATATTATTCATAAATGTAGTCTTAAACATGTATTCTAATAAAGAATTAGAAAAATGAAAATATAATTATTTATTAATATTTGAAAATTAAGTCTTAAAACATGTATTTTATTAAAAAAAAAAAAAAATTTTAAATCTCGAATTCGGTATTATTTATTATCGAAACATATATTCAGGATTTTGAAATTGGATATTTTGGAATTCGGGATTTTCAAAATATCGGGATTTTGAAAGTCGAAATTTTGGGACTATCACATTCTGGGTATAAGTTCAAAGTTCCAGATCTTGATAAAAATATTTACTATGAAAACATCTGCATTTAATCAATGACGCTGAGAGAATAAGAATCGCTATGGACCTTAAGGACCTTTTGCGGAAACTACCGATCTCGCCACCGCTAAGCTAGCCTACTTTACATCTGTGCCAGATTTTAAACCCATTCAGTATCAGATTTCAAATTGATTATACTATTGTTGTTGATGTACGAAATAACCCATTATCCACTTTAGGTACTTCTAAAGCCATTCTTTTTAGTAAATGCGACTGTTAACAGAGTGGTTATCTTACCAGGTTTCCTTAGAGACTTAGCCTGCTTGCATCCTGGGTTTTCGTAAACTTTCTCACTGTTGTTAAAATCCCTAAACGGTTTATCACTACTCGAATTGAATCCGCGAGGTCCTCAACCTGAAACTCTCCCGCGAATTTGTGTTCCGAATTAAAGTTTTTTTTTGGGAAAGAGATGTGATATAGTGCAACCATGGAGTTTTAGATGAGCATTATTGAGTCTATACTAATGACTCAAGAGGGGTTATGATGTTGGTCCTGGTATCATATTTAATGATTATTATAGGTAATAAAAAAAAATCGGCTGATTTAATTTTTTTTTTTAAATATTACTTTTCCAAGGTGAAATTGTACACTAAAAACGATGGCGATAGCAATTTTTCAAAAAAAAAAAAAATGTTTTTCTTGACGAGTTTTAGTCGAAAAGTCGATCTTTTTTACGCGTAAATTTTTACGCGTTTTTTTCATCATGCCAACAGCTATCGAAAAATCGATAGCACAATATCGATTGCTAAATCGACCCACCCTAATAAGCACATATATAATCTTTCATATACATATACACGATTTACATGATGATTTTTTACGACGTCGTTTTTTGACGTCTTTTTTGTTTATAGGCGAACGGTGGAGAGAAGACTTTATTTTTGAAGACTTTTTCATATTTCTGTTTACACTCATTTCTTTTGTTCTTGTTACGTTTTGTTATTTTTCGTACTTTGAAGTGGCAACTTCAGTGAGATCAATAATCGCTTACATTTTTATTAATTTTTTATTTAATATTTTGCGTAATTTCTTTAAACTAAATGGGTTTTAACTTAAAACTTTTTAATAATGATACGTTCTGCTATTTGATTATATATTCTAAATATTCTACTCTTAATAATTTAAATATTAAATAGGTTTTTGTATATAGTTTTAAAGATTATGATAAATTATTAAGTAATAATAATAATAATTAATGTAAATAATATTTTACAAATAAATAAATTGAATTGCAAAATAAATAACCTAACCCATAAAAACAAAGTTTTTGTTAAAACTCTTTCTTTCCTTATGCGTATGAGTTTTGAATCTCTCTGTGACTGTGCGTGACTTTGCGTGACTATTTTAAAATTAAGCTTTCGTCAAAACAAGTCTCTGGACCAAGTTTCAGATTGATTGGCTCAGGGGAAATGGGGTTTAAATCACTCCGTGACTGTGCGTGACTATGCGTGACTGTGCGTGACTTAATCATAGATATGTCTACTTAGAGTTCTATATCTGATATTACATAAAACGGTACACTCGGAGAGGAGATGATATGTTTCGTTGTTTTATCTACGGCAATATCCATTATATTGAAGTACGAGTCCTTTTGAGTGCTTTCCAATCAGCCAAAGGCGTGTCAATACAGCCATGGGCCTCAAAAAATCTACAACTGGCATAAAATGTACTCGGTGAAATAGTTAAATAAAAACTAACATTTGAGGTTCAAAAAACATAATATAAAGTTAAGCTGCTTCAAAATACTCCCCCGTGGGGAGATTTCGACGGTAGTTGCTGTTATCACTGTGCACTACCTCGTAGGAAGACACTCTGAATGCCTCAGGGTCTCGTCAAATGACTTCTGCCGTAGCTGCATGGATGTGGAGGAGGTGGAGAGCATAGAGCACTTCCTTTGCTATTGCCCGGCGCTCTCCAGAACGAGACTTCGAACATTGGAATCGCCGTTTCTTCACGATCTCTCTGATCTCTCAAATGTGGAAATTTCACACATCAGGGGCTTCATCAGGAGCTCAAACTGCTTCTACGGTGGGGACTGAGGGGAACACCTATTCGTCCCGTGGTATCACAACGGACCCCAGAGTCTAAGTGTGCTTTTCCTTTGGATTAGCAGCCACTTCTACCTAACCTAACCTACTTCAAAATGGCATTTGAGCAATACGAGGGAGGGTCTATAGCTCTGTACATTAACATAGAAAAACAAATTTTTTTGGATTGATTCTGTTCTATTTTTTGATCACGTCTTCTTTTTGCTTGATTCTCGCATTCAGCGATTCACTAAATTTTTGAAGCCATCCGCAAAGTAAGACTTAGAAAGGTCCTTAAAATAACATCTGTGACAGATATGACTTCGTTATTCGACTTGAATCTTTCTCCGTTGAGCCTTTTTTAAATTTGAAAACAGAAAAAATCGCTGGGAGGCAAATCTGGAGACTAAGGTGAATAAGATAACTTTTTTCTTGGTTATTCTTGATTTCTTCGCTTATTGACCCAATAATGATGAATAGTATTCTCCATTTATTTTTTTTTTACTTTTATTTTAAGTAAACAATGTGGATAGCTCAGCTTTAATTGGAATCAGATTTATAGGAAGATGCAGATTATTTGACACTATCTCTAAGGGAGAAGATGTATGAAGAAATATGAAGTAGTGATTTTTGAAGTTTTGTTTTCTTTGAAAACTAGGCAGTTACGAATGTCATTGGAATACTTGTCCCTTAAGGATCATCTCTCAATTGACAAGAATGTAAAACCTTATAAAAATCTCCAAGGCCTTATCAGATGTAAAGTCTGTATATTCTTAACTATACCATTATTTTGGGTTAGACTTAGTCATCTGTAATGGATACGTATGGGAGTCAATAAGTATTTTTTATTTCTAAACAAAGTCTCAGCAGAATATGCCGCATAGGAATAAAGAAGAGCAACTTTACAAGCCCCCCTCAGGATATAAAAGCTGGTGTTCCACAGGGCAGTATTCTGGGTCCGCTCCAATACATCCTTTATACAGCGGACGTGCCAACTAATGAAAACACGATTACTTCAACCTTTGCAGATGACACGGCAATTTTGAGTATTCATGAGGACCCCTCAACAGCATCTACACTTTTAGAACGACATGTTTTTCAATTGGAATACTGGTTACACAGGTGGAAAATAAGAATAAATGAACAAAAATGTATCCAACATTCTGATGTAAAATATTTTGGACTTCATCTTGACCGCCGCCTTACTTGGAACAAACACATAGAGTCAAAATTTACACAAATAAATTTAAAATTAGTTCAACTTACGTGATTAATTGGCAGAAA
This sequence comes from Cordilura impudica, assembly GCA_963682025.1. Classification (NCBI taxonomy): domain Eukaryota; kingdom Metazoa; phylum Arthropoda; class Insecta; order Diptera; family Scathophagidae; genus Cordilura; species Cordilura impudica. The sequence continues at coordinate 195,356,835 of OY821520.1, read as the reverse complement.
TTCAAAGCTAAGTCTTGATTGCAAGTTATTAATATATAATTCAATCATGAAATCCATTTGGTGCTACGGTATACAGTTATGGGGAACCGCTTTTTTTAGCTTCTAATATAGAGAAAATACAAAGATGTCAAAATAAGATCCTAAAGTTGATTACCCGCGCCCCACGATAAGTGAGAAACTCACAATTGAAAGTTAAAGTCGAAATTATGAAAAACTGTTCAAGCTACTTGAAAAAACTAGAAACTCACCCGAATCTCTTAGAACGTGACCTTCTCAACAATCGCATCAACCAACGCCTAAGAAGGAGAGTGACTGCAGATCTTATAATAAATGCTTCAGGTTATCTAAGCCAATTAATATTTATTTATTTCGAATTTATGTAGAAACATAAAATTTTTTCTGGCACTGGCCGGATTTAATAAGTTAAGTATTAGTTCTAAGATTTGAATGATTATTGTTAGTTCACTATGTGAAGATCCAATAAATAAATGCATGAGAAAAGAAAATCCGATATGAACATTTTCAGATCTGGAAGCAGGAAATTAATAAAAATTCCACTCAGATTTAGTTTATGCTGTTTTCCTATGTCCAATTAGTTGAATCTACGATCAATTCTCAAACGCATTGTATAGAGTATCACATAATCGGTCTAGACCGACTATAATTTTCTTACTTGTTTCTATTGAAATCGGAAATCAATGGCTTTCTGCGTGCTACACGACCATGATAGTCAGATTTTTTTTTTTTAATATTTTGCGATGGTATCTTCATGGATATCCTTGGGAAGTAGTAACTCTGGAATTATGTTTTACTGACGCTAAAATAGTTCGTTTTTCGCGCTCAGTTAGTTTAGAGGGGCATGACCAGAACGAGGTTTTGACGAACTTTAATTGGTGGATTTTTAGTTTTGAATGACGCACTTCAGGAAGGAGTGGCCTTTGCCTATGGTCCGAACTTTCTTACGATAAAATTTGCCCTAATTTTTAAGCTTCAGAATAATTTTTCTCTCCTCAGCATCGATTTCTTTGATTTCGATGTAACAGACCTCTACCATATTGCATACTTCGTGGTATTCCCGTAGTTGTGAATGTACGAATACTTTTTATAGTTGCCAAACAAGTAAACAGTTTGTAATTCAAAATATTTTCTTAAAATATTAATAATTAAAATTTTCGTCTTACAGTGTACGCTATAATGTGTAAAATGGTTCAAACTTCTGTTAGATGTTCGAATTTTTCAGAACTCTTGTGAGTTAAATAAAGGCTTTCAGAGTATAAGCATTTCCAAACCAAAAATAATACGAACTAAAGAGTCCAAAAAGAATCAGAAAACACTTTAGCTAAAACGTTGTTACCAGCCATTTTCTCTACTTTTCCAAAATGCTATTATCTCTTGAAAAAGTATCCAATTCACTGCTCCTAACACTTCTGATCTCTATTTTTGCTACAGTCTTTAATTAGTTGCCTTTTAAATAGGCTTTAAAAATGTTTAATTTCTTTAGAAGCCTTAAAGTATGCAACAATTGGCACTTCGTCAAAACCTTTTAATTCACGCCCTTTTAAACTTCGAATAATCAATTGTTGGTTATACTTTACACACTTTTGCACCCTTTATGTTTTGTTGCAACAAAAACAAAAAACCCCTCAAGTTCAATGATTAGTACTTACTTTATGTTAGACATTACAATATTTTTTATTTTTACCAAGAACAATTAAAAGGCAAGAACTTGAAAACAAAGCGAAATGCAAAAACATAATAATAATAATAAAAAAAAATTTCAGCACACTTTTAGCTGTGTAATATAAAAAAAATTAAAAGCATACTTTACAGCTGTTCGAGAAACAATCTTTATAAAAATTCCTAACAAACTTGAAAGCAGAAGAATGAAAATTCAATAGAAAAGCAAGGAATGGCTAGAATAAAATAATAAAGCATGACACGACATGTGTTTTCTAAAAAAAAGTAACAACGTGCTGTTATAACAATATGCAATGGAGATATTGTTCTAATCATATGATATTCTCTTTAGTTTGACTTAACGTAAAGGAAAATATATTAAGAGCTTTACGAAATTTACTCTCTAGGCGCATATTTTTTAAATACTTAAAACATTTGAAAAGTTGTTTTATGCTCGTAAGAGAGGAATTAACTTTGAAATTGGTTACTTTAATGTATATAAATTTTTAAGAATGCACTTTTTGGAAGTGGCTTTAAGGTTCTTAAATATGATTAAAAAATGAGTAAAATAAGAGCATTCAGCTAGTTTAATCGTTTTGTAATAGTTGAATTATTTACTTCAGTGTCTCTGACAGAAAATTTCAGACGGAAGACCTTCCTTGATAGAATTCAGAATGTACTATTGGATATAATGATCAAACAGTTCCTTAGTTTTGAGATATTAAAGAGAAGCTGCAGAATGTCTTCCACACGAATCTCATCGAATTTGCCAACATAAACATCGAAAAAATCAATTTTTATAGACGGATTAAAAATCTTGCTAAAACCTATAATTACCTACTATTTTAAGAGTTTCTTATACATCACTTCCAGCTGAATTGCCACCCTTAGCAAATTGAGATAACAAAATCCTCAATAAGACCGTTTCCAAATGAAAAGGTGACTTTTCAATTTAAATTTCGAGGTCTTATCGATAAGACCTTTTTCAGGTTGATAGTATTGTTTTTGGAATCTGCAAACATTTTCAATAGTTCGATAATCACATCTGTTTTTGGCAACAACTAAAAGTGAATTTCGTTATTTTAACAAAGTCTGATTTTGTTGAACAAAGCAGATCCGTTTACCTGTGTTTTTGGAATTCAATTTTTGCGCTAGAAGCGTGCAAAAATCTTTACAACTAGTACAAAGAGTTAGAAGAAGGCAGATAAAGCGTTGACGGCATATTTTAATTTTCTATTTATTCTGATATTCATTATAATTAAAATTACAATAAATCGTAAAAACTAGAGCACCAGCAGCTTAGGCTATCGGCTTTGTATTGCGCAAGTTTATCGATAACATAAAAAAAAATAAAGTTATCGATACAAAATAAACAACAGTTTATGGTATAAGTAAATATCGACACCAAAATTTCCTTTTGAAAACTATCGACAACAGTTATTTAGTTAAAATTAAAAGATCCCTTTAAAAAAATTATGCAAATTTATTGTAAATTTTTTTTTAATTTATAATTATCGATAGAAAATAAACAGAAGTAAACAATTATTGTGTAACTAATTATCGATAATAAAATTTTCTTTCGAACTTTCTTTCGATAACATTAATTTTATAAAAATTCTTTAAATTAAAAAAAGTATTTCTTTAGAAAACAAATTATGTTTACAAATATCGATAACATTATCAATTCACATATCTAAAACAATCAGCAAACAGTTACTTGTAGTATACATATGTATCGATAAACAAAAGTTTTTTATGGAATAAATATTTATCAATAAGTTTTCTTGGAAAACTATCGATAATAGTAATTTTGTTACAATTCTCTTAATTTTAAAAAAATTCTCTTGAAAAATTTTGTTTAAAACTATACATAACCAGAAAACAGTTTTTTTGTCGATATTATTTTTTGTTACTTAAAATTGCCGAAAAAATAAACAACTCTAGACAGTTATTGTATAATTTATTATCGATAACGAAATTTTCTTTTGCTAAAATTCTATAAATATAATAAAAAAATATTTCTTTAGAAAATTTTTTTAAACTGTCGATAACTTTTGAAAACAATCGATAAAATTTAATTAAAAAAAAAAATTTACTACTAATAACATTATCAATTTAATCTAAAAAAGCACTAATTGTATAATTAATTATCAATAACAATTTTTTCTTTTGAAAACTATCGATAACAGTAATTTTGAAAAAATTCTTAAAACATCTTAAAATTTTTAAAACATCGATATCATTATCAATTTAAATCATAAAAAAACCGGAAACAATTATTTATAGTAAATATATTTATCGAAAACTTTCTTTTTATTTTAACTTATTGATAAAAAAAAATAAACAAAAGTAAAATGTTATTTATATTATAGGTATTTACCTATAACTTTTCTAACAAAAGAATCGACCAAAATTTTCTTTTAAAAACTGTCGATAACAGTAATTTTTGTAAAAATTCCTTTATATTAAAAAAAAATTTTTATATGATAATAAAGTATTTTTAAAACTATCGATGAGGTTATTATTATAAATCTTAAAAACACCAAACAGTTATTTTTAGTGTTCAAATTTATTGATAATATATTATTCTATCGATAGCATTATCGATAAAAAGTAAAACCCAGCGAACATTTATTTATCGTATAAGTATTTATCAATAATTTTTTAGGAAAACTAACAAAATTTTCTTTTGAGAACTGTCGATAACAAAATATTCGTCTAAAACTATCGTTAACAATAATTTTGTTAAAATTTTTTATTGTATACAAATTAATCGATAACTTATTTTTACTTAAAATTACGGATGAAATGTAAACAGCAAAAATTTATTTATGATTTAAGTATATATCGATAATTTTTCTAGGAAAATTTTAAAACAAATAATTTTTGAAATAATTGGTAACATTATTAATGTAAAAATTTATCGATAACATATTTTAAACTTTAAATTGTGGATAAAAAATAAACAAAAGTAACCAGGAGTTAATATTTATCGCTAATTAGCAGTAATTCTGTTTAAATTCTTTTAAAAGAAATATTTATTATGAAATAAAAAATCCTTTAAATTCTATCGATAAGATTATTTATTCTAATTTCTTTTAAAAAAAGTAAACAGTTTTTTTAGAGAATACAAGTTTATTGTTAATAACTTTTTAATTCAAAATTATCAATAAAAGATAAAAAAATAGTGGAAACTTATTTGTTTAGTAATTATATATCAACAGCAACTCTTACGAAACTGAGAATTGTGGAAACTTGAAGTATAAATGCATAAATATTTAAAAATTCGAAAGTAACGATTGTTTGTTTGGACAGAGTTGTATCTTCTGAGATTAATACGAAGTAAAAGCTGTATGATATGATCACTGATTCTTAACCACACTGCTCGTTGGCCTGACTTTAGGTGAGTGTGTTAAAGCGTTGACCAAAAAGTGCAAGTACAAGGTGTATGTGAGATAGACGCAAGTTCAAATCTCACGGCCGCCCTAATTAATTATAACAACAATTATCACATGTTCAATAAAATCACTGATGAAGGCTGAAATGCCAGAAACTAGTCTGATTAGAAGGTACAGTGTAGTTATGAATTTTAGCAATATATACTTTCTTCTTCTCTATCACACACCATTGAAACAAATATTTTTATTTTTTAAATTCTATAATAAAATTTCCCTCTTGAAAAAACACAATTCTTTTTGTAACTATCGATAAGAGAATTGATTTTAAATTCGTTATAGTATAAAAATTCATCCATAATAATAATGAATATTAAAAATTGCTGTTTATTGTATAAATATTTATCGACAACAAAACTATCGATAAATTTTTTTAATTCTATAAAAAAGAAGAGAAAAAATTATTTGCTAACTATTGATAACGGAATTTGTTTTCATTTATTGATAACAACTTGGCTATTAAAAATTACCATAAAAAATAAACAAAGGTGAACAGTTATTATACACCGATCACAATATTTTCTTATGAACACTAACGATAACAGTAAATTTGTTTAAATTGTTTTTAAATTCAATAAAAAAGAATTGGTATTGCAAAAAAATATATTGCTAAAAGTATTGTTAATAGTTATTTATAGTGTATGAAATTTTCGATAATAACTATTTTATTTCAAATTGTACTCGTACATAACAAAATTATCTTTCGAAAGCTCTCGAAAAGAGTAATTTTGTTAAAAATTCTTTAAAAAAAATATGAATAAATGTAAATGAAAAAGTAAACAATTTGTTAAGCTTAATACCAAATTATTTCAGCAAATTCTTTGGGTTGGTTTTCTATTATTTCGGATTTATTTCGGTGTTTGCTTTTTGGTCATCGTGGTTGCTGATCGGCATGCATTTATGTTATATACGTATATGCATGCGTTTCCGGTTATATGACATAACTTCTCGTTTAATTTAGTTTTTGATAATTAAATAGCTCGCCCTAACCTCCATTGCAAAGGTAATGGTTGTGTAGGGTGGCTACATGCATTAAGTCGTGCTAATTGGAGATGGCTGTATAGTTTCATTTAACTGGCCAATTATTTCTTCATTGCGGCCATATAGGTCGGACGGAGTAACAAAATAATAACCAAAAAAAACTCTCTCAACTTTTTTATTAAAATATTGCCATATTTGGAAAACATAGAGAATAAATTTATAATAATAAATATTCAAATTAGGGATGCCAAACGCAAAAAACCAAATGTCCCAAACATTTTAAATAAAATAATTTGTTCTCTTTATTTTCTGAAAAACTTCAAATTTTCATCCAAAAAAAATTGTGAAAATTTATATTTTTATGTTCGCAATTCTTAAATATCATTTGACGTTTTCTAAAATTCATTGAATTTAAATTAATGTTTTCTGTAGTGTGATTCTGTAAATTTCAACGATCCGACAATCCCAAAATATATCGACAGCTATTGTTGTTTGCACTAAGGATTAAGTGATTCACTAAGTACATACATCCTAACGACAGTCGACAAATCTATTTTTCTATTTATTTCAATTGTAAACGAGTGCCATCTCTGTCAAAATAAGTGAAAAACACAAAGAAGAATAGAAAAAACAAATTACTTCGAGTTTGACAGGATGATTTTATGTTTATGTTTAATATCTCTATTTCTTTTTACTAATATCTCTGTTTATATATTTGAAAATGAAATAATGAATTGAATATGCTATTTAATTTTTTTATTTATATAAAAAAGTTTTTTAATAGAAGCAAAATATTTTCACTATTTTATGATTTTTATTTATGTATGACGACATTTCAACCTAAAAATTCAAATTTTTATCGATTGAATAAACAACACAAAAATGGTTGTCGTTTAGATAACAACAACAGCTGACTTTAACAATAGTGAATATCGTTTAAAAATTTTACTGATAATTTTGCTATTTTCTTTTTTTTTTTAACGATTCGACTATCGTTAAAAGAAGTTACTGAATCGCGGTACTGAAAAGCTTTTAATTTCTCTTGAATATCAATATTTTTTTTAAATGTAAAAATTTTTTAAATGTAAACATAGGTATTTGGTGTTTTTTTTGGAATTTCAATTTGTGTTTAACGAATAAAATATATATATTAAAGATGCAATTGATGTCTTCTAAATTTAAAATTATAATTTCCGACGTTTTGATATGATTTTCTGAAAATCAATTAATTGTAATTTATAATTGGAAATTTTTAATTCCAGTTTTTAGAATTGATATTTTCTTAAATTTGAATGGAAAATTTAAAAAGTGCAATTTTGTATTTATGTGAATAATAATGCTTTAGTAATCATAAACAATTTTTAAAAATTAGATGTAATCGCAATCAGATATTTTGTAGGTAAAGCAGAATAATAATTCTATTAACTATGTAGAACTGTTTTGAAAGCAAAAATCTCATTGATGAACTCGGTAACTCTATTTTGTAAAGACAACAAAAAGTTAATATGCCAAACTTATGTTCATATTTGTAAAAGAATAATGAAAAAACGTATGAAATAAAATACCAGCCCGTGTATACTCTTAACATTGTTCTGTATGATATCCAGTTGAAAATATTAACATTCATATTAAAATAGAAATAACTATTGCAAAGCTAATTAGAACAAACAAAAATTGTGGCGCCATCTACTGTGGCATAGTCACGCTGTGCAAAATGAAGTGACACTCTGTTAATGCAAAAGAAATGTATTTTCCCCACAACAAAATATTGCAGAATTTTATGTAAATAAAATAATATATCGATTTATTTCTAACATGCAGTTGTTATGGATATACATACATATATAGAATATATGTATATTATTTGTATTATTTAATATGTGTATGTATGTATATTCAAATACTACACACAAAAAATACAACATCAAACGTTATTTTTGTGTTTTTCTCTTTAAATAAATTTATACTTAATATTTTTTTTTTTTGCTAAATTTACATTGTTTTTTTTACTAATAACTAGGTATTTTAGCATTATCTGCTTTAGATGTTGGTGAATTTTTACTCCATTTATATTAACTCGTAGTGTCTGCTTGTCGAAAAAATTTTGGATCGATTTTAACCAATTTCCCGTGAGCCATTTGATCTGAAATTTTGCAGGCAGGCTCGTGGTAATAACGGAAATGATCTAACAAATTTTTAGAGTGATGCCAAAACAATGGAAACTTTTAAATTTTTCCACCAGAGTTAATAAAAAAAAATGTACAAAGGGTTAGTTTTTATTATATTATTACCACAACGACCACAAAACCAACAAGTTCAGCTATGACAACAACACAACATTTAGAATAACAAAAAGAACAATATAGAAACATCATATTTTTAATTTTTTTTTAATTTTTCAGAGATTTCCCTGGATCTGTTCCACCGATTTTAATAATTTTTGAAATAGAAATCTTCCCATGAAATTTGATGAATCAGACTCACTAAAAATGATCACTGTAGCTGCGCTATTGAGGGCGTGATCGTGACAAGAACAACATAGAAAATTATATTTTTCAAGACTTTTTTTAGTTCTTCATTCAAATCTCGGGCCCTTATGAACCGATTTGGACGATTTTAAATAGCAAACTTTTCAGGATGTTAGTGAATCATTTTTTATATCAACGAGCACCCTAGCTGCCCGATTGATGCCGTCATTGTGATTTCCACAGACGGGCAGACGGACAGACGGACAGACGGACATCGCTATATCAACTCCGGTTGTTATAAGGATCACAAATATATATATTTTATGGGGTCCAAAATTTTTTTTCTAATTATTACAAACGAATGACAAACTTATATATACCATCTGCACACTGGAGTGGAGGGTGTAAAAAATTAACACACGTAAAGAGCGTTAAAAATTAATATATTTGGCATCGTTAACTCAAAACTGACAAAAATGGATATACGCGGTTATTCCAGAAAACCGCAGATATGTATTTAATCGTAGTAGATGGGAAATTAAAGCACCGTTTTCATATCAGTTGCATAAAATGTGTTTTAGAGATGTATAAATGTCTTTTGATGATGCATAAACTAATATATTTAAAGGAATCTGAATATCTTTATAGGAGAATTAATTTTGCCAAATCTCCACGTGGAAAAAATCTGATATCACAAAAATATAAATACCTTTTGTCTACGAGACAATTTTTCAATTATACAATCGGTCTTTGGAACGACCTACCATCATATGCTCAATTGCTTAGCAACACATTATGCTTTAAAAAGGAACTTTTAAATTTGTTTCAAATTTATTATTTGTTTTCAATTTATAATTTTATACGTTGGTTTTATATGTTTAGACACCAAACATTTTTTACTATTGTTATTTTTAAGTTGTATATACATACAAATTGTATTTTTAAATTCAATTGACATAACATTTACTTGAAAGCTATTTCATTTTTAATTTTGCGTTTTTAATTTTTCATTTTTCATTTTCTTTTTTTTATTTTTCGTTTTCCATTTTTCATTTATCTGTTTATATTATACAAATTTTTTAATAAAATTTTTTATAACTATAAGAATTGATTTTAATTTCACAGTCATTTATAATATAAAACAAGTAAGAAAATTATAGTCGGTCTAGACCGACTATACGATAGCCTATACCATGCGTTTGGAAACCCTATCTCTTAGACCCAACAAACTGGACATTGAAAATAAGCAAAAACCAAATTTGAGTGGGATTTTTGTTAATTTTTTTGGCTGCAGATATGAAAAAGTTCATATCGGATGCTATATCTATAAAGGGACTAGGTCCAAAAATGGACCGATCCTGATCATGTTTGGTAAAGTCTCTCGTATTTTGCAAAAATATGTACAAACAAAATTTGAGAAGAATCAGTGCAATATTTTTGTTTTTAATAGATTTAAGTGAAGATCGGGAAGCAGCTCTATATGGGGTCAAAGGGATCATTTTTGGACTACTCATTAGTGGATGTAATGAACGCATACAAACCCAATTTGAGTAAGATCTATATGACTTAGTGGTATAGGGTATAAATATAACGATAACATATATTTTATTTAAAATTAGCGGTACAAAATAAATAAGGGTTAACAGTTATTATATATCGATAACAGTAATTTTGTTTAATTTATAATTTATAAATATATAGTATAAATTATATTGTATTAAAAAAAAAAATATTTTTGAAACTATCAATACCAGAATTTATTTTCATTTCATTCAAAAATCAGTTATTTATAATATTCAAAATATCGATGAAACAATAGTATTATTTACCGATAACAAAATGTTCTTCTCAAAACTAACGATAGACCCTAGGACGGTTTATCGATTGGCGTGGGTAGTACTGTTGGTAGTACTGTCACCTGTGCAAAGTTTTAATGTCATTGGTTTAATAATGACTTAATCCGAGCTCCTTAATTTGGAAACCTACTTGTTATTTTGGAATATCTGCTAGCTGGAGTCATGTCAGGTCAAGATTTCCTAGTTGGTATTACGGTGTTGTAGTGACGTTCAAGCAAGCTCCTTTATATAGTATAATCCATGTTCAAAGCTATGTTCCTGTCATTCGGAATCAGGCTATGGCCACAATTATAGCCTTTTTGTGGGCTCGTTAGTCGGATAACCAATAAGGCCGCAGACTTCTTAGATGTAAAGAGATGTTCAAAGCATCCGAAGGTGTAGGTGGTATAAAAAACTGTATTGATACACATAGAAGCCATGTTCTGTACTAGCAATGAACGTACTGAAAGGCAAATTTATAATAAGAAGACATAGACTAAAATTCTCTAAATATCTTCCTCTTACCAACCACAAAACGATATTGATTTTCAAATCCATAATATTATTACAGATGTCTCCCATTTCAACACCTTTCGTTTAAACATCAACCACAAAAGTCATATTTGTTATGGATAACCACCAGTCAGTCAGCATTATATTTATCACAACGTTATTATGTTTGGCATCACTTCTTCTTTTTATTATTCATTTACATTCGACAATTGCCCAGCCCAAATTACACTTATACTTAAAACTTAACTACTTGTACTACAAAACTGAAAATGGTTATTACAATTTACATCAATAACAGCAGTAGCAGACAGAATCAGTTTAATAGTACAACACCTACACTAAAACAAAGCACACAGCCTAACACAATAAATTTATGGCTCAAAAAGAGAAACAGCAACAACAACGACCTTTATTACATTTTACCAGACATCAAGAACAAACAAAAAATCATTATAGGCAGTCATTTAATCAATTATGCAAAAATACCTTGTCTTAAGAAATAAAAAATAAAATTCGTGCAGTGTTCTGTGTTTAACAGATAGGAAGACAGACAAACATGCGGCAACATTATTTTGTAGATATAAATGCACTACTTTAATGGGAGGGTATATTAAGTCTATCGTTTAGCGAGTAACAAATAAAAATGATAAAATAGATAAATAAATTGTTTCAAGGCTAAGATAGTTTGAAAGTAAGAAAATTCAAACTTCATACGAAGTGCAATAGGTTCAATTAAGATTCCAGTTATCTTATGTTTTTTCCTGTTTTTCGCAGGACTTGAAAAAGTTTCAACTTCAGTAAGTGATTCGGCATACATAATCCGTTCTTAATAACTTAATTAAAGGGTAGCTTGCTAATGACTAGAAAACTCGAAGCTCATTGCTGGCCCCTTATTACTCCCTATGTGTTTCAGGATTATTATAGTCTATCAAACCATTTTCTCAATTTAAAAAATATTTATATATCAATTAATTTCACTTCCATTTATCGAAAAGCTATCCTCTTGGATATATTTCTAGGAGCGCTGGAGGTTCACAAAGCAGGTGAAATTTTGATTCTGGTACAACTTATGTAGTAGTCTCTTATTTACGATAAAATATACCGTTAAAATCCCCATGGTGGTGTGCAACTTTTTCCTATTCAAACTGAAACTGAAAGTCCCATGAGAATTTTTTTCATTTAGTATGCCCATGAATTTTTCATAACTGCTGCATAGATAATATCATATTATCATTATAATTTTAAAGACCACATTCCAGATATCTAAATTAACTTCCCAATTATTCATTAAATCGCAGAAAATTTTTTTTTAATGTTTTTTTAAATGTAACGATTTTCAAATATTTTTCGTATTGCAGTTTTAGCATGATTATTTTTTCAATTTTAGAAAAACCAAATTACATAATTTCAATAGGTTTTAAAAACTATAAAAAAAAAAATTAGAAAATTACTAAATTTACGATACTGTGCAACATTTTTATATAAATTATTTAATTTTGAACACATACATAGTTGTATAATGTATAAAAAAAATCATGTCAGTCCGATCACAGGGGAGATGTGTACACATCTAGTAATTAACGATTTTTTTATGGCGCTTTTTTTAAATCAGACAGAAAGCGTCATCTATGTATCACTTATAGAACACAATGAATATTACTTATTATTTCAACCGGTTAATTTTTAATTTTTCGTTGTTTTTCTCATTTATCATTTTTAATTTTTCGTTTTTCATTTTTCATTTTTCATTTTTATTTTTAATGTTTCAATTTTTATTTCTAATTTTTTCATTTTAATATTTATATTTTTAATTTTTTTATTTTTTATTTTTCGTTTTTCGCTTATCGTTTTTCATTTTTCATTTTTAATTTTTTATTTCTCTTTGTTTCATTTTGTATATTTTATTATTTATTTTTCATATTTTATTTTTAATTTTTTTATCTTTATTTTTCATTTTTATTTTTAATTTTACATTTTTTATTTTAAATTTTAATTTTTCATTTGTTATATTTAATTTTTAATTTTTCATTTTTTATTTTTAAATTTCCATTTTCCATTTGTTATTTATTATTTGTAATTTTTTATTTTTCGTTTTTTATTTCTCATTTTTCATTTTACATTTTTTATTTTTCTTTTCTCATTTTTTATTTTTCATTTTTAATTTTTTATTTTTCATTTTTTATTTTTCATTTTTATTTTTCATTTTTAATATTTTCTTTTTCATTTTTCTTTTTTCATTTTTCTTTGTTCATTTTTTATTTTTCCTTTTTCCTTTCTTTATTTTTTATTTTTATTTTTTTTTTTTCATTTTTCATTTTTAATTTTTTATTTTTCACTTTATATTTTTAATTTTTTCTTTTTCATTTTTCTTTTTTCTTTTTTCATTTTTTATTTTTTATTTTTCCTTTTTAATTTTTTATTTTTAATTTTTAGTTTTTTATTTTTTATTTTTATTTTTCATTGTTTATTTTTAATTTTTTGATTTTTCATTGTTTATTTTTCTTGTTTAATTTTTAAATTTTTCATTGTTTATTTTTCATTTTTAATTTTCTATTTTTAATTTTTAATTTTTCATTTTTCATTTTCAAACAGGTTATTACATATCCTAATTTTTTCACCAATACAATCATAAGTCACACCGACTATGTCTTACGTCTTACATGTTACGCTGTTTTTGTGATTGTATTGTGAAATAGGAATTTACCACCCTGCGCGTATAGATGTTTACACATCAAAAATTTATTATTTTTATATTTTTAGTAAAGGCGGTACCTTTTTTTTTTGCAATTTTTATTTTCTAATTTCCGGTTAACCAAACATAAGTGTTGGTTTAACCAGACGTGCAAAAATGCAGTCAGATCCAGAGAGGAAGCGTTCAGTAATTGGCGTATGAATAAAAATACAAATACGCAAACAAGCAAGAGCCGAATGTGCCAAAGTACTTATAGCATGTTCAGACGGCAAAATGAACAACTTGATTCGCTCTCTGAATCATGATTGTGAACCTTGCTGTTCAGACGAGTGTTCTTGTTTCATTTTGACGTTTATATTTTTTGTGCAAATATTTGATGACATCCTTGTACACTTAACGTTTCACTATTTAATTTTTTCCATTTTTATTTATGTAAATATATACTTTTTATTTGTTAAATGTTTCTATTTATTTTATTGCACAAATTAATTTTTTGTTTTTTCTTTGTTTATATATTTTTGACAGCTAGTTCAGATAAACTAGCGATAATTTCTTATCAAACTTGGAGACGACACTCAATGTTTCCAGGTTCACAACTAGGTTCATTTTGAACCAAGTAGATTCGCTCTCAAAATTTGGTATGGCGAATCATGTAGATTCAATCATGATTCGGGCGCTAACCGTGAATGAGAGAGCGAACCACGAATCCTGCTGTTCGTGTGAACATAGCATTAGACGCGAAATGCTTCCCTACGAACAGCGTCGTAGAACTAAGGTTCCATTTGATCCCCGGGAGAGTGAGACCTTCTGGATATTCCAACTCTTATAAAGGATAACATAATATTCACTGATCCGGTTGACAAAGCTAATCTTTTGATTGAGCAATTCGCAAGTAACGCTTTGGCATATCAGCACTGGTAGTGAAAAAGTGTTCCTCGACGCTATCCATTCGCAAACCTTTTTAATGCTTCGTACCGTATGGGTACATTTTCCTCGTGTTGGAAGATTGCCAATGTTCAACCAGTCCCTGAAAATTACCGCCTAATTGCAATTTGCTTTGCGCTTCTATGTAATGGAGAACGTAGTGAATTAGCATCTTGTTAACACCTAGAGAACAACTTATTGCTTAACGACAAACAGTATGGCTTTCGTAAGAGTCGTTCCACGGTTGGTCTGATGGCGCTTCCTTAGGAACGTTGGAGTTAATCCATTCACCGATTCGGTGAAAGTAAGGTTGTTGCTCTAGATTCCCCCAGGGCATCCGATCGGGTGTGGCACAGTGAACTGTTATCATAGGTCACTGCTTTTGATGGGGTCTCATCCAAAGAGTTTCAGCTAAACGCCGCAAGGCTCTATTCTTTCTCCTTCACTTTTTATTATTTTCTCTTAATGACCTTCTATGTCAAACTTCCAACCCTATCTACTCTTTCGCAGATGACAGCAATATTTGTCATGCATTCGATCACAAGCCAAGCTTTAGGGACATTGGGGCATGAGGCACAGCCTCTGAGTTAGGTCGAGTGAATAGGGTCGATTTTAATGCTCGTAAGACACAATGTTGTTCATTGACCCATAGACGGCCCATGAAGTCATCAATGTCGTCTTTATTTATGGATGGTATAGATATTGAAGAATCAGGCGCACTTGATATTCTGGGCATATCGATACAAAAAAGCAAAAAACAAAACAGAAACCACTGGCAAACAAAAATATTTATGTATGCATCGCTGATACATATCTATGTAAATGCACATGTTCTGTTACGTATCAACATTTTTCACTATTTGTAATTTTTTATATGAAATTTTATAGCATTTTTTAGAGGTCTACACACTTTAGGCCATATCTTGGCATAATGATGACCGATTTACCCCATTTCCAATAACAACCTGCTCGAAATAATGGCAAACAATACTATATTAACTTTACCCAATTAAATGGTTTATTTTGTGAATAAGAATGTATTCTACGGACAGACTGACAGACGGACATTACTGTATCGACTCCAGTTACTAAAGGGTCCGCCATCTAACTTTTTTTTTTCAACTAGTGCTTATTTCGTGAATGGTAACACTTTGCTCATGTCTGATTTGATAGATAATTAGTTTTATCCTTCCGCTGAACGAATATGGTTGTGTATACGCTTGAACCACGCTGGGAAATATTGCGACATTACTTTGAAAATCATGGTAATGTTGCAGAATGTGTGCGAAAATTGCGTACGGATTTTGGAAGAAGAGAAGCACCGTCAGCTCCGTATGTTCGTTATCTTGTGAAAAAAGTGAAAGAAACTGGCATCCTCATCGATAAACCAAAGGGTGAAAAGCCAAAAACAGTGCGTACACCCGAGAATATTGCTGCTGTGGCAGAAAGTGTGCGTGAAGCGCCATCAACATCAATTCACCGTCGTTCTCAAGAATTGAACATTTCGGAGGCATCATTGAGACGAATTTTGCAGAAAGACCTTGGTATGATGCCATACAAAATCCAATTGGTTCAGGAGTTGAAGCCAACTGACCATCCAATGCGTTTTCGCTTCGCTAAGTGGGCCTGCGATCGACTTACAGAAGATGCCGATTTTGCCAAAAAAAATCATCTTTTCAGATGAAGCTCATTTTGATCTTGGCGGGTATGTAAACAAGCAAAATTGTCGCATTTGGGGCACAGAAAACCCGCACGCATACATTGAAAAGCCGATACACCCAAAACGAGTCACTGTTTGGTGCTGATTATGGTCCATAGGCATAATTGGGCCATTTTTCTTCGAAAATGAGCAAGGAGTGGCAGTTACAGTCAATGGCGATCGTTATCGGGCCATGCTGAATGAATTCTTGTTTACAAAAATTGAAGAGGAGGATATTGGCAACATTTGGTTTCAACAGGACGGCGCTACGTGCCACACAGCCGAAGCTACTCTCGATGTTTTGCGCCCTGTTTTTGAAGATCGCATTATCAGCCGCAGAGCTGATGTCGTTTAGCCACTTCGGAGCTGCGATTTGACACCGTTGGACTATTATTTGTGGGGTGCCCTCAAAAATAAGTGTTACGCCAACAAGCCAGAGACAATTGACGTTTTAAAGGACAATATTCGTGAAGCCATTGGTGAAATACAGCTGCACACAATCGATAATGTGCTTAAAAATTGGACCGATCGTGTAGGCTACTACATGGCCAGCCGAGGCAGCCATTTGAATGAAATTATTTTCCATTATTAACCGGAAGGATTGTGCTTTCAAATAAAAAAAGAAATTTGAGATAATATTCAGTAGTTTTTTTTATAGCATTTTCACACTAGTGTGCAGAGGGTATATATAAGTTTGTCATTCCGTTTGTAATAATTAGAAAAAAAATTCTGGACCCCATAAAATATATATATTTGTGATCCTTATAACAAGCGAAGTTGATATAACGATGTCCGTCTGTCCGTCTGTCCGGCTGTCCGTCTGTCCGTCTGTCCGTCTGTGGAAATCACGATGACGGCTTCAATCGGATAGCTAGGGTGCTCCTTGGTATAAAAAATGATTCACTAACATCCTGAGAAGTTTGCTATTTAAAATCGTCCAAATCGGTTAATCTGGTCCCGGGAATTGAGCGAAGAACTAAAAAGTCATGAGAAAATATGATTTGAATATGTGTTCTTGTGATAACGCCCTCAATAGGGCAGATAGGGCGCTTGTTTTTAGTGAGAATGATTCACTAACATCTTGAAAAGGTTCCTGTTTTTAAATCATGACAATAGGTTTCATAGGTGCCGAGAAATCACTGAAAAGGTAAAAAAAAATATGACGTTTTCCTATATTGTTTTCCTAAATTTTGTATTTTGTCATAGCTGTGCATGTTGTTTTTGTGGTCGTTGTGTTAATAATATAAAAATTCATCAATATCAATATTTTTTGGTGTAATATTTAAGTTAATTAATTAATAAAAGAAACTATATAAAATCAATATCAATATTCTGCGATTTTTATAACATCACAAAATGTTACAAATTGATACATACTACTGTTGCCAATATCAAAATACTATAAATAATATTCATATATTTTGTATATGTATGTATATCCATAATAAGCGCATATTAAAATAAATCGGTATTTTATTTTATTTTTACAAAATTCTGAAATTTTTAGAGTTGAAAAAATAGTATGGTTTTAAGAGTTGTATTTTTAGTACATGTATAAACCCTGCATACTTGCTTTCAAAAGTAGTAGGTAGGTAGGCAAGCCATAAAATATTTATTTACCCTGTAAAAAAAATTGTTGTTTAGAAAAATACTATTTTTTGTCAGATGTTAAAAAAAGATGTTAATTAAAATAAATTTTTAAACTTTGTTATTTAATGTCGGGACGGAGGCAAACGCCATTCCGAAAATTTTGTTTCAACAGTTATCCACATTAAGAATAACCGCGGAGCTCAGCTCAATCAATGTGCAATGATCGAGCCTTGCCCTGGGAAACATGCGTTTATGCTTTTCTTAACACAAACGCCATTCCCAACTACCAAAAATTTTTGACACGAGCTATTCACATTATGAATAGTCGCGGAGCTCAACTCAATCATAGTGCAATGATGAAGCTTCGCCCTGGGAAACATATATTCATGCTTTTCTTAGCACAAACCGAACTTCTTATGGCACATTAAAAATAAACTAATTGAGAAGTACAATTCATCATTACGCTGTATTATAATACTATTTTCTTATTTTACTAGTAGCTAGTAAACAAACTGATCGTATCATTGTGAACGAAATAGAATTGAAATTGTATGCAGATTTGTTTTACTTAAAAAACCTGTTTCTACAGATAGTGAATAAAATCCCAGTAAGCATTTTATGCAATAAATGATCATGTAGAGTCTTTTTGACTCATATGTGCTATTAAAACAGTTATAAATGCGCCCTTTTGCTGATCACAAAATATTCTTTTGTTGGGATTAAATATTACCTTACCCGCGAATCTTCTTGAGAGTCCTTTTTATCCGCTTTTCTAATCAGTTTCGACTCATTTTTGAGTCTTATTTAATGTAATTTTTCTATAAATCACTTTCTAAGAGAAAGCAAAAATCATTATCTAGTCTTTTTCTAATAGCGCATGTGATTAAGCAGTTTTTAATTATCAAAAGTGCTCGAAGAAGACACAGTAAGGTATTTTTTGTTAAAACAATCTTCGAAATGATGACTGGGATATCGTATATTTTTGTTAACACACAAACATATGCATAGCAGCACGAGTAAACCGAACTCAAATTGGCTTCTTATATGTATACAGCCGAACAAAAATGAAAATACTCACCAAAGAGTAAAGTAAGCAACAATTTCATTCAGTCTTATGGAAGCTTTTGAACAAAGCAAGTCTATGTCGCGTTGTCTTGTGAATTTTTACATTGTTTTTTAATAGGTACTAGTGATGCCAGGAGATTTTTTCAGAAATCTCTACGCTTATGAAAAAAATTCCCTTTTTTCCCTACACTACTTTTTTTAAAATTTATTTTTAATTTGTACAATTTCAATTATGTAAAAATAAAAAATAAGATAAAAATATCATGAGAATTACAAAAGAATAATATAAAAAACATACAGATATTATAAAAAAAATATTTTTGATATGGTGTATTTTCCATATGTAAATTCAGTTTTACGATCCATACGTAATTCGGCGTGTGTGTCAAAATTGGCGTTTTACATACAATTCATCATTTTGCGATCAAACGTACATATGTATTTCCGTATGACATAACCTCTAAATGTAAACAACAGCTGATTTAATTTGTGAATTTACAAAAAGTTATTGCTAAAAATAAAGTAATATATTTTTTATATTTTTTAATTGTTAATTAATATTAAACAATTTATTTTTCTTTCAATATTTATCTTTATAATTTACTCTGTTTTTCTTTCGCCACAAGCAGTATTGTATTTTAATATGGTTGTCATGCCAAAATAGAACCTGCTCTAATTGAAACATTTACATATGTTTTGCCAAATGTGTTGTACATAAACAGTTTTTGAAAGGGTTCACACTATGTGTACAAATTGCATGTGCTAAAACAATAAGAAAAACACAAGCAAAACACATAGTGTGAACGCAGCTTAATTAAAATGGCTTGCAAATGAGATGTTACAACTCAAACAGAATATTTGTTCTTGGTTTTCAGTGTTGCCGTTTTAGCTTTTTAGTTGCTAGATTTAGCAACTTTTTTTGTCGTTTAGCATCCAAAATTTATCAAAGATGCTAGATGCTAACTTAGAATCTTTTATTAATAAAATGTTGCTTTTAGCATCTTTTAATGGTATTGATATGTTTTTATTTCTCAAAGTGTAGTACAGTAATTTTGTGTACTACTCCTTTTACCACTCTGCTCGTTTCTTTCAACAAATATAACAAAACAACAGTTTTTAATGAATTTGAAAGTCGATTGCCAAAAAATATTATTGTATTAAAAAAATGCCAAAATTTTCAATACAAAACACATTAAAACGGGTAAAAGAACAGATAACCAATATATTAGAAGAGTTTAAATTTATATCATCTGAAACAGAAAAAATTCAAATCCAATGGAGTTATATCACAGAACAAAACTGGGATACAACACTGAATACAACCTCTTTATGGATTGAAAAATTCTATTGGCGAAAATCCATTTTAGGAATCAATATTTGTGTTGTCTATATTAGTTTTGTCTTTCTCAAAAGCCGAAGTTGAACGTTTGTTTAGCTTAATAGCTTTAGTTAAAAGCAAACTTCGAACAGAATAAAATCCGAGTTGTTATGTTCTGTAATACGTATAAAAGAAGGATTGAAATTGAAAAATTGGTGCTGTCACACTTACAATATACCGAGCGATGTCGTTGATAAGAGTCGATCGTCAGAAATATATCAGAGCCAAGAAGAACTTGAAGATGAAGACATCACAGAAATGTTAGATTCCATAAACCAATTATTCTAATATAATCGTATCTTTTGATAATGTAATTTCTGTTATATTTTAAATAAAAAAAAAATCCCTCTAAAATTAAAAATATTTAATTTAAGTTTAAAATAAACTCAATTTGATGTTAATAAAAATTTCAGATGAAATCCAAAATAATTTTAATTAAAAATTAAAAAATATAAATCGAAACATATGTTTTATATTAATTTTTCGATTTAAAAACCAAAGAATTTATTAATAAGTATATAATTTTTCAGTATAAAGGTAATGAAATTTGAAAAAAAAAATTTAGCATCCAGTACGTTTAAGCATCTTTTTTTTGCAATTTAGCATCTTTACAATTTCAAATTATGGCAATACTGTTGGGTTTAAAAGATTTTTTATAACAGTGGTTATAAGCATGTATACTTAGATCTGATTTATCGCATTTTAATATATTTTCAAAAGCCTTGCATTTGCATTTATAATCGTCACCTTTGACCTGCTCCAGCCATCCATTAGCTTCTCGTCTCTCAACTAACTGAAGCAAAATCTTTATGTTCTGTATTTCTTTGATGTGTTTTCAGCATCATCGAAAAACGAATCGGACATTTTTCTAAAATTAATTATGTTTCTAAATTAATTATGCTCAAATTTATAATATTTTAATGTTATGCACAAAACAGTGTTTTATACTTGTCATTGTTATTAAAGAATCCACATATTTACTTCCTTCATATTATGGAGTTATTAACAGACTTAAAAAGACTTTAAAGTTTAAAATTGAAAAAAATTATGCGATATTTAACAAATACATTCAAAATAGTTTTGACTGAAATTTTTGGCAGTTTTAGTTTTGCCTTGTATCAGTAAAATGTTCAGATATTAACTAAAAAAAAACAGTTTGTTAAATATTTTCATCTTAATTATCTTAATTAATTTAAAGACACAAAGATAGATTTAATACAATAAAAAGAAGTAAGAGTTGAAAGTTGATCTATGCGGACTCACAAATGTGCCCTATACTAATAGGTCTGGAAAATTGAAAAGGATTGTAAAAAATAAAATGCACCTTTATATTAAAAAATTTAAATTAAAAAGAAAAGTACAAAATAAACCATTTACCTGGTTAAACTTAATATTGTTTGTAATTATCTGGATCAGGTTAGTATTTAAAATGGGATAAATCGGGAGTCATTCTGCCAATTTATGACCTAAAATATGTAGACACCTCTATAAAATGCTGAAAATTCAGAGCATTTGTTGTAATAATTCAGTAATAGGTTTATCAAAGTGTTTACATATTCAATAGTGCAAGAAGTCCAGATATTAATGTAAACGTAAAACCCAGGTGGAGGGTATCAAAGATTCGGCATAGCCGAATTTAACACTCTTACTTACGATTTTTTTATGGCGCTTTTTTTAAATCAGACAGAAAGCGTCATCTATGTATCACTTATAGAACACAATGAATATTACTTATTATTTCAACCGGTTAATTTTTAATTTTTCGTTGTTTTTCTCATTTATCATTTTTAATTTTTCGTTTTTCATTTTTCATTTTTCATTTTTATTTTTAATGTTTCAATTTTTATTTCTAATTTTTTCATTTTAATATTTATATTTTTAATTTTTTTATTTTTTATTTTTCGTTTTTCGCTTATCGTTTTTCATTTTTCATTTTTAATTTTTTATTTCTCTTTGTTTCATTTTGTATATTTTATTATTTATTTTTCATATTTTATTTTTAATTTTTTTATCTTTATTTTTCATTTTTATTTTTAATTTTACATTTTTTATTTTAAATTTTAATTTTTCATTTGTTATATTTAATTTTTAATTTTTCATTTTTTATTTTTAAATTTCCATTTTCCATTTGTTATTTATTATTTGTAATTTTTTATTTTTCGTTTTTTATTTCTCATTTTTCATTTTACATTTTTTATTTTTCTTTTCTCATTTTTTATTTTTCATTTTTAATTTTTTATTTTTCATTTTTTATTTTTCATTTTTATTTTTCATTTTTAATATTTTCTTTTTCATTTTTCTTTTTTCATTTTTCTTTGTTCATTTTTTATTTTTCCTTTTTCCTTTCTTTATTTTTTATTTTTATTTTTTTTTTTTCATTTTTCATTTTTAATTTTTTATTTTTCACTTTATATTTTTAATTTTTTCTTTTTCATTTTTCTTTTTTCTTTTTTCATTTTTTATTTTTCCTTTTTAATTTTTTATTTTTAATTTTTAGTTTTTTATTTTTTATTTTTATTTTTCATTGTTTATTTTTAATTTTTTGATTTTTCATTGTTTATTTTTCTTGTTTAATTTTTAAATTTTTCATTGTTTATTTTTCATTTTTAATTTTCTATTTTTAATTTTTAATTTTTCATTTTTCATTTTCAAACAGGTTATTACATATCCTAATTTTTTCACCAATACAATCATAAGTCACACCGACTATGTCTTACGTCTTACATGTTACGCTGTTTTTGTGATTGTATTGTGAAATAGGAATTTACCACCCTGCGCGTATAGATGTTTACACATCAAAAATTTATTATTTTTATATTTTTAGTAAAGGCGGTACCTTTTTTTTTTGCAATTTTTATTTTCTAATTTCCGGTTAACCAAACATAAGTGTTGGTTTAACCAGACGTGCAAAAATGCAGTCAGATCCAGAGAGGAAGCGTTCAGTAATTGGCGTATGAATAAAAATACAAATACGCAAACAAGCAAGAGCCGAATGTGCCAAAGTACTTATAGCATGTTCAGACGGCAAAATGAACAACTTGATTCGCTCTCTGAATCATGATTGTGAACCTTGCTGTTCAGACGAGTGTTCTTGTTTCATTTTGACGTTTATATTTTTTGTGCAAATATTTGATGACATCCTTGTACACTTAACGTTTCACTATTTAATTTTTTCCATTTTTATTTATGTAAATATATACTTTTTATTTGTTAAATGTTTCTATTTATTTTATTGCACAAATTAATTTTTTGTTTTTTCTTTGTTTATATATTTTTGACAGCTAGTTCAGATAAACTAGCGATAATTTCTTATCAAACTTGGAGACGACACTCAATGTTTCCAGGTTCACAACTAGGTTCATTTTGAACCAAGTAGATTCGCTCTCAAAATTTGGTATGGCGAATCATGTAGATTCAATCATGATTCGGGCGCTAACCGTGAATGAGAGAGCGAACCACGAATCCTGCTGTTCGTGTGAACATAGCATTAGACGCGAAATGCTTCCCTACGAACAGCGTCGTAGAACTAAGGTTCCATTTGATCCCCGGGAGAGTGAGACCTTCTGGATATTCCAACTCTTATAAAGGATAACATAATATTCACTGATCCGGTTGACAAAGCTAATCTTTTGATTGAGCAATTCGCAAGTAACGCTTTGGCATATCAGCACTGGTAGTGAAAAAGTGTTCCTCGACGCTATCCATTCGCAAACCTTTTTAATGCTTCGTACCGTATGGGTACATTTTCCTCGTGTTGGAAGATTGCCAATGTTCAACCAGTCCCTGAAAATTACCGCCCAATTGCAATTTGCTTTGCGCTTCTATGTAATGGAGAACGTAGTGAATTAGCATCTTGTTAACACCTAGAGAACAACTTATTGCTTAACGACAAACAGTATGGCTTTCGTAAGAGTCGTTCCACGGTTGGTCTGATGGCGCTTCCTTAGGAACGTTGGAGTTAATCCATTCACCGATTCGGTGAAAGTAAGGTTGTTGCTCTAGATTCCCCCAGGGCATCCGATCGGGTGTGGCACAGTGAACTGTTATCATAGGTCACTGCTTTTGATGGGGTCTCATCCAAAGAGTTTCAGCTAAACGCCGCAAGGCTCTATTCTTTCTCCTTCACTTTTTATTATTTTCTCTTAATGACCTTCTATGTCAAACTTCCAACCCTATCTACTCTTTCGCAGATGACAGCAATATTTGTCATGCATTCGATCACAAGCCAAGCTTTAGGGACATTGGGGCATGAGGCACAGCCTCTGAGTTAGGTCGAGTGAATAGGGTCGATTTTAATGCTCGTAAGACACAATGTTGTTCATTGACCCATAGACGGCCCATGAAGTCATCAATGTCGTCTTTATTTATGGATGGTATAGATATTGAAGAATCAGGCGCACTTGATATTCTGGGCATATCGATACAAAAAAGCAAAAAACAAAACAGAAACCACTGGCAAACAAAAATATTTATGTATGCATCGCTGATACATATCTATGTAAATGCACATGTTCTGTTACGTATCAACATTTTTCACTATTTGTAATTTTTTATATGAAATTTTATAGCATTTTTTAGAGGTCTACACACTTTAGGCCATATCTTGGCATAATGATGACCGATTTACCCCATTTCCAATAACAACCTGCTCGAAATAATGGCAAACAATACTATATTAACTTTACCCAATTAAATGGTTTATTTTGTGAATAAGAATGTATTCTACGGACAGACTGACAGACGGACATTACTGTATCGACTCCAGTTACTAAAGGGTCCGCCATCTAACTTTTTTTTTTCAACTAGTGCTTATTTCGTGAATGGTAACACTTTGCTCATGTCTGATTTGATAGATAATTAGTTTTATCCTTCCGCTGAACGAATATGGTTGTGTATACGCTTGAACCACGCTGGGAAATATTGCGACATTACTTTGAAAATCATGGTAATGTTGCAGAATGTGTGCGAAAATTGCGTACGGATTTTGGAAGAAGAGAAGCACCGTCAGCTCCGTATGTTCGTTATCTTGTGAAAAAAGTGAAAGAAACTGGCATCCTCATCGATAAACCAAAGGGTGAAAAGCCAAAAACAGTGCGTACACCCGAGAATATTGCTGCTGTGGCAGAAAGTGTGCGTGAAGCGCCATCAACATCAATTCACCGTCGTTCTCAAGAATTGAACATTTCGGAGGCATCATTGAGACGAATTTTGCAGAAAGACCTTGGTATGATGCCATACAAAATCCAATTGGTTCAGGAGTTGAAGCCAACTGACCATCCAATGCGTTTTCGCTTCGCTAAGTGGGCCTGCGATCGACTTACAGAAGATGCCGATTTTGCCAAAAAAAATCATCTTTTCAGATGAAGCTCATTTTGATCTTGGCGGGTATGTAAACAAGCAAAATTGTCGCATTTGGGGCACAGAAAACCCGCACGCATACATTGAAAAGCCGATACACCCAAAACGAGTCACTGTTTGGTGCTGATTATGGTCCATAGGCATAATTGGGCCATTTTTCTTCGAAAATGAGCAAGGAGTGGCAGTTACAGTCAATGGCGATCGTTATCGGGCCATGCTGAATGAATTCTTGTTTACAAAAATTGAAGAGGAGGATATTGGCAACATTTGGTTTCAACAGGACGGCGCTACGTGCCACACAGCCGAAGCTACTCTCGATGTTTTGCGCCCTGTTTTTGAAGATCGCATTATCAGCCGCAGAGCTGATGTCGTTTAGCCACTTCGGAGCTGCGATTTGACACCGTTGGACTATTATTTGTGGGGTGCCCTCAAAAATAAGTGTTACGCCAACAAGCCAGAGACAATTGACGTTTTAAAGGACAATATTCGTGAAGCCATTGGTGAAATACAGCTGCACACAATCGATAATGTGCTTAAAAATTGGACCGATCGTGTAGGCTACTACATGGCCAGCCGAGGCAGCCATTTGAATGAAATTATTTTCCATTATTAACCGGAAGGATTGTGCTTTCAAATAAAAAAAGAAATTTGAGATAATATTCAGTAGTTTTTTTTATAGCATTTTCACAAAAAAAAAGTTATTTGGCGGATCCTTTATAAAGATTGAGAATATATATGTATATACTTTCTGGGTTCGCAAATAAATTTATGCGTTACAACCGGAATGACAAACTGATATACACATACCCTCCGTACAGTGGTGTGGAGTGCATAAAAATATTTGAATATCGAAAATAAGATTTTTTATTTTTATAAAAAAAATAATAAAATTAAATATTTTAATATATTAAGTTTTCAAACATATCGCACCTTAAATACAAAAGAGTCACAACTCAAAATTTTCCAGAATTGACTTTTTCCATAAATTAATTCACAGTACACATTTCTATCTACTGCAAAAATTTATTTATCATAACTATCTTCTTTAACAGGAAAAGTGCTGTTATATCTGGGGCACAACTTGAGATAATATCACTAGTCAAATGAAAAAATTTCAGTCAGAGAGTCATAACTCAAAATTATACATATTTTATTTCCACAAATACAATATAAATTTAAAAAAAAGTATAGCAAATCTTTCCTCAAAGTGGACATTTTTCATAATGAAACTACATTTTTTTAAATAATACAATCATTTTTACTGAAAATTTGAAAATTTTGAGTTGTGACTGTTTTGTATTTAAGGTGCGATATATGTAGTAAAATATTTTATTATAAATAATAAGTTTATTCAAAGGTATTGGAATTATGTATTTTTTTTAATGGAGTAAATGATACATATTAAAACTTAATACGAAAAATTTTTGAAAATCGTTCATATTCAAAAAATATATGAAAAATTTGTATAATGTAATTGAAATTGGGTACATCAATATTAAAGCCTGAAATGTGATTTTTAAAATAATATACTAACACTGAAAATTGGAATGATCACGAAACATTTTATTTAATGTTTCTTAACAAAATATATTGAAAACACTTTCGTGCGAATTCTGCATTTCTTTGGGATGGTTGCTCTATAGCGTTGTATATCGTTGAAAAGTGCTTAAAATATTCCTTTATATGAGGTAAAAAATTATATTGGTTTTGTTAAAAAATATTTTTTTTGACTTATTAGTAAACTTTATTTTTCAAATATTTTTGTATGAGAGTATATTTAAAATTTTCGAAATTCAATTGTTTTTTGAACATAAGAGGTCTCTTTGAAATAAAGCTGCTCAAAGAAGAACTGTCCACTAGATTAAAAAATCTGAGATAAATCAGAATCAGAATTGCGAGTAATATATGTGAGATTTGATTTAAAATTCATATGTTCCACCATACAAAACCCCCTAAAATGTTAGGATGTTATTTATTAATTACGAGGATTGGTGCATGATCGTGCATATCTTATATGCTATTGTATATTTCTTGCAAATACTTTTCATATGATGTCCAATTAGTTTAAAGTTTGTGTGGATCAAAAAAGAAAAATCTGCAAAAAATTAAAAAACGGCCGTTTTTTGGTACCTTTTTTTATCCCGTTAAATATGAGATTGGCCAGCTAAAACCAAATAAGGGTCTCTTATTTTTTCGTGTTCTATAATATATAAAATTTTCATTGCGATGTGTTTGTTCCCCATGAGACGTTCCTTGTCAGTTCTAGGATTTGTCCGGTCTGGGAAACCTCAAAAGATCTTTGTTAATGTTTTCCCATAAAGTGTTAACAGTGTAACTTTTTACTGCTGTATTGCAGTGAAAAAATAATTCGTTTTAGGCCTTTATTTTTATTCTTACATTTTTTACACAAAGTTTGTTTAGTCTGTAGTTGTCTGTCTGTCCATCCGTTTATTTTGTCTGTCTGCTGGAGTTTATTCAACCATTTCCATACATTTCTTTTATCTGTATGAGTTAAAAATTTTATTATTACAGAGCATGGAGTTTTTGTGTTTGCTTTTGCCATCACATAAGTATAGAATTCATATGAACGATGGTGTTTCAGCAATATTACATCTAGCTACCCCCATATATATGATGCAACACGTTAGTTGGTTCAGTTCAGTTGATGTTTCAGTCTATTGCAAATACAACTGCATTAATATTTAATGAAAATGTACGGTAAACGTAGGTGAAAATTGTACAAATACAGTTCGTGTGCTGAGAGTTTTATAAAGTGTTGAATTAGGTTTCTTTTGATTGAGGATTTCATTCGTGTTGCAAAAGGGATTTAGAAATCTATAATATAGAAGGTTTTACGTTACAGGAATTTAGATAACACGAAATAAATAGATTAATTTATAAGTTTTCGTGTGGGAGCAATGAAGATAACAAAAAGGTGGGGAAATTGGTTAATGTTGCTTTAACTGCTTTCCTTTTTGAAGAGGAAGAATTGTGGGCTCATAACTTCTTTGTTTCTTTAGGGGCAGCGTTATCTCCAGAAAAAGCATTACGGATTCGGTTTTAGTTACTACTACTTTCCGTTTTTATAATTAAAGACTGAAGTACTATGAGGACTGATGCTTATGCTCATTATAAATACTTATAAATCTTTATGCGGTATCCTGACTCTCAGAGATGCTTGTTTTCATCAGATATTCCTGCTTTAAAGTTTTGACGTGAACTTTAAGGCGCTTAGCCGCTCGACTCGAAGAAAGAGGAACACAACTGACAGAAGAGGTATTGGAATACTAACGCTCTTTCCGATGAGAATATTGCCGCTGAATGTCGCGGATGAGCCGTCAAAGTCGGCAAGATGACGTGCCAAGAAAGTGGCCAAGTCCGTTGGTCTCTGCATCACATTTTGGTCAATGACTTAACGATGTTCACTTAGAAAGAGCAGAGCAGTACAATGACGTAGTGGACGATTTTCAGTCGAAATTTATCATGAGGAACGGGGCTCATTTTCATATGAATCCATACGTAGACAAACAAAATTTGTGCTTCGGAGAATCCGCGAATCATTCACGAAGAGCCATTACGTGCACTCAATGTAACTGCACCGTGAGCTTTTTACAGCGGAGGTTTGTTCGAGCCTTATTTATCAAGAACGCCATGGTTAACAGGGTTATTGATCGATACGGAGCCATGATCAACGAGTTTTTATTGTCTTAAATGGATGAATTGGGATTGGTGCACACACAGCATATGCAATAATGAACTATTTGAAGGATGCAGTTCCGGGTCACCTAATGTCTCGTTCTGGCGATATCCTAGGAGTTTTTTGAATTCGCAAACAAACTGCAGACTCTAGAAGAGAATATCCGTTAATAGTGACAGAACTTATCACCCGTCAACAATGACGACGCCCATTTGACGTATATAATCTTAAAAAAAAAAGTTCAACATTTTAAAAAATTTGGGCTATCATGTGTAAACTTTTTACACTTTTAGGTAAGGATTGGGGATTGCACTCAACAATAACTTACGACAACAGTGCAAAACTGATAAATACGATCATGTAAATACTAATATCAAACCTGACTTACAACTCTGAACAAGAAAAGGTCAGGTTTAATCGGTGGCCTCATTCCTCACCTTACCAAGTTTGGGGAAAGGGATTTTATCTTATCAATTAACCAAAGTTTGGGAAAAGGGAAATGGATTTTTTCTTATCACTTTAGTAAGTTTTGGGGAAAGATTTTTCTCTCATCAATTAAATGAACTGAGGGAGGGGATTGAAAATAATTTTATGTCATCTTTTAACAAAAGCTGAGAAAGAGCAATTGAAAGGGATTTTATATCATCAATTAAAGAAGTTTAGGGAAAGTACCTGACACAGATTTTATTTCATCAATTAACCAGGTTGAGCTAAGGATCATGAAAAGGGATATTATCTAATCAATTGACCAAATTTAAGGAAGAGAGAAATTGATTATATTGAGGAAGTGTAATTGAAGTGGATTTGATTCTATCATGTGTGGTTCACAGAAGGCTCAAAACAAACAAATGGGGACACGGGCGCGGGCATATTTGGTCCCAATTTTCAACGTGCCTTACCCATAGGTAAATACCCATCCATTTTCCAAGCGGAGGTCTTCGCTATTTTTATATGCGTGACTGAATGTCTCAGAAGAAAGACAAAAAGGGCACAAATTTATATACTATCCGACAGTCAGGCTGCACTAAAGGCAATAATGGCCTACAAAGTGACGTCCAAACTGGTGTGGGAGTGCATCGAAGGGCTAAACCAATTAGGTAGATGCAACAAACTCACTCTATGCTGGATTCCGGGACATGAAGGACATGTAGAAAATGAAAGGACCGATTGCTTAGCCAATCGAGGGCCCCGTCGTCCTTTCATCGGTCCGGAACCTTTCTGTGGTATTCCAGTGGGACACATAAAAGAAAAAATAAGGGAGTGGAGAAAATCACAAATTGCCGAACACTGGGACAAAAGTCCAGGTCAACGGCAGGCCAAGAAATTCATAACTCCATCCAGTGTTCAGTCGGAAAGACTACTTACCCTTAATAAAAAGGACTTAAGGACCTTGACGGGATTCTCTACAGGATACTGCAATCTTAGATAACATCTACGAAAGAAGGGACAATCTGCTATAGACACAAGTAGGTTCTGCGAGCAGGAGGTGGAAACAGCAGAACACATTCTCTGTGAATGTCCAAGACTAAGTGGTAAAAGAATCCTTGCACTCGGAGGATACACTGTATCTCCCCGGGACATATGGAATCTAAAGCCAAATTGTGTAATTGGCTTTATAAGGAGCCTTAATCTTTAGGACAACCATGGGCTGCACAAAAGATCAAACTGGTCGCAGTGCGTAGAGCCTTTTCTATCTAATCTAATCTAATCACGTGAAGGGAAGGCCTTATTTTATTAAAAGGTTTGGGAAAAGGTCATTGAAAGCAATTTTATTTCAACAATTAACCAAAGTTAAGGAAGATTAATAGAAAGGGATTTCCTTTCTATTAAAGGAATTGTGGAAGGGTGATTGAAAAGGATTCTATGCAATCTTTCAACCAAGGCTGAAGAAGAGTAATTGAAAGGGATTTTATATCATCAATTAAATAAATTAACATGGATTTTATCTAATCAATTAACCAAGGCTGAGAAAGCGTAGTTAAAAAGTATTTGATCCTAGCAATTGAACTAGGGATGGCCTCATTTTATCTCATCACTTCACCAATATCAGGGAATTTAAAGGGAATTTATATAGTCAATTAAATGAACTGAGCGAAGTATTTTATCCCATAAATTAACCAAGCTCTTGGAAGAATAACTGAAAGTAATTTTGTCTCGTTATTGAAGGGAATTGAAGGAAGTTAATTGAAATGGATTTTATCTCATCAACGAATTTTATTAACTATGATCGAAAGTGTGGCCTAGAGTATTGTGTGTTGTCTATAGATATTTCTTAGAATAAAATATATTAAGGTATGTCCTACCTTTCAATCGCACAAAAATAACGTTTCTTAAAAGTGCTGTAGCTCAGTCGTTTTTCAGTTCATCAACTTTGGGTTTTTTACGTAACAGTAGATGTAAGTTTCGAACTTTTTCCGTACTTGTTTATGTTTATGTTTTTTATCCTCCACTCCCAGAGCGATGAAAAGGGGTACGTAAAAATGAGAAGGGTGTCGTTTTTCGAAATTCGGCGAATGGCATTTTGTCGGCAGGTCCTGAACTAGGATATTTCCAAAATATCAAAAATTGACAAAATGGCGCGATTTAAAAAAAAATCAAAAATTATCTGTTTTTTGGGAGGTTTTTGCCCCACCCCTCCCCCGGTAGTAAAGTAAGCCCAACTATCCTAGTTCAGGAACTGTCTGACGTGAGTACCTACAAATCGCCGCCCGCCGTATCTTGATCCGACTTCTGGTTCTCGAGAAAAATGACACCCCAATTTGAAAAAAGTGTTTTCGAGAAAAACGCATTTAAAGTTTTATTATAAGAATTTTCTATACTGTCGTACAAATATATCTGTCGTCACAAGCGATAACCGCCTAAGTCGACTTAGGAATGATATTAGTTATGTATGCTATCATATTCTACTAACAACGCTTTATATTTACGTGAAATCCCCATTTCTCTATCACTGTTTATTAAAAAGTTATTAATGAAAACATGCTGACCTAAGTCGTAATGAAGTCTCATTACATTTATATAAAATCTATTTTTCTCGAAAGCATGATTTTCGACTTAGGCGGTTAATGCTTGTGACCACAGATATATATATATATATATATATATATATATATAGCTCTGTAACTCCAAAAGTAATTAGAATTTCAAAAAATCCTTTTAGGCCATTATTTCTGAAGGATTTATTTATGAAAAAAAAAATCGAAAAAATTTTTTTTTGAAGAGAAGGTCATACCTTAAACTTCATTTTTAAGGCTCTTAAGCATCTTCTTTTAAATATTTCATTGGTGCTAGATTTTTAAAACTTGAAACAAACTCCTAAGCGTTTAACTAAAGCGATGAAATGCTGTTTGAGAATAAAACACTTTCACCTATTTTGATGAATGATTTTAACTTATTTCTTTCCCATAAAAATAACTTCAGTAGCGACTTGTCAACAAATAAATCTGGTTTTTTCAATTGGTTTGAAATTCTTTGAAATATCTTTGAAAATAAACCATATCATTGATTAAACAAAACAAATATGTGTACAACAATAAAAAATACACTCTTCTCGGCAGCCATAAACACATGACAAATCTAAAACAAATCAAACCACATTAACTTTATAAACCTGAAATAAACACAATAAATAAATAAATAAACAAACCTGACCTTCAGACATATTTTTTCCTTTCATTTTAAGATTCTCGATTTGAAGAAATCTAAACAAAAAAATCAAATAAAATTACCAAGAATAAAAACCAGAAACCAATAGCACTAATAAAATAAAAACAAGTAAGAAAGTTATAGTCGGTCTAGACCGACTATATGATACCCTATACCATGGTTTAGAGACCCTATCTTTCGGTCCAACTACTTCGATATAGAAAATAAGCATAAACCAAATTTGAGTGCGATTTTTATTAATTTTTTTGGCTGCAGATATGAAAAAGTTCATATCGGATGCTATATCTATAAAGGGACTAGGTCCAAAAATGGACCGATCCTGATCATGTTTGGTAAAGTCTCTTGTATTTTGCAAAAATATGTACAAACAAAATTTGAGAAGAATCAGTGCAATATTTTTGTTTTTTAATAGATTTAACTGAAGATCGGGAAGCAGCTCTATATGGGGTCAAAGGGATCATTTTTGGACTACTCATTAGTGGATGTAAAGAACGCATACAAACCCAATTTGAGTAAGATCTATATGACAATTTGGATCTTATGGCAATTTATGTCGATTTCATATGGGTAATTTGTATGGGGGCTAGGTCTGAACATGGAGCGATTCTCACCAATTTCAATAGCGTTCATCCCATGGCCGATAAAAGCTTATATACCAAATTTCATCAAAATATATTCATATTTGCGACCTGCAGTTTGATTACAAGCTTTACATGGACACACAGACGGACGGACGGACGGACGGACGGACATTGTTAAATCAACTCAGAAAGTGATTCTGATTCGATCGGTATAATTAAAGATGGGTCTAGGTCAAATATTTTTGGTTGTTACAAACAGCAGCACAAAGTCATTATACCCAAACCACATAGTGGTATAGGGTATAAAAATACTAACAAGCTCAATTTTAAAACTTTAATGTAGAAAAATATGAAAATTGAAAATGATTAGTGGTTAGTTATACAATTACCGTCCAATATAAAAATGTTCCATGACTGCAACTTTATTAATAAATGGACTTATTTTTAAAGAGTTTCCCATTATGTTTTACCATGAGGCTCTTTAACGGTGTCATACTTATTTTCTGAGCAATCATTTGACGTGAATTATTTCATTGTTTGCAAGCTCAAATCTCCTATTAAATTCTATCCCTCTTAAAAAATCTCGCTTTATTTCTCCACATCCCATCATTAATTTGTATTCGTTTTTTTTAAAGAAAAATCCAGCTCAGTATTTTATTACCCTATGGTCAGGGTATAATGACTTTGTGCTGATGTTAGTAATTACCAAAAAATATATGACTTAGACCAATCTTTTACTATACCGATCGACTCTGAATCACTTTCTGAGTCGATTTGGCGATGTCCGTCTGCGTGTCAATGTAAACCTTGTAATCAAACTACAGGTCGAAAGTATGAATATATATATCGATGTAATTTGGTATATAAGTTTCTATCGGCCATAAGATGAACGTTGTTGAAATTGGTTAAAATCGGTTTATGTTCAGACCTAGTCCATATACAAATGACCCCTATGAGATCGTCTAAAATTGCCATAATATCCAAATTATCATATAGATCTCGGTCAAATTGGTTTTGGGTATGTTTATTACATCCTCTTACCATTAGTCCAAAAATAAGGTTTGTCGGACAATTCTTAGTTATAGCCCCGATATGAAGCTGATTCCCGATCTTCACTTAAGTTTATCAAAAAACAAAAATATTGCACAGATTTTTCTCAAATTTGGTTTGTTTATGTTTTTCCAAAAAATATGTGACCTTACCAAATATAGTCAGGATCGGTCAATTTTTCCACCTAGTCCCCATATAAATATAGCATCCGATATGAAATTTTTCATATCCGAAGGCAAAAAAATTAATGACAATGCCTCTCAAATTTGGTTTATGCTAATTTTATTTATCTAATTAGTTGGACCTAAGAGATACGGTCACTAAACGAATGGTAGAGGGTATCGTATAGTCGGTCTATATCGACTATAATATTCTCACTTGTTTTATATTTTACCGATGTTTATCCATTTGTGGCCAAAATTTGAGAATTCAGTAATAATTCCCACTAATTTTAATATTCCCATTAATCATAATATTATCCAACTAAAGGGTGTTTTTTAGAGGTTCACATCTTTATGTTGGTAACACTGCTTTATTTGACAACCGATTTAACAGCTGATAATTATGTTTTTGTTTAGTTTGGTTTGTCATTTTATCATACTGTAGCCGCTGTACAGCAAAGCGTTAAAGAAGACCCACATCAATCAATTTGCGCCGTTCTCAGAAAATGCAATGTGTCTATCCACGTTATAAAGGACCTTACGAAATGATCTTGGTTTACGAGCTTTTGAGATTCAACTTATGAGAGAATTAAAACCAAACGACCATTTTATGTGCCGCTATTTCGGCCAATGGGCTGAAGCACAAATTGGTATTGATTTTAATTTTCCGTACAAAATTTTGCTTAGCGATTAAGCTAATTTTTTTTTTTTATTTTGAATGGGTAAGTAAAAATGCAAAGTCTCACATTTGGAGTGAAGATAATCCACAAGCTTTTGTCCAAACACCATTACATCCACAGAAAATTACTGTTTGATGCATTTTACGGGCCGGCAGAGTCATTGGTCCGGCAGAGTCATTGGTCAAAAACGATGATGATCAGAATGTTACTGTCAACGATGAACGGTATAGAGAAACGATTACAAGTTTTTTCGTACCTCATTTAGCTAGCATTAATCTTCCTGACATGTGGTTCCAACAGGATGGAGCCACATGCCACACAGCCCACGATACAACTAGTTTACTCAGAGAAACTTTTGACGAACGAATAATTTCACGTGATGGTCCTGTTAATTGGCCACCACTATCATGTTATTTAACTCCATTATTTTTTTGGGTTTATGTACAGTCAATCGTCTGCGCTGATAAAACACAGACAATTGTACACATAGAAATCAACATTCGACGACTTATTAATAAAATACGACCCGAAATGCTGCGAATAGTGTGTGAAAATTTGAGTTCCAGATTGCACCACATGCGAGCCAGTCATGGCAGCCACATGGCCCAGAACATAAATACAGCCGGTTTATTGATATTAAAAATATTTTTCTTTGCTTTATTTAAATTTAAACTTCTCTAACACCCGTTACTTGTATGAAAACCTTACTACGGATAACCCGAGAATTAGAAATTGTCATCATAACAGAAATGGAAGAATCTGTTTATTTTCATATCCTACACTCTAGTATGCAGAGGGTATTCCGTTTACAAAATTAGAAGAAAAAATTGGACCTTATAAAATATATATATTCTTGATCCTAACAAGCGAAGTTAATAAAGCGATGTCCGTCTGCAGAATTCAGAATTACATCCTCAGTGGGTCAACTGATTGCTCATTTGTAGTGCAAATAATTCATTGATATCCTGAAGAAGTTGCTATTTAATATCAGCAAAATCGGTTCTATATGCCCAACGATTTAAATGAAAATGTAAAAACTCTTAAAAAATATGATTTTTCTATGTTGTTCTGGTTATTGATATTATTCAAACTTTTTCTAATTTGTGTGTGTTAGCTGTAATTGTTGTTGCTGTTGTGGTCGGTGAGTTGTAGCATTTGCGTAATGAGTGCATATCTACCATTATACTCCCCGACTAGGCTGGTATTGTTAGTAAAATCCGTCTTCAGATGTAACCGAGAAAATCAAAGCTGTCCAATAAAGAGCAGAAAAAAACTAATTTATGCTATTCAGTGTCGTAGTCAAGTGTGCGAAGTTAGCCCCCCATTTTTGGAAATAAAGTTTTTTGAAGATTGTTCTGAATTGTTCTAGGATTGTTCTACAATGTTTCAAAACGACTTGTACCGGTAAATCGAAAAACCAATATTAAACTTTGCCCCCACTTTTGGAAAAAAGAAATTTGGCGGTTGTTCTAGGTTGTTCCAGTTGTTCTAAAAATTTTCCAAAATAGATTTGTCACAAACCGTAACGTACGCAAATGAGAACGAAATTGCGAGAACTTTTGACTCGAAGTGTAGATACCTGAAAAGTTCTCCGGGAACTTCGGACTGATATATTTAAAATCTAAGTAGTTTAAAATTCGTTTTTTTCAATTTACCGGTACAAATTACATTTTAAAAACTCATCGTTATGGAACATTGTAGAACAATCCTAGAACAATTCAGAACAGTCTTCAAAAAATTTTATTTCCAAAAATGGGGGGCTAACTTCGCAATCGCGGAAAAATGTTTTTCGTTCTCATTTGCGAACATTACGGTTTGCGACATATCTATTTTGGAACAATGTTTAGAACAACTAGAACAACCTAAGACAACCAACACATTTTTTTTTTCCAAAAGTTTAAAATTCGTCTTTTTTTTTTAACCGGTAAAAATTATATTTTAGAAATTCATCGTTTTGGAACATTGTAGAACAATCCTAGAACAATTCAGAACAATCTTCAAAAAATTTCATTTCCAAACATGGGGGGCTAACTTCGCTCACTTGTCGTAGTCATGTCAAATTTCACAAGGCTGCCTATTGGCATTTCAAATATTTTACCTGTAATAGTTGAACGAAACAACCAGAACAAATTTTAATGATATGTGTATATATATATTTTTTTTTGGACCAAATTATCTAACGGAAAAAATATAATCCACAACAACAATTAAGGCATTAGAGGGTTAAAGAAAAATCTTAGTTAAAACCTAATAAAAACAATTTGAATGATACACAAATCCACATAGCAAAATTGTGAATTAATTCAATTGAATTCGTAGATAATCTATGAAAAAGAAAATTGGCACAAAAGTTCATTGCACTGCAAGTCAATCAACAAACGAAAATACAACAACAAGAAACCTACAGCAACAAGCAACAAAAACATCAACAGTCATTTGTAAATTAGAGGGGTGTTTACTTTAGTGCCTTTTTACAACTGCTTGTTGTAGCAGAAATTTTAGTTACCATACTGAAAGCAAATTCATTTCAATGAAGAGACTTAAAAGTTACCATGTAATTCTTCTTCTTTATATGTTATATGAGAAGGAGAGAGAGAAAGAGAGAGCGAGTTAATATAAAAAAGAGAGACATTACAAAAATGTACACATATGTATACACTAAACAAGAGTTTGTCATGTTAAAATTATAACAGCTGTTATGTTAGTTTCGATTTAAAAAGAGAGTTTGAAAACTGTTTTCTAAGATTTTTTTTTTCGATTTAGTTTGTTTACATTTGCAAATTTCAGTTATGAATTCTTTGTAAAACAAAAGTGGAAGTAATACGAGATTCACAATAAGTTTTTTCTAATAATAAATATCAACTCAATTTTCTTTGCATTGGAATCGAATATGTTATAATCCGATTTATTTTATTTTCAAGAATTAACCTGGAGAAATTTAAAAAAGCCTTGATAATAAGAGCCGCCAATTTACCTATATACAGTGACGGATAATTCAATATAATCACTAGAAAATCTTTACTTATGCCGTTTTCTTTTCTGACAAAAAATGTCGCCCTTTTTTTGCCCTTTTTTTGAAAAGTGTATTTTTTTATATATTCTGAATTAAAAGCAACCTTATCTTATACATCAATCAAAAGGTCTCAAAGTCGAGCCCTCGTAAACCACAAAAACTTCCAACCATTGACTTCTTTCAGGTCATAGTGTGAGAATATTTCCCCATTGTTCCCCTTTTTTGAATATTTTCACCCTATGACTCCCAAGAGGATAATAATCAATATTTTTTTACATTTATGAACAGAGCACTTTGAGATCTTTCGATTGATATATGTATAATATAAGGTTGCTCTTAATCAGAATATATAAAAAAAATACACTTTTCAAAAAAAGGGCAAAAAAGGGCGACATTTTTTGTCAGAAAAGAAAACGGCATTAAATTCAAAATTTTTTACACAATCATTTAAAAAACTAGTTTTTTCAATATATTATTAAGAGTATATGCAAGTCTTAGCTTGAATTACTATTTAATATAATAAGCAAAATCCAACTAGTTAAATAAATATCAAATTTATTTGCAACATTGCAAAATAAATAACGACAATAAATATGTAGAATCACTTAAAAAAATTGCCGAATAATTTTTTAACTTTTCTTTTATAGTGAGTAGGCTTTGCATTTTTACTTTTTTAAAATTCATGAACGGTTATTTTATTATTAAATAATAAAAAAATGAGACGCGAAATTTTCTTTTTTAACTTGCATTGTTTTTATTTGAATAGTAACAAAGTTACTAAAGCACAATTGTTGATGCATTAAAAAAATTTTGACATTTGAAACTTAATAAATATTATCTTTCAATTATAGGTACTAAAAAAAATAAAATAAAAATGAGATCAAGATAAGATTCAGGAATTTTAAACCATCCAAAAATTGTGTTGAATTTATTAATTTTTTGATTCTCTAAAAATTTGTTTAAATTTATTTTACTTTTATTTGACTTTTATAGTATACATAATTTTAAAATAATATTAGTTTTTAAATTGAATAATTTTTAAAGTCATTAATAATTTTGATTTGGTAAATTCTATTACTAATTATTAGTTAAAAAAAAAAAAAAAATAAATTAAATTAAATTACATAAAATTTGGATGGGGTCTATTAGACCCCCAGAATGTGAGATTCGTTTTAAGATTTTCCAATAATGTCAACAAATATTAAGGGGTATGGTTTTAAAGGCGAAAAAAAGGCGTATTTTCATAATTTTTTTGGAAGATAGGAATAATGTTGTATTATTTATTTCATACACTCGTTATAGGATAACTTTTGAAGTATCTTTGAAAAAATGTTCAACTAAAAATGTTGATAAATAACCGTGATAACGAATATCCGGAGGCGCCTCGAAAAAAGTTGTTATGCAGTGAACATCATAACTCGTTACCGGATCATATGAAAAAAAAATCGAAATGTGTTTAAAAGGTGATATGTTTCCCTAGGTAATCAGGAAGAGTCTTTTTTAATTTTTTGCAATATTTTGATTTTTGCTATAAAATTTCGGTAAATTTTTTGTTAAAAAATGAAGAAAGAATGGTAGAAAAACTACCCCTGATTACCTGTTGATTTATGTGTAGAAGTAGTGCATAAACTTTCGAAAGGATCGGTCAAGTAGATCTTGAGTTATGATGTCCACGGACTTCAAAAATGTTGTTTGCGAGAAAATTTATTTGAAGTTTTTATCATATCAAGGGTTTACTAACGCAACTTCGTAACTCGATTTTTACAATTTTGTGTTTTAACCGGAAAAGTAATCAGTAAATAGAGCCGCATAATTCTGCAAAGTTATAAATAACAAGTAAGAGTGTTAAATTCGGCTGTGCCGAATCTTTGATACCCTCCACCACGGTTTGAATATTGATGATTAATGTAAACAAATATTGGAAAAATATGCATGCATTTCCTATATGCATGCGTTTCCGGTTATATGCCATAACTTCTCGTTTAATTTAGTTTTTGCTAATTAAATAGCTCGCCCTAACCTCCATTGCAAAGGTAATGGTTGTGTAGGGTGGCTATATGCATTAAATCGTGCTAATTGGAGATGGCTGAATAGTTTCTTTTAACTGGCCAAATATTTCTTAATTGCGGCCATGTAGGTCGGATGGAGTAACAAAATAATAACCAAAAAAAAAAAAGCTCTCTCAACTTATTTATTAAAATATTGCCATATTTGGAAAACATAGAGAATAAATTTATAATAATAAATATTCAAATTAGGGATGCCAAACGCAAAAAACCAAATGTCCCAAACATTTTAAATAAAATAATTTGTTCTCTTTATTTTCTGAAAAACTTCAAATTTTCATCCAAAAAAAAATTGTAAAAATTTATATATAAAAAATAACATTCTCATCAAATTGTGTTTATTTATGTAACCGTTTTTATGTTCGCAGTTCTTAAATATCATTTGACGTTTTCTAAAATTCATTGAACTTAAATTAATGTTTTCTGTAGTGTGATTCTGTAAATTTCATCGATCCGACAATCGCAAAATATATCGACAGCTATTGTTGTTTGCACTATGGATTAAGTAATTCACTAAGTACATACATCTTAACGACATCGACAAATCTATTTTTCTATTTATTTAAATTGTAAACGAGTGGCATCTCTGTCAAAATAAGAGAAAAACACAAAGAAGAATAGAAAAAACAAAGTACTTCGTGTTTGGCAGGATGATTTTATGTTTATGTTTAGTATCTTTATTTTTTTTTTTACTAACATTTCTGTTTATTTATTTGAAAATGAAATAATGAAATAATTGAATATGCTATTTAATTTTTTTATTTCTATAAAAAAAGTTTTTTAATAGAAGCAAAATATTTTCACTATTTTATGATTTTTATTTATGTATGACGACATTTCAACCTAAAAATTTAAGTTTTTATCGATTGAATAAACAACACAAAAATGGTTGTCGTTTAGATAACAACAACAGCTGACTTTAACAATAGCGAATATCGTTTAAAAATTTTACTGATAATTTTGCTTTTCTTTTTTTTTAACGATTCGACTATCGTTAAAAGAAGTTACTGAAAAGCTATTAATTTCTCCTGAATGCCAATATTTTTTTAATGTAAACATTTTTTAAATGTAAACATATTTGGTGTTTTTTTTTTGGAATTTGATGCAATTGATGTCTTCTAAATATAAAATTATTATTTCCGACGTTTTGATATGATTTTCTGAAATTCAATTAATTGTAATTTATAATTGGAAATTTTAATTCCAGTTTTTAGAATTGATATTTTCTAAAATTTGAATGGAAAATTTAAAAAGTGCAATTTTGTATTTATGTGAATAATACTGCTTTAGTAATCATAAACAATTTTTAAAAATTAGATGTAATCGCAATCAGATATTTTGTAGGTAAAGCAGAATAATAGTTCTATATAACTATGTAGAACTGTTTTGAAAACAAAAAACTCATTGATGAACTCGGTAACTCTATTTTATAAAGACAACAAAAAGTTAGTATGCCAAACTTATGTTCATATTTGTAAAATAATAATGATTAGAACATATAAGAACAAAAATTGTGGCGCCATCTACTGTGGCATACTCACGCTGAGCAAAATGAAGTGACACTCTGTTAATGCAAAAGAAATTTATTTTCCCCACAACAAAATATTGCAGAATTTTATGTAAATAAAATAATATACCGATTTATTTCTAACATGCAGTTATTATAGATATACATATACAGAATATATGTATATTATTTGTATTATCTAATATGTGTATGTAAATATTACACACAAAAAATACAACATCAAACGTTATTTTTGTGTTTTTCTCTTTAAATAAATTAATATATAAAATTTTTTTTTGCTAAATTTACATTGTTTTTTTTTACATTGTTTTTTTTTTATTAACTAGGTACATATTTTAGCATTATTTGCTTTAGATGCTGGTTAATTTTTACTCCCTTTATATTAACTCGTAGTGTCTGCTTGTCGAAAAAATTTTGGGTCGATTTTAACCCCTTTCCCGTGACCCAATCGATCTGAAACTTTGCAGGCAGGTTCGCGGCAATGACAATGCCCGATTGATGCCGTCATCGTGATTTCCACAGACGGACAGACGGACATCGCTATATCAACTGCGGTTGTTATAAGGATCACAAATATATGTATTTTATGGGGTCCAAATTTTTTTTTCTAATTATTACAAACGGAATGACAAACTTATATATACCCTCTGCACACTGGAGTGGAGGGTATAAAAATATTTATTAGTTTTGATTTCATTTAACAAAATGTAAACCAGTAAGAACTGTAATAATTTGAATGATAGTAAAAGTAAGAAAGAAGTTATGATTCTTAATGAAATTTCTGGTAGTTTTATTTCTGCTCAATGTACTCCAGTCATTGATGCAGAAGAAAATTTTGATTGTAATTTGATTGTAAAAATACAGTTAGATGAAAATACGGGACTATTCATTAACGAGTTGTATAAATCAACTCCATCTCTTGCTTCTTCAGGTTCTTTAGTAATGAACCAAAGTGAAAAAAATGAACTAAACGATTTAAATCCATCTCGTCCATTAAAAATTAATTTAAGTGAACATTCAGGAATTGTTAAAAAAAGACCGTAAGAATCAAGGTGACAATAACGATTGGGAACGAAATAAAATAAAGAAAGCTCGTGAAAGAGGCAAGCCTTATTTTTAGCTTAAAACGGAAAATGAATATAACCGTTCACTTTTTCTGAGAAATGAACGGAAAATAAAACCGATATGCACGTCAGCAAAATGTATAGCTAGCCAAGCCAAAAAGTGCAATGAGGTTTCAGAAAAAAGAAGAAAAATGATTTCTAATTCATTCTGGAAACTGAGTTCAGAAACATTCTTACGTTATTGCTATTGTTACCATAGAAATAATTCCTCGAAAGAATAACACCATCTCGTCTGATTGATTTTTTAAAAACTTAAGTTGAGCTTACTACCCTGATTGTATTTTACAGTGATGGTTGTAGTGCCCAGAATCGAAATGTAACCCTAATTAATTTTTTATTTGAATTGGCTTCAAAAAACAATATCGGGATCTGCCAAAAAATTTGGTTAAGGGTCACACCCAAATGGAATGTGATTCTGTTCATTCTGCTACCAAAAGACATAAGAAAGACCGAGAATTGTATGCGCCTTGTGACTTTGTAAAAATCATTAAAGAATCACGACAGAAAAAACCGTACA
Source organism: Cordilura impudica (assembly GCA_963682025.1). NCBI lineage: Eukaryota > Metazoa > Arthropoda > Insecta > Diptera > Scathophagidae > Cordilura > Cordilura impudica. The sequence goes on along the minus strand of OY821520.1, from coordinate 195,313,117 downwards.
AAGTTAAGTATCTGGTTGCCACACCACTGCAGTATTTATCAGGCAAAGGTCCTGGCAATAAAGGAAGTTGCTGACTGGTTGGGGCGGAATATTCAGTCTACAACCGCAATCAACATCTACTCTGATAGTCAGGCCGCGATAAAATCCTTGGAGTCAATGTTCCTGAAAACAAGAACCACCCTTAACTGCCGCACGTCTTTAAATGAAATGGCCAAGCAGCTCGACATCAGACTCATATGGGTCCCAGGGCACAGGAATATACCGGGAAACTGTAAAGCTGATGAGCTGGCAAAACAAGGCACTACCTTACGGATTCCAGCGGACTTGGAATGTGTTGGTACACCTCTGGCATCGTGCAAGCTGGAACTTCGGCTTCACACCGCTGGCATAACCGACAACAGATGGGCTAATGGATCAAAGTGCAGGATCACGAGACAAATCTGGCCGGCTCTGAATCATAAGCTCACTAGTGCGCTACTATCACTCCCCCGTGGGGAGATTTCAACAGTAGTTACTGTTATCACTGGGCACTGCCTCATAGGGAGACACGCTGAACGCCTGAGGGTCTCGTCATATGACTTCTTTCGTTTTTTTTTTCAAAAATTATTCTGATTTGAAATACTTTAAATCAATCCGGCCTGGAAATAAAGCAGGATCTCCTACTGTCTTGCAGCTAAGAGGATTGAAATACTGCAAAGATAAATTAATGTTTAAAATATCTTTCGATAGTGAATGGGAAATTCTTCCTCACCGTTTAAACAATAAATATCCTATTGACACTGAAGTTAAGGAGTTATATTTTGAAGAAATTCCATTGACTAATAAAAAATAGAAAGATTTGCAGTCTTTCAAATCATTGATACTGAAGGATTATCATACCTTTTATGATAATTTAAAATACATCCGTGAAAAATAAACACATTTTCTTCTATAACACTAAATATTAGCTCTGTTCGTTTACTTTCCCAGTAAAACCCAGTAAAAGCCGAAATTTCGGAGAGTAAGAAAAATTAATTCTCAAAAACATAAATGTCCAAAATAGTAAACGAACACCAATTTGTAAGAATTTGCAAGTTCATAGAAACAGCTGATTGTAAACACATTTGAAAGTGAAGAAGAAGTGAAACTCTAAATTAAAAAAAGAAATATACCTTAATTAGAAGAATTTATTTTATTTAACATGTAAAAATATTCATTGAAACTAATATCATTCATTACCTATTGCTTTTGATAATAAACATTTATTATGAAAGAAATTGGCAGATAAACATATTTTTTTGACAGGAAGAACCGGTTATAATAGACAGAATGAAACCTGGTTATGTGAATATTTACTTACTTCTTCTATCGTTAATTTCCTCAGAATTATTATTTAAAATTTTTGCACAAAATTAGAATTGTAGTATTTTTGCTGTATTTACCACGAAACGTAATCATATGTTTGTCAAACATATGTTTTTTCTTTCTTGCTAGTTCTTACTGGCAAAAATATATGCAGTAAAAACTAGCAAGTTTTCAAAAAATGAGCTGTCACTTTACGCTCTAATTTGTTCTCTTTTACTGAGTTTGTTGAAGTAAACGAACTGGATCCAGTAAATTTTGTGATAATTTGTACAAATTATTACAAATTTTTACGCAAACGAACAGAGCTATTACCTCTTAACAGTGTTGAAATATAGCATTTGAAATTTTTTTAATTTTTTAAGTTATTTGTTGCGATTAAAAGTATTATTGAAACTACGTAATCTTAATATACTATTATTAAGACTAATTGTTTATTTCACAAAAAAAGTTATAAAAAGTATTGTTTTATTAAAATTTAAAAAAATGTCAGTAATAATAATGTATATATTTTTTTTTTTTGATTAAAAATAATTAATGAATTTAGTAATATGTTTTTGAAATAAAATAATTCAAAAAGCTAATTTTTGTGCTCCTATTTAAGAATCGCGTATGTTACGTTTTTTTTTTTTTTTAGCAATTTTTCTCTGTATAAAACACGTATCTCAAAAAATCGAAAAAATAAGGGTGGAACATTTAAAATTCTACAGTTGTCTGAAAGATCTATTGACATTTTCATTACTTTGTAGATTTAACAAAAAAAAAAAAAAAAAAAAAAATTGGTTAAAAATGTCAAAAGCTTATTTTAAAACGTTTTTTGTCTCTCCTGAAAAGTAGTAGTTTCTGACATGCGAGGTTGCGTTAACAACCTCTATACGTTATACCATATGAGGACAGGTCGCTTGAAACGCTGTATCTTCGTTAGTTTTGCTCCGATTTGCTTCAAATTTTGACACCTTACCCCCTTAAAAAATGCAAATGATTTTGAATTTCTTCTTCCAAGGTACCTAAGATGTCATAGGAGGTAAAATATTATTCGCCTGCGATTTATTTTTCTTCATCTTATATAAGCATGAGACACAATTACCTTCAAAAAATGTTCACTACATTTCTCTTAAAAAATTATTTAGTCTTATAAATAAGGTCTCCTGAAAGGTCTCCTCAGAATGCATTGCGATGTTGTAGTTAGTAAGCTTTGTAAAGCCGTGTGCCCACTAGCAAGTCACTTGCGGAAGAACTTCTGCAAGTATTGGCTGAAGTGTTTGCACTCAAACCGAAACTTGTGGAAGTCTGCTTCCAGAAGTAGTTTGTAGAAGTTATGACGACAAACTTGCTCCAAGAAATTGCAGACGTGTTTCCACAAATTTGAGTACAGTTTGCAGTAGAGTTTGTTTTTTTCTTACGAATGACAGTATAAAAATGCAAAATATTATTGCAGCTGCCATCCAGCATATTTAATTAAAAACAACAAATTAAAAAAAGATGGGTTTGAGTGAGAAATTGGGTGCTGCGGCACGTAGATTTAAGTTTCCAAAATACACTACTTGAAGAATTGTGGACCGAAGATTCCATGAAGCTGCAAATTTCCTGAGAATGTCTAATGATGAGTTTTAATACATTTTATCTTTAATTCAAATAAGTATTCAAAAGCTGGCTACTAAAATGAGATTGACTACACCTCCAAAGACCGTCTTTTAGTTACTCTTCGATTTTTGGCAACAGGTAAAAATAAAACAAGAAAAATATTTTTTATAAGCGCCCCGGTAGGTGAGTAGGTAGCGTGCTCGCCTATCATGCGGGGGTCGTGGTTTCAATTCCCACCAGAGGCTTTGGTCTGTCGCTGCAAAAATCAGCCAAATGGTCTTTGTCACCCGGCTTATCCCTGGAACCAAATTAGAATACAAATTTACTTTGCATTGTAATTAATATAAATAAATAAATAAATAATATTTTTAATTCATTTTATTTTCATAAGCGTGTCAAATTAAATGTTTCGAATCCCTGTTTACTTCTTTGTTTACTTCTTGACCAAACTGCGTTCGGCGTTTGTGCCATTTCCTTCTGACCTCTTCTTCGGGCGCATCTATATCATTATACCCTATACCACCCATCTTTAATTATACCGATCGAATCAGAATCACTTTTTGAGTTGATTTAACAATGTCCGTCCGTCCGTCCGTCCGTCCGTCTGTGTGTCCATGTAAGCCTTGTAATCAAACTGCAGGTCGCAATTATGAATATATTTTGATGAAATTTGGTATATAAGCTTTTATCGGCCATGGAATGAACGCTATTGAAATTGGTGAGAATCGGTCCATGTTCAGACCTAGCCCCCATACAAATTACCCCTATGAAATCGACATAAATTGCCATAAGATCCAAATTGTCATATATATCTTATTCAAATTGGGTTTGTATGCGTTCATTACATCCATTAATGAGTAGTCCAAAAATGATCCCTTTGGCCCCATATAGAGCTGCTCCCCGATCTTTACTTAAATATTGCACTGATTCTTCTCAAATTTTGTTTGTATATATTTTTGCAAAATAAAAGAGACTTTACCAAACATGATCAGAACCTAGTCCCCACTCAACCAAATATTAGTCGATATATCATCCGATATGAACTTTTTCATATCTGCAGCCAAAAAAATTAATAAAAATCCCACTCAAATTTGGGTTTTGCTTATTTTCTATGTCCATTTAGTTGGGCCTAAGAGATAGAGTTTCTAAAAGCATGGTATAGGGTATCGTATAGTCGGTCTAGACCGACTATAATTTTCTTACTTGTTGGCTATTGCCTTTAACCCATTAATGCCCGATTTTAGCAACATTGTATATTTTAGCTTATCACTCGAGTAATTTTTATATTTTTCTCCTACGGTCTCAGAGTAGCTTGTTATATTGTGCAAGCCTAATTGCAAATATTTTATTTATATTTTAAAAAGTGAGTTTACAAATAATCAATAAAGAAAAGTAATAAAGATATTTAAAAGTTTAAATTTAAATGCTTAAAAATATTGTTTAAAGGTAAGAAAATTCGAAAAAAAAAATTAAAAAATAATTTTGGATGATGGTCAGTCACTTTTCAACGTTGCCTATAGGCAACATTTCATAACGGCTAAACAAGGTCTAAACTAACAATTACATTTACTTAATAAATGTTTAACCATGCCCCAATTAATTCTGGCATGAAAGGATTAAAGAGTTTTGTTTTTTAACTTTCTTGGTTTTCAATTGCCAAATGTGTTTTTTCATTACTTGAAACGAATTTATTTTTTAAAATTTTTATAAATTTGAAAAAGAACTCAAAAAGATAATACGAAATAAAATTGAAAACAGAAGAGAAAACCCTAAACAGTATACCCGACATATACCGGACCTCTTCTGCAAGTCTCGAAAACACTTGCAGTTCACAGCAAGTCGTGAAAGTTACTTCCGTGACTTCTGGAAGTCGACTTCTAATACGTGTTTACGCGACACAAACTTCTGGAAGTCACTTCTGGAAGCAACTTCCGCAAGAAGGCTTAAGGCTTCTAAAAAAAATGAAATTGTTTTGTAAAGAAAACATACTAAGAAAAAATACTTTTTAAAGAAAATTTACTTTTTAAAGTAAATGTACTTTTTAAGAATATGTACTTTTTTTAAGAAAAATTACTTTTTTAAGATAAGGTATTTTTTCAAGAAAAAATATTTTTTTTTTCAAAAGTACTTTTTAAAAAAAGTTATTTTTTACTTGAGTGGTTGTTAAGACATTTGTATATAAATTAATTCCATTATATTTTGCAATAGTAAAGTCTTCAGACATATTTAAATGCATGTTCACTATATTGGACATATCTACTTGAGGGAGTTTTTTTTTCTTTGTCGGTATTCCTGCTTTATTTCATGAAATAGCTTCAAAAGGACCACTGAGTGAAGAAGAAATCTTGAAACGCTTAGAAGAAACTTTAGATCTAAGTGATGCAGGAGAAGATGATGAAGTTGACCACCAGTTTCCTCTTAGCTTCCTGAACAAATGGTGCAAGTTAATTGCCGCGAAACATTGGCTGAAAGCACCAAAATCGAATTCACAAAAAAATGATAATTATATTTTGGAAACTTCATTTCAATATATCGAAAATATTTCGATGATGATTTTTTTTACAAAACCGCATGTTATAGAAATTTATATGCCATTCATATTATATGCCAATGCTGATGAAATGCGTATATTTTTTGGGCTTCATATTATGATGAGTTGTTTGAAATTTCGTAGAGTACGAATGTACTTTGATAAGCACTGGGAAATGACTTTGTTTTATGAAAAAGTGACGGTCAACCGTTTCTTTTTATTACGAAACTATATCCATGAAACAGATATTTCAGCTCGGCCAAAGGAATGTTACGATAGTTTGTACAAACTAAGGTGGAACGTCGTCGGCTCCACCAATTGCCTTTGGAGGAAAATCTTCATTGTCTACCAAATTTCTACAACACCACTCAACCAAATATTAGTCGAGACCATAGGAAATGGATCAGCAGTTTTGTTCCACTTGGCAAAGCGCATTCCAATGCATTCTCAGGGTTACAAAATTTATTTTGATAAATACTTCCCTTCTTTCAAAGTATTTGAAATTCTTCTGGGTAGAGGTATTTATCGTGCTGCATGGTACGGAGCAATCGATTTAGCAATCCACCTTTGCCAGATCAAAAAGTTTTGAGTAAGCTTGGAAGAGATTCTGCTTTAGAATGCTATTGTGAGATTGGAAAAGTGATATCCACAAGGTTCAGTTTAGAATTCTTCCTGTTTATTGTTTATTTCTGAACGAGTTTATTAATTTTTGTTATTCAATTTTCAGGTGGTTTGACAACAAGATTGTAAATCAAGCTTCCAACTTCGTGTGAGTCGGTTCATCTGAAAAGACAAAGAGATGGGATAAAAAACTTTAAAATATGTAGAAGTAAACCGTCCTGAAGTTGTGCGTATATGCAATGAAAATATGAGTGGAGTGGACCTCCTAGATCAAATGGTACAGTACTATAGAATCAACATTCGCACTTCAAAATGGAGCATACGTGTAATAATACATTTTGTTGATTTGGCGTTTACAGCTTCGTGGATGGAATACCAAAAAGCGTGTGAAATAAATGGAATTCAACAAAAATATGTATAAGATTCCCTAAATTTTCATGCTGATGTAGCGAATGTCTTGATTACGTCGCAAAAACAGATAACGATATTGAAATACCTCGTAGAGGAAGACCATCTCGAACCCCTTCATATCCGCCTAGATGAGAAAGCTGCTTATCACCGCTTTCTACTGAACCATTGCATAATTCACTCAAACGCAAAAAAATAAAATGCCACTGCTAAAGAAGTTCGACCAAACAGTCACAACCACTTACCAGAATTTCTAGAAAATACCAATTAATCCCCGAGTAACTTTGTTGGACCACACATTGCAGCCTGGTGAGACAAAATACCTGGAATTTGACTCCGGATTCCTACTCAGCACCCCCAAATTAGATAACGTTGAAATTTGCAGATTTTTATCTCAACTAGTTCTCTTTGATCTCTGAAAGAAAATGTATTTTTTTTTAGAAAAGGTACTTTTAAGAAAAGAGTACTTTTCAATGAAAATGTACTTTTTAAGAAAATGTACTTTTCTAAGAAAGAGCCTTTTTTTTTAGAAAAAGTTATTTTTGATAAATTTATTTTTAAGAAAAAGTACTTTTTTAAGAAAATCACTTTTCTCAGAATATATGCTTCTTTAAGAAAATGCACTTTTGTTTTTTGAACATGTATTTTTTTAATAAATGGTTCTCTTTTAAGAAAAGTTACTCTTAATGGAAAGGTAAATTTTTTAAGAAAATGCACTTTTTCAAAAAAATTTAAATTTTTTAAGACAATGTACTTTTTCAAGAAAAGATACTTTTTAAGAAAATGTAATTTTTTTAGGGGACGGATCTTTTTATAAGGAAATGTTATTTTTAAAGCAAATGTACTTTTTTAAGAAAAGATACGCTTTTAAGAAAGTTTTTTAAGACAAGGACTTAAAAATATACTTTTTTAAGAAAATGTTTTTGAGAAAAGGTTTTTTAAAGAACATTTACTTTTATCTTTTAAGAAAATGTACTTTTTTAAGAAAGGGTACTTTTTTAAGACAAGTTACTTTTTTAAGACAAGTTACTTTTTAAAAAGAGTATTTTTTTGAAGAAAAGATGAACTTAACAACTTGGGATTCCCCGAGTTCGACGAGAGCACAATATTGGAGCGTATGCTCTGAATTATACCCTCTATTGGTGTCAGAATAAAGGGTTGTCTACGAATCCAACTAAGACCATACTGATACCCTTCAATAAAAGAAGAAATCTCAACCTCGTGAAACCAAATCTGAAACTCTTGACAATAGGGCTTCACGAATTCAAGTACCTTGGGGTTACCCTGGATACATCCCTCACATGGAATAACCACTTAGATCAAATTACCAAAGTGGCCACTAGCACACTATATGCCTGTCAAAGGTTATGTAGTAGAACGTGGGGTTTAAAACCCCACATGATCTACTGATCGTTTAGGACTATTGTGAAACCAATGGTTGTTACCTATTCTGTTTTTGCGTGGTTGAGCAATCAAATGCTAAGCAGTCGTGCACAAGGTATACCGCAAAGCCTATATTGATATCACCGGGGCGAACAGAACATGCCCAACCGATTCTATCGGTGTCATGCTTAACATCACATCACTGCATATATCTGTCATCGAAGATGGGTGCATGGTGCCGTACGGCTGTGACCTAAAGGGTCATGTGAGTGTTGGAAAATTCTTCACCAATTACCCATGGGCAAATACCCATTCATTTTTTAAGGGGAGGTCTTCGCCATTTAGTATATACTATACGACTGCCAGGCTGCACTAAAAGCAATTATCAGGGAAAAATTAATGGAGTGAAGGGAATCACAAATTGACGAACACTGCGAGAAAAGTCCCGGTCAACGGCAATCTAAGAGATCTGCGAACAGTGGGTGGAAACAGCAGAACACATTCTCTGTAAATGGGCAAAACTTAGTGGCAAACGAAATCTTGCCGTTGTAGGATACACTATATACCCCCGGGACATATGATTTCTCATGCCAAATAGGGTAATTGACTTTATAAGAAGCCTTAATCTTTAGGACAACCATGGGCTGCACAAAAGATTAAATTGCTCACAGTGAGTAGAGCCTTCTTAATCTAATCTAAGAAAATATACTTTTTAAGAAAATTTACTGTTTTTAAAAGAAAATGTACTTACTTAAGAAAAGATTATTTTAAGAAAAAGTTATTTTTTTTTAAGAAAAAGTACTTTTTTAAGAAAAGGTTCTTATTAGGAAATGACATTTTTTAAGAAAATTTACTTTTTAGAAAAGGTAAATTTTTAATAAAAGAAAATTTTAAGAAAATTCACTTTTTTCAAAAAGAGTATTGTTTAAGAAAATGTATGTTTTTTTAATAAAAGCTACACTTTAAAGAAAAGTTACTTTCTTAAGAAAAGGTTATTTTTAAAAGAAAATATTCTTTTTTAAGAGAAGTTTCTTTTTAAGAAAAGGTTATTTTTTAGGAAAAGGTACTTTTAAAGAAAAGTTTCTTTTTTAGAAAAAGTACTTTTGTAAGAAAATTTGTTTTTTTTTTTTAGCAAAATGTACTTTTTTAGAAAAGGTACTTTTTAAAGAAAGATTACTGTTTTAAGAAGTACTTTTATAAGAAAGGTAGTTTTTTAAAGAAAAAGAGTACTTTTTTAATGAAAAGTAATTTTGAAGAAAATGTACTTGTTTTAAAAAATTACTTTTTTATGAAAAGTTACTTTTTAAGAAAATGTACTTTTTAGGAGAAGTTATGTTTAAAGAAAAATAAAAAGTACCTTTCAAAGAAAAGATAATTTGTTATTGTGCTTTTTAAGAAAGTGCCTCGTCTTAAAAAGTACATTTTTCTGCAAAGTTACTTTCTTAGGAAAATAAGTAGAAAAAGACATTATTTATTTTTAAAACTTAGTTGTCATGCAATGACCGTACATTTCATCATGTTGCATAAAAATTCTTCCACATCCACATTCATAATTTTTATGATTATGTCTAGTAAATTGAAATATTATCTCATGTTTATTTAAAACGAAACCCATTCTATACGAGTAGTTAATACGGACAATTTAAATTAATCTTAATTAAAATCTATTTAAAATTACATGCCGACATATCTACTCGTACTTACTCGTAAATACTAAAAACTACAAACGATAACATGAACAAATTGTATGAAAGTGTTGTAATGAATACGATGAAGACAATGACTGCGGTTAACAGTAATTGTTTCTCACTTAATTAGCTAGTGAATACAACAAAAATAAATAAAAAAACAACAACAATAAATAGTAAAGTATTATTTACAAAAAAAAAAGGCAAATATGATATAGAGGCTTGCTATTAATAATCCGAAAAAATGTGTGTCCTTTAAATAATGCACACCATGTTACTTCATGTTACTGGGTGGAGATTTCCCATCTTCAACTCGATAATCTTAAAAGTATTCACAGAATACTTAAAGTAGTCATAACTTCTTAATGCCATATTAAAATTATGATAGATTCTATTTAATGGTGCTGCATCCGGCCGACATATCCGACACAAATACATTGTGGCAAAGAAAACTTATTTTTTCTCAACGTTACTGGGAATCAGGCTTGCAAGACTTGAGATATCATGAATGTTTCGATCTTAAAAAGTACCTTTTCTTAAATCAGTATTTTTTTAAGCGGATTTTTATACCCTCCACTCCAGTGTGTAGAGGGTATATATAAGTTTGTCATTCCGTTTGTAATAATTAGAAAAAAAAATTTGGACCCCATAAAATATATATATTTGTGATCCTTATAACAACCGGAGTTGATATAGCGATGTCCGTCTGTCCGTCTGTCCGTCTGTCCGTCTGTCCGTCTGTGGAAATCACGATGACGGCATCAATCGGGCAGCTAGGGTGCTCGTTGGCATAAAAAATGATTCATTAACATCCTGAAAAGTTTGCTATTTAAAATCGTCCAAATCGGTCGATTAGGGCCCGAGATTTGAATGAAGAACTAAAAAAAGTCTTGAAAAAATATAATTTTCTATGTTGTTCTTGTCACGATCACGCCCTCAATAGGATAGCTAGGGTGATAATTTTTAGTGAGAATGATTCACCAAATTCATGGGAAGATTTCTACTTCAAAAATCATTAAAATCGGTGGAACAGGTCCAGGTAAATCTATGAAAAATTAAAAAAAAAATGAAAAACATGATGTTTCCATATTGTTCCTGTTGTTATTCTAAATGTTGCAGTGTTGTCATAGCTGGACTTGTTGTTTTTGTGGTCGTTATGGTAATAATATAACAAAAACAAACCCTTTGTACATTTTTTTATCAACTCTGGTAGAAAAATTTAAAAGTTTCCATCACTAAAAAAATATGTTAGATCATTTCTGTCATTGCCACAAGCCTGCCTGCAAAATTTCAGATCGATTGGGTCACGGGAAAGTGGTTAAAATCGATCCAAAATTTTTCGACAAGCAGACACGAGTTAATATTAAGGGAGTAAAAATTCACCAACATCTAAAGCAAATAATGCTAAAATACCTAGTTGTTAATAAAAAAAAAAGCAATTGGGCAATTCACAATGGGTAATGTATCGTTGTATCTGTTGTATCGTGTATCACTTTACAATAGTGTAAAATTGTTGTTGGTAATTTTCACTGAAAAATCTGATACACGATCCAACTTCATTTGCTATGTTTAGTAAATGTTGTATATTGTATCATAACATATCAGTTCCAAGTGAATGCCAGTTTTTATGAAAAAGAAAAAACAAATACATAGAATATTATCAGCATAAATAATTATAAAATAAAATATGGCAAATAATGCAAATAACGCAAATACATCGATAAGTTTATTTATATAAAAATTAATGTTTATATTTTTAGTATATATTTTCTCTTTCAGTACCAACCAAAACATTTAACATTTTTTTTTTTCATTATAAATTAAAATGCAAGAGGTACGTAACTAAAACTCCAGGGTATATCTCACGACCAAAAAGCAAACACTGACAAGTGTTTTCTCTTATACAAAATAGCAGAAGCGACGAAGCGATCTTTCCTCGTTGGATCGAAAATTACTAAAGAAAGCGTTTTACAATATGAAAATACAACTGAGTGTTCACAACAAATGATTGTATTGTGTATTTCAATACAACATACAATATACAACACCTGTTGTGAATTGCCCAAATGTAAATTTAGCAAAAAAATTTATGTATTAATTTATTTAAAGAGAAAAACACAAAAGTAACGTTTGATGTTGTATTTTTTGTGTGTAATATTTAAATATACATACATACACTTATTAAATAATACAAAATATGTATGTATGTATATTCATAGTAACTGCATGTTAGAAATAAATCGGTTATTTTATTTACATAAAATTCTGCAGTATTTTGTTGTGGGGAAAATACATTTCTTTTGTATTAACAGAGTGTCACTTCATTTTGCTCAGCGTGACTATGCCACAGTAGATGCCGCCATAATTTTTGTTTGTTCTAATTAGCTTTGCAATAGTTATTTCTATTTTAACATGAATGTTAATATTTTCAACTAGATATCATACAGAACAATGTTAAGAGTATACACGGGTTGGTCTCTTATTTCATACGTTTTTTCATTATTCTTTTACAAATATGAACATAAGTTTGGCATATTACCCACCAATCTCACATCACACTGCAAGTGCGAAAAACTCAATACACTCACATTTTTTTTACTAATACACACACATTTTCGCAGTGGTCACACTAATGGCATCAAATTTTTCGTGCGAGTAGTGGCAGACACTAACGATGATTAATGTTACCCTGTTATAAATTTAATGCAAATTTACTGGATTCTGTAAAATTGTAATAAAAGTTTTAACTTGTTAAATCTATTATAATGATTTATTTTTTGAAATGCGCATACAAAAACGCAAGTTTGTTAATTATAGAGCATAAATATTATTAACTATTATTAAAATAATACTAATAATAATAAATGTAAACATTTTCCCTCAAACATGTGCCTGTATAATAAACTTGGTAACTCTACTTAAAATAAAATAAGATAGAGAAGTATACAAATTTTTTCAAGTTTACGCTTCGACAACATTTTAAAAATGAGATTGCAGTCAGATGTTTGAGCATAAAATTTAATGGCGATGGATTCGACTAATTCGAACAATTTTTCGTTGATAATACGTACACAACGATTTTACAATTTCAGTGTGATGTGAGATTGGGGGGTTAACTTTTTGTTGTCTTTACAAAATAGAGTTACCGAGTTCGTCAATGAGTTTTTTGCTTACAAAACAGTTCTACATAGTTATATAGAATTATTATTCTGCTTTACCTATAAAATATCTGATTGCGATTACATCTAATTTTTAAAAATTGTTTATAATTAATAAAGCATTATTATTCACATAAATACAAAATTTCACTTTTTAAATTTTCCATTCAAATTTAAGAAAATATCAATTATAATAAAAACTGAAAATAAAATTTCCAATTATAAATTAGAAAATATTAATTGAGTTTCAGAAAATCATATCAAAACGTCGGAAATAATAATTTTAAATTTAGAAATATCTTTACATTTAAAAATGTTTACATTTAAAAAAAAATATTGCCATTCAGGAGATATTAATAACTTTTCAGTACCGCGATTCAGTAACTTCTTTTAACGATAGTCGAATTGTAAAAAAAAAAGAAAATTGCAAAATTATCAGTAAAATTTTGAAACGATATTCGCTATTGTTAAAGTCAGCTGTTGTTGTTATCTAAACGACAACCATTTTTGTGTTGTTTATCCAATCGATAAAAACTTAAATTTTTAGGTTGAAATGTCGTCATACATAAATAAAAATCATAAAATAGTGAAAATATTTTGCTTTAATTAAAAAACTTTTTTATATAAATAAAAAAATTAAATAGCATATTCAATTCATTATTTCATTTTCAAATAAATAAACAGAAATATTAGTAAAAAAAATAAAGATATTAAACATAAACATAAAATCATCCTGTCAAACACGAAGTAATTTGTTTTTTTCTATTCTTTGTGTTTTTCGCTTATTTTGACAGAGATGCCACTCCTTTACAATTTAAATAAATAGAAAAACAGATTTGTCGATATTAATTTAAATTCAATGAATTTAAGAAAACCTCAAATGATATTTAAGAATTGCTAACATAAAAATTGTTACATAAGTAAACGTAATTTTATGAGAATGTTATTTTTTATATATGAATTTTCACAATTTTTTTTGGATGAAAATTTGAAGTTTTTCAGAAAATAAAGATAACATTAAATTATTTTATTTAAAATGTTTGGGACATTTGGTTTTTTGCGTTTGGCATCCCTAATTTGAATATTTATTATTATAAATTTATTCTCTATGTTTTCAAAATATGGCAATATTTAAAAAAAAAAAGTTGAGAGAGCTTTTTTTTTTGGTTATTATTTTGTTACTCCATCCGACCTATATGGCCACAATGAAGAAATATTTGGCCAGTTAAAAGAAACTATACAGCCATCTCCAATTAGCACGATTTAATGCATATAGCCACTCTACACAACCATTACCTTTGCAATGGAGGTTAGGGCGAGCTATTTAATTAGCAAAAACTAAATTAAACGAGAAGTTATGTCATATAACCGGAAACGCATGCATATAGGTATATAACCAAAATGCATGCCGATCAGCAACCACGATGACCAAAAAGCAAACACCGAAATAAATCCGAAATCATAGAAAAGAAGAAAACCAACCCAAAGAATTTGCTGAAATAATTTTTGGTATTAAGTTTAACAAATTGTTTACATTTTCATTTACATTTATTATCCAGACTCAAACCGAGGTGGAGGGTATCAAAGATTCGGCACAGCCGAATTTAACACTCTTACTTGTTTCTTATAAAAATATATTTTCTTAAAAAAAATACCTTTTATTAAAAAGAACTCTTTCGTAAACAATTTCATTTTAGTAAAAGAATACCTTTTTCTTAAAGAAGATTCCTTTAAAAAAGAACTTTGTCTTAAAGAAGATTCTTTCTTTAAAAAAGTACATTTTCTTAGAAAAGTGACTTTCTTGAGAAACAATTGAATATAGGTGGTATGCCATTAGAATCTACTCCCATGGGGCTTTCACTTGATATATGACAACCCGGATTCAGGTCGGCTACAAATAACCGTTTTGGCCACTTGAATATTACATGCTATTATATATATTATTTTTTATATGAAATTAAAAACAAATTTAGTATATTTCAGATATATGTTTGTAATGTAAATTTAATTATTAAAATATTTAGATATTCGTTTTTACTTAAATAAAAATTTTTGTTTGGTCATGTTAAGTACTTAACAGAAAATGTTAACTTTAACATTCTCTATTAAACATTTTAACAGATTTTTATTTCGATATTTATCTTCACACCCTTATAGTGTACATATGTTGTAAAAATTTCCAAAAAAAATGCTTAATTTAATTCGTTTGTATTATTAAACCAATGTTCATGGTTATATTTTTAATTAGGGTTAGGTGGGGGGACTATTTGGTTCTGACCTTATCTGCGGGGATAATTTGGTTCTGATCCCTACAAATATGTAATGTTTGGTCGAGTACGGTTTTTAAATTTAATTTTTTTTAGCAATCTTAGTCGGAGTTAGAGTCGATGGAAAAGAGCGACTCCGACTCCAACAAGCAAGAAATACTACCGGCTCCGACTTTCTTAAAGAAGTAACTTTTTCTCAAATAATTAAAATTTTAATAAAAAAGTACTTTATCTTAAATATTCACATTTTAATACAAAACTAGCTTTTTAAAAGAGTACTTTTATTAAAGCAAATTCCTCTTAAAAGTGCCTTTTTCCAAAAAAATTTAAATTTTCGTAAAAAAGTAAATTTTCTTAAAAAGTACTTTTTTCTAAAAAACTACTTTTTCTTAAAACAGTACATTATCTTAAAAATTTCATTTTCTTCCAAAAGTACCACTTCTTAAAAAGCATTTTTTCTGAAAAAGTAAATTTTCGTAAAGAAGTAAATTTTCTCAAAAAATCACTTTTTAAAAAAAATTTACTTTTCTTAGAAAAGTACCTTATCTTAAAAATAAAATTTTTCTCCAAAAGTACCATTTCTTAAAAAGTATTTTTTTCTGAAAAAAGTAAATTATTGAAAACAAAGTAAATTTTCTTAAAAAATAATTTTTTTCTAAAAATCTACTTTTTCTTAAAAGAGTACATTATTTTTAAAATTACACTTTATTCATTACTTAAAAAGTATTTCTTCTAGAAAGAAGCTTTGATTAAAAAAAGTATCTTTTGTGAAAAATATGAAAAATGTTTTGTGAAAAAAGAAAACTTTCTTAAAAAAGAATCTTTTATTAAAAAAGTAATCTTTCTTAAAAGAAGTTTCTTTCTGTATAAGTAATTTTCCCAAAAAGTATACTTCGTAATCAAAGTATACTTTCTGTAAAAAGTACCCTTACTTAAAAGAAGATTTTCTTAAAAAAGTACCCTTTCTCAACAAAGTACTTTTCTTAAAAAAGTACCCTTTCTCAACAAAGTACTTTTCTTAAAAAATTACCATTTCTTAAAAAGTACCTTTGCTCAAAAAAGTGAATTTTCTTAAATAATTACCTTTTCGATAAAGTACCTCCTAAACAAATGAATTTTCTTTAAAAAATTTTCTTAAAAAAGGAAATTTTCTTAAAAACAATTTTTTTAAATGGTACTTTTTTGAAAAAACTTTTCTAATAAATTAAATTTTCCTTAAAAAGTACATTTTCAATTCTTTAAAAAGTGCACAAAAAACATTTTCTTAAAAAAGTACATATTCTTAAAAAAGTTCATTTTCTTTTTTTAAAGGAACTTTTTCTAAAAAAGTAGTTTTCATATAAAAAATACATTTTGTTATTTAAAATACCTTTTCTGAAAACAATACGTTTTCTTAAAGAAGTAAATTTTCTTAAAAAATTACCTTTTCTTCAAAAAGTAACATTTCTTAAAAAGTACTTTTTCTAAAGAAGGTAGCTCTGATATAAAAAGTTCCTTGAAAAAGTTCCTTTACCTGCCAAAGGTTTTTTTACCTTTCTTAAAAATTAACCTTTTCTTAAAAAAGTACTTTTCTTAAAATAAAACTAAAAAAAATACCTTTTGAAGAAAATTGACTTTCCTTAAAAAGGTATTTTTCTTAAGCAAAGTACCTTTTCTTAAAAAAACCTTCTATTAAGTAGTACATTACTTAATATTTATATTTTATTAAAAAAAGTATATTTTTATTGGAAAAGTATTATATATTAAAAAATACATTTTCTTATAAAAATACATTTTAAAATATCTTTTTCCTAAACATTTTTCTTCCTTTAAACTATTAAAAAAAAAAAACTATTCTTAAAATGTAAATTTTCTTAAAGAATACCTTTTCTATAGTTCCTCTTCTTAAACAAATGAATTTTCTTAAATAAGTAAATTTTGTTAAAAAGTACATTTTCTTAAAAAATATTTTGTGTAAGAGTACATTTCTGAAAAAAACCCTTTTTATAAAATTTATTTTTTCTTAAAAAATAACCTTTTCTTTAAAAAGTGCATCTTTTGTTACGAAGTGAATGTTTTCTTATAAAAAGTATATTTTCTTAAACAAGTAAGAGTGTTAAATTCGGCTGTTCCCAATCTTTGATACCCTCCACCTCGGTTTGAGTCTTGATAATAAATGTAAATGAAAAAGTAAACAATTTGTTAAACGTAATACCAAATTATTTCAGCAAATTCTTTGGGTTGGTTTTCGTCTTTTCTATTATTTCGGATTTATTTCGTTGTTTGCTTTTTGGTCACCGTGGTTGCTGATGGGCATGCATTTAGGTTATATACCTATGTATATGCATGCGTTTCCGGTTATATGACATAACTTCTCGTTTAATTTAGTTTTTGCTAATTAAATAGCTCGCCCTAACCTCCATTGCAAAGGTAATGGTTGTGTAGGGTGGCTATAGGCATTAAATCGTGCTTATTGGAGATGGCTGAATAGTTTCTTTTAACTGGCCAAATATTTCTTCATTGCGGCCATATAGGTCGGATGGAGTAACAAAATAATAACCAAAAAAAACTCTCAACTTTTTTATTAAACATTGCCATATTTTGAAAACAAAGAGAATAAATTTTTTAATAATAAATATTCAAATTAGGGATGGCAAACGCAAAAAACCAAAAGTCCCAAACATTTTAAATAAAATAATTTGTTCTCTTTATTTTCTGAAAAACTTCAAATTTTCATCCAAAAAAAATTGTGAAAATTTATATATAAATAACATTCTCATCAAATTTGACGTTTTCTAAAATTCATTGAATTTAAATCAATGTTTTCTCTAGTCCGATTCTGTAAATTTCAACGATCCGACAATCGCAAAATATATCGACAGCTATTGTTGTTTGCACTAAGGATTAAGTGATTCACTAAGTACATACATCTTAACGACAGTCGACAAATCTATTTTTCTATTTATTTAAATTGTAAACAAGTGGCATCTCTGTCAAAATAAGCGAAAAACACAAAGAAGAATATAAAAAAACAAATTACTTCGTGTTTGACAGGATGATTTTATGTTTATGTTTAATATCTCTATTTCTTTTTCTAATATCTCTGTTTATTTATTTGAAAATGAAATAATGAATTGAATATGCTATTTAATTTTTTTATTTATATAAAAAAGTTTTTTAATAGAAGCAAAATATTTTCACTATTTTATGATTTTTATTTATGTATGACGACATTTCAACCCAAAAATTCAAATTTTTAACGATTGAATAAACAACACAAAAATGGTTGTCGTTTAGATAACAACAACAGCTGACTTTAACAATAGTGAATATCGTTTAAAAATTTTACTGATAATTTTGCTTTTTTCTTTTTTTTTAACGATTCGACTATCGTTAAAAGAAGTTACTGAATTGCGGTACTGAAAAGTTATTAATTTCTCCTGAATGTCAATATTTTTTTTAAATGTAAAAATTTTTTAAATGTAAACATAGGTATTTGGTGTTTTTTTTTTTTGGAATTTCCATTTGTGTTTAACGAAAAAATCAATGTATTAAAGATGCAATTGATGTCTTCTAAATTTTAAAATTATAATTTCCGACGTTTTGATATGATTTTCTGAAATTCAATTAATTGTAATTTATAATTGGAAATTTTTAATTCCAGTTTTTAGAATTGATATTTTCTTAAATTTGAATGGAAAATTTAAAAAGTGCAATTGTGTATTTATGTGAATAATAATGCTTCAGTAATTATAAACAATTTTTAAAAATTAGATGTAATCGCAATCAGATATTTTGTAGGTAAAGCAGAATAATAGTTCTATATAACTATGTACAACTTTGTTGAAAGCAAAAAACTCATTGATAACTCGGTAACTCTATTTTGTAAAGACAACAAAAAGTTAACATGCCAAACATATGTTCATATTTGTAAAAGAATAATAAAAAAACGTATGAAATAAAATACCAGCCCGTGTATACTCCTAACATTGTTCTGTATGATATCTAGTTGAAAATATTGACATTCATGTTAAAATAGAAATAACTATTGCAAAGCTAATTAGAACAAACAAAAATTATGGCGCCATCTACTGTAGCATAGTCACGCTGAGCAAAATGAAGTGACACTCTGTTAATGCAAAAGAAATGTATTTTCCCCACAACAAAATATTGCAGAAATTTATGTAAATAAAATAATATACCGATTTATTTCTAACATGCAGTTATTATGGATATACATATATAGAATACTAGATGTAACCCGGTGTGCTTCGCTACACCCTCGCCCTCCCCCCCCCTTCCGAATCGTTATGAAAGGACTCACGCAAAGTCCCAAGGCTCTCACTAATACAGTAATTTAGATATATCACATTTAATATCAAGTTTGTGTGGGGGTACCACGCGCATTTGTCTAATCCTGCTAATTTTTTTGTCTGACTACTCGCGTTAATAATATTTTTGTTTTTTGGGCGATTTTTATTTTTCGCGATTTTGGGTTTGGCGATTTTTGATTTTGGCGATATATTTTCCATGACAAATCACATTGATAACTAATGAACTTGGCAAAAGACTGTCGCTTTCGTAGTGCCTCATATTTTTACATAGCAGATGCCACACCCACTAATCCCATCCCGCCCAATTTTTATTGGACTACTCACATTAATATCTGATGGACTCATGCAAAATGTCGAGTCTTTCCCTTTTATAGTACACCAGTTATATGATATTAGATATCAACTTTGCATGGGCGGTGCTACGCCCACTGCTCCGATCACGCCCTTTTTTTTGTTCGACTAATCACACAAAGAACCTATGGGCTCACGCAAAGCCACAAAGCTCTCTCTTTTACCGTACTCCAGAAATATGACATTAAGTTTCTGCTTTGCATGGGGAGTGCCACGCCCATTTGTGTGAACCCGCCAGTTTTTTGTTCGACTACTCATACTAAGATCTGATAGGCTCGTGCAAAGTGTCAAAGCTTCCTTTTTTAGCACACCAGTTATATGATATCATATATTTACTTTGTATGGGTGGTGCCACGCCCACTGCTCCGATCACGCCCATTTTTTGTCTAACTAATCAAATGAATAACTTATGGACTCACACAAAGACTCAAGACTCTCACTATTACAGTACTCCAGATATATGGCATTTTATATTTAATTTGTATGGCAGGTGCCACGCCTATTGGTCCGATACTGCCCATTTTGCGTCCGACTACTCACATTAATAATAGGTGACATCAGAAAAATTTGAAAAGCTCTCTCTATCACATTACTCGAGATATATAATATTGAACTATTACTTGTATGGGAGGTACCACGCCCACTTATCCGATCCCGCCCATTTCCGGCGTAGCTACTAATATTAACAATAGGTGACCTCACACAAATTTGCAAAGCTCTCCCTACCATAGTACTCAATATATGTATATGATATTAAAGATTTACTTTGTGTGGGAGGTGCCACGCCCACCAAAAATATTTAAAAAATTATAGCATATAGCACTTCCCATATGCGCAGTAAGACTCTGTGAAAATTTCAAGAAGATCAGATGAGTAGTTACGGAGATTACCTCCTACAAACAAACAAACAAACAAACAAACAAACACACATTACCTCTTTATAATATTAGTATAGATATGTATATTATTTGTATTATTTAATATGTGTATGTATGTATGTATATGTAAATATTACACACAAAAAATACAACATCAAACGTTATTTTTGTGTTTTTCTCTTTAAATAAATTAATACATAATTTTTTTTTTGCTAAATTTACATTGTTTTCTTTTTATTAACAACTAGGTACATATTTTAGCATTATTTGCTTTAGATGCTGGTGAATTTTTACTCCCTTTATATTAACTCGTAGTGTATGCTTGTCGAAAAAATTTTGGAGCGATTTTAACACCTTTCCCGATCTGAAACTTTTTGGGCAGGCTCGTGGCAATGACAGAAATGATCTAGTAAATTTTTTTAATGATGCCAAAACAATGGAAACTTTTAAATTTTTCTACCAGAGTTGATAAAAAAATGTACAAAGGGTTAGTTTTTATTATATTATTACCACATCGACCACAAAAACAACAAGTCCAGCTATGACAACAATATAACATTTAGAATAACAACAAGAACACTATAGAAACATCATATTTTTAATTTTTTTTTTTAATTTTTCAGAGATTTCCCTGGACCTGTTCCTCCGATTTTAATGATTTTTGAAATAGAAATCTTCCCATGAATTTGGAGAATCATTCCCACTAAAAATGATCACCTTAGCTATCCCATTGAGGGCGTGATCGTGACAAGAACAACATAGAAAATTATATTTTTTCAAGACTTTTTTAGTTCTTCATTCAAATCTCGGGCCCTAATCGACCGATTTGGACGAATTTAAATATCAAACTCTTCAGGATGTTAGTGAATCATTTTTTATGTCAGCGAGCACCCTAGCTGCCCGATTGATGCCGCCATCGTGATTTCCACAGACGGACAGACGGACATCGCTATATCAACTCCGGTTGTTATAAGGATCACAAATATATATATTTTATGGGGTCCAAAATTTTTTTTCTAATTATTACAAACGGAATGACAAACTTATATATACCCTCTCCACACTGGAGTGGAGGGTATAAAAAGAACCTATTCAGTAAAGTACCTCTTAAACAAATGAATTTTCTAAAAAAAAGTAAATTTTGTTAAAAAGTAAATTTCTTAAAAAATCTTTTTTTAAATAGTACATTTAAAAAAAACCTTTTCTTACAAAATTAAATTTTTCTAAAAAATAACCTTTTCTGAAAAAGTATATATTCTTTAAAATGTGCACCTTTTATTAATAAAGTACATTAATAAAGTAAATTTTCTTTAAAGAAGCTTTTTCGAAAAAAAAGTTGCTTTCATATAAAAAGTACCTTTTGCTATATAAAGTAAATTTTCTTAAAAGATAAGTTTACTTACAAAGTGAATTTTCTTATAAAAAGTAAATTTTCTTAAAAAAGGTATAATTTTTTAAAAAGTACCTTTTCTTAAAAAAAATAAGTTCTACCTTCTGGCTACTAATTTTTAGGTTTTTAGATTTTTGACTACTGTTATAACGAATCAATCGAGCTAATTAGTATTTGTTGCTATTGTAATTTACATATTTCTCAGCTGTATATGTAAAAATAGTCTTTCCTGCTTTTATTTTCAAAGTCTATGACCATTAACGTCATGGTTGTGCCAATCTAGGATAGTGTCATCAATAAACACCTGTTGTTGGAGCGTGTGTTGCTTGTGTCACAAATTGTAACAATTATTGAGAAATACAAAACAAAGCTTAACAAAAAAAACACACTACTAAAATACCTTTAGCGAATTATTCCTTCAACATTGGGGTCAATATATTTGTTAGTTTTTATTTATTTTATTTTTTTTGATTATTGTTACACCATTGAACATGAACAACTCAAATGAGAGGGTTTCACAGTTTGATACAAACTTGATTAACAATAATTTAAACTTTTCGCTCCACTGGCTTTACTATAACAAACTGTGACATCTCTTAATAAATTGCTAAAAAAAACGACTTAGCAAAACAAATTAAAAAAAAAAAATTGCAATGCTTTCAACAAGTTGTTGCTTGTTTTTCTGTTTTTTTATTTTGCCCTATATTGTATTTCGTTTATGATTGTTTATATTGTTTTAATGAGTTAGTTTAGCCAATTACACCTGGTGTTGGTAACATAAGTCTCATGGGAGTTTTTTTTAGTTATTAAAGACGGTCAGTTATAAAATTGCGCCAAAAATAAATATACCAATTATATTAAACAACAATAACTCAGTGTTTTTTTTTTTAATTACACAATGCTGCTTTTTGTTTATTTCTATTTTGGTTAGTTTCAATTACTCGTATAGAAAAACTTATAATTGTTTTTTGTTCAGAGTTTTTCTATTTAATTATGAGTTTGAATGAATTTCAATCAAACACTTTGTTTGTTTAAAAAAAAATATATAAACAAAATAAAACAAAATAATAAAAAAAAATTCAGATGATTGTAGATTGGACAAACAGATTAAATTGACTATCTAAAGATTAACATATTAAGTCATAACTATTGAATTTGAATTGTTTAAATTCAAATTTAAGAAATTGATTAAATTCATTTTTAACCACGTAAAAATACTAACAAATTTTATTAATATCAAAAACCCTTGCACACACACGCACAGAAATTTATTTAATCGTACAGTCAGAGCTTAAACGATTTGAAAAATAATATTTATATGAATAGTATGTTAATAGTGAACGTGAGCGCGCATTTATGTCACGTAAAGTTAGTTGCTAACAAAACGTAGACAAAATGCCCCAAAAAAAAAAAAAAAAAAACAACTACCAAACAAATGAAAAAAAATAGCAACAAAAAATCAACACCATTTCCATATTTAAAAAGTAAATTTCAAATTTCAAATTTTAATTTTTTAAATTTTTAATTTGAAAATCAGAAAAAATTCCTTCAAACACTTATAATTCCTTAATTAAAGGAGATAGAGAAAACAGGATTAAAATATGGAATCACTCTTAAAATTTACCAAAAATCTAATTTTATATGGAAAAGAAAGATTAAAATAAGGAGTCACTCGTAAATTTCACCAAATATCGACTTTTATACGAAATATAAGAAAAAAATATCATTAAATGGTCATAACTCCTTAAATAAATGGAATAAATAGAGAAAAAAATAAACATTAAAAAAAAACTACAAATGCTCATAAGAAAGAGTATAAATATTAATAGCATAGAATCACGCGTCTACTTCTTAAATATATTTAATCGTCATAACTTTGACCAAAACCCGATTTTTTTTTATAGAAATCAGAAAGAAATGCTCATAACTCTTAAAATAATGGATATATTGGAAAAAGGATAAAAGTATAAGATCACTCTTTAGTTTCAACAAAAAACAGATTTTTATATAAAAAATCAGAAAACAATCTTCAGATGCTTATAACTCTTTAAGTAATGGCGATAGAGCAAAAGGAATTAAAATACTTAATGACGCTTAATTTATTTTTGCTACAATGTAAAACTGATGCCAACTTTTAAATTTTACTAAAAACGGATATTATGTTGAAAATCAGAAAATTATTTTCAAATCCTCATAACTCCTTAAAGAATTAAATTTCAGAAAAAGGATTAAAATATGAAAAACAAATTTTAATATGAAAAAACAAACACAAATTCTCATAACTCCTTAAATAATAGAGAGAGAGTGAAAATTATAAAATTATGGTACCACTCATTAATAAGTTTTACTAAAGCACTCATCCTCCAATTATAAATTCCACGTGAACAAAAAAATGAATAAGTGGCATCATCGAATTTCGAAACCAGTTGGTTCGCTTATTGACATTTAATTTTATATATTTTTTTGTGTGTGCAAACGCAAATAAATTTATTTTAAAGGAAAATTAAATAAAAAATTAATAGCAAGCTATGATGCAAGCACTGGTGGAGGACACTGGTGTTCTACAATAACAACAACGAAATAGCCAAAGGATTGCTAGAAGACAATTGCGGACTGAATCTATGGAAACGGCAATTAATGTCAAAATTGGCTTTCATTAAAGAACAATAAAGTATTTAAAAATTGTGTTTTTGTTGTTGTGACCAATTGTTAATATTTAAATTAGATTTAAAAAGAGGGGTTACCTTACGGGCTATTTTGGTCAATAATCGGTTTTTATGTGTAAATAAAAATCAATTTAATATCATGTTTCTGCTCGACGTTTCATTTGCTTTATTCAAACTTCCTCAGGAGCGTAAATTTATTATAAAATCTGGCGACAAATACAAATTTAATTAGAAATTAGAAATTATTATTAATTATTAATTAATATTTAAACTTTATTCAAACTTCCTCAGGAGCGTAAATTTATTATAAAATCTGGCGACAAATACAAATTTAATTAGAAATTAGAAATTATTATTAATTATTAATTAATATTTAATTAGAAATTAGAAATTATTATTAATTATTAATAATTTCTAATTAAATTTGTATTTGTCGCCAGATTTTATAATAAATTTACGCTCCTGAGGAAGTTTGAATAAAGCAAACGAAACGTCGAGCAGAAACATGATATTAAATTGATTTTTATTTACACATAAAAACAGATTATTGACCAAAATAGCCCGTAAGGTAACCCCTCTTTTTAAAAATAAAGTATTTATTTTTTTATTTAAATTATGTTTTATCAAAATACTGCTTACATTTTTGTGTAAACTCCTGTCTTTTTTGCAAGTGAAATTTGTTTAAGGAAATGCACTTACATTGTGGAAAGCTACTTTTTTCCCATCGCTTTTTTTCCGAAGGAATCTTTATTCATAATAGGACAAAAGGGAGAAGTGTGAAATTATTTTTATATCTTTCTAACGCCTTATTTTTTTTATTTAAAATCATACTAACACCTACAAGTGGTTATAACTCTTTAATTAAAAGAGAGAAAAAAATGTATACAAAATGTGGGACTCCTAAATTGTAATAAAAAACTGTAATTACTGTATTATTAATAATAAATTATTTTGCAAAAGCCAATTCACCATTCATCGCCTGTTCATTTATTACTGATGGTTTCAAAAGTGAACATTATTTAGAGAATAAAACAAATATTTATTAACAATCCCATTTATATTTTATCTATGTGTTCATCAAATATTTATAATGAAATTTAATGAATTTGACCCAATGTCATGTGCACGACTGTGAATAACACTCGTTACAAGAACATGATAACGGAGTTATTGTGGTCTCAAATGGATGGTAAGGATCTGAACGATATGTGTTTCAGCAGGAGGATGCCACCTGTCTCACCACGCACGAAATAATCGATTTATTGGGACAACGATTTACATACCGAATCATCTCCCGAAATTCCGTTATCAATTGGCCGCCAAGATCGTGCAAGTTAACGCCGTGCGTTTTCTTTCTTAGGGAGTTTTTGAAATCTCAGGTATATGTAAATAAATCACAAATGGGGTCACCCTTTTAAAGTGTACTATACAATTTTAAAAGAACTTGATTTCTAAAAAAAAAATTCAAAAAAGCTCGGGATTATACCTCAATTTTTCTAGAAACAAATTTTATATGGAAATTCAGAAAAAAAATAACAAAATCTATGAATTTTTCTCCAGGAAAAAGTTCTTAAAATTTTACCAAAACTCCATTTCTTTATTATTGAAAATCAGAAGTAACGTATTAGAGCAAAAAGGAGAAAACTATAGGATCACCGTTCGTATTTTCCCTAAAGTAATATTCTCAGATCCTAAGGCCGTTTTTCATGCAAAAAATCTTAAATTCAGAAATTTTTTTTTGGAAAATTTATATAGAAATTCAAAACAAATCTTCGAAAAAGTGGAGCAAAAGAAAATACAAAAAAGTATACTTTTTTACTTTTATACTTTCATACTTTTATACTTTTATACTTTTATACTTTTATACTTTTATACTTTTATACTTTTATACTTTTATACTTTTATACTTTTATACTTTTATACTTTTATACTTTTATACTTTTATACTTTTATACTTTTATACTTTTATACTTTTATACTTTTATACTTTTATACTTTTATACTTTTATACTTTTATACTTTTATACTTTTATACTTTTATACTTTTATACTTTTATACTTTTATACTTTTATACTTTTATACTTTTATACTTTTATACTTTTATACTTTTATACTTTTATACTTTTATACTTTTATACTTTTATACTTTTATACTTTTATACTTTTATACTTTTATACTTTTATACTTTTATACTTTTATACTTTTATACTTTTATACTTTTATACTTTTATACTTTTATACTTTTATACTTTTATACTTTTATACTTTTATACTTTTATACTTTTATACTTTTATACTTTTATACTTTTATACTTTTATACTTTTATACTTTTATACTTTTATACTTTTATACTTTTATACTTTTATACTTTTATACTTTTATACTTTTATACTTTTATACTTTTATACTTTTATACTTTTATACTTTTATACTTTTATACTTTTATACTTTTATACTTTTATACTTTTATACTTTTATACTTTTATACTTTTATACTTTTATACTTTTATACTTTTATACTTTTATACTTTTATACTTTTATACTTTTATACTTTTATACTTTTATACTTTTATACTTTTATACTTTTATACTTTTATACTTTTATACTTTTATACTTTTATACTTTTATACTTTTATAGTTTTATACTTTTATACTTTTATACTTATATACTTTTATACTTTTATACTTTTATACTTTTATACTTTTATACTTTTATACTTTTATACTTTTATACTTTTATACTTTTATACTTTTATACTTTTATACTTTTATACTTTTATACTTTTATACTTTTATACTTTTATACTTTTATACTTTTATACTTTTATACTTTTATACTTTTATACTTTTATACTTTTATACTTTTATACTTTTATACTTTTATACTTTTATACTTTTATACTTTTATACTTTTATACTTTTATACTTTTATACTTTTATACTTTTATACTTTTATACTTTTATACTTTTATAGTTTTATACTTTTATACTTTTATACTTATATACTTTTATACTTTTATACTTTTATACTTTTATACTTTTATACTTTTATACTTTTATACTTTTATACTTTTATACTTTTATACTTATATACTTTTATACTTTTATAATTTTATACTTTTATACTTTTATACTTTTATACTTTTATACTTTTATACTTTTATACTTTTATACTTTTATACTTTTATCTTCTACCTCAATTTCTCGACGATTTTTTTCTGAATTTCAATAAAATTTTGTAGCAAAATGAGATTTGAGATTTTTTCTACGGAGAAAAATGCTTTAGAATCTGATAATATTTCTTTAGGAAAAAAAATATATATGAAATTTTACTAAAGGACATGGGTTTTTTTAAACTCCTTAAGTGGAGCTTTAAGCATTCCTAAATTTTAACCAAAAATCATCTTTTGTTATTGATAATAAAATCCCTGTAAGTTTTAAATTAAGAGGATAGAGAAAAAGCATAACAATATGGGGTTTTTGCTCATAACTCTTTAAAAAGTGAAGATGGAACAACTTTTATTTGGAAATTTAGAAAAAAAAAATTCATCTCTTTCTAACCCCTTAAATGAAGCAAAAGGAATTTTTAATCCTCTTAAATTGGACCAAAATTAAAGTTTTTTAATTGAAAATCAGAAGGATCTATAATATTAATAGGCTAGGCGATTTCTTGTTACCGATGTTTTGTTCTACCATTTATCCCTATTCTGACCAAACGTATATAATATGAAAGTTATTTTTTTTAGCTGTTCATCAGATTTACAGATTTTTAAATTTTTCCTCTATTTTGAGTAAATTGTATTTAAAGTTGCTACTAGCACATACATAAAATTATGCATATGGGTTAAACCATCTGAACTCAACTTAAAATATGGCTGTTTTTTACATCACTGTCTCCAAATTGGCTGAATTTTGGCAGGATTAAATTGTATCCGAGAAATAAGGAAAATCCTAAATTTAAGTTCACTGACGCATCTGGATCCGGAAATATGAGGTCTTGAATATCGGGAAAAACAATAAAAATGTACAAAGTTGTACTTAATTATCATTTTCATGATTAATATTATAGTGACGCAACTTATCAAGGTCGCATTTGAAAGGCTAATTAATTACCTTTAATTTGATATACAACATGATTTTTTTTTGGAAAGGTCAAAGGTCACATCTCTTGACCTATAATTCGGGAGGCTATAGCTGTAAAAACGACAATTTTAAAAATCTGAAAAAATATATGTTTAAGATTGGTTCCTTCCCTAAAGTTCCAAAAAATTTCAGACTGGGGGTATGCTTGGATCCAGAAATATTTATCATAGAGTAAAGGTAGATATTTAACAAGTGAATTATTATTATTATGAATGCTGTTGTTGTTGGCGTTGTTGACATTATTATGATGAATGCTGTTGTTGTTGTTGTTGTTGGCGTTGTTGACATTATTATGATGAATGCTGTTGTTGTTGTTGTTGTTGTTGTTGTTGTTGACATTATTATGATGAAGCTGTTGTTGTTTAGTTTTATTATAAATGTTTTCAATTACAAATTTGCTATCAGCGGAATAAATTTTAGCTTGCAATTGTGTTTTTGAAATTGGTATGAAGCTGTGCTGCTTTTGAGTTCCCGGAATTGTACGTAATCCTATAAATCTATCAGTTAGCAATTTCTCTTCTTCTTCATAATCTTTTTCCGTTAAATATGCAAAGTTCCAGTTCTGAAGAGTTTGCTGACACCAATTATACAAGTGGAGAGGAGTAGTTATCTGATCTTCGAATGGACGTTGCAAGCTGGCTCTTCGTGCTTCACGCTTTACCGTTCCCCCAAGACCATCACTAAGTCCTCTGCCGTGACTGGTAGCAAAGAAATGCCACTCAGCGGAACAATTAAAATCTTCGCTATGATGGCATAAATTGGCAAAGTTTTTTTTATTTTTAAATTGAGCGGAAGAACCGTCCGAAAAATAAAAAATTTTCTTTGGTATTTTCAAAAACTTGTTTTTTAAAAACTCATTTAGGTGGCGATGAAATAAATGAGCTGCTATGGTATTATGTATTAGACAGTCTGATATTATTATAAAATTTGTAGTTTCTAATTTTAAATTTGATTTGTAATAAATTGCTATTGGGTATAGTGTGGCCTGGCTATTATTCCATAAAAAGCCTTGCACAGAATCCTGAAACACAAAAGTTGCATTTTCGTAGAAGTCGCAAATTACTAAATACTCATTTTCTTCCAACGCAGACTTTTTGTGAGCCATAAATGCACCCTGCTCTTTAGATACGAATGAATGGGGTAGAAGAGTTTGCAGTTTTTCGCATAATGAATCCAGAAAAGAATCAGTTTCTTTAATAATAGTTTCCAAAGAGTCTCTATCTACACTTATCCACTGTTTATATATGATTTCATCAATTTCATTTTCTAATAATAATTCACCAAGTTTCTCTTTAAAATTTTGTATATCTGGACACATGCTACATCTGCCAAGGTAGCAATTTGGTGATGGGGGATTTCATATAAGTCTTTTTAAACAATCTTTATAAGTTTCCAGCACAAAATCCTGCACATTTTCTGTCAATTTTTTCAGGTTTATTGCGTGGAGCATTAGTTTTGTATTTTGATGTATTTTACAAACACATACATTATGGCTTCCTGACGCATCTGCTAGAACCACATTTTTTGGCCGAAGTTCACAAAATTTAGAAATTCCCATAGTTATCCCTTCATGTTTTTCTTTAAATAAAGCATAAACTTCTCGAAGATTTCCGAGTAAAAGTCTTTTATTTTTTTTTACTTTTACACCATTTTCTGTTATTGACACGTAGTCTTTACATCCTGGTAGACATCTGCTGACATCATCAGTTTCATAAAAGATTTTCACCACATCAACAATTTCTAATGGCAATCGTTTTCCAAGTTTTGGATTCGGTGTACTCAATACGCCTTCTGTCTCAACCAAGTTTTTTACCTTTCGTGCCATGAAATTTGTTATTTGAAATTCCTCCTCCATTCTTTTCAATGTCCAGCTTTTAGGTAAAATAGTTAAAAGTTGAATTTTATCACTGTTTTTAGTTATTGATTTAAACTTTTCTTTTAGTTGTTCGATTATTTCCGATTCTGGGCATACGTGAGAGGTTGAAGGTGTTGAATTTGGGAAAATGTTGGTTTTAATTGATGTTGTTATTTTTTCTAACTTTCTAGCTGTATACCCTTTTAATGGAATTTTTCTCGAACATATTGGAGATTCTTGTAAATATGTTAAACTTTCGTTTAACTTAGAAATTCGAACATCTCCCGAAACTGATGCTTCACTTTCCGAGTCTGAAGTCTCGTTTTCTGGCTCGTTCATAGATTGAATATTATTGTTTACACTTCCTTTTAATTTATAAAGTTCTCTTCTGCATATATCACATATTTTATTTGATATTGAAATGTTATTACTAATTCCAGTCATCCAATGCTGAACTTTTCGAAGTCCTCTTGCATTCCGGACATGAGCAACTTTTTTAAATGGATTACAACAATATATTGTATTAAATGACATATTGTTTACAGAGGCAAAAAACAATCACTTTGAACACTTTTGGTTTTATTTAAAAATATTGATTTTATAGCAACACATGTGGTTTTTTAAAGCAACGTGCTTAGAATGGTTTTTTTTCGTGGTGCTTCCTTTGACTTCTCGTTTTTCAATAATTTCTCTATATCCAAGTTATTTGACACTACGAACCACACCCGACAACATTTATACTGTTGTCTCGCTCTAACATAATTACCTGTCAAACCAACCCTAACAAAGGTCTGTACTGAGTACAGTACAGAGCTAAAGAACCAGAAACAAATAGCGGCGTGCGTGCATAGCCCGCCGACGCTCACGAGCGCAACCAACCACATTCATAAACAGTAACAGTAACAGCACCGACTTTTTAAATATCTACCTTTACTCTATGATAAATATTTCTGGATCCAAGCATACCCCCAGTCTGAAATTTTTTGGAACTTTAGATTTTTAAAATTGTCGTTTTTACAGCTATAGCCTCCCGAATTATAGGTCAAGAGATGTGACCTTTGACCTTTCAAAAAAAAAAATCATGTTGTATATAAAATTAAAGGTAATTAATTAACCTTTCAAATGCAACCTTGACGAGTTGCGTAACTACAATACTTTTCAAGAAAATTATAATTAAGTAAGTACAACTTTGTAAATTTTGACCTTTTTTTACGATTTTCAAGACCACATATTTCCGGATACAGAAGTGCCAGTGCCCTCAAACTTTGCACTTATTTTAGTTCTGTAATAATCTGTCTTCCTGCGAAAAATCATACAATTTGGAGAAGGTAGTGTACACCCATTGGTTGATTTGACATGGAATTACCCATATGCTATATGTGTGTTTAATAAATTTGTTAATGTGTTTGTTAATGAGTTTATTAGCTTCATTCACAATAATAATAAACCAAAAAAGTGTTGGTTTGTGAATTGGCTAAGTTGAAAAATAAAGTTGCCTAGAAATTGCACTCGAATTTCGAGCGCTGGAATCTGCTAGTATCTATAAATGCTAATAACTGCTTAATTAAACGTGTTAGTACAAAAAGAACTGAAATATGAAATCACTTCTAACTTTAACCAAAAATATATATTTATGTGGAAAAATATATACAAATGTTCCTCCTTAAATAATGGACATGGAGCAAAACTGATAAAAGATTTGGATTGCTCTTTTAATTTTACCAAAAATCAGAAAAATATCTAATAATTTCTTAAATACTGGAGATAGACTAAAATGGAATTAAAATATGGAATCACTTTTGAATTAAACCCCTTATAGACAGCAGATAGAACAAAAAGAAAGTTGTTTTTATGGAAAAACAAAAAAAAATCTGCTAGTGGTCATAACGCCTTAATTAAAGGAAATAGAGCAAAAGGCTATTAATTATAACTAGCAAAGCCCAGCCCTCAGCATGCGGGTGCAAATTCTAGGAAATTTTATTTTTTTTATTTAATAAGAGTCTAAAGGTATGCTAAGAGTATTGTAAGAGTCTAAAGGTATGCTAATTAATTAAGCCAATTCACAATACAATTAATAAAATTCAATAAATTTCATTATAAATATTTGTTGAACACGCAGAAGATATATAAATTGGTTTGTTAATAAATAATTTTAAAGGAGCCTAAAGGCATGCTAATCAATTTAAGCCAATTCACAATTCACTGGGCTTTTGGTATTTATAATAAACACAAACACAGTTAATGTTTTAAATGAGCACTAATCCAAAAAAATGATCCAGATGGTGCAAATCTGTAAATCTGGAGGACAGCTAAAAAAAAAATACCTTTCAAATGGGGTATTTTCTGTCAAAATCGGTTTGTAAATAAAATATTTACATCTGTCACAAGAAATCGCCTTGCCTATTAATGATTTGTGGAAAATTCTTCGAAAACAATTCTTCGAAAAAAGAATTCTTCGAATAGCAGTTCTTCGAATAACAATTCTTCGAATAACAATAACCATATAGGTTTTCAACTATATCGGGAAATAATCAGAGATTTTCAACTATGGCGGGGAAGAATTGTTTTCGAAGAATTGTCATTCGAAGAACTGTTATTCGAAGAATTATTTTTTCGATGAATTGTTTTCGAAGAATTGTTTTCGAAGAATTTTCCGCCGACCACTGTTAATATTATAGATATGCAATCATTTATAAATTTGATAAAAAATCTATTTATATATGGAAAAACAGATACAAATGCTCATAACTCCTTAAATAGATGAATATGGGATCACTCTTAAATTTTACTGAACTCTGATTTTTTTATGAAAATTTAGAACTTCTAAAAGGGATTTTTTTTTTGAAAAAAAAAATCGATTTTCAAAGGGAAAAATAACAAAATATCTTTAAATCCATAAATAGTGGCGATAAAACATTAGGGATTAAAATATGGAATCACTCTTAAAATGGAGCAAAATACAGCTGATTAAATAAAAAGGATTAAAATATGAAATCTCTCTTCAATATTACAAGAAATTCATTTTTGGAAATAAGGGAGCAAAATGAGCAAAAAAGATAAAAGTATGGGATTATTCTCCAATTAGAACAAAATTGGATTGTTACGTGGAAAGTCAGAAAATTAAATTTTTCAAAAGCTTACAACTCCTGAAGATAGAGGCACAAAGATAATAAACTGAAATCGTTTAAATTTTTCAAATACTGATATTTATAAAGAAATTTATAATAAATGGTACTTTCTAAATAAAAGGTATTTTTTAATGAAAGCTACTTTTTTAATAAAAAATACTTTTTTGAACAAATGTACTTTTTGGAAAAAATTCACTTTCTTGAAAAAATTTTACTTAATTATGAAAATGTACCTTTTGATAAAAAAGTATTTAAAAAAAAAATACTTTTTAATTAACTTCTGAACTTCGAATATACACAATTACTTATCGTTCTCTCTGATAACGATGTTAAAAACTGTTCATAAATAAGGGGTGGTCCCTCTACAATGTACAAGAACAAGGAAGTATCTCAACTCGCTATCGTTCTCAGGAATTTAACATTTCACGCACTTGTTTGATGCGGATTTTGCATAAAAATCACGGTATGACGCCATACAAAGTTCAATTAGTGCAATAGCTTATGCCGCACTATCGCAACGTTTTCGGTTCTCTAATTGGGCTATTGAATACTTAAAAGAAAATCAGCCAGTGCATCCTGTTTGGTAGGATTTTTGAGCCCGCGGTATCAAGGACCAATTTTCTTCGAATATGTGTTACAGTGAATGGTGAGCGCTACCGTGCAATGAAAATGGATTACTTGTGGCCTATTTTCGAAGATATGGATTTGGACAACATTTGGTTTTAACAAGATGGCGCGCCGCACAGTGGCGCCTTTCCCTAAATAGCGTGGCAAAAATCAAAAATTTGAGAGAAGTATTCACTAAAATCAATGAATATATAGAATAGAGGATTTCTCACAGATTAAGAATCAATAAACGGTTTTAAAATCGGATAAAAATTATGAATGATTGAGCTCCGCAAAGTTGGATTTTTTTTTGCTTTTAGAAAAAGGCGCAAAATTTTTTGAAAAATATCCTCTTTCAAATCAGATTGTAGGCAAACTAGTAAACCGATTGGTGTTGTTTGAAAGATATTTTTATTTTCTATAAAACAAAATTAAAATGATGTTATTTGGTTGTTTACTTTTTCTACAGTATCACTTTTTATACCCTATACCACTATGTGGTTTGGGTATAATGACTTTGTGCTGCTGTTTGTAACAACCAAAAATATTTGACCTAGACCCATCTTTAATTATATCGAGCGAATCAGAATCACTTTCTGAGTTGATTTAACAATGTCCGTCCGTCCGTCCGTCCGTCCGTCTGTGTGTCCATGTAAAGTTTGTAATCAAACTGCAGGTCGCAAATATGAATATATTTTGATGAAATTTGGTATATAAGCTTCTATCGGCCATGGGATGAACGCTGTTGAAATTGGTGAGAATCGGTCCATGTTCAGACCTAGCCCCCATACAAATTACCCCTATGAAATCGGCATAAATTGCCATAAGATCCAAATTGTCATATAGATCTTACTCAAATTGGGTTTGTATGCGTTCATTATATCCACTAATGAGTAGTCCAAAAATGATCCCTTTGAGCCCATATAGAGCTGCTTCCCGATCTTCACTTAAATCTATTAAAAAACAAAAATATTGCATTGATTCTTCTCAAATTTTGTTTGTACATATTTTTGCAAAATACAAGAGACTTTACCAAACATGATCAGGATCGGTCCATTTTTGGACCTAGTCACTTTATAGATATAGCATCCGATATGAACTTTTTCATATCTGCAGCCCAAAAAATTAATAAAAATCCCACTCAAATTTGGTTTTTGCTTATTTTCAATGTCCAGTTAGTTGGGCCTAAGAGATAGGGTTTCTAAACGCATGGTATAGGGTATCGTATAGTCGGTCTAGACCGACTATAATTTTCTTACTTGTTCAAATATACTATATTTTGATAGTTTTTCTACTTTGATAGAATAGAACTAAAAATATGTTTAAATATGTTTACTTAGGTATTAACTAAAATGGCTCACTAATACAATACTCTAAGTAGTTAACAAAAACCAGTGTTACCATAATTTGAAATTGTAAAGATGCTAAATTTCAAAAAAAAGATGCTTAAACGTACTGGAGGCAGAACAAAAGTTACAAAATTTTTTTTTTCAAAATTCATTACCTTTATATTGAAAAATTAATTACTTATTAATAAATTCTTTGGTTTTAAAATCGAAAAATTAATATAAAACATAAGTTTCGATTTATATTTTTTTAAATTTAATTAAAATTATTTTGGATTTCATCTGTAATTTTTTTTTACATCACATTGAGTTTTTTTAATTTTAAATTAAATATTTTTAATTTTAGAGGGATCGCTGACAAATTATTTTTGATCGCTGACAAATTATTTTCTCAGAAAACAACACATAGCGACATACGTTGTTATTAATGAAAAAAAATAAAAAATAATTTTTTATTAGTTTTCAGTTTATAACCACTTGTAAAAACTTTTGTGTTTATTTCTGTTATTTTTTGTCACTATTTTGCTTGATACGTTGTTATATTCTCATCCAAAGTCCCGTTAACTTTTTGTTGATGAACAAAAAATCCATTTTTCAAGCAACAACAACTTATGTCTACATGGGTGGTAGCATTGGTAGTTTTCCTTTTCAAAGAAAACGACGTATGTCGACATAAGTTATTTAATCTGCACACACTTTAAGTGTAATCTGAAGATTTTTGACTCAAAATTTTATATAAAGTATTTATTGCTCATACCTACAGGACTGTTAAATAAAAAGCTCTAAAATCTTTATATCGAGCCCATAATTTCAAATATAACGTTTTTTTTTGGCTCCCCTGAACATTTTGATTTTATGACATACGCGGTTATTCTAGAAAACCACAGATATATTGACCTATATTTCCGTGCTGAGGCCAGTTGGCATTTGACTCAATAAGAGGCCAAAAAATATTTTGGAAAAAAGTAAAAAGTGTGAAGTGCATTAATGTCTTTACAAAATTTTAATTAAGATTGGCTGTTATAAAAGAAGCAGACGCTTTACCAGAACAGAAAGAAAGAAAACTTCACACCATTTTCATGAATATTAAGACAAAATGGAAAGCCTCCAATCGTACAAAGGAAATCTTCATGAAAAGGCATTTAACCTGGCTTAATGAATTCACACCATTCAAAATCTTCGAAAAAGCCCATACATCTACTGACCGAACCAGAGGAAGACCAGGAAAGTCTTTGGAAGAGTGTTCGTCGTACACAAGAAAAT
This sequence comes from Cordilura impudica, assembly GCA_963682025.1. Lineage (NCBI taxonomy): Eukaryota > Metazoa > Arthropoda > Insecta > Diptera > Scathophagidae > Cordilura > Cordilura impudica. The sequence goes on along the minus strand of OY821520.1, from coordinate 195,276,193 downwards.
TGAAGCTTCATGGTGTTACAGAAGCAATATCTACCGTTCATCTGTCAGAAGCGTTATCCACTAAGTACACGAAAGACCAGGGAAAGGCAAGGTCTGACATTACAAAAGTAGTAGTGATCGTAAGCCACACAGGATTGAAGAGTGTATTCCAACGCCAACAAATGCTTTACCCACAAAGTATAGCATAGAAGAAGCCTTATCGTAACTTAATATCTATAGCAATAATATTTCATATATTTATATTTAATATATTAATGCTATTAAACATTTTTCAAAAATGTGTATCTGTAATATTAATAAAAAATTTAATATTAGTTTAGCATGTTTATATTAGAGGGTTATTTTTTTCCAGGCTTACGGATTTAAACAATATGTATTGTTATATTAGAAGTCCTTTGAGTGGTTAATTAATAAAATTTCATTGCGAAATTTGGAATTTTGAGAACTATGGGTGTTTTTCTTTATAAAAAAAAAAATCGGGAAAAAAGGGCCAAAAGTGGTCCAATTTCATTAAAATTTTACAGTGTTTTTGTAATATTTTTGTAGTTGGCATCTAGGGGACTAGGTCCAAACGTGGACCGATTTCATTATGGCATGTTTAATATCGCGTTGTTAGCCATTTTGGCGATGTGTATTAGCCACCGAGCAGCTATGATTTGACCGCGTTGGACCATTATTTGTAGGGAGCTGTTAAATATGAGAATTACGCTATTCATCTAGCAACTATTTAGGCACTCAAAAAATAACTTAGTGCGGTCATCGGTAAAATACAGCACCACAATGTCGAAAATGTACTAAAAAATTGGGTTGATCGTATGGGCTACTGCAAGAATAGCCAAGGAAGTCATTCAAATTAAATTGTATTTTACAATTAGCTTTCGAATAAAAACAGCCGAATGAGTTTTTTTTATTTGTAACAAAATCAAAATGCAAAACTTATGTGGTTCACCCTGAATTTTTTGAAGAGTTTGAAAACAGTTTAAAAAAAATCGATTTATAGAACCCTATTATGGATCTATATGATGTTTAAAGACACAAGCTAGCATAGAATTCCAGATGTATGATATATGAAATGATCCCATCTACTTATATTAACATAACACACCAGATATTAACATGCCCTCAGGTCTGATCCCTTTCATTTTGACAAATCTTTTGACATTAATAATTTAAGATCTCATAGAAAATTTCAAGTCTTTCCATAGCAGAGCACTGCAGATATTTTACTTTTTATGGGAGTTGCCACGTCCAATCCTCCAACCTGGCCCAGTTATAGACTCACAAAACATTTCAAGGATCTAAATATCACAAAACTCACTTTCATGATATTATTGACGCCCATTTTCGATTACTCACATCAATAAGTTATAGACTCACACGAGGTTCGAAGACTAGTCCTTATAGTACTCGAAATATTTTACTTTGCGTGGGAGGTAGTACGACCACTGATCCGATCCAGCCCATTTTTTTTTTTTTTTGGTACGTCTACTAACATAAATAACCAATGCATTTATACAAAGTTTCAAGACTTACTGTTATTTTATTTGATAAATATGATGATTAATATATATTTTTTATGGGAGATGCCACATCCACTAAACTGAACCCACCACCATTTTAGTTACATCTACTCAAATTCACGTCCCTGGAAAATTAATTTTTCAATGTTTATAACTTCTTGGGAGTCAGTTCACGCACATAAGAATATTGATGCAGAAAATCCTTTACATACCGAAGTTAATGAGACTTTCAATAGGTTTTTAGATATTAAAACAATATTTGAAAGCAATCAAACCACACTTATTTATTTTAATGATACAAGATTATCAGATAATCTAGATGAAAATCAAACTTTTAATTTTTTCATAACCAAAAAAAAAAACTTATCATAGATTTTTTCGAGTTTGAGAAATAAACTTTCATCTGAAATTGACAATATCCTAAATATTGTACTAAAAAAAATTTCACAAGCTATGATCAACAATTATTGCAAATTATTCAACAATATTCTCAACAATTCATATTTTCCAAATGATTGGAAAACAGCAAAAACTGTAATTATACCGAAAAAAAAGATAGGGAACCAAATAATCCAAAAAATTTGCGTCCTATAAGTTTGTTATCCAATATAAGCAAAGTATTCGAAGTATGCATAAATAATATTATAAGCAAATTTTGTACTGAAAAAAATATTATAAATGAAAAAGAGTTTGGCTTTAAACTTAAACAATCGACAGTTAATGCTATTCATAAGCTTACGTCCGACATTAATTGGAACTGACATAAAAAATATTGTACAGGAGCTTGTCTCATTGATATGGAAAAGGCCTTATATATAAATTATTCCAATATAAATTTCCATTGAATCATATTATCTTAATACACGATATGATAAGTAATAACAACTTCATAGTTTATTACCAAAATGTGAAAAGAACAAAATCATTCAAAATTATTAACGGACTACAACAAGGAACCGTAAATTCCCCAATTCTCTTTAATATATACATCATGGAACTGCTAAACCATGTAGATAATATCGATAATAAAATTGAAAAAATTAATCTACATCTTCAAAAAACCTACAACGTTGTTGAACAATATTCCATTAATTGGAACATGAAAATTACTGCAGAAAAATGCGAAACAATCCTTTTTAGACCACCAGTTGATAAATGTAACTATAATATTAAAAAGAATTGGAAGCAGTTCGGAATTAAATCGAATTTGTCAAATTGCAACATACCAAATAAGGAAGTTGTAAAATACTTAGGTATGATGAATTTATTTTTCAAATAAAACAATTTATGTTACTTTTAGTTATAAGTCTAAAACAGATCTCTTGTTTTATTTAAAATGTTCCTGCTTATATACTAACAATATAAAAAAAACTAATCTAAGTTGATGACTGACTTTCTAAAGTCACTCTATAATATTGATTATTCTCTTTATATATCTATACAATAACTATGAATTAACTATGTACAAATGCGCCAGGCGATCATGAATTTAAGGGGTGGTTTCTTTACTCTCTATTCTTTAGTATAAAATCATACACAGAGTACAATTCCAAATAATTGAGTGGAATTGTACTGGTTAAAGTACAGACCGATACAATACACCAATAAGTGATTTACATCAGTTTGTATAAGAAATCAAATCTAATTGTTCTACATTCCGATCAACCAACTCTATTCGAAATGCCAGAAATGCTTTTTTATATATGTATAGGCCATTATTTCATTCAAAATATACTAAAACCAATATTAAAATAACAATGTATCAATCTCTAATTAGACCTATATTAACATACGGTTGTCCAATTTGGTTCAATATATCGCCTCCATACATGGAGTTGTTGAAAGAAAATGTTTAAGAGCTTGTACATCATTATACAGAACTCCACAAAGTGAATATCTTAAATACATATCTAATAAAAAACTGTACAATAATGCAAATGTGATAAGAATAGACAATTTTATAATTAACTTAATCTATATATCGCACCTGTACCTCTAAAGTGAGTCAACTCAAAATTTACAAATTTTCAGTAGAGGCAAAAAACGTTTTTTTTTTAATATTCACTATAAAATTTTAAAACGGTTGTTTGTTTCATTGTAAAGAATTGCGAATAATAAGTATGCAACAGTAGTTGTTTTTGCGATTTTTTCAGTGATGATCAAAAATAACAAGTTTTTTGGATGCAACTCAAAATATGTCTTTTTAGTGGATTCTAAAGCAGCTACTCTTATAACACAAAGAGGGTTACAACTGTATTTTTTTCTGCGAAAGTCTAGAAAAACCGATGTTATATTTTTACAGTGGATAGATATGACCACGGTGTATCGTTTTCATGCAAAAAGTTAAAATTTAAAACGGATTTCTCTGAAATTTGGTACACGCGATCTCTGTACTTCAGGAAAGGTCGCCATATGCTTCCCACCGGCCGCGCCTACTTTTGCGCCTACTTCTATGTTACAAAAATTTATTTTTTTTCCTTCTATTTGTTTCTTTGTTTGACTGCTATAAAAACTTTTATTTTTCAACGGCTTTCTCTGAAATTTTGTGCACGTGATCTCTGTACTCCAGCGAAGATCGTATTATATAGCTTTCTGGCCACGCCTACCCTTACGCCCACTTTTTAATAAAACTCATTTTCTGTTTTTTGATACATTTGTTCGCTATACAAATTTGTATTTTTCAACGGATTTCTCTGAAATTTGGTACACACGGGTATAACTTCACGATGACCAAATTCCCCAAATTTTAAAAAGGTCCCCAAAAGAAATGAACAAATTCCCAATTTTTTTAAAAAACGAAATTAAAAAATGAACTTACTCCCCAAATTCGTTCCTAAATTTTTCATATTTTTATTTAATGAATTTTGTTAAATATTTATTTAAGTGAAAATTTACATACTGATCTCGATATCTGTCCTGCAATATACGCATTTAAGGTCTGAATTATTTTCATCATTAGCATCACTACGGTGCGGAAGCTGCGTGCGGACACGGACGCGACTCGCTCTAGGAACACAGCTCAGTGAAAAGTCTTATGATAAATTTTATCTACGTATGTGCAATAATTACCTGTTGATCCAAATAGGCCAAGCATATAATATAAGCAGTTGCTTAAAGCAACCTTGCGACACAATTTTAAACGTCGTATTCATTTTCCATTTTTGAAACTTCTATAAATTTGTCATCTCTGCTCAATGGTGATCATTTATTGAATGAAGTAATTCAATTTTTAAAACTTCCGATTCCTTTAATTTGCAAACGATTCCGTTATATTTGATTTTTATAAAATAAATAAACTTCAAAAAAAAAAAAACTTCAGCAGTTTCGCAGCTTATTTTTGAAGTATTTTTGCTGTAGCGTCTTTAAAAAAACTTCTAAATTAAAAAATCAAAAAATTTTAAATTGATATAAAAAATGAATTTACTCCCCAAAAAACGTGAACATTGGGGAATTTTTTTCATCATGAACAAATTCCCCAATCCCATAAAAATTTTTTGGGAGAAAGATCATTTTTTTCAGGAATTTGTTCATTGGGCACTAAGTACTCAGCGCCTGGTAAGCATAGTGAACCATTTTTCAAGTCAAAGGCCTTTGGATACCGGGCAAGACCGGGTAAAAACAGCTACATAGTAAGAAATAATATATTAAGATGTTGCAAATGTATAGAAAATAATATTATAATGGCCCCTTATTATACAAACGACGAATATATAATTGATTCATTACAGAAAGGCTTTGTTCCAACTGAGGCCTTTGTTTACCTAGATAAAAAAAAAATTATTCAAAATGAAAATGGCATCCCAAAATTCTATCATAACTATAGACGTGCCACTATTAAATCAGTGAACTGTAATATAAATAAATTAAATATAAGATATAGCACAAGCATATCAAATGGAGATTTAAGATTTATACAAAAATCTAATACCGAAAAATTTTGGTGGCTATCTGAATAACTATAATTCCACTTTCCATTTTTTTTCCTTTTACTCCTTGACACTAACTACATAGACCATTTGAATACATAAGCAATGTTTTTTACAAAATAATTTTCATTGCAAAAAATCCATATATATTTTTTACATTGAAAATGAATTTAAAAAAAAATTTATAAAATTGTAAAACCAAATTCTTATTATATTAGTAATACTAGAGTGCTCGATTTGGAGACAATGTATTTATAATTTGTTATTATACCCTATACCACTATGTGGCTTGGGTATAATGACTTTGTGCTGCTGTTGATAACTACCAAAAATATTTGACCTAGACCCATCTTTAATTATACCGATCGAATCGATTTAACGATGTCCGTCCGTGTGTCCGTCCGTCCGTCTGTGTGTCCATGTAAACCTTGTAATCAAACTGCAGGTCGCAAATATGAATACATTTTGATGAAATTTGGTATGTAAGCTTTTGTTGGCCATAGGCTAAACGCTATTGAAAATGGTGAGAATCGGTCCATGTTCAGACCTAGTCCCCATACAAATGACCCCTATGAAATCGACATAAATTGCCATAAGATCCAAATTGTCATATAGATTTGTATTTGTAGACTTGGGTTTGTATGCGTTTATTACATCCATTAATCAGTAGTCTAAAAATGATCCCTGGGACAACTCTTAGTCTGCTTCCCGATCTTCACTTAAATCTGTCAAAAAACAAAAATATTACACTGATTCTTCTCAAATTTTGTTTGTATATGTTTTTGCAAAATACAAGAGACTTTACCAAACATAGTCAGGATCGTTCCATTTTTGGGCCTAGTCCCCATATAGATATAGCATCTGATATGAACTTTTTCATATCTGCAGCCAAAAAAATTAATAAAAATCCCACTCAAATTTGGTTTATGCTTATTTTCTACTTCCAGTTAGTTGGGCCTATGAGATAGGGTCTCTAAACGCATGGTATAGGGTATCATATAGTCGGTCTCGACCGACTATAATTTTCTTGCTTGTTTTTAACTAGTATTTATTACAGTATGAATATAAATTTTGTTAATAAATAAACATTTAAAAAAAAAACAAAAAAAAAATGCTTATAACTTCTGACATAAGGAAAATAAGAAATGGAATTAAAATATCACTTTAATTTTCTATATTCAGAAATCTCTAAAAAAAAATTTGTAAGGATTTATTTTTTAATGGAAATTGTGTATTTCTAGGAGCAGTGGCTTGTAACAACATTATACTATTTTTAATAAAGTGTCTCACATCATCTGTTTTTCTTTTTTCTAAATAGAATTTTAAACATTTTTAAAAAAACACTTACCGAAGGGAGTATTTAAAAACAGGCGCCCCTCATATTATAAAGTACAACTGTATTAAAAAAACTACTTAAATTTTCCACTTGCAAACACAATATAGAGTTTTAAATGAATGAATTATTTTATGGCATAGACATAATTAGAAAAAAAATATATATAAAAAAATGTGTTTCAGTTATTCTGAAAATTGAAGTAAAATCGAAATGGAAATAAACGATTTTTGAGTTTCAGATTTAAAAGATCAAATAAATTTTTAAAGTCCTGCTGTTTGACTATATCCCTACTATGTAATAATAGTGTGGGATCCCCTGTGTATGTGTGTGCGTAAGCGTGTGACTGTCTGTATAGCTTTGTGTAAGTTTATCTGCTATTGTGTAGTTGTTTTGGTGTCATATCGATAAAAATCTAATTAAAATGCGCGACACATGTGCGCATATTTTACATGAATTTAAACAAGTAGTTAGTTGCTACGTTTTTATACTCTATCTTTCTCATCCATATTCCATATTATTTTTTTCTTTTTTTTTGCTATGAGCTGCATATTTGATATTAATAAATATAAAGTAAAGAAGTAGATACCGCAGTACACTCGAACTCATATGAGTTCGAGTGTTTAATAAAATGAAATTCAAACCTTGTAGTTTAACTATTACCACAACATAAAATTTTAACTTGACTGCATGTTTAAAACATGTGTTGCCAACAAATACAGTGGTGTGAAAAAGAAGTGTGGACAAATATATGGTACTTCAATGGATTCTTTAATCTGTAGTTGATACATATCATATATAAAATATAGACTCTAATGAATGACGATCCTCTTAAGCGGGGAAATGAACTCCCAAACTTAGGTGGCACATAGTTGTGTTCTTTAAAGGTCATCCCAATAGATAACTTTTTGGTATAGACTAATTTAACTTATACATTTAATTAAATCTTCATACTTTTGAAACCCACTGTAGTTATTTCTTATCTAACTAACGTCTACTTTCCTTGTATATTTTTTTACATAATATATTTGTTTTATACTGTTTCAAGTAAGTATCAATTACTGATTGATTTAAGTAGCTAGAGAAGGAATCAAATATAATTATTTAAATAAAGTAAAGGGACACAAATTAAAGGAGAACTGTGAACTTTATGCACTGTACCATAATGTTTGGAAAAAGTTCTTAATTTCGAATTTCATTGTTCAAAGTCTGGGATTTTTCTCTAAAAAATTGTCCCAGAATCTGAGAGTTGTTCCTAGGCAAAAACGCCTCTGAAAGCGAGAATTATTCTACATGAAAAATGTCTTAGAACCTGAGAATTTTTCTATATGTAAACAGTCTCAGAATTTGTCAATTTTTCTATATGAAAAATGTCCCAATACCTGAGAATTTGTCTATATATAAAAAATGTTTCAGAATCTGAGAAATTTTCTTTACGAAACGTTTCAAAACCTGAATCTCTTTCTATACGAAAAATGTTTCAAAATCTGAGACTTTTTCTATACGAAAAATGTCACAGAATCTGAGACTTTTTCTATACTAAAACTGTTACAGAATCTGAGACTTTTTCTATAGTAAAAATGTTACAGAATCTGAGACTTTTTCTATACGAAAAATGCTGAACTTTTCAATACGAAAAATGTCTTTGAATTTAAAAACTTTCTATTCGAAAAATGTCTCAGAATCCCAGAATTTTTTAAGACGAGCAATTTTCTATAAAAAAAATGGCTCAGAGTCTGAGAAATTTTCTTTACAAAAAATATTTTAGAATCGAGAAATTTTCTATACGAAACCTGAGAATTAATCTATAGTTGAAAAATTTCTCAGAATCTCAGAATCTGAGCAATTTTTCTGTACGAAAAATGTCTCAGAATCTGAGAATATTTTTATGAGAAAAATATTTCAGAATGTGCAAATTTTTCAATAGGAAAACGTTATCAGAATGTCAGAATTTCACTATAGATAAATTTTCAGTTTCTCGAAAATTTTTCTATATGAAAAAGGTTTCTGAATCTTTAAATATTTATTTGGAAAAAAAAAATTGTGTGAATCTAAGAATTTTTTAATGGAAATTGTTCTATGACTCTGTGATTTTTCTATAGAACAAAGTTTACAGAAAAATGTCTCAGAATCTGAGAATACTCCTATGGAGAAATGTACCAGAATCTGAGAATTTTTATAAAGGAAAAGTTTCTCTGGTTTTATATGGAAAAAGGCTTCAGAATTGAAGAAATATTCCTCAGAGCATGCTATAGGAAAAATTCTTTGAAATTTAAGAATTTTTATACAATTTGGAAAAAGGCCTCGGAATTTAAAAATAATGCGATAAGAATCTGCAATTTTTCTATTGTTAAAATTATTCGGAAATTAGTTTAGTTTGTATGGGAAAAGTTCAGAAAATTTTCGAATTTTTTTATATTGAAATGAACCCAGAATCTGAAAGTTTTACTTAGGTGAAAGTTCTCGGAATCTAAGAATCTTTTATAGAAATTTTTCTGTAAGAAAAATATCATAGAATCTGAAAATTTTTCCATACGCAAAATGTTTCAAAATCTGAGATTTTGGTGTGTATGGGAAAAGTTCAAAAATTTTTGATTTTTTATATTGAAATGATCCCAGAAACTAAATGTTTTTCTTTGGCGAAAGTTCTCAGAATCTAAGAATTTTTCATAGAATATGAGAATTTTTCTATACGCAAAATGTCTCAAAATCTGAAATTTTTTCTATACGAAAAATGACTGAAAATCTGAGAATTTTTTCAATGGGAGAAAGTTCTTATAAGAAAAATTTAAAGACTGTAGGAATTTATAAGATAAAGTCCGCAGTATCTGTAAATATATCTGATAAGATAAATGTCTCAGAATCTGAAATTTTTTCTATAGGAAGAATTATATTCTATAGGAAAAGAATTTCTAAACTTAAAATATTTATTTGGGAAAAGGTTGTGAGAATCTAAGTACCTTCTATAGGAAATTGTTCTCAGAGCCTATGTATATTCAGAATCTGTGAATATACTATTCCTCTAGGAAATATAGCTGAAAATCTGTGAAATTTTTTTAAGGAAAAGTATAAGAAAATCTCTTTAAGAGTTTCAATTTTTTGTGTTGATTTTCTTCTTCTTACTCACATTTTCCATTAAACGACTTTGAACTTAACAAATATTTACATCAAATAACACTTGAGAAACGTAAATTTTCCAAAAGTATATTTAACTAATAATCAAACAAATAACATTTGCAAGTTAGCCGGAGGTAATTGAAAACCTAGCAAACAACCAAAAGCGAACAGTAGAAATTAGAATAAATATTTATGTGGGAGAAAGGAGATTTTGTGGCTGCTATTTTTAGAGCGATAGAGTTCAAGTAACCATTGCTGCAACGTGCATCATTCAACTAAAAATTTTCAATAAATACATGCATCATTTTCAAAACACAATGAACGTTTTACTACAATTTACATTCGCCCGTATTTACTAAGTATTGAATATAAAATTGAAATGTGCAGGAAACGGCAGCTGCTTATTATTGATGTTTAAGTCAACAACAATTGAGGTAAAGGTGGAGCAGAAGCAACACACGTGAAGGAGGATGATACGTTGTATATAAGTGTCACAGCATGTTGAAATAATAAAAATGTTGTTTATTGTAGTTTTATTTGTGTGAGCTTTTAAGGTCTGTGCGAACATTGGAATGCTCAGGCATCGTTGTTTACTATTTTGGAACTCCTTTGCAAAGGAGCCAATGGCAAATGCATTATTTAAATGGCTGCAGTGTAACATAAATGCCAGAGTCAACAAATAACAAACATATACAAAGATGTAGTAGGCATTAACCCTTGATGGAGAAAAGGGTTTAAAAGTTTAACTAGAATTAACTGAAAGTTGAGGAACTTTCTGAGATTATCAGCCCTCACTTTAGATATTTCACATTTTTATACACGAAACTCATGATTTCCACCCCCCTTTTTCTAAATGCCTTAGAGGGTTAAATGGTAAACGATCATATCGCAAAAATATATTATACCTTTTTACATTTCCACAATACTATCGCTTAGATACATCGATGTCAACATATAGTTCGTGCTTTTATTACTTCTGCTGCTGCTTGCCATAGATTTTATTAAAATTTTTGGCTGACACAGCATTTTGGATAAATTCTGTATTTACTATTGTTGTTATAAAAACGTTAGAAACTACCTGTGTTCCGTTTATAAAAAAATATGTATGTTTTTGTTGTATTTCTAGTGCACATTTATAAGGATTTATTTGCATTTCTGTCGTATTTGTGTTGGTGTTTTTTTTTTTTTTTTTTTTGAATTGGTGGATACATATTTGCTAAATGACACACTTTTTAAACTAATTTCTATAAAATCTCATATGCTTACATCCATACGAACTGTAAGGTTTCTTAAAATTATTTTAAGAAAATATTGTATTAAATAATTTTTTTAAATTATCGATAATAATGTTAATAATGTTTTATTATCGATATAATGTAAAATTATCGATATAAAAACAACAGTAAACAGCTATTTATTTTATAAATATTTATCGATAAAAAAAAAATTCTTCTAAAAAATCTCGAAACAAAGATAAGTCTGAAAACCATTGATAACATCATCAATTTAAATCACTAAAATTCAAGCACACAGTTATTTTTATAAAACAAATTTTTCGATAACATTTTTAGCTTTAAATTATGGGTACAATTTATGGTATAACTATTGATCGATAACAAAATTTGCTTTTGAAAAAAAAAATCAATTATAGAAGTTTTGTTTAAATTCTCTTAAATATGGAAATTTTTTTCTTTAAAGAAAATAAATTTTTAAATTTAGCATCTTAAATCTCAAAAAACACAAACCAGTTATTTATCGATAAAATTTTTTAATCTTTTAATCAAAAATTAGCCATAAAAATAAACAAAAATATGTAGTTATTTATAATATTTATCGACAGTTATTGTTAAAATTTTTTTAAATTTACAAAATTCTCTTGAAAGAAAAACATATTGTTAAGTGTGTTTATATGTGGAAAATATGACTTTTTTAGATTTTACGAAAACTTCGTTCTATAGTTTAATTTTTCCGACAAGTTGTTATATGAATCGATATCAGTATTAAATTGCCTTTTCAAAACCCTATAAAACTTCCAAATCGAATAAAAATTCGCCAAGAAATAGCAAATGCCCCAGACCACTTTTGTGCCAATAAAAAACTAGGCCATGAAATTTCATGATATTTTTGCAACTTTGCGAAATTGATTAAAGCGAAAAATTTTGTTTGGTCTCTATATTTATAAGTACTCAGATATGAAGTATTGTTTTATTACCACGTTGTTAACATATTGCGCATTGAAACCGAAAATGGGAAATTTTTTTTATAAAATTTTGAAAACTCCTTTTTCAAGTTTTAAAAAATTTTCTTAAACAAAATTTAAAAAAATAGATCTGGCACTTTAAGGTTTTGTTGAATATATGTTAGAGATTAACAATGTGAGTTTTTATCTAAATCCCTATACCATAATTTTTTGACAAGGATTTTATTTTTGCGGATTTCGTGAAAAATTTGATTTTTGTGAAATATTCAGTATATGTAATCTTTCTAAATTCTTTATATCAAAAATTAATCAGTTCTCTACTTTTAAATACTAAATTTTACCTTAATAGCCTAAGGTTTCGGAAAAATAATAATATGACCCCATTAGCCCTTTTGGAATTGGGGTCACATATGACCCCAAGCTAATAATATACAATTTATTCAAAAAATTCAAATATTTTGCAAATATTGTTTAATTTTTAAAAGCGTTCCTTTAAATATTATAACCAAATGTATATGTCTTCCGTTTCTAAAATTTTGGGGATAAATCTGAGAGCGTTAACCCATTTTTTGCCAAGGCCAGCTTTGTTTTTTAAGATATTTTTAAATAAAGATTACCGAAAACGAGTTTTTCTATTTAACTCGATGAAACCACTATTTAGAATTTTTTTTTAACCCTTCTATCTATATGTTTCCAAATAAAAAAGGGAATAATTCCATGTTCTTTGTTTTTTGTATTATATATGTTAAATGTAAATTTTTTTTTTTTAAATTTGTTTTTTAATGTAATAATATATAAAAAAATGTAAGTTCTAAATGTTATTTGGTAAAAAATTGTTAATTAATGTCATGTTCTTATTAAATAGACGATCCCCAGAAGAAGTCGACAAAAAATCGTCGAAACGTCGGAAAAAATGTATTAAAATTGTGTTTTTAATTACATAAAAGATTATAGGCCGTATTAGCTTAATAAGGAAATACAAACAGATAAATAAAAATTGGCCAAATAAAAAACAACATAGGGAACATTTTTAAACTATGTATAACTCAACATTATTATTATTATTAAACTTGACTTTGTTGTTTTTTTTTGTATGATTCTACTATCTGGAGTAAAAACTTTCCTTCTTCATTATTTGTTAACACTATTAAAATGTTTTATAAATTTAATGCCTCTTTCGGCAGTTTACCACAAAACACTCCGTGCAGAAATTGTAAATCTCTTTAAAATCTTCATTAGATTCCTATGTCAATGGAGGAAATAATAAAAACCCTAGGCTATTAAGATAAAATATAGTATTTAAGAGTAGAAAACTGATTAATTTTTGATATAAATATTTTAGAAAGATTACATATTTCACAAAAATCAAATTTTTCTCGAAATCCGCAAAAATAAAATACTTGTCAAAAAAATTGTGGTATAGGGATTTACATAAAAATTCACACTGGAAGTGCCAGATCCATTTTTTTAAATTTTGTTTAAGAAAATTTTTTAAAACTTGAAAAAGGAATTTTCAAAATTTTATAAAAAAAAATTTCCCATTTTTGGTTTCAATGCGCAATAGGTTAACAACGTGGTAATAAAACAATACTTCATATCTGAGTACTTATAAATATAGAGACCAAAGAAAATTTTTCGCTTTAATCAATTTCTCAAAGTTGAAAAAAATGCCATGAAATTTCATGACCTAGTTTTTTTTTCGTAACAAAAGTGGTCTGGGGCATTTGCTATTTCTTGGCGATTTTTTTTTTGATTTGGAAGTTTTATAGGATTTTGAAAAGGCAATACTGATATCTAAAGAACTAAAGAACTGAAGAACTAAATTTCGTAAAATCAAAAAAAAATTCATATTTTCCCCATGCAAACACACTTGAAATTTTCAATCGATTTCCGGAGCGACTTCTCTTTATCCGATTGTCCTCAAAATTCACATTTATTAGTTTTATATAGAAAGGAAACAAACTGGACCCCGCCTCTAACCAAAATTGCATTTTCATTTTTAAGGACCACTCTGAAAGACATATATACCTACATATATAAAATAATTTTTTTACTTAAATTTTTTTACTTAACATTATAAATAAAAAAGTAAACAACAGTGGAAAGATATTATTAAATAAGTATTTATTGATAAAAAAAAAATTATTTTTCAAACTATTTGTAACAGTAATTAAGTTGTGTAGGGGAATATTACCCGGCTGGGAGTTCCCTTTTCAAAAATATTATGTTACTTAACCACAAGGGCCATAAATGTCCACTTGCGTTTAAAGTAAATAATATATTTGCAAAAACAATAACTGAAACAACAGAAGTTCTATTGAGCAACAATGCGTGTTAATTTTAATTTTATAACTTTTTGTTACGCAGTTTAACATCGAATGAATCGTAACATAAAAGTACAAAACGATTAAAGCAAAATGACAATACAAAGATTTACTCTCTTTCTCTCTTAAAAGTGTTTTTAATAAAAGGAATGACAAACGCAGTTGCCTTTGCAAGTACTATTAATGTTTAAATCTTAAATGATTGAAACTTATAATTTATTGCAAATGTAAATTAATTAAACCATTTGTGTATAATTACAAAATTAATAAGTAATTGAGAGGATAAACCGTATTGTATTTGTATATTGAAATTCATTAATTGTCAAATCAATATTAAGATAGTAAAAGACAAAGTAGATAACCAATTAAACATTTAAATAATATGGACGTTACAGTTGAAATTATTCTAAATATAAAAAAATACCCTTGAAAAAATAAATATTTTTAAAACTCGAATAAAATATCTAAACAAACAGCAAAAAGTTATTTATAATACACAAATTTATCGATGCAAATTTTTTGACTTAAACAACTGTATATAGGTGTTTACGGTTTCAAAATTTATCGTTAAAAAATTTTTTTTTTAAATTCGTTAAAAAAATTTCGCCTGAAAAAAATTATTTTTAAAGCTGTCGGTTTTATCAACTATCAATTTTAAGTTCTAACAAAGAGCAAGCAGTTATTTATAAATTATAAATTTATCATTAACATTATACATACTTAAAATTATCGATTGAAAATAAGCAGTAGTAGTATACAGTTATGGTATAGGTATTTATCGGTAACAATATTTTCTTTTGAAAACTATCGATAACAGTATTTATATTATTCTTTAAACAAAACTGTCTCCCGAAAAAATTTAAATCCCTAAATCTCTAGTAATTACCAATAAAAATAAACAATAGTAAAAATATATTTGATAAAATTATTCCAAGGTATGTCCTACATTTCAATCCCATAAAAATAACGTTTTTTAAAAGTGCTGTATCTCAGTCGTTCTTCAATTTATCAACTTTGGGTATTCTTACGTAAAAGTAGACGTAATTTTTTTCCGTACTTGTTTATGTTTCTATTTTTTTTTCATCCCCTCCCAGAGCGATAGGGTATATAAAAATGAGAAGGCAAACGGGGTGTCGTTTTTCATGAGAACCAGATGTCGTATCGAAATTCGGCGGATGGAATTTCGTTGGTAATCACGTCCGGCAGGTCCTGAACTAGGATATTTCCAAAATATAAAAAATTTCCAAAATATAAAAAATTGACAAAATGGCTTAATTTTGTTTTAAAAAAAATCAAAAGTTAGCTGTTATTGGGGATTTTTTTTTGCCCCACCCCTCCTCCAGTAGTAAAGATAGCCTAGTTCGGGACCTGCCTGACGTGATTACCTACAAAACGCCTTCCGCCGAATTTCAATAAGACACCCCAGTTTGAAAAAAGGAATTTCGAGAAAAACGCATTTAAAATTTAATTAATTAAGAATTTTCTATATTGTCGTACAATTATATATAGAGTATATATATATATCTAGCTCTGAACTATAAAAATAATTCGAATTTTAAAAAATCCTTTTGGGTCATTATTTTTGAAGGATTTTCGAAGACATTTATGAAAAACAACTTCGAAAAAAAATTTTTTAAAGATAAAACAAAAATTCTCTTTTCTCTTTTCAATTTATCAATAAAAGGGGATTTTAAAGAAAAATAAACATTTTTAATACACAAATATTATAATGTAATTACAACTCATCGAAAAATTTTATATAAGGTTGTTGTTGATTAAGAATTGAATGTTGTTTTTAAGGTTATTTGAGATGCTGAATACAAATATGCACTTGATATTTTTCTATCAGCTCGACTTTTCGCGATATACCCTTAATGGGTTTTATTTATTTATTTATTTTGTAACTTCTACAACAAAACATTTGTCTTAAAAAGTAGAAATCTTATGGTGTAAATTAACAAGTAAAATAAAAATTACATACAAAATAAAATTTTTAACTCTTTTGAAAAAAAAAAAAAAAAAACATAATGTTGTTAGCAATTTATATACAAATAATCTATTATAATAAAACATATTCTATTGAAAAAAAGTTATCTATGAATAAAATTCAAATAATTTTTTTTCTAAATTCTAACGCGTTGCTGGTTTCTTTAATTGTTGGAGGAACAATATTCCAAAGACGTATTGCAGATATAAAAAATTGCCATTCGGATATCAATGTACGATGACTAAATTGAACTAAATTTATATTTCTTCTGAGTTGACAAAATCTCAAACGATTAAAAAGATGACATGGTTCTCGGGTTATTATAATTTTATGAAGAAATGTTAAAGTTCGTATTTTTAGCAGGTCTTCGAACAACACACCAAATATTCTCTTAGAGTAAGGAGTTATATTGAGGTAATCTCCATTAGTTCTATAATTACTGAGATAATAAACGTATCTTGCAATGTTGTTATAAGTAACGTTTAATTTTGATTTGCTAGCGCCATCACAACTTGCAAAAATCTCACATCCGTAGGTAAGAGTAGGAATCAGATACGTTTTAGCAAGCAGTAATCTTATTTTTATTGGTGTGTAATATTGCCTAGGCCAAAGTGTTCTGAGCATCCCGTATGTTTTGCCACAGGCAGCTATTACGTGATCTGGCCAGGTGAGAGTGTTATTAAAGTTTGTTATTATGTCCAAAATTAAGGCACTTCCACTATATATATTGGAATAACTTGATAACGATTCACCTTATTCGGGTAAAAAAAATACACTACTCGTCAACAATATTACCTTTAAGCAGTGCTTACATTGGTTTTAAATTTGCCCAGTAGCTTCAGAGATATCGTTGAAATTTTGAAAAAAAAAACAAGATCTCAAAAAAAAAAGTCAAAAATACGATTAGTACCGGTACTTAAAAATGCGAGCTGATGGAGAAAAATGGAGATTAGATTTGAAATCAGCGACTTAGTAAAAAAATTGCAACAAAGTTCCAGTTAACACCAAAAAAGTTAAATTTTGTTCCCTTGCGTTATCAAACAAACAGGAAAAAGGTTTTTATAGTGTGAAAAGTTATCATAAACTTTTTTATTTAAAATTTCCACTAAAAAATAAACAGTGGACAGTTATTTCTGGTAGAAATATTTATCGACAACAAAATTGTCGATAACAGTAATTGTGTTTAAATTCATTCAAATTCTGTACACACTGTGCTCGAATTTGACATTTTTTTCGTAACAAGCTAGGCACCCACCCTACTGGTAAAGCTATTCGCATACGCTGAATTCAATGGTGATAGCGGTTTTTCAAAGTTAGCGCTCATATACGCGATATTCGCGATTTAAAATTTCAATAATAAAGTACCAAAAAACTATATTTTTTATATTTTAGGGATCATTTTTGAATTTTAATCAATCCAACTTAAATACATTTTCTGTTAATTGTTTTCGCGAAAAAAAATTTTCCCGAAATTTTTTTTTATTTTATTCATTATTTATTCATCATTTTCAAGCATTTCTTCTTGTAAGTTCCAGCAAATATCACCTAACAGTCTAGCCGTCACTTGAGAATGCAAAAAATGGACTTTAAGAGACATTTTTACATTAATACGATTAACACTTAAAACATTGTCAATAACCTCTTTTACAGAGTTCCATGCCTCAAGCTCTTCAATACTAAGTGAATCTTCAAATAACTTGTCCTTCATTAAGCGACGGATGTCCGGTCCATTAAGTATTCCTTTAAAAAACGCAAAATAAATTCAAATTTCTAACATATTAGTATGGAATAATCTAACACAAACCTTCTTTAATTTTCATATTACTTAATCTTGGAAAAATGCGACTTAGCTCGTTAAACAACTTTTCAGTCGGATTAAGCACCTTAATGAAGTTTTTCACAATCCCTAGTTTGATATGTAGCGGGGGTAACAATACTTTATCAACTGATACAAGTGGATTTTCAAAAATGTTATTCACTCGTAAATTAGCTGTTTCACGTTGAGGCCAGTCCTGCTTTTCGTACTGATCACCTCTATATCGGGTATCCCATAAACTCATGAAGCACATATTTTTAGTGTAACCCGTTTGCATACCTCTTAAAAGAGCTATCACTTTTAAGACAGCACAAATTTTCCAATTATGATCGTTGTATTTCACTACATCGAGGATTTTTTTCAAAGATAAATAAGTCTCTTTTGTGTTGGTACTTAGTGCAATCGGAACTGAATTTTGGGTATTTGTCATGTGAAGAAGAACTGCCTTTAAACTGCTTTTTGATGAGTCGATGAACAATCGCCAATCTTCGGGTTTATATTCATGATACATTGGTAAACTTAAACCGCGAATGTCAATGCAAAATGCCAATGAGTTGTTATCAATTGATTTAAAAAAATTTGTAAATTGACGATGACGACCGATTGATCCATATACCTTAACATCAGGCGCTAGCATATTAGCTTGTTTTAGTTCCTTAGCTAAAAGAATTAACTGCCGCTGAGATAGTTTGAGGCGATGTACCATAATGTCCAAACGGTTTTGTGTAATTTCTAAATGATTGCAGTTGTTAGTGACGTGGGATGGTTGGTATTGTCATACTAATGACTCTCCTTCAGTTTGTATTGTTAGTGACGTACATTCCTCTGTTATGCTTGGTCTTCTGGGAATTGGAAAATTTTCCGAGTGCGGCAACAGTAATTGGGTATATTTTGTTTCTATATTTTGAAATGTACGTAATTTGTTTCTATTTGTTCCAGAAACAAAATTTAAGCACACATAGCACTCATCTGAAGTATGAACTTGTGGATCCGACCAAATCATTGGAACACCAAAGGGCATAGAACCAATCTTACCTTTTTTCCATCTATTTAATATAGACAAGGATCCAGTGCAAACGACAGACGGGGCCCACTCCACATTACGAAAAACTACCTGATTAAAGTATTGGTTATATAATTCCGCAAAGTCATCGCCGATTTTCCTACGAGAGTCTGTAATAGTACGTTTTTCGCAAACATAGCAAAAGTTATCAAAAGCAACATGTTGTTCCATTTTAATAACACTTAACTATGTTTATGTAGTGTTTATTGATTTAATGTAGTATTTATTTCTAAAAAAATACAAATGTAACACAAAGAAAATCGCCAACTTAATTTCAAATGTAAAAATTTAAGGGCCTATGATCATTAGCAAACAAAATTATGATGATCACACAAACATAATGACATAAAATACACTGACGGACATAATTTAGTTTTAAATCACGAATATCGCGAATATGAGCGCTAACTTTGAAAAACGGCTATCGCCATTGAATTCAGCGTACGCGAATTAGCTTTACCAGTAGGGTGCCCAGCTTGTTATAATTTGCGACTAGTACAGTGTAACCATTGATAACAGAATTTATTTTAATTTCTCTAAAAAAACAGTAGAGACTTTACTATAGCATCGCAAAAACCCAAATCTGTGATAAAAACTGTGATATATAAACAAATAGAATATAAAAACAATTTCCAAATAGCCAAAAAATTTTAATAATTATTTTGTAAATGTATTAAGGAAATCAGATATTCCATTGAAAATGTGCAGTATGCAAATCAAATACCTGTGATAAACTTTAAATTTAAATTCCGTGCAATATATTTACAAGAACTAAAGATTATTTTTAAAAGCATTAACAACAAAACCTGATTATAACAAACTATCAAGTGACATAATCCTAGATAATTGGGACAGAACAGGCAATATTATATTAAATATTATAAATAAATCTCTAGAGACTAGCGTATTCCCAAATAATTGGAAAGAATCGATGATTTTTCTTATTGACAAAGTAAAAAATACATTAAAATGTGAAGAATATCGACCAATTAACACTGTCTAAATTCATTAATTTAGACAAATAAAATATTGATATAAAAAAATTAATTAACCGAAATTTAATTTAAAGAATAATAATTGTTAATATTGATATTAAAACAAAATGAATTAACCGAAATTGAATTTAAAAGAATAATAATTGTTTCTTATACTCAACATAACACTTATCGTAAGCTAATGTATTTGAATTTGCACATTAATTTCTTGTAACGAGTAACCAAACCCTATTGTGAATTGCATTAATTTATCATAAAAGTATCGTAAGCTAAAATTACCCTATGATGTATCATAAGCTAAAATTACCCATTGTAATAAGCTGTAATTATACTAAACCTTTTTTACATTAGTCACTTACTCTGCAGCTTTCACACAATACGGTGAGCGTACAACCTCTAAAACCCATCTCGTGGTTTTCCCATACACTTTTTACAATAAATAAAAAATACATATATCTTATACTCATCTATTTTCATTATTTTTTCACTTGCAAAAAATCGGTTATAATTTCTCCATCTCGCGAGAAATTATATACTGACACAAGACGATCTCTCACAGGTTAATCTCTAGGTTCCCAAACCTCACCGCCCTGTTCGTCATTTGAACCATCCCAGAACGTACTACCAAAGGTTAACCCCGGAGAAGTCTTTACAAACACCTTAAAAACAAGTGAAAAAGTCATTGAAAAAATAGTAAAAAATCAATTGGAAGACTACATGGAACAACACAGGTTATTATCAAAATATCAATCAGGCTTTAGAAGAAATTATTCATGTGAAATTGCACTAAATTATGTCATAAACAGTTGGAAATGTAAAAAGAGAATAAATAAAATATTAGCTATTTTCCTTGATTTTAAAAGAGCTTTTGAAACGATAGATAGGGACATCTTATTGAATAAATTAGCTAAATACGGTGTTGAAGATACAGAGCTAAAATGGTTTCATTCATATTTAACAAATCATAGACAATTAACAAATGTTAATAATGAAATATCAAATGCAATAGAAAATGGTTTTGGAGTTACACAATGCTCAATTTTTGGATCTCTACTATTTGTTATATATATATACGATATTGAAAATATATTAGAGAAATGCGAAGCTGTACTGTATGCGGTCGATACTTTGATTTTCACAGAAGCAGCAACGGAGGAAATATGTCATGAAAATTTAAAGAATGATATAGATAATATTAATAAATGGCTAAAAATGAATAAATTAAAACATAACGGAAACAAAACTAAATTAATGGAAATCAATATGAACACAAACATAACATTCAAAATAAATAATGTAATAATAGAAAAAGTGAATAATATAAAATATCAGGGTTTCTTGATTGACAAAGGTTTAAACTTTATAGATCATGTCGAATACGTATGTAAGAATATTGGCAAGCAAATCGGGTTTTTAAACGTTTAAAAAACAGGGTGTCTATATTAACCGCAATTAATCTATAATATTAATAGGCTAGGCCACTTTTTGTTACCGATGTAAGTTTCACAGTTTTACTCAGATTTTGACAAAAAATTTATCATTTGAAAGGTATTTCTTTTTAGCTGTTACCCAGATTTACAGATTTTCATCGTCTGGAATATTTTTTTTGAGTTATCATCGTTTAAAGTTGCTACTAAAACATACATAAAACTATACAATGCTATGTGTGTTTGTGTTAATGTGTTGAGTTTGTTTTCTTCATTTAAAATGAGTTGAATTGTGAAGCATACCTTAAGGGTCTTTATTAAATGAAAAAATAAAATTTCCTAGAATTTGCACTCGAATTTCGAGTGCTGGAATCTGCTACGATAAAATCTCATTTTGAGTATGGGTCAACCATATTATTTACATGCTGTTCAGACCAACAAATAACGAGGCTGCAAAAACTACAAAATAAGGCTATGCGCTCAATTTTAAAATGCAATCGGTTTACGTCAATAAGATATATATTAGACGCACTGAAATGGCTAAACATCCAACAAAGGCTGCAACGTAATACAATATTCTTTATCCAAAAATGAAAATGGGAAGAGCACCAGATTACTTGATCGAACAAAACAAATTAGATATGTTGGAGATGTTCAACAGAGAGCAGATACAACAGCAATACAAAAATCTTTATTTTACAATGGATTAAATCTTTACAACATGATGCCGAATGATGTCAAGAACGAAATTAATATAAATCTTTTTAGAAAGAAAACTGTAAATTTTATTAAAAATGTTAACTTTTAATCAGAATATATGATAATATTTGTTAATTAATATGAAATGTCATTTAAAAGTATTTAAATACTAATAATAATAATAAATTATTCCAAAACCATAGTTCATACAGCTTATGCTGCAACAGAGCTTATCCCGTGGTTCGTACCAGGGATCAGTAATCTCTAGCATATGCGGACCTATGCAGGGATGGATTTATTTCTAATAATAATAATTATATAATAATAATAATAAATAATAAACAACAATAAATGGTTATTTATTGTGTAAGTATTTATCGATAACACTAACCATCGGGAAAAGTAATTATCTCTAAACTCTATAATAAAATTTTCTTAAAAAAAAGAAAAAAACAAGTAATTTGACAATAAAATTTAACAAATATTTTTTTTGTTTGAAAAAAAAAATAGTTTTTAAACTATCGATAACATTATCAATTTAAATCTCTAAAAGAAGGGCAAACAGCTGTATATAGTATATACAAATTTAGCGAAACATTTTTTACTTAAAATTGTCGATAAAAAAGAAATTATTGTTTCTGAACAGTTATTTATTGTATAAGTATTTATCGACAACAAAACTGAGAATAAAAGTAATTGTTTCTAAATTCTTTTAAATTGTATAACGACAGCTCTCTTAAAAAAATAAATAATTGAAAACTATCGATAAGATTACATATTTTAACTTCTTAAAAAATATTAGGACACAGTCATTTAAAATTAACAAATTTATTGGCAACAACTTATTTCGTTTAAATTATCGATACAAAATTAACAAGGGTGAATATCGATAAAAAATATTTTCTTTTGATCCCTGTCGATAACAATAATTTTGTATAAATTCCTATACATTCAACAACAAAGTAATTGTAGTGAAAAAAAATATATATTTTTAAAACTTGAAAGATTAACAATTTTGATTTTAACTATAGCTAACAGTTATTTTGTTTAAATTGTTTTAAATCTAATAACAAAGTATTTGTATTAAACAAAACTACTTTATTACTTCTTAGAAAAAACCAAACAGTTTTCTAGGGTATATGAAACAATCGATAACAGTTCGTTTCTTCAAAATTAGCGAAAAAAAATTGATAAGAATGAATTGTTTTTATATATGGATAGTATTGTTTTCTTCTGAATACTGTCGATAGCAGTAATATTGTTTATAATCTTTTAAATTCAATAACTAAGTAATTGTATTGAAAAAATATATATTTTTAAAACTATCGATAAAAGAATTTAAAATTATTGGTAAAAGATTAACAACGCTAAATTGTTATTATATATCGATAACCATTTTTTTTAAACTATCCCTAACAATAATATTGTTTAAATGCGTATATATTTAATAAAAGAGTGTGTTAAACCAAATTTCTTTCTAAACACTCGATAACTTTATTTTAATTTCTGAAAAAACAAATTAAATTAAATAAAATTAGCAATAAAAAATTAAACATAGTGAATAGTTATTATATATCGATTACAACACTTTCTCTTGAACAGTATCGACAATAGTCATTTTGTTTAAATTCTTGTAAATTCAATAACACAGTAATTAAATTGACAGAAAAGACATATACATATTTTTAAAACTATCGATAACAGAGTTTAAAATTATCGAGAGAAGATTAACCAGACTTAACTTTTATATTTATATTTTATATTTAATAACAAAGCATTAGTATTAAACAAAAATTCGAAAACTTTATTTATTTTAATTTCTTAGAAACAGTTTTTTATAGTATATGAAACTATCGATAACAGTTCGTTTCTTTAAAATTAGCGATACAAAATTGATAAGACTGAATAGTTATTATATATCGATAACATTATTTTCTTTTGAACACTATCGATAGCACTCATTTTGTTTATAATCCTTTAAATTCAATAGCAAAATAATTGTGTTGGAAAAATATTATATATATTTTTCAAACTATCGATAACATATTTTAAAATTATCGAAAAATTTCAACAAATCTGAATTGTTATTATGTATCGGTAAAAATATTATTTTTTTTAAACTATCGCTTATAGTGATTTTGTTTAAATTCTTTTATATTTAATAACAAAGTATTTGTAATAAAAAAAAATCTTTCTAAAATAATCGATAACTTAATATATTTTAATTTCTTTAACATGAAACAAACAGTTATTTATAGTGTATGAAACTATCGAAAATAACTTTTTTTATTTAAATTTATCGATAATAAATAAACAACAGTGAACAGTTAGTATATAGTGATATAAGAATGTACAAAATTTTCGATAACAGCTTTAAATCCTTACATACTGTGTTCTATTCGAGGAATTTGACCTTTCACTTTAAACTTCGCGGATTTCTCGATTTTGGCAAATGTTTTTGATTTTGAGCTATTTTTCGAAAAGAAATTTTTGTTTATGTTTGAAAGGCAAAAATGCGCTTTTTATGGGAGCTGCCAGAGCATTAATTTCTACAAGGGTAGAACTTTCTAAGGAAATATTCAAAAATCTCATTAACTTAGTAATACATTCTAAATACGAGGTCTATATAAATATTGTCCTTGTCTTGGGCCTCTAATCTTTCCTTATCATTATTTATTTTAATTAAAAAACAAATCTCAATTCACTTTTAATTTCCCTTTAAATCAATTGACGTTCTGTTCTCTACAAAAAAAAAACTCCCATAAATTCTTGGTAATAATTTGCATGTTGCCTTATGTTTTATGAAATGTATACTATTATTAATATTATTTATTATCTAAGTATGCACTGAGTTGCATACTTAAATAAGTCGAGTCAAAAGCAATGTAAGCATGAATACCAAATCGTCTTAACTGCAACTTCACATTGTCTTATTCAATAAATATTTGTGATTTGACATTTCCGTTTATTGGGGTCTGCTGCAACAAGCAGTCACTACGTAGTGGTAGCTGTTGCAAGCAACTACTTTTGCATATTACTTGTACAACCTGCCTGTTTGACTGCATATTTGATGTAAACATATTGGAATATTTGTAAGTTATGAATATGTTATACGTGTGCCAATAAATTCTTAGAGCTACGTACGTCTGAAATATGGCCATTCGTGCATGTAAAATTGTTACCAGTTGTAGTTATGCCAATAAAGTCGAAGTAATAAAAGGAAATTAAGTACAAGTACAATAATATCTTCTTGAGTAAATTTACACACACATACAAACACACACGCATTTTAAAGTCAAAGACATGTAATGTTTATTATGGTTGACTATATGTGCCTGTGTGTGTTTATTTATTTGCCACAATTAATGAGTAATTTATGGTTTCTTTGTTAAGGTGTGAGTCAAAAATTAAATTGTATTTATATTGGAAAATTGAAATTTAATTAAAGTTTAAGCGAAAGTTGACACCTTTGACTGATTGCTGGAAAAAATCGAACTTCCCATAAGTTTTGATTTTAGGGCTTTTCCGGTAAGCTAAGAAATAATAAAATACTTCACACCCTGCTCGGACATGATAACATACGGGGAAAATGTCTGTATTAGTGACCTAAAAAGAATAACTAGGACCAGACAGTTAAATAAATTTTCCAGTCGTACATACAGGTTGTCAAAAAAAATATATTTACGCACTTTGAATGACCATTACCTTAGTTTTTATTCACATACTAGGTAGTTGTAATGCCCGTTGCAAAATGAAAAACACTTTAAAAAAATATTTCTAAAAAACAAATTTCTCTTAATATTTCTTTTAATCGAATTTCCGTAAATTTTTTCAAGAAAAACAAATGAAATTGTTTTGAGATATAAGTTGTTAACGTATTTATGAATTGGCGATTTTGCGATTTTGTGTTTTAGTGTTTTTACATTATAATTTTGCATTTTTCTGATTTCTCTGATTTTATGTTGCAACGTTTTTGCGATTTTGCGTTTTTGCGTTTTTACGTTTTTTTTTTTCGTTTTTGTGTTAATCCGATTTTTCGTTTTAACAATTCTACGTTTTTGCCTTAATTTGATTTTGCTTTTTTGCGTTTTTTCTCTGCAAATAGATAAATTCAATAATAACAAGTAATAATAACAAGTAACAAGTCGGTCTAAACCGACTATGCGATACCCTATACCATGGCCTTAGAGAATATATATAAAAATTCATTTTCTGTTTGTTTGTTTGTTTGACCGCTATAGAAATTTTTATTTTTCAACGGATTTCTCTGAAATTTGTTACACACGATATCTGTACCCCAGGAAATGTCGCCATAAGCTTTTTACAGGCCACGCCTACTTTTACGGCCACATTTTATATAAAATTCACTTTCTGTTTGGTTTATTGTTCGCTACACAGATTTTTAATTTTTCAACGAATTTTTCTGAAATTTGGTACACACGGGAATAACTTCACGATGAACAAATTCCCCAAATTTAAACAAGTAAGAAAATTATAGTCAGTCTAGACCGACTATACGATACCCTATACCATGCGTTTAGAGACCCTATCTCTCAGGCCCAACTTACTGGAAATAGAAAATAAGCATAAACCAAATTTGAGTGGGATTTTTATTAATTTTTTTGGCTGCAGATATGAAAAAGTTCATATCGGATGCTATATCTATATGGGGACTAGGCCCAAAAATGGATCGATCCTGACCATGTTTGGTAAAGTCTCTTGTATTTTGCAAAAATATATACAACCAAAATTTGAGAAGAATCAGTGCAATATTTTTGTTTTTTGATAGATTTAAGTGAAGATCGGGATGCAGCTCTATATGGGGCCTATGACTAAGAGTTGTCCCATAGGGATCATCTTTAGACTACTCATTAGTGGATGTAATAAATGCATACAAACCCAATTTGAGTAAGATTTGTATGATAATTTGGATCTTATGGCAATATATGTTGATTTCATAGGGGTCATTTGTATGGGGGCTAGGTCTGAACATCGACCGATTCTCACCAATTTCAATAGCGTTCATCCCATGGCCGATGAAAGATCAAATATCAAATTTCGTCAAAATATATTCATATTTGCGACCTGCAGTTTGATTACAAGCTTTACATGGACACACAGACGGACGGACGGACGGACGGACATCGTTAAATCGAATCAGATAGTGATTCTGATTCGATCGGTATAATTAAAGATGGGTGTAGGTCAAATATTTTTGGTTGTTACAAACAGCAGCACAAAGTCATTATACCCAAACCACATAGTGGTATAGGGTATAAAAAGTCCCCAAGAGAAATGAACAAATTCCCCAATTTTTCTAAAAACTAAATAAAAAAATAAACTTACGCCCCAAATTCATTGTTAAATTTTTCCATATTTTAATTTCGTGAATTTTGTTAAATATTTATTTCAGTGAAAATTTGTAAACTGCTCTCAATATCTGTCCTGCAATAAACGCTTTAAAATCTGTATTCCTTTCAATAGCATCATTTCGGTGCCCAGAAGCGGACGCGGACGTGACGCGCTCGCGGAACACAGATCAGCTAAAATATCGGATGAACTGAATATATATTTTGGCAATTAAAATTTGTCGAAAACAACTGCGCGGCAGCACGGGTGTGGCTGCTAAACGCGCGGACGCGGACACGACGCGCTCGCGGAACACAACTCAGCAAAAATCCGAATTATCTGCGCGGCAGCACAGGGCTAGCTGCCAAACGCGAGGAAGTTGCGCGCGGACACGGACGCGACGCGCTCGCGGAACATAGCTCAGTGAAAAGTCTTATGATAAATTTGATCTACGTATGTGCAATAATTACCTGTTGATCCAAATAGGCCACACATATACTATAAGCAGTTGCTTAAAGCAACCTTGCGACGCAATTTTAAACGTCATATTCTCCATTTTTTAATCTTCTATAAATTTGACGTCTCTGATCAATGCTGATCACTTATTTAATGAAGTAATTCAATTTTTGAAAACTCTGATTCCTTTAATTTGTAAAAGATTTCGAAATATGTAAACTTCGCAGCTTATTTTTGAAGCATTTTTGGTGTAGCGTCGTATAAAAAACTTCTGATTTAAAAAATCAAAAAATTTTAAATTGAAATTAAAAATGAATTTACTCCCCAAAAAACGTAAACATTGGGGAATTTTGTCATCGTGAACAAATTCCCCAATCCCATACAAATTTTTGGGGAGAAAGTTCATTTTTTATGAGGAATTTGTTCATTGAGGACTAAGTACTCAGCGCCTGGTAAGCATAGTGAACCATTTTTCAAGTCAAAGGCCTTTAGATCCCGGGCAAGACCGCGTAAAAACAGCTAGTTGTTTATAAAATATATATATAACCCAAATATGAGTGGAATTTTTATTAATATTTTTGCCTGCAGATTTGAAGAAGTCCATATCGGATGCCATATTTATATGGGGACTAGGTCCAAAAATGGACCGGTTCTAACCATATTTGGTAAAGGCGTATATATGAAGATCGGGAAGCAGCTCAATATGGGGGCTATGACTAAGATAAACGGATGTAATAAACACACACAAACCTAATTACAACGAGATTTGATAGGGGTCATTTGTATGGGGCCTAGGTCTGAACATGCACTGATTATAACCAATTTCAATGGCCGACATATAGGATGGCTGATAGAAGCTTATGTGACAAATTTCATCAGAATATATTCATATTTGCGACCTGTAGTATGATTACAAGGTTTACACGGACACACAGACGGACAGACGGACGGATGGACTGGCATAACTAAAACGACTCAGAAGGTAATTCTGAGTCGATCGGTGTAATAAAAGATGGGTCTATGTCAAACACCAGGCACAAAGTAATTATACCCTAACCACATAGAGATATAGGGTATAAAAATATATATGTAATTTTAGGAAATTGTTAAAAAAAAAAAAACAAGTAAGAGAGTTAAATTCGGCTATGCCGAATTTTTGATACCCTTCACCTTTTTATTGCATGATTTATAATAAATGTAAACAATTATTTCAACAAATACTGATTTTTTAATTATTAATTATTAATTAGAGGTGTCTCGATATTTAAGGTCTTATCTTGGCACAATAATACCTGATTTAAACTATTTTAAATATAAACCTGCTCGAAATAATGACAAACAATATTGTCCCAAGTTTGCTAAGGTATTGTGTGAATGAGGGTGGTATAAACAGACAGATGGATAGACGGATGGTCAGATAGACGGTTATCGCTATATTGACTCGAGTTGTTATAAGAATCAAGAATTTCGATGCGTTGCAAACGGAATGACAAACTAATACATACATACATACATTCATACATACATAGATAAAAATAAATAAATAGTAAAAAACAGAAATATTTTAATGTCTAATCATGTTAATTTATTACATTTTATATATAAATAATAATAATATTATTTTTTCTTCATTTATTTTAAATATTATTTTTTCATAGTTTTTTTTAACCTATTTTGCATATTTTATAACACATTGAGTTCTGAGGCCCTTCTTGTTGGTTAGAATAAGAATTAATAAAAATACTAATAATGGAATAACAATGACTTTCACCATGGGAATTTACAAACAGGTTAACATGAAGACGGGATTTAACTACACGAAGATATAAGATTCAACTAATAAAACTAATAAAAAAAAACAGCTCATAATTTAAAATCACAGACTATTTTATGATAAACATGTAGCTAGCGTAGATGTTGCTAGTATCCTGCGTTACAAACAGATCAACACGAATACGGGATTAAACTACACAACGATATAAGATTCAACAATGCGATCAATTTAAAAAACCTATGTTCTCATGGCGGACTTTTTAAACCTGTTGCATATTTTTAGGCATCTTTAACTTAATAAAAGTGTTGATTTTTGCAATTGCTTTAAACTTTAATGTTTTAAAGGCGAAAAAGGCGTTTTTACATTGAATATTGTTGGATTATTTATTTCACATACACGTTATAGCATAACATTTGAAGTATCTTTGAAAAAATTTTCAAATAAAAAGTTAATAAATGAGTCCATGATAACGAATCTCCGGAGGCTCCTCGAAAAAAGTTGTTATGCGGTGAATCATAACTCGTTACCGAATCATCTGAAGCAAAACAAAAGTTGAAATGCGTTTAAAAGGTGACATGTTTCCCTATGTAATCAGGAAGAGTTTTTTCCGGCATCATTTTGAAATGAAAAACTTGATTTTTGCCACAAAATTTCGGTGAATTTGTTGTTAGAAAATGGAAAAAATGGTTAAAAAAACTCTGCCTGATTACCTGTTGACTTCTGTGTATAAAATGACAACTTGAAATTTTGATACAATACTCTCGACATGTTGTAAATAAAAAAAGTTTTGAAACCTTACCCCGCCCTTAAAAGAATGACTTTTTTTGATAATTAAATAAAATAAAGCATATTTTAAAGTACATTTAAACTTAAAATGTTTTTCTACAGACTTTATTAAAATGGTTGGCTATTTCTAGGCAGATTTAGGTCAGTTTCATTTAATTTTAAAACACAGAATTTTTTAGAACATTTAAATAAAAAATAGGATAATTTTGACCTTATAAAATCTAAAAATCTTAATATCCTTAATATTCTTATGTTATTATACGGACTTTTCCAAAACCATTGCATATTTTTAGGCCTACTTAGCTGAATAAAAGTGTGGCTATTTTGAAAGCTCTTAACAATTTCTTTAAATTTTTGAACACGAAATTTTTTAAGGATAAAGCGAATTTTGAGGATTCCGAGAACTAAACGTTCATATTTGAAACTCATAAAAGTGTGCCTACTTTAAGGCTTTTAACAATTTCTTTCAATATCAAACAGTAAATTATTTAGCATTATAAATGACAAAATTATTGGCATCTTTAAGGCTACTAACAAGTTCTTTAAATTGTTAAGCATTAAATATGAAGATTTAAAGCATTTCTGATTTTTTTCTACTTGCAGTTTGATCAACAATGACCTAAAAACTTTATCCAACTGAAGCTGGAAAATTAAATTAATTGTAAATCAAATAACTTTCCCACCTAGAGAAATCCACTTAAATGTCCGACGAAGTGCCTTCGGGAAGATTATCGCAAATCTTTGATCCTTTAATCAATCTACAACAGCCCACGACACATTATCAGCAACAGTTGACGTTGAACCGCAGAAGATCCAACTCATCGTCACCCTCGCCCTCAACATCGGGTAGAGCCACACCGGCATCGGTGGGAGCAACCAGCAATGGAAGTGCAGCAAGTAGCGGTAGTCCTCATGTACATCACCAACATTTGCGTCAGCAAAATATCCCAGCACAGCAACCACAAAATTATCAATATTTAACACAAACTCATAATTATTTTCAATTACGTACACAAGATGGTGGTTGTGGTAGTGGTGGTGGTGGTAGTGGTGTTGGTGGTAATATTGGCGGTCACAATTACTTACATACGTTTCCTTCTACAACACCACAAAGTCATTTACTACAGCAGCAACAGCATCTATTGCATCAACAATATCAATACCAGCAACATCATAATGTGCCGCCCTCATCTTGCCTACAACATACACAACAACAGCAGTATTCTTTGCCACCTTTGTATGGCACATCACAATCTTTGAATTCTTCGCCATTATTAACAAAAAGAGCCATTTCATTTAGTGGCCAAATACCCTTAAATCGACAACAAATGGATAATGTGAATAGTTCGGCAGCTATGCGACAACAACAACACCAATATGGCTTAACAGCAGCAGCACAATCAACACCAAATAGTCCCAGACTAATGCCAAGGAAACAAACAAAACCACCACCTATACCTGCCAAACCCACAAATATTGCTGCCACCGATGCCACGACTTTGTCTCATCAATTGGATGTTTCACAAGTTAATCCAACATCATCATTGGATGGTGCCGATGCACCCTGGCCACATTTTTCTGCGTTAACCGAGTATTTAGATGTACATCAGGTCAATAATTATGGACAGGCAGTACCAGAGGTAAATTTCGAAAAACTCAAAGAAATATTTCAAAAATTTTTACATTTTACTTAAATTTCTATTTTCTTCTACCAGATCAATTGGCAGGAACGTTGTTTGGAATTACAATTGGAATTGCATCGTTCCAAAAATCAAGCTGGACGAATACGTGATATGTTAAGAGAAAAGGTGAGTGGTTTTTAAACTTTTTTGAAAAAATGTTTAAATAAAATTGAAACATATTTATTTAGATGGTTGTTTGGTAAATTTTACGTTGTTTAATTTATTTTTATTTAGCTTATTTATTTTTGTAATTTAAACTTCAATTTAATTACAATTTTTCCCGACGTTTCTTCGATTTTATGTCGACTTCTTCTGGGAATTTCGTCTACTTAATTATGTAAAAAAAAAAAAAACATAATATTATTACACAAATATTTTACCAAAACATTAAAACTTACAATTTTCAATATTACATTGAAATATGAAATATATTGCATTTAACATATAACACTGAAACACTTCTTAATTTAAAATCACAGACTATTTTATGACAAACCTGTAGCTAGCGTTGATGTTGCTAGTATCCTCCTTTAAGTTCATGCCCTATAAACAAATTCGTAGTCGACTACGAAAAAAACACACTTTTAGTTAACTTTTATGACCTAACTATAAAGGTGCTATTACACGATGTGTTTTTTACATATGTACTGTCATTTTTTGATCCATATGAAATTCCTCATGTCTGTCAAAATTGTCTTTTACATACGATTCATAATTTTGGCTATCACACGTGCATATGCATTTCCGTATGACATAACCTCTAAATGTAAACAACAGCTGATTTAATTTGTGAATTTACAAAAATTTATTGTTTAAAAAAAAGTTTTATATTTTTTAATTGTTAATTAATATTAAAAAATTTATTTTTCTTTCAATATTAATCTTTATAATTTACGCTGTTTTTCTTTCGCCACAAGCAGTGTAGTATTTTCATATGTTTGTCATGCAAAAATAGAACCTGTTCTAATTGAAAAATGTACATGTGACTTTCCTCATGTATTGTACATAAACAATGTTTCATATGTATCACACGATGTGTACAATTTTTGTTGTGGTACATAAGTAAAAAACACATCATGTAATAGCACCTTAAGCTAACTATAATATAATGCAGAACTTCCCCCAAAAGAGATGCTTGCATATTGTGTGCTTTCCCAAAATAGAAGCTTACATATGTATTTGTTGACATTTGTTTCGTGACACTTGCACTTGTTTTTGACATTTTCTTGTCTATTTGTTTTGGATTTGATTTACATATTTTTCATTTTCGTTTGTTCATTACAAAAATCAGTGCTCGTGCGTGCAGTTTATAAGGTAAGAGTGAAATATTATAATTACTTTTAAATTTTATTTATTAAAACTAGTATGAGTGGTACCAGCCAAAGAAATTTAAAAACGGCTTTTTAAAATAGAAAAAGAAGTTTATTTAAATAAATTAATTTCAAATAATGTAGTTGAAGCCACCTGCTCCTCTGCCGATTTGCAGTGTCAAAGTTGAAGTTTGCAGTATTTCCAAGTGGTAATCAATTTCTTTTAGTGCCACACTTACACGGTTGCAAATAATTGAAATTTAAACTACTTACAAACATAAAAATCTAAATAAAATAATAATAAACTTACATATATATATATGGGGTATTTCAAGTCAAGTGCACCAACCTTTGAAAGCGATGTCTTCCGATCGGGATGAAATTTGCACCAAGGTTAGTCCTATTGGATACTAGACACAATTTTTCAACGAGATCGGTCCAGATCTCTCTGAGTTAGAGGGGATCAACATTTGACATTTTGGCCAAACAGGTGTTTTATCTCATCCATGTAACTTATTACCTATTGTTCTTATAAAATTTTCTCCCAAAGAGTTTAGATAGCTATTTCTTCAATATTTCGGAAAAAAATACTTAAAAAAAAATAAAAAAAATTTTAGACTTTTTTTTTGCCTTTTTTTCAAAAAGGGCTTTTTTTTTTTTTTTTTGATGTGTAAACATCTATACGCGCAGGGGGGTAAATTTCTATTTCACAATACAATCACAAAAACAGCGTAACTCATATCGGTGTGAGCTGAAGCAGATAACGCTGTGTAACTTATGATTGTATTGGTGAAAAAATTATGATATGTTCTTTTCTAAACATTTTCCAATTGTCTTTCAAAAAACATCAATTGTATTTCAGAAACCATCAATATAATTTCAGAAAACTTCATTTGAATTTCAGAAAACATAAATAGAATTTCAGAAAACATCAATATAATTTCAGAAAACATCATTCGAGTTTCAGAAAACATCAATTGAATTTCAGAAAACATCAATAGAATTTCAGAAAACATCACTTGAATTTCAGAAAACATAAATAGAATTTCAGAAAACATCTATATAATTTCAGAAAACATCATTCGAGTTTCAGAAAACATCAATTGAATTTCAGAAAACATCAATAGAATTTCAGAAAACATCAATTGTATTTCAGAAACCATCAATATAATTTCAGAAAACATCATTTGAATTTCAGAAAACATAAATAGAATTTCAGAAAACATCAATATAATTTCAGAAAACATCATTTGAATTTCAGAAAACATCAATTGTGTTCAGAAACCATCAATATAATTTAAGAAAACATCATTTGAATTTCAGAAAACATAAATAGTATTTCAGAAAACATCAATATAATTTCAGAAAACATCATTTGAATTTCAGAAAACATAAATAGAATTTCAGAAAACATCAATATAATTTCAGAAAACATCATTTGAATTTCAGGAAACATCAATTGAATTTCAGAAAACATCAATAGAATTTCAGAAAACATCACTTGAATTTCAGAAAACATAAATAGAATTTCAGAAAACATCAATATAATTTCAGAAAACATCATTCGAGTTTCAGAAAACATCAATTGAATTTCAGAAAACATCAATAGAATTTCAGAAAACATCAATTGTATTTCAGAAACCATCAATATAATTTCAGAAAACATCATTTGAATTTCAGAAAACATAAATAGAATTTCAGAAAACATCAATATAATTTCAGAAAGCATCATTTGAATTTCAGAAAACATAAATAGAATTTCAGAAAACATCTATATAATTTCAGAAAACATCATTCGAGTTTCAGAAAACATCAATTGAATTTCAGAAAACATAAATAGAATTTCAGAAAACATCAATATAATTTCAGAAAACATCATTCGAGTTTCAGAAAACATCAATTGAATTTCAGAAAACATAAATAGAATTTCAGAAAACATCAATATTATTTCAGAAAACATCATTTGAATTTCAGAAAACATAAATAGAATTTCAGAAAACATCAATATAATTTCAGAAAACATCATTCGAGTTTCAGAAAACATCAATTGTGTTTCAGAAACCATCAATATAATTTAAGAAAACATCATTTGAATTTCAGAAAACATAAATAGTATTTCAGAAAACATCAATATAATTTCAGAAAACATCATTTGAATTTCAGAAAACATAAATAGAATTTCAGAAAACATCAATATAATTTCAGAAAACATCATTTGAATTTCAGGAAACATCAATATAATTTAAGAAAACATCATTTGAATTTCAGAAAACATAAATAGTATTTCAGAAAACATCAATATAATTTCAGAAAACATCATTCGAGTTTCAGAAAACATCAATTGAATTTCAGAAAACATCAATAGAATTTCAGAAAACATCAATTGTATTTCAGAAACCATCAATATAATTTCAGAAAACATCATTTGAATTTCAGAAAACATAAATAGAATTTCAGAAAACATCAATATAATTTCAGAAAGCATCATTTGAATTTCAGAAAACATAAATAGAATTTCAGAAAACATCTATATAATTTCAGAAAACATCATTCGAGTTTCAGAAAACATCAATTGAATTTCAGAAAACATAAATAGAATTTCAGAAAACATCAATATAATTTCAGAAAACATCATTCGAGTTTCAGAAAACATCAATTGAATTTCAGAAAACATAAATAGAATTTCAGAAAACATCAATATTATTTCAGAAAACATCATTTGAATTTCAGAAAACATAAATAGAATTTCAGAAAACATCAATATAATTTCAGAAAACATCATTCGAGTTTCAGAAAACATCAATTGTGTTTCAGAAACCATCAATATAATTTAAGAAAACATCATTTGAATTTCAGAAAACATAAATAGTATTTCAGAAAACATCAATATAATTTCAGAAAACATCATTTGAATTTCAGAAAACATAAATAGAATTTCAGAAAACATCAATATAATTTCAGAAAACATCATTTGAATTTCAGGAAACATCAATATAATTTAAGAAAACATCATTTGAATTTCAGAAAACATAAATAGTATTTCAGAAAACATCAATATAATTTCAGAAAACATCATTTGAATTTCAGAAAACATAATTAGAATTTCAAAAAACATCAATATAATTTCAGAAAACATCATTTGAATTTCAGGAAACATCAATTGAATTTCAGAAAACATCAATAGAATTTCAGAAAACATCACTTGAATTTCAGAAAACATAAATAGAATTTCAGAAAACATCAATATAATTTCAGAAAACTTCATTCGAGTTTCAGAAAACATCAATTGAATTTCAGAAAACATCAATAGAATTTTAGAAAACATCAATTGTATTTCAGAAACCATCAATATAATTTCAGAAAACATCATTTGAATTTCAGAAAACATAAATAGAATTTCAGAAAACATCAATATTATTTCAGAAAACATCATTTGAATTTCAGAAAACATAAATAGAATTTCAGAAAACATCAATATAATTTCAGAAAACATCATTTGAATTTCAGAAAACATAAATAGAATTTCAGAAAACATCAATATAATTTCAGAAAACATCATTTGAATTTCAGAAAACATAAATAGAATTTCAGAAAACATCAATATAATTTCAGAAACCATCATTTGAATTTCAGAAAACATAAATAGAATTTTAGAAAACATCAATATAATTTCAGAAAATATCATTCGAGTTTCAGAAAACATCAATTGTATTTCAGAAAACATCAATTGTATTTCAGAAAACATCATTCGATTTTCAGAAAACATCAATTGTGTTTCAGAAACCATCAATATAATTTAAGAAAACATCATTTGAATTTCAGAAAACATAAATAGAATTTCAGAAAACATCAATATAATTTCAGAAAACATCATTTGAATTTCAGAAAACATAAATAGAATTTCAGAAAACATCAATATAATTTCAGAAAACATCATTTGAATTTCAGAAAACATAAATAGAATTTCAGAAAACATCAATATAATTTCAGAAACCATCAGAAAACATAAATAGAATTTTAGAAAACATCAATATAATTTCAGAAAATATCATTCGAGTTTCAGAAAACATCAATTGTATTTCAGAAAACATCAATTGTATTTCAGAAAACATCATTTGAATTTCAGAAAACATAATTAGAATTTCAGAAAACATCAATTGAATTTCAAAAAGCATTATTTGAATTACTGAGAACATTAATTGTATTTCAGAAAACATCATTTGAATTTCAGAAAACATAATTAGAATTTCAGAAAACATCAATAGAATTTCAAAAAGCATCATTTGAATTGCTGAAAACATTAATTGTATTTCAGAAAACATCAATTGAATTTTAGAAAACAGCATATTCGACTTGTTTTTTATGCACTGGAAAATATGATGTTGATGTCTTCTTTAATTATTAGATGTTTACACATCTCCCTTGTGATCGGACTCACATGATTTTTTTTTCATAAGAAAGCTTAGGATTTTTCCTTTCAGAGCTTTTTGGTCGCTTAGTGGGATGGGAGTGGGATATCTATCAAAATAAATGTTTTGTAACTCAAGACAACGGTTTTTCAATTTTTCACAAATGCACTATTTTGAATTTTTTCCTATTTGTGTCTAAAACCTTACAAATAAAGCTTATACTGAGAAACTAGACAAACTAAACTTTCCGAAGGTATATAACATACCTAACTAAAATTTTATACCCTCGATACTGTAATACCCAGAATATGTTAACCTCAGGAAAAAAAATCGCTTTTTTTATATAGAAATGTTGAAAAATTATTATTTTTTATTTATTTTTAATAATAATTAAATTAATGTATAATAATAATAATAATATTAAAAATAAAAAGATAAATAATTTATTAAAATTTAATCTTAATTGCATTAGATTCATTTATATCATCACTATTTTTATACTTAATTTATTGTAGCTGATGAAGTATTTAAGTCTTGTAAATTTTGAAATTCCCAGTCTTTCATCCAGCTTTTTTGTCGCCTTTATTTACTGCGTTTTTTTGTAAATCCTTTCTTGGCGTTACTAGGTTCAGCTGTTGATTTCGCTGCTGGCTTATTTGTTGTCTTTGGAAGGAAATAGCTTTGAATAGAGGCAGAAAACTTTTTCAACTTGAGTCTTCCATCGACAAGCGGCATAAGAGCATGGTATTGAGCGGTGCCATCGATTGTTACCGCAGCATCGAATCTGCTCTTCAGTATTTCAATGTTTCCTGATGATCCTCTTTGCTACTAAAAACTATTTTAGTTTCTTTAAAATAACTCTTTGCCCAATGGAATAAAGCAGTCGCATCTAAGATGCGATCTTGATGAGAGCACTGGAGGCTATACTTCGCTGCATTTCTTTTAAGGTTTGCTCCAATACCATCACATGCTCCTTTGCCATGAGCAGTAGGATGAAAATGCCACTCAGCTAGCATTCCAAAATCTTTTTCATGGGCCATAAGATTTGCCAAGCTACTTTTGTTTTTAAAATGTTGACGAGCTCCGTCCGAAACGTAGTATACTTCCTTGCTGTAAATTTAGATTTTAGAAATTTTAGCATTCTCTTCTGGTACTCATAAACTGCGACGGTATCATGTTTTAAATCGTCGGATATGATTGCCATACTTTTGTGTTCCAGTTTTCATCTTTCATGTGGTAAATAACTACTGTGAATATAGTTGCTTGGTCGTTATTGAAGTGGAATGCTTGTATGGCATCCTGAAGAACATATTTATAGTTTTCTGCGAAATCATATGAAATAACGAATTCACCAGACTTCAAATGTATCTTCAAATCCTTGAAGAATGACCATTGCTCTTTGACTAAAAAGTAATGGTTTCTCAAGTTTAGCAATCCTGTACACATTTCTTCCACAAAATCATCCGCATTTAAAATGATTGTTTTCAATGTGCATCTGTCAGTCTGAATCCAAGAATCAATTTTGACCTCCTCTATATATTCTCGATCTAAAGAGTTGATTAAGTTTTCTTTGATGAATGTGGTTTTCGGGCAATTGGTACATTCACCTAAGTGGCAAGAAGTTGTTGCAATAGGACACATAGTCAATTTAAGGCAATCGCGGTAATCGTGTAAATCTTCTGCCGAATCATCTGTTAAATACTTCAAGTTGATTTCCTTCAACATCAGTTTAACATTTTCATGGTAAATGCAAACGCATACTGTGTGAGTTCCGCTGCTTTCTGCCAAAACGCAATGTTTTGGCCTCATTTGGGTTAAATTCGTGAAGCCAATTCTAACATCCTCGTGTTCAGATTGAAATGTTGCAAATAACTCTTTCAGGTTACAGATAACCATTCTCTTCTGTTATGTTATGAAGGTATGTTACATACCTATATGTCTATTTCTCAGTATAAGTTTTATTTGTCAGGAAAAAATTCAAAATAGTGCATTTGTGAAAAATTGAAAAACCGTTGTCTTGAGTTACAAAACATTTATTTTGATAGATATCCCACTCCCATCCCATGAAATCCCCCATATATATGTCGGTTCCAAATTTCAATCGTGTCACTAAGCTAGGATTCAAAGCAGATCCTCAATGTAAGAATTAACTAAAAGTTTACATAATTTGTCTAATAAATAATGATTTTACAGATACTCGTATCAAGGAAGGAAGTCACTGGGAAGGTTTAGCAATTAATATGGACTTTGGGACTTCAAAGTTTTCCTCCAAGCTTTAACGGGTAACCTTTATATTAAAAACATATTAATTTCATATATATAGGACAATTATATTTTAAATAGATGCCTGTCAATCGCTTGGCTGTAATGAGGTGGAAAAGGATATCAGAGATGCTCTAAGAGCATCTCATGAGCATATCCATGCTGAATGCATTAAAAAGAAGAAAGTAAAATTGTCAATTCGGCTATTCCGAACCTCTTATACACTTCAATTGAGTTTAGCGTTTCATCAATATCTTCATATTTAATTATTTTTTATAACAAATGTAAACAAAATATTTGAAAAAGTAGACAATTTGATAAACTTAATACTAAATTTTGTTGAATTTTTAATTAAAATTTCTTTTGGGGGTTATTATTTTGAACAAAATAAAGAATATTATAAGCTAACTAATAGTTAGCTAACTACTATTTGATTTTAATTAAGTCAACTTATAGCCAACAATAACATATAATATATAATTAGTTTGTAGCTAACTGTAAATTAGGTAACTTTAAGTTAGTGGAGAAGTAATGCAGAGTCGGACAATTCACTGCCGCCTAGGAAAGCGCAATGTTCAAATAGTCAGTTTGCTTCATTGAAAGTAATCCAAGTATCAACCGCCACTAGTTCCGTAATAGTTGCATATAAGTGTATTAAAAGTTGAGTTGCCGGCAGGGCGGTTCTGTTTATTTGCTTCTGTATGTGTAAGCTTTCTTTATCTATTATTCTCACTTGTTCGAGATCAGCTGTGTGGCCTGTTAAAAATACATGTTATGCCAGGGCTGTCGATTCTTTGCCTTTCGCGATATCCATTCTATGTTCTCCCATTCTTGTAGCTAATGCTCTCTCTCTTTGGCGTTCCTATGTAAATTTAATTACACTGTTGATTATTACTGCCCTTACATCATATTACATACACAATATTATTTTGTTGTTGTTGGTCAATTGGAGTTCTGACGTTTGTGAATATTGTGTTTAATGTTTTGTTTGCTTTATACGCAAAGCTGATGTTATTTTGTTTTATTGCTGTTCTTATGTTTCTGTTGTCGGTTAATCCAGGGATATATTGTACGCTGTAAAAACGTTTATCATCTATGTTTTCAGTGTTGCTAACTCTATCGTTATTTTTAAATCGTTTATGAATTTCTTCTATCAGGTTACTTATAAGTTTTACTGGAAAACTATTTTCGGTAAGTATAGTGTAGATTTTCCGTGTGTTTTTAGTGCAAAATTCTTATACAATGTGTTTCCATAACACAATTCGTCACAGACGAACGAAAATTTGTATGAAGAACAAAAACAAAATACACACAAATTTTCGTTCGTCTGTGACGAATTGTGTTATGGAAACATGGTATTAATCACTTCTCCGCAGAACTCTTTTTGAAACTTTTCGCAGTATTGATAATTTGGCTCTTGGGTTGGGTTGCGTTGAAATTCATAATTCTGTCAGAGGCCGTTTCCTTGGAGTGACAGTCCATTTTGATTTTATTATCATCTCTAAGTATTCTTCTGTCTAGATACGCAATTTGTTTGTTAACCTCCATTTCGAGGATAAACATGATTTTGGGGTGCTGATTATTGAGGGTTTTAAGAATTTTATCTAGATCGACTATATTAATAATAGCTAAATGTCATCTACATATTTTGCTATGTATTTTATATGGTTATTCTCGGCATTCATCTTGCGGATAGCTTCTTAATGTCCAAATGTTCATTCTGGCTAATCTCAACTATTTCACACAATTTCACTCAGACGGTCATTCAGAACACAATATCATAATTTTTTTTAATAATTTCATTAGTTTTCACCTCAATTGGACGTCCCGAACGATGTTCATCAGTTCATCACATTTAAACCCATTCAGCCAATTGTGGCAGATGTGCGTTTAACCTAATATAACTCCGCTTTGATTTCATATTTTTCAAATGAAGGAATTTTAATCAATGCACGAAACTCTTTTTTTTCTATTGCTTAAATACAACGAAAATTGCTTGCTTTAATCGCTTGTAAAAATAAAACCAAGCGCTCAATAGGGCTGAAATTTTGACAGCGATCTACTCTTCGTGCACCCCTTATAAAATTTACTTGTTTAAGAAACTGAACGTTTTTTAAGACAAAGTCTTTTTGAGAAAATGCATTTTATTTAAGAGAGGGAACTTTTTTATTTACTTTTTTTGGGAAAAGGTACTTTTTTATTTAAGAAGAAAACTTTTTTAAAAAATGATTTATTTTAATTTTTAAAAGTACTTTAAACAAAAAAATATTTCTAAGAAGAGGTTCTTTTTGAAGAAATGGTAATTATAAAAAAAAATTACTTTTTTGAGACATCATACCTTTTGGAAAAAATAGTTTTGTAAGAATAAGTTTTTTTTTTTTAAATGGATACTTTTTTTTAAGAAAATTTACTTTTTTAAGAAAAGGTACTTTTTTAATAAAACGTACTTTTTTATGAAA
Source organism: Cordilura impudica (assembly GCA_963682025.1). NCBI lineage: Eukaryota > Metazoa > Arthropoda > Insecta > Diptera > Scathophagidae > Cordilura > Cordilura impudica. Next base: position 195,233,299 of record OY821520.1, on the reverse strand, counting down.
ATGTACTTTCAAGAATAGGTACTTTTTAAGCAAAAGCATTTTTTTAAGAAAAGGCACTTGTTTAGGAAAGGTACTTGTTTTTAGGAAAAGTTAATTTTTTTAAGAGAACGACTTTTTTAAGAAAAGCTACTTTTTATATGTATTCATTAAGAAAAGGCATTTTTTTGAGAAAAGGTATTTTTGAAGAAAAGGCACTTTTTGAGGATATCGTACTTTTTTATGAAAATGTCCTTGTTGAAGAAAATATACTTTTTAGAAAAGGTAAATTTCTAAGAAAAAGTATTTCTTGAACAAAATGTACTTTTTGACCTGGGAACCTTTTTGATTTTCAAACTCTGACAACTCCGTAATGTTGGATGGGTTAAATACCAGAACCGTATAACAATTAATTGATATTATGTTGAACACTGATGTAATAAAGCATAATATCATTATTTTCTTAAATTCTTAACTATTTGTTTTTATTTGTAAATTTATTTAATTGTTTCAATATATGTACATATGTCATATATATATATATCATTTATACGGCCTGTAACGATTTATTTCATTGACCTAATAAGTAAATAATAAAAAATAATAATAATAATTCCAAGAAAAAAGTATATTGAATTGATTGAAGCTGGTTTTGAAGCGATACGAGCGACAGTTTACACTTGATGGTGGTTAAATGAGGTTTAGTACGTGGATTAGTGAAAACGTCCCTACGGACCGTGTACTATTATTAGAAGAAAACGTTAATGAGTTTTCTTGAATTGCGTTTTGTATGCCGAGCTGTCAAAGTCGAATAATGAGCCTGCTAAGAAACTGTGGGGCCCAACCCATGCTCCAATATGCAAAGACGCATTGTGATACGATTGATTTATGCTCATCAAAACATTCATTCACTTTGATATCGCAAATGCACGAAGGGAGCGATTAATCAACAGTAAAGCTGCTGCTATTGACGATCTTTGCCAAATGTTGCAGGCAAATTTGGCGGCAGCTTACATCCTCCAGGATTCGTTCACCGTGGACGAGCAATTATTCCCATAGAGAGGACGCACACAGCTTACAAAATATATTTCGTCTAAGCCAGCCAAGTACGGTAAATCAAGGGCAGAATGTTGTGTATCAGTTAGTAGAAAGAAAAGTGAATACAGTCCGCACAATTTATACAATTCTGTACATTGGTAAGGCAGAAAACTGCATTTGTTGGAACAGTACGCTCAAATAAAACATTTGTACCACGTGAGTTCCTGAAAAGTCCTGCGCGTCTAGTTCATTGTTTGGCTTCTGATCATTGAATATTGCTGCATCGTTGCAATACCTGCACACTTGAACCTGCACTCTCTTTTTATTACTTTATATGATCTAAAATTAACAATCAAAACCATCAAAACACATCAAGCAAAATACCATAAAATTAGTTATAGGTTCCTGCCGACCTTTTAACTATTTTAAGGCCAATGGGAGACTCACTAGTAGGAGGGTTAAAGAAAATGTACTTTTTAGGGAAAGGTAATTTCTTTAAAGGTACATTTTTATGAAAAGTATTTTTTTAGACAAGCTATTTTTGTAGTAAAAATAACTTCTTTAAGAAGAAGTACTATTTTAAGGAACAACTACTTTTTGAAGAAAAGGTACTTTTTTGACGAAAACGTCCCTTTTTACGAAAATGAACTTTTTTGAAAAAGGTACTTTTAAAAGTAGGTATTTTTTTTAGAAAATTTGAAATTAACTTATTTAAAAACGCAATTAAAAACAAGTAAGAGTGTTAAATTCGGCTGGGCCGAATCTTTGATACCCTCCACCTTTTTAATTTTCAATTTTAATTTTTTTTTATCATTTTCCATTTTTCACTTTTCATTTTTAGCCTTTTATTTTTAATTTCTCAATTTTCATTTTCCATTTTCCACTTTTCATTTTCCATTTTCCATTTTCGATTTTTCGATTTTTCACTTTCCATTTTTCAATTTTCAATTTTTATTTTTCATTTTTCGTTTTTCATTTTCCTATTTCCATTTTTCATTTTCCGTTTTCCATTTTTCATTTTCCTTTTTTCTTTTTTCATTTTCCATTTTTCATTTTTCATTTTTATATTTTCATTTTTCATTTTCCATTTTCCACTTTCCATTTATCGTTTTCCGTTTTCCATTTTCCAATTTTCATTTTTAATTTTTAATTTTTCATTTTCATTTTTCATTTTCCATTTTTAATTTTAGATTTTTCATTTTTCATTTTCCATTTACCATTTTCCATTTTTCATTTTTCATTTTTCATTTTTCATTTTTCATTTTCCATTTTTCACTTTCCATTTTTCATTTTTCATTTTCCATTTATCGTTTTCCGTTTTCCATTTTCCAATTTTCATTTTTCATTTTTCATTTTCCATTTTTCAATTTTAATTTTTCATTTTCATTTTTCATTTTCCATTTCTCATTTTCCATTTTCCATTTTCCATATTTCATTTTTAATTTTTCAATTTCCATTTTTCATTTTTCAATTTTCAATTTTGATTTTTCATTTTTCATTTTCCATTTTTAATTTTTCGTTTTCCGTTTTCTACTTTTTTATTTTTCAATTTAAATTTTTAATTTTCCATTTTTTATTTTTCATTTTCCATATTCCATTTTCCATTTTTTAATTTTTAATTTTCCATTTGTCATTTTTCATTTTTAATTTTTCATTTTCCATTTTGCATTTTTCATTTTCCATTTTTCATTTTTCAATTTTCATTTTTCATTTTTCATTTTTCATTTTTCATTTTTCATTTTTAATTTTTCATGTTCCATTTTCCACTTTTCAATTTCCATTTTTCATATTTCATTTTCCATTTCTCATTTTCCACTTTTCATTTTCCATTTTTCATTGTCATTTTTCATTTCCCATTTTCCATTTTTCATTTTCCATTTTTTATTTTTATTAATTTTTAAAATTTAATTTTAATGATAAAAAAATATGTGGTAAAACTTGCTTAGGCCAATGTGACACGTGCAGTATTAATATACACACAACTGTAATGACTTCAACAATACGAAGAATTACAACATATACAAAATATCTTAAGAAAAACAACAAACACACTGAAAAATTGATTTTTTCAAGAGTTTTTTCAAAGTTTCCTTCATAGCTCGTGAACCCTTTGACCGATTTTGACGATTTTAAATAGCAACTCCTTTGGGATTTTAGTAAACGATTTTAGATATTGACGGCGTGATCAGACGGACAGACGGACAGACGGTCATCGGTAAATCAACTTCCCTTGTTATAAGGATCAAGAAAATATATATTTTTGGGGTCCCAGGAATTTATTTCGATGCCTTACAAACGGAATGACAAACCTATATATACCCTCTGCCACTGAGGTGTGGAGGGTATAAAAATACTTTTCTACTGAAATACATCGTGTGGGTGATAATTTCATGAAATCTATAATATTAATAGGCTAGGCGATTTCTTGTGACCGATGTTTTGTTCTAGCGTCTTATCCGATTTTGACTAAACGTATATTATTTGAAAGGTGTTTCTTTTTAGCCGTTTTGCGGGTTTACTGATTTTAAAATTTTGCCATTATTTTGAGTTAATTGCATTTAAAGTTGCTACTAACACATACATAAAATTATACATATGTTATGTGTGTTTTATTAAATTTGTTAATGTGTTTGTGAATGAGTTTGTTATCTTCATTCACAATAATAATAAATTGGCTAAGTTGAAAAATAAAGCTGCCTAGAAATTATACTTGAATTTCGAGCACTGGAATTACCGAATCAGTCAGTGTTATTTAAAGATGAGCTAAAATATATATTAAAAAGATAAATATTTTTTTTATTTCAATATTCTTTAAACGATATTATTTAAGCGTTTTTGTGAAAAATGGAAAGTGTCAAAAATTCCCTCTGAGGTCAGGCTATAACGAATTTGAGCTGATGCTTGTAACTGCCTAGAATTTTTGACCCACACTTACCTTCTACTATACCTATTGAATTAGAATCATTCTGTATTTTAATTTATATTCGTCTGTGTGGCTGTTTATTAGTTTAAATTTTATATTTTATATATATATGTATGATGATCGGTATTGAAATAGCTGAAAATCAGTGCGTATCCATGCCTAGCTCCCATGCAAGTGTCCCCTATGAGTTTGACCGAAATTACATTAATATTAATTATACGCTACCTTAACTCAAAAATGAATATTTCATTAAAATTGTAATTATTTTCCAATCATAAGAACTAAACAGAACTTAAGGCGGTGCCCATAAATTTGTTGTTGGTAAAATTTATTACATAATTTCTTAAATATACTAGAAAGTTATGTTTGAATAACTTTAAAATTTAGAAAACTTTGAAGTATAAAAAAACTCCCTGTTGCACTGTTATAGAAATTTGCATAAATCCTGTGCAACAACTATCTATTTTAAGTAGTTTCATCATTCATTGTTTGTACTATTCCAGTTCTTTTGTGAATAACTTACATGCATATGCATGTTTCCGTTTCCGTTTGCATTTCAACTCGACTTTTTTTTTTAAATCAACTGCTGATGCCATTGTTTTTTTTTTTTTTGTTTTGTTATTTATATTTCATTTATAATCTTTATGCTTCATTATAGCGGAAAAGTTTTGTATAAATGTTGTAAAAAAAAAAAAAATAATAGGGAAGAAGAAAAGGAGTATAATATACAAATATAACAAAAAAATAAAGCACAATCTGCGGTAACTAGGCGAATGTTTACACAGCCATGAATGAAGAAAAATTCATTTATAGAAATGCAATACAATGGTGATCAAAGGTAGATAAGTATTCAATGTGTTCATATACTCGCTGATGTAAGTTAACAATATATATATATATATATATATATATGTCATTCAGTTGGAATATTGTGGTATAACAACACTGATTGTCATTTCACCGGAAGCCATATGTTATACTTATATTTACTTATATCCTTTTGTTTTTACAAAAAAAAAAAAAAAAAAACAACAAAAAGAATGCCAGTAAACCATAAATAAATAAAACATATATATGCTTTTTGGTTTAAAAGGGTTCCTCCCATTAAGTATGTTATACTTTAAACTTTATCAGGCAGAGCCTGAATGTATGCTTTAAAGTACGACATACGATATAATATATAAACAAAACATACAAATGTACTTATGATTAAATATTTGTTTATTACTACTAACTACCAAAATGAAGGTTTTCTGTTGAACTTTTAATGGAGCAGTAGGTTGATTTTAAAAATATAAATAAAAAAAATAATTCGTTGGAGCAAGAAGTAATTTATTACTCCGTTTTTTTTTTTAAACAAGAGTTATAAATGCCTTTTTGTTGTCTGCATTAATTTTTAAGTGATTTTTTTTTATAAATAATACTCAAGTTTAAAAAAGAGACTTGCTTGAAATAGACGTATCCACCCAATTTCGGGTCTTAGGATTCGAACTGTATAGTTAGTTTAATATTTTTTTTTTAATTTTTTCTTCTAGTTCGTGTTGGCTTTCTCGATACACTTTTTTCAACGAATTTGTTCAAAATATACCAGGTTCTGAGAGGCTTTTATTATTTAGTTATTTATTTCGGTTTTCCGTGCTACAATATTAAAAATCATATTATTATCACACAAAATTATTACGTAGTAAATAATAACAATTTGACAACAATGTAGAGATATTAAGATATAATTTAAAAAAAAATTTATTAAATTAAATATTAAAAAAAAAATACAAAAAATATATATAAAAAGTTAAAAAAAAAATTTTTAAAAAGTTGCATTTAAATTTAAAACACAATAATCAAAGAAAATAATAAAAAAAAAATAATGTGACTCCGATCACAAGGGAGATGTATAAACATCTAATAATTAAAGAAAACATCAACATCATATTTTCCAGTGCATAAAAAATAAGTCGATTATGCTGTTTTCTGAAATTCAATTGATGTTTTCTGAAATGCAATTGATGTTTTCTGAAATTCAATTGATGTTTTCTGAAATACAATTAATGTTTTCAGCTATTCAAATGATGCTTTTTGAAATTCAATTGATGTTTTCTGAAATACAGTTAATGTTCTCAGCAATTCAAATGATGCTTTCTGAAATTCAATTTATGTTTTCTGAAATTCTATTGATGTTTTCTGAAATTCAATTGATGTTTTCTGAAACTCGAATGATGTATTCTGAAATTACATTGATGTTTTTGAAATTCTATTTATGTTTTCTGAAATTCAATTGATGTTTTCTGAAATACAATTGATGTTTTCTGAAATTCTATTGATATTTTCTGAAATTCAATTGATGTTTTCTGAAACTCGAATGATATTTTCTGAAATTCTATTTATGTTTTCTGAAATTCAATTGATGTTTTCTGAAATTCTATTCATGTTTTCTGAAATTCAATTGATGTTTTCTGAAATTCTATTCATGTTTTCTAAAATACAATTGATGTTTTCTGAAATTCTATTCATGTTTTCTGAAATTCAATTGATGTTTTCTGAAATACAATTGATGTTTTCTGAAATACAATTGATGTTTTCTGAAATTCTATTGATGTTTTCTGAAATTCAAATGATGTTTTCTGAAACTCGAATGATGTTTTCTGAAATTATATTGATGTTTTCTGAAATTCAATTGATGTTTTCTGAAATACAATTGATGTTTTCTGAAATTCTATTGATGTTTTCTGAAATTCAATTGATGTTTTCTGAAACTCGAACGATGTTTTCTGAAATTATATTGATGTTTTCTGAAATTCTATTTATGTTTTCTGAAATTCAATTGATGTTTTCTGAAATACAATTGATGTTTTCTGAAATTCTATTGATGTTTTCTGAAATTATATTGATGTTTTCTGAAATTCTATTTATGTTTTCTGAAATTCAATTGATGTTTTCTGAAATACAATTGATGTTTTCTGAAATACAATTGATGTTTTCTGAAATTCTATTGATGTTTTCTGAAATTCAAATGATGTTTTCTGAAATTATATTGATGTTTTCTGAAATTCTATTTATGTTTTCTGAAATTCAAATGATGTTTTCTGAAATTATATTGATGGTTTCTGAAATATAATTGATGTTTTCTGAAATTATATTTATGTTTTCTGAAATTCAAATGATGTTTTCTGAAACTCGAATGATGTTTATTGAAATTATATTGATGTTTTCTGAAATTCTTTTGATGTTTTCTGAAATACAATTGATGTTTTTTGAAAGACAATTGGAAAATGTTTAGAAAAGAACATATCATAATTTTTTCACAAATACAATCAGATAAAGTTACACCGATTTACACTTCAGCTCACACCGATGTGTTACGCTGTTTTTGCGAATGTATTGTGAAATAGAAATTTACCCCCCTGCGCGTATAGATGTTTACACATCAAAAATATTTACTTGAAAGCTTTAATTAAAATTATATTGGAAAATATTTTTTTTTTAACTGATTTTGAATGTGATGGTAGCATGTTCCAAATACGAATTGTAAAAATATAAAAATTAGGTTCTGAAAAAGAGATTCTGTATCTGTTCTGTATCATGTCATTGGAGCGTCTGTAGCTGGTAGATATTAATCTGTAAAACAAGTAACCCTGGTTCATGTGTATAAATAATTTTTTTGCATCAGTATCAATGTTCTTATTTCTAAAAGATCATATATGTTAACGCAATAACATAAGTATAGTAATAAGTCTGGCAACGTGTACTGTAGTGTTTTAAGTGTCTTGTAAAATTTTTTAAATTTATCTGTGTTTAATTCACTATTTTGTGGAAAATATTATTTAAAATTTAAGTTTGGTAATATGCTTTATTGTGCGGTTTTGCAAGTGATTTCTAATTAAAGTTAATATTTGTGCATTTATCCAACAACAACGATATCTTTTATTTTGTGTAACGATAAAAAAAATTATTTTTATTTGCTTAAATATGATCCATCAAATGGTTTTTCTCTATTTGGTAAACTTTTCAATCTATAGCTTTTCAAACCTATAAATTATTGTGAAGTGCAACTGGTTTGTGTCTACAATAGCTTGCTTTTTGAAAATATTGAATATCGTAATATTGAAATTTCCATTTCCGTGTTGTCCAACCTTATTTATGCGATATTGGCATAACGTATAGTTTCTTACTGGCTATGTATTGAACTATTGCATTTGATATGTACCGGTGGTGTTAAACCATGTGATGCTGATGCTCTTGCTGATTCGGGTTAACACCCTTAATAGATATGCTCTCGCTGCAGAACGATTGGTGTTAAATTTTATAACTTATTTAAAAATTCTCGTTACGAGTTTAATCAAATTTTCTATAAGCCAATTCCAATTAACATATTTTTCGTTTTTAATATGAACCGATCTAGTTTTTTTTTGTATAGCAAATTTATTTATTTATTTAGTCTACTGATTTACATCTTACAGACTACAAGAATGTAATAATAATGTTTATACAATAATTAATATCTTCTAGTTTAAAAACTTAAAATATGAATTAATTGAAAAAACCTTTTAAAACCTTTTTTTGCATTTCTCTTTCTAAATATACAACATGTCGAGCGTATTGTGTCAAAATTTCAAGTGAGTCGGAGCAAAATTTAAGAAGTTACAGCGTTTCCAGCGACCGGCCTCATACGGTATATCGTATATAAATCAGTTTTTAAAAAACTTTAAATCGATTTTGTTGCAAATAAAAGTTCGAAGTCCATGAACATCATAACTCAAAATCTACTTAACCGATTATTTGGAAATTTTACACACTATATCTACACATAATTCGTCAGGTAACCGCGAAGAGTTTTTTTTTATTTTCCATTCTCTTCCCCATTTTTTAACAACAAATTCCCGAAATTTTATAGCAAAAATCGTGTGTTTCACTTCAAAATACTGCAAAAAAAAAAATTGAAAAAATCTTCGTCACTACCTCAGGAAACATGTCACCTTTTAAAACACATTTCGATTTTTTTTATTTCATATGATCCGGTAACGAGTTATGTTTTTCACCGCAAAACAACAACTCCTCCGGAGATTCTTTGTCACGGACTTATTTATTAAAACTAGCAGATTCCAGCCCTCGAAATTCGAGTGCAAATTCTAGGAAATTTTATTTTTTCATTAAATAAAGACCCTAAAGGTGTGCTAATCAATTTAGCCAATTCACAAATCAACACAAAAAACAAATTCATTTTTATTACAAACACATTAACAAATTTAATAAACACACATATAGTATTAAATTTATGTATGTGTTAGTGGCAATTTTAAATGCAATTAACTCAAAATAAAGGAAACAATTTAAGAATCTGTAAATCTGCAAAACGGCTTAAAAGAAATACCCTTGGTCAAAATCGGGATAAAACGGTAGAACACAACATCATTTACAAGAAATCGCATAGCCTGTTAATATTATAGATTTTTAATTGAAAATTTTTTCAAAGATTCTTCAAATGTTTTGCTATAACGTGTATATGAAATAAACAAGTAAGAGTGTTAAATTCGGCTGTGCCGAATCTTTGATACCCTCCACCTCGGTTTGAGTATTGATAATAAATGTAAACAAAATATTGGAAAAAGTAAACAATTTGTTAAACTTAATACCAAATTATTTCAGAAAATTCTTTGGGTTGGTTTTCGTCTTTTCTATTATTTCGGATTTATTTCGGTGTTTGCTTTTTGGTCATCGTGGTTGCTGATCGGCATGCATTTAGGTTATATACCTATATGCATGCGTTTCCGGTTATATGACATAACTTCTCGTTTAATTTAGTTTTTGCTAATTAAATAGCTCGCCCTAACCTCCATTGCAAAGGTAATGGTTGTGTAGAGTGGCTATAAGCATTAAATCGTGCTATTTGGAGATGGCTGTATAGCTTCTTTTAACTGGCCAAATATTTCTTCATTGTGGCCATATAGGTCGGATGGAGTAACAAAATAATAACCAAAAAAAAAAGCTCTCTCAACTTTTTTTAAAATATTGCCATATTTTGAAAACATAGAGAATAAATTTATAATAATAAATAATCAAATTAGGGATGAAAAACGCAAAAAACGAAAAGTCCCAAACATTTTAAATAATTTAATGTTATCTTTATTTTCTGAAAAACTTAAAATTTTCATCCAAAAAAAAATTGTGAAAATTTATATATAAAAAAATAACATTCTCATAAAATTACGTTTACTTATGTAACAATTTTTATTTAGCAATTCTTAAATATCATTTGAGGTTTTCTTAAATTCATTGAATTTAAATTAATATCGACAAATCTGTTTTTCTATTTATTTAAATTGTAAAGGAGTGGCATCTCTGTCAAAATAAGCGAAAAACACAAAGAAGAATAGAAAAAAACAAATTACTTGGTGTTTGACAGGATGATTTTATGTTTATGTTTAATATCTTTATTTTTTTACTAATATTTCTGTTTATTTATTTAAAAATGAAATAATGAATTGAATATGCTATTTAATTTTTTTTATTTATATAAAAACGTTTTTTAATAAAAGCAAAATATTTTCACTATTTTATGATTTTTATTTATGTATGACGACATTTCAACCTAAAAATTTAAGTTTTTATCGATTGAATAAACAACACAAAAATGGTTGTCGTTTAGATAACAACAACAGCTGACTTTAACAATAGCGAATATCGTTTAAAAATTTTACTGATAATTTTGCAATTTTCTTTTTTTTTTTACGATTCGACTATCGTTAAAAGAAGTTACTGAATCGCGTTACTGAAAAGTTATTAATATCTCATGAATGGCAATATTTTTTTTAAATGTAAACATTTTTAAATGTAAACATATTTCTAAATTTAAAATTATTATTTCCGACGTTTTGATATGATTTTCTGAAATTCAATTAATATTTTCTAATTTATAATTGGAAATTTTATTTTCCGTTTTTATTATAATTGATATTTTCTTAAATTTGAATGGAAAATTTAGAAAGTGAAATTTTGTATTTATGTGAATAATAATGCTTTATTAATTATAAACAATTAAATTAAAAATTAGATGTAATCGCAATCAGATATTTTATAGGTAAAGCAGAATAATAGTACTATATAACTATGTAGAACTGTTTTGTAAGCAAAAAACTCATTGACGAACTCGGTAACTCTATTTTGTAAAGACAACAAAAAGTTAATATGCCAAACTTATGTTCATATTTGTAAAATAATAATGAAAAAAACGTATGAAATAATAAAAGACCAGCCCGTTGAAAATATTAACATTCATGTTAAAATAGAAATAACTATTGCAAAGCTAATTAGAACAAACAAAAATTATGGCGCCATCTACTGTGGCATAGTCACGCTGAGCAAAATGAAGTGACACTCTGTTAATGCAAAATAAATGTATTTTCCCCACAACAAAATACTGCAGAATTTTATGTAAATAAAATAACCGATTTATTTCTAACATGCAGTTACTATGAATATACATACATACATACATATATATAATATATGTATATTATTTGTATTATTTAATATGTGTATGTATGTATATTTAAATATTACACACAAAAAATACAACATCAAACTTTATTTTTGTGTTTTTCTCTTTAAATAAATTAATACATAAATTTTTTTTGCTAAATTTACATTTGGGCAATTCACAACAGGTGTTGTATATTGTATGTTGTATTGAAATACACAATACAATCATTTGTTGTGAACACTCAGTTGTATTTTCATATTGTAAAACGCGTTCTTTAGTAATTTTCGATCCAACGAGGAAAGATCGCTTCGTCGCTTCTGCTATTTTGTATAAGAGAAAACACTTGTCAGTGTTTGCTTTTTGGTCGTGAGATATACCCTGGAGTTTTAGTTACGTACCTCTTGCATTTTAATTTATAATGAAAAAAAAAAATGTTAAATGTTTTGGTTGGTACTGAAAGAGAAAATACATACTAAAAAAATATAAACATTAATTTTTATATAAATAAACTTATCGATGATTTGCGTTATTTGCATTATTTGCCATATTTTATTTTATAATTATTTATGCTGATAAAATTCTATGTATTTGTTTTTTTCTTTTTCATAAAAACTGGCATTCACTTGGAACTGATATGTTATTATATACTACATTTACTAAACATAGCAAATGAAGTTGGATCGTGTATCAGATTTTTCAGTGAAAATTACCAACAACAATTTTACACTATTGTAAAGTGATACACGATACAACAGATACAACAATACATTACCCATTGTGAATTGCCCAATTGTTTTTTTTATTAACAACTAGGTATTTTAGCATTATTTGCTTTAGATGTTGGTGAATTTTTACTCCTTTTATATTAACTCGTGTCTGCTTGTCGAAAAAATTTTGGATCGATTTTAACCACTTTCCCGTGACCCAATCGATCTGAAATTTTGCAGGCAGGCTCGCGGCAATGACAGAAATGATCTAACATATTTTTTTAGTGATGCCAAAACAATGGAAACTTTAAAATTTTTCTACCAGAGTTGATAAAAAAAGTGTACAAAGGGTTTATTTTTGTTATATTATTACCATAACGAAAACAAAAACAACAAGTCCAGCTATGAAAACAATGCAACATTTAGAATAACAACAAGAACAATATAGAAATATCATGTTTTTCATTTTTTTTTTACTTTTTCAGAGATTTCCCTGGACCTGTTCCACCGATTTTAATGATTTTTGAAGTAGAAATCTTTCCATGAATTTGGTGAATCATTCTCACTAAAAATGATCACTGTAGCTGCACTATTGAGGGCGTGATCCTGACAAGAACAACATAGAAAATTATTTTTTTTCAAGACTTTTTTTAGTTCTTCATTCAAATCTCGGGGCCTAATCGACCGATTTGGACGATTTTAAATAGCAAACTTTTCAGGATGTTAGTGAATCATTTTTTATGCCAACGAGCACCCTAGCTGCCCGATTGATGCCGTCATCGTGATTTCCACAGACGGACAGACGGACATCGCTATGTCAACTCCGGTTGTTATAAGGATCACAAATATATAAATTTTATGGGGTCCAAAATTTTTTTTCTAATTATTACAAACGGAATGACAAACTTATATATACCCTCTGCACACTGGAGTGGAGGGTATAATAATCCAACATTATTCATATCTTCAAAAAAGAATTATGAAATTACGACTTTGTTAACTTTTAAAACTTAAGCCCCTCCCCACCACCCTTAAATAAGTTCAACTTAAAATTAATTTTATCTAAGTTGGAATTTAAAATGATTGAAAAACTATTACAAAGCTTTAAACATCTTGTAATTGGTTCATTAACCCCATAATTCGTACGATGAAAATCTTCATAAAACGCTCGTGACTTCAATCACGATGAGGTTTATGAACCCTCACTAAATCAGACAAAGCACTACAACATATATTAAGGGTACTCATAATAAGGCTTAAAACCTTCGTAAACTGTGCAAACTGCGCATTTTTCCACTCTCGCAAATGAACTAAAAATTGTTTGAAAATTCATTTGCACAACTCTTGCAAATTTGCCAAACAATTTAGTCTCGTAAACTTGAACTGTTTAATTGTGCAACTGATAAGTCAGCTGTTTCGTATTTACTTTTGTTACGAAAAATATAATAGTGATGTAAAAAATTAAAATTTCTTACGCTGTTTATCTGAAAAATTTCAACAAAGTGGTAAAATGGTAAAAAAAAATATATAAATAAATTATGATTACCGTCATTTGGTCCAAAAAACTCTAAAGTTAATAAATCACCAACAACAATGTCGTCAAAGACCTTAAGCAATTTAGTTTTCCGCTTTATTTAAGCATTTTTATTGTTAGATACAATTTTTATGCTCTGTTTTTATATAATTTATTTTTTGTTTTGACTTTTCTATCAAATTGAATTAAAAATTGCGCAAGAGTTTAAAAAGGGGCTTCATGAATCAAATCACGCAAATTTTCCTAATTGCACAAATGTTCATTTTAACCATTTTCATGAGTACCCTTATTATTTGTTAAAATATTAAATATAAACATTATAGCAAATGATGATCTACGATTTCCTAAAGATTGTAGTCCTAAATTTAAGCCTACTTTCATAAGAAAGAACATCGCCGCACAGTGGCTGAAAATCGTTTTTCATTGGCCAAAATTCTGTAATTTTTGAACCGATTAAAATATTTAAGTATTTTTTTTTTAATGGATAGATATTTAGTTCAGCTTGACTCAGTTTTAATTGCATTAAAATTGATTGAGGACTTTTTAAGGAATTGTAGGTCAAAGTTGAACTTTTGATTTTTTTTAACTTTTAGAGTGAAATATGTGTTTATTATTTTTTTATTTATTAAAAATTTAATATTTGGATTTTAATAATAATTAAAAACATTTTTGGTAAAAAAATAGTAAAATCAACTGGAGATTTTGCTATTATTACTGAAAAATTAAAAATTTTTTGTTGTCAAATTTGGAAATTTGTTTACACTCAAAGAATATTTAATTTAAAAAAAACGTTAATAATATTATCTTAAAATCTTTCTATTACTACAGAAAAATTTATTATTTTTTGCTGTCAAATTTGATAATTTTAAAAAACATTTTAAAAATAAAAACTGGAATAGATTTTAATTGCATTTTTAACAGTGGTAGGTTCCGTTTATTATTATTTTTTACTAATACTATGTTTTTCGTACTTAAATAACAATGAAAGGCAATTATAATTATTTATTTGATTCAAATATTGATTGCAAATATTCCATATTTTGTTCTGTGTTATTCGGTTCTTTCCACTTTCCATTGATTTCGAATACTGGAGATGAACGGATCAGACGTTGCCAATAATATATTAAATAGATCTTCATTTGTGGAATTTCGTGAATTTTTTCTAGCATTGTGCTGTCTCTAAAATCTGTAATCCTTATTCCTTTTTTCCTGAGCCTCCTCTGATAGATCTCCAAGTGGCACCAAATGATATTTAATGACATCTTCTCCATGATAAAGGATTTTGTGAACTGTTGCAGACATATTTCTCCATGGGTAGTTGGTTGTATATATTTTTGCAGTTTCCTTAGCGTAATCTCCAAATTTTCTAGAGTCAGTTTCTTCATTGCACGCAAGTACTTCTAGGATTATTTTAAATCTGAAAAAAAAGATTTAAATCGACTCACGTTATTTCAGATGCTGTTTCTGGACTTGAAACGAATCTTCTTGCGGTTTGCCATCATTTGTATTGCCTGACCCTTGTTTTGGCTGATCTATAATCAATCCAAATTTGCGATATTCATCTTGAACATGTTTCTTTTTTGAACTTCTTAACTCTTTGTTGATTTCGTTGTTTCTTATTGATCCTGAAGACCCGAAATCCAAATCATAACTAATTTTTTGTATGTGTTTCATAAGTCGTATTCGTGCATGTAGTGGTGATAATCCAAATTCATATGCATCGGTATTATCTAATGATTTTGTCGGGACTTGGTTTAATTTGCTTGATGTTGCTTCGCATATAATGCAGCTGGATGCAGCCTTCGTGTTAGTCAAAGCCTGACCTACTTTTCCATCTATCATTGTCAGCACTAATTGGTAGCTTACTTCAATTTGCTGTCCATCTCACTGTAATTGTAATGGCTGTAGTGTTGCAATTTGGTAAAGGTAAAAAATGATTTAAAAAATGGTGAAGGTAGGAAAATAGCATTAGTGCATTACTACCTTAAATAATATATAAAAAACCCACTATACAAAAGAATTACCTGTGTGCGTTTTCTTTACTACTTGCATTAGTGCATTGTTAGGTAAAATAAAAAGATATAAAAAAGGTATGATAACAAAAAAAAAAAAAAAAACACAGGTTAGTAATGAATTACATCCTCTGTGTATTGACATTCTTACTTACAAATATATTATGGTAATAGAACAAATAATGATTATTATAAGCTATAAAATACCTAAAGCACAAATTAGATACACCATTGTATACGAGTACTTACATACATTAAATTATCGTAATTTGAATTTCTTTAGAGTAATTTCATTAAAATGAAAAAAATGTTCTACACACGGGTCGTCACGGTTGCAAAAGTATATATAGGGTTAAAGAGGATACTTTCACCTTTATCCGGGTGGTATACGTTTCTGGTTCCCTTTTGTTCCCTTTTGTTCCGTAGAAGTTCTATTCCACTAAATTTTAAACGGTAGAGCTGTGACCACTTACAACAACTAAAGACTATAATCCTACCAACATTATAAAAAAGACCGCAGGTCATTATCTATGACAGCTTGCGAGTAGTAACCATTTATTTTTGATAAAACAAAATCACCTTTTTCTGAAATTAAAAAAAATAGTTGAGTTTGACAGCATGCCACGCCCACAATTAGCAATAGTTTAACCTAATTTTTTGGCTACCTTAATCTGGATATATTAGCTACAAAAAGGAGTTAAAATTTTAAAAATCGATGACAAAAAAAATTAGACTTTTGGCCAATAAAAACAAAATCAAAGCCACAGTGCGGTCATGCTTAAATTAAGCAATTCAATACTTTACTGTTCATAAACAAAGATGCACAGATCTCATAAACTTTGGAAATTTCCGCTTTAATTTCATTAGTAGTTTTCTTAAAAAAAATAAATATTAAAACACAGCTCTGTATTCAGTTCCATACATCTATGCATAACTACAAAAGTTGTTTATTTTAAATGGCTGTCAATTACAAATCGGCTAATGCTGCAGACTGATAGGTGTCATGATTAGAGTTGCACTTTAACCATGTACAATTGGTTAAAACTTTACTAGCAATACAGAAAGTAAAACATGCCTAGAGTTTAAACTTGGAATTATTTTAGTGTAATATTTTGAAAATTGATTATTTTACGATAATTTTATGTCAGAATAAAATTTTCTTTTCTGCTTGAATTTAATGTTTCATTTAAATTGTGTTTATTTGTAACTTAGCATAATTTGCACAGTTTTCTTCATCATCGTATCGGTGCCGTCTTCCTAAGAGTATACTTTAAATACTTATCCTAAAAGTATACTTTTCATTCTTTTATTAAATAGTCTTTTGAACTATATGGTGAGGGTATATTGACTTTGTGCTAGTGTTTGTAAATAATAATAATATTTCACCTAGACCCCATTTTTTATTATACCGAACGATCAGAACCGTTTTAGCGATGTCCGTCAGTCCAATTATCTGTCCGTCTGTGTGTCCATGTAAACCTTGTAATCAAACTACAGTTCGCTAAAATTAATATATTTTGCTCACATTTGGCATATTAGCTTTTATCAGCTGTAGGAAGACATACAAATGACCCCTATGCGATCGAATTAAATTGTCATAAGATCCAACTTATCATATAGATCTCGACCAAATTGGGTTTGTGTATGGGTTTTTGTTTGTGTTTTTCAAGTTTTTGTTTGTTTTTTGTTTTTTCTGTTAGACATATGCTTATAACTATACATGATCAAAGTATATATTGTGTATGTTTATTACACCCATTAATCAGTAGTCCAAAAATAAACCCTGTAGGACAATTCTTATTCATAGCCCCATATAAAGCTGCTTCCCGATTTTCACTTAAATCTATTAAAAAACTAAATATTGCACAGATTTTTCTCATTTTTATGCTTTTACAAAAAATAAGTGACTTCACCAAATATGGCCAGGATCGGTCCATTTGCAGACCTAGTTCCCATATAAATATAGCACCCGATATGAATTTTTTCATATCTGCAGGGAAAAATTAATAACAATGCCACTCAAAATTGGTTAATGTTTATTTTCCATATTCAATTAGTTGAACCTGAAACCACCTCTCTAAACGCATAGGGTATAGGCTATATTATAGTCGGTCTAGACTGACTATAATTTTCTTACTTGTTTACAAATGAAGTATTATTTTGTTTGAAACTAGAAACTATTGTTGCAAGAACAAAACAATGCCAGTTTTTTTCGTCTTAAAAATTGTATTAACATTTTTTCTTTTTCTGTAGAGAGAATTCACTTTAGTTTACTTTAAAGTGGCTTTCATTGTAGTCTTTTTTTATTGTTGTTGTTCATTTCTTGGTTATTTATAAATAGTTCGAAGTTATTAAAAATAAGCAAAAGTTCTTTTGTTGTGGAATAGCAGCTATTGAAATTCTTTTGGAAATATGAAAACATATGAAAACTTTAGTGTGCTGCAAAATTTGTTGTTTATATCTTAGACGCTGGTTTTTTCCCGAACCTCAGAAATGTAGGGGTCTAGAGTTTCGAATCCCATATCTATTGTAAACTTTAATGAAATATTTTATATTTCATTTAAACGGTCGATGATATATATTTTAGATAGGTTTCAGATCGATATCTTTAATACGGAATATTTCGGTTTTATTTGAGTATATTTTGGTTGGTTTTATGTTTTTTTTTCTTTAAATTAAATTGTTCAAAATTTAAATATTTCTCACTTCGACAAATTCTAATATATCTTGTTTTTCAGTAGTGGAGCGTGGTTAAAGTCATGGCTTACTTTTTGGGTAAATATAAGATCGATATTTTTTTTTTATTTATATACAGATTTATTTAATTTTGGTTGTTGAATTTGGTTTGGAATATTCTTGATTTTTTTAATATCGTTTTAGTTGGTTTTAATGAAAGCACAAAAAAGACAAGAAAATTATAGTTGGTCTAGATCGATTATGCGATACCAAATAAGCATAAACCAATTCTGAGTGGAATTTTTATTAATTTGAAAAAGTTCATATCGGATGCTATCTTTGTATAAAACACTAGATGTAACCCGGTGTGCTTCGCTACACCCTCCCCCTCCCCCGCCCTTCCGAATTGTTATGAAAAGGCTCACGCAAAGTCCCAAGGCTCTCACTAACACAGTTATTCAGATATATCACATTTAATATTAAGTTTGTAAAGGGTGTCATGCGCATTTTTCCAATCCCGCCCACTTTTTTGTCTGACTACTCACGTTAATAATAGATAACCTGAGATAAATTTTCAAAGCTCTCTCTATCATAGTACTTAATATATATGATATTAAAAATTTACTTTGTATGGGAGTTGCCACGTCCACTAAAAATATTAAAAAAAATACAGCCTGTAGCACATCCGATATTCGCAGTAAGAATCAGTTAAAATTTCAGGAAGATCAGATAAGTCGTTACGGAGATTACCTCCTAAAAAACAAACAAACACATTACCTCTTTATTATGCTAAGTATAGATCATTAATATAGATTCATTTATTTTGATACTTGCTGATATAAAATGTTTTTTGTTTTCTTTTTTAATTCGGTACAACAATTATCAGATTTTTCGGCGTTCCTGCCCTGGAGGTACATGTAGCTGCCCATGAGAAGAACATGGATTTTCCAAATTAGATCTGGCACCACTCAACTATTGGCTTTGAACTTAAAATATCACTTGGCAATTTTTATTTTTTTTTTAGCGATTTTTGATTTTGCCCATTTTTGATTTTGAAGATTTTTGTTTTTGGGCGATTTTTATATTTCGCGATTTTTGGGTTTGGCGATTTTTGATTTTGACGATATATTTTCCACGACAAATCACATTGATAACTAATGTACTTGTCAAAAGACTGTTGCTTTCGTAGTACATCATATTTTTGATATAGGAGGTGCCACGCCCACTTATCCCATCCCGCCCAATTTTTATTGGACTACTCACATTAATATCTGATGGACTCGTGCAAAATGTCGAGCCTTTCCCAATTATATGATATTAGATATCTACTTTACATGGGCGGTGCTACGCCCACTGCTTCGATCACGCCCATTTTTTTGTTCGACTAATCACACAAAGTACCTATGGGCTCACGAAAAGCCACAAAGCTCTCTCTTTTACAGTACTCAAAATATATGAAATTAAATAGTTACTTTGCATGGGGAGTTCCACGCCCATTGTTGTGAACCCGCCAATTTTTTATCTGACTACTCATATTAAGATCTGATGGTGTCTTGCAAAGTGCCAAAGCTTCCCTCTTTTAGTACACCAGTTATATGATATCATATATTTACTTTGTACGGGCGGTGCCACGCCCGCTGCTCCGCTCACGCCCATTTGTTGTCTAACTAATCATATGAATAACTTATGGGTTTACACAAAGTCCCAAGACTCTCACTATAACAGTACTCCAGATATATGGCATTATATATTTTATTTGTATGGCAGGTACCACGCCTATTGGTCCGATACTGCCCATTTTTTGTCCGGCTGCTCACATTAATAATAGGTGACATCAGACAAATTTGAAAAACTCTCTCTATCATAGTACTCGAGATATAAAACATTGAATTATTACTTGTATGGGAGGTACCACGCCCATTTCTCCGATCCGGCCGATTTCCGGCGTGGCTACTAATATTAACAATAGGTGACCTCACACAAATTTGCAAAGCGCTCCTTATCATAATACTCAATATATGTATGTGATATTAAAAATTTACTTTGTGTGGGAGGTGCCACGCCCACTAAAAATATTAAAAAAATTATAGCCTATAGTACTTTCCATATCCGCAGTAAGACTCTGTGAAAATTTCAGGAAGATCAGATGGCTAGTTACGGAGATTACCCCCTACAAACAAACAAACAAACAAACAAACAAACAAACACACATTACCTCTTTATTATATTAGTATTAGTATAGATAGGACAAATATTTTTGGTAGTTACAACAATCAGCACAAACTCATTATACCCTGACCACATAGTGGTATAGGGTGTACAAAATATTTTATGATTTACTTTCAAAGTTTTAGTATTTCATATTTTTTTGTTAGAGTTCCATATTTATACCCTATACCACTATGTGGTCAGGGTATGATGACTTTGCGCTGATATATTTACTAAAAAAAAAGATTTTACCTAGTCCCGTCTTTTATTATACCGAACTATTCAGAATCATTTTCCGTCTGTCTTTCTGACCGTCTGTCCATCCGTCTGCGTGTCCATGG
The DNA here is from genome assembly GCA_963682025.1 of Cordilura impudica. Lineage (NCBI taxonomy): Eukaryota > Metazoa > Arthropoda > Insecta > Diptera > Scathophagidae > Cordilura > Cordilura impudica. The sequence goes on along the minus strand of OY821520.1, from coordinate 195,212,407 downwards.
AAACCTAATCAAACTACAGGTCGTAAATATTAATATATTTTGATTAAATTTAGTACATAGGATTCTTTCGGTCATAGCATGGACGCCATTGAAATTAGTGACCAAATTATCATACAGATCTCGGTCAAATTAGGTTTTTTGTATGTTTATTATATCCATTTATCAGTAGTCCAAAAATAAACACTACAGGACAATTCTTAGTCATAGCCCCTATATGAAGGTGATTCCGGACCTTCGCTTAAATCTATCGTATAGTCGATTTTTGTTTTGGTTGTGTTTTGTTGGCTTTTGCAGACTTATGCCGTTTTCTTTTCTGACAAAAATGTCGCATTTTATTCGCACTTTTTTCGAAAAATGTATTTTTTACATATTCTGAATTAAGAGCATCCTCATTTTAAACATCAATCGAAGGGTCTCAAAGTCGAGCGCTGGTAAATCGCAAAAAATGGTAGCCATTGACTTCTTTCAGGTCATAGTGTGAGAATATTTCCACATTGTTCCCCTTTTTTTTGAATATTTTCGCCCCATGACTTCAAGGAGGATAATAATCAAAATTTTTTGCATTTTATGAACACAGCACTTTGAGACCTTTCGATTGATGTATAAAATTAGGTTGCTCTTAATTTAGAATATATAAAAAAATACACTTTTCGAAAAAGTGCAACTAAAATGCGACATTTTTTGTCAGAAAAGAAAACTTTACTAAATTCAGGTTTAGATTAAAAGAATTTTATTTTAAATTCTTAAGTAATTTATTGATTAGGTCCCTGGCTTAAGGATTGGGTATGTCTCATTTTAAAATTGCTTATAGTTCTGCGAAATTTCTCAAAGAAATCTTATATATTAAATGAATTTATGAAAACTAAAGCCAGTCCGTCTGGCCGTTCTATCCGGCCGATTTCCTTCATTTTTCTTTTTCTTTTTTAATGAAAGATATTTAGACACAGATATGTCATCAAGCATTGGAATTTACTCAACTCTCACCTTACTCAAGTTATACTTATTTTCAAGATTTTTTTCAATATTTTCCTTCGCTCAAACTTCTATAACTAGAGTTCTCAGTGGACCAAGCTCTTTCTATTGAGCTATTAACTGCTTAAAATCGTTGGGTTTGAGGAAAGTTATGCGTGGAGAATCAACTTTACTTTTACTGTACGTTAACTTATTTTGGCATATTTTGGCATTACTGTACGTTAACTTCTCTTGGCAAATTCGTTGGGTTTGAGGAAAGTTATGCGTGGACAATCAACTTTACTTTTACTGTACGTTAACTTCTCTTGTCATATTTTGATATTATATTATAAAAATTAATATAATATAATATAATGCTGCGGAACAGCAGGGGTTCTCTAGTTATATATTACTTTCGTCTTGATTAACTTTTCAGTTTTCAGTTGATGTTTTCTGAAATACAATTGATGTTGTCTGAAATTCAATTGAAATTTTTAACTGATTGATATTTTCTGAAATTCAATTGATACTTTTTGAAATTCAATTGAGGTTTTCTGAAATACAATTGATGTTTTCTGAAATTTAATTGATGTTTTCTGAAATTCAATGGATACTTTCTGAAATTCAATTGATGTTTTCTGAAATACAATTGATCTTTTCTAAAATTCAATTGATGTTTTCTGAAATACAATTGACACTTTCTGTAATACAATTGTTGTTTTCTGAAATACAATTGGAAATGTTTAGTTGTTTCGTAAGGTCTTGAGTTATTTTCCTAGTGAGACTTTTTATGCGGTCCCTATCCATCGCACAAAAATATGTTCGAGTGTATTCCATTATGTTTAATTGTCATTCGCTTAAACGACATTTCAGTGTTTTATTTTGAATAAATTTTCAATTGTGCGAAGTTAGCGCCCCCATTTTTGGAAATAAAATGTTTTGAAGATTGTTCTGAATTGTTCTAAGATTGTTCTAAAATGTTCCAAAACGATGAGTTACTAAAATGTAATTTGTACCGGTAAATCGAAAAAATAAACGAATTTTATTTTTCCCCCCACTTTTGGGTAAAAAATTTCAACGCTATTAAACGATATCAATATTTTTATGCAACACGAAAGTTAACGTACAGATTCCAAAATTTCTTTCGTACAAGGTATCCTGATTGGTACCCTCAGATCGCGCTGAAACTTGGACATATTATAGAGAGGATGTAAAATTAAGGATGTATATTTGGGGTTGATTAAAATAGTTTTTAGTTCTCATTTGCGTTCGTTACGGTTTGCGACATATCTATTTTGGAACAATGTTTGGAACAACTAGAACAACCGCCATATTTTTTTTCCAACAGTGGGGGGCAAAGCTTAAAATTCGTTTTTTCAATTAACCGGTATAAATTACATTTTAGAAACTCATCGTTTTGGAACATTGTAGAACAATTCAGAACAATCTTCAATAAATTTTATTTCCAAAAATGGGCGCTAACTTCGCACACTTTAAATTTTCCCTCTTTAATTAGCTGGATCTTGATTTTGATGTTTTGTTTTAGCTATTAAATGTTAAATTCTAAGTCCTATTTATTTCTGAAGAATTGCGCCTCTTATTTTATTAATAATTTATGTTTCTTATTATTAATTTTCCCCTGGCTCTATTATATTTTTCATACATTATAATATTTTTTGCATTAGTATCTAATTAGTTACACAACATTATGAATGTGTAAGGAAAACAAAAAACGGAAGATAAATAATTATGTGCATTATAATGATGATGACGATGATGGCAGTAGTGCTGTTTGTTGGTGGTTGTTATGTTGACGGTTAATTCATCTCTGGCCTTTTATCTGTTGCCTGAACTCATTTCAATAATGGACTCCCCCGAGATCTTGACAAAAACTAATGATACCATTTTTGTTAGAAAAATAATTTTATAAGGCTAACATGACAAAACTATGACTGACTTATTTCAATAGTATAAATTTAGGCTCGGAGAGAAAACATTGTTGTTTTAGGCAATCTAATTTAGTAATTAAGATGTTAATTAATCATTAGTTCAGTGAAGAAAAAAAAAAAAAAACAATAATATCCTAGAGCTTTGAAGTAAATGAGTTTGTAGTAATTTGCTGATTTATTTATAAGCTGAATAAAACAACTGAATTTTTTCTTAATATTAAGAAAAAAAGTTGCTGTGCCTTGAATGAATTTTTATTATATCCGCATATTTTTAAAATTTTCATATATTCGATGAAAAATACAGGTGATCCTAAATTAAAGCCTCTTTTGCTGTAACTGGCTTAGTTTACGAGAAAAATGTATTTTTGTGTTTTTTTCTCTAAAAATTCTTATATAAAATTGGATTTTTGATGAAAAAAATAGGTGATCCCATATTAGAGCCCTTGTTGTTATTAATTGCTTAGTTGTCAAAAAACTGCATATTTATAATTTTTTCTAAATTTTTCATATCAAATTTGGGGGTTAGGGGCTGATTAATGCAGGGCAACGTGACGATTGCTTTAACTTTGTAAAGCCGCTCATTATCCCTGTTGATGTCATTTCAAGTCGGCTCACCCACTTGTGATGACACTTCCACTGAAATAACAGTGGTGGCCCCTAGCGGTATCCCCTGGTAACGGCAATCAGCACCCGCTAGTTGACGGCTAAGGTGAGAGACGGGCTGTACCTCTAGGTTTCCCTGAGGCTGTGTGTTGGCCTTGTAAGCCGCCACGTAAGAAACATCTTACAATGAAAAGAAGGAAAATAAGAAAAAATAATGGAACCCCCCTAGATGACGAACCCCGCAAATGAATTAAGAATTACGATTTAAGGATTTGTACCTTTAATGTTCGAACCCTTTACCGGGCAGGTGCACTATCCAGCTGGCAAATGATTTCGAAACCTGTGCGGCTGACATAACCGAGATCCAGGAAATACTGTGGTTAGGACAATGATGTGATAAGAGGACAACTTACGTTATTTATTATAGCTGCAGCTTAGAAAAGCACGAGTTTGGATGCGGTTTTGTAGTCGGCAAACGACTACGTAACCTTGTCATCGGTTGACACCTGTCGATGAAAGACTCGCCGCAACCCGCATCGAAGCTAAAGTTTTTAACATTAGCCTAACATGCTCCGACTGAAGACAAAGATGATGGTGCCAAAGACCGTTTTTACGATCGCCTTGACGAATTATATGATCGCTGCCCGAAATACGACATAAAAATTGTCCTTGGCGATTTTAATGCCCAAATTGGGAAAGAGAACGTATTTGGCTCTACTGTCGGTTTAATGACACCTCCGACAATGGAATGAAACTAATCGACTTCTCTGCGGCTCGAAATATGGTATTGAATAGTACAAGATTCCAACGCCGTAACATACACAAGGCGACTTGACTATCACCAGATCAAACGAAAAAAAAGAAAATTAATCATGTTGTAATAGATGGAAGACATGCATCTAGTGTACGTGCGGACGATATTCCGATCACTATCTTGTTGCAGCAAAAGTCCGAACTCACATCAGTAAATCAAAGACTGACCGCCCACACACACAAAGGAAACTAGGCTCTCCGAAATGTTAGAACAAAATGCTCAACTCCCTACTATAGGCAAACAATGGACGCATATGGCTCAAGCAGTCCGCACTGCTCCCAAAGTGGTGCTCGGTTACGATCGATCTCAAAGGACCTAGTTGTATGACCAGGAGTGCCGTAACGCCACAGCAGAAAAAAATGCTACATACCGAGCAGCCCTGCAGCCATTTGTTGCGCAAGACGAAAAAATGCTGCGAACATTTTGTATACGGAGAAGAGAAAGGATGAGTGACGCCTTTTCAGATGCAAAAAACAAGAACAAGAAAGGTGTGAGTGTGATGAAATTCAGATGCACGACGGTAGGAATGAAACCCGAAAATTCTTTCAAAAAATCAAACGTCAAACGGAAGGATATAATTGTGAAGCATATTCTTGTAGGGGCAGGGATGGCAATATGGTAACCAACGCGCAAGGCATATTGAGGTTGTGGAAGGAGCATTTCTCCAATCTTCTTACAGGCGATGACGATAATAACTCCGCTACTGTAGATCATGCGCCTGAAATGATAATAAACGACGACGGCATCGATATATCGCCCTCCGACTATATGAAGGTAAAAATAGCTATAGCCCTGCAAAAAACAACAAAGCCACAGGCGCCGATGGCTTCTGAGCTGAGCTATTTAAAACTGGTGCCGAAGAGTTGCTAAGGTGTATGCACCAACTGGTATGGAAAGTATTTTTTTTATTTTATTATCCTATCCACAAGGAGGGAGACCCTACGATTTGCACCAACTACCGGAGTATAAGCCTCCTTTCCGTTGCATATAAGATATTTGCATCCGATTGGTGACGATTGAGTCAGGTTTACAAAATGTATGTTTGTACGTTTGGTACTGAAAGAATGTAGAACGCAAACAAATAATATTGTAAACAAATAATTTAATGACTCATTTTTTTAGCGTATCACCAATTTGTGTAATATTACACTAAATTGTGTATAAATGATTGATACATTGTTTGACTATGACATTTTGACGAACTGACCATTTGACGAAAGAGAAAACACTCAAAAATCACCAACACAACATTAACATACATTTTTAGTGTTAACTATTGAGTAAATTCTACTCAACCATATGAATGGAAAGTAAATTTATAAGAACTGATTGTTGATAATAAAGGGACAGTCATATCCAAGACTTAAATAAAACAACAAGTACCAGTCTTTTAATAAAAAAGGGAATCTTAAAACTTTATTTTTTTCAACGTACATTCGAGTTTCACTATAATATGGAGTCTTAAACCGTACACCAACAACATTATATGAAAGTATCAGTGTGGATTTCGACCTGCCAAATCCACCATAGACCACATTTTCCCATTGCGCCAAATATTGGAAAAGACCCAAGAAAAACAAATCGACACCCATCATCTATTCGTCGACTATAAAGCTGCGTTCGATAGCCCGATAACGGAAAAATTTTATGTTGCCATGTCTGAGCTTGGTATTCCAGCAAAGATCATTCGACTTTGTATAATGGCACTGCAAAACACAAAAAGTGCCGACCCTTTTTGTACCAAGCGATGTTTTAGGCAAGGCGATGCCTTATCAAACCACTGACATTATTTACAACAAAAGTGTCATGCTGCTTGCTTATGCTGACGACATTGATATCATTGTTCGCAACACACGAGCAGTAAGTGGAGCTTTTGCAAAACTTGAAATGCAGTCAAAAATCTTACGCCTAAAGGTGAACGAGGAAAAGACGAAGTATTATATTTCCAGTGGTTGAGCATCTCAGCGTCTCGAGCAACACGTACCTATCCAGAATTATAGCTTTCAAGTTGTTAAAGGATTCGTCTCGTTAGGTGCCAGTGTTAGTAATAGCAACGATGTCAGCTTAGAAATTATGCGGAGAGTACACACAGAAAAAGAATTTGTTGGAAATAGGTTATCATTAAAAACAATTATTTATTTATCCAGATATATTATTGTAATTCAAATATATTTGAAAATAAATTAGATTTTCTTTATAAAATACCTCTTAGCCATAATTCTAATAAAACGAAAATAGATACAACAGCAAAATAAGTTCCTTTCACCAATGAAAGTTTTTATGCAAGTTGTTAAAATAATTCAATTGGTGCAACTGAACTAAAGCCAGTATAACATGTATTAACTCTAAATATTGGTGATAACAATAAAATATTCTATCATAATGAAATATTTTAAACTAAAAATTAATCTACAGTCATTGTTACAAATTTTATGTTAATATGATAGCAACAAATTTGTATTTATAACAATTTTTCGGTTACAATAAAGTGGGAAACTAAATTTTAAACTATTTGGTATTTACAACCGAAAGGAAATCAAATTCAGTTATTAATATCATCAAATACAAAAAAATTTTGAACCTAACCGAATTATCGAATTAATATGTCATTTTTGAAAAAATAAGACAGCAGATAAAAAAATTTAAATTAAACAAAAATATAAAATAAAATTTTTGTTAATTTTAAATTATGTTTAATCGTATGTACATACATATGTACATAAGAATGGATTGTAGCATAATAAAGAACATTAGTCGATTGGGTAAGTGGTCATTATTTTTTTTTTTTTTGTGTTTTTATTTTTTGAAAAATTATTTTATGCAAAGTTAGTTTAAATTCAAAATAAGCTTTTCCAAATTTTGTTGCATTCTATTAGAAGTAAGATCGTCAAGGAATAGTTTTTATAAAAAAGCAAGTAAAAACACAACAATAATGGTCGTAAATTTTTTATTCTATAGCAAATCTTACTTTTTTAGGTAAATTTGCGACAATGCATAGATAAACTGCTATATTTTAACATCAAATTCAAATTGCTTTTACCCAATTTTATGAAACTATCTTTGGCCATTAAACTGGTATTTGGGGGACAACAAAGCAAAATGTTAAATAACCTTGAAAATAAATTTAAAGCCATTATCAAACAACAAACTGTCTGGCCATATTGTTTAGCATTGGCAAATTGATCAGAGTTAATGGGAAACGTATACAACTATCTCTGCAACTAGTTCAACTGAATAATGGCGTTTACCTTCATACACACTCCAAACGATTTGCAAGCAAAATAAAACAGACGAGATAAAAGCCTTTCGGTGACGGGGACAGGATCGTACATTCTAACCGTATTTGTCTACAGTAAAACGGTCATCTTACTTGGATCCGAACATGGTGTGCGGCCTTATTTTTACTATATTTTTATATTGCACAAGTTCTATTTTACTTATAACATTTTTAAGAAATATCAGAAGAATATAATGCGAGAATACAACATGCAGCTATAGACAATTATCAAACGGCAAAAAAGTAGTTTAAGAGCCTAAGTGAAAACGGGAACATTAATACATTAACTAATACACGTAATATCGCTTATTTATTCCCTATTCGTATGTGTTACTAAAATCTTTTTTATCATGTAATATAATCTTGTCTTTTATTAATTTTAATTTCATATTTAGAAATAAACTAATGAAAAAAAAACAAGTAAGAAAATTATAGTCGGTCTAGACCGACTATATGATACCCTATACCATGCGTTTAGAAACCGTATCTCTTAGGCCCAACTAACTGGACATAGAAAATAAGCAAAAACCAAATTTGAGTGGGATTTTTATTAATTTTTTTGGCTGCAGATATGAAAAAGTTCATATCGGATGCTATATCTATATGGGGACTAGGTCCAAAAATGGACCAATCCTGATCATGTTTGGTAAAGTCTCTTGTATTTTGCAAAAATATATACAAACAAAATTTGAGATGAATCAGTGCAATATTTTTGTTTTTATTAGATTTAAGTGAAGATCGGGAAGCAGTCTATATGGGGCCAAAGGTATCATTTTTGGACTACTCATTAATGGATGTAATGAACGTATACAAACCCAATTTGAGTAAGATCTATATGACAATTTGGATCTTATTGCAATCTATGTCGCTTTCATAGGGGTAATTTGTATAGGGGCTAGGTCTGAACATGGACCGATTCTCACCAATTTCAATAGCGTTCATCCCATGGCCGATAAAAGCTAATATACCAAATTTCATCAAAATATATTTATATTTGCGACCTGCAGTTTGATTACAAGGATTACATGGACACACAGACGTACGGACGGACGGACGGACATTGTTAAATCAACTCAAAAAGTGATTCTGATTCGATCGGTATAATTAAAGATGGGTCTAGGTCAAATATTTTTGGTTGTTACAAACAGCAGCACAAAGTCATTATACCCAAACCACATAGTGGTATAGGGTATAAAAATGCATGTGCTTTTATATATCAGATGATTAGTGCGCTTTTAAAATAGGCTACCTGATAAATGGTTGTTACAACCAATAAATAAAATCTAAATTCCATTTCATCAATCGAATTTATTTCAAAATTCAATTGCCTGAGTACTTAATACGTTAGTTTTTAAAATATAATTCAGTAATCACAATAGAATAATGTGATAGTACATGGGACTATCAAAATTCGGTTGGCAACAAATACGGTTGTCACAACAAATCCGTTCTCTGTGTGTAACTCTGGCCAACAGATGCTACTTTGGGCTTGGTAAGCAACTAAGAAATAAAGCCCTTTCTCGACGAACAAAAATAACACTCTACAAATCGCTCATCCTACCCGTCCCACTAAAATGGTTCGCTGATGCTGGATTCCGAATACGAATGAATCACGAGCTGTACGAGCTATATGCCGATATGGATATAGTCAATCGTATTAAAATACAACGACTCCGTTGGTTTGGACACACTTGAAGAATGGAAAATGATGCTCTGGCTCGTAAGGCGTATAAGGAAGCACCCATCGGAGGGCAGCGTAGAAAAGAGCGACCAGGTGCAACAAAACCTAACATCACTTGGCGTTACCAATTGGCGCCAGCATGCAGAATACAGAAATAACTGGCGTTCTATTTTACTTCAGGCTGAAAGTGACTCCCGGTTGTAATAGCCATCAAAAGTAAAAGTAAGCATATAAAATTTATTTTTATGAAAAATATCGGTGATTCCCCAAATTAAAGCTCATTTTGCGGGCTCCTTTTTTAATTTTGGTATAAATTGGATTTTTTGGGTTTCAAGTAAAATTCATTTTTTTTTTTTAATTTTTCATATAAATTTTGATTTTTTAGTGAAAATATCATTTATTCCAAATTAAAGCTCTCTTTAATTTTCATATGAAATTTAATTCTTGCTCAAAATATCGGCGACCGCTAATCAAAGTCCTTTTGGCTGTATCAAGCGTAGTTTTCGAAAAAGATGTATTTTTATGATTTTTTTTTCAAATGTTCATAAAAATTTTGTATAAAATATAGGTGATACCTACTTAAAGCCCTTTTTGTTCTATCTACCATAGTTTTCGTGAAATATGTTTTTTTATGAGTTTGTTTTAATTTTTCATATGAAATTGGATTTTTTGTGAAAACTAAAAATGTTTAAGATAAAAGGATAATTTAATTAATTGATAATATATTTGAATCACAGTTTACTCTCTATAGTTCTACATATTATTGATCGTTACTCATATAAATTAGAAGATGAACCATAAAGTTATACAATGAACCAATCAATCACTATACAAAACAAGTAAGAAAATTATAGTCGGTCTAGACCGACTATACGATACCCTATACCATGCGTTTAGAAACCCTATCTCTTAGGCCCAACTAACTGGACATTGAAAATAAGCAAAAACCAAATTTGAGTGGGATTTTTATTAATTTTTTTGGCTGCAGATATGAAAAAGTTCATATCGGATGCTATATCTATAAAGGGACTAGGTCCAAAAATGGACCGATACTGATCATGTTTGGTAAAGTCTCTTGTATTTTGCAAAAATTTATACAAACAAAATTTGAGAAGAATCAGTGCAATATTTTTGTTTTTTAATAGATTTAAGTGAAGATCGGGAAGCAGCTCTATATGGGGTCAAAGGGATCATTTTTGGACTACTCATTAGTGGATGTAATGAACGCATACAAACCCAATTTGAGTAAGATCTATATGACAATTTGGATCTTATGGCAATTTATGTCGATTTCATATGGGTAATTTGTATGGGGGCTAGGTCTGAACATGGACCGATTCTCACCAATTTCAATAGCGTTCATCCCATGGCCGATAAAAGCTTATATACCAAATTTCATCAAAATATATTCATATTTGCGACCTGCAGTTTGATTAAAAGCTTTACATGGACACACAGACGGACGGACGGACGGACGGACATCGTTAAATCAACTCAGAAAGTGATTCTGATTCGATCGGTATAATTAAAGATGGGTCTAGGTCAAATATTTTTGGTTGTTACAAACAGCAGCACAAAGTCATTATACCCAAACCACATAGTGGTATAGGGTATAAAGACTTGTTGCTCACGTCGTAATCTTTTGAGTAAAATTGCAAAAGAGTAATTCAATTATTTTTAAATATATGAGAGTACAAGCCACAGAGCCATAAAAAGCTATAATATGTTTAAGAACGCCGATTTTAATTTTGCAAGACGATTTAAAAATTTTCCCCAAAAATAAGATTAATTTATTTATTGTTCAACTGTTTGAAGTTTGTTAGATCGGTTTTCTAAGGACAAGTTTTGGGCATTCTCAAAACTGTCAATCTGACAATAACAAATTCTAGGAATCTAATACATAAAAAGTTAACTTTAAATTAAGAATTCAGTATTTCTTTCTGTGGAAAAATACAAGTTTTGCTGAAAAAAAAAAAAAAATTAATATTGTTTTATTTATAAATTTTTAAAGTCTGGCATATTTTCTTAAAATAAAACAATGTACATAATTGTTTCCAATATCTTTTAGGGGCTTTTTTATACCTTTTAACCTCAGTGGCAGAGGGTTTATATATGTTTGTCATTCCGTTTTTAACGCATCGAAAAACTAATTTCCGACCCCATAAAGTACATATATTCTTGATCCTTATCACAGCTCGAGATATAGCGATGTCCGTCTGTCCGTCTAAAAAAAAACGTTTCACTGGGTAAGGTTCATTTGCCATTATTCCCACCAGGTTGGTATATAAAATGGGGTAAATCGAGCATCATTGTGCTTAGGTACGATCAAAAATTTGTAGATACCTCTGAAAAAACATAAAACCCAGCGTGTTTGTTGTAATATTTTAGTGGTTGAACATAATAGTTGTACAACAACATTCACGGTTCAAAAAAAGCCACAAAAAAATGATGCAATCATACCAACAAACACAGCTACCATGAGCTATGTTATTAGTATTGCCAAATATTTTTTTCTTCGTTATCACGAAATGTTTTTAAAAAAAATAATCCCTAATGAAAAAGGAAAAATTAAAAATCAGAATTGAAAAATGGAAAATGAAAAATGAAAAATGAAAACTGAAAAATGTAAAATTGAAAATGAGAAATGAATAATAGGTAACGAAAAATTAAAAATTAAAAACGAAACATAAAAAGTGAAAAGTGAAAAGTGAAAAATGAAAAATTAAAAATGAAAAATCAGACTGAAAAATGAAAAATCAATTGTGAAAAATGAAAAATTAAAAACGAAAAATGAAAAGTAAAAAATCAAAAATGAAAATTTAAAAACGAAAAAGAAAAATTAAAAATGTAAAGTGAAAAATGAAAATTGGAAAATGAAAAATGGGAAAAATTAAACTGGAAAATCAAAAATGAAAACTTAAAAATTTTATTTAAAAATTGAAAATCAAAAAGTAATAATTAAAAACTAAATATTAAAACTTAAATATTAAACGTTTTAATTTCTATATTTAGTTTCTTTCCTGTTATGTGTTCTTATTTTATATTTCAAAATTCGCTTATTTTTAATATTAATATTTTTTAGCCAAGAATCATTTGAATTTTTTATTATTATTTTTTTTTAATTATCATATAACTTCTAAGGTCTCAAATTATTCTAATGGGTATAAAACTTTGGGTATTGTAACGCCGGCTGTGTTTCATTAGTATTCTATGAAATACTTAGATAACTTATAGGATTTCTACTCTAGTAATCAACTACTAGTTAATTCTTTCTATAGAAGACACGATCATTGTTTTTTATAAAAAGAAATTATAATAGAAAAACAATTAACTCTAAATTTAATTGGTATTCGGAATTAATGTTTCAGTATCGGCAACAGTGTTAAAGTGATAGCCGTACTCAACATTGGGTGTAATATTGAGTTTAAGGAGGGTACCAAAAAATTCGGGACAGTCGAATGTAACACTCTTACTTGTTTCATTATGGTCCCCACACCATCACATTGGGAGGGTAATTTACCGTACTTTACACGCATTCGAGAATTAAATTTAGATTTTTTCTGCGGAGCACCATACATCCCGAATCTGAACTGATGAGATAAATTTTCTGTGAAGCCAAGCCATTTTCTCGCAAGCGACTCTGTATAGCTGAGGTGCTTATTTCCATATTTTGGCTATTTTTATACCCTCCACACGTCAGTGGCAGAGGGTATATGTATATAGGTTAGTCATTCCACTTGTAACGCATCGAAAAACTAATATTCGACCCAATAAAGTATATATATTCTTGATCCTTGTCACAGCTCGAGTCGATATAGCGATGTCCGTCTGTCCGTCTGTCTGTTGAAATTACGCTCATTCACAAAAAAAGCCATCTAACTAGATATGGTTACAAAAATATCATTTGCCGTAATTGCCAGTAGGTTGGTATTGAAAATGGGCTACATCGGGCATCATTGTGAATAGATACGAGCAAAAATATGTAGATATCTCTAAAAAAAAAACATAAAACCCAGTGTGCTTGTTGTAACAGTTCAGTGGTTGAACATAATAATTGTACAACAACATAAAAAATGCCACAAAAATTATAAGCATATATATTAACAATACCACGAACACAATAACATAGCTCATGTTAGTAGTATTGCCACATATTTTTTTTATCGTTATCACGTTATAATAAAAAAATCGCCAATATGAAAAAAAAATGAAAACGAAAAATGGAAATTTTCCAATGGAAAATGAAAATGGAGAATGAAAAATGAAAAATGAAAAACGGAAAATAGAAAATGTAAAATAGAAAATGACAAATGGAGAATGGAAAATGAAAAAAGAAAATTGAAAAATGGAAAATGCAAAATGAAAAATGGAAAATGAAATTGAAAAATGGAAAATGAAAATTGAAAAATGGAAAATGAAAATTGAAAAATGGAAAATGAAAATTGAAAATTGAAGAATGAAAAATGGAAAACGAAAACTGAAATATGAAAAATGGAAAATGAAAAATGGAAATTGAAAAATGCAAAATGAAAAATGAAAATTGAAAAATTAAAAACGGAAAGTGGAAAATGAATAATGAAAATTAAAAAATGAAAGATGAAATATGAAAAAATTAAAAATTGAAAATGGAAAATGAAAATTGAAAAATGGAACATGAAAAATTAAGATTGAAAAATGAGTAATGAAAGATGAAAAATGAATAATGAATAACGAAAAACTAAAAATTAATAATTAAAGCTTAAAAATTAAAAACTAAAAATTAAAACTAAAAAATTAAAAATTCAAAATTAAAGACTAAAAATTGAAAATTAAAATTAAAAATTAAAAATTAAAAATTAAAAATTAAAAATTAAAAAATTAAAATTAAAAATTAAAAATTAAAAATTAAAAATTAATAATTCAAAATTAAAAATTTAAAATTAAAAATTAAAAATTAAAAATTAAAAATTAAAAATTAAAAATTAAAAATTAAAAATTAAAAATGAAAAATTAAAATTTAAAATTAAAAATTAAAAATTCTAAATTAAAAATAAAAAATTAAAAATTAAAATTAAAAATTAAAAATTCTAAATTAAAAATTAAAAATTAAAAATTAAAAATTAAAAATTAAAAATTAAAAATTAAAATTAAAAATTAAAAAATTAAAAAATTAAAATTATAATTAAAAATTAAAAGTTAAAAATTAAAAATTTAAAATTTAAAATTAAAAATTAAAAATTCTAAATTCTAAATTAAAAATTTAATATTAAAAATTAAAAATTAAAAATTAATAATTAAAAATTAAAAATAAAAATAAAAAATTAAAAATTAAAAATTATAAATTAAAAATTAAAAATTAAAAATTAAAAATTAAAAATTAAAAATTAAAAATTAAAAATTAAAAATTAAAAATTAAAAATTAAAAATTAAAAATTAAAAATTAAAAATTTAAAATTTAAAATTAAAAATTAAAAATTCTAAATTAAAAATAAAAAATTAAAAATTAAAAATTAAATATTAAAAATTAAAATTAAAAATTAATAATTCAAAATTAAAAATTAAAAATTAAAAATTAAAAATTAAAAATTAAAAATTAAAAGTTAAAAATTTAAAATTTAAAATTTAAAATTAAAAATTAAAAATTCTAAATTAAAAATAAAAAATTAAAAATTAAAATTAAAAATTAAAAATTCTAAATTAAAAATTAAAAATTAAATATTAAAAATTAAAATTAAAAATTAAAAAATTAAAATTAAAATTAAAAATTAAAAGTTAAAAATTAAAAATTTAAAACTAAAAATTAAAAATTCGAAATTAAAAATTAAATATTAAAAATTAAAAATTAATAATTAAAAATTAAAAATTAAAAATAAAAATTAAAAATTAAAAATTAAAAATTAAAAATTAAAAATTAAAAATTATAAATTAAAAATTAAAAATTAAAAGTTAAAATTTAAAAATTAAAAATTTAAAATTTAAAATTAAAAATTAAAAATTAAAAATAAAAAATTAAAAATTAAAAATTAAAAATTAAAAATTCTAAATTAAAAATTAAAAATTAAAAATTAAAAATTAAAAATTAAAAATTAAAAATTAAAAATTAAAAATTAAGATTTAAAAATTAAAAATTAAAAATTCTAAATTCTAAATTAAAAATTAAATATTAAAATTTAAAAATTAAAAATTAAAAATTAATAATTAAAAATTAAAAATTAAAAATTAAAAATAAAAATTAAAAATTAAAAATTAAAAATTAAAAATTAAAAATTATAAATTATAAATTAAAAATTAAAAATTAAAAATTAAAAATTAAAAATTAAAAATTAAAAATTAAATATTAAAAATTAAAATTTAAAAACTAAGAATTAAAAATTAAATTTTAAAAGTTTAAATTTCTATATATAGTTTCTTACATGTATTATTATGTATTTTTTTTTTTGTATTATATATAATGCAGATAAAAATAAAAAATAATTCAGATAAAAATATTTTAAAATTAGCTTATTTTTATTAATAACAATTTTTAGCCAAGAATCATTTGGATTTTGGTATTCGGAATTAATGTTTCAGTATCGGCAAAAGTTTAAGAGTTGTAGCCATACTAGATTTTGGGTGAATATACAGTTTAAGACTCAGGTTACCAAAAAATTCGGCACAGCCGAATTTAACACTCTTACTTGTTTTAACTTTGCAGTAGTTTCGAGTTTTAAATCGATCGCGCTGGACTACTTTATCGTTGTTTCTGTCATCCCACTCAGTAGTCTGTGTTTCCTTTTTTTTTTTTAAATCTTCATACGGAAGATTTATCACACGAATTTAATGCGATATATATATATATACATTTTTTTATTCACTCAGAATCATATAAATCATATAAATGCATCATTTGACAAAAAATTTAATTGGTAGATCCGAAACTAAACTAAAAAGTTCCGCAATATAACGGAAGGGAAGCAAAGAAACAACAAGTATATGCAAAAATACTCGTTGGTTGACCGCGAGTGTAGAGGGAGATTAAAAATCTTTAATTTTAATTAAGAATTTATTGTATCCAAGGTTTGTAAGATTTAATATTAATAACAACTGATATTTAGCATATGAAAATCGCTAAATCTAACATCTAATGCGCTAAATTGGCCTTAATGTTTTTAGTTTATAACAGCATTGCCATCATGCACACATATGCAAAATTTTAGTATATATGATCAATCATAAACATAAATTCAAAAATATAATTATCAATTTCCTCGTTAATCAGAAAATGAGAGCAATAATTTTCCGTATTGTGTAGCAAAGTGAATGAAATTACAAATACTATTTGAATTATTTTTTATTTTAAGAAAATTTTTAAGTTTAGTAACTTAAGTACAAATATCTGAAAAATGAAAGCTGCCCATAGTGCAACAATATTTTTCTGCCCATTTTTTTAAATAATTACTCACAAAGGGGTAATACTGGTTTATTGCCTAAAAAATGTTTTGCGTGTATAATTCAAAAGCGAGGCGAGAGAGAGAACACGGTTTATATAAAGAAATGTGGTCAATAATAGCGTGTGAACAAAATCGCTCTTTTTACGTCTGAGACAAGAATTAAATTTTAAGCAACAGTTATATAATACATATAAAGATAAAAAAATTTATTGTTTGTTTTTTAACAATTTTAATTCTAAAAAAAATAAAAAAATTTATATTATTAATATTTTTTATGAAAGATGATGTTTTTTTAAATGCAACACAAAACATAAATACAAAAATTTTAAATATAAATTTTAAGAAAATATGAACTTTTTTAAGAATTTTACTTGTTTAATTATTTTTTTCTTTTATTTACAACACAAAAAAACGCAAAATGGCAACTATAAGTCTAGAAAAAGTAATCGTACATTTACAATTAGGGGAATCCCGCCAAATATGGAACGACGTACGTGTCTGTTACATCGACAACCTTGTTTGTATGACGTTGATTTGACTTAATTATATTTCTTTTGGAAACTATATTTGATATGATTCCAAAAATCAAAGAAATCGGTGCTGACAAGAGAAAAATTATCATTAAGCTTAGAAATGAGGGTAAATGTTTTCGTGAAATAGCTCGGATCATAGGAAGAAGCCACTACTCCTCAGTGCAGTACATCATTCAAAACTACAAATCTGCCAATTTAATTTTGTCAAACACTCGTTCTGGTCGCCTCACCAAACTAAGTGAGCACGAAAAGCAAAAAATTTTTGCGTCAGTAAAGAGGAATACCAGAATAAATGTTTCCCAAATTAGTTATAAAATGAAGATATCGTTTGCAAAATATACAACCAATTGGACTATCAATGTCTTGTGGTTGTAAAAAGCCATTCATTCCCGATGTCATTGGAACAAAACATACGGACTTATCAAAATGATTTTTGATAAAACTTACGGCGTACAATGTTAAGCTGTGTTTGCTGTACTCGATTTTAATCCTGTAAAGCATTTGTGGGATTTTCTGGATCACAGAATCCCTCAGTATAAAATAATATCATAACAAATTTGAAAGGTATTATTTAAAATGAGTTGGGTAAAATGAGTAAAGAGAATATTTTATAGTTGGTTGAGGTGCATAGAATAAGCTACAAGTTACCAACTTAAGCAATATTTAATTGAAATTCAGTTTCTTTTTTGCATTAATATTTCAAATGAACTAATACCTTTTCCTACGCATTTTTTTATTTTTTAAGTTTTTTACCTGCACAACAAATGTTTCTGGCAAGTAACCTTAAAAAAAATATATATAATCAAAAGCAGAATTAATTGAAAAAAAAAAAAAAATAGTTCTGCTAAATAGATTTTTTCTTACTTTTTTATGACAGTTAATTTTAGGTGTACGGATATATTTTCCAGCAAGTGTATGTACATACATCAACTTCCACATTTATGGTTTGGTATTATTTCAACAATATGTTAATTATAAGGTTGACATTCCACATTGTCCATTAAACATTGAACTTTGTGAAGTTGTTTCAAATTTAATATATTAATATTTTTGTAAATTATTTTACGTGCATTTAAAATAAGTAGATGAAGTTTATTGCCCTACACCTGTGTGGTCAACTCAAATTTGAAATAAAATCACTAAACAGTTTTTGAGAATCTATATTAATATTACAGGTAAACGAAGCCAAAGCGATAGGAAAAATTGTGTTAAATTTGTTTTCATTTTTAAAAATTTTCTGATAATTTTTAATAATTATTCTGAGTAACAGAAAAATATTCTTCTATGAAAATAATTATGTTGAATTTTTTCAATAGAGAAAACGTTAAATTTATCATGAAAAAGTTTATATATCTCTTAATGAAAGAAGATTGTAAAGCAAAAAAAAAAAAGAAACAAAATATTTTTACAGCAAATATACTGGAAAAAGCAAGCAAAAATTGAAATAAAAAAGCTAAAAAAACATATGTTTACTCAATATAAAATATATCAATATCATAAAAGCTGCAGCTGTAAAAGGCTGTACTTAAATGTCTATCCATACAAAGAGAGTTTAAAAATGTAAAAGCAAATTTTTGATTTAAAATTTCATTTAATGAAAAAATAGTAATATACGATTAAATATTAGACCAAAAAAGAACAAAAAACATTCGATTATATAAATTAAAAATTAAAAACTCAAAATAAAAAATTAAAAAAAAAAATCGAAAACTAAAAACTTAAAAAAACATATTAAATAAATAATAAAAAATTTAAAATAAAAAATTAGAAATTGAAGATCAAAAATTAAAGATTAAAAATTAAAATTAAAAAATTAATATTTTAGAAAAATTAGAAAAATATAAATTAAAAATTCACATTTAATTATAAAAAATTAAAAATGGCCTTTGTGCATTGCGTTGCTTATGAACTGTATGTTTGGTGGTAGCGAGTTCCAAAGACGAATGATATTTATATAAAACTGCCATTTCGACGCCAAAGTTCGATGCTAATTTGTATTAGGTCGCTCGATCTACAGGAGCATGTGATGGATAACCTACTATGAAGATATGAAGGTTCATACGTATGTATATATAATTTTATGTAAAATCGTCGGTTCGTATTTTTAACATACCACAAAACCTAACTCCATAAATTATTTTGGAAACTGCTGTTATTTTTTAGAATGAAAAAAATTTCGCATCCATGCAATAAAGTTGGCATTTTTTATATAATTCACCAAGTAAGAAACGAATGCGTATCATAGCATATATATTCCCAGGAGCTATGTGATCAGTCCATGTTAAATTATTATTAAAAATTATACCAAGTTTATTTGTTGTTCGTACAATTTCAATTTTTTGATTGTTTAGTAAAACTTCTGGCTCAAGAGATGATTAATTGATTTAGGTTTTATTGTCATGCATTTTGAGTTTCTTGGATTCAAGAAAAGACCATTCCATACGGCCCAATGCAAACTCGGTTCAGATCATCTTTTAATTTACTTAAGCAATCATCAATATTTTTATTGTGATTACATACATATGTATATATGTATGTATACTTGAACATAATAACTGCTGCATAATAGTTGCTCTGGTAAATCATACTTATATTGTAAAAAGTAGAGGACCAATGGTCGTGATGTTCACATTATTGATTAAACTTCGTGTTTCTCTTATTGTCAATATCGATGGTCGTACAGATCGAGGTTTTCCTGTCAAGATTCAAGTTGATTTATATATGACACTTTGGATTGAAGTATGTGCTCTTTCATCGATTTTACCTACTTGCGAAAAGTTTCACTTTTCCCCATAAATCAGTAATGATTTTTCGTTCGGCAATTATATTTCTGCTGTTTTCGGCGGCATTATATAGGGTTATAAATCACGGTTCGATGTAGAATTGCCACTAAAATTTACCTAATGTGACTACTTGTTTGTTAGAAGAAAATCGGTGATTGCCCAATGAACGGAGACTTTTTTTTTTTTTGTCATATGTACGTTGATTTATTGTTGAGAATATTGTAGGCCAAAAACTTCTAGACCCTGGGAACTGAGCATATTTCACAAAAGGTCTGCCAAATTTCCAGTTTAACTCAAAATTTCTTCATCACATAAGGTTATGGCGAAATACTGACTAAAAATGCAAAAATTACTTCTTCTAGCTACATATATTTAATTCTTTCTCAAACATCTTTACAATTATTTCAGATATCTTTTTTTGTCCTGGTCAAAACGTCCGTCAATCTTAAAAAAAAGTATTCGCTTCAACCATCGCATTGCTTTCAACCTAAAAAATGCAACGAAAATAGTTTTTCTATACATTTTGAGTTATTTTTAGGCGAGGTTTTCCCGAAAAACTAATGTGATTGCGCAATTATGAGGTCACGTTTGAAAATAATTATGTTTATTGGGAATTATTAAAATGAAAATGACGAAATACACAGACGATTTGACCGAGAACATACTTTCAGAAGCCCTAACGAGTTTTGTGCAAAAAAAATTTATTCGCGAGAAAGTAAATTCCGTGTTTTTTAATTAATTTTTAGTCAAAATTTCGAGAACACCTGATGTGATGGCTTCAGCATGCTATATTTCTTTAGCAAATTATACTCTGGTCTCGGGATCTTGAGTATTATCAAATTGTCTGGGCCTGTGTATTTATATATTTAGAAATGTTAAAATTATTTATACTCATACAAAAAATAGTTTTTTGAAATATGAAGCGTATCGTATTTAAGAACAGGGAAACATTAAAATAAATCGACTATTTAAATTTTTAAATCGCTGTTATGACATTACTAATTGTTGTTTTATCTCTAACACTCTCACTTGCTCTACCTGTGACGCTCTCTGAATATGTATGGTTCTTTTTTTTTTATCAATATAAATCTTTTGCAGTGTTCTGCTTATACGAGTACGAATTACTAATTATGTAGTGGGCACTGCCCAGTTGATAAACTCCTCTCCAGCATTGAACTTTGTAATGTTTTTGTATAAATTCAAAGCTTTAAATTGTTTAAATAAATTTTAATAATTAAGCAAAGTTGTATTTAAATTAAATAATAAGTTAAGGTGTTTTAAATAAAATAAAAAAAATCATAAAATAATTTTAACTTAGCAAAATGACGGTAGCCGATTTTCTTAATATCATTTTCTGCCGCAAACAAGTGCAAATCATGTGTTTTGAGGGTAGTAATAATTTTGAGTTAGCCTGCTGGTGTTTCGGTGCAGCTCTGGCTATGTATGCATTCTACAGATGGCGCGAGGGACCATATTATACTAAAACCAATCGTCTGGATGGCAAAGTAGTCATTGTAACGGGTTGCAATACCGGTATTGGAAAAGAAACGGCCTTGGAATTAGCTAAGAGAGGGGCACGTGTTCATATGGCCTGTAGAAACTTTGATAAATGTGAAAAGGCCAGACGGGAAATTATTAATATAAGTGGCAACACTAATGTTTTTAATAGGACATTGGATTTGTCATCTTTGAAATCAGTACGAGAATTTGCCGAAAAGTTTTTGAAAGAAGAAAAACGTTTAGATATTTTAATCAACAATGCGGGCATAATGGCTACACCGCGCCAATTAACCATAGATGGTTTTGAACAACAATTTGGTGTTAATCATTTGGGTCATTTCCTATTGACCAATTTGTTGTTGGACAAACTGAAAGGATCGGCTCCCAGTCGTATTGTGGTAGTCAGTTCATTGGCTCATATCTTCGGTCGTATCAAAAAGGAGGACATCAATAGTGAAAAAAGTTATAGTAGATTTCGTGTTTATGGTCAAAGTAAATTGGCTAATATTTTATTCACCCGAAAATTGGCTAAAATGCTTCAAGATTCCAAAGTCACCGTCAATTGTTTACATCCCGGCTCAGTACAGTCCGAACTAACACGTTATGATCCTATTATGAGCATTTTTAGTGCTATATTTTCGAAATTTATCTTACGCTCTACGAAGGGTGGCGCTCAAACTTCTATATTTTTGGCTATAGATCCTGATATTGAGGGAGATACTGGAGAATATTATGATCGCATGAAGGTAGCACCTACTCCCAATAAGGCTAGAGATGAGGAGATGGCTGATTGGTTGTGGAACGAAAGTGAAAAAATGGTGGGCTTGAAACCAAAAAATAATTAGAAATTAAACAAGTAAGAGTGTTAAATTCGGCTATGCCGAATCTTTGATACCCTCCACCTAGGTTTTCTTGCACTATTTGTAACAAATGTAAATAAAATATATGAAAATGTAAACAATTTGATCAATTTGGTAATTTATTACAACAAATACTCTGAATTTTCAGCATTTACGTTTAACAATTTTAAAGTCAATAGAAGATAGTAAACAAAATATAATTTTTAATTTCGGACCATTTTCGGAATACTTGTCCATGTCTTATATTTTAAAAGCACTAGCGTTAATCAGTTTTATTTTTCCGATCTTATTACATCAGTTTGTCATACCATTTGTAATGCATCGATAAATGAATTTGCGTCTACATATGTGTTTAATGCAAAAGATTTCTTACTTTTGTCGAATTGTAGGGATTTTTTGCAAATTTTTTTTAACAACTTAATATTATATATATTTCAATTTTAAACTTTAAAATTAAAAATATATATCTTTTTTAAATCTGGTAATAACTCTATAATATGGAGAAAGTAAATACGTGGCTTCTTTAATAAGAATGACAAGTAAAAAACACTTTTGTGCATTTTTTTAATACATACGCCATCCTTGTAAATCTGTTCGATTTTATTAAGTTTGTAAATAAAAAGAATATTAAAATATTATAAATGTAAACATAATTAATTTTAGAAAAATGTCCGATTCGTTTTTCGATGATGCTGAAGACACATCAAAGAAATACAGAAAACAAAAGTTTTACTCAAGTTAGTTGAGAGACGAGAAGCTAATGGGATGGAGCAGGTCAAAGATGACGACTTTAAATACAGATGCAGTGAAAAAATATTAAATTGCGATAAATCAGATCTAAATATACAAGCTAATAACCAATGTATTAAAAAAAAAATATCTTTTAAAACCAACAACCAAAATTCTGTTTACGTTATAAGATCCCATTTGCAAGCCATTTTAATTAATTGTGTAAATTTTAAATGCACATCTAGCCATATAAAAGATGAATTATACAGAATAGTAAAAATTTTTTTTTTATAATATCTATTGGTTTTTTATGTTGTTTTTATGTAATTCTAATGATATTCTTATCTTATTTTTTATGATATTTTTCTTCGTTTTTATGTTATTTTTGCATTATTGAAATTGAAAATTAACAAATTAAAAATATTTTTTTGAAAAATTGAAAAAAGTAGTGTAGGGAAAAATGTAGAGAAAAAAAAATGGGTGTAGGGAAAAAAGGGATTTTTTTTCATTAGCGTAGAGATTTCTGGAAAAATCTCCTGGCATCACTGGTACCTATTAAAAAACAGTGTAAGATTTCACAAAACAATGCGACGTATTTATATCTTCTTTGTTCAAATGCTTTCATAAGACTAAATGAAATTGTTACTTACACATAGACGACAGAGGCTACACGAACACACGACTACAAATGCTGCTGGCTGCAATTGTAGTCATGTAGTCAACTACTTAATTTTTTTGAAAACGACAGCAACATATAAAAACAATATAAACAGCTGTTTTTATACAAAAGCATTTTTATTTCAGTAGTGCCAATTATATTTTTTTTTACTTTATTAAAATAGAAAAACTTGTATGATTCTATATAAAATTGTCTTAAATATATTACTTATTTATAATGCATTATTATAACGAAAAAATAAATAAATAAATTTAGTTATTAATAGAATTATTATAGCATTTCATTATGCGATTAATTTTTTCAACAAAATAAAATATTTCATGGCACTAATATCTTTTACATATTTTGTTATATTGTCAACACTATTTTTATTTTGTAGCCAACAAAAATAAAAATTAGCCTAAGTTGACTACAGCAGTAAAAGTGGTCATGTAGTCGTGTAGCTGTGTCGGTGTCAAAATAATCGTTTTCAAATAAACGTGTGTATTTTATTTTTGACAGGCTGTAGTCGTGTAGCCGCTGTCGTCTATGTGTTTCATGAGAGAGTTCGGCTTACTGGTGCCATTGTGTATATGTGTGTGTAAACAAAAATATACGATATCCCAGTAATCATTTTGAAGAGTTTTTTAACAAAAATCATCTTACTGTGTCTTCTTCGAGCACTTTTGATGATTAAAAACTGATTAATCACATGCGGTATTAGAAAAAGACTAAGAAATGATTTTTGCTTACGCTTAAAAAGTGATTTATAGAAAAATGACATTAAATATGACTCAAAAATAAGTCGAAATTAATCAGAAAATTGGATAAAAAAAGGTTCTCAAGTAGAGTCGAGGATAAGGTAATATTTCCTCCCGACAAAAGAATATTTTGTGATCAGCAAAAGAGCGCATTTATGACTGTTTTAATAGCACAGAGGAGTCAAAAAAGACTCCACATGATCACTTATTGCATAAAATGTTTACTGGGATTTTATTCACTATCTGTAGAGACAGTTTTTTAAGTAAAACAAATCTGCACACAATTTCAATTCTATTTCGTTTACAATGATACGATCACTTTGTTTACTAGCTAGTAGTAAAATAAGAAAATAGTATTATAATACAGCGTAATAATGAATTGTACTTCTCAATTAGTTTATTTTTAATGCGCCATAAGAAGTTCGGTTTGTGCTAAGAAATGAATGAATATATGCTTCCCAGGGCGAAGCTTAATCATTGCACTTTGATTGAGTTGAGCCCGCGACTATTCCTGATTTGGATAGCTCGTGCCTACAATTTTTGGTTGGGAATGGCGTTTGTGCAAAGGGAAGTATGAACACATGTTTCCCAGGGCGAGGCTTAATAATTGCACCTTGATTGAGCTGAGCTCCGCGATTATTCCTAATGCGGAATAACTCGTGCATTAAATTCTCGGTAGTCCGGGAATAGCGTTTGCCTGCGCCAAACATTAAATAATAAATTTTGAAAATGTGTTATAATTAAATATTATTGACATCTATATTATATTATTATCATCTGACAAAAATTTTTTTTTAAACACTACTAATTTTTTACAGGTTAGATATTTTATGGTTTCACTACTACTTTTGAATGCGAGTATGTATGTACTAACAGTAGAACCCTTAAAATCATACTATTTTTTGCAACCCTAAAAATTGCAGTATTTTGTATAAATAAAATAATTTGTATTTATATTATTTTTAATATGCGTTTATTATCGATATACATATACAGAATATATGAATGTTATTTATAGTATTTTGATATTTGCAACAGTAGTATGTATCAATTTGTAATATTTTATGATCTTATAAAAATCGCAGATATTGATTTTATATAGTTTCTTTTATTAATTAACTAACTTAAATATTACACCATAAAATGTTGATATTGGTGAATTTTTATATTATTACCACAACGATCATAAAAACAACAAGTACAGCTGTGACAAAAAACGAAATTTAGAATAACAATATAGGCACCTATGAAACCTATTGTCACGATTTAAAAAACAGAAACCTTCTCACGATGTTGGTGTATCATTCTCACTAACAACAAGCGCCGTAGCTGTCCTATTGAAAACGTTATCGTGACAAGAACAACATAGGCAAATCATATTTTTTCAAGACTTTTTTTACTCCATCGTTCAATTCTCGGGACCAGATAAACCCATTTGGACGATTTTAAATAGCAAACTTCTCAGGATGTTAGTGAATCATTTTTTATACCAACGAGCAACCTAGTTACCCATTTGAAGCCGTCATCGTAATTTCCACAGACGGACAGACGGACATAGCTATATCAACTCCGCTTGTTATATGGATCACAAATATATATATTTTATGGGGTCCAGATTTTTTTTTCTAATTATTACAAACGGAAGGACAAACTTATATATACCCTCTGCACACTGGAGTGGAGGGTATAATAATTATTTACACAGTTAGTTCAACGTAATGTTTCAAATGAAATCTATATGAAAATAATTTGTATATTGTTAGCAAAACGACGTTAACGGACAGTCGTAAGAAAATAATTGGCCGTAAAACAGTGTAAATCATGTGGTTTGCAATTCAAGTAGCCTACTGGTTTTTCGCTGCAGTTCTGGCTATATATGGCTTCTACAAATGGCGCGTGGGACCGTATTATACTAAAACCAATCGCCTGGATGGCAAAGTAATCATTGTAACGGGTTGCAATACTGATATTGGTAAAGAAACTGCCTTGGAATTGGCTAAAAGAGGGGCACATGTCCATATGGCCTGCAGAAACTTCGTGAAATGTGAAATGGCTCGACGAGAAATTATTAATTTAAGTGGCAACACTAATGTTTTTAATAGGATGTTGGATTTGTCGTCTTTGAAATCAGTACGAGCATTTGCCGAAAAGTTTTTGAAAAAAGAAAAACGTTTAGATATTTTAATCAACAATGCGGGTATAATGGCTACACCGCGCCAATTAACCGGATGGTTTTGAACAACAATTTGGTGTTAATCATTTGAGTCATTTCCTATTGACCAATTTGTTGTTGGACAAACTGAAAGGATCGGCTCCCAGTCGTATTGTGATAGTCTGTTCATTGGCTCATATTTTCGGGCGTATCCAAAAAGAGGACATCAATAGCGAAAAAAGTTATAGCAGATTTCGTGTTTATGGTCAAACTAAATTGGCTAATATTTTATTTACCAGAAAACTGGCTAAAATTCTTAACGATTCAAAAGTCACCGTCAATTTTTTGCATCCCGGAGCAGTACATTCGGAACTATTGCGTTATGATCCCTTTTTGAACAGATTTAGTCGAATAATTCCGAAAGTGTTCCTTCGTTCCGCTACGGGTGGTGCTCAAATTTGGCTATAGATCCTGATATTGAAGGAGCCAGCGGAGGATTTTATGATCGCATGGGACTGGCATGGACGTCGTGTAAGGCTAGAGCTGATGAAATGGCTGAGTGGTTGTGGAAAGAAAGTGAAAAAATGGTATGTTTGAAATCATTGAATAACTAAAACTAAAAAAAAAAAAAAAATATAAAAAATAGTAAAACAATGTTACTAAACGCTTTTTATTTAATATATTTTTGGTTCATTAATTAAAATAAAATAAATTATGAAACAATTTGTTTTGTGAAAAGTCATGTTTGAAATCTACGTATTCAGAAAAACAAATTAGTATTTTAACATTGTTGTTGAACGTTTAGTTTAATGTTACTTAAGGTGAGGTGATTAGTGGCTCATATCTAATAAAAAAATATGCGTTTGGTTCTATTTCAAATAAGATAAGAAAATTTGATAACTGATATTTTATCGGATCCTGATCTAGTTAGTAAGTAGTAAGCGAAATATTACAATCTTATTATGATTTTATTTACAATAAAGTTTGGATTTCGTTTCTATAGGAATTAAGTTCTGAAGCGGG
This sequence comes from Cordilura impudica, assembly GCA_963682025.1. Lineage (NCBI taxonomy): Eukaryota > Metazoa > Arthropoda > Insecta > Diptera > Scathophagidae > Cordilura > Cordilura impudica. The sequence continues at coordinate 195,184,724 of OY821520.1, read as the reverse complement.
TCAATCATTATAATGTCTATGGCACTCTCATTTCATGAAACTAAAATTTAATTGGTTACGCCTGTAAATTACAACGTTGAATATAAGGCAAGATTTGGCATAAAAGAAGGAAGATGAAAGGCGGACCATATTGTATGCATAAATAATCCATTAAAAGTCTACAGTTTATTCCAGATGCTCTGGTTCTGAACACCCCTATATTAATGAATTGAGATCAGTTTAGGTTGCTTGTAAATAGATTTTTAAGTGGGTTTTTATTAAAATAAAAAAAGTCTTTAAAAAGTTTTTTTTCAATTTTGCTTCCAATTGAATTACAATGTATACTAGCAGATTCCAGCCCCCGAAATTCGAGCGCAAATTCTAGGAAATTTTATTTTTTCATTAAATAAAGACCTTAAAATTATGCTAAACAATTATAGCCAATTTATAAATCAACACAAAAACAAACTCATTTTTATTACAAACACATTAACAAATATAATAAACACACACATAGCATTGTATAATTTTATGTATGTGTTAGTAGCAACTTTAAAATAAAGGGAAAAATTTTAAAATCTGTAAATCTGCAAAACGGCTAAAAAGAAATACTTCAAATAATATACGTTTGGTCAAAATCGGGATAAAACGGTAGAAAAATACATCAGCCACAAGAAATCGCATAGCCTATTAATATTATAGATATTGTATACAATTTTGTAAATTAATATTAATAACTAAGAAGAAAAAGCACGAAAATTTGAACTATTTATATATATATTTTTAAAAATAAAAATATAAATATTATTTAAACAAAATAATGAGTTGAATTGATAAAAGTATACAGAAGATTCACTTATAAGGAAGTTTGAAGATTTTGTATATGAGTTAAATTTTAAATTTTGTTGAAGTTCAAAAAAGTTATCACTAAAGCAATTGTTTTTAGTTTATATATTTTACAATTAAATACATTTCTCATTTACTTACTGTATACATATGTATAAAGATTTAAGACGGACCAAGAACAACATTGTTATTGCTCAAATAATTTTCAAAACATTATTATAAAACTAAAAGGAGTTCAAAAGCCCATAGTGCACATCGTAGAACTTTAAAGAAAATGAGACATTAAAGAAATGAAGAAAAACTTTATTGTTCATATTTTGTTCGCTTGCAAACATAGGAATTCAGTGGTGAGGCGGGCCAGGTATTGGAATATTATATAAAAAATTCTCTTAGCTTTTTAAAATAAGTAGTTCAGGCGGGCCATATGCGATGAAGTCATTACAAACTTGTGCTTTTTTCCGTTATTACGGCAGTGGCCTTCTCCAAAATAAATTTATCGGAATTATTTATGTTACGGCGAACCCTTGATATATAATTTAAGTTTGACTTGAAGGAAGTGAACTTTATGGCTTGCCATATTTTATGGCAAATATTAAGGATCAAAAGCATTCAGATTTAATTATAATGAAATTTGTAATGTTATGTTCTTTTCCTATAGGGGAATTAAATTATAAGGCGGAACAGTTACAACATTGTAATTTATCGAACATTGTGTAAAACAACACTCCTAAGTGTTAAAAACAGATCCATCCTTTGTGATGAAATTATCAGTCACAAGAAACTTGTAGTTTTGTTCGTTATAACGGAAGTAAACTGAACTTTTTATTTATAAATTTAATAAATATATTGCCAAGAATATGGTAGTTACTTTTGAGTTACGCAATTCATATTCGACTTAAAGGTAAAAAACTTTAAGGCATGCCATATTTCTTACGAAGCTAATAATGAAATTTGTAGATTCAATACGTATGTAAATATTTTATTCATTGCTGATATAGGAATTTAGTTGTAAAGCAGGCCAGTTACAACATTGAAATTACTCCAGGTTGATTTACAAACTACTTTAATTTATTAAAATCAAATTTTTCTGGCGGGCCAAAGGTGATAAAATAAATAATCGTAATAAACTAAATTTATTATTTTTTATAGAAATAAAAAATCTTATTTTCGATCTTTATCATTTTAGGGATTGAGTTTGAAATTATTCAGGCTCAAGATCAAATGTTTTTTATTTTTATAAAAAATAATAAAATTAAAAATACGGAGGACACGCCGTTAACGTTAATGTAAGTTTAGCAAAAACAAATTGTTTTTCTTGTTTTTTCAAGAGGACAACAAAAATGTATATTGTAGTATGCAATGTGTACTCGTATTTGTTTCAAAGTTGTTATATTGGAAAAGGCTTAAGTAGTATAACTTTTGCTTGAATTCTCATTTGGTTGTTTTCAGCAAATATATATAAATTTAACTTTTTACCAAACAAACTATCTACTGCTTTTGGTTACTGATGAGGGTTGGTGACTCTTCCTGCAACAGCTGTATAACTTGTCATGCAGAATATAGATCAATTTTTTGAAACAAATGTGCCAATGTTTTTGCTTTGTTTAAAGTAAAAAATTTGATCTTGAGCCTGAATAATTTCAAACTCTATCAATCGTAATAAACTTTTAGTTTTGTCTTTTATTACGGAAGTGGCCATTGTCGAAAATAAATTTAATTAAATTTTTTATATAGAAGTGAATAAAATAAATAGACAAAACCATTGTAATTACGTTTGACTAATGTGTCTCTAAAACCAGGCCAGACTCGAAGCTTGAACTATAAGTTTAATATGATTTTAACGCGTGCCAAAACCGTAGTTTTATTTATAATGATATTTGGACACTTATTGCGTGAGTATATTGTTCTTTGCTAACATAGATATTAAGTGTTAAGGCGGGCCAACTACAACACTCTAATAGTTCGAATATTAAGTAAACAATCTTAAATGGTAAAAATAAATTTTCTGGCGGGCCAAACTCGATGAAGTAAATAATCATAATAAAATTAGGTTTGGTCCGTTATTACAAAGTGACTTATGCTAGTCTCTAAATACCCAACATATGAGGCAGGCCAGATGCGAACGTAAAACTATAAGCTAAAAAAGAATTAAAGGAAAGCGACTTTAAGGTATGTCAATGAAAAAAATTAGGCTTGAAATGTGTAAAGTTTTATTTGGCAAAATAGGCTTTATGTTATAAGGCGGGTCAGTTACAAAATTGTAATTATTCCACTAGTACAAGAAAAGGTACTGTTAGAAATAAATTTTTCTGGCGGGCCATATGCGAGATAATAAATAGCTTTAAAAGAATTGTTCTCTAAACTGTGTTTTGAGGCGGGCCAAATATAGTGTTCTTCGATTAATCAATTCCAACTGTGGTTACCAACCCTTTATTATATTTCGAACCCATTTCTAAAGTTATCCGTCCGTCTGTCTGTTAGAGTGTCCATATTAACCTTTATGCATAGTACACACGAGGGAACATTAATTGAAACTTGCGTAAAAAACATGTTTCCATGTTTTTATGTAGATGGTGCAACCGAAACGTGTGTGTTTATTGAATATACTAGTACTAAACAAATATACGCGGCAGAAAATAATTTTTAAAATTTTTTATTCATTTATAAATTTTTATATTCATTTATAATATTTTCAGTATCATTATTATTTATAAAATTTCTCAAGGTTTCATTATCTTAAATTTTCACCAATTTCGTCTGTCTTCTATTTTCTTTACTCCGAAATACAAAACAACATTATAGCACGACTGCTCTCAATGAAAAACAGTACAGACGATGGAACATTGAATTCGGAAACATAAAATATAAAAATAATTTGATATTATGGAACCAAAATTGAAACATGAATTTTGACATTAAGTTAAACATGCCCATGTTTCCACGAATGTTCCCTCGTATGAACTCAGTTTAATAATCACAATAAGGTATTAAATATGAAATTTACATGTCCATTAAGGACCTGAATATGCGGGATTTTAGGTCCTCTGCCGATACTTATGCTATAAGATATCGTATAGTTGGTCTAGACTGACGTTCTTACTTGTCTTTTTAACATTTTTTGCTTACTTGAGTTAATAATTAAACCAGTTAAAAGTCGCTCTTACATTGAGCTTTGCTCAGTTTTGTTTGTATTTTGAAAGCTTTAATTTGTAGATTAAATTGAAGTAATTAAAAAATAGTTATTAACACAGTTATTAAGTTCAATGTAATGTTTCAAACGAAATCAAAATTGAAATAATTTGTATATTCTTAGCAAAACGACGTTAGCGAACAGTCGTAAAAAATTATTTGCCATAAAACAGTGTAAATCATGTGGTTTGAGATTCAAATAGCCTGCTGGTGTTTCGCTGCAGTTCTGGCCATGTATGGCTTCTACAAGTGGCGCGTGGGACCATTTTATACTAAACCCAATCGCTTGGATGGCAAAGTAATCATTGTAACGGGTTGCAATACTGGTATTGGTAAAGAAACTGCCTTGGAATTGGCTAAGAGAGGGGCACGTGTCCATATGGCCTGTAGAAACTTTGATAAATGTGAAAAGGCCAGACGGGAAATTATTAGTATAAGTGGCAACACTAATGTTTTTAATAGGACATTGGATTTGTCATCTTTGAAATCAGTACGAGAATTTGCCGAAAAGTTTTTGAAAGAAGAAAAACGTTTAGATATTTTAATCAACAATGCGGGTATAATGGCTACACCGCGCCAATTAACCGTAGATGGTTTTGAACAACAATTTGGTGTTAATCATTTGGGTCATTTCCTGTTGACCAACTTGTTGTTGGACTTATTAAAATCATCAGCTCCCAGTCGTATTGTGGTAGTCAGTTCATTGGCTCATATTTTCGGGCGTATCCAAAAAGAGGACATCAATAGCGAAAAAAGTTATAGTAGTTTTCGTGTTTATGGTCAAAGTAAATTGGCTAATATTTTATTTACCAGAAAACTGGCTAAAATGTTGAAGGATTCAAAAGTCACCGTCAATTGTTTGCATCCCGGAGCAGTACAATCCGAACTAACGCGTTATGATCCCTTTTTGAGCAAGTTTAGTGCAATATTTTCGAAAGTGTTCTTTCGTTCCACTAGGGGTGGTGCTCAAACTTCTATATATTTGGCTATAGATCCTGATATTGAAGGAGCCAGCGGAGGATATTATGATCGCATGGGACTGGCATGGACGTCGTGTAAGGCTCGAGATGATGAGATGGCCGAGTGGTTGTGGAAGGAAAGTGAAAAAATGGCGGGTTTGAAACTATCGGATAACTTGAACTAAAAAACAATAAAAATAGTAAAGCAATGTTACTAAATGTTTTTTATTTGATATATTTTTGTTTCATTAATTAAAATAAAATAAATTATGCAACAATTTGTTTTATGAAAAGTCATGTTTGAAATTTACGCATTGAAAAAAAAAAAACAAACACAATAGTAGTGTACCTATGCCAACTTTTATTATGTAAGATCCCCAAAGATCATTGCTGTTGAACGTGAAGTTTAATGTTTCTTAAAGTGAGCTGAAAAGCGGCCGAAATCTAATAGTATAAATATAAATTTTGTTCTATTTCAATAAAAAAAAATTCAATAACAGATGTTCTGTTCGGTTCCTCCAATAGATATTATCAACTTAATGCGGGCCAAATATTAAATTCTTATTGTACGAATATTATTTTCTTATTTTCTGGCGACCAAAATTCGATTTAAAATTTATTTCATATGACTTCCGCTTTTGTAAGTCTCTTAAAAAATGAAGTAACTGAGGGTTGAGATTCGATGATACATTTGCCAAGTCGATTCTGGTTTGTGAATATAAATATTAATGGAAAAGCGTTTTATTGGCAGCTAAAAACGAATTTCTGTAATAACAAAAAGGTGTTATTGCTATTATTTCTTATTAGTAGAGAAATTTCTTTGGTCGTCAATTAAGTGCTTTTACAATAAAATTCGCATAAATCAGAAAGTGGAGTTAATCGATTTTGCAAGTTAGGCCTCCATTTAACCATAAGATACTTTTAGTTCGGCTCAAGATTGAATTATTAGAATTCTATTTTAAATCATATATTTGCTTTGAAAATGATTTTCCCAATTTTTGCAATTTAAGATCAAGTTTTAAAAGTCTTTATATAGAGCTTTTAGTCTGCTAGTATTCATAGACCTAAACTTGTGAGGTTGGCCAATGTGGTGTTATATCAGAGGATTATATCATATCATTTTTAATCCATGAATTAATATTTTGTTTGCTTAGGCCAAGTATGGTGACGGGCCAAAATTATAACTATAGAACATTATCTTAATTAGATTTGTTGGCCTACTATCTATACATGAAAGCCTGTAGCATTTTATAAGCTTTAATAGAATTGAATTTGTAATGCGGACCAATCATAATATTTTATATATTTTATATTTTCTAAGATATAATGTAATTAATAATTATTACGAAAATATATTTCAAAATGAGCTGTCCGGTAAAAAAAAATCATTTGAAAAATACTGTTTTTGTTATGAGGCCAAAGAAAAAATATATATTTTTTTATGTATGATCCATCTAAATTAATTGCAAAACCTTTTTATAATATATTGTTGTTAATATTTTTGTAATGATATAATGAGGCGGGCCAAGCTGAAATGCTGTTAGTTTTCAAATGCTAAAGTTATAGTTTACTTCTTATTTTTAAGATTTTTGATAATGAAATCATAAAACATAAAAACATTCACCATAAAGAATAAAAGCTGATGCTGCAATAATTACTTTTTACCCTTCTACTATATCTTCTGAATTCATTTGAACATTTTGAAGGTCACAATTCATGTGTGGCTTGCAGACATTTGAGGCGGGCCACATCTTAAAAATTTTTTTGTGTCAAGAGTTGTGGAGTTTCACTGGCGTATCTATACCAATTTTCTGGGGGGGCTATAGCCCCATTGAATTATTGAATCCAATTAAATTAAATTAATTAAAATTAAACTTAAAGCTATTTAACAAACTTTCATCGTTCATAACAACAAAAAATGTTTCAGGTTTATAATCATCACATACGCATTAGTTTCATTTTTATATAAAACTAGCTGAGTCCGGTCCGCGTTGCTGGCCCGAAGAAAACATCTGGATTTTATATTGCATCTAAATTTTAATACCGAGCGTCGGGCAAAAGTAAAGCACGATTTAATAATATTATGAATATGACTGAAAAAAAATTTACGTTTTCTTGAATATTTTAACACCAGCGCCACCTACAGGTGAAAAACTTTGTCAGCAACTTTAGTTTTATGTACATAATATATGTTGCGAATTTGAGCTAAATTGGACCGTAAATAAATTTTTTGGGAAAATCTCGACCCCAGCGCCACCTATCGGGTACAAAAAAAAGTTTTGCAAATCGGAGAACCAAAGGAACATATGGTATGAATACGAAGTCGCTAGCATTAGTGGTTCAACAGTTATTAGAGTACCAGCATACGCACCAACGTTTTTATATATTAAGATTCATTCATTTCTAAAAATTAAAAAACAACAACAAAAAACAGCTAAAAATAAAAACAAATTTTAAATTGATATGTATATAATACAGAAGTTACATTAATGCTATGCGAACATCAATTTTCTATTTTTTTTTGCAAAATATATTAAGAATGTCTTCTGCGCAAACATCGTTCTTGACTAGTTCGTTCTCGATGTTTAAAATTGCCAAGTTTGAAAATCTGTCTTGGTTCATTGTTGAACGAAGCCAGTTTTTAATTATCCGCATTGCTGAAAAACTCCTTTCACAACCAGCCGAGCTTATTGGTAGACCCATTGCAACTTGTAAAAGTTTAAACAAGTTCGGATAGAAGTTTTTTATCCATTTTAAATTTAAGTAAGTAAAGATTTACATATTTCTCAATAGATATATTTTTAAGCAAATTTTTAAAAACAGTAACTTCCGCTTTCAGGGAGTCGTAATCGATATTTAAAATATCTTTATAATTATCAATGAATTCTACTGATTCTTCTAAATCTAATCTGAAAAATGCATTTACAGATTTTGCAAACGGAATACTCTTAAATCGGTATTCTAAGTTGGATAGTATATTATCCATTACAGGATGGTAAATGTTTACTTTCCAAAATTCTTCTGTTGGAGTGTTGTCTCGTAAATCTAAAAACTTGTTTTTACCCAAAGTTGAATCAACACAAAAATCTTTTTCCAGAGAGCATCTCTTTTTTCTATTTGATACTCAAGTGAAATATCATTTTCGTTAGCAAATGTATCTATTTGGTTCCAAATCTCCAAAAAATTATTTCGGTTTGCTTTGAACGTATCGATTGTGGCCATAATAGAGTCATACGCTTGGCCAAGAGTTGCATCTTCTGTTTGGAAAAACTTGGTTACGACATTTATTGTTGAAAGTGCATAATTAAATATATATAAATTTACAATAAACTCAGGTTTATTAATTGAAGTCAAAATACCAAGTGTCTCAACTGCATTTCTGTCTTTAGCTTCTTTTGTTTCATTTTCCAAAGCGTTTTTTACATATAAATAATTTTTTATAATAGCTTTGCAATTCTCGTAACGACAGCTCCATCTGGTAGTGCTTAGACTTCTTATTAAAATGTTGTTCAGATTAAGAGATTGGCTTATTTTTTTTAATTCGTTGTTATTTCCTGGCCTCGAAAAGTGGATATGTAAAGCCTCAATTATATTAAAAAATTAATTCGCTGTCATTATGTTAGAACAGGAATCAACTACTACCAAATTTAATTTGTGGGCTAAGCAGTGAATAAAAACTGCTTGCGGATTTAATTCATAACATAACGTTTGTTCCATCATAAGATTGCCCAATAATTGGTATATCTGCCAAGCCGTTTTCTTTAAAAAACTCCAATAATACATTTTGTAAAGCATTTGAGTTTCTATCTGATGAACAATTTATGAATCCTAAAAATCTTTCCTCACCTTCTAGCTCATTTGTAAATCTTACCACAATCGACAACTGCTCTTCTTTAAAACATCTAGCCTCGTCTACCATTAGAGAATAAAATCCACATTTTTTAACTTTTTGTACGATAGCATTAGTTACAGCATTAGCAGAAATGACAATTATTTCATTCTATATATTGTGACTTTGGTAAAATTAGACCTAAACTTTTCATCATATTTGGCAAAGTTTTCACAGATTTCCAAAAAATTTCCTCTGTTTTTGGAGTTTATGTCCTCTCTGTGGCCGCGAAGAGAAAGCCCCTGTCGCACTAAAAGTAGAATGATATCAATGATATTTCTTAAATACTCTCGAGTTTCTTCTACGCTCTTAAAGTGCTGTTGTAAAATTAAATCGTGGACTTCGGGTGTAGTTTTGAATATTTTGTATCCCTGTATACTTTGTACATGGCTTGTAGACTGGGCATGCTTTTTAAGACTTTCGCTTAGTTTTTTCCATTTGTCAAAACCCGAAACTACATATTTTTTCATTTTGTTGCCGTAATTCTTTAGTACCGAAATTGCGGCACACGAAACAAAATGCCTTTTGTTATTTCACACTGTATTCCAACCAATCATAGGTTTCATAATAAATACTTCGCTGAAAAAGATATATTTTGCCCATCGACAAATATTTTTTTAAAATTTGTTTTTGGCTGCTGTCGTCCACTATCATTTGTTCCCAAGTCAGTAACAACTTCTTTAAAAACATCTTCTGATGTGTGGAGATCCTCTTCTTCTGGAGTTGTAACTTCAGCATATGTTTCATTTGTTTTCACAGTTTCTGAACTTTGAGTTACATTTGATTTTTGTTTTGATTTGAAAAATGATCTTATATCATGTATTTTTTTCATTCCTATAAAGAAAACTTTATTAGATATTTATTATTTTTAAACTAACTTTAAATATACGTACCGATATTTAATATTTTTGGAAGTGTTGTAGTATTAGTAGTATTTTTTAACTTTTAAAAAGTTGTATTTTATGGTTATATTATCCACAATTTTTGTTTGTTTTTATGGTTTGTTTACGTTCCTCTTCTTTTAATGAATATCAACCACCCTGGTTGGTCGGTTTCAGTTACACTGAAAAGTTTAATGTCGAATATAGCATTTAACAAATCACTTAGACAAGTTAATGTTAGTTATTAGAATTGAATAAATTCTTTTAAACGCCCAAAAAAAAATATTTTTATTGTCATTTTAAATCAAAAAAAAATATTTTAAGTAAAAATATATATTTTAAGAGTTAAAAAAAAGGAAATATTTCTGGGGGGGCTTAGCCCTTCCCAGACCGGCCTTTCTAAGCCGATGTGGAGTTTATAGGACCTTCCTACTGTTGCTTTTTTAAGATTTTTTCTAAATAAATCTTTAAATTGCAGAGTTTTATAAGGAATTTAGTAGCTGCTGTATTAGAAGTCAAATGTATTTTTGTTTTGGCTTCCTATCTGTAATAGTATCCAATATTTGAGGCGGGCCAAATATTTTAGTGATTAAAAATTTACATTTATTTTTAATTTAGACATATCATAATTACAAAGCTGCCTTACTTTAAGTGAAGCATACTTTTGAGACGGGCCAATGTTTTAAAACCCAATGTTAATTGTAAAAAATTAGAAAAACTGCTAATATTAAAAAATTATCTAAAAATTGCTGCTTTCAATGTACGAAATTTTTTTAAGTATTTATGTGATTTAAGCAACATTAATAATACTCTGTAACAATTTTAACCAATTTCCTACAACTTTAGTGTCTCAAATAGGTTTTAATATTAATATCACACAGTTGTTCATGCTCCAGTGGCAATATCATTGTCGTAATAAACTTCAATTTTTAGTACTTTAGAAACATTTTGTTGCAATATGTTGTTTTTCGTATCTCTGTACGTTTTACTCATAATTCAAGAGTTTATTTCTATAGTTGTTATTTGTTTTTTGTTGTTTTGGTTGTTGGTTTTCTTTTTTTTTTTGTTATTGTTGCAGTATTTGGCTGTTAAAGTTACATTATGAGCATATAAAACATGTATATTTGAGCGTCTTTGATGGAAATAATACCAATTGTAAGACAATGTTGTAAAGAGGATTTTATGGCATTCAAAATAAAAGATGTTCTTTATTTTTTTTTTTTTTTTTGGGATTTCATTTTTTTTCTTTTCCTTTCATTTATATTTTTATTGTGAATGCTAAAAGAAATTTAAGCAAGAAAAGTAGAAAAACAAATACAGAAAAAGAAATCCAGAAGAAAAAAAAGAAGCGAAAACATGGTTTTTATATCTTGAAAAAATTAAAACAATAGTATTTTACTAAAAACATATTAAAATGATGTTTGGAAAAACTATAAAAACATCTGCTTTCTTTTGGACAGTGGTTCAATTAACTAAAACTGTAAGCTCTCATATAATCCTAGTAATCAGGCCGGCCACATAGAATAAATATATTTTCGCAAAAAATATTAAATATTGCTACAGGCCTCGGTTATTTCCTATAACATTAATACAAAGTTATTAGGCGGGCCATATAAGGTACCAAAATTTTTCGCTACAAAAATATTTAGTTGTCTCTTGAACAATTAACCATATTGTCACGTGCCCCAAAGGCACTGCAATTGTGTTGTCAGCTAGTTTGTTAAATAAAAAAAAAAACGAAAAAAACCTAACATCGAACATTAAAGATGGAAGACAAAAGGTGACTTTGTTTTTATCATCCTCTCTCAACCATGGTCACTCACTGCCTGCAAACAAACATTTCATGTAACCCCAACTCTCACACACTCACCACACTTACCTTACATCGTTGATCTAATAAACATTTTGTTTCAGCAATATTTTAGTTAGAAATAAATATAATTAGAAGTTTAATGTACGGTTTTCAAAAATCAAAAATCTTCTAACAACTCAAAAAATTGGACCAAAAGAATATATTTCTCCAGATAATATAATTCTCAATACAAATAAAAGGGGTCAAAGTTGAACTAATTGTTACTTCTGTAATGTGTTGAAGTGCGATAAACAATACAACTTTTTGAGGATTTTTGCTAACGTCATTTTTTCGATAGCTAGCCGGCATTTAATGCTGTAATAACGAGATAATAAGAAAAGTATTATTGTTTTCAATATTGTGTGGTACAGAAGACAAAAGCATATGCGAATACTTTGTGAATCAGACCTGTTATGATATATTTATTATAAAAAAAAAAACATTATAAACATTGCTTTTAAAATAAAATTAGATTGTGTTTATATGAAATATGTAAACATACAAGAGGTGAGAATTAAACCAGCGCAATATTTTAAATTGGTACTACAAGTGGTATTGTGTTGAACAGTTCTAAAACCGATTTTTTTTATATACATACAGTAGCGAGCATAAGCGAGTGCATGTTCATAAATCTTGCCCTTCCTATTAAGTTTAATAATTTTAGCACATATACTTTTTTCCATTTATAACAAAATTTTATAATTAAAAAAAGAAAATTAAAAGAAATTCAATTAACAGAAAAGGAAGATGAGACTGAGTAAACTTAGTTTTGCACTTTATATTAAAAAAAAAATAGAGTTAGTACTCTGTCCATAAACCTTTGTTTTTGGTGACACTTTTAACATGTTTGGACATACTTTAAACTTAGTTTTCGATTATTTCACGCGCACTCGACTTTATAGCATCAAGAAGTTTAACTCTCCTCCATGTTTAACGGTTTGCTTAACTTGAGGTCTTTGAATTCTTTCATAAGGTCGACGCCAAGTAATACTCCTCTCCATCGGATTGGAAACGATTTATTTTGGTTTCGTAGGACCAAATGATGCGCTTCCAGTCTTAAATGTTCTAATGAGCGTTATAAAATTGTAAACGCGCCTTTATGTTTTTGTCAGACAAAGCTGTTTTTTTTTTAATTGCCGATATAAACCTAATTTTCTGTAACGCTCTACGAGCTGTCCACTCACTAACGTCTTTTTTTAAAGGGAATTTGCAGCCTGCTTTGGTGTTTGACAGTTTTTTTTTTTAATTACCGTATCATAAGGCACGCTTCTAACCGCGAGGATAAACCATTTTGGGTCATTGCTACAATATTATTTTCAACTACCAATGAAATATTTCGCATTTTTCGATAATTATGACTTACTTAGTTTTATAAAATTGCAATTCAAAAATTTGACAAAACAACAATTCTTTAGCAAATAAGCATATGGCATATTTCGAATTACCACTCATCGTTTTGAATTGTGTAGCATATAACGAAGTATAATTATGGTTTTATTGGCAGGTGTCATTTTGAATGCATAGCAAGGTGGTTGCAAGCACTTGGTCCAGCTTTTGCTCGTCGGAGGGGAGGTTCGGGGCATGCTGCATTCTTGCCAACGTTGCCGCACTATAAATTTTATTTATATGCATGCTGAAGAATGAAATAGGAGGGAAAGAGGGAATAATAAAAGAAAGAAATTATTTAGCCCAGAAATAAAAAAAAGTAAACTGCGAAAATATTGTTCGTATATCAGGGTTGTTATGGATATACAATGCCCGCCCTACCATGATCTCTAAATAATTAAAAACCAAAAAAAATAAATTAGGTTTAGAGATCCCATACCTTTTACAGCAAGTGTATCACCAAAAACATAAATCAAACAGAAAATTTTCAAATTCACAGACAAATTATGGTGATTTATTATAAATAAAATTCATTTAAAATCAAAAATTAAAGTTAGGTTTTCAAGATATTTTTGAAATCTCATTTATGAATAATGGAAAAAAAAAATAATACAACTAACATGGAAATGATAACAATAGTAGTAAAGTATCGATATTGTTAGTAAGTTTAAATTAATTTAACTAATAAATACATATATAAGAGAATTTTTGATGTAATTGAAAATTATAATGTAATTATTAAACTGTGTAAATTCAATTCGATTGAAAAACAAATGATATAATTAAAATTTAAATCAAAGTTTTTTATTAATTAAGTTTAGTCAAAATTAATTCTAACAAAAATTCATGAAAATTAACAATACAAAAAATCATGAGCGATTCATGGTTTATTATTATTTTTTTTTATGGATCAATGGCCTCAAAAAAAATTTAAAAAACTAGTGTAAAAAAAAAATTGAGCGGCGTAAGATTTAATTTAAAAATTTGATTTAGTACGAAATACACTAAATGTTTTTTTTTCCGATGTAAAAAAAAAACATCAATTCAATATTAATTAAGTTATTAAATTTTTTTTTTATTATTTTTTTTTTTTTTACTGGTCACTCTATCACTTTTGCATATTTGTAAATATATAAAAAACATTTGCAAGTTGAGCAAAGACTAAATTTTAAAACCAAATTGAAATAAAGAAAAACAAAAGGAGACTTACATTAATGGTGTTGTTGTTCCCACGACGAAAGATCTTTCGATGAGTACAGCATGCACCTTGTTGTTGTTTAAGTGGATTTTAATTATTACTGTGTACCTCTAAATATGAAGAGAATAACTCTTAGCAACATTTTACTCTTTAAGTATATGCAAAGTGGATAAGCCAAGCTTGGCAACATTTTTTCGATTTATTAAGAGAGTGCAATTAGGATTAATTTAAAAACCATGAAACACTTATATTAAACCGCACACAATGAAATGTATTTTATGACTGTTTTTTTTTTTTTTTTTAATGAATGTGAAGTATAATTTTTTTTTTTATATTTTATATGAATATTACACACTGGTAAAAGAGCCTACTGACAAAAGAGCATTGCCAGCTTAAAACCACACTAAAATTCTTTTTGCTTGCTTATATGTATGTAAAATATAGAAACGTACAAAATATGATTTGTTTCTACTTTTTTTACTTCCGCACATTTATGACATATATATATATACAGTAAAATCTCGGAAAAGTTAAGTCTCGAAAAAGTTAATCTCGCGGAAAAGTTAATCGAGCGGCTGTCTTCACGTGCCGCTCTAAAAAGTTAATTAAAATAAAAAAAAGTTAATTAAATAAAAAAAAACCGAAAAATTCTGAGTGAAGAGAAATATTTTCAGTTACGGTACTCACGAATACATATTTTGTTTTTACTACGTATTGCACATTTGTTTTATGTAAAAATGCAATTCTTGTCTCACAATATTTTAAGCCTTTGTTGTGAAAAGAACGCGGTCACAAAAATTATTTAAAGTGCGTAGTAAAGTGTGTGAATAAAATGTCAACAAAAAATAAAAAGCAGCAAAGACTGACTGTTCTACAAAAATCAGAAATTTTGAAAAAGACTGTCCAAGGTGTTAGTGGTAAAAGATTGGCATTAGATTATGGAGTAACAGAAGCAGCTATCTCAAAAATTAAAAAAAAGAAAAATGAAATATTGGAAGCTTTGAGTAACTCATATGAACAGGTACCAAGGAAAACTCTACATAAAGCAGAATATGTTGAGTTGGATAAAAGTGTTTATGAATGGTTTTTAAAACAAAGAGACCGTAATTGTGCAGTAACTGGACCATTGATAAAAGCAAGAGCTAGAGTCGATTTCCAAAAGCTTTATCCAAATAAACAATTTAATGCGAGTGATGGGTGGCTAGCAAATTTTAAGAAAAGGCACGGTATTCGCTTTCTTAAAGTGTGTGGTGAAATTCTATCTAGCGATACCGCAGAAATAACACCTTTTATTCATAATTTACGGGCAAAATGTGCCCAAATGAAGATCACTGAATCACAAATATACAACGCTGACGAGTCTGGACTTTTCTACCGTTTATTACCCGATAAAACTTTCGTCGCAGCTACGGAAAAAACCGCACCAGGGAGGAAAATAGCCAAGGAGAGAATAACCTTTTTGTTGTGCGCAAATGCGGATGGTTCGCACAAATTGACTCCGTTGGTGATAGGAAAAGCAGCTAATCCACGTTGTTTTAAGGGATTTGAAAACCCATTGGAGTACGTTGGTTCACAAAAGGCATGGATGAATGCAAAACTTTTTTATAACTGGTTTCAGAACTCATTTGTCAAACAGGTAAATTCAGCAATTCATTAAATACATGTGCATTTCTATAAGAGCTAATAACTTTAAAATTTTACAGGTCCGCAAATTTTCTCATGAAAATAATTTGTCACCAAAGGCTTTGTTGCTCATAGACAACTGCACGGCACACAAGCCTATTGATTTACTGAAAACTGAGGACGGCAATATTATAGCAATGCTTTTTCCGCCCAACGTCACACCTGTTTTACAGCCAATGGATCAAAATCCAATAAGATTGGTCAAATTGGGTTATCGAAATAAACTTTTATGCAACATGCTTGCAGAGGAAAACATTTCAATTGACCGTATGTTGAAGTTACATACAATTCGACAAGCCATATTGATGCTTAAGGCAGCTTGGGATGAATTGTTGCCAAGTATTCTCAGCAACTCATGGAATAAAATAAACAAGTGGGATGATGATGAATATCAAGACGAAGACAACATTCCACTGTCTGCGCTTATTGCACTGAACAGCGAATACAACAATTCAATTAACGAAGTTCAAGTTTTACTTTCGAAGGTGGCCGATAATGTGGAGATCAACATAGATGACGTAGAAGGCTGGAATGAAGATCAAGCAACAGAGGATGTAGAATGCGAATTGTCTTCTGATAGCTCTGACTCAGATATCGAGCAAAGTAGCCCACAAGAGGAAGTTAGTTATAATTTAGTACTCCAAAGCATAAATAATTTAATAAAATACTTCAAAAATGATGGAAAAGAGGTGGAAGACTTGATTCTCAAACGCACTAAATTAGTAGCAGCCTACCACAACAAAAGCAAGAAACAAACAACTTTAAAAAGTTATTTCACAACACCTAATACATAACTGAAATTTTTTAATTAATCATAAGTATGTACATATAATATTAAAAATAAATGAAATAAAAATATTATTTACAGAAATATATGCTTTAAGCTTTATTTCGATAAATTTAAAAAACCTTCGGAAAAGTTAATAATTCGAAAAAGTTAATTACCCTTGGGACATTTTGATTAACTTTTCCGAAATTTTACTGTATGTATTTATTTTTTTTTTTTACACCGTCAAGCAAAAACAATTTTAAACTGTGAAAATCTCATTGTCTTCAATTAATTTAATTTAAAAGCTTCTAATTTTAATAACAAACTGACTTTAATTACATTTTCTGTGCGGGTTTTTTTTTTAATATTCTCTTCTTTGTTTTTTTTCTAATTAAAGTTTGGTTAATTTAGTTAAATTCACTTTTATATTTATATTTTCCGTTCAAATAGAGTTGTTGTGATTTACACTAGATTTTTTTTTCTGCATGATAGATTTTAATTGGTGTAGAGTAGTGTAATTTAATTTTTTTGTTTAGGGATATTTATGCACGAATGACGTTGATGTTTTCACTGGATGAATATTTTTTCTTTTTCTTTTTTTTAGGTTCCTATACAGGTCTTTTTTTTCCATATTTAAATAAACTTTAAATCAATCCAATTGGATTTTCTCCGTTTTAACTAATTTTTTTCTAAAAGCCGAACACCAAATTACACCACCGCACTGAATAACTCTACTGAAGTTGTTGATCTAGTTTTGATGAAGTGAGAGCAATAAAAAAAAACCTTTGTTTTCCGCTAAGCCAATATACCATGCCGATAGCTTTTTTGGTTAATTTTTGTTGGTGTAAATAAAAACCGCAATTAGGTGCCAATCCTACATAAAATTAAAAATTTTTGTAAAATCTTTTTTTTCTCTTTTAACACAAAGGGAAGAATATAGGAAATATTTACCATTAAAGGTTGGCGCCTTAAGTAAAAGAACAACGGCAAAGTATTCAATTTTATGTATTAAAACCAGTCTCTAAATTAGAGATAATGAAAAATAAGAGACTTTTTATGACTTTTTTTTTTTTTTAATAAAATTTACCTTATCTATATAAATTTCGCTTTGTTCTTTTTTTCCTCAGAAATAATTCTTGGGCCAATTTCCACCTTCCAAAAAAACTATATTATCCAAACTCAATTTACGGTTCTAATGGCTAAAATTAATTAATATATAAAACCAAAGAACAATTTGGTTAGATGGGGAAATGAGTAAATTAATTCTTACTAAGAATTAATTTGAAGCAATAATTAATACTTACAATTCAAAGATATATGTATGTATATTTAAACCAATTTAACACTATATTGCTTTTAAATTCACCGGCAAAAAAAAAAGACAACTTAACTCAATGGCAGTTTGAAAATGAAATGGCAAAATGTAAAGCCTCGATCCTTCATGAAAGCTTCGATTTGAAACATGATTGGACAAAATTGAAAAACTAACGCAATTTTTCCCAAATTCTAACAAATTATGCGTAAACAAAAGTGCGTATAAACGTCAATCATGCGATAGGAGTTAGGTGTGTGGTGAAATAAATTCAAAAATAGATGGCGTTGAAGTATTTATGAAAAATATAATATTTTAAAACGTAAAATAAAAAAAAGTGAACAATGAATTTAAATTCAGGAAAATTCTAAAGCAAGCGCCTTTACAATTGACATTTTTTCCACGGAAGAAAAGCATGCAACACTTAGAGCATTCATTGTCACCTATCTTCTGAACATTAGTTATGTTTACATTAGTTTAAGTAAAAAGTTTTTTTTAAAGTGAATTAATGTAAATGTGCCACAAATTTCATAAAATTTGGTTTAACAAGAGCTGTAAACATGCACTCGGTTATGCTCGCTACTATATATTTAAGAATCCTCTGTTAAGGTCTTTAAACTTCACGTTATTAATGTGTTTAATAGTTGTAGAAAACGTTTTAATCAATTTAAATCTATTATAATATATTTTAAAATATTGGCCCGCCTGAAATCATTGTAATATTAACTAAATAAGGTATTTCGACTATATCTGTTTTAAGTCCAATGAAAAATATGTAGTGAGTGGTTGACCCCCCTAAAAAATCATTTCTTGTCTTGGAATTGGCCAACAAGATTATATCGCCATGGTCTTGATCACAGCAAAAATAAAATAATAAAATTTTATATTTATTTCGCCATATTGTATGTTTAAAATTTAATATATAAAATGTGTGGCCTACCTCATAAATTAATTTGGTTTATTTCAGTAACCTCGGAAGTTCATATAAAAATAAATAATTATGTGGCCCGTCGCACAAATTTTTTTTTTATAAAAGTCCATTGCCTCTATAATTTTAAAAAGCAAATATACATATATGTATTTGTACATCTTGGCCTGCCGAAGAACTGAGTTCGTACGTAAGCTTTAAAATATATGGATTTAATGGAATTATATTACTCTAAAGGCATCTAATTTTTTCAAGCAAAAACAAAATATTAAAAGCATTCAAATTCGTAAAACTATTTATCACAATTTTTATTACACTTTGTCTGCACTGTGATTGTTAAGGTGTCTGCTACTTCCGCCTAGGTTACATAGCTCAAAAGTGCTGCAATATTTAGAAAAATACCGTTATTCTAAAATTGGAAAGATTCTGATATTTTTGCTAAAATTTTATGCAGAAAAAATACAATTATGGCCAACCATATTTTACAGGTTTTTCAATTCAAGTTCATAACTAATAAGATTAATAGATATCTATTAATATATAAATATTTAATAAATTAATATATATCTATTAATCTAGATTTCAAAAAAAAAATTAAATTCAATTAAGAATATCGCTGGATTAAATTTTTAATATATTTAGTTTTCTATAATTATTTTGTAGATTTTTTCACATTAATATATATATTATTTATATTCCTTTGTAATATTTATATATTAATATATAAATTATTTATGAAATGAATTAATATTTTTAATTTCAATAAGCAGCTAAAGTTTTGCATAGCAATATAACTTGAATATTAAGTTGTTTAAATTTCATCTATATATCTGTGGTCCCAAGCGATAACCGCCTAAGTGGACTTAAGACTGATTTGAGTTATGTTTGCTATCATGTTCTACTAAAAACGCTTTATATTTACGTGAAATCCCCATTCCTCTGTTTATTAAAAAGTTATGTATGAAAACATACTGACCTAAGTCGTAATGAAGCCCCATTATATTTATATAAAAAGTAATTTTTCTCAAAAGCATGATTTTCGACTTAGGTGGTTAATGCTTGTGACCACAAATATATAAAACTCATTTTCTCTTTGTTTTGTCTGTTTGACCGCTATAGAAATTTGTATTTTTCAACGGATTTCTCTGAAATTTGGTACACACGATATCTGTACCCCAGGAAAGGTCACCATATGCTTCTTACCGGTCACGCCTTCTCTTACACCCACTTTTTATATAAAGTTCCTTTTATGTTTTTCGTATATTTGTTCACTATAAAAATTTTTATTTGTTAACGAATTTCTCTATACTTTGGTACACACGATCTCTGTACACTGTATGCTTCTTATCGGCCACGCCTGCTTTTACGCCCACTTTTTATATACAATTCATTTTCTGTTTTTCGGTATATTTGTTCACTACACAAATTTTAACTTTTCAACGAATTTCTCTGAAATTTGGTATACACGATCTCTATACCCCAGAGAAGGTCGTCATATGTTTCTTACCAAGCACGGCTACTTTTGCGCCCACTTTTTTACATTTTTTAGGGGTTTCGCTCGAGTTTACTGCACATTATTCTCATATCCCAGGCAAGGTTGTCATATATTTTTATCGGCCACGCCCACTTTTCTTTTAATTTTCTATATACGCTTTTGATGTTTGTTAACATATTTTAATGTTTCAATGGACTTCCCTGAAACTTTGTGCATAAATCTGTTTACTTACTACTCTTGAGTTTACACCATTATGAAATAAATATTGTAAGTCAACATATTACAAATATTCCCGGCTTTTTTTTTTACTATACGATTTGTAACACCCCAAAATTAGAGCAGATTTATTTCATGGTTGAACTGATACTGGTTGACTACCACTGTAGGATTACTCCGATGAGGTTAATTCATACAAGTATTTCCATCTCTTCTTTTTAACTACGTTGGAAAGCAACTTATTACAAATATTTCCATTGCAACGTGTTCACTATATAAGTGCAATTGTGACTTGCACATGAAAGCATAGCATATAGGCCGTATGTAATGGTAAGCAGGCGCTGAGTACTTAGTCCCCAATGAGCAAATTCCCCCAAAAAATAACTTATTCCCCGAAAAATTGGGGAATAACTTCGCGATGAACAAATTCCCCAAATTTTTAAAAAAGGTCCCAAAAGAAATGAACAAATTCCCCATACTGCTCTCAATATCTGTCCTGCAATAAACGTATTTAAAATCTATATTCATTTCAATAGCATCATTTCGATGCGTAGAAGTGGCGCTCGGAAGTGGCGCGCGGAAACCGTGCGCGCAAGACCGGGTAAAAACAGCTAGTAGTTTTATAAAATTTCAGATAAAATTATGGCCCGCCTAACAACTATGTTCATCTATAAGGCTCTTGGTCCAAATATACTATATTAGGATATGATTTTGATTTTACATAACTTCGCTTATATAGAAAATGATGCCCCGCTAAATAAATTGTTGTTAGTAATTTAAATATCCTACGTAAATTTGAAATTTGCCAAGAAAAAATAGCATCTATTACAAGATGGCCCACCTTAAAATGCAGTATCGTCAAGCACTAAAGCAGCACCATGTTTAACATGTTTATCTGCAACAAGCTACACATTTGTATAGTAATATTATTTTAATGTTAAGTTGTTGATAATTTATTCATAATCTATATATACTCTATAAAAGAGTTGCGTGAGTGATCATCATCGCCCAACCCAAACCCTTAGTTCCCCTCTCGGCGTAAAGATCCACTAAGAAGGGATTTTTAAAATTTCGTACATTAAGGGGGTAAAAGCGGACAAAAGGGGGAAAATGGTAACAAATGAGTCTAGGAATGTAGCCACTTAAGGGAAAAATGGCCAAAAATGGTAGAAATTTTAACTTTCTGCATCTTCTTAACATATTAATATATATAAAGGGTCCGCCAAATAATTTTTTTTTTTTGAAGATGCTATAAAAAAAAACTACTGAACATTGTCTCAAATTTCTTTTTTTATTTGAAAGTACAATCCTTCCGGTTAATATTGGAAAATAATTTCATTCAAATGGCTGGCTGGCTAGCCATGCAGTAGCCTACACGATCAGTCCAATTTTTAAGCACATTATCGATTGTGTGCAGCTGTATTTCACCAATGGCTTCACAAATATTGTCCTTTAAAGCGTCAATTGTCTCTGGCTTATTAGCGTAACACTTATCTTTGAGGACACCCCACAAATAATAGTCCAAAGGTGTCAAATCGCAGCTCCGAGGTGGCCAAACGACACCAGCTCTGCGGCTGATAATGCGATCTTGAAAACCAGGGCGCAAAACATCGAGTGTAGCTTCGGCTGTGTGGCACGTAGCGCCGTCCTGTTGAAACCAAATGTTGCCAATATCCTCCTCTTCAATTTTTGTGAACAAAAATTCGTTCAACATGGCCCGATAACGATCGCCATTGACTGTAACGGCCACTCCTTGCCCATTTTCGAAGAAAAATGGCCCAATTATGCTTCTTGACCAAAATCCGCACCAAACAGTGACTCGTTTTGGGTGTATCGGCTTTTCAATGTATGTGAGCGGGTTTTCTGTGCCCCAAATGCGACAATTTTGCTTGTTTACATACTCGCCAAGATCAAAATGAGCTTCATCTGAAAAGATGATTTTTTTTTTGGCAAAATCAGCATCTTCTGTAAGTCGATCGCAGGCCCACTTAGCGAAGCGAAAACGCATTGGATGGTCAGTTGGCTTCAACTCCTGAACCAATTGGACTTTGTATGGCGTCATACCAAGGTCTTTATGCAAAATTCGTCTCAATGATGTCTCCGAAATATTCAATTCTTGAGAACGACGGTGAATTGATGTTGATGGCGCTTCACGCACACTTTCTGCCACAGCAGCAATATTCTCAGGTGTTCGCACTGTTTTTGGCTTTTCACGCTTTGGTTTATCGATGAGGATGCCAGTTTCTTTCACTTTTATCACAAGATAACGAACATACGGAGCTGACGGTGCTTCTCTTCTTCCAAAATCCCTACGCAATTTTCGCACACATTCTGCAACATTACCATGATTTTCAAAGTAATGTCGCAATATTTCCCAGCGTTGTTCAAGCGTATACACATCCATATTCGTTCAGCGGAAGGATAAAACTAATATCTGTCAAATCAGACATGAGCTAAGTGTTACCATTCACCAAATAAGCACTAGTTGAAAAAAAACGTTAGATGGCGGCCCTTTACTAGCAGATTCCGGCGCTCGAAATTCGAGTGCAATTTCTAAGCAGCTTTATTTTTCAACTTAGTCAATTCACAAACCAGCACTTTTAAAAAACCATCAAGTGATAACAAATTTAATAAAACAGACATTGCATATGTATACTTTTATGTAATTAGTGGCAACTTTAAATGCAATTTACTCAAAATAAAATTTTAAAATCTGTAAATCTGGTGTACAGCTAAAAAGAAATACCTTTCAAATAATATACGTTTGGTCAAAATCGGGATAAAACAGTAGAACAAAACATCGGTCACAAGATATCGCCTAGCCTATTAATATTATAGATAAATATATATGAATTTTGATATACAGACTCCGCTGAATACGAAAACATCAGTCACGCATGAATTTATTGGTAATTCTAGCGTATAGGGAAGGAAAAACTGCAAAAATGGGGAATAAGTGTACATTTGGTATCTTCTAAACAAACGAATATAAAATATGGTTTGTGGATTCCACTAGAGATAGAAGCATCAAATGAAATGGAATCTTTGGAAATTCGGATGCTAAAGGGGGTCCAAACCGCCCGTAAGTGTAAGAGTGTACCTTTTGGTATCTTCTTTACAAAGTAATTTAGGAATATAAAATTTGTTTTAATTCGAGCCTTAGGGGGTAAAAACGGCTAAAAAATGGGAAAACTGATACTTTTCGACTGGTAAATTTACATTTGAAAGTACATTTTCTTAAGAAAACAAGTAAGAAAATTATAGTCGGTCTAGACCGATACCCTATACCATGCGTAAACCAAATATACGTCGAAAATTTGACCGATCATGTGGTAAAGTCACTTACTTTTTGCAACAACAAACCGATGTTGAGAAAAATCTGTGCAATATGTTTGTTTCTGATAGGTTTAAATGAGTCTTCCTGTAGGGTTTATTTTTGGTCTACGGATTAATGGATGTAATAAACACATACAAACCCAATTCGACTGAGATCTATTTGATAATTTGGATCTTATGGCAAGTTAAGACGATATCATAGGGGTGATTTGAATGGGGATTAGATCTGAACATGCCACGAGATCCACTAATTTCAATACGGCTTTAGGTACTTCCTTTCCAAACTAGGCCATCGATATTACAAATAATATTTTTTTTTAAATAATTTTCTAACCTATTATCAATAAAAAAAAGTGGTGCTTAAATAGAGTGGGTGGCAATACATTGGAAATTTGTACAAAATTCTAAATTTGCCAATTCTGTTTTTAATAATTTCGCGCTTAGTAATAAAATTATGTATTTTTATACCCTCCACTCCAGTGTGCAGAGGGTATATATAAGTTTGTCATTCCGTTTGTAATAATTAGAAAAAAAAATCTGGACCCCATAAAATATATATATTTGTGATCCTTATAACAAGCGGAGTTGATATGGCGATGTCCGTCTGTCCGTCTGTCCGGCTGTCCGTCTGTCCGTCTGTGGAAATCACGATGACGGCTTCAATCGGGCAACTAGGTTGCTCGTTGGTATAAAAAATGATTCACTAACATCCTGAAAAGTTTGCTATTTAAAATCGTCCAAATCGGTTTATCTGGTCCCGAGAATTGAACGATGGAGTAAAAAAAGTCTTGAAAATATATGAATTGCCTATGTTGTTCTTGTCACGATAGCGTTCTCAATAGGACAGCTAGGGCGCTTGTTGTTAGTGAGAATGATACACCAACATCATGACAAGGTTCCTGTTTTTTAAATCGTGACAATAGGTTTCATAGGTGCCGAGAAATCACTGAAAAGGTAAAAAAATATGATGTGTTCCTATATTGTTGTTCTAAATTTTGTATTTTGTCACAATTGTACTTGTAGTTTTTATGATCGTTGTGGTAATAATATAAAAACTCACCAATATCAACATTTTATGGTGTAATATTTAAGTTAGTTAATTAATAAAAGAAACTATATAAAACCAATATCAATATTCTGCGATTTTTATAAGATCACAAAATATTTGAAATTGATACATACTACTGTTGCCAATATCAAAATACTATAAATAACATTCATATATTCTGTATATGTATATCGATAATAAACGCATATTAAAAATAATATAAATACAAATTATTTTATTTATACAAAATACTGCAATTTTTAGGGTTGCAAAAAATAGTATGATTTTAAGGGTTCTACTGTTAGTACATACATACTCGCATTCAAAAGTAGTAGTGAAACCATAAAATATCTACCCTGTAAAAAATTAGTAGTGTTTAAAAAAAAATTTTTGTCAGATGATAATAATATAATAATAGATGTCAATAATATTTAATTATAACACATTTTCAAAATTTATTATTTAATGTTTGGCGCAGGCAAACGCCATTCCCGGACTACCGAGAATTTAATGCACGAGTTATTCGCATTAAGAATATTTGCGGAGCTCAGCTCAATCAAAGTGCAATGATCAAGCCTCGCCCTGGGAAACATGTGTTCATGCTTTCCTTTGCACAAACGCCATTCCCAACTACCAAAAATTGTAGACACGAGCTATCCACATCAGGAATAGTCGCGGAACTCAACTCAATCAAAGTGCAATGATCAAGCTTCGCCCTGGGAAACATGTATTCATTCATTTCTTAGCACAAACCGAACTTCTTATGGCACATTAAAAATAAACTAATTGAGAAGTACAATTCATTATTACGCTGTATTATAATACTATTTTCTTATTTTTTTACTAGCTAGTAAACAAAGTGATCGTATCATTGTGAACGAAATAGAATTGAAATTGTGTGCAGATTTGTTTTACTTAAAAAACTGTTTCTACAGATAGTAAATAAAATCCCAGTAAACATTTTATGCAATAAGTGATCATGTGGAGTCTTTTTTGACTCCTCTGTTCTATTAAAACAGTCATAAATGCGCTCTTTTGCTGATCACAAAATATTCTTTTGTTGGCAGAAAATATTACCTTACCCCCGACTCATCTTGAGAACCTTTTTTATCCAATTTACTGATAAGTTTCGACTTATTTTTGAGTCATATTTAATGTCCTTTTTCTATGAATCACTTTTTAAGCGTAAGCAAAAATCATTTCTTAGTCTTTTTCTAATACCGCATGTGATTAATCAGTTTTTAATCATCAAAAGTGCTCGAAGAAGACACAGTAAGATAATTTTTGTTAAAACAATCTTCGAAATGATTACTGGGATATAGTATATTTTTGTTTACACACACATATACATAATGGCACCAGTATGCCGAACTCTTTCGTGAAACACATAGACGACAGCGGCTACACGACTACAGCCTGTCAAAAATAAAATACACATGTTTATATGAAAACGATTATTTTGACACCAACACAGCTACACGACTACATGACCACTTTTGCTGCTGTAGTCAACTTAGGCTAATTTCTATTTTTGTTGGCTACAAAATAAAAATAGTGTTGACAATATAACAAAATATGTAAAAGATATTAGTGCCATGAAATATATTATTTTGTTGAAAAAATTAATTGCAAAATGAAATGCTATAATAATTCTATTAATAAGTAAATTTATTTATTTATTTTAACGTTATAATAATGCATTATAAATAAGTAATATATTTAAGACAATTTTATATAGAATCATACAAGTTTTTCTATTTTAATAAAGTAAAAAAAATATATAATTTGCACTACTGAAATAAAAATGCTTTTGTGTAAAAACAGCTGTTTATATTGTTGTTATATGTTGCTGTCGTTTTCAAAAAAATTAAGTAGTTGACTACACGACTACAATTGCAGCCAGCAGCATTTGTATCCGTGTGTTTGTGTAGCCTTTGTCGTCTATGTGTTTCATGCATAAGTAACAATTTCATTTAGTCTTATGAAAGCTTTTGAACAAAGCAGATATACGTCGCACTGTTTTTTAATAGGTACCAGTGATGCCAGGAGATTTTTACAGAAATCTCTACGCTAATGAAAAAAAATCCCTTTTTTCCCTACACCCACTTTTTTCTCTCTACATTTTCCCTACACTACTTTTTTAAATTTTTCAAAAAAAAATTTTTAATTTGTTAATTTTCAATTTCAATAATGCAAAAATAACATAAAAACGAAGAAAATAGCATAAAAAATAAGATAAGAATATCATTAGAATTACATAAAAACAACATAAAAAACCAACAGATATTACAAAAGAAATATTTTTACTATTCTGTATAATTCATCTTTTATATGGCTAGATGTGCATTTAAAATTTACACAATTAATTAAAATGGCTTGCAATTGGGATCTTATAACGTAAAAAGAATTTTGGTTGTTGGTTTTAAAAGATATTTTTTTTAATACATTGGTTATTAGTTTGTATATTTAGATCTGATTTATCGCAATTTAATATTTTTTCACAAGCCTTGCATCTGTATTTAAAGTCGTCATCTTTGACCTGCTCCATCCCATTAGCTTCTCGTCTCTCAACTAACTTGAGTAAAGCCTTGATTTTCTGTATTTCTTTGATGTGTTTTCAGCATCATCGAAAAACGAATCGGACATTTTTCTAAAATTAATTATGTTTACATTCTTTTTATTTACAAACTTAATAAAATCGAACAGATTTACAACGTATGTATTAAAAAAATGCACAAAAGTGTTTTTTACTTGTCATTCTTATTAAAGAAGCCACGTATTTACTTTCTCCATATTATAGAGTTATTACCAGATTTAAAAAAAGATATATATTTTTAATTTTAAAGTTTAAAATTGAAATATATATAATATTAAGTTGTTAAAAAAAAAACTTGCAAAAAAGCCCTACTATTCGACAAAAGTAAGAAATCTTTTGCATTAAACACATAGACGTTTATTCATTTATCGATGCGTTACAAATGGAATGACAAACTGATGTAATAAGATCGGAAAAATAAAACTGATTAACGCTAGTGCTTTTAAAATATAAGACATGGACAAGTATTCCGAAAAAGATCCGAAATTTAAAAATGTATTTTGTTTATTATCTTCTATTGACTTTAAAATTGTTAAACGTGAATGCTGAAAATTCAGAGTATTTGTTGTAATAAATTACCAAATTGATCAAATTGTTTACATTTTCATATAGTTTATTTACATTTGTTACAAATAGTGCAAGAAAACCGAGGTGGAGGGTATCAAAGATTCGGCATAGCCGAATTTAACACTCTTACTTGTTTTTTTTTACGAAATCACTATTTGGTGTGTTCTATATTGGGAGATAACACATTTGTTACAAAAAATACATTTAAAAAAAATTAGATAAATGAAAAAGAAATATTTTTTTAGTGATGCCAAAACAGTGGAAACTTTTAAACTTCTTTACCAGAGTTGATTAGAATAATAAAAATAGAAGAACGAGTGAAAGAAAATTTTAAAAATCTTAACCGTTATTTAAATATTAATAGATTCTGATGTTTCCTTTCAATTATTATAAAATAATACCAATAATAGAGTTTGATGAATAGTTAAAAACTAGAATAAGGGATGATTTTAGTGATGGTCGTAGGCAAATGAATATTTGTGAGAAATATTCTATAAATAAATCCATAAAATCGTCTGGCTAGCATAATCTTGCTAAAGAACGCATGAACTGGAATTAGAATACTGTTGGCGAATAGTGTTGTTGAAAAAATTTTAGATTTAAATGGCTATAAAATGGCCAAATGATTTCGGAGTTTTACTAAAATAAATTAATACATTCGTTCGGTTTAGGAATCATCCACTCCCCAAGACCAATTTATTCCACTGTATCATTGTATAGTAAAGGTTTCCATTGTTTTGTCAACAGCATAAAAATTAATACTTTTAAGTTTTGTTAATTTTTTCTGAAGTTATGTTAATATTTCTTCTTTGTTAAATAAAAATGTTTAAATTAATAAAAGAGTCAAAGTCGTCAAAAATATATTTTGTTAAAAGTTGACATCGTATTGTCACTCACACTATATTTCTTATTGTTTTTAAATATTACTAGCAGATTCCCGCACTCGAAATTCGAGCGCAAATTCTAGGAAGCTTTATTTTTTAATTTAATAGAGATCCTAAAGGTATGCTATATAATTCAATGCATTTTAAATGATGAAAACAAACTCAACACATTAACACAAACACATTAACAAATTTAGTAAACACACACATAGCATTGTATAATTTTATGTATGTGTTAGTAGCAACTTTAAACGGTCATAACTCCAAAAAAATATTACAGACGATGAAAATCTGTGATTTTTTTTTTCAAAATCGAGGTAAAACTGTGGTACTTACATCGGTAACAAAAAATCGCCTAGCCTATTAATATTATAGATTATGGCTTAAATAATTAATATAATAATTACGCTTACAACGTAGCAGGTATACTGCTAGTTTAATATAAATGAAAATATAATGATGGCTTCACAACTTAGAAATTATTAATTTTAAGCTGACCAAATGTCGAATAGGAAGACTGATTTAATTTGCTGCAGAAAAATTACCATTAAATATAAGTTGGCCCCCCTTAAAGCGTAGTTTCTTTAATCACTAAGGGAGTAACTAGATTATCACTACACAAATGCGATATATTTTTGAGCGATGTCATGCAACTAACAAATTTTTAACAATTCAGCTTTAACTTGATGTTTATGATTCTCAATTCTCAATATCATATGAAAATATTAAAAATAATTTTGTTTTAATTTTCTATAAGAAAAATTACCTTTAAATAGAAGGTGGCTGGCCCCTCGTAAAATGAAAAAGATTTAACATTTTTTTTTTTTTGCAACAATACCAATATCATTTTAATCTTAAGTTATTGAGAATTAAGTCATAATTTGATAAAGTTGAAAAGGGAAGTAATGGCCCGCCTTACAACTTTGAAATTACCCAGTTTAAATGGTTCAGATTTCTATAATTAATATCAGTAATAAAATGGATGACTGATCAGGCTTATAAAATAGATTTTGAATTCACCTGGGGATAAATTTTCTTTAGTAAGCAGATTTAATATTTTAATTAGTATCTTAGTCTTGATTTAACGCGGATGCTGAAACTTAATTATAAACAATTTATAAAAATTTTGCTTTAATTTTCTACAAGATAATTAATATTAAAAACAAAATGGATGACTGGCCTGGCTTAAAAATGCTGGTTTCTTATGTATTATATAAGTACCAGAGTTAATATTTAGATTGTTAATAACTGTAATATATTTTTTTAACAATACCTTGGAATATTTCAGCCATGATTTGATTATGGTGAAATTATTGTGTTGGCCGCCTCATAACTTATGTTGCATATTGATTTCCATATATTTGTTGAGAGCAAATTATTATGATTAGGTAGCTGACTAGCTCATCTTTCACACTAGATTTCATATGCTCCTAAGGACCAATGGAATTATTATTTTGATCTTTAATATCTTATCTTAGAATTGTTTTAAAAACAAAGTAAAAATTGTCTTTCAAAATCTTAAAAACATTGCAAATTATAATGCATTATGGTTTTGAAAATAGTCTACTTCACAATGAAGTGTTTTACAATTTTTGTTTTGTTTTTTTATTTTAAAAGCCCTGTTAGTTTTCTATGTTATTGCTTTTTTCCTATTTCTATGGTTATTGTTTTTATAGGTAAAATCGCTTTTATATCCAATTCGGTAATATTCAATTTTGTTTACTGTCCATGTACTTGAACTTTGATAAATATTCCATAAATCCTATTGTTATCAAAATTGTTCACTTTCCACAACTATAAGCACATAAAAATTAATGTGTTTGCATTAGTATTTTGGACAACAAACACGTATTTTGGAGTTTCTTTCTCAAATTTGTATTGTTTGCTTTACAAAGATACCAATTTTTGTATTTCTTTAAGATTTTTGTTTTGCAGAAAAAGGTTTTGTTATCTTCTTCTTCAAAGTTTTTAAGTCTGCTTAAATTTCCTTTGCAAAACAAATAACTTTTATTTAAAAATATTTTCTTTTCAATTTCCTTAACAATATCCTAAAAATAAATTTTGAAAATAATGCTACTTTTCATTTGAAAAGTATTCTTGAACAAGATAAATTTAAAAATATAAACTCGTGACATTTGTTTGATTTTGGTCTTCAATGTTGTTTTAAACAAGTTTTTTCTTTTTTAAGTAGGCTTTGTCGATTACAAAAACTTCTAAAGATATTCTTTTAACGTATAAAGATTAAAGTTCATGGTTCTCATGTTCACCACAAATACTATATCAATTTTCTGTTTTACAACGACTTTTTTTTATTTAAAGATATTATTTCCTTTGAAAATGGGCTTATAATTATATTTAGGTATTATACGATGATGAACACAAGAACAACAATATCTCGACATTAATATTGTCACCTATCCACCAAGACCAACAATTCATTGGACTGACCTTTTGTGTACATCAATGAGTAAAAAATACATTCAACCATTTACAATGGAGAGACATGGCAAATAAAAGGGATTAAAATGGTTAAAATCCTCTTTAGTGTTGAAGTGTGGTTTATGGATTATTGATAGGGTGGTATTTTTTCAAGAAGAACATTCATACGACCGTTACTTAACTAATACTGAAAAAATTACAAAACATAAATATGGCCCGCCTTAGAAATAATTGTACATGCAAGCTAGGCCTTCAAACGCTAAATACCACAAGCAAATAACTAAATTCGGTATTAATTTTAAAATGGATATGACACTCATTAAAAATAAGTTTATTGAAACTAAAATGTAATTAGTTTGTGTATTTCTATATTTTCTTTGAAATAGCTCGCCTCAAAAGTTTATTGCTATTAAAGCTGAAGGGCTAAAGTATAATATTTTATAAAATCTAGATAATTGTGGCCCCAATTATTCATTCTAAATAAAACAATATAGAAAATTTATTTGATTCATCATTTATATAAATTTATTTATACTTTTATAAAAAAAAACGGCCTCCAAAATTAGATAATATTTAAGCTAAACGGCTAGAATAATAAGTCTTATATATAAACGTGTGTGATATAGTAAGTAAAATAGATACAGAAACTTTTCACATTGGAAAGTCCCAAAAATAACTAATTGAAACGAAATATAATTATTTTGATTATTTCCACATTTTAAGTAATAATAAATAAATGTTGTGCTATTAAAACTGAATGGCTAAACTGAATTTTTGTATAACAATCAAATTTACTCAAAATAAAGTATATATTTGATTTATCATTTTCAAAAATTCACTTATATTTCTTTATAAAACATGGCCCGCCTCAAATATTTGTTAATATTGAAGCTGACATTGTTAGAGTACATATTGTTGTAAAATGGGATATTTTTGGCCACTTTTTTTTAGATTTTAAACGCAAAAACTATATATAAGTATATATAATATATTAGTAATTTGATTTATCATTTATATAAATTTTTCTATGCATATTTAGGCATCTTATGCATATTCAGAATTAAATAATAGGAAAACTGAAAGCGTTCAAATAATAAATTTCTTATAAAATCTTGTGCGAATGTCCTAAAGTTTCTATATTCCAAATTTTTTTTTGATTTTAAATTTAAAAAGTTTAAATATTATATTTTTGATAAAACGATCTTCCTGTCTCTGATTTATGTTGCTTTGAGCTTTTAAATTGAACTATAATACCATTTTTAATAAGTTTAGAAGTTTATAAACAATGGCCCGCCTCAAAAATTAATTAAAATAAAAGTTGAAGTTCTGAAAATGTAAAATTTGATAAAATATTGACAACTTTTGCCTCCAATGTCTATATTTTAAAGGATGAAAATTTCTGTGTCTTTTATATCACACAAATTTTAAGAAAATATATTATATATATAATGCACAATTGTGGTAAAATTATTGGGAGGTATTTTTGACAAAGCTGAATTAAATTTATTTAAATTTCAAAGCCAAAAACTTCTGATTCTTGTTTATAACAAAAATTTTATAAAATATTATTTTTTTTTAACATATAAAAAATCTATTTATACACTTTTAATTAAGTGGCCCGCCTCAAAGATTAGGCTATGTTTTACAAAAAAAATTACAAAAATGTTGTACAAAAAAATTTACAAAAAATTGGTACAGCATTGTAGAAAATTTCAAAAGTAAATCTTTCTGTTACTTGTGTAGCGCTTAAAATTAAGATGTGTATAAGGTGTACAAAAACTTTATTCCTTAAATTTTTTTCAAGCGTTCCGGGACGACTTTGGCGAAGATGACGAATCGTATTTTTAACTGGGCCTAGGACCACCACAACTTCATTTTGATGTGAATAATCTTTAAAGATGACTTGGACGAGAAAGTTCTATAGAAGACCCTGCCTGTAGCCTAGACCTGACGTCACTCTACTTATTTTTTAGGGTACATTAAAAAGTCTATACAGAAAATCGATGAAACTGCACGTACACATAAATAAAAGCTTAATTAAATTTTTGTTGAAGCTTGTGAATGAAAACAAAAATGTTGCAGAAAAGTACGATTATTGCCAGAACGATAAAAATGGAATATGTAGAATATTTTAGCAATTAAGATATTAATTTTATGTATATAAAAGTTGAATTTATTATCATTTAAACTGTGTTTTTTTTCCGGAATGCCCTGTATAAATAATGTTAATTTTTTTTTTAATTTCAATAAAATGGGTTATTTATTGCAATGGACAAATTACTTAATTAACACTTAGCTATGTAAACGAGCTTTAAATATGACAATACTCAATAATTTGGCCACAATTATTTTGTGAAACAAATTATTTTTAAACTTATTTTTTCTTGACTATTGTTTTCGATAGTTATTTTTACTTTACACCAACCCTAATATTCTTTTCGAATATACTGTAATGAGCTATAAAAATAAACAATTATATTTTTAACTTTTATAACTATATGGCCCGCCTAAAAATTTATGTTGTATGAGAAAATTTATTGATGTTAATACCAAATTGAAAGAAAATACCAGTTACATATAGGCCAATAAAGGTGCGATATTTGTTTTTACAGATTTTTAAAACAATCTTTGATTTAAAGCTGAATTTCAAGAGCTTTGTAAAAGAAAAACGTAATCGTGTTTTATAAATTCGTTTAATAAAGTATAACTATAAATAAAAATAGTATTTTTTACATTTAAATAAAAATAACCCGTCTAAAAAAATAGGCTGTATGAGAGAGCTAGGGTACCAAAAATAAATTTCATTATTATTGGTAGCAAAATATAACAAAATACGAGTTAATGGTCAATAAAAGTACCGAAATTTATTTATTCAGATTTTTAAGAAATCTTTGATTTAAATATAAAGCTGAAATTTAAGAACTTTATATATCTTATAAGAAATCGTTATTTATCGTATATTTTAAATTATAATATTATTTCTATAATTAAAATATATTTCTATAATTAAAATTATGTTTTTAACATTCAATTAAAATGACCCACCTAAACCATTATATTATATGAGAGTTAGGGGAAAATATAAAAAACAAAATGTAATAGTATGCCAAATGTGGAATAATGAAGGTACCGAAATTTATGTTTTCAGATTTATAAAAAATAAAGAAATATAAAACTTAAATTTAGAAACTTTCTATATTTTCAAAGAAACCCGTCAAAGAATATTAAAATTATTTAAAAAATATAATTAAATATAAATTTAAATGAGAGCTTTTTTGAGAAAAATTTATTTTTTTTTTTTATAAATGTGCCGAAAATTATTTAACAGATTAAAAAAAATCGTGGAATTTTGAGTACTCTCCATAAATATTAAAAAAAAATATAATTTTAATTAAAATTATGTTTTTAATTTTTAAATGGCCCCCCTCAAAAATTATGTTATATGATAGCTAGGAAGTCAAAAAATATAATTTATTGAGATTTGTAGCAGTTTGTAACGAAATGCCAGTTGCAGGCTAATAAAGGTACCGAAGTCTATTTTTTAACATTTTTTAAAAACATTAGTTTTATATTTGATGTCGATTTTTTTGAACTTTTTACATTTTTTAAGTAATCCATTATCGCATATTATAAATTTTATTTAAAAGCTTGTAATTATGATGAAAATAATGTTTTAAACTTTTTAACAAAATGGCCCGCCTAAAAATGAAAGAGCTAGGGGTACAAAATATAAAATTTATGAATGTTGGTATCAAAGTGATATAATATATAAAATGTAAAAAAATTAAGATACCGAAATTTATGTTTTCAGATTTTTAAAAAATCTTATATTTAAACATGAATTTTACGAACTTTCTATAAAATTGTTGCTTCACAAAAGTTCTACAATCTTAAAATTCATAGCTTAGTAAATTTACTATAGTTTAGGAATCCATATTAGATTACATGTAAAAACGTTCTTAGAATTGTGAATTCTACTATTGAGAATCGAAAACCATTTAAGATGTCACCCTATTAAAATATTTTTGAGAATTACGTAATGGTATTGACCATATACATACCACAAAACAAATTGTGTAAAGAAATGACAATAAGACAAAAGGTAATCTGCTGCATATGATAAAAAGGAAGAATATTATTACAAAAATAATATAAAATACGTACTACCACTATGAAAAATGATATGTGGTACCACGGCACCGTTATAATACACATACGAAAACCCCTAAAAGTATGCTTTAAAAATTTAAATTTACCTACATTATTTGGGATAGCAAGCGGGATATATCAAGTTATTTCTTTTTTAACTTTAAGTCTGGAAATTGATTTTCTTTTCTTAGTTTTTAAACAATTAACTTGAATATAGAAATGTTATAATTACAAAACTATTCACGCTCTCATTATGTATGCTACGCATGTTGGCATACTTTTTGGCTTAATATATTTAATAAATTAAAAAAAATATTTACCCTTTTCTCTGAATGATTAAAATAAGATTTTGTAAATGTTCAGGGTTGTTAATTTTTTAATTACAAAGAAAAAAAAAACAGAAAAAACCCCAACTGACTGTTAATCCCCCAAAGTTTTAGCTAAGCACGCAAATATAGAAAAATTCGTATTACGTCTAATATGAACATACACATGTTTAATTTGCGTATAATTAGTGCTGAAAGCTTCCTGTTGCATACCGTTAGGCTTAAGAATATTTTCGTGTTTTTCGGTAAACATTTTTCAACATAAATGAACATTTACATTTGCTATGCAAGGCTTATATTTTGATAGGACCATATACAGATTAACATGGACCTGGAAAAAATCGAATATGAGTTAAATGTAGGAGTTAAGAACTAAATACGGTTGTGTTGTAAAATGATTAAATAAATTTGAAGATTAAAGATAATTATTGAACTAAACAAAA
Source organism: Cordilura impudica (assembly GCA_963682025.1). Classification (NCBI taxonomy): domain Eukaryota; kingdom Metazoa; phylum Arthropoda; class Insecta; order Diptera; family Scathophagidae; genus Cordilura; species Cordilura impudica. The sequence goes on along the minus strand of OY821520.1, from coordinate 195,148,354 downwards.
TTTTTTATTTCAAAATTAATTTTTTTTTTTGGCTGAAACACAACGAAAATTCGGCCATATATGTCATAAAAAAAATTAAGGTAAAAAAAATTATGGTGAAATTCTTTTTAGCATTTTGAGATGGCAAATATTTAATAAAAATCCAATACACAGCTGCGGTTAAAAAAATAGCAATACAAAATTTTCTTTAAACAGATGTCATTGAAATTGTATTATAAGAGGCTTACAAGACTTTATAACAATATTAAAAAAAGGATTAATTTTGTATTTATCCCATACACACTACTGAGCAGAGGGTATGTATCAGTTTGTCATTCATTTGTAGTTCATCGAAAAATAAATTTAGACACCAATATAGCGATGTTCATCTGTCCGTCTGACTGTCAGTTGAAATCAAGCTCATTTACAAAATAAAATATTTACATGGCTAAACGTAGAACAGTATTGTTTGTATTTATTTCGAGCAGGTTGGTATTTAAAATGGGGTAAATCGGCTATCACTGTGCCAAGATATGACCCAATATATGGAAACAATTCTAAAAAAATGTTAAAAATTCAGTGTGTTTTTTTTTTGTAACAATTTGATATTAAATTTTGCTTCTGGTCAATATCTTGCTGGATAATATAAGGCAGTATTACTTCGTGGAGAATATTAACATAAACTGCCTTATCGATGATTGTTTTTATCCAATGTATGGGTCCCGCACTATACTAGGAAAATCTCCCACTTATCATAATGTTAGAATCCTCATGATTAATTGTTTTTTGTGTGATTTTTGTATTGAATTCAGCTCTAGGAGCTCTTCTTATATAGAAACATGATCCCTTGTCTCCAAATAAAATAACTTTGAACTCACCTGGCCAAAGGACAGTTCTCCACTTTCAGTTGGCCAGTTCAAATAAAATTTTGTCATACTGCGAACGCTTTCCAAAACATGCTTACGTGAGTGCAGTGGCACTTTTCGGGGAGTACATGCCCCTTAGTTGTTCTCTCGCAATCTCCTACGAGTAGTTCCAACACACTTGCTGTAGTATTTAGTTCCTTCTAAAACTCTGGCATAAACGGGACCTTCTGCCTTTGTCTCATCACACGATGAATCATTAATAGTGACAAAACTACTTTGCCTCCACGTTTTACCGGCTTTATTTTTTTTACATGTTTAATCATTTTATTAGAACATCCAACTATTTGTCTTATTTCTGAACATGGTTTTCGCACAGAAACCGTATTTGTAATAATATCAAATTTTGCAGACGCGCAATGCTTTCACCGTCCCATTTCTTGCAAAATCAGTAACAAAATAAATTTTATCAATTACAATAAAAAAATATCTTGCGAAATAAAAAATTAAACATTTTCATCAAAATTAAAATTTGAGATAAATAAGTTTTTGGGAATAAAAAGAAAACTAATCCATAAAACCCAGTCTTACTCAACAATTGTAAATTCTACAGTCAAAAAAATTTTTTTTCAATACTTTTTTTTCGAAATTTTTCTTTATCGTCGCCACGAGTCTGCTTGCAAAGTTTTTGTTGGATTGCATCACAGGAAAAGGGTTAAAAATCGATCCAAAGTTTTTTCGACAGACAAGTAAGCAGACACAACAAGATAATATAAAGGGAGTAAAAACAATGTTTTTAACATTTAAATAAAATGGCCCGCCTAAAAAATTATGTTATGTGATAGCAATGGAATCAAAAAATACAATATATTGACTTTGATAGCAAAATGTAAGTAAACAAAATTTCTGTGCTAATAAAATTACCGAAAAATATCCAGAAAATTAAGAAAAACCTATCTATATTTTCTACGAAACCCGTACAGAATATAAAATTTATTGATGGTGATAGCAAAATTATAAGAGCTCTAGCTGGTCGACAAGTTAAAAATGAGGTTATTAAAAGTAGTTTACAACCAGAATTTAAAAAAAAATAAAATTTATTTATAAAAATATTCGCAAACTAAAAACGTTTCTAGATAAAATTGTTGACTTTTAAAAATATCGCCTAAAAGTAGAAAATTTAAGGTTTCATTTTGTGCAGAAGTCTATTGATTTAACGAGTGTGCCTGTCAAATCAACTTAACCATACGGTGGTCTTAGCACTGGGTGAGATACAATGCGTTCGCCAGCGCCTCGCCATAAGACGGATTGCAAACTTGGAGAGATGTACTTAGCATATACTGCACCCTTAGTTATTGAGTCGGGCCTACCTAAAACGTGTTGTTATAAGGGTAGCAACTCCCGGTTGAACACAACTCCACGTTTAGCTGTGCTCTTCCCGCGATCTAAGCACCACCACATGAAACTCCCCGAGGGGAGTGAATATTAATCACAGATTCCGACATCGACATCGCTTACTATAACATACCCATTCCGACACTTCTTGTCACCGCACTCTTGTATCGTCAAACGACTTCATTTCATGCTACCATCCAACATTCTTGTATCCGACTCATCTTACGACTCACCTTCAACTTATGCCTGCTCCCAAACCAACGCACACCAGCTCCACCAACGCACTACCAGCTCGCAACGTTCACTCCACAAACACTCCCTACTAACTGTTCACAGCTATCTCCTCTGCACATCAGTTTCGACAGCATCTAGAACAGCGGTCTTTGAGTGTTCCAACAAAACCATCAATTCAACTTTTTATCACATATATTAAAGGGATGTGAGCAACCATTTCATCTGGACGCTGTTTCACCAGGTCGTCGTCAGCCAGCCATTTATTCTGTATTTTATAGTTCGCTTTGTCTCCGTTTGGAATATATGAATCAGTTTTAGCGCCATTGGGGAGTCTTCGTCACCAAACTGGCCAAATTAGCAGTTATCCCCCAAGTTTAATGGCTCTGGTAGACCTTGGTTGACCTTAAACTTTAGCCGCTAGGAATAATCACCAGAATTAACTGGCTTTGCCTAGCGTTTCTCAGGAGCACCACAAGGAGGTAGGTTAAAGGCATATATCTTTATGATACAACTTTGCTCTTTCATTTTGTACAAATCGGATCATGGATCATAATGTTAGAATGGATTAAATATGAAGTATTTCCTAAAGCTGTTATGCTAAAAAGTCCAACTATGACCCACTATAATATGAGAACTGCCGATATAAAAGATTTTTTAAGCCCGATAGAAATTGAAATTTTAAAAATAGCACAGTGAATTAAAATTTAATCAAAAAATTTGGCCATATGGCTGTTCTTTACGAGCATTGGTGGCTGTATGTCACGAATAACACGAAGAATGTTGGCCTCCAAGGCGTCAATTGTTCAGATCCACTGGAAATAATCGATGATCTTGAAAGCCAATTGACGGGCCCATTTCTCTAAATAAACTTATCGCTAAATTTTGATTTCAATAGGTCGATAGTTGTGGTCGCCGTATGGCACACAGTATCATCCTATTGAAACCACATCTCGCCCGGTTAAATGTTATCAATATTTTCAAACACAAAATCATTGATCATGGTGAAGTAACGATCTCCATTGACCGTAAAGCGAGCTCCGAAATAAGGTCCGAAGATGCCATCAGCGTTTAAACCGCACCAAACGGTGTATTTTTCTGGATGTAGTATAGTCTGTAGGATATAGTGTGGAGTGGTCTCACTCCGTATACGGCAATTTTTTTACTAACAAACTTGTTAAGACAAAAATGAGACTCATCACTGAACACAATATTGCGATAAAACATCGGGTCAGTTTTCAACTGCTCTAGAGTCCAATCGGCGAAATAATGACGCATGTGATGGTCTCGTCGTGGCTTTATATCATATGAGTGTAGGTCAAGATCTTAGAACAAAATTTTCCGCGTAGTGGACAGGCAGAACCCCAATTCCTGCAACCGACGATGAATCGATATATTTGGGTTTTCTTTCATACTTTAGAGAGGTGATATTCCCTTCAGTAGGCACATTCCTTCGACGTGTTGGTATTATTGCATCATTTGGAGAGTATGAAATCCATCCACAGTTCGACGGATGGCTTGTTTAGATGGACGATTACGTGTGCCATAAAAACCACGAAGTCGTCTATAAGTTGCGTGAATCAATGACAGATTTTCAAAGTAAATTTGAATAATTTGGTGGCATTTTTCAAGCATGAATCTTTTCATGCTGATTTGCCAGAGTATACCCATCATAAATGGCAAAAAGTTTGCGCAGTAAAACAGTTCGTTTGACAACTAACCCTTTCGTATGTTCTATCTAAGTAGAAAATATAAATTTCAGAGAAGAATTATTGTATTTGAAACATATGTTTCAACAAATGTTTCAAATACTACCAAATATAATTCAGCTAGATTCACTTTATATTCACTTCCCGAGTCAATTTAAATATATAAGTAACTTAAAAACGACTAAAATCGAAGGGAACTTCATTTGGAATTTCTCAGCATGTAAAAAAGATAAATTTCAGAGCAGAATTATTGTAATTGAAAAAAGCATTTCAAATAAATACTATCAAAAACAAGTAAGAAAATTATTGTTGGTCAAGACCGACTATACGATACCCTATACCATGTTTAGAAACCCTATCTCTTCGGTACAACTAATTGGATAGAGAAAATAAGCACAAACCAAATTTGAGTGGCATTGTTATTAATGTTTTTAGCTGCAGATATGAAAAAGTTCATATCCGGTGCTATATTAATATGGGGACTAGGTCCAAAAATGGACCGAACCTGACCATATTTGGTAAGGTCACTTGTATTTTGAAAAAATATATACAAACCAAATTTGAGAAAAATCTGTGCAATATTTTTTTTTTTAACTGAAGTTCGGGAAGCAGCTCTATATGGGGCCTATGACTAAGAATTGTCCTACCCGGATTATTTTTGGACTAATGATTAATGGATATAATAAACACATACGAAAACAATTTGACGGAGATCTACATGATAATTTGGATCTTATGGCAATTTATGTTGATTTCATAGGGGTCATTTGTATGGGGACTAGGTCTCAACATGGACCGAATTTCGCCTATTTCAATAGCGTTCATCATATGGCCGATAGAAGCTTACGTAGCAAATTTCATCAAAATATATTCATATTTGCGACCTGTAGTTTGATTACAAGGTTTACATGGGCACACAGACGGACGGAAGGAAATCGCTAAATCGACTCAGAAAGTGATAAAAGATAGGTCAAGGTCAAATATTTTTGGTAATTACAAACAGCAGCACAAAATCGTTATACCCACATAGTGGTAGACCCACTTTTATTGCACTGGTCAAATCAATTTCAGAGTCGATTTAAAAATGTCCGTCCTTCCGTATGTGAGTTATTTCAAGTCAAACCGTACGATTTTTTATACAAATTGAGTTTTATAATGACGATTTTTTAGAAATTTCCTAGAAGTATTCTAGTTTTGAGTTTCATAAAAAAATATGAAATATGAAAAAAAAAAGAAAAGTTAAGACAGTGCTAGATGCAGTGGCTACTTTCGAATACAACTTGCTCATCGTCAGCTTCCTTCTGTCTGTTACTACAACTCTAACATTAGGAAGAAAAGCACCTGAGAATTCTTTTTGGTTTGTTTTTTATACGAAAATTTGTATGAGCAAGCACAACTACAAGACCTGTAGTGTGAAAATGCTTTCAATAGTTGTCAAATAATTCCTCTAGATGGAACTGTAATGGTATTGTAGATACTAATAATTTTTATTACATACAATTTTGTTGAACCTTATGTTTCGTATGTTGAGGTTATGTGCTGTTGATCTTTATTATAAAAAATTCGTTTTTTTTTTTTGTTTAGTTGAATCTAATTTATTTAGTATTTTTTCAGTACTTTTTTCGTTTATATCTTTCATTTGTGTATTGCAGAATCAGCCCATCCATATAAAACTAAAAAAGAATTCTATTACATTTGCACATATTTGTTATGATAACCGACAATTTTTAGAATGAGAAATAGGTTCTTTTTTTTACCATTTCAATAATTCAAGCCACAATTTTGTAACAGATGCAAATAACCCGGCCTACTTCCCATACTTTTTTAGTCTCAGATATTTATTTCTATCTATTACAATCTCAACGGTGTTCCATAGTATATATATGCCATCATATCCAGTGTAGGGTATAAACAAATAGAAGCCTGTAAAAGTAGGAGAAAAAACTAGAATAGTTGTGTAAATTCCCGGCCTTAATATTTACTCATTGCGACTTTTTAATATGTACCATACATAAAGTAATTAATGGCCATCAAAAGCATAATAAATGAACTTAATATAAAACAAACCAAAAAAGAGGCAATCAAAAAAAAAAGACAGCATACTTTTGGGCTGTGTGGTAAATATTTTACCAAAAGCATACTTTTTTGCAGATATGAAAACAGTTCTTTATTTGTCTTGATTTTGTTTCCTCACTGGGAACTGTAAAGATGGCTACAAAAAACTACTTTTATGTATAGTTAAACCACGAAAATATTTTTGCTTTACTTTAGTGTACATCCATAAATATTTTCTCATAATGACACATGTTCTTGTTCTTTACTGTGGTTTATTCCCAGTAGCGCATTTTATTTTAATTATGCGTGACACATCACACTGTAAGTCTTTTGTAGGAGTTTACAATTTTTCTGGAGTTTTTTTTTTTTAAGATTTCTCTATGTGTCGTAAAGTTTCTGGTAAAGATCTTGTAAAGTATGATGTTCGTGTATGACAGCTTGTTGTTGGGGATTTTAATTATTATTAACGTGGTCGTCATAACATGTCAGACCTCAATGTTGACATGTACTGGTTAAAAGGTTTTCGTAGAAAAAAAAGAAACTCATAAATATTTTAAGACAGGTAGCTGGGAAGCTAATATTAAAGCTCACTATAAGGAGTTATAAAATTTAAATTTTGTTGGTTTATTTTATTGAAAAATTTGATAGAATCTGAATATACTAGTACGGCGCCTAAGGCCCAGTTGAAATTTATCTTTAGCATAAAATTTTTTTTTAAAAAAAGGTACTGTTTTAAGAAAAGGCACTTTGAAGAAAAGTTACTTTCAGAAGAAAACTTAGTTTTTTAAGAAAAGGAAGAAAATGAACTTAATAAGAAAGAACACTTTAATAAGATGTACCTTTTTAAGGAACTACAGTTTTTTAAGAAAAGATAACTTTTAAGACAAAGTACTTTTTTTAGAGAAAGTATTTTTTAAGAAAAGGTTCTCTTTAAGAGAACGTATTTTTTTTATAAGCAACTTTTTCGGAAAAGGTACCTTTTTTAAGAAAAGGTACTTTTTTAAGATTTTTTAAAATAAAAATCTACTTTTTTAAGAAAAGGTACTTTTAAACAAAACATACTTTTTGGAGAAAATTTACTTTTTAATTGAAAGATACTTTTTTAAGAAAAGATAGAATTTTAAGTAATGCAACTGATCTTCAGAAAGAGTACCTTTTTAAGAAAATTTAAATTTTTAAGAAAAGGTACTTTTTGAGAAAAGGTACTTACAAAAATAATTTTTTAAGAAAATGTGATTTTTTAAGGAGAAGGTGCTCTTAAAAAAAATATACATTTTAAGCAAAGGTATTTTTTTTTAAAGGAAAATTTGCTTTTTTCACAGAAGGGAGTTTTTGAAGAAAAGCTACCTTCATAAGAAAAAGAAAATTTTTAAGAAATCGAACTTTTGTAAGAAAAGCTACATACTTTTTTAAGAAAATTGACTTTTTTCAAAGAAGGTACTTTTTTCAAAGGTACATTTTTCAAAAGTACTTTTTGAAGAAAAACCACATTTATAAGAAAAAGGAAGAAAACAGTTTTTTTTAAGAAAATGTACTTTTTAAAAAAATGTTCCCTTATTAAGAAAATTTACTTTTTTAAAAAAGATACTTTTTAAATAAAATATACTTTTTAAAGAAAAGATAGATTTTTAAAGAAAAGATCGATCTTTAAGAAAAGGTGTTCTTTTAAGAAACGGTCCTTCAAAAAATGTACCATTTTAAGAAAAAGTACATTTTTTTTTAAAAAAGGAGAGTGTATTTTTAAAGAAAAGACAATTTTAAAGAAAAGGTACTTTTAAAGAAAGGGTACTTTTTTTTAATAGAAAATTTACTGTTTTCAGAGAAGGGACTTTTTAAAGAGCCTTTAAAAGAAAAGTACTTTAGAAAAAAATTTACTTTTTAGAAAATTGACTTTTTTTGAGAAAAAATACGTGTCAAAGTCATTGCTTTGCCTTTTTTAGAAACTGTAAATTTTTAAGAAAAGGTACTTTTTAAGAAATAGTACTTTTTTCTTTTAAGAAAAGATACTTTTTAAGAAATGGTAATTTTTAATAAAATATATTTTTTTAAGAAAAGATAAATTTTTAAGAAGAGGTGAATTAAAAAAAAAATTACTTTTTAAAGAAAATGTGGTTTTTTTTAATAAAAAGTACTTTAAAAAAAAAAAGTAGGTATTAAGAAATGCTGTTTTTTTAAAAAAATTTACTTTTTTAAAAAAAATTTAAATTTTTATGCAACGTACTGCTTAAAAAAAATCTACTTTTGTAAGAATTGGGACTTTTTAAAGATACTAATAGATACTTTTTTAAGAAAAGGTACTTTAAAAAAATTTATTTAGAAAAAAATTTCTTATTTAACAAAACGAAATTTTTTTAATGAAAATTTACCTTTTAAGGAAATATTTTTTTTTATGAGAAGGCACTTTCGAAGAAAAGCTACTTATGATTTTTTTTTTTTTTTTGTTAACCAATATTTATTGGATGTGCCTTACAAGTGCAGTGCATTGTGTTGATTTCCGGAAAATAGGTTATTGGGAGGAGGAAAGAGGGAGTAGTGTTTGTGGATATTTGACTTAAATTTTATTAGGTTGTAACTGTCAGGAAAGATTTGTGCGGGGAGATTATTCCGCATACGGATAGTTGGACTGATAAACAAATTTTGTATGTAATGCGTTGTGCGGTCAACTGGATAGAAGGCCATAAACGGATGTGATCTACTAGAGTTTGCTAATCTCAGAAGAGCATTTCCCATGGTAGTATCTATAGAATGGTGCTACACAACCCACATTTCGACGATGTTCCAACGAGACAATAGAGTTGGATACCCTATTGTAATTAATGAGCATCAACGGCCTCCTTTGCACACGGTCCAGTAGCTCCAAAATAGATTTTGAAACTCCTGCCCGTGTATGGCAGTTTTATTCCATTTTCGGTCAGATGTAAGTGGTGTAGATATTAAGGAGATCAGAAGGAGTGAAGTAATTTTTGCACCGTTTTAGAAAACCAAGACGCTTGAGTGCTTCTTTCGACACTTGAAAAACATGCTCATTCCAAAGAACATCACATTGAATTCTCATACCCAGAACCTCAAGAGTATCCGCTTCCTCAATACCTAAACCACACAATATACAGATGAAATTGTTGAATCCATGGCCCTATGGGTCAACAAAAAGTTTGACCAAGAAGGTTGTACAGAAAGATAAGAAAAAGAGAAGGATAAAGAACGGAACCTTGGGGTACCCCTTAATTAAGCTGAAACTCATTAGATGAGAACCCATCAATAACAACAAGTATTGCGCGGTCTCTGAGAAAACTCGATATAAATCGAGAGAAGTCAATACCGCCCCAAATGTAATGAGCTTTGATATCAATGCACCATGCCACACGCAATTGGACACCTTGGAAATATCTATAGCAACCACTTTACTTTCACCAAAATTGTGAATGGGTCGACTCCATCGCTCAGAAAGAAGAGCTAGCAGGTCTCCCATATAACGATTTCTACGAAAGCTATACTGAAGGAAAGTATAACTTTTTTTGCCTAAAGGCACTTTTTTTCAGCAAACGGTACTTTTTTTTTAACAAAAGGTACTTTTTTATAAAAGATGCTTTTGAGGAAGTACTGTTTTAAGAAAAGTTACTTCTTTAAGATAATAAATTTTTTTAAGAAAATGTCATTTTTATTCTTTTCTATGAATGGACATTTAAATTAGAAGGTACTTTTGTAAATGATACTTGTTGAGAAAAAATACTTTTTTGTGAAAAGTTACTTTTTTAAGAGAAACAAGTAAGAAAATTATAGTCGGTCTAGACCGACTATAGGATACCCTATACCATGCGTTTAGAGACCCTACCCCATAGGCCCAACTAACTGTAGATAGAAAATAAGCATAAACCAAATTTGAGTGGGATTTTTATTAATTTTTTTTGTCTGCAGATATGAAAAAGTTCATATCGGATACTATATCTATATGGGGACTAGGCCCAAATATGGACCGATCCTGACCATGCTTGGTAAAGTCTTTTGTATTTTGCAAAAATATATACAAACAAAATTTGAGAAGAATCAGTGCAATATTTTTCTTTTTTGATAGATTTAAGTGAAGATCGGGAAGCAGCTCTATATGGGGCCTATGACTAAGAGTTGTTCCATAGGTATCATTTTTGGACTACCGATTAATGGATGTAATAAACATATACAAACCCAATTTGACTAAGATTTATATGATAATTTGGATCTTATGGCAATTTAAGTCGATTTCATAGGGGTCATTTGTATGGGGGCTAGGTCTGAAGATGAACCGATTCTCACCAATTTCAACAGCGTTCATCCTATGACCGATAGAAGCTCATATACCAAATTTCATCAAAATATATTCATATTTGCGACCCGCAGTTTGATTACAAGCTTTACATGGACACACAGACGGACGGACGGACGGACGGACATCGTTAAATCGAATCAGATAGTGATTCTGATTGGATCGGTATAATTAAAGATGGGTCTAGGTCAAATACATAGTGGTATAGGGTATAAATACTTGTTTTAAAGGGTACTTTTTTCAACAAAATTTGTAGCAGGCTTATCTATTTATTTAAACTTAATTTTCTTCATACAAAACGAATTTATTTAATTGTATGTTCACTGTAACTTTATGTTCACTTTATTTCTTTTATTTGCTTTACTTAAATTCAACTCAATTATTTCATTTGATCGCCATTACATCAATATTGTATTGTTTCAATTTATTGTTTTTTTACATTTTAATTTATATTAAATTAGTCACTCTTTTACTCACTCTCATTTTAAAGTTCACTCATTTACATACTCCGAAGATTAACTGTTTATTTTGTTAAATCTTTAGAAGTTTAGCTAAAATATTTAATTTTCAATTAAATCAAAGGTCTAATATCTCTTGACCTAAAAAGTCAAATGAAAAGATAAGTGGCGTTTTTCTTTCCCTTAGGTTAGGTTAGGTTAGGTTAATAAGAGGAACTATATAAATATATAGCTCATATCCGTTGTGTCCGGATTTACACCTAAGCTAGTAGGTCGGCTTGTTGTGCGCTCTACATCTCTACGTTCAGCTGGTTATCTACCCCTATACTAACTTAGAAATTCGGTTTCATCAGCAAATTTCCTGAGTGTTTTCCAGCTTATCCCCCTAAGACCCATCAGGCCTGGTAGGATGTCGTTGGATAGATATCTGACCCTTGTTCTCGCAAATGCAGGACAGTAACAGAGGTAGTGTTCTATGGTTTCGTCATCCTCTCCGCAAGCTCTACAAGTGGCCAATTCCGCCCGTCCTATACGGTATAGGTGAGCCCTCAGCTCAGAGTGTCCAGTGAGGATGCCAATTATCCTACTAAGGTTTCCCGTACTAAATTAAGGATTTCCTTAGTTTTTGTAGTGTTGGGAGTACCCCATAATATCTTTGTAACCTTACCCACGTCAGTCTCCCCCCAAATTGATACATGCGAACTGGTTGCCCATTCTGCCAGTCCCAATTTGAGAGAATTGGAAGGTATTGAGTTTTCCCAATTGACTCTTTCCAGGAAAGAATCCTTCCTGGCCAGTTCGTCAGCAACTTCGTTTCCCACTATACCACTGCGTCCTGGGATCCAAACGATTTCAAGTCTGCCTCTTCCGGAGAAATTTGATATCTCTTCCTTACACTCGAGGATATTCCTTGATCTAGTTTTGTCCGCGGACATCGCCTTGATGGCCGCTAGACTGTCCGTAAATATTTTCACGTCTTCGGGAATTGGGGAATCCCGTGCGTTAATAGACCTAATACATTCCGTTATCACAACCAATTCAGCCTGAAACACAGAGTTGTGGTCCGGTAGATGGAAGTGTATCCCTGTAGAACGGTCCTCATCATAGAAACCTATGCCAGTCTTACCATGTAGACTAAATGCGTCCGTATAGTAGTGTGACCCTGGAAGGTTTTGTAGAATATTCCCGTTCATCCAACTTTCCCTGTCTGGTATCCGTATGCTGCAGGGTACACCTGTTGACACTTCCGAGATTCTATCGCAGCTAATATCCACTGTGTTGAGTCCCGGAATTTGGTCTAAAATTGTCTGGTGTCTGGTCATGTGGTCGGTGATATATTCCCCTGTTACCCTTAATCGTAACATGGCCAGAGCTGCCTCATATTTAATCATAATCTCGATTGGGTGTATAGATAGTATATTCTCTAAAGCCCTCATAGATGTAGTCCTTATTGCACCACTGATGCCTATGCAGCAGAGGCGCTGTATCTTTTGGAATGGTTTAATGTAACATTTCCTGTTCATTGACGTCCATATCACTATGGATGCGTAAGTTAGAATATGTCTAACGACGCTTGTGTATACGCAATGTGTCATCCTCGGGTTTAAACCCCGTTTTGAGCCTATAGCTGTTCTGCAAATGGCCCATACACGATGAGCCTTCGCAACCCTGCTCTCTATATGGTTTTTCCAAGTGAGCTTTTTTATCGAGAATCACCCCAAGGTATTTCACCGTTTGTGTGATTTTACTCGTTTTGCCCTGGAAGCGAGGTTCATCAAAGTCGATTATTTTCGTCTTCCTAGTGAAGAGTCATATTTCAGTTTTCTCTGGTTTCACATTTAAGCCCCATCGGCTGTGCCCAATCGTATGATATTTCGAGTGCATCCGATGCCCTCCTACATAAATTAACCGTATCGCTACGTCGTCTGCATAGCAGATAGGTTGGAAACCCTTATTGGCTAGAATCCTTAGCAGACTGTTTATAATGGTCACACAGAGAAGGGAGGATAAATTTCCCCCTGGAGGTGTCCCACAACAAACCTTGTCTCTAACCTCGCAACTTATCCATCTATTCCCCAGCATGTGACTGATCCAGGCTTTCATATACCGGTCAATGTCGAATCGTTCTAGGGATTGGAGTAACGTATTGGTTGATACATTGTTAAAAGCTCCTTCTATAGCAATGAATATAGCCAGAGCGAAGATTTTTAAATCAAAAGATCTTTCGATGTGGTGAACTACCTCATGTAGTGCAGTTTCCACTGAGCGTCCCTTTAAATAGGTGTTGTTTGAACTTCAAAAACTCTTTTGGCATTTGAGATTTAACCATGTTATCAACTATTCGCTCCACGGTTTTCAGTAGGAAGGATGTAAGACTTATCGGTCGATAGGCCTCTGGGTTCGCGTAGCTTTCCATTCCCGGCTTTGGTATGAAGACCACTTTGACCTCCTGCCATGCCCTGGGCGTGTACGTCAATTTTAGGAAAGCAGAGAATATGCCAGCCAGACTACTACCAATTAGGACTCCGCTTTTTTGTTATAGAGCAGGAAAGATTTCATCCGGGCCTGCTGCCTTAAAGGGGGCAAAACTTTGCATTGCCTTAATTACCATATTTGCGGTTATTCTATCATTTCTTTCCTCTCGATATTGTTCCACATTAGGCCCTTCATATTGTTCCCTATCGGATCCCGACTGCTGTTCTACGTTGGTTCCAGTTTGTCCGGACATATTGGTACCAATTTCTGGGTTCCTATTCGGCCCATGTTCTTCGGTAAGAAAGTGTGTTTTCATCAATATTCTTAAGGACTGTTCCATTGACTCCGCCCGAATCCCGTCATTATCGACTAGATTTTCATGCTGTGAATGGGTTTTCGATAAGAGTTTCTTAATTTTCGAGACGTCATTAACGCTATCAACCTGTTCACAGAAAAGTTTCCAGGAGTTACGTTTGGCTACTCGAATCTTCTTGTTGTAGTCCCTGAGTTTGTCATGGTAGTCATCACAGTATGCTACATGTTTTTTACGACAAGCCCTATTAAATAATCTTCGGACGTCCTTCCCAAGATTTATCAATTCCCCTGTCAGCCAGGGTTTTTCACGGGGAGATCTCCTTTCCCGGAGTGGACAACATTCCTCGAAAGACTCAATAAGGCTCTTCGTTAATCTATCTACTTCCCCGTCAACCTCCTCAACATTCCTTAGGACTGTGGGAGGAGTAGTCAGACAGGCTATTAGATTTCTTCTAAATTTTGGCCAATCCGTTTTAGCCTTATTTCTTTCCCTTAACAAACCTTAAATAAAATAAGACGTGGACAGGTTTGGACTGTAATAGTCTGACTTGGACCGTTCATTATAAATATTAAAAAATTTAAAAGTATTATCCAGCCTGGACATTAATCGTCTGGTTAGGATTTGCTTGCATAAGATACAACATTTAATAAAACATTAGAAAGGATAAATTCCTTCTTCCTACAAATTCACTTTTTCAAGAAGAGGCGACATTACCAGCAAACATTGGGAAAAGTTTTCCTCTTGAGCTTTTAAATTTTTATTTTTTACCTTCATAAAAATATTTTTAAATTTATTTTAATTTATAAAGCAAATATAAAAAATTCTTCTTAAAGTTTTTAGCTTGAGAATCCCTTAAAGTTTGCATAACATAATACATTTTAATATTATTTACTTCATTGTTTATTTAATTTTTTTTTTGTTGTCTTAAGTTCATCAAAAACATGTTGGCCCCCCAAAATCCTTATACTCGTATTAATTTCCACAAAAGATTATTTTAGTTTCAAAAATTTTCACAAAACTATTTTGCCATTATACTGACTACTTACATATGAACATGAACAACAACAATACAATACCAATATTATCATCATCATCATAAAAGTATGTTACACATGTTTGTTATTAAGAAAGGCAAAAGACTTCTTTTCATATTGCCACTACCATCATCCGCCTTTAAAGTGTGCTTTGCTTAAGCAAACGAATGGGTTAAAGTCAATTAGTTAACTTTTTGCAGCCATTAACACGAACGACAATTTAAAAAACAGTCCTTTTTTTAAACAAAACATGTAGAGTTCAAAATTGGAAGCTTTTAATAGGAAAATGTGGGTCCACATTCGACATAATGTTATAAATGTATTGTGTTTTTCATATATTGTACAATATGAGGGTTTAGTGTTTTATGTGGGTTAAGATTTTTGTTGGAATAATAACTGTTAAGGTTAAAATTACAATTGGAAAAGCAATATGTTAAAAAAAAATAAGAAATTATGTGATGAAATTAAATGAATGGAAAAGTTTTCATTACTAATGAAGAATATGAAACAGAAGCAGCAGTTTCCTTAAAGTTATATTTAAAGTTTGAGGCTTTTCACAAAGGGCTATATAACAAACGAACGAATGGCACACAAACCATCCAAAATTTTAAATTACAATCAGGCATGCCACAGGGCTAAATGCAATCAATGCCAAAGAAGTGATTTTTCTTTAAAAAAAAGTACCATTTCTTAAAGAAGCATCTAAAAACGTAAATTTTCTTAAAAAATAAAAAACACTTTTTCGTAAAAACATACCTTTTCTTCAAAAAAAAAAAAAAAAGTTTTTCTTAAAAAAGTACATTTCCCTAGAAGTAAATTTTATTAACAAAGTACCTTTTTCTTAAAAAAACACCCTTTCGTGAAAAGGTAACTTATCTTAAAAAGTTCCTTTTCTTTAAAAAAAAAATCCTTTCTTAAAAACGTACTTTTATTTAAACAATCTAAAAAATACATTTTATATGAAAGTACTTTTTCTTAAAAAAAAGTAAATTTCTTCAAAAACAACTTTTTAATTCTTCAAAAATGCGTTTTCTTCAAAAAGTTCATTTTCTTCAAAACCTACTAATTTCTTAAAAAAGTGTCTTATCTTAAGAAAGTACGCTTTCTTAAAAAAAATTTTCTTTTAAAAAGTATTCTCTCTTAAAAAAAAAATTTTTTTTCTTAAAAAGTACCTTTTCTTAAAAAAAAATAAATTTTCTTCAAAAAACTAAATTTTCTTGAAAAAATGCTTTTTCCTAAAAAAATATTTTGTCTTCAAAAATAATTTTTTCTTTTGAAAAGTACCTTTCTTAAAGAAATTACATTTTCTTCAGAAAGTTAATTTTCTTAAAAAAATACTTTTCTTAAAAAAGTACCTATTCCTAAAAAAGTACGTTTCGGAAAACCTAATTTTTCTTAAAAAAGTACACTTTTTTAATAAGTAGCTTTTCCTAAAAAGTACCTTTTCCTAAAAAGTATATTTTCTTAAAACAATGTCTTGCCTTAAAACATGAATTTCTCAAACAAGTAACTTGTCCTAAAAAGTGCTATTTCTTCAAAAAGTACCTTTTCTAAAAATAACAATTCTAAAAAGTATTTTGTTTTAAAAAAGTAAATTTTCTTATATAAGTACCTTTTCTTAAAGCAGTACCTTTACTTAAAAGAGTTTCTCTTCCTCAAAATGTTCCTTTCTTAAAAGGTACATTTTCTTAAAAAAAGTACTTTTTCTTTAAAAAGTACATTTTCTTAAAAAAGTACAGTTCTTAAAATATACCTTTCCTTTTTAAATGCGCCTTTTCTAAAAAAAATGTATATCGAAAAGAACCCTATTCTAAATAAATTTTCTTGAAAAAAGTACCTTTTCTTAAATAAACAATTTTTTCTTAAAAAAGTACCTTTTCCTAAAAAGTACGTTTTGTCGAAAAGTGTTTCTTGTACATTTGTACACATATTTTAAGTACATTTGTTAAAAAAGTTAAGTTGAAGTTGTTAAAAAAGAACATGTTTTTAAAAAAGTTTTTTTTTTTAAAGGTATTTTTTCTTAAAAAATAAAATTGTCTTAAAAAAGCACTTATTCTTTAAATAAAATAAATTTTCTTAAAAAAGTATATTTTCTTCTTTAAAAGGACATTTTCTGAAAAAAAACCTTTTGCAAGAAAAGTAGCTTTTCTTGAAAAGTTAAATTTTCTTAAAAAGGTAGCTTTTCTTACAAGAGTATTTTATCTAAAGAAAGTACCTTTTTTTAACAATTACCTGTTCTGATGAGGTTTCAAATTGTTGCCCATCTTCGTTAAATAATTTCATTTAGGTTTTTTTTTATAAATTTAAAAAAACTATTCTTAAAGTTCACGACCTTCAATATAGAACTCCTAATCAACTTCATTTGTAATTTCCTTTATATTTTCATTGAATTCGACAAACAATTTTTTATACTTTTTTGTACAAGTTTTCCATATAAAAACAGAAACCAAACAACAGCAAAAACTTCCTGTTAAAAAAAAAAAAAAAAATTCAAATTATTAACCATATGACAGTTAGCATACTTCTGTTTATGTACCTACATATTTTTTTAAGGTCAAAATCCTTACCAGTTTTATATGTTATTCAAAGGGAATACTTTTTGTGTAGGTATGCTTGTGTGTCTGTATGTGTAAAAGCCTGCAGACAATTTTGCACATATTTTTTTGTGTTGTTTGTTTCAGTTCATGCCTAATATCGAGCGACAGTTTCATGTCAGTTTGTTTGTAAAAGCGAGAAAAAAGTATGTAGCAGCATAAAATTTATATCCAAACCAAAATAAAAATCGATATTCAACACACAAAATGTGAACGTCACAGAAATGGGTTGTGGGGCGCAATTTATGTTGGTAGTGTTTGGGAAACTGAAAATCTATAACAAGGATTGAAAGTTAAATTGAAAAACGATTTTTGAGCGAAATTGTAAAGAGATTTAATCATAAATAATTTATATGAATTGAACGTTAATAAATTAAATTTTTAAAGCATAAAATTAGGCTGAAATAAACTAAATTGAAAACTGATAAGATTTCTTAAAAAAAATATTTTTTAAATATTTCTTTTTTAATTTCAGATTTTAAAGAAATATTTTTTTAAATTTTATATAAAATTTTTTTATTTTTTTTTTTAATTTTTTAATGACAATATTTTCCCACTATTAATTTGAAACTTTAAAAATATTAGGAAATTTTCCGAAATATTTAAAAGAGAGCAAGCAAGAGAGTTTTGAAGAGCAATTTATTATTTGTTATAGCATCTCGTTGGTATTTGTTAAATCTTCCACATGGCATATTTGCAATAATTTTCTTTCGATTTCCTTGAATTTTCTTATTTATTTGTGTTGAGAAAGGCCGACGCTTTAAATTTAAATATTATCAAAAAATGCTATGGCTGTTAAATGCCTTATTAACAATATAAATATATACAAAATTCAGTACAAAAAGCTGAACGTCATGAAACTTAATTCGAAAAATAAAAAAACAAAGTAACATATTATTTGACTATGGTTTTAAACAACTTCCAGAGCTGTCAATGTAAAATTTTCCTGAAAAAATCCTACATTCACATCCATACAATAGCAAATAGAAATTGAGTAAATTTAAATTAATACTATGGGAATTTCAAATAGGATTAAAAAATAAATAAATAAAATTGAAATAAAAATTTATATTGAAAGAATAAAAAAGAATTATATTGGGATATAATATCCTAACCATGATATCCTAAGTACTATTGAAAATATCATTCAAAGGATCCATTGAAGATAACTTTTGTCGTACTGCAATCCTATATTAAATTTTGATTTATAGATTCCTATTTCCTTCTTCGTATGTATTATTATATTGAATTTCGGTTTCTGTCACACTTAAGGCGAAATATACATAAATCCTTATGGCCTGAAAATTTTTTGAGAATTTTTTAAGATTTTTAAATTTTGATATGGGGTTGCTGAACTCGATTTTATATAAAAAAAATTAAGTACTATAAAGGCAAAAAAATATAATTTTTTTTTAATCTTTTCTGAAGATGTCAGTCTAGTAAAAAAAATTATTCGCATTAAAAATTATTAACTAAAGGGGCACTTTGATGACCTTATAGGAAAAAATTCAGTATTTTTCAAGTTCAACCCTCAATTGCTCTGGAGATAAGCAATTTATGGGTATGGAATTATATTCTCTCATTAATTTTTCAAGACATCAACATTTAAGGCAAGAGATTTCTATTAAGCTAAAAGTCGGAAAACTGTACCGGTTAATTAGTGACCATTTAAAACTTGTCCTGACTATAAATTCATCCTGTATTAAATTTACTATACATATACAGATGATGAATCCAAATAAAGATATGACACTGTCTGCAATTTAAGTATTGAACTAATACAGAGGGCCCAATACGGTAGCAAAATGATTTGCATACAAAAAAAGATATGCATAATGACCTAGAAATTTCTTCGTAACTCTCAACATAAACGTAACTTTCTGGCTGCAGTGTCGACGCAAACAATTTCGCACACTAGGCTTTGGTGAGCAGATGAGCACCACACAGATAATGGCTTTTGCATAGAAGCCAATATGTCCATTATTGGCCTCGGTTGTCGCTAACATCTTCGAAAAACTAATGGTACAGGTGGTCGGATTATTGGCTAATGCCTTCAATAATTTTCTAATTTATCTTATTTATATATTAATAAATTTTTTTTACTTCCCTAATTTAAAATATTAAAATTGTCAAAATGAAAAAAAAATTTTTAAGAGTTTTTTATGAAATGGTACTTTTGAAAAAAAAAATAATTTTTGAGAATGGTATTTTTTAGGAAATTGTACCTTTCTGGAAAAAGTGTCTGTTTTTTTTTTTTGAAAAACTTTAAAAATAAATTACTTTTTTAAGAAAAATTATTTTTTTTAATAATTACATTTTTGAAGAAATGTAGCTCAAAAAAAAAGTAATTTTTTACTTAAATATCCTTGTAAAAATTGCTTTACTTTTTTTTAATAAAATAAAATTTTTTAAGAGAATTTACCTTTTTTAAGAAAATTTACTTTTTTAAGAAAATCTATTTTGTTGCAAAGGAGTACTTTTTTTAGGGCGGGTACTTTTTTAAGGAAAGGTTACTAATATTTCTAAGAAAATTACCTTTTTTCAGAGAAAGTACTTTTTTCAGAAAATTTACTTTGTTGAGAAAAGCTATTTTTAAGGAAGAGTTTTTTGTTTTTGGAAAAATTACTTTTTAAGAGGAAGAAATTTCTAAGAAAATTTGCTTCTTTAAGAAAAGACATGTTTTTAAGAAAACGTACTTTCTTTTTGAAGGGATACTTTTCTAAGAAAATAATATTTTTTTTAAATGTATCTCTTTTAAGAAAAAGTAATTTTTAGAAAAATCTCCTTTTAAAGAAGAGGTATTTTTTAAGGAAAAGCTACTTTTTTTAATAAGAGGTACTTTTTAAAGTAAACTTACTCCTTTAAGAAAAATATATGTTTAAAAAAAATATAATTTTAAATTTTAATTTTTTATACATTCTTTTTCTATAAAATTTTAACACAAAAAATAATCAATAAATTCAAAAAAATCTTATAAATTTTATAAATTTCTTCTTAACATTTATGCTCAAGTTTCTGCAATGCTAAAAATTTTAAGGGAAATGTACTTAATTTTATTTATGCTTTAAACTAGGAATGAAAACATTAAAAAAGTGTTACATACATTGAAGAGAATTTTACGATCTTGTTGCAATTTGTGATAATTATTTAAAATTAATATGAAAATATTGTGGCATACTTCTAGACCTTAGACCTTAAAAGATTTCTGGCCTAATATATGGTGTTAAAAATACAAAAAATATATATTTTTTTAAATAAAACGAAACGAAGGGTACGTTTAACTTAAGCAAGACAAAATTTAAAAACGTGTTCGATACTTTTAGATGTAACAATTTTAATTTTAATATAAGAAAATTTTAGGATTTTATTTTAGTTTATAAAGTTTAATTAAATTTGAGATAAGATTTTTAGAGATAAGATTTTAAAAATTGTTCATTCCATAAAATGAAACGATTAAAATTTGTTTAAAAATACAAAACTTTGAAAAGATTTTATAATTGTTTCATATGAATATTAAATGTTTTATAACGTTTCGTTAATTTTCGTTTTATATAATGAAGTCATAAATCGTTACTAACATGATATAAATTGAAAATTTGACATTATTTTTCAGCACTAAATAATTTGCACAAAGACAATATTTTCATCTGAATTCTATTATGAATATTTTTCCAAAAAAAAAAAAGAACTGTTAGAACTGTAAAAATATTTTGAGTATTATCTACATTTCTTGTTGCATAATTCACCGAACACCAGTATTAACGACTAATACGGTTTTCGTTTCTGACAAAAAATGTCGCATTTTATTTGCACTTTTTTTGAAAAGCATATTTTTTATATATTCTAAATTAAGAGCAACTTTATTTTATACATCAATCGAAAGGTCTCAAAGTCGAGCGCTCTTAAATCGCAAAAAATTTTAGCCATTGATTTCTTCTTTTAGCCATGACTTCAAAGAGGATAATAATAAAAATTTTTTGGACTTGATGAACACAACACTTTGAGACCTTTCGGTTGATGTAAAAAATTAGGTTACTCTTAATTTAGAATGTAAAAAAAATATACTTTTCGAAAAAAGTGCTAATAAAATGCGACATTTTTTGTCAGAAAAGAAAACGGCATAAGATTTTTATCACAATTAAAACGCTCTAATTATGTTGTTCAATTTTTGTAATAATTTTCTGAATATTCGGAAATTTATTTCTTTTTTATTAAAATTCTTTAATAAGAAATTTTTTTATCTTCTTCATTTTTATTTTCAGAATCCTCATATTGAACAGTCATAAATTTTAGTTATTTAAATATATTATAAAGTATTCTGAAAATATAAACTTTCTTCAATAAATATTGTTCAATAAGTTGAACTTAAAAATTTTTTTATTTCGGTGTTCTTGGTCTACTCAATTTGATTGAAGAATCTACAAAAAGAACATGACAAAACTCCAGAATGATACATTAAATAATGAATGGATATGTTTCCGTATAAATCCAAAAACTTCGTACCGTATACTTATGCATTTTTGAATTATTAACTAAAAAGCATTGCCTACTTTACGGGGACAAAAATTTGAAAAATCATACAGATTCAAAAAAAAAAATCTGTAGCTTTTAAAACAGCAAAATATGAATAAAAACAAGTAAGAAAATTATAGTCGGTCTAGACCGACTATACGATACCCTATACCATGCGTTTAGAAACCCTATCTCTTAGGCCCAACTAACTGGACATTGAAAATAAGCAAAAACCAAATTTGAGTGGGATTTTTATTAATTTTTTTGGCTGCAGATATGAAAAAGTTCATATCGGATGCTATATCTATAAAGGGACTAGGTCCAAAAATGGACCGATCCTGATCATGTTTGGTAAAGTCTCTTGTATTTTGCAAAAATATGTACAAACAAAATTTGAGAAGAATCAGTGCAATATTTTTGTTTTTTAATAGATTTAAGTGAAGATCGGGAAGCAGCTCTATATGGGCTCAAAGGGATCATTTTTGGACTACTCATTAGTGGATATAATGAACGCATACAAACCCAATTTGAGTAAGATCTATATGACAATTTGGATCTTATGGCAATTTATGTCGATTTCATATGGGTAATTTGTATGGGGGCTAGGTCTGAACATGGACCGATTCTCACCAATTTCAATAGCGTTCATCCCATGGCCGATAAAAGCTTATATACCAAATTTCATCAAAATATATTCATATTTGCGACCTGCAGTTTGATTACAAACTTTACATGGACACACAGACGGACGGACGGACGGACGGACGGACGGACGGACGGACATTGTTAAATCAACTCAGAAAGTGATTCTGATTCGATCGGTATAATTAAAGATGGGTCTAGGTCAAATATTTTTGGTTGTTACAAACAGCAGCACAAAGTCATTATACCCAAACCACATAGTGGTATAGGGTATAAAAAATAATTTCATAATTTTGTATAAAATCTAATAATTTGCTTAAATATATATAAAACAAAATAATTATTTATTAGAAAAGGCTCTGTTTTAAGGGAAAATACTTTTTAAGAAAAAGTACTTTGTTCAAAACATTTTTAAGGAAATGTACGTTGTTTGAAAATAAATACTTTTTTATGAAAATTTATTTCCTTAAGAAAAGGTACTGGCAACACAATCCAGGCGAAACTTTCTCAAATTTAACTGCGTTGCAAATCCAAATAGATTTTTTTATAGAATTAATTTCGAACATTCACGATTCCATTCGAAATTCGTGTTTTTTTGTATCGAAATTTAGCAATCGTTAACAGATGACGTAGTAATATAAAACTCATTTCGATTTAAATTTAATTCAATATCCTTTATTTATACGGGAAGGTGCTTCGGCTGACTTTGTCCCGTCTAATATTTGCATTGAATTCTATTCGTTAATTTCATTGAATTCTATTCGTTTTAAAAAAAGAATTAAGCAATGATTATATTAAAGTTTAGGTGCGCGTTACACAACATTTTTTTGTATTTTGCTCCGGAGGGAAAATTAAAAGTGAGCTTGACTTACCAACTAGGATACATGCCACATATAGCTGGCCTTCTGAAAAGCATAACATTTCCAGACTTATGCCGCATACTTCTAGCAACTGTCCTTGTAAGTTGTTTGTGGTCATCGCGAATGCAAGTTTCACTGAGAACTCGGCTGAAATCGGCTGAAGCCAAGGAAATTCTTCTTGGCTGATACTATCAAATCCTTGCCACTATCACATTAATCATTAGCTTCGTAGATTTTGTAGCATAGTGATGTTAGATTCAACTTTAAGACTCAAATGATATGGCATGTCGGGCAAGTCCATGGAGTTTAGAACTTCTACTGGATAATTAATGAGACTGTTTTCGTTTTTAACGCGATCGATTAATTTGTATGAACACAATTCTCCCGAAATTTGATTTTGGTATCAATCAAATATTGATGCGATTATTGCACATACACTCAAACAATCATAGTTTTGATAATTTTTATCAATGTTCGAATATGCATTATTGATGTGTTCAACATTTTGTTTTAGTCATTATTGAACTGGAAGTATTTATCGAATCTCAGCACTACTTTGCAGAAAACTTATGCGGTTGTATCCTGTCGCGGGATCACTCCCATATTCAATGGATTGGTTTTCACGTATAACCACAAATACTATGACTGAGGACGTAAGTTTAATCCATATGCCGCTGTTGATTTCGGAACCACGGGACCAAAACGACGATTATTGTTGCGAAAATCTTTTAATATTCCCTCGAATGCTGCTAGTGATCGTTTGAGTGCCATACTGCACTCATTCCATATGATCAATTTATTGCTTTGAAATATTGCTTACAGGATTTTTGTTGATTTTTAGGTTTAACGGAAACTTCAGTGCTGAATGAGCCATCCTTCCACCTTTCAACAGTGTTACTGCAATTCTGGTAGATGCGAGAGCTAACGCAATGCCACTTTAATCACGTTTGCCGCTGATATCAATTATATGAAGAAAGTTTTCCCAGCTCCGCTGGGCACATAATAGATAGCCTTGATCAGTTGATCTTACCCACTCTTTTGCTGTTCATTAAAAAGTTGATGTGTAGTATTCCCTAATTAGGTTAGAAGGCTGACATGTCGAATTGGTTATAGTGAAAAGTGTACAAAGTCCATTGGCGGGCGAAGAAGCTCTTGCATCGTCAAGCATTTGGTGCTAGTGATTGTCATTTTCAAGCAATTGTAGACGCAATCATCGTTCTTTGGATCGATTATGTAAGTTCGTCTCAATGCATCAGATAAAAACACATCTGGATATCCGTCTAGTGCTTGGCCTTGCTCTCTGCGTAATCATTTCTTCGACTATACATTCCAAGTGTAATACCGATGCATTTCTGAGTAAAGAAATGCTGCCAATGTATGTCGATGGCAAAATTGTGAGTCTACCAACATCTGTAATAGCTGTGTCGCTATTGACCGCATCTCGCAAGAAAAATCAATAAATTTTATTAAAAAAATATGAGAAATTCATTTAGCCGTGACCACACTGCTCAAATTATTAAATCAGAAAGACGATATGTTGAGATGTGAAATGGAATAACCGCCTACAGCTCCAGGTGTTATAAATTTTTAAAATTTTTCTCAATTACGAACAAATCCACAAAAAATTGTGTATCCAATTTGGTCCAGTCGTTTTCAGGTTTGAAGCATTGGAACAAACCACGTTTCATTTTTATATATAGAGATAGAAAATAATTTTGTTTAAAATGTTTCTGTTATAACAAAATATATTTTTTTTAAAAGGTTGTTATTTAAGAAAAAACACTTGGGAAGAAAAAGTACTTAGACGTATGCGTTATAACTCCATCAAATTATATATTATTCATACGTCGTTACAGAGCCAATTAGCACGTAACGTTTTTAATAAGACAAGCAGAGCCCAGCACTCGAAATTCGAGTTTTATTTCTTCATTCAATTTTTCAATGTTTTTTAATCTATTTATACATATATATAAAAATATATTGATATTTAAATAATATTCACTAAATTGTGAACTTTTAAATAAAATTAACTAAATTTCATTATAAATATTTGTTGAACACACTGAAGATTTATAAATGGGTTTGTTAATAAATAGTTTTATATGCGCCAAAAAGTATGCTAATTAATTTAAGCCAATTCATAAATACACACACAACATTGTTTAGTTTCTTATTTGAAGCTTAAATATGTATTTTATGTATATGTTAGTAGCAACTATAAACTCAAAAAAAAAAAAAAAGAATGTACCAGATGATGCACATCTGCAAAGATGATGCACATCTGCAAAGAAATTCTTTTCAAATGGTGTATTTTTTTTATCAAAATCGGTTGGCTGCTGAGAATCCAGTAAATGTCACAAGAAATCATATCATTATTATTATTATAGTTATGAGAAAAGAGGGAACATTTGACTTATCGAAGAATGTCAATAAAAAATAATAATTCCAAAAAATAATGAAAGTAATATCAATTTGGAATCTTAACTATTAGGATTATAAATTTGCTAAATGTCAAGCTTTTTAAACTGCTTAGTAAATATTTTGGCCGGAGATGAAAACTTCTTAATATTTTTCTAAATTTAGCAAAATTTTTTAATATAAGTTTGGTATATTTCCGCATTTGTATCTCTATATTTCTAAACAAAGATCTGAAGCATAATTCTAATAAAAATTTAATTTTTAAAGTACAGTTTTTTTGTACTAAAATAAATGTTCTATGATTTTATATTAAAAGGATATTTAAAAAATTTTTTAAATTAATTTTAATTGAAATAACAATTTAATAAGTACTACTTAAAACTTGTATTAAAATTTTAATGATTATAATTTTTTAATTAGATTTTTAATTTTTTTATTCAGCAAAAAGTATGCAATAAATTATGAAAATTCTGTACCCTAAGAATTGTGTTATATCTTCTAAAATTTTGTTATGTGAATTACAAATGAATTTATTTTTTTTTTTCAATATGAATTTTTATAAATTTTTTTAAATATAATTTTTAATAAATTTTTTTTCTTTTTTCAGGTTAGTAATAAATTCAAAGTAATTTAACAAATCGCTCTAACGAAGTAAGTAACCATTAAAATTTTTTTGACAACAGGCCAATTCAATTCCCTTCACTCTGTTAGCAATCACTTTAAATTTGTTTTAGTTTTTTTCTTAATTCTTTTTGTAAGCGACTAAGAATTCCAAATAAATTTGACTCGGTCATTCTCTATTTTATTTCATAGAATATTTGCCAACATTTTTTGCCATTTGACTAATAATGCAATACCAAAACTATTTTTTGTTGAGGCATAATTTACCTTCATGTTCTATTTCAGTTTTTTTTTTCATTAAGAAACTGAGAATCTGCCCAAAAGTATGCAAAGGAATGTTTTGATGTTTTGTTTTGCAATTTATAAACAAAAACAAATCATGTTTTGTAATATTAATGACTTTCATTTTTACTGTCTGTTTAAGGAAAACAACTACTGAGACCCTCTCGTTTATAGCAAATAAATTGGCATGGTTTTACTTATACACTCTCTATCGCTCTCGCTCTCTTTCGGTCTTGCTGTCTTTGGCAAACTGGCGGCCTGATTGTGAAGCATATTTTTAAGCGATTTAGTTTAAAATATTTTCCCATTATTTCTGCGCATGTGTTTGCTATAACAAAATTCTTGTTGGTTTTCAGCTTATTTTTTGTAAATAGACAAAATTACTGCAAATATTTCTTAAAGAAAATCAGTTGATTTTATGCTGCGTAACGCATTGTATCGGTTTACGGAACAAAATAAATACCTTAAAAACGGTACGGTTTTATAAGGTGTTTTAAAAAGAAAAAACGGAGTTCTTAAAATAAAATATAATAAACGTGAAAATAATAATAAAAAAATAAATTCAAGAGATTTAAAATTTTAATTTAAATTTAAAAGAGTATGCAAAATTTATTATATATACATGGAATTATACAATTACATTTTGGCTAATGGCCAGAAATTTTTCAATTTTATATCTTGTGATTTATAATTGAAATGTGAATTATTTTTTTTGTTGTTTTAAACAGAATTATAAATTTTTTTGCATTATAAATCTGCAGCATCCTTATGGGATATTATAAACGTTTTGGTTTGTTTACTTTTAATTTATTTCTACTTCAACTGGCTTTTTTTACTAAGGGTATATTTTAAAGCATAATTTTTGGCGGTATAAAAAAAATTTTATTTCAAAAGCAGCAATTTTATAAATTTGCCAGCAGTGTTTGTAAACGTGGTTTTTTTATACAGAAAATATTACTTAAAGTTCAAAGGAAGAAAAATGAGTGCTCTGAGGCAAAAGCATTCTAAGAAAACCGTATAAAAAAATTATTTCATGAATAATATATTAAAAATTTGAAGAATAGATATGCTTAGAATTATGTCAAAAATTGTGAAGTTTTGTGAACTCGTTGGATTTGTGAAATCTCAATTAATGAAGCATTGCTTACTTTACGGTGGCAAACTTATGAAAATTTTTTATAGTTAACAATTTAGCTTTAAGATATTATTGTAACGAATTTTGTTAACAACAAAATCTGAATTTTAAAAAAATTTGGCTTTAGTTACTTAGCTTAACATTTACTTAAATAAAATAAAAAATAAAATAAATAAAAACGGAAAATTTATTTTAAAATAAGATAAAATAATTTTAATCTGAATTTTAATAAAACCTAAAAATTTATTTTAATATATGAAATTAAAGTTTTTAACACTTAAAAATGTGCATAATTTTCTAAATTTCTATAATGCTTAGTTATATTTATTCATTAAGTAAAATGTACAGAATAAATTCTGTCAAGCCTAATTTTATTTAGGCTTTATGGCAACGTTTTAAGTGTTAAAAATTTATGTTGTGATATCGCATAAATTTTTGGATTTTATTAAAATTTATGAAGCATGTTTCAAAAGGACATGAAAATATAGCAGCATACTTCTTAGAGATAGGATTTTGGAAAATAAAATTTTAGTTACATAAATCTGGAAATTTTTTGTTAAGTAAAATTTAAAATTTTAATTTAAATTTTTATTACAAAATTTTATTATTTATATCATTTCAACACCAAAAAGTATGGCCAAAATTATTTTATAAAAATCTTATACCTATGAAGTATGCTATATTTTATTATATATTCTATATTCTTTCATGACAATTTGAATTAACTTTATAGCTTTAATGAAACCTGAAGATTAATTTAAAACAAAATTTAATTTTTTTTAACACTTAAAGGTATGCAATAATTTTTAAAATTTTGTTCTAAAATTTCAAATTTTTCTGTAATTCTTTTGAAAAATTTTTCCAGTATTAAATTATTTGCAGAAAGACAAAATTTTAATAATTATGTTTTGAATTTTTACCCAAAAATAGACTGTTAAAATAGTTAATATAAAGCATATTTACCTTCATTTTTGGATTTATACTTCAAGGTGTTTAATATTAAAATAATTGTTTAAATCAATACATTCCCTCCTAATACATTCCCTCCTAAACAATTTTAAGATTTTATCACTTATCATATTCCAAACACTCATATAAAGGGTTAATGTTTTTTCCCTAAAATATTCGGTAAAATATTTGTCTTTTATAAATATTCCTTAATAAAAAAAATTTTTTTGTCTATTTAACTTTAATTTTGAGAATGTTTATATTTAAGTTGCCATAAATTTTAATTCTTTAATTATTTAATAAAATATTTTGAAGATATTATTTTCTGCTTTTTTTGAAAGCGCGAGTTATTTATAAACATTCTTCATTAAGTCTAATTTTTGGAATTTTTAATTCGATTATTTTTTCTACTAAAGCTGGTGTTTTAGAGTCTACAAAAAAAAAAAAAAAACACTTGAGAATAATATCTTAAATAAGGTACGGATATGCTTTCATATAAATCCAGTAGTAGTTTATACTGCACACTTGGTAAATTTATGAAATCTCAATAAAAAAGTATTGCCTACTTTACAGTGTCAAAAGTATGAAATAGCATACAGTTAAAAAAGGATATGTTTTCACGAATGTTCTTAACTTGTAAAACACAAAATCCGAATAAAAAAAAATTATTCATAAATTTTTATAAAATCTAATAATTTACTTTAATTTATAAAATAATAATTTATTTTAACATTTAAAAATATTCGTCACTTTATAAACGTTTTGTTTTTATTACTTTTAATTTATTTCTACTATAACTCTGTTTTGTTACTAAGAATAAATTTTAAAGCACACCGCAATTTCTTAAATTTGACCAGTGTTTGTAAACTTTGTTTTTATATAGAAAATATTATTAAAAATTCAAAGTAAAAGTAGTGAGTGCTTTTAGGCACTAAGAAAACCTTAAAAAAAATTGTTTAGTGAATAAAGAACAGATATGCTTAGAATAAAGCTAAAAGATGTGAGGTTTTGTGAACTTGGTGGTGACAAACGTATGAAAATGCTTTTAAGCATACAGATGTTATCGTAAAAATATGACTTTAGTTATTTAACTTAAAATTTACTTTTTAAAAAAATAAATAAATAAAAATTGAAAATTTATTTTGAAATAAATTTTATTTTAAATTAATTTTTTTTATGCTTGATTTTATTAAATCTTTAAACTAACCAAGCAACAAATGCTTAAATAATATATAAATCTTTTAGTTAGGCATGACAAAAATTAGAAAGTGTTGCATACTTTTAGCTTTTAAAAAAAATTATGAATACAATCGTATGGATTATATTTTTAATAAGTCATGGCACACTTTTTGGTGTTCAAAACAATTAATTTTTAAATCAAAACTTTAATCAATTTTAAAATAATTTTCCAGTGTAAAATTATTTGCATACTCTATGATCACAAGAATATACTTTAAAGATAAAATTTTAATAAGAATGCGATTATGAACTTAAAAATTACTTTTGAAATTCTAATAATAAAGCATACTTATATTATAAGAGTATTTGAATTCGCCGTTGCATATCTTAGGGCGTTTAATGGTTAAAAATTTATTAAATTAGTGCATTCCCAGTCGTTTGATTTTTGATCAGTATAAGCGATTTAAAAATTGAATTAAAATTAAATTTTCGATCTTTTTTTTTTTTTTGATAATTTTCTTAATAAATATTTTAGTAGGAAAAAATTTTCATCTCTAATGACTTTCATTTTCAGCCTCATCATATTTTAGAGTCAAAAATGTTGCTTGTTTATTTATTTTATAAATATTTTTCAAAATTTAAAAAATACTCGTACATTCTAGAGAAAGTAAACCTTATGATTTGTTTATATTAATTTATTTTCGGACATATATTATTTAAGATTATTCTTTTTTAATATTACGAGAAATTAGTTTCTAGGAATATTAATTCTGTGGATGGAGTCATTGATGTAATTTTGCATCATTTTTAGTTCTTTTTAGATGGGCTAAAAATGTTTTTTGTATGTAAAATTTTTACCAATTTTATATGTATTTTTTTGTTTTTATCAAAAACCAACGTATCTTTAATATTTACCGAGCCCTTAACTTCAAATGGATTGTTTTTTCTGAGAACTATGATTTATGAGTTATGTGGTTGTTCTAGAAAATCGTTGTGTTATTAAGACAAATTTTAACGAATTTCCGAAAAAAGTTTTAATCGCCATATTGTATATCCTACTTTGTATTGAAATATTTTTCACGACATAAGTGTCCAACGAATGGCAAATCGATTAACTCCAAATCTGATTCCTTTTTAGAAGTTTAATATCAAAGCACTTGATAGATGCCTAACTTCTTATATTCGAAACAAAGTTCTCTAATCATAAGAATTAGCACCATTAACACCATCTTATTATTCGAGAAATGTTTCTTTTTAAACTCTTTCTTTTAACTCATACTCTCTGTCTGCCTGTCTGTCGTGGGTCAACCCCATTCTCCTTTATCCAATTGATCTTAAACTTTGACCATAATCTTGTTGTGACTACAAATTAATTTGGGGGTAGTCACGCACAGTCCGCATAGTCACGCACAGTCTCGGAGAGATTAAAACCCCACTTCCCCTCATCCGATCGATCTGAAACTTGGTCGATAGACTTGTTGTGGCCACAGATTAATTTTTAGATGGTCACACACAGTCACGCACAGTCACGGAGATATTCAAAACTCATATGCCTAAGGAAAGAAAGAGTTTTAATAAAATCTTTATGTTTATGGGCTAGATTATTTCTAAAAATACTATTTTTGTTATGAACATTCTTCAAGATCTCAAGAGGTAAAATTGTTAACTCTTTTATGGATCATTTTAGAACTCTGCGAAATAAAGATAATCTTTGAAGAAAAATTCCTTTTTAAATCTAGAAGTTTAGTGTATTTGACATATTTCTGTTACAGTTTTAGCAAACAGTTTTAATTTTATGGTAAAAACAAAATGGTGAAATTTCATAAGAAACTCTCTTGTATACTTCCATGAAAACTAAAGCTATGAAACATGTTTAAGTATTTATGAGAGATAAATTTTTAAAATTTAATTTAAAGCTTTAATAAAATCAAACATGAACCAAATTAAGAAGTTTTGCATATTTTGGAATGTTAAAGTAATTTATTTTTTTAATTCATACTAGGAGACTCCAGCCCTCGAAATTCAAGCGCAAAATCTTGGAAATTTTATTTTTTCATTAAAAAAAGACCCTAAAAGTATGCTAATCAATTATAGCCAATTCACATATCAACACAAAAAACAAATTTATTATTATTACAAACACATCAACAACTTTAATAAACACACACATAGCATTGTATAATTTTATGTATGTGATAATAGCAACTGTAAATTCAATTTACTCAAAATAAAGGAAAAAATTTAAAAATCTGTAAATCTACAAAACGGCTAAAAAGGAATACCTTTCAAACAATATACGATTGGGCAAAATCAGGATAAAATTGTAGAACAAAACATCAGTCACAAGAAATCGCCTAGCCTATTAATATTATAGATTTTTAGATTTTATAAAATTTTTTTGAAATTATTTTTAAAAAATTCAGATATTTTGTATTAAAAGTTAATAAAATCCTAAAAACAAGAGATTACTCTTGAATACTTAACTTTATGCTTTCAGCTGTTTCATACTTTTGCCACTGTAAAGTAGGCAATGCATTTTAACTGAGATTTCAAAAATCCACTTAGTGTATATTACAAATATTTTGAGATTTATATGAAGGCATATCCAAAAAAAGTTCAAGTCTTTAAAGAAAATTTATTTACAAAAAAGTCGAGAAATATTATTTCCAGAATATTTTATAAAATAATTAAAAAATTTTATTTGATGACTCTTAAAAATATAAGAATTTTGAAAGTAAAAGTGAACAAGATAAAAAAAAAAAACGTTTTATCAAATTATTTTCATAAACAGTAATATGTTCCGAATATTCGGAATAGTATAAAAAATGTTATTATGAGCGCTTTGAATGTGAAAAATTCTTAAGGTAGTTTAATTTATGTTGAAAGGAATACAATAATTTAAACATATTTTTTATTATTATGCACCCTGAAGTATGCAACAGAAATTGTAAATAAGACTTAAAATATAAGTGTGCTTTAATTTTACAATTTTAAGTGTTTATTTTAGGAAAAAAATTCACAACGTAAGCTTTATTAAAATTTTGTCGCTGTGCAAATGATTTAATACTGAAAGAATTTTTCAAAAGAATTACAAAAAAATTTTAATTTTAAAACGCACTTTTACAAGCTTACGTAAATTTATATTACGTTATTATTGATTCATTTGCTAAGTCTATGAAACAAAGTGAACCGAAACGTTATAAAACGTTTAGAATTTGTAAGAAAAGAAATCTTTGATAGATACAAATTTTATTGACCCATGGACGGGTCATGGAGTCCTTAATGTCGTCTGTATCCATGGGTAGTTTAGATATTAAAGAATCAGATCCATTTGATGCTCTGGACATGAAAATTCGGTAATTGTCGAAAGAAGCTTTCAAGCGGCAAGGATTCTTAAATCGGTGTAAGAAATACTTCGCCCCATTTGATCTTCTTACTACTTATATTACCTATATCCGACCAAAAATGAAATGAGACTGCCAGGAAGGGGCTTCACTGTCTATTTTGTAGCTTCTGAACCGTGTGTAAAGGAGGGCGTTGGTGCTTATCAATGACAGTAGGGTAACCAACTCTATTGACACATTGGAGCATCGTAGAATTGTTGGTTGTGTTACACTGTATTGTAGATATTACAATGGAAAGTGTTCGGCTGAGATGAGTACCCTCATCCCTAGACCTCATTTTTTTCTACGCACCACTCGCTCAGCTAGTAGATCACATCCATTTGCGGTCTATTGTCCAGTGGATCTCACAACGCATTACCCCAAAAATTCGTTCATTAGCTGCACAAGCCGTGTGTGGAATAAACTTCCCACTGAGGTCTTTCCTGTCACTTATCACTTACAATATAGATAAATCAAACTCAAATATCCACGAATACTACTCCCTCTTTCCTCCTACCAATAACATATTTTCCTGATGTCACCATAGTGCACAGCATTAATAGGGGACATCCCTTGAGTGTTGATGTATAGAAAAAAAATAATAAGTCGTTTCCTTATATCTGTGGCCACAAGCAATAACCGCCTAACTCGAAAATCATGCTTTCGAGAAAAATATAAATGTAATTGGGCTTCATTACGACTTAGGTCAGTATGTTTTCATTAATAACTTTTTAAATAACACTGTTAGAAAAATGGCGATTTCACGTAAATATAAAGCGTTTTTAGTAGAATAGGATAGCATACATAACTCAAATCGTTCTTAAGTCGACCTAGGCGGTTATCGCTTCTGACCACAGATATTTAGTTTTAAAGAATAAGCCATTTACTTTTTTATTTCCAAATTTCAATGTTTTATATTTTTTGAACACAAAAAAAAAACATGTATGTCTGATTTAATAAAAAAATAGCACTCTTACGTTTACGTCTCTTCTAAATACTATACTCTAGTAATAATAATCATACGCTCTGGACTGTTATCTTATTTAAAAATTTTATTAAAATGATTAGTTCGATAAAATTAGTCAAATTTTATTTGCTGAACCTATTTGCGGAAGAATGAAATATCCTGAAATCGTAGACAATTGTAAAGATTTCTAAAGAGTTATGACAAAAAACAAAAAAAAAAAGTCAAAAATTGCTTTCACAGTTTTTATTCTCCAAAAATATTTTTTTAAATCTTTTTTTTTTTTTACAAATGTTTACTTAAAGGATTGTACAAAAATCGTGTTACAGTTTTCCTTTTAAAAGAAAATATTAGGATCACTTGACATGGAATTCCTGACATATGCAAACATTTTTTTTATATTGCCAGCTTTAGGGATTTCGGCAAGAGTTTTTAAACATTCTGATTCTAATATACA
Organism: Cordilura impudica; assembly: GCA_963682025.1. NCBI lineage: Eukaryota > Metazoa > Arthropoda > Insecta > Diptera > Scathophagidae > Cordilura > Cordilura impudica. The sequence continues at coordinate 195,113,544 of OY821520.1, read as the reverse complement.
AAATATCTGTGGTCACAAGCATTAACCGCCTAAGTCGAAAATCATGCTTTTGAGAAAAGTGACTTGTTATATAAACGTAATGAGGCTTCATTACGACTTAGGTCAGAATGTTTTCATTAATAACTTTTTAATAAACAGTGTTAGAGAAATTGGGATTTCACGTAAATATAAAGCGTTTTTAGTAGAATATGATATCAAAGAAAACCCAAATCGTCGAATACCATGCTTTCAAGAAAAATGACTTCGTATATAAATATAAGGGGCTCCATATGACTTAGGTTTGTATGTTTTCATAAATAACTTTTTATTAAACAGTGTTACGGAAATGGGGATTTCACATAACTATTAAGCGTTTTTAGTAGAATAGAATAGAATAACTCAAATTGTTCTTAAGTCGACTTAGGCGGTTATCGCTTGTGACCACAGATATTTACAAGTGTTTTAGAAAGTTGAATATATTAACATTTCTTTTAATTTATCAAAAAGGTATTGAAGCTACACCGGTACATATTCCTATAAACGCATATCATGTTTTTAAAACAACATACCGAAAAACGAAGCTAAAGTAAAAACTTGAGTTGCACATAAAATTTTTTTTTAAATATAAATTTTAGTGGTTTAATGTCATTTTGAGAGGCATTTTCCTATAAACGCAGCAGTGCAAATTGGCATTATTAATAATGAGTTGATGATCCTTTGTTTTTGAGAACTTCAAAAATGCAGTCCACCTTAGTTCCACTTATTTTTTTCAGAATTTCACGATCAATTTCATCCTAAGCTTGCCGAATTTTTAGTTTCAAATCTGTCAACGTCATTATGCTTTGATTCTGGGCATTATTTGCGTAAACCTTGCAGGCCATGTACCTCCACAAGTTCTCCATCGGGTTTAAATCCGGACTGAAAGCCGACCAGTCCAACAGAGAAATATTATGTTCACTGAACCACGATTTGGATTGTTTCAAACATGTATTGCAGTGTTGTCTTTTTGAAATATGCAATCTTCATCCATTTTTTCATCCATAAATGAGACAAGAGCATCTTCTAAAAGTTCGTTATAAATTGTACTGTTCATTTTTGTTGGAACAAAACAAATTTTTTATTTTCCAACAACAGAAAAAGCTGCCCAAACCATAACACTGCCTCCATCGAAATTGCGTTTCGACCTTAAATCATGCCATCGGATCCGTCCAAATTAATTTTTTTTTTTTCATCAGAAAAAATTATTCTCTTCCGCTCCATTTCATATATTTGCGCGCATATTTTAGATGATTCTCCCTATGCTGCTGTTTTAGCATTGGCTTGCATTTGGGTTTCTTCCATTTTATGTTACAATCCGTTCGTAAAATGTGTGCAACATGTTTTGAAGTGACAGGAAAATTAAGTTTGTTCTTTATTTGAGTAGCATTTAATTTGTTCCAGATGGCTTCTTGTTTAATCATATTAAACTGTCTTTTTTTAACTTTTTATTGCCCTTTGTGGGTTTTCATACTCCGTATTTCTGCCCTTTCTTAAAGAAGCTACGAATTACTCCCTGGGAGCGATTAATTTTGCGTGCTATTTCTCTGTTAGATTTTTTCCTGATCAGTAAGAAAAGTTGTTTTAGGCATCTTTTAAAATTATAAAATTTCATATTAATAAAAAAATAGAGAAAATAACTAAAGATTCTGCAATTAAGAACTTACCTTAAGTAGCAAAACACAGTTATTATTATATTTTCAAAGAGTTAGGTTGAAGGTTTTCAATTACGTTTTAAATAAATTTTTCATGTATGCGTCTATAGGAATCTTCCACTGAAATGAGCACCAATAACTTATGATCGTTTACTTAAGACAAACAACAAAAGTTTGAAATAAATAATGTTTAAAGTATTGTTATGTCGCTATTCATTTAAATAATACAGCTTCATTTTTGGTTGAGAATGGTAAATATATAACAAAGAGATACACAAAATGTAAATGCGTTTATAGGAATGTGTACCAGTGTATATATACATACATTTTAAATTTCACACTTATTATGACAGCCTAACACTTATTAGACATATTGAAAAAATTTAATTTATATTGCCTACATTTGGGATTTGTACAATAGTTTTAGTAAAATATATTTTAAAGTTTTTTTTAAGAATATTCTTTAGTTTCTAAAACTATTCTTCAACAATCCTGTTTATTTCCCTTTGGTTCTCCTGTTTGATTTTGGAATTTTTCTCCTTTTAATAAATCGTATTAAATTTCCTATCAAGTATTGTAACACCATCATCACCATCAGAATTATCATCATCGTTATAAATCATGTCTCCTGTAGGGTATATATTGTCATTTTGCAATATTTGTACTTACATAAGGGCATAAGGAAGTAAAAATAGTAAGAAAATAAATTATAAATCGATTTTTGCTTTTTTTTTTGATTTTTTGTTTATTTTCTTCTCACTTTACGTCGCTGTACAGAGACCATTATGCTCCTACGATGGATATGGTCATATGCTATAAATAACATTGAACCTTTAAAAAAAATTCCTTATATCAATAGATAAATGCTTTTGTGTGAAAAATTTTATATATATACAATATAATTTTACTTTAATCATGTCTACCAACTGTCTGGTTTTCACTACAATACTTGATAAACCCAGCAAATGATTTTGGGAATAAGCAACTAAGCCAAGAATGAAGATGAAGATAAAGTAGGCTCAGGAACGATACACTATGTAAAGACGAAAATTAGTCCGAAATGCTTTGATTTTAAGAAAACGTACTTTATAATAAAAAGGTTATTTAAGAAAAGGTTATTTTTCAAGAGATAATTTTTTAACAAAAGATATTTTTTTATGAAAAAGTACTTTCTTAAGAAAAGGTACTTTTTTTAAAGAAAATTTACTTTTTACGAAAAGGTTGTTTTTTAAGAAAAGGTACTTTTTAGAAAAGGTATTTTTTAAGACAGGTACTTGTTAATGAAAGGTGCTACTTTACGAAGAATGTCTTTTCTAAGAAAAACTTATTTTCTATTGAAAAGATGATTGTTTTGAGAAAATGTACTTTTTAAGAAAATTTTAAAGAAAAGTGTTTTTTAGAAAAAGTATTTTTTGGGAAAATATATCTATTAAGAAAACTTATTCTTTTAAAAACGCCAAATATTTTAAAAGCTACGTTTTTTGAAAGAAATTTTATTGAAAGGTAATGTTTAAAAAAAAAGTACTTTTTGATAGGAAAATAGACTTTTTAGAAAATGAACTTTTTAAAAAAACCCACTTTTTTTAGAAAATGTTCTCTTGTAAGAAACAGGGACATATTTACTTAAAAAGAACACTTTCTTTAAAAAAGTACTATTTCTTAAAAAAGTTATAAAAGTAATTTTTCTTACAAAAGTAATTTTTCTTAAAAAGATACTTTTTCTTAAAAAGGTACTTTTTCTTAAAAAGGTACTCTTTCTTAAAAAGGTACTTTTTCTTAAAAAGGTACTTTTTCTCAAAAATTTAATTTTTCTTAACAAAGAATTTTTCTTAAGGTTACTTTTTTAAAATGTACTTCTTTTAAAAGTCGATTTTCCTCAAATATACTCTTTATGAAGGTACTTGGCTAAAAGGTGCTTTTCAAGAAAATTTACTTATTTGAAGGAATGTTCTGTCTTTCAAACGTACTTTTGTTTAAAAAAATATATATTTATTTTTTATGAATAATTTCTTTTTTTTAGTTATCCAATCTATTCTATAATAAACTATTTGTCTTAGCTTTAGCCTTACAAGTTTCGCTGGGTTGGGAAAAATATCAGCCCTTTTTATTTTTGCAGAAAACTATACATGCATGAATGAAATAAAGAATAAATGACTGAGCGACCGCCTGAGTGAGCGATGGTATCAACTTAACGGACAATCATTCCACTGTCATAAATAACTCAATATTTTGTTGCAGCAAACTTTTTTATTTTCATACATTCCTTTTCGTTTGTGGTATTTTTTGTGCAACTTAAAATATTGTAAAAATTCAATTTATTTACACAGATTGTTTAAATGATTTTTTATTTAATTTTAAAAGAGAAAAGTTTTTGTAAAATGCAATAAAATTTCCAATTCATTTGTCGCTTGAAACAGTTTTGATTTGTTGCCATATAAAAAAGTTATTTTTTTGCTCACAAAAAAAAAACTTATATAATATCAGTTGGTCTTGATATATGCTTTATAATTTTTTTTTAAATAACTTTTTTTTCGACAAATATTTATATGAATATGGTAATACCCAAAAATAATTTCTTTATGAATTTTATTGGCTTAAAATATTTTATATTTGTTTTAGAGTCTTGTTCCTATTTTTTTACCTTTAAAGTATGCTATAGTTTTTTGTTGTTGTGTTTATTTTGTGACGGACGTCTTCTGAGTAAAGCCATAGAATTCATTGTGAATTTGTTTTATGTAAAATGATAAATTGTATAATAAAATTATAAAAGGACCTCTGATTTCAGTAAAAGTGAATAGCCAACCGTTGAGCTCATATTTAATTAACATAATATTTAAGGTTTTGAAGGTTTTTCAAAAGTGGTACTCCTTTAAAGTTTTTGTGAGTAATAATGTATATTTGATTCACTCAATATTCTCATTTATAATTTAAGCCACTAATGTAGGCATTAAATTATATAAAATCCATCGGCTCTAAAGTAAGCCAAACTTTAACATATTTAAAAACTAAGCCTTTATTTAACAATTAAAAATGTGTACAAAATTTGCATTCCCTTAAAGTTTTCGTGAGTAAAAATATGTATTTGTTTCACTCAATATTTACATTTTATAATTTAAAGCCCTAAGGCATGCTTTTATTTATATAAAATCCATCAGCCCTAACGTATGAATGACTATTTTTTTTTAATATCTATTACTAATTTCTTATTTATGAACAAACACTGCTGCAATTATTTATTTAAGGAATTTAGCTGGAAACATAATATTTATTTAATAATATTTTTTTTACAAAAAAATATGCTTTAAAATTATTTATATTTTTTTTTTACAGATTTAAAAATTAATATGAATAAAAAAAGATAAATTAGTGTTTTAAAAAAATATAAATATTTGATGAAAAAACTAAATTAAATTAAATGCGTTTGCTAAAAAAAAAAAATAAGCGGAAATTAATTTCATAAAAAGCTCTGAATTAAAAGCTATTATAATGATGGAAATAAAACTGAATTTTATGAAAAAATGTGCTCACAATAAACAATTAATCTTGTGAATATAAAAATAAATAAAATTGAAATATATAAATCAACAATGATTTGTAGATTTATTGTTTTATTTTTAATGTGCTGAATACTTTCATATGAGTTGGAATTTTTTAAACAAATATTTTTTTTTATTTGTTAAAATATTCCACACACACACACATACACACACGTAAAAAATATGGATACTACAATGATAATGTGTGATGAACTACAACAGCAACAACAACGTTTACGTAAAAACAGTTGTTCCCCACCTACAACCAGTGCATTGCAAAAGCAGCAACTTCAACAGGATACGATGATGATGATGACACAACCGAATTCAACTGCCACAACAATAGAAATATCGCAAACAATCACAAATTGTTCCATAAATACATGTGCCAACAATGGCGGAGGAGGAGTTAGCAAAAATCTACATATCACCAGCCATTCCAATTGCACTTCGGTCAACTCTTCACCTGCTAAAGTATTATCAGCAGCATATCATCATCATCAACAACAACAACAACAACAGCAGCAACATAATGCACATCATACGTTTACAGCTGCCACATTGCACAACATACATCATTCACCTCAACAGCATCCAGCTATTGTCAGTTTAAAACAATGTTCCAGCCATGGTCTTGTTGGTGGTGGTGGCATTGGCTCAGGTGCTACAATATGTTGTGGCACAGGTTGTTTAAGTGGTTCGACAACGCCCCCCTTGCATCATCATACATTATATCCGGGTTTACTGATGGCATCAGGCTGTTATGCGGCCAGTGGTCCCAACTCTTTGGTAAATTCTGCAGCTCTAGGTCGCCGCAAACGTTATACCAGCACTTCGTCCAATTGCTCTACACAATTCAATAATAATTATACTGGTCTGGATGCTGATTCCCTTGATGATATGTTAAGAAAGGTATGTGTAAGTGGGTGGCATATTTTTATGACTCTTTATGACTTTTTCGTTGGGTTTTTTAAAGAATTTTTATGGAGTCGTGGTTAAGTTTAATTATTATTTTATGTTTAATGATGGTTGGGGATACATTTCATTAAAGTATTGCTGTTTTTTTTTTCGTTAATCAAATGTTTATTGTTACGATATGTAATTATGAATTCAATAAAGCCTAAAGGTAGACATTAATTATTGAACTCTACGCACTTAAAATATATGTAGCATACAAAAGAGCAGCCATATTAGAAATAAACATTTCCGTTTTATTAGAATTATTACATTCAAAAAAGAAAAACAGTTGATTTAAAACTAAAATTAACAAGAAATTTTTATATTAAAAAAAAGGGAAAACTTTAAAAAGATCTTATTCAAAAAATCGGTTCTGTGACGAATTTTTGCAGTTCTAAATTATATGACGTTTTTTTTTATGAAAACTCGATTAATACTAAATAAATATTATATAGAGGAACCGGTTTGGACCTCGTTAACCAATTATTACCAGTTTTATGATGAATTTTATTTTATTATTTCAAATTTTGTTATTATTATATTTTCGTTAATTAAATTTTTCGATTACAAAATTTTTCGATTACAAAAACGACAAAAATTCAAAAAACCGGTTAAAACGTTTTCATTTCAAAAATACAACCGATTTGTTCAATAGTTTAGAAAGAACAGACAAAATTATTTTCATTTATAATAAAATAATAAGCATCAATTCCATAGATAGGATTGTTAGGAATTTAAAAGAAGAGGAAACATTTCAACATTTCTTGCGAAGGTGTCCCGTCCTACAACATATAAGATGCAGATTTCTCCGATACGCAAGATTAACAGATTATGAAATCTATGATATTCTAAATGGTGATACACTTGAAGATTGGAATCCCTTAAACAATTATGTTCGAAATGCTTTCAAATATTGACAGTTTTTAATCACAGAATACAAATATTAAATCAGAATTATTAAAATCAGTATATTGGTATAAATAAGTACAAATTTTATATTTACTTACCTTCCCGCTGAAGGTGAATCTACCAAACCGTATAAATTCCTTATTATTATAAAATTTAATATTAATTTGTTATTTATTTGTAAAATTTTGATGAATGAAGAACAACCTAATCTAAAAAAAATATATATTGTTAGGAATTTATATAAGAATACAAATAAAATATTATAAAGCATTTTCTAACAAATGCCACAATGCAATGTAAATTCCTGTACCAAAAGATAATTTCATTTTTTAAATTTAATTATTTACAAAATTGTCATCGTCGTTTGGCTTTTTGTTAAAAATTGAGCACCTTGATTATTGCAACACAAAATAGTTGGATATTTTAATAAATTTTTCAGCCTCAATTCCTGCAAAGAATTCTATGGAAATTAATTTGGCACATTGCAATATATTCAACTTCCATTAGAACTTAGTGTCACAGTATTCGGTTTCTTCGATTCTCATGATATGGGTCCACCTGCGATAATATCTGATCACCAATCTGCATCGGAATAACACAACTCCTTATCTGCTTTATAAATAAGTGATAGATTATTTTCTTTTAAATGCCAAAGAACATGTTTAGCTGCCAAGAAGGGTTCGTTGTGCGGATGAGAATTAAATTGTGCTAGTCCTAAAATCGTATGAGCGATATAAGGTCTTGAAATAGTTGCAAAGTACAGTAAACTTCTAATTAAAGACTGATATTTCTTAACATATATCATTTCATTACAATCTCTTATTTCGCATTTGGACACAGGAGTGAGTGCCTGCAGCTAACGGTGTGTTTGCTGATTTACGGTGTTGCATATTCCATTGTTTAAGTAACTCCTCTACAAATTGTTTCTGATGCAATTCAATTTCTTCTCTTAAAATATTTCTAAATATTTCCATTCCAAGATAATAATTAACTGGATCACGATCCACAATATTAATACGGATTTCCGGATTTCCTGTTCTCAAAATTGATGGTCTACCTCTCTTGCGATTACCATTTACATTTACAATACCTTCATTTTCTAAATCGAGTCCAACATTAGAACTTTCTGTTCTTCTTCTAATATTTTGTTTTTGAGTTGCTCCAAACTTGGCAATGTATCTCGACTCTCGATTGCCGCAACAAAATTTTCCAATTCATTTGATAATAAATATCAAATAAATAAAAATAATAAAAATATTGAAAGTAATACATCTGGAGTTTTAACATCTGCGTCTTTAAAATCGTCAGCTGAAGAAAAAAATTTATTTATTTGGACAGCATATTTTTCGTTTGCTACAAACTTAAGTCTCACAAACTGTTTAAATAAATTTACTTTGCTTTCCAATTTTTTCCGTATGTCTCTTGAAGTCTTGAAACGAATCAGTTGAGAAGTCTCCATAGTCAACGTCATTGTTGCTAATGCCTTTTTATTTAAAAATGAGAAATCGGTTATCCGGTTTTGTGACAAATATGATTTGATAATTTTAAATTATATAAATACTTTATTTACAATTATAAATTAAGTGAAACTTTTTTCTTACAAAATGGAAAAAAAATCAAAAAATCTTATATAACAAAAACCAGTTTAGAACCGGGTTATTCTCTTTTGTATTAATTTTCGTTTACAATTTAAAATATTTTGTACTTCTGGGAGAATAACAGAACATAATAAATTAATAAAAATCTGTCATAAAGAAATCGGTTTTAACAAGATTAACCGGCTTAGTAAATAATGCTTTTTATAATTTATAATTGGAAATTGCATAATTTTTTATATTTGGGGAAATAATAGAACGAAACGTATGTTGAAAAATTATACGTTAAGAAACCGGTTTGATATCTGCTTAATCGGTGTTGAGTTGATTTATGTTTTCTATTAAAGTTTTATGAAATTTTTCTATTAAAAAAACAAAAAAAAAAACCAAAAAAATTTTATACAATTTTATATAATGATATCGGTTTGATTTGATTTGTACTGTATTTTCAGTTAAAGTTTTAAGCAATTTTTATACTAAAAAGGAGCAAAAACCGATTAAAAAATGCTGATTAAAAAACGGTATAATCTCGGTTAACCAGTTTCGTTACGAATTTCATTTTCAATTAAAAATTATCTGAAATTTTTATATTGGAAAAAGGAAAAAATTTAAAAAATCTTATAAAGGGTCCGCCAAATAACTGAAAATGCTATAAAAAAAAAACTACTACATATTATCTCAAATTTCGTTTTTTATTTGAAAGTACGATCCTTCCGGGTAATAATGGAAATAATTTCATTCAAATGGCTGCCTCAGCTGGCCATGCAGCAGCCTACACCATCGGTCCAATTTTTAAGCACATTATCGATTGTGTGCAGCTGTATTTCACCAATGGCTTCACGAATATTGTCCTTTAAAGCGTCAATTGTCTCTGGCTTGTTGACGTAGCACTCATCTTTGAGGGCACCCCACAAATAATAGTCCAACGGTGTCAAGTCGCAGCTCCGAGGTGGCCAAACGACATCAGCTCTGCGGCTGAAAATGCGATCTTCAAAAACAGGGCGCAAAACATCGAGTGTAGCTTCGGCTGTGTGGCACATAGCGCCGTCCTGTTGAAACCAATTGTTGCCAATATCCTCCTCTTCAATTTTTGTGAACAAAAATTCGTTCAGCATGGCCCGATAACGATCGCCATTGACTGTAACGGCCACTCCTTTCTCATTTTCGAAGAAAAATGGCCCAATTATGCCTCTAGACCAAAATCCGCAACAAACAGTGACTCGTTTTGGGTGTATCGGCTTTTCAATGTATGCGTGCGGGTTTTCTGTGCCCCAAGTGCGACCATTTTGCTTGTTTATATACCCGCCAAGATCAAAATGAGCTTCATCTGAAAAATTGATTTTTTTTGGCAAAATCGGCATCTTCTGTAAGTCGATCGGAGGCGCACTTAGCGAAGCGAAAACGCATTGGATGGTCAGTTGGCTTCAACTCCTGAACCAATTGGACTTTGTATGGCGTCATACCAAGGTATTTATGCAAAATTCGTCTCAATGATGCTCCGAAATGTTCAATTCTTGAGAACGACGGTGAATTGATGTTGATGGCGCTTCACGCACACTTTCTGCCACAGCAGCAATATTCTCGGGCGAACGCATTGTTCTTGGCTTTTCACGCTTTGGTTTATCGATGAGGATGCCAGTTTCTTTCACTTTTTTTCACAAGATAACGAACATGCGGAGGTGACGGTGCTTCTCTTCTTCCAAAATCCGTACGCAATTTTCGCACACATTCTGCAACATTACCATGATTTTCAAAGTAATGTCGCAATATTTCCCAGCGTTGTTCAAGCGTATACACATCCATATTCGTTCAGCGGAAGGATAAAACTAATTATCTGTCAAATCAGACATGAGCTAAGTGTTACCATTCACTAAATAAGCAATAGTTGAAAAAAAACGTTAGATGGCGGACCCTTTATATAAGGAAATCGGTTTGGAAACTGATTAGCTGATTTTATTACGATTTTTTTTTTTTTGTAATTTTAAATATTATAAATATTTTAGTTACATTTAAAAATTACAAGAAACTTTTTTTATTTAAAAACGAACAACCAGAAAAATTTATATAAAGAAATCGGTTTGGAACACGGTTTCTTCTTAGTGAAGTAACAAAATATGATTTCTTGATATGTAGTTTTAAAAAAGTTTATTTTCTTAAAAAAGTACATTTACTTAGAAAAGTAAATTTTTTTACAAATATCTTTTCTTAAAAAGTACCTTTTCTAAAAAAAGTATATTTTCTTTTAAATGTACGTTTTCTTAAAAAAGTACTTTTTTTTTAAAAAGTAGCTTTTCTTAAAAATTTAAATTTTTTTTGCGAAGTACCTTTTCCTAAAAATATACCTTTTCTAAGACAAGTATATTTTTTTAAAAAGTACCTTTTCTTACAAAAGATCTTCTTTTAAAGGTATATTTTCTTAATGAAGTGCATTTTCTTAAAATAGTAAGTTTTCATATAAAAGTAAATTTTCTACACAAAAAAACTCTTTTTTTAAAATGTACCTTTTTTTTAAAAAAAAAATATATTTTTGTTAAAAAAGTAAATTTTCTTAAAAAGTTCCATATCTTAAAAAACTAAATTTTCTTAAAAAAGTAAATTTTCTTAAAAAATTGCACTTTCTTTAGAAGTAAATTTTCTTAAAAAAGTAAATTTTTATAAAAAAGTGCTTTTTCTTCCAAAAGTTCCATTTTAAAAATAACCATTTCATAAAAGTACCTTTTCAAAAAAAATTTACATTTTCTTATCAAACTGCCTTCTTTTTTTTTAGAAAAGAGCTTTTGTGCCTTTTCTTAGAATAGTACATTTTCTGAAAAAAGAACTCTTATGAAGCCAGAATATAGATAATATTTTAAATCTTTAATTTATTTTAAACTTTTTTTAAATTATACTTTCAAGAATAAATATTATAGGAAATACTTTTGCGACTCAAAATGTTTTTAAAACCCTAAAATTCTCTAAAAGTTACGTTAAACTTAAATTCTTTAATACTTTCTTGTTAATATAAATTTAAGAATTTATGTTGGAATCACATAAATTCTAGCACATTTAAGCTTATGGCTAAACTTAGCTAATCAGAAACTAAAAACGAAGACTAAGATAATTTGTAGTTTTTTTTCTCACAATTTTGCAAAAAGAAAACCATTGTCTAAACGAAAAAATTGTTAACCTAAACAACTAGCAAGAAAATATATATGTATATACCCTTATATACAAAAAAAAAAGATACGATGCATAAAAAAAAACCAACTAACGAACTCCAAAAAAGGGTTTGTTTTGTGCTTGTTTACGGGCATCTAAGGGGATTTGACTTCAATTAGGATTAATACACCAGATACCAGAAAAGCAAAAAAAATACTTTATATAAAATAAACCAAAGGGAAGAAAAAACTTAAAAAAAAAATTGCATAACATTAGAAAAATTCAATACGAATAAGGGAACATTAGATATTTTTTGATATAAAAAAAAAAATATTTTATAGAAGAAGAAGAAAATTTAGCTTAACAAATATGTGACTTTGGTTTAAATTGCTAACAATTGAGGCATTATTAGTAAAATAGTTTTGTTTTTGTTGTTGTTATAAAAAATAATGTATACAATAACAAGATTTAACATGACTTTATTTATGGTTGAGCAATAAGAAGGTCACTGCGTTTAAGGTTTTTCTCTTTATGTTGAAAAAGAATGTATGATATGTTTGTTAAGCTATTTGTCATATTAAAGAACTGAAACCGAATTGAAGAAAATATTTTATGTTTTTCATTTTGATAATTTAGATTTTTGTTGACCTGTTATGTTGTTGAAGGGTGAATATAATTCGGCTTAAGGTCATCGATTGTTAAAAGATTCTCTTTGTTATAAGAACATTTTGTTAAAAATAAATAAAACCAAGTTTTTTTATTTTTTTTTTTTATTAATTTTTAAACAATATCTATAACAATATTCCTTTCAACTTTGTTGATCACCATCAGGGATAATTTAAATTTTTTTTTTTTTTGAGTTGTACAATTTTTTTGGAAGGAATTGTAGCCAGGAACAGAAAGTCTTGTGGTTGAAGAGACCACAGTTTATTTCGAAGAACTATTTTTTAATTAATCAACCTATCAGAAGAACTACAACCGAAATGAAATATTTTTGTTCTGAAGTTAATTTTAATGAATTTCAATACTCTTATTTTCAAAAGTTTTTTTCAATCTGTAAGAAATACCAACTACTAAATATTTTTTTTCTGTGGGAAACATCTAAGATATCACGGGATTTTCTGACTACATAAATAATATTTGCACTCATAATTGCTGAATGACATTAATTCTGAATAAATAATACTTTTACTGAGGCCAAAAAAACAGTGCAGATGTCTACACAGCCAGGAATCGAACTTATGTCTTTAGGCTACTGAGTATACACATGTAATTCACTAAATGGAAATACTTAAAAAAGAAAGTTAGCGGACTAGAAATCGAGCCTATTCAATCATTCAAAATTATTCCTATAAATTATTACAAATAATCTTTGCTTAATAGATTAAAATACCAGCTGTAGCCCGATGCGCTTCTCTGCATCCATTGTAATGAAATTAAAAAACTAAGTTTTATTAGGCTCATAATATTATAGTACTCTAGATACATATATAATATTAAATATTTTTTTGGTCGGGATGTGCCACACTCACATGTTTGATACCAACTATTTCTTTCTCAGCTACTCACAAACATAATTCATTGGCTCATTTCGACGCTTTCATAGTACTACAGATATATTTTTTGCTATGGGACGGGTGTAGCACGAAGTTTATAAATTGTATTAATAACTAGATATAACCTGGTGTGCTTCGCTAAACCCTCCCCCTCCCCCCAGACTCGTAATGAAAGGGCTCACGCGAAGTCACAAGGCTATCACTATTACAGTAATTCAGATGTATCATATTTAATATTAAGTTCGTATGCGGGTGCCACGCGCATTTGTCCAATCCCGCCCATTTTTTTGGTCTGACCACTCACGTTCATAATAGATGACTTGAGACAAATTTGCAACGCTCTCTCTAGCATAGTATTTAATATATGTGACCTTCTCCAAGAAAATGGACCTAGTGTGTGAAAATTAAGTTTTGAGAAAAAAACGCATTTAAAGTTTCCAAACCCTTTTAGGTACCAGAATCCACCGTTTTTGACACAACTCGTTTTTTGACAAACTAGGTCCCTTTTCTCGGAGAAGGTCACATATATGATATTCAAAATTTACTTTGTATGGGAGGTGTCACACCCACTAAGAATATTTTTAAACAAATACCGCCTGTAGCAATTCCCATATCCGCAATGAGAAAATTTCAGGAAGATGAGATGAGTAGTTACGGAGATTTCCTCCTACAAACCAACAAACACAAATTACCTCTTTATTATGGTAAGTATAAATCATTAATATAGATTCATTTATTTTGATACTTGCTGATATAAAATGTTTTTTGTTTTTTTTTAATTCGGTACAACAATTATCAGATTTTTCGGCGTTCCTGCCCTGGAGGTACATGTAGCTGCCCATGAGAAGAACATGGATTTTCCAAATTAGATCTGGCACCACTCAACTATTGGCTTTGAACTTAAAATATCATTTGGCAATTTTTATTTTTAAGATTTTTGTTTTTTGGGCGATTTTTATTGTTCGCGATTTTGGCTTTGTCGATTTTTGATATTGGCGATATATTTTCCACGACATTGACAACTAATGTACTTGTCAAAATCCTGCCGTTTTCTTAGTACTTCATATTTTTTATATAGGATGTACTACGCCCACTAATCCCATCCCGCCCAATTTATATTGGACTACTCACATTAATATCTGATGAACTCGTGCAAAATGTCGAGTTTTTCCCTTTTATAGTACACCAGTTATATGATATTAGATATCTACTTTGCATGGGCGTTGCTATACCCACTGCTTCGATCACGCCCACTTTTTTGTTCGACTAACCATACAAAGGACCTATGGGCTCATGCAAAGCCACAAAGCTCTATCTTTTACAGTACTCCAGATATATGACATTAAATAGTTACTTTGCATGGGGAGTGCCACGCCCATTGGTATGAACCGCCAATTTTTTGTCCGACTACTCATTCTAATATCTGATGATACCGTGCAAAGTGTCAAAGGCGGTGCCACGCCCACTGCTCCGATCACGCCCAATTTTTGTCTAACTAATCACATGAATAACTAATGGGCTCACACAAAGTCCCAAGACTCTCACTATAACATTACTCCAGATATACGGCATTTTATATTTAATTTGTATGGCAGGATCCACGCCTGTTAGTCCGATACTGCCCATTTTTTGTCCGACTACTCACATTAATAATAGGTGACATCAGACAAATTTGAAAATCTCTCTCTATCACAGTACTCGAGATATATTATATTGAATTATTTCGTGTATGGGAGGTACCACGCCCACTTATCCGATCCTGCCCATTTCCGGCGTAGCTACTAATATTAACAATAGATGACCTGAGACAAATTTGCAAAGCTCTCTCTATCATAGTACCCAATATATATGATATTAAAAGTTTACTTGGTGTGGGAGGTGCCACGCCCACTAAAAATATTAAAAAAATTATAGCCTATAGCACTTCCCATATCCGCAGTAAGACTCTGTGAAAATTTCAGGAAGATCAGATGAGTAGTTACGGAGAGTACCACCTACGAACAAACAAACAAACACACATTACCTCTTTATAATATTAAGTATAGATTTAAAAACTTGATCAAAATTTTAAGGCTCTTACTATTTCAGTACTCCAGATGAATGATATGGAATATTAACTTTGTATGGGAGATACTACATTCACTGGTCTGATTCGGCCCGTTTTAAACGAAACTATTCTTATTAGTTAAAAATACTCGTACAAATATTCAGGACCCTTGCTGTCATAGTTCTCGAAATATATGTATGAGGATAAATATTTTCTTTTTCTAAGCCGTGCCATGCCTATTGTTCCGATAACACAAATTTTTATATTAAATTTTTATATTATATTAAGATCTCATTGACCCATATAAAGTTTCAAAGTTCTTGTTAATACTCCAAATATGTGATGATAAATATGTATTTTGTATAGGAAGTACCGCGATAACATGTTCGATTAGGGCCATTTTTGTTTCAGCTACTTTCAAACATCATTTTTCGCTTTCGTAGTGCTTCACATATTTTTTATTTTTTTGGTGTGCAAACTGCCATGTCCACTGGTCCGATTCCGTCCATTTTTAATTCGACAATTCACAATAGTAATTTATAGACTCAGACAAAGTTTTAAGGCCATGACTGTTGAAGTACTCCAGACATATAATGTTAGATATTCACTCTGTATGAGAGGTGCCACGCCTTCTGGCCCGATGGCGCCCATTTTTGACTCGAATACTCAAGGTTATAATTAATGTATTCGTACAAAGTTTCAGGACCCATTTTAGTTTAGTACTCCAGATATAACTTAAAACTTCACTATAAATGGAAGGTGCCACGCCCACTTTAAATAAAAAATAGTCTGTTAAGCTGCTGTGAACATTTCTAGAAAATCGATCCACAAACAAATAGATAAATCTCCATTTATATACATAAAATCAGAGTCAGGAATCGAACCAGGGTATATAGCATACTCAAACTAGCTCATACATTCTCATTTTGATGCTATTATTTGATTAGCTCAAATTAATCTGATATTATTATTTATTTTTTTTATAATTCAAATGAATTTTTCCAGATAGGAATCTAATGAATTGATATAGCCAAATTTAGGTTTTAGGACGCCAATTTAGTTCTTAATTAACGGTCTGATTTTGCAATCTAATTCAAGACTGAATTATTATTCAGTTTAGTCTAGTTCTATTTAGTTTTGTCCTTTTTATGTCCTAAAAATGAGTCTCTAGAAGGCCAATATGTTTCTTAAACATTAATCGCTTTTAATAAACGGATATATGATTTGAATCGCTTTCACTTTAATGCTTCGTTCTTAAAGTCCACTTATTATGTTAGATACGGATATTTCTTAATCATATAAGTCTATAAATAATCCGTATGGGGTCTGACTGCTAGGCCTTTTGAAATTCATAATTTCGAATCGTGAGTCATTTAATTCTAAGTTGTAAGTCATTTAGGTCTCAATTTTTTATGAAAATCTTTTAGGATCCACTTAATTTATAATATATAGATCTTAATAAATGAATCGGATCTAAATCGTGGGTTTTTTTTTATATACATAGTTTGCCTTCAGTCCCGAATATTTCTGTAATTCAATTCTGATCGGAAAAAATAATTATAATTTTAAAATATTTGTTTTTTTTTTAATTTCTCTATTGTTTATGTATGTAAATCCGGAGGTAAACAATTAAAAAATTATTAAATTTTTTTTTATTTTTGTCCTATTAATTTAAATTAAATTCGTGTAAATTTTTTTGTTTTTCCGGTAGATATTTTATATTAAAAATTTTCTACCAAGCATATGAAATCATAAATAGTTTTAAAATCCATTTAAGGTCTCTATATTGAGGCTCATAGTTCTGCAAAGCCACAATTCTTTTAATATATAGGGTATTGTGGCAACTTTCTTGACCAAGTTGTTCTTTTTTTTACTATTATTTTATTTCATTTTTTCTTTTTTCTGTGAATTTTACAGTTGACATCTTTTTCGGTCCCTTTGTCGTTTATCACTATTGTTATTTAAGTCAATGCCGCCTCGTGCGTATTTGACACTATAAGTTTACATTTGTTTAAACCAAATAAGATAGATATGAATATGGTATCATTTTTATTTAGGTTTTAAGTTTTTATTTTTTTTTCCTATACTATTATTTTTTATTTGTACGAAAGTTTCTTTTTTTAAGTTTAGGTCATTTAAACTTTGGTGACTTATACTTTTCGCTCAAAACCTAAGAAAAAATAAAAGTTTTTTTTCTTATTCCAAGATGGTGATGTTGATGATATTGGTGTTGTTGGTTTTTTATTGTGACACAATTTATTGTTGTCAGTAAAGTTGATGGCATTTGTCAAATGGTATTTGAAGACAATTTGCAGTGAGAAAAGACAACTAAGAAAAATGTTATTTATTTATAAGCCCAAAAGTAGGCTACATAAATTGTTTTAAAGTTAAGCAGCCTTAAAATAAGCTAGAGAAATTTGTTTTGTTGAAAAAAAAAACCTTAACAATGCCATTAAGATTCAAGTAGGCCAAAACTAGGCCAAGGAATATTAGGAAAAACTTAAATTTCCACAAGTCACACACAGCTGGTTAACTTGAATAGAGTAGATCATCAGCATTGTCTGCTATAAAACTGAAACATAAATAGGGACGAATTGTTTGGTCACTAGGGATCGCTTAGATTCCTTCCAAGGAATTAAATTCTTATATATAAAAAAAAAAAATAAAAAAAATCTTAATATAGATATATTTAATACATAATTTAATGAAAATTTAATTATAGCATACAAAAAATTTTAAAATACATTATGTAAACAATCTATAATATAATTTTTCGTTCGTTGGGGAATTTAATTATTATTTTAATTACAAACTTTTTCAAATTTCAAACAACTTTACTTTCTTACATCATGTAAATAATATCTAAAATAATTTTTGATCCATTTGGAAATTTAATTATCATTGAAATGACAAAATATTTCAAATTTTAATCAATTGAAATTTTTACCTCATGTAAGCAAAATGTAAAAGATAAAAATTTTGTGTTAGAATTTAATTATAAATGATAAAATAAAATATTAATTTTTTCCATCATGTAAATAATGTAAAAATGTAAACAATACTGAATTTCTATTTGGGATTGTAACTGACTGAACAAAATGATAAAAATATATTCAGTTTCAATAAATTCAAATTGTTTACATCAGTTAAACAATATGTAACATAGCTGAATCTCGGCTGCGTCTACACATTATTTAATAAACATAACACCAACAAATTATCTGGTTATATACTTTTTAAATAATCAACATTTTTCACATTAAGAAAACAGTATGTTAAATACTAAAAACCTCAGTACAAAATTTCAGTGTATATAAAATGACAAAATGTTATAAATTTTAATAAATTTTATTTATTTACACCAGGTTAACAATACTAAAAATAATTCAATCGGATTTCGAAAGTTATAAATTACTTGCAAATATTATTATTTAATTACATGTCACACAAAAAATAAATGGTTAAAAATTTTTTAAATAAATTTTTTAATGTTTACGTTAGGTAAATAATACATAATGTATTTTAATTATGAGTGGGAATTTAATTGTAAATAATTTGGGGCAAAGTATTAAATAAATTTAGTAATTTTAAATTGTTTACACCATGTAAACAATATGTAGAATGCTGAAATAACATTTTGATATTAGAAAATTTTTCTTAGACATGTTATAGACCCCACATATAATTTTTTTTTAGATGTTTACCTTGTGGAAATAATGTCTTAAAATCGTAGAATGAAAAAATTATTTTATAATGATCTTTTTCGTCGTGTGAAAAATTAAAAAAAATGTATTGTTATTTAGTAATTTTCTTAAAGGGTTACCTTAAGAAATTTCTTAAAGGGTTACCAAGTGATAGTTTACATCATGTAAACAATAAAAATATTTTATAAAATTATAAAAAAATTATTAATTTTAATATTTTTTTGTTTAGTATCACGTGCAAAAATCATAGTATCATAGTTTAGTATCACGTGCAAAAATACATTATTTTTTTTTTTTTGATTAATTTGTTTTTATTTTCATTTGACAAACTGTTTACATGAAGTCACATATTAAACGCAACTAAAATTAATTGAATTGGAAATTTAGAAGATGATTATATATTTAATATAGTGTAAATAATTCTTAATATAGTTTAAACAATTGAACATTTTAATTTTTAACATAACATATATAGCAAGAAAGAGATTCAATCTCCAGATGTGTTAGCTCCGGGAGCAAGGGCCTTTAACTCACATTTACTTTTCATAAAGTATTTCATATTTTCATCGATTCAACATCGTGCTTTTCAAAATGATTGTAATTAAGATTAAACTTTATACTCTTAAGTTATTTACTAACTTCTTATTTTTTATGTTTTAGTTCATATTATTGTATTAAAAAAAGGCTCAATTAATATTACTTATTACTTATAGCAAGAAAAAAAGAAAGAAAGCATTGTCAATATCATCATGTAAATAATATATATTTTATAATTGAAATGATATATTAAAATCTTCTGAAAGAAGTTTTCAAAGACAACAAATTTTTTACATTTTAATTATTTAACATCATGTACATAGTATGGTAATTAGAGATAAAAATAACTAAAGTAAAACAATAATTCTTGAAACTTAGTAAAGTTTAAATATTTCATAAATGCCTAAACTCTGATTAAAATCTCAAACAAGTATTTAAAGTTTAATAATATATAATGTAAATTCTAATCGTTTACGTTTTACAAATGCATATTGTTTACATGATGGAAAGCAATTGGAATTTAAACGAAACAAATTAAAAAAAAACATTAAATTTTAATAAAAAAAAATATTACATTTTAATTTTTTACATCGTGTAAACTATTGAAAATTGCAAAATTATAAAAATTAATGTCATTTTTTAATAATTGTACAACCTCAGTATTTCCGGTTTTTTTAAATCATGTCAATTTACATATTTTACACCGTGTAAACTATTGAAAATTACAAAAAAAAATTTGGTAAAATTTTTTAATAATTGTACAAGGTTAACATTTTCGGTTGTTTAAATCATGTAGACACATATTTCATTAAAAAAACGAAAGAAACTGTTGAAATGTTTTTAAAATCGTACAATAGCAACGTTTGCAGGTATTTAAATCATGTAAATAATGTGTAAAATATTTCGCAAAACCAAAACAAAATTTAAAAACTTTTAAATATCATATAAAAACAACATTTACCATTGTTGACATCATGCATTTACAATATATTTCATAAATGCAATTGATTTGACTCAAACTTTTTAATATCTTTCAATATCAATATTTTAAATTTTCGACATCATGATAATAATGTGTAAAATATTTCATATAAAAAAATTTTTTTAAAACTTTTAGTAATCATAAATTTTTTTTTTCAATTATAGACATTATGTAAATAATATGTAAATTATTTTATTAAACCAGAAACAATTTAAAAACCTTTAGATATGAAAAAACAACATTTTCAATTATTGACGTTATGTAAATAATGTGTAAATATGTTGAAAACTTTAAAAACATGTAAACAAATTCTAATTATATACATTTTGGCAATGCTTAGTGTTTTTGTATTGTTTACACTATGTAAAATTTTGAAGCAAGTAATTAGATTTAAATAAATTATGTAATTTTCCTTTATAAATTTCAAAAACAATAACTTTTATTAAATTTTAATAGTTTACGTCATGTAAACATTATTGAAAATGTTAAAAAATACCCAAATTAAATTAATTTTTTTTTCAAAAGTTGTATAATTATATAAAATCAATATTTTCAATTGTTGACATCATGTAAATAATTTAGTTTTTTTTTAGTTTATAGATATTCCCTAATTCCTTACATGCTATAAACAGTGTGTTGTTGAGCTCCTGCTCAAATCGAACTTTGCATGGCGTCATACTGATATCTTTATGCAAAATTTCGCATCAAAGAAGTGCATGAAGTGTTCAATTCATGAGGAAGATGGCGAATTGAGGTGCTTGTTTTATACAATTACGATCCAGCTTCACACACACTTTTGACAAAATTGTTAATATGTTGCCTGGCAGGCGCTTCTTTTCTTTTTTACCGAATTATGAAAGCAATTTTTGGAAATAAGTTTTTTATATTTCTCAACGTTGTTCCAGCGTAAATTGACTATTTGCGTAAACCGCAAATAGCTGATATTGGTATTGTCTACTAAAAAGAAACAAGGGGTTCAAAATGCAAGTACAATGCTAGAGGAACCACCCTGTATATATGTACATAAACAGTGTGCAACAACGCATATGCACGAACTTGTGATTACTATCATTTAGCTTAATTACATAGAAAAACTCATTGGGATTTGAATTCTTCTTATTTATTTATAACGAAGATAGACCCGTTTTAATAACACAAGACATAAACAAAATAAAAACAAATAAGAAAATTATAGTCTAGACCGACTTTACGATACCCTATACCATGCGTTTAGAGACCCTATCTCTCAGACCCAACTAACTGGATATAGAAAATAAGCATAAACCAAATTTGAGTGGGCTTTTTATTAATTTTTCGGCTGCAGATATGAAAAAGTTCATATCGGATGCTATATCTATATGGGTACTAGGCCCAAAAATGGACCGATCCTGACCATGTTTGGTAAAGTCTCTTGTATTTTGCAAAAATATATACAAACAAAATTTGAGAAGAATCAGTGTAATATTTTTGTTTTTTGATAGATTTAATTGAAGATCGGGAAGCAGCTCTATATGGGGCCTATGACTAAGAGTTGTCCCAGCGATCATTTTTAGACTACTCATTAATGGATTTAATAAACGCATACAAACCCAATATGAGTAAGATCTATATGACAATTTGGATATTATGGCAATTTATGTCGATTTCATAGGGGTCATTTGTATGGGGGCTAGGTCTGAACATGGACCGATTCTCACCAATTTCAAAAGCATTCATCCTATGGCCAATGAAAGCTTACATACCAAATTCCATCAAAATATATTCATATATGCGACCTGCAGTTTGATTACAAAGTTTACATGGACACACAGACGGACGGAAACACGGACGGACATCGTTAAATCGAATCAGTTAGTCATTCTGATAGTAATCCTCGGTATACTCAAGGCATGGTAAAACATGGAGGAGGGAATGTTTTGGTGTGGGGATGTTTTTCTGGTCATGGTATCGGACCAATTCATAAAATAAATGGCAAAATGAATCGTTTCATGTATAAGGATATCATGAAAGGTGAAATGCTGCGTCACGCACAGGAGGAAATGCCACTTAAGTGGAGGTATCAACATGACAACGATCCAAAACTCATTGGTGAAAGAATGGTTCATAAACAATGAGGTTAAGGTCTTGAAATGGCCAGCACAATCACCTGGAATCTATGGAATATTGTAAGTTTTAAAATAAATCGCGATGGTTGCAGAAATATGGATGCCCTTTTCCGGCAAGTGGAAATTACATGGAACGGAATTGCCCGGGAAATTTTATCTAATCTAAAAGAGTCCATGCCACGCAGATGCCAAGAAGTTTTAAAAAACATGGGCCACACAACTAAATATTAGTAAAACTCTAATTTTTATCGAATAAACAAAAAAAAAATTGCTTTTGTTTTGTCGCGTACAAAAAACTGCATTAAAGATTTAATATGATTTTTTTTATTTTTGACAACAAATTTTATTTGTTTTTATTTTGTTTTAGTAAATTTAGTTAATTAATTTTATAAATAAATAAAATAATTCGAAACTCAAATGTGTTTGTCATTGTTATTGAGCCATATTGCATTAACCACAAGCTCATGCGCAGGGACGTATTATTTCATAGTCAAATTATTTAAGAATTTATTATTGAAATCTCTTTATGAGTAAAATGAAAAACTTACTTATTATTAGAGATGTCACGAATATTACAGTTTCTCTGAAGATATTTTTAAAAATTGCTTTCAACCACCAAAACGGAGCTAATATCTCCAATTCGAATAATTGAAGTAAGATAATAAGCAGCGTTGATTTATGTATGTCGATATGATTAAGTAAATTATTCGACTTTCGGTTTAAACCCAATAACAGTTTCTTCCCCTTTTTTTCCATGGTGGAATTTCGAGTAGCATTTGAAATATGTTGTATGATTTGTGAAATGTCAATAGATACATCACCAGTTTCTTGAAACGTTAGTAAATAATTTGTAAGAAGTTCTTTACACGATCATAATCACAATTTCGATGAATAGTTTCCACATATTCGGAACTAACAATTTTGCTTTTTAACATACAAGATATCATGTTGTGATTTGTTAAGCTACAATCAATAGTATTTACAAAAAGTTCCTCAGGAATGTTACTGTACACGTTATCGATGCATGTTCCCGACCCAGGACGTGTTATTAATATATGACAGTTTTCATAGTTACAGCTTGATAAAATATTCATCAAATCTGCTGATAATGAGTCATTTAAAAAATCAACATTAGAATCGCCCATGATTATATTAGGATATCGACCATAGCAAGCAACTAAATTTTCAATAAAGGCCGAGAATTTCACATTATTACACCTTTGAGATCTATAAAAAGTCGTAATTTTTAGACATTTGCCGTTTATCTTATGATTTCGTAATGATATTGTTATTGCTTCAATAAAATCATTACTTTGATAATTTTCAGCATCATACTGGAAGCTTTTATGTACGTAAACTGATGTACCTCCATACCCATCAGATGTACAGCTATGCGTAACATTGTATCCGGGAATGTTGTAGATCTTTACTAAATCTGAATTAAACAAAGTCTCCTGTTTAGCTATAACACTCGGTAGTTTTGGGAGTTCCGAAATTACGGACTTAAATTGATTAAACTTATCAATTGATGAAATGCTTCTAATATTAACAGAAATAATGTTAAAATAGGAAAACTAAATCTAGAAAAATAATTTGCAAAATATATTAAAAATTTGAAAAATGCTTATTTATCATAAAAAAATTGTATATTAACTTTAAACAATATATAATATTTGTACTTAAATGTGTTTAGTTATCAAGCATGTGACATAAAAGCAGCATGGATTTCCTCATCATCATCAGAATTTTCAGTTATTTCTGGCCACTGCAGATTAGATCTACGCCTCTGTTGTTTGTTCGTTGTGGCATCCAATAGAATAGAATCCACCTAATCTTCGCGTGCGTCTGATCAGCATTGGCTTACAACTTTCGCTTTTCTTTGCATAAACTTTGCCTTTATAAGTGTACACTAGGGTGGCCCTTCGTTATATAGAGGGGAAAAAAAGTGTTCAAACTGTCGGTCTCACCCCCCTAGAAATAGGCGAATAGCAAAAAAACTGAGAAATACAAAGTTTTGGGCCAATCAAAAAACATTTAGTCGCGGCGCAAAGCGATTGAAAATTTCAAGTGTGTTTATATGGGGAAAATATGACTTTTTTTTTCAGATTTTTCGAAAATTTCGTTCTATAGTTTAATTTTTCCGACAAGCTGTTACATAATTCGGGATCAGAATTAAATTATCCTTTCAAAGGGCTATAACTTCAAAATCGTATGAAACCTCACCAAGAAATAGCAAATGCCCCAGACCACTTTTGTGCCAAAAAAAAACTAGGTCATGAAATTTGATGGCGTTTTTTTCAACTATTGATTAAAGCCATCATTCTTTTTTGGTCTCTATACTTATAAGTACTCAGATATGAAGTATTGTTTTATTACCACGTTGCTAACCTATTGCGCATTGAGACCGAAAATTGGAAATTTTTTTGATAAAATTTTTAAAACTCCTTTTTCAAGTTTGAAAAAATTTTCTTAAACAAAACTTAAAAAAATGAATCTACCACTTTAAGGTTTTATAAAATATATGGTGCAGATTAACTCTGTGAATTTTTAAGTTAATCCCTCTGCCGGAATTTTTTTGACAAGGGTTTTATTTTTGCGAATTTCGAGAAAAATTGGATTTTTGTGAAATATTCTGTAAATGTACTCTTTCTAAATACTTTGTATCAAAAATTCATAATTTTTCTACTTTTAAATGTTATATTTTATCTTAATAGCCTAGGGTTTCGGAAAAAAATAATATGACTCCATTAACCCTTTCGGAATTGGGGTCACATACGACCCCAAACTAATAAAAGACAATTTGTTCAATAAATTCAAATATTTTGTAAGTGCTTTCCAATTTTTAGATGCGACACTTAAAATATAATAACCAAATATGTAGAAGTTTCGTTCCAAAAATTTGGGATAAATCCGAGAACGTTAACCCATTATTTGCCAAGGCCAGCTTTGGATTATAAGATATTTTAAAATAAAAATGACCTAAAACGAGTTTTTCTATTAAACTCGATGAAACCACTATTTAGAATTTAAGAAAAATAATTCGGTTAATTTTTATTTATTTAACCATTCAGTGCTCCTGGGATCAAAATAATCCATTGTGATATATCTTTGGTGCAATTATGTGCTTATTGCTCGCGAATATAAATTAAAAAAGTTTTATAGGCTTTTGCAGGGATAAGTTAATACTGATCCTGAATTATAGATTTAGATTTAGATTTATTTATTTGTTTTCTCATTATTAGAACCTTAAGAATATAATTCTTTTGTGGTTCAAGTGGAATTACATAACTGAAGTCATTATTAAGAATAAATGAATAAATAAATAGTTTTTTCTATAGAAAAATAAAAATATATAACAGCTTGTCGGAAAAATTAAACTATTGAACGAAATTTTCGTAAAATCTGAAAAAAAAGTCATATTTTCCCCACTTGAAATTTTCAATCGCTTTGCGCCACGACTAAACGTTTTCTGATTGGCCCAAAACTTTGTATTTATCAGTTTTTTTGCTATTCGCATATCTCTATTATTATTATTATTATTATTATTATTATTATTATTATTATTATTATTTCTTTATTAATTTTCTGTACAACAAGACATGTCATATAATTAAAGTACAGGATTTTCATCGTTCAAAAATTCGCCACAAAATTGAAATACAATAAAAAAAAAAAATTATAACTTATTTAAAATAAAGTAAAATAAATACAAGAAATTATTAAAATTCATGAATTAAAAAAATGAAAATTAAATATATTTAAACAAAGTAACTTAACAAAAATTTCTTAAAATATATCGCGTTGCTTACTAATTGTTGGTTGTGTGGAATTGCATTCCAAAGACGTGTGGCGTTTATGAAAAATTGCCATTCTGACACAAGGCAACGACGCATAGAGATAATAAGTTTTTTGCCCCTTCTGGAGCTAGCAAACTGTATTTGCTCATAAAGATATAGGGGTTTCTCAGTGTAAATAATTTTGTGCAAAAACATTAAAACCCTTATATTAATAACGTTATCGAATGAGACTCCATAAAGACTTTTTGAGAAAGTCGAAACACTATCACATTTCTTCAGTCCATAAGCATATCTAACAATATTGTTGTACAAAATATTTAGTTTTTTCTTGCTGGCGTAGTCGCAGTTGCCAAAAAGTTCACAGCCATGAAGTAGACCAGGAATTAAGTATGCCTTTGCAAGAAGATGTCTTACTCTTAACGGCGTAAAATACTGAGTTACCCAAAGCGATCTTAGCTTTATATACGTTTGAACCACAAGTGTATCTACGTGGCTTGACCAAGTCAAGTTGTTATTGAAAACTATGCCAAGATTTTTTACCTTTTTTACAATCTCGATTTTCTTATGGTTTATTAGTATATCATGTTCAAGAACAGGCTGAAAAGTTTTTTTATGAATAATCAAACATTTTGATTTTTGCGGGTTGAGACAAAGTCCACTTGCAGTGGCCCAAAAATGTATTTTATAAAGCTCATAGTTTAGCTTTTCAACATTTTCTTCTATGGACCTTACTGGGCTACTCAGATACAGCTGAACGTCGTTCGCATACATGTGTATTTTACAGTGAGGTAGTTGTTGTGGCAAATCATTGGCATAGATGGAAAAAAGAAGTGGACCCAGAATCGATCCTTGAGGTACGCCTCTCTAGGGGGTGAGACCGATAGTTTGAACACTTTTTTTTATTAAGAGCCACCCTAGTGTACATATTGCATGATATGTTTTGGCGCACTTGTCACAATCAATATAATCTTCATTCTCCTTTACCTCCATTCTGCATTGACCACAGATAACTTTTGGGTTTTTAATAATTCTTCGGCCTTTACTGGTCATACTTCAATTTGTTTTTATTCTCTGCACTTTGTGTAAGAATGTAAATAACAACAATGATTATTTAAAGGTTTTTAATCATGGTTTTTTTTAATATACAAAACTTTAATGCAGACGGTGAAAAAATTGACATTTACGCGTAAAGGTTGCCAACTATTTTCACAACTATTTCAACATATCGTTGAAGAGCTTATTATAATACATATTAATTTTAGTGGATTTATATTTTTGGTTTACCTTCATCATAGAAATAGTTATATAGTTTTATGTCATAATAATCCAATAATTGTTAAATCGATTAACTCCACTTTCTGATTTATTGTTTAAATTCAAAACAACTTTCTCTTATAATAAGGAATAACACCATTAACACCTCCTTATTATTACAGAAATTTGTTTCACATAAAAGCAGTTGGTCGTCAATCAAGCACTTTGACAATAAAATATTTATAAATTAGAAAGTGGTGTTAATCGATTTGGCAAGTGAGGCATTCCATTAAAACTAATCACATGCCTTGGTTCTCTTAAACTATCTGTTGACTGAAATACTTACTAGAATAAAGAATTATATTAACTGAGTAATAAGTCTCTTTTAACTTCAAATTTTTCTTTTGTAGCCATCATTTATAAATCCTTCTCTCAGAATTAATTTTATATATGGAAATTTTTAATCTTGCAGGTCATGATTTCGGAAAGTTCGTTGGATAATTATTATCATTCTAATGGTTTTATAACCTATTTTTAATTTTCTCAAGCCAATTACAAAACCATTTCAAAATGGTCATTCTTGAGGGTCGAACTTTCCGCGAGCTTTGAGACTTAATGATTTGATATTTGTTCTTCTTGCTAAAGTAGAAAATTTTAATTTCAATTTAGCTATTGCCCTGTAGATTTACTGTTCTTTAAACATCTTAAAATCCCCTAAATTAATTGTAGACTTTAAAAGTCTACTTTAAATTTATAACTTAATTACGTCCTAAAAATATGCTATAATTTCTGGGGATATTTTCCCAATTTAAGCCTCAGGCATAAATTATAATTCAAAATGTTAATGTTTGTGTGTTTCAATTTTCAATTTCTCTGTGTTGTTGTTGTTTTTTTTTTCGATAGGCGTCAAGCAGTCTAGTTGCGAAAAATTTCCCTACTCCGGCTCGTTATGAAAAGGAAACATGACCACTAAATTTCATAATAATTCATATCCTATTGAATTTGAATATATATATAAAGGTATTCCTCTACCTAAATTATGGTAGACGACAACAATGATAAATGGCCAAAAAATTTGGTTGCAAACAAGAAAAAAAAATCAAAAGTGAGTTCACCAAAGGTGGTTTAAAAATGTTAAATAAAAAAATATTTCCAAAATTTATTTACCTACAGTTTTTCTTTTTTTTTTTGATACATTTTGTTACTTGAATATAAAATTTTGGGGTTTGTGTGTAGGCCACCAGCCGTGTTAGAAGATTTATGACTTTTCGGCACGCTGACTCTACAATTTTTGTCGTTGTCGTTTAAATTGCTGGCTAGCAAAGAATAAAGTTTCTACCAAATTGTCGCGTTTTCTGTATTGTCGTTGTTAGGCATCCAAAAAAAGAGGGAAAGTGTAATATTGTCTTCCGGTATATTGTGTTATTTGAATGTGTAACATAGCCCGGAGGTAAGTTACCTTACGGTTTATGCTCGTTCTTTAGTCTTTCGTTCGTTCCTTCTGCTTAGCTATTTAGATGGGGTAGCTGTTGTTTTTCCAACAGCGGAAATACTTGGCAAATGTCAATTGTAAGTTAAAATGAGCTGGCTGTTTTTTTGCCTCTCCTTCTTCTTCTTCTTCGTTTTGTAGCTGCTGTTACAATTTTTGTTTTATTTTTTTTTTATTGTTTTTGTACTTGTCGTACGCTATTTTACTTGTGTAACATTCTGAACTTTTCATTTCCGTTGTGATTTATATGAAGTCGGGGGGTTTGTTTTTTTTTCTCCTCTTATATTGTGTTTCGTCTTGTAACTGTTTATGGTTCCTTTTTCTTGCAGCCATGTTTTATTTGTTATGCAGAACATATTTTCGAAGAATTGTAGCTGTTCCAGCACAGTTACAAAAAAACAAGAAACATTTAAAATTAACATTTGTTATTATCGTTTTTGCTAGTGAAATGAAAAAAAAAGAAAACGAAATATTGCGTCCAAAATATATTTTGTTATGTGTATGTAAAATTACTGTGCGGTTCAGTGGAATTTTTCAAGGCTACAGAAATCTTAAGTCAACTACAAGAAATCTCTTAAGAGACTTGAAAGCTTTTAGTTTTCATTTATATTTTTCGAAAGATTTTCTTGAAAATATGTTGGATGGAAATAACATTATTTACGCTAGAGCGCTTAAGTAAATTTATATATTATTTTTCCTTGAAAAATTTGTTAGAGTATTATAAAAATTTTATTTTGTAAGTTTTGTTAAGAAATTAAAGTTGTTTTAAGACTTTTTAAAGTATGTTTTAATTTGTCTATAGATGAAACCCTTAAAAGTATGCAATGATTTTTGGAATACTATATTTCTTTGGCTGTCCTAACTTCACTCAAAGAACATAATCAGTTTGAGTTTACCAAATTAGTTTAGTTCTATCAAACAATATATTTTATTTTATTAATACCCTGTTTCCATAACACAATTCGTCACAGGCGAACGAAAATTTGTGTGTATTTTATTTTTGTTCTTCATACAAATTTTCGTTCGTCTGTGACGAATTGTGTTATGGGAACAGGGTATAAGACAGCCGATTTTTTTTTAGTCCATCCAAATCTGCAATTACGAAGAAATTGTTGTAATGCGACAACCGTACAGTGAATATGGTAATTGAAGGCACCGTTTCAGTAATAATCCAACAAACAAAAATGAAGCCATTCTCAATGAATCACACTTTCATTTCTTCCTAAGGAATAACTTTTTTATGTGTAAATTTACACAACTTCCATGACAAAACTATACACTTAGATCTAAAAACAATCCCAAATAGAAATTGAGTTTATCCAAAAAATATTGGAAACTACAATTTTATATCGATAAACCAGAAGAATAAATTGAAATGAAAAATTTATATAAAATAATTAGGGGTATTAAATTAATCTCTGATTCCCTGCATTTGGATTTTACGTTAACATTAACATCTTTACCTATTTCACTATTTATAACAAATCGAAACAAAATTAAAAAAAAAAAAATCATGTGAGTCCGATCACAGGGGAGATGTGTAAACATTTGGTAATAAATAAAATGCAGAAAACAGCGACAAAAAGGTTATTACATATCATAATTTTTTCACCAAACAATCATGTCACACCGATTTGTCTTAATGCTTACATGTTGCGCGTAAGATCTTACGCTCACATATTACGCTGTTTTTGTGATTGTATTGTGAATTAGAAATTTACCCCCCTGCGAGTATAAATGTTTACACATCAAAAATAAATAATTAAAAAATAATCCTACACGGAAGACTAACCTATGACCCGCCGTTTCTCATTACATACCTGATGGTAAGGTGTGTTTTTTGATGAGGTTAATATATTTGCACCATTTTGGTGTAATTTTTGGTATATATTACACAACAACAATTAAGTTGGAAATAATATTTGTTCACTATACTATTACAGCAAAGTCTCTGAATATTTTAGAAGTGAGACCCGAATTACCCCATTTTAAGCAGCAACCCCGATATAATGACAACCAATATTATCCTAAATTTTATCAGGTAATTTGTTTATGATTTCAACAGATAGACAGACACGAGTTTCTGTGTTCAACATGAGTATCTATCACAATGACATAACCTCACGGTGCTCTGAACCCCTCAACTTAACCGATATTCAGTTAAAAAAAAAAAAACACAATTTTTGGCAAATTGGTCAAGTTTCAGATAGAATACAAAAAACTAGGTAACTAATCGTATTTTTATACCCTATACCACTATGTGGTTTGGGTATAATGACTTTGTGCTGCTGTTTGTAACTACCAAAAATATTTGACCTAGACCCATCTTTAATTATACCGATCGAATCAGAATCACTATCTGATTCGATTTAACGATGTCCGTCCGTCCGTCCGTCCGTCCGTCTGTGTGTCCATGTAAAGCTTGTAATCAAACTGCAGGTCGCAAATATCAATATATTTTGATGAAATTTGGTATATGAGCTTTTATCTGCCATGGAATGAACGCTGTTGAAATTGGTGAGAATCGGTCCATGTTCAGACCTAGCCCCCATACAAATGACCCCTATGAAATTGACTTAAATTGCCATAAGATCCAAATTATCATATAAATCTTAGTCAAATTGGGTTTGTATGTGTTTATTACATCCATTAATCATTAGTCCAAAAATGATGCCTATGGGACAACTCTTAGTCATAGGCCCCATATAGAGCTGCTTCCCGATCTTCACTTAAATCTATCAAAAAACAAAAATATTGCACTGATACTTCTCAAATTTTGTTTGTATATATTTTTGCAAAATACAAGAGACTTTACCAAACATGATCAGGATCGGTCCATTTTTGGGCCTAGTCCCCATATAGATATAGCATCCGATATGAACTTTTTCATATCTGCAGACGAAAAAATTAATAAAAATCCCACTCAAATTTGGTTTATGCATATTTTCTATATCCAATTAGTTGAACCGAAGAGAGATAGGGTCTCTAAACCATGGTAAAGGGTATCGTAAAGTCGGGCTAGACCGACTACAATTTTCTTACTTGTTACTGTTTGCTTTGTGTTTCTCCAGATAAATCACTATTTTTCAACTTTGATGGAAAAAAAAATTTTTTTATAGGGTAAACGTCGGCATGTACCAATAGTCGGTGGTTTTTGAGTTAAAATGTAAAGAAATAAAAATAAAGACAAGTATTTATTTAATTTAGTGATTAAACGTGATTGGGACGAGTATTGTGATCTTTTTTGTACTCATTCAGTGACAGTCGTTTAACACGTGGAGTAAATCTTTTATTTAAAGTAATTTTTTAATGCTAATGCCAACATAAACAAGTAAGTAATAATAATAATTTAAGTAATTTTTTAAACAAAGCGGTTTCTAGGGATAGAACTAAATTAAAATATTGCGTTTAATGTGGAATATTAATAAAAAGATTTTTTTTTCTCATTTTAATTGCTGCCGACATTAGGAACAAAATTTTTATAATTTCTAATGGAAAATTAGTCTTTTCTCATATTAAGTTGAAATTCTAGAAAATTGTTTATTAGTCATCTATCTTGCCATCGGTTATAAAGAAAATTAATTTAAAACCTGCCGAGTACAGGACAAAAAGTTTTCTGAATTCAGTAGAGATAATTCTACCTGGCATTTCTAACATTTCGAAAATTCTAAATATGGCCACCAAAGAAAAAAGATTCATGCACCCATATTTTGAAGAATCCTTAAAAGTGATATAAATGAAATAAGAGAATGCACGATTTCTGTATTAGGTGCCACTAAAAATTAAGATGTTCCGCGTTCTTCCATATAAGACCGAATATATTTCCGTATTCATGAAGATCATAGGAGAAAGGATTGGGGTGCCGAAGAAAAACGGTAAAAAAATGGTGCCAAGAGCTCGCAGAATGTGGATTTCCTTTGAAAACTGATAACTTACTGGACACAGTAAAAAAAATATCAATAAGGACCAGCGGACCACCACATTTTTAATCGGTAGCGCAGCTTAGGATTAAGAGAAATGGCGAGGGGCATAACCTAAAACTGAAAAAGATTTAGAATGTGGAAGGAATGTGTAGAATGATAAGAAAAGAAACAGTTATAGTGCTGTTGGTTTTTTCAGCAAATGGAAAGTCGGTGTACACAATGGTTGTCTTTCCATATGTGCGACCACTTAAAGAAGTAATAACAGCATGCCAGAAAATTGGTGTCTGGGAATGTCAGAAATGGGATGAATGCTGTGCGAAACATTTTTCGAGTATATGGCAAATGGACTCGGTAATTGGCTTAATGAACATAATATCCAACGATCCCTTCTGTTGTATGTTGATGGCCATAAATCACACATGGCATTGGAGTTAAGCCAGTTCTGCGAAGACAACGGTGCTATTTTATATGCACTAAACCATTAAAATTCGAATGGAAGCAAACCGCAAGGGATTGGCAATTGAAGCCGGAAAATGACAAAGTTTTTTCGAAGTACACATTTTGTCCGATTCTCCGTATGGTTCTTTCTAACCTTTTAATCCTAATAACGTTGACTACACCAAATGTGTCAAAAAATAATTGCAGTTATTGGCCTAGCAAATACAATTTTTATTTAGTAACTGCCTAGTTTCAAAACTTAAAATTTAATAAGTACAAATACCTTTAAATGGGTATACATTTCTTAGTTTTTATTTAATATAACTTTTTTTTTTTTGAAAAT
The DNA here is from genome assembly GCA_963682025.1 of Cordilura impudica. Classification (NCBI taxonomy): domain Eukaryota; kingdom Metazoa; phylum Arthropoda; class Insecta; order Diptera; family Scathophagidae; genus Cordilura; species Cordilura impudica. The sequence goes on along the minus strand of OY821520.1, from coordinate 195,079,564 downwards.
GCTATAAAAAAAACTACTGAATATTATCTCAAATTTCTTTTTTTATTTGAAAGTACAATCCTTCCGGTTAATAATGAAAAATAATTTCATTCAAATGGCTACCTCGGCTGGCCATGCAGTAGCCTACACGATCGGTCCAATTTTTAAGCACATTATCGATTGTGTGCAGCTGTATACTTCACCAATGGCTTCACGAATATTGTCCTTTAAAGCGTCAATTGTCTCTGGCTTGTTGGCGTAACACTTATCTTCGAGGTCACCCCACAAATAATAGTCTAGTGGTGTCAAATCGCAGCTCCGAGGTGGCCAAACGACATCAGCTCTGCGGCCGATAATGCGATCTTCAAAAACAGGGCGCAAAACATCGAGTGTAGCTTCGGCTGTGTGGCACGTAGCGCCGTCCTGTTGAAACCAAATGTTGCCAATATCCTCCTCTTCAATTTTTGTGAACAAAAATTCGTTCAGCATGGCCCGATAACGATCGTCATTGACTGTAACGGCCACTCCTTGCTTATTTTCGAAGCAAAATGGCCCAATTATGCCTCTGGACCAAAATCCGCACCAACCAGTAACTCGTTTTGGATGTATCGGCTTTTCAATGTATGCCTGCGGGTTTTCTGTGCCCCAAATGCGACAATTTTGCTTTTTTTACATACCCGCCAAGATCAAAATGAGCTTCATCTGAAAAGATGATTTTTTTTTTGGCAAAATCGGCATCTTCTGTAAGTCGACCGCAGGCCCACTTAGCGAAGCGAAAACGCATTGGATGGTCAGTTGGCTTCAACTCCTGAACCAATTGGACTTTGTATGGCGTCATACCAAGGTCTTTATTCAAAATTCGTCTCAATGATGCCTCCGAAATGTTCAATTCTTGAGAACGACGGTGAATTGATGTTGATGGCGCTTCACGCACACTTTCTGCCACAACAGCAATATTCTCGGGTGTACGCACTGTTTTTGGCTTTTCACGCTTTGGTTTATCGATGAGGATGCCAGTTTATTTCACTTTTTTCACAAGATAACGAACATACGGAGCTGACGGTTCTTTTCTTCTTCCAAAATCCGTACGCAATTTTCGCACACATTCTGCAACATCACCTTGATTTTCAAAGTAATGTCGCAATATTTCCCAGCATTGTTGAAGCGTATACACATCCATATTCGTTCAGCGGAAGTATAAAACTAATTATCTGTCAAATCAGGCATGAGCTAAGTGTTACCATTCACGAAGTAAGCAATAGTTGGAAAAAAAAACGTTAGATGGCGGGCCCTTTATAATTAATAAATTCCAAAGATTAACATTTATACATATGTAAATACCTACCAACAAATCTATATAAAAATATTAAATAGGTATAGGTAGGTAAGTTAAGCTAATCTTTCAATGACGCTACAATATCAGACGGAAATATGTTTATGGCAAGTGTTGTGCCCTTGCTGCCCAATAATGTTCTAGTTTACAAGGGACTCGCTGGAACTCATAAGGATCATGGTGGAGGACATTCAAAAACAAATTGACAAGATTAAGCCCGCAGTGCTGAACAGAAGAGAACGAAAATATCTTTAATGTAGGCACGAGTTCCCCCTGACCATGGTTGACGGAAAAGTCGTAAACTAACTGACAAATACAACCCCAACATTGCACATAGGGCTCGCTAGAAGAAATATTTGTCCAAAATTAGTCTAAAGCCATATTTTCACTTTTTTTTTTAAAGAAACAGCATTTACAGTCAAGCTTACGCTTATATTCTTAAGTTTGGATCAATTTGTAAGGTTTAAAAGCCGTTTAACCCTTTCATGCATACAACAAATTTTTTTTGTAAAATTTAATTTTCTAACACTATATTTATAAAAACGAAAACACTATATTTATATTGAGTAAACAAAAATTAAAAAAAAAATGGTACACCAAAAAAAGTCAAAAATAAAAAAAAATTTTTTTTGCTTTTTTTTCCATATTATGGCCCAATATAGTCCGAAAAAAATCCGAAAAGCAATCTTTTTTTAAATCTAATTCAGATGTTTCATCGAATGATCAGAAAAAACAGTTTAATTTTAATAGAAATCCTAGCTTCCTTATATTTTATGAACTTCATATTTTCAATGCGTAATAATTTTAAAATAACTTTATTTTCCAAAACTAAATTTTCTTTCCCACATTCTTCATCATACTCATCATCAGTATTTTCATCTAGGTCAACTTGCTGATCCTGTAAAGATAATTCAGGGGGATCCTCACACTTTAACATTTCGATAACTTCTGGTAAAAGGGCCGGACGTTTTCTTTGGTGAACTCGTGTGTTTATTCGAAGCGATAATATTAATGGATCTGATGTATCCATTGCTCTATTAAATACGTCGAAAAGTTTATCACTACGATTTGTTCTGCGAGCGTGGCATAACCTATCGCTATTTTATGCCGTGATTCCGCAGCATCCTCAGCAAAATATCCAACAGGAAGCACTGTGTTCTGCATTATTTGTTTGGAGTGCACAAGAACTTTATGTACAGTTGGTGTCTTGTTTAACCAAGAGTATTTGTTTTGGAAATATTCAGCCGTTTTAAAGCAAACTTATTTAAATCTAAAGGAAACTGATAGGACAAACATATTAGTATAATCCTTAGAAGAAATATTAAATCTTCATCAACTGAAGTAATTCTTGAAAATACAGCATGTTTGGTAAATGCACTACGAGATGTGTTTCCATCATTCGTGCTACCAAAACCACAAACTTTTGGAAGATCAACATGAAGACTAAGTTCTGTTGAAAATGCATTCTGGATTTTCTTTTTATTTTTGTTTACTGCTTTTTTATCTTCTTCATCTTTTATCTGCCATTTCTTTACATCACTTTTATAGCCTAAGTGCAAAAGAAATCTAATCTAGCAGTGCAATGGATTTAGACCGTACTTTAAGTTGCTTTCAATCAGTTTAAATTTTTCGGAAGTAGAATCATTCAAATTATTAAAATCTTTGGGAGTAGCGCCGCATATTGGACAAGTTTGATTAGACTTAGTTCCGGTTAGAGCATTTAAAACTTTTCCATCTATTACTGTAAGATACAATTTAAACGCTATTTCAACAGTTTTGCCATCTTCTATCTCTAATTTTAGATTTTCTAGACGAGCAATTTGTTGACTTAAATCAGCTGCTTCATTCAAAATAACCTCCTTTGTTTCTTTGATAACTTCAAGTTCTAAGGGCCGACACAATCTTGTGGACTGTGGAGTGATATTATTCCAAAGAGGGTTTCCTAAATTGTCAAGAAAGCTCAAAGGTACCACAGTTGTTGCGAAAAGAAATAAGCTCGCATCACGAGATGTACTTGGCTCATGAAAACCTTGCTTGAATTGAGCTTGAACAGTGCTGCTATCAAACCTGTAGCTCAAAATTAGTTAACTTAACATAAAGTTTGTTTTTTTTGTTATTCATAACTGACACAAAAACGTCCTTTTGCATATCCACTATTCTTGACGATGTATGAATTAGAAGCATCTGTAAAGGAACCTTTGCTTTTGAATCTCCAACAGTGATGCCATCTGGTCTGCACTTATTTTTCGCAGTCATGACAGGAAAATGTCAGAGTTTCTTGCCTTACTTTCAAGGCGAATATTAAAATATTGCCTTTTTGTAAAATTATTTTCTAGAAGAAATGCTAATGCCTCCTCGTTCGAAAACGGATTTGGTGTTTTCACTTCTTCTGAACATAATTTTTTTATATTTGATGGTCTCGTAGGGCTTTCAATAGTTTTCTTAGGAACAACTGCTAAATCATTTTTACCTCGCTTACGAGCCGACATTGCTGCTGCTTGAACTAATAAATCAGTTTCATAATCCTTAGATTGTGAAAGTTCCGCTGCTTCCCTTCTTTTACTGCGATCTGAGTTTTCTGTAAATGATAGTCGGGTGCGCCCAGCTCTTTCAGACCCAATCTCTTTTGGATCGTCTATTACCTCGAACTGACATTCAGTGTCCGAAGCACTTTTTGTTTTTTTCGGACCATCAAAGATTGCGTCAGAAGTAAGCCAATTCGCATATTTCTCATTAAAAACATCTAAACTTCTATGGCACTTTTCCCATTTAATTTTAAAATTTTTACAAAGCAAGCGGACTTTTTCTGAAATATATTTCAAGTACTGGTCAGATTTGTCTTTGTCTTCAATTTTTTCCAGTATATGATTAAGAATGACAGTGTACTTTTCTTCTTTGTTTGTGTGTTTTATCCACATTTGAAAAATCTCGACATTTTCAAGGTTGAGGTTATCTAAAACAAGAATCACAAAAAAAGAATTTCGGAAAATATGCCTTATAATTACTAAAAAAAAATTTAAATTTTTTTTAAATTAACAAAAATTTTTTATAAAAATTTAAAAATATTTTTTTTTTAAATAAATTTGTAAAATTTTTGCAAAGTTATTCACGTATACCCTGGCTACATTTTTGTAGAATACTAGTAGTAAGAAATTTTGATTCCCTGCAAGATATACTCAAAAAGTTAAAAAAAGACGATTTTTGAGACACAAAGTGATTTTCGTGTGCCTAGACAGGCTCAGATTGTATCACTATGTTCACAAAAGTTGTTCGCCTATTTTTTGTGCAGCATTGTTTGTACAAAATTTGGACATAAATAACCGAAATCAGAAAAAAAAAAACGGATGTGCTGTGACCCTCGATCAAAAGTTGCTTCAAGACCGTGTACGGCATATAAAAAGATGAATATCTCAAAAAAAAAAAAAACAAATTTCCGCAATTCAAGCTAAGGTGAAATGAAAAATATACATCAATATCTTCTTTTTTTTTAGTCGTATGCCAGCCGAACTGAGCCGAAATTTTAAAACTCTACGTAAATTTAAAAATCGTAAAAAATTCATAAATTTTATAATACACCAACATATTGATATTTATTCACTTCACCTTAAATATTTTAATTTTTTTTTTATGTTTTGAATAAACAATATACCTTCAGCTTTATTTTCCATTTTAAACTTTAGAAATTACTATTTTTTTGAAAAAACCAGAAAATATTTAAAAATGTTAAAAAACACCTGCACTCAACTATTTTTTCGAGTGGACTGAAGTTTATCAACTTTAAAGCTGTAATGTTAAACGGTAAATTGCAATTTACAAAAACAAAATTCATTTGTGGTTGCTCTGATGTCTTTGCTATTAGATTGCAACAACAAATTTATAATCGTAGCCCATGTAAAATATTTAGTTTTAGCCAAAATTTGAATTTTGGGACTTTGTGCATTATCATGCCCGATTTGCAAAGAAGACACAAAAGAAATTTGAACGATTCTACAAACGAGGAGAGCAATTATTAATATGTCATCTCACCATTGCGCGCGAGGATTTTTTGTTAAAATTGACGTATATCCTTCCACAAAAGGAGGAACACTTTGATACAAATACATTAGATAAGGATAAGGACAATATCAGAAAGAACCGAATACAGGATGCCTTTTTCGCAGAAGTTTGACTAAAATAGACTACCCCAGATGCGGATACGGTTACTCAAATGATAGAAACACTTCGTGGGGATTTTTTGAAAATGATGATGAGGTAGTAACTCGAATCACTAGAATTAACAATCAAATCACTAAAAGATTGGAAACGATCTTGAATGTTTTAAACTGCAAAGAAAAGGTTAATTCTACAAAATATGGACGAAATCTATCCACTGAAGAAACAAACCATGACAGTCGATAAAATATTGGCACATGGCAAAGATATAATTGAATATCAGTCGTTGTCAATTGGAGAGATTTCCGAAGAAGCTCAGGAGTCCCTCAACAAATTTTTTAAAAAATATCAAGGGTGAGAACCTCTCAACATGTTGGCAGCATCTTCCGAACCACTTGTTTCATCTCTGTGGCACGCAAAGTCACGAAAAGAGTTAGAATCGAATAGTTCAGAAATGATTAGTCAATTAGCTATACCTTCTATTATGAATTGTTTCAAACAATCTGAAAAATTATAATTTAAAAAATTTGTTTTTTTATTTATGGATAACAATTTTAACCTTAAAAAAGAAACATAAAAATCATACTTTTTAGTAAACATAGACATGATTTTTCATGCCGTTAATAAACTTCAACTTTAATAACCCATAATTAATTAATAATTTTTAATTAGAAGGCATAGCACCTTGGTTATATACATTTTTCATAGATTGGATATTTGTCTATCATATGTCTTTTAACTTATTTGATTACCTCGATTGGTTCAAAAATTATGATTTTTGCGTTAAAAGATATTTCTTTTTGGTCTCTTTTGAATGGATCTTAATAGTGTTTTAGTATAATAGTAGAAAAATTATGCAATTTTGCAGATAGAAGTTATTTCTTTAACAATTAACTATCATTAACAATGAAATTAACTCTAAATTCAAATTGTAATAGAATGTGAAGGTTCAATATCGGCAACTGCCTTAAGATTGAGATGGGCGGTATCGAAGATTTGGCACAGCCGAATTTTACACTCTTTCTTTGTTTGTGTAAAATCGCACCGACATACAAAAAAATTTTAAAAAGTTCAAATAAAAACAGGTAAGAAAATTATAGTCGGTCTAGACCGACTATACGATACCCTATACCATGCGTTTAGAGACCCTATCTGTCAGGCCCAACTAACTGGATATAGAAAATAACCATAAACCAAATTTAAGTGGGATTTTTATTAATTTTTTCGGCTGCAGATATGAAAAATTTCATATCGGATGCTATATCTCTATGGGGACTAGGTCCAAAAATGGGCCGATCCTGATCATGTTTGGTAAAGTCTCTTGTATTTTGCAAAAATATATACAAACAAAATTTGAGAAGAATCAGTGTAATATTTTTGTTTTTGATAGATTTAAGTGAAGATCGGGAAGTAGCTCTATATGGGGCCTATGACTAAGAGTTGTTCAATTTGGACTACTGAGTAATGGATGTAATATATACGTACAAACCCAATTTGACTAAGATTTGTATGATAATTTGGATCTTATGGCAATATATGTTGATTTCATAGGGGTCATTTATATCGGGACTAAGTCTGAAGATGGACCGATTCTCACCAATTTCAATAGCGTTCATCCCATGACCTATAAAAGATTAAATACCAAATTTCATCAAAATATATTCATATTTGCGACCTGCAGTTTGATTACAAACTTTACATGGACACACAGACGGACGAACGGACGGACAGACGGACGGACGGATATCGTTAAATCGAATCAGATAGTGATTCTGATTCGATCGGTGTAATTAAAGATGGGTGTAGGTCAAATAGTTTTGGCTGCTACAAACAGCAGCACAAAGTCATTATACCCAAACCACATGGTGGTATAGGGTATAACAAGTAAGAAAATTATAGTCGGTCTAGCCCGACTTTACGATACCTTACACCATGGTTTAGAGACCCTATCTTTCGGTCCAACTAATTCGATATAGAAAATAAGCATAAACTAAATTTGAGTGACATTGTTATTAATTTTTTTGGCTGCAGATATGAAAAAGCTCATATCGGGTATTATATTTATATGGGGACAAGGTCGAAAAATGGACCGATCCTGACCATATTTGGTAAAGTCACTTATATTTTGAAAGACTATATACAAACTAAATTTGAGAAAAATCTGTGCAATATTTTTGTTTCTCGATAGATTTAAGTGAAGATCGGGAAGCGGCTCTATATGGAGCCTATGACTAAGAATTGTCTAATAGGGATTATTCTTGGAGTACAGATTAATGGATACAATAAATACATACAATCCCAATTTTACTAATATCAATATGATAATTTGGATCTTATGACAATTTATGTCGATTTCATAGGAGTCATTTGAATATGGACAAAACCAATTTCAATATCATTCATCCTATGGCTGATTAAAGCTTATATAGTAAATTTCATCAATATATATTCATATTTGCGATCTGTAGTTTGATTACAAGGTTTATATGGATACACAGAAGGACGGACGGACGGACATCGCTAAATCGACTCAGAAAGTGATTCTGAGTCGATCGGTATAATAAAAGATGGGTCTAGGTCAAATATTTTTGGTAGTTACAAACAGCAGTACAATGTCAATATACCCAAACCACATAGTGGTATGGGGTATAAAAATCTTTTGGGCAATAACAATTCATATTTAGCTTTAATTTCTACCGACGAACTTGGCAGCACTTTTTGAATCGATCATGAAAGCTATGTAGTAAAAAATTTTACGATTTTTATACTTGTTTATCCAAGCACCATATGATAATGCGAGGAAGATTTATGGGACTGGAACAATTACAATTTCCTTACCATTTTCTTTTAATATAAAACTGTCCACCGACAGAAAAATTTCCGCATGGAAATGAAATAAAACTTATAGTCTACTTAACGGCTCCCATAGGCCAATAATTTAATGAGTATAATAAAAACCATTGATCAACACCTTGTTTCCATATAAAAGAATTATTTAAAAAAAAAACATAATAAAGGACGAAAAAATGCAAACACTTCTTTAATACACAAACAACATACTGACAAAAAAAGAACATAGACAATAAAAATAATAACTAGCGGAAACGAAACGAAACAAAACGGACATAAAAAAAGAAAAAAAGGAAAATCCCCAAACAATAAAGGGAAGCAAGTGAACTAAACATATATAGACACATACACGAACACATATACATACATACTCTTATATGAAACACAAATACACACATGTAAAAATAGTTAAAGTTTCTAAACACATATTGAACATTGAAAGTACTGAAATACCGACCTAAAACTAAAACAATTGACAATTTTGTTATTCAGCAAAAAAAAAAAGACACACACACACACTCTCACACTTAATAACGACCAACTAGAGGTTGTAAAATACATAAATAACGAAAATATCATTAAATTTCTTTACACTATATACTGGCAACAATAAAAATTATAAAGGAATTTTAAATTGTTTAAATTTTAGTATTTTAATTCGTTTTCATGTCCAAATATTAGAATATTTCACGTAAACGCCGTAGTGTATGCAACATTGTTTAGTAGTAAATTTTTTTTTTTTTTTTTTTGCATGCCTCAAAAGTAAGATTTATGAGCTTTAAACAGGTAAATTTATGTAAAAAAAATTTGTTATTCTAAAACCACTACATGCAATAATATTCACTACAGGGAAATTTATCTACCCAATAAACAATTTTTGAAGCGATTTGGAAATATCTGAGTTAAAAAAGTTTCTTAATAAATTAAAATCAACACATTTTGTGAGTATTAGTCATCAATGATGTCTAGTTGATTCTTATTTTATGGCTGCTCTGAAATCCTGTTTTTCTGACCTTTTCTTAAAACAGTTAAATAATTTATGTAAATCCAATGTAACTTCAATGCGTCGAACGATCAAAGGAATACAATACAATTTTATTTCAACATTTGTCATAATTCTCGAAATAAGTATTTTTACACACTGAATGCTTTCTGGGCAAGTGTAAAGCTGACTTGGGATATGTTTAGAAAATTAATGAATATATGCAGGATTTTAGTATACGTCTATTAACCACATTGTTTTGTTTTAATTTAATTAACCGTTGCTATTCATAAAATATTTAAATTATTCGTTGTTTTTTTTTTCTCTTTGTTAAATTGAAAAAGGGACATATTTTGTGTGGTGAAATTTAAAAAGGAAACAAGATTTTATAATAAATTTATAATTTTTGGAGCACTTGCCAGCCGACTGTTCATTAATTATCCACAGAGAGGTGTTAGAACATGCAATGAAATTTCAAAAAATAATTTTTTAAGAATAAGTAAGTTTTTTAGAAAATGTATTATTTTATGTAAAAGGTACTTTTTTAAGAATAGGTAGTTTTTAAAAAACGGTACTTTTTAAAAAATGGTACTTCTTGGAGGAGTGGCATTTTTTAAGAAAAGTAAGTTTTGGAAATACAGATACTTTAAAAAAGATACTTTTTAAAGCAGAGGTACTTTCTTTGGGAGGAGGTACTTTTTAAAAAATGCATTTTTTTAAACTAAGATGTACTTTTAAGGAAAAGGTACTTTTTAAGTTTTTAAATAAAATTACTTTAATTTTATTATTTTTTATAAAAATAAAGAATTTTAAAAATAAAAATATACTTTTTTAAGAAAATATACTTTTTTTTAAAAAAATGTACTTTTTAAGAAAATGCACTTTTTAAGAAAAGGTATTTTTTAGGAAAAGTTACTCTTCTGAGAAAAATGTCGGTTTTTGGAAAAGGTAATTTTTTAAGAAAATTTTCTTTTTTTAAGGAAAGTTACTTTTTCAAAGAAAGGTACTTTTTAAGAAAAGGTTTTTTTTAGGAAAAATTACTCGTCTAAGAAAAATGTCGGTTTTTAGAACAGGTAATTGTTTAAGAAAATTGACTTTTTTAAGGAAAGTTACTCTTTGAAACAAATGTATTTTTTAAGAAAAGGTTTTTTTAAAGAACATATTCTTGTTCAAGAAAATGTACGTTTTAAGAAAAGTAACTTTTTAATGAAAGGTCCATTTTTAGAAAAGGTATGCCCTTTAATAAAAGTTAACTTTTTTAGAAAATGTATTTTTAGATATATGTACTTTTTGAAGAAAGGGTACATTTTTAAGAAAAGGCTGCTCATTTGAAAAATCGTACTTTTTTAAGAAAGTGGTACTTTATGTAAAGAAGATACTTAGTTTTAAAAATTTACTTTCTAAGATAAGATACAGAATAGTTATTTTTTAAGAAAATGTTTTTTTTTTAAGAAAATGTATGTTATTGAAAAATGTACTTTTGCAAAATCGGTACTTTTTAAAAAAAAGGTATTTATTTTCAAAAAAGCACTTATTTTAAAAATTTTATTTTTTGAGAAAGGGGCCTTCGTCAACAAAATATTTTTTTTAAAGCAAATTTACTATTTAAGAAAAAGTTTTTTTTAAAAAAAGATGCATTTTAGGGAAAAGGTACTGTTCTAAGAAAAGGTATTTTTTAAGAAAAACTATCTTTTTGTAAATTTACTTTTCTAAGATAAGGTACTTTTTAAAGAAAATGCGATTTTTAAAGGAGTGCTTTTTTAAGAAAATATAATTTTATAAGAAATTGTTCTTCTTAAAGAAAAAGTACCCCTTTCAGGAAAAAGTACTTTTTAATAAAGGGTGCTTTTTTAAGAAGAGGTATTTTTTAGAAAAATCTAATTTTTGAAGAAAGGGTGTTTTTATAAGAAAGTGTACCCCTTTAACGAAAGGTACGTTTTTAAGAAAAGGTAATATTTTAAGTAAATCATCCTGCTTAGAAAAAATTCTTAAGAATATGTATTTTTCTTTATGAAAATCTCCTTTTTAAAGCAAAAGATGTTTTTGTAAAAAATTGCTTTATTAAAAAAATTTGGGTTTTTCGAAAATGTAATTTTTTAGGTAAATGCACTTTTCTTACGAAAGGTATTTTTTTAATTAAAGTTGCAGCCCATTTACGCCATGAAATTCTCATGAAATTTTTCATGTAATTCTGCCATGAAACTTACATGCAATTCGTAATTGAAGACGTACGGGGTAGAGAAGCAAGCGAATATTTTTTAAGGAAATGTACTTTTTTAGGAAAATTTACTTTTTCAAGATATATTAACTTTTTCTAAAATGGGTACTTTTTCTAAAAAGGTACTTTAAAAAAGTTTTTTTTAAAGGTGCATTTTAAAAAAAACATAGGTTACTAAAAAATTTACTTTTTGTAATATAGGTACTTTTTAAAAAAGATATTTAATTTAAAGAATTTATGGGGAAAATGAATTTTTTTAAGAAGAGGTACTATTTTAAGAAAATATACTTTCTTAATGAAAGCTTTTTTGTAAGAAAATGTACTTAAGAAAAAGCTACTTTTTTAAGAAAAATTTAGTTACTTTTTAGAGAAAAAGGTAATTTTTTTTTAGAAAAATGTATTATTTTTTAGAAAAAGTTACTTTTTCAAGAAATTTTGATTTTCTAGGAAAATGTTCTTTTTTAAGAAAAGGTACGTTTTTAATAACAATCAGTATTTTAAGAAAATGTATGTTTTTACTTTTTAAATTTACTTTTTAAGAACAAATACTTTTTTAAGAAAAGGTACTTTTAAGAAGGTTTTTTTTAAGAAAGGGCCCTTTTTAGAAAGGGATATTTATTTAAAGAAAAGTTACATTTTTCAAAGAAAATTTACTTTTTTAAGAAAAGGTACTTCTATACGACTAGGTACTTTTTAAGGAAACTTACTTATTTTTAATGAAATGAAATTTTTTAAGAAAAGGCATTTGTTTACAATGAATACTTTTTTAAGGAAAAGGTACTTTTGAAGAAAAACATGCTTTTTATAAAAAATTTACTTTGCTAAGCAAAGGAAAATTCCTGTTTTAAAGAGAAACAATTTTAAAAAAAATACTATTTAAAATAAACGTAATTTTTTCAGAAAAGTTGCTTCTTTAGGAAAATGTACTGTTATAAGAAAAATTTTTTACGGAAAGGTACTTATTTAAGTGAAGGAACTTTAAAAAAAATTTTTTTTTAAGAAAAGGCACTTTTGAAGGAAATGTAAGTTTTTAAAGCAAATGTATTTTTTTAGGGAAGAGTCGTTTTTATAAAAATGTACTTATTTAAGAAAAGTTTTTTTTTAAGAAAATTTACTTTAAAACAGAATATCTTTTTGTGAAAAGGTACTTTATTGATGGAAGGTACTTTTTAAGATGACGTACTTTTTTATAAAGGTATTTTTAAAAAAACAATTATTTTTTAAGAAAGGTTATTTCTTAAGAAATGATTAATGTTAATGTTTCTATATTGTTCTGTGAAGAATACAACAGAATATTCATTTCCCATTTTTTCGCCATTTTTACCCCTTTAATATTAGAATTTCTAAAAATTTCTGAATAATGGATCTCAAGGCCGGAAGGGGGGAACCTTTCTTAAATGCCTATTTCCAAATAAATTTTGAATCAATTTTTGTCAAATCCAATAAAATTTCAAGATAAGACAATAAAGGCTGTGTATAAGACACTGCTCAGGAATTATTGTAAAATTTGAACGTCCAGTATGATTAAGCATTGGGTTAGAGATAAATCGACGCTCTAGTTTTTCTTCAACGATGTTACAATTTCACTTTTCAGTTGACCATTATAGCTTAATTAATATAATTGCTAATTTTTACTATTCATATTGAGTAGAAACCGCCATATTTGTATCGCCTCCATATTATGTAATTCAACAGTCGTTGAAAAGAAGATTTTTACTTCGCCCCCGCCATCATTTTATAAGTGCTAATGAACTAATGCAATTCGTAGTACTCAACCAGTGCATTGGTAACATTTGCTATAACCAAACATTTTGACAGTATTACATACTTGTGTAAAGGATGACTTGCATATGTTAGGGATATTTGGAAGTTTGTTGTTGGTTTGGTTCAAAATTTAACCCAATACCAAAACAACAAATAAATGGTGAGATAATGGCAAATGCTTGAATAGCTTTTGCCAAACCTGGACACCGGAAACATCAGACAAAAGTGTATGGAAGTGCTAGTATGAATGGTTTGTGTCGCAATGCTGGTTGCGTGATTTTTTGTGCTTTATTTAAATTTGTTGTTTTTTCATTAGGTGCGCAATGCAATTTGTGGTTATATTGGCTCTGGTCATCTGGATGTTATTTTTTCTCATTCATTTTACAAATTAAGGAGCACATGTATGAATGGTAAATATAAAGTGTTATTTGAAACTGTATTAGAAACAAATTCAATATTCCAAAATTCTTCAAAATTTGCACTCTTGGTTTCATGCATCACATTAAAATTGTCCAAAGAACTACTTGACTTTTTGATTCAGAAAAATAAAAACACCCTCGTTAATTATTTTATAATGAAAAATTAATTTGAAGAGTCTAGGAAAGTCAAACTCATGAAGATGTTAAGAAATAGCGCCGGCAACGAAGATGAATTTAGCATAAAAACATAATTATCTCTTATACCAAAATCAAGTCTTATACTCAGACTTAAGACTTTTACGAGCTCAAGTCTTACTTTCAGAGGAGAGAATTTGTTTTTCTGTACAGAAATGGAAAAATGCATGCTAAATTATGGGAAAATGCCTGTTAAGTCTATAGGAAATGCATGGTAAATGGTAGAAATGCATGTCATGTGCATGTTTTTGTTTTTCGAAAGAATTTTTTTATTTGCAGCTTTCAAAATCATTTTCCTTAATTCAGCATGCAATTTCCCTACATTTAGCATGCAAATTTTTCTCATTTTTAACAGAAAAGTTCACATTTTTAGCATACATTTTCCCATAAATTTGCCCAAATTAACAAACATTTTTCCATTTTTGACATGTATTTTTACCATTTGGCATGCATTTCCTATAGACTTAACAGGCATTTTCCCATAATTTAGCATGCATTTTTCTACTTTTACCAATCGCTTCCCTTTGTCCCTTTTCAAAATTTAGTCTTATACTTTAAGTAACAAACCTAAAACTTCAGTTGAGTGCTCAGAATTTAGTCTTTTACTCAGAAATAAATTGTATATTCAAACTTTTATGTTATACTCAGACTTTACTGTTATACACAAACTACTAAAATCACATGGAAATTAGTCTTATGCTCAGTCTTAAGTCTGACTCACAAAGACCTAAGTTTTACTCAGACTTTAGTAAAATATGAAAACTTTAGTCTTATACTCATAGTTAAATCTAAGACTACCAGCCTATAGTCAGACTACCATCTTATGTTCGGAAATTAGTCTTCCACTCAGTTAGGCTTTAGTCTAATAGTAAGTCCTCTACTAAATTAAGATTTATACTAAAACTTTGGTCTTATACTCAGATTTTAGTTTTATAGCCTAACTTAATACCTGTACTAAAAATATAGTCTTATACTAAGACCATAATTTTATAACAAGACTTTAGTCTAGTACTCAGACTTCACTTTCATTCTTAGAGTGTAGTCTTATATTAAGACTTTAGCCTTATATGCAGATTTTAGTCCTACACCATGACTTTAGTTGTATCCTCAAAAATATATCTTATACTAAGACTTTAGTCCAATACTAAGACTTAAGTCTTATAGTAAGTCTACACTAAGAATTTAGCCTTATACTCCGACATTATTCTAATACTAAGATTAAGTATTATATCTGTGGTCACAAGCGATAACCGCCTAAGTCGATTTGAGAACGACTTGAGTTATGTATGCTATCACATTCTACTAACAACGCTTTATATTTACGTGAAATCCCCATTTCTCTGAGAATGTTTTCTAAAAAGTTATTAATTAAAACATACTGACTTAAATCGTATTGAATCCCCATTACATAAAAAGATATTTTTCTCGAAAGCATGATTTTCGACAATTTGGGTTATGTTATCATATTTTACTAAAAAAAATTAATATTTACGTGAAATCCCCATTTCTCTAACACTGTTTTTAATAAGTTACTAATGAAAATATACTGACCTAAGTCGTAATATAAGCCCATTACATTTATATAAAAAGTAATTTTCTCAAAAGCATGATTTTCGAATTAGGCAGTCAATGCTTGTGACCACAGATATCTATAATATTAATAGGCTAGGCGATTTCTTGTGACTGATGTTCTGTTCTACCGTTTTATCCCAATTTTGACCAAACGTATGTTATTTGAAAGGTAGTTCCTTTTAGCCGTTTTGCAAATTTACAGATTTTTATATTCTTTCCTTTATTTTGAGTAAATTGCATTTAAACTCACTACTAACACATACATAAGATTATACAATGCTACGTGTGTGTTTATTAAATTTGTTAATGTGTTTGTAATAAAAATGAGTTTGTTTTTTGTGTTGCTTTGTGAATTGGCTATAATTGATTAGCATACTTTTAGGGTCTTTATTTAATGAAAAAATATAATTTCCTAGAATTTGCGCTCGAATTTCGAGGGCTGGAATCTGCTAGTTATAAGTATTATATTAAGACTTTAGTCTTATATAAAGACTTAAGATTTCTTATAGTAAGATTAAAGTATTAGCCTAAGACTTTATCCTTGTACTAAAATGTTGTTCTTATACCAAGACTTCATTTTTATACTAACATTTTATTCTTGCACTAAGACTTTAGGCTTGCACTAAGACTTTAGTCTTATACTATGACTTTAGTTTTATACTAAGATTTGCTTTATACTGACATTGGTCCTCTTTCTCCACGGTACTGCTTTCTGGTGTTGGTTCGCAGGCGAAGTCAGCTGTCACAGTTGTTCTCCATCTCCTCTTACCTCCCTTTTTCAGGATTGTGTCGCCATTAGGGTCTTGCGGACCAACTCTGCTATTCCCAGTGCCTCGTGTACTATTGAAATGAATTTTTTGACTGCAACCGAGTTCTTGTCCAACCGTAGTATTACGTTCGTAATGTTCCCGACTGGCAAGTTCTCAGCTATGTAGAGTTCTAGTTGTACTCACTTTTTGTCATATGTGCACATTAATACTATTTGCTCTGCATTTTCATCCTTGTTATGGCATTGTGTGCACCTAGGTGAGCTATCATGTCCACAGCGATATAGGAAACTCCATGTCCAGCTAGGAATTGTGTCAGGTTATATTTACCATCTCCGCGACTACGATTTATTCACTTATCGCTGTTTGGGATAAATTTATAGGTCCACCGACCTTTAAAGAATTTTCCCATATTCCTTCCCATTTCTTCATTATCTCTTTCAGCTACTCGTATGTTATTGCCGGAGCTTCGTTCCGGCTTCTTTGCCGCGTTATCTATTGGGATGATTCTGCTATGACGCTACCTGCGACCGATATCCGCAACATGCTCTTAAATAGCTTCTTCTGAAGATGGACCATCTTAGCTGGACTTTTGAAATCTCTCTCCTATACTGGTGGTCTATAGAGTGGAATAGAGTTCGTCATCCGTGAGAGTAATAGTTTTCCACTCTTTCTAGGTTTATTCTGACCAAAGCATTTGCGACCCCAAGTCCCTTTTTGCACCCATAGCCTTTATGCGTATTGAACTTCAGGTGATGAGTGAGCATTATACCAAGATACTTAAGAGCCTTGCATCTTTAGTGTTTCCCTCCTTCATTTTCCACTTATAGGTCTTATGTTCCACCAAGTCCAGAATCATTGAATCGTCCGAATGGCTTCGTTTGCATATAGCTGGACTTCTTAATGTTTCGTTTATACTACTACTGTGACGTCATCTGCAAAACCATTAGTTGTCGCGTCCTCCAGTACTTTTTGGCTAAACTCCCGTCATTTCCTGATGTTCCACAATAACGGACCTAGTACCGAGCCTTGTGCAACTATCGCCGTAACGATGTTCCAATCTGTTTCCCTGTCAGTTTCGTACTGTAGGCCTGGACCATACGTAACAGCTAGTCTGGAATATTTTTGCGATATGCTTCCATCCCGCTGAGTTGAAAGCATATTTTATATCCAATGTAATAATGACACAATATTTGCTAGCAGTGCCTTTACCTTGAATTGCCTTCCTGGCCATAGTCATCACAAAATTGATCGCATCGGTTGCAGGCTCTGCCTTTCGGAAGTGAGGAAGAATATACAAATACATCGATTCGTCGTCGGTGGCAGGAATTGGGGTTTGTCTGGAAAATTTTGTGTAAAAATCTTGACCTAAACACGTATAAGATACTGCTGGTGCAGGAATTAATGGTACAACGAGCCCATCACGTGTGTCATTATTTGGACGTTTGGACTCTAGAGCAGTTGAAAACTACCCGATATCGTAATATTGTTTTCAGCGGTGAGGGACATTTTTGGCTTAACAGGTTTGTTAGCAAAAAAAATTGGCACAAACGGAGTGAGACCATTCCACACTAGACCCTGCAGACTATATTACATCCAGAAAAATGCACCGTTTGGTGCAGTTTACACGCTGATGACATTTTCGGGCCTTATTTAGTTACCGCACCATGATCAATAATATTTTGTTTGAAGATATGGATTACGTTGATCCAGGCGTGATGTGTATGTCGCTACGTGCCATACGACGACCGCAACCATCGACTTATTGAAAGCAAAATTTGGCAATAAGTTGATTTCGAGAAACGGACTTGGTAATTGGCCTGCATGGTTGTGCGATTTGACACTTCTCGGTTATATCCTATGGGGCTACGTGAAGTCACTGGTTTATGCCAATGATGTCCAGAAGGTGCTTCATAAAAGCAGCTGCGGTGGCCATATGCCCAACTTCAATTTCAAATCTTGTCATGTATTGATGTTTCGAATAAAATTTTTTTTTTATTAAAATTTTAAAACTTTACTAAGACTATAGTCTTATACTAAGTGTTATGCTATGACTAGTCTTATACTACGATTTCAGGGTTATACTAGGACATTAGTATTTTACTAAGACTTTAGTGTTACACTAAGACCTCAGTCTTATATTGTATCTCTAGTCCTGTACACAGATTTTGGTTTGATATGAATTCTTTGTACTTATACGAACGCTGACTTAAGTCGAAGATTTGGTCTTATACTCTCCCTTTAATCTTGATATACGACATTTGTCCTATACCAAGACTTTCAACTTATAATGAAACTGCCGTTAAATTCTAATATTAAAGCCCTTTTTTTATAATAGTTTTTTGTCGAATATTTATTTGGACTAACTTATATTAAAACTCTAGGCTGACTTTCAAATCAATCTTAGTATGTTTTATCTACACCAATTTCTAAACTTTTGCTTTATATTTCTCTACAAAATTAAATTTTTCAATTCCATCGTAAAACTACGTAGACGCAAATACAATCAAATATTCATAAACACTTTGCGTTAGTTTTTTTTTTGCGACACAAATTTTAACCATCATAAAACTTGGAAAACTTGTGGTTACTTGTTAAGTTTCGTAGTAAAAAGAACGTGTCTCTGCAGTTTGAAAGACTACAATTGAGTGAACGAGTTGGTTGACTGAGTAGTGTATAAGAACATTTTGTAAAGCGCTTAAAATTATGCAAATTTAATGTGATTTTAATTTGACTGCAAGCTGTCTATTGAGTTAGACTCGTAACTATAATAGCTTACCGCTTTAGAAGAGAACAGTGGATAAGGGTATGGAGGTAAGTGACTATGAGTGTGTGTGTTGTTTAGAATTTTGTACAAAAGAATATTTAGCCTAAGGCGCCCCTTATTTATGCATAATTGTAAAATTGTTCCGGGTTTTGTAATTCAAACAAAAAATCTTATATAAAAAATACAAATTCATATATATAAACCAAAAACCTTTTTATGTTTATCAAACACATATACACAGCCAAATAAACATATGAACATATTATGCAAATTTGAAAAATATTTCTCCCCTTTTTTTATTGTTGGAGTTTCTACTTAAGAACGCATAAAGTTATGAAATAACTGGTGTTTGGAAGTTTATACCCAGAGAGAAAAAAAAAAACAACTTTCTAATGAATGAGATTTTGTAAAGATTTAACAAATAATTGAAAATATATCTACAAATAAGGGTTAACGATGATGGTGATGATGAATTGAATTTTTTTTTAAATAAAATTAAAATTTATTGAATTGTGTGAATTTAATTAGACAAAATTTTTACCTTCTTTCTTTCTTTCTTTCTTTCTCTTTTTAGGTAAGTTGAAAGAAGGTTATTTAATATAATTGGTTTAAAAAAGGTACGTTTTTGTATAATTTGTTAAGATGCAAATTTTTACCACGGGATTTTCCATATTTTGATGAAATTGTATGTGTTTCAATTCTCATTTAAAATGTTATACTCTACAATTGTTATTGTTAACAATTGTTATATTTTTCTTATTGTTACAATTATTTGTTATTACCCTTATGATGTGTTTAAACACATCCTTTCATAAAAGTACCAACACTCCCTAAAAATATGCTTTATTTTTTTGTTAAGTTTACCAATTACCTTTTTTTAATCATGTGTTTGCAGTTCTCATTCAATTCGTCTTTTTTTTTTTTTGCCAGTGTTTTAATTTTGTGTTTCCATTTTGTTAAGATTTTAATTTTCAACATACACCTCTTCTCACATTAAACAATTACACTTAAGGCTAAATAATGTTGTAAGTAGTGATGGCAGTGCAATTTTTATTCCAGAAATTTCATTGCACAGAACATGTGCTGTTTATTCAGGTGAAATTCTATTGTGTTCATTTAGTTTTGGAAAAGTTATAACATTTTTTTTTTGTTCGAAAAGTAAGTAGACAAAGATTGTTGCAGTTTCTTTTAAGGAAATATGATTAAATGAAAATACAGTTTCTTTGTATTAGAATGTCTTCTTGGCACTATTTGCAAACTTTGAAATTTTTGTATTTCAATTTTAATTTCAATTTTCTTTTGTTTTTTTAATTCTCGATTTTCCATTTTTAGAAAATGGCAAAATGTAGTCCGAAATTTGTAGAAATGCCTAAAAATAATCAAAATTTTTAGATTCTCAGCTAAATCAAATGCCTTGCTATAACAACAGACTTTAAAAATGTTTCATAGTTTTTCCGTTATAAAAATTCAAAGTTTCAGTTTGATAAATGGAACAGTGAAAGGAAATGGGTTAAAGAGAAATCTATTTTATACATAATAGATTATTATCTTATACTCAGATTTTAATCTTATGCTCAGATAATAATTTTTGAATGAGATTTAAGTCTTATACTAAGACATTTAAACTCAGTCTCTAGTCTTATATCCAGGATTTCCTAGTATACTTAGATTTTGGTCTTGTATTCAGTTTGGAGATAGATATCCTTATACTTAGACACAGACTTCAGACTTCTGTTCAGATTTAAGTCATATACTCAGACTTTATTTTTATACGTGGAATATATTCGTATATTCAGTGTTGAGTCTTACAATGAGACTTAAGTTTTACACTACAACTTAAGTCTTATACTCAAACTTAAGTCTTGTTCTCAGACTAAAGCCGCATAGGCATACTTTAGTCTTATACTCAGTCCTTAGTCTAATACTAAGAACTATGTCTTAATCCAAGATTTCGATTTCAGTTTTACACTTTAGATTTATATTTTGAACTTTGTCTGACTTTAGGCTTATAATTTACAACTATAGTAAGAAGTTAGTCTCATACTCAGACTTATGTCTTATACTAAGACTTTGTCTAGTACTTAAACTTAGATCTTATACTCAGACCTTAGCCTTATGCTCAGACATAATTATTACAGTCAAGATTTAGTGTAACAGGAAGGATTAAGTGATGTACTCAGAAATGTCGTCCTATACTAAGGCTTAATCCTTACATCCTAATCTTAGTTTTATTCTTAGACTTTAGCCATATGCAAATATTTCGATGTTATAATCCAACTTTATTTTATTACTAGGATATTAGTTAGACTTATAATCAGACTATGGACTTCTACTCAGAATTTAGTCTTATAGTAAGACTTTAGTCTCATACTAATACGTCTTATAATATGACTTTTGACTTCTGTCTTACATTTTAGATTTATATTTATAACTCAGACTTTAGTGTTATGCTAATAGATAAGCATTTAAGTCAGCCTTTAGTCTGGTACTCTCCTTTTAGTCTTTTAGACAGGCTTCTGATAAATTTAGTCCTGTACTAAGACTCTAGCTTTATACTCTGATCTAAGTCTTATACTCAGGTTTTATTTTCATACTCAGACTTTAGTCAATGTTATACTCAGACTTTATTTTTATATTCACACGTTAAACAAAATTTAAATGTTAGACTTATATTCTGACATTAGTCTTATACTCAGAATATGGAATTATACTGAGAATTTAGTCTAATATTAAGACTTTAGTCTTATAGGGTGACATATTTCTAATACAAAGACTTCTGTTTATTAGAAAGTCTTTAGACTTATGCTTAGACTTTAGTATGATACTAAGACTTTACACTTATACTATAATTTAAGTATTGTACTCGGAATTTAGTTTAATACTTCGGCTTCATCTTAGTCTTATACTCAGATAATAGTTTTATACTCAGACTTTAGTCTGATACTCTAACCTAAGTCTCGGGCTTTGGTGTTGTGCTCAGACTTTCGACTTATACTCTAACTTAAGTCTTATACTAGGACTTTAGTCTTAGGCGCAGACTTTAGTCTTTTTTTTTTGTCCGGGCGATGGAAGTCATGCATAAAATCCTCGAACACTCCATGTCCGGGTGATTGTAACTCACTTTCTATCCGACGGCAGCAGACTTTCGACTTATACTCTGACTTTAGTCTTCCACTCAAACTTTAGTCTTATTCTCAGACTTTAGACTTTTACTCTAACTAAAGTCTGACCTTGTTCTTATACTCAGACCTTAGTGTTAGATTAATACACCAACTTATGTCTTCAACTCTGGCTTTCGACTTATACTCAAACTTTAGATTGTACTCTAACTTAAGTCTTATACTCGGACTTTTGCCTAATACTCAGATTTTGTTTTTATAATCAGACTTTAGACATATACTCTTACTTAAGTCTTATACTCAGACTTTAGACTTATACTTAGACTTTAGTCGGATACCCAGAGTTCAGTATTATACTTAGACTTAATCCTTATAATATGACTTCAGTCTCATACTCAGACTTTGAACTTATATTCCCACTTAAAACATTAGTGTTATACTTCGTATTCAGCCCAGCATTCAGACTGTAGTCTTATATTCCAACTTAAGGTTATGCTTAGACTTTGCTCTTATACTTAGAATTTAGTTTTATATTAGACTTTAGATTAATACTCTAACGTAAGTCTTATACTCAGACTTTAGATTTATACGCAGAATTTAGTCTTATACTCAGACCTTATATTAAGAATCTAACTTAAATATTATACTCAGATTTGTACTCAGACTTTAGTCTCATACTCAGACTTTGGGCTTATGCACAGAATTTAATCCTACATTCTAACTTAAGTGTTACACCCAGACTTTCGTCCTATAGTCACATTTTAGTCGTATACTCAGACTTCAGTCTTGTGTATTAATAATCTAAACTAAGTCTTATACTCAGACTTTAGTCTTAAACTCAGACGTTATTCTCATATTCTGACTTCAGTCTTACATTCATACTTTGGACTTCCACGCAGACTTTTGTCTTGTACTTTCGTTTCTGATGTCAGATTTGACACATCTTTTGACACCTATAAAAATCTTTTGAATCCTATACACCAGCATATATTTATCTCTTAAATACATTTTCCTTTTCCCCATTTTTTTTTTTTAGCTAAATCTCATAAAGTAAAACTTAAACCACTGCAATCAACCAAAAAGTCAGCAGTCATTGCGTTGTACGGGTAAAAGTCTTTTTCATTTTATAAATATTGGTTTCTCAGCCACAATTTTTATTGAGTTTGTTCACTTTGGTTTGGGATATTTTTTGTTACTACTTTTCTTTAACTTTTTTCTTTGGCTTTTTATTTTTTGCCAGTCACTACTTGTTTGAACTGTTACTTATTTGTTTGCGGCTAAATAAAGCTTCACCACATTTTCAACAGTTTGCCGCAAAGACCATACTTTATTATAATGATCACCAGCAACAAAATTTTTGTGCATTCAGTTCTGAAATAAAATTTGGTTTTTTTTATTCTACTGGAGCTTGTTAAAAATTGTTATTATAAAAAATTAGTGTTTAAGTGTATGAGTTTGAGTGTGTATACCGAATACAGTAAGACTATCCATATATGTAGGTTTGTAAACTAAAGTGATTTTCATATTTAGTAATTTTTTATGGAAATTTGCCTTCCTCAAAGAAATATTTCGAACTTGGATCTAGAAAATGCTGGCGAATTAACATTAGTCCTTGCCAACTTCGTACAGACATTATACATATGAAAAATTCTGCTTACCGGAAATTGCTCTATATTTATTACAATGTTGGTAAAGTGAAAAAAAAAGAATACAACAGAAGTGACTTTTGTGTTAAGGTTAAATAACTTGAAAAAAAAAAACAAAAAAATAAACAAACCCGAGGAGTTGCAAAAATGAGTGAGTGAGAAGAGTCTGTTTGTTGGAAAGCTGGAAAAAAATAATCAAATGACAAAAATTAACACAAAAGAATTATTTGACTCTGGGGAATACAAACAAGAAAACCACGTTAAATGGAAATTATGGTAATAATTTATAAAGTCACAAAAAATATAATTTTTTGGAAAAATTCATCAAAATAATGAAAGCAATGGACAGTTTTTTTTTATTAAGGATTTCGGTATAATAATGTATTTCAAGATGAATTTATTTTAATGAGAAAATTTTGCAAATTGCAGCAATTTATCAGCATTATTCGAGTATTTAACAAGCAGTTCAAAAGAAACTGTAATCAATAGTTCCGAACAACGAAAAATATTAAAATTTTTCTAGATTTCATGAAATCTACACCACTTTGTGTCTTAAATAAAATGTAACTTTTTTAAGAAAAGGTACTTTTCAAGAAAATGGTACTTAATAATAGAAGGTACTTTTGAAAGAAAAGTAATGTTTTAAGAGGAGGTACTTTTTTTTAAAAGAAAATGTACTTTTTTTTTTTTGAGAAAAACTACTTTTTAAGAATTGGTATTTTTTAAAAAAGTACTATGGTCACAGTCACGCATAGTCACGCACAGTCACGGAGAGATTGAAACCTCACTTCCCCTCATCCGATCGATCTGTAACATAGACTTATTGTGGCCAAAGATTAATTTTAAGATAGTCACACACAGTCACGGATTGATTTGAACCCTATTTCCGCTCATCAGATCGATCTGGAACTTTGTCCATAGACTTGTGGCCAAAGATTAATTTAAAGATAGTCACACAAGTCGCGCAGAGTCACGGAGTGATTAAACCCCATGTTTAAATTTAAGAAAATGTTCTTTTTAACCAAATTTACTTTTTTAAGAAAATGTAATTTTTGGATAAAAGGAACTTTTTAAGAAAAAAGTACTTTTTAGGAAAAGGTACTTTTTAAAGAAAAGCTACTTTTTTAAAGAAAATTTACTTTTTCAAGAAAATGTACTTTTTAGGAAAAGTTAATTTTTTAAGAAACCGTATTTTTTTTTAAAGGTACTTTTTTTGTAGAAAATGTACTTTATTTAGAAAAGGTACTTTTTTAATATTTATTTCGGTGCTACACGAATTTAAGTTTAATTTTATTTTAACGTAACTGAGAACATCTTCCTGGTTTTTTGTTTCTAGAATACTCTTCGGCCAGTTCTTTATAACTGAAGCTCTCCATATTTTTCTAAATATTTTTATTTTTGAAACAATTGAGTTTGTATTCAAATGTCGCTTTCTTATAAGCCTTCTCATAAGCCATCATACTATGGTTCTAGGTAAAATAAAAAGGTAAGAAAATGTCATTAGTGCATTACGACCTTTAAAATGAGAAATGAAAATACCTACGTGTGTTTTCTTTACTACTTGCATTAGTGCATTGTTAGGTAAAATAAAAGGGTTTAAAAAAGGTATGATACGAAAAAAACCAAGATTACTAATGAATTACATCCTCTGTGCATTCACATTCTTACTTACAAATATATCATGGTAATAGAACAAAATATCATGGCAATAGAACAAATAATGATTATTGTAAGCTATAAATTACCTAAAGCACAAATTAGATACACCATTGTATACGATTACTTATCTATAGGGCAGTTTAAATTATCGTAATTTCAATTTTTTAGAGTAATTTCATTAAAATGAAAAAAGTGTTCTACACACGGGTTGTCACGGGTGCAAAAGTATATATAGGGTTAAAGAGGACACTTTCACCTTTATCCGGATGGTATACGTTTCTTGGTCCCTTTTGTTCCCTAGAAGTTCTATTCCACTAAAGTTAAAATTTGAAAAAAAATATAGTAGTTTCATAAATATTTCATAACGCCCCTAATATTAAACGGTGAAGCTGTGACCACTTACAACAACTAAAGACTATAATCCTACCAACATTATAAAAAAGACCGCAGGTCATTATCGATGACAGCCTGCGAGTAGTAACCATTTATTTTTTATAAAAAACAAAAAAAAATCACCTCTTTCTGAAATTAAAAAAAACAGTTGAGTTTGACAGCATGCCACGCCTACAATTAGCAACAGTTCAACCTAATTTGTTGGCTACCTTAATCTGGATATATCAGCAACAAAAAGGCGTTAAAATTTTAAAAATCGGTGGCAAAAAAATTAGATTTTTGGCCAATGAAATCAAAATTTCAGCCACAGTGCGGCGTGGTAGGCGAAACATTGAAGACCCCAAGCCTGATCATTTATATAATGTATTTAAAAATATAATGATATATATTTGTGTTTTCGTCGACCTTTTTGTTGTTATTAATTGTTATTAATTTATTGAGCTTGAGGCCAATTTTGGAATTTTTGTTGTTGTTTTTTATTTATTCAATATTTCGCTATCCGCTGGATAGCATCCTCAGGAATATAATTTGAGTAACAATAATTAAAATTAACAAAAATACACCCTTGTGCTTTTACATTTCATATTGTACAATATTGTATAATATTGTAATATTCATATTGTACAATATGTAATGTAAAAGCACATAAATTAATAACAATTAATAAAAATATAATGTTTTAAGAAAAGTTACTTTTTAAGAAAAGGTACTTTTTTAAGAAAAAGTATTTTTTTAATAAAAATTACTTTTTAAAGAAAATTGAATTTTTTTAAGAAAGCGGTTATTTTTTTAAGAAAAGATTATTTTAAATGTATTTCAAGAATATATTTTTTTTTTTTTTTTTTTTTGATTAATGATAAATTTTTAAAAAGGCTAATTTTTTAAGAAAAGATTATTTGTTAATTAAAGATAATCTTTAAGGAAATGTAATTTTTTCAGGAAAGGTGCTATTTTAAGAAAAAGTACTTTTCGGCGAAACTGCTTTTAAGAAAAAAGTTCTTTCTTTTATGAAAATAACCTTTTTAAGAAAAGGTCCTTTTTGAGAAAAGGTATTTTTCAAGAAAAACTATTTTTATAAATTAAAGATATTTATGCAAATAAAATTTATGCGATGTTATGTAGTAATTATACGGCGTTCCAGAGTCAGTGTGTTATTAGTAGCTGTAAGTCTATATTAAAATAAATATTCATGAATTGAAAATAATGCTCTTCAAATATCGTTTATTTCGATTTTCTATTTTGTTTGATAAAAATCTTTATTTTGTCGGTTCAGACCGACCATAACCTTTTTTGTTTTTAAAGTTGTTTATTTATTATTTTTTGTTATTATTTTGGTTATTATTTGGTTAGTGCCATAAATTAATTGAAAGACTCATGAAAAAATACATAAATCTATATCGAAAATATCTTAAACTAATTGCCTATCTTTGGGCTTTTCGACATGAAAAAAATTTTTATTATTTATTAAAATTTCAACAAATTTGCTTTCATAATTTTTAATTTCATTCAATTTGCTTGACTGCTTTGCATTCTTTCCACTAGAAAAAAAATAATACAAAAACTTTAATTTTCTCAATTGCTGGATAACTGGATAATATTATATATTGCAGTATATCTTAAGGGCGTACAAAGGAATTTTATACTTGCTTAAGAATAATGTAATTTCATATTTATAGTAATTATTTTAATGACAATATAAGCATCAAAAATTCCAGTTTTCTTTTTGACGTTGTATAGAAATTATCTTCAAAAATATTGGGACTATGTGTGTGTGTGTGCTTTCATAACATACACATATAAACTTTACAATATTGATGTCATTTCAATGAATAAATATGTGTGTATGTTTGTTTATGTATTGTATTCTTATCGTATAGTAAACAAAGAAATTATTCATGTGTAAACATCTTTTCAAAACAGGAGCGTTAATATTAATATTTAAATCAACAATTTGTAGTGGATTTAAATTAATGGAGTAGTGACAATGGGCATTGTTAAAGAGTAACATACTTTAGTTTTTGCAAATATT
Organism: Cordilura impudica; assembly: GCA_963682025.1. Lineage (NCBI taxonomy): Eukaryota > Metazoa > Arthropoda > Insecta > Diptera > Scathophagidae > Cordilura > Cordilura impudica. Next base: position 195,051,720 of record OY821520.1, on the reverse strand, counting down.
GCTTTTTTTTATAAGGAAAATATTTTGTTTTACTTTAAAAAGTTTTTTTTCTTGCAAAAGCCCAGTTTCTCAAAACAAGTTAAATTTTCTTAAAAAGTTAATTTTGTTAAAAAAAAGTATCTTTTGCAAAAAGTGCCTTTTCTTAAAAAAGTTAATTTTCTTTAAAGTAACTGTTCTTAAAAAAGAACCTTTCCTTTAACTAAAGAAATAGCTTTTATTAAAATAGTATATTTCTTAAAAAAGTAACCTCTATTACAAAAGTACCTTTTCTTAAAGAAGTACCAGTTCTTAAAAAATTATCTTCTCTTAAAAAGTACTTTTTGTGAAAAAAAGTACCTTTTGTAAAAGAGAACATGTTATAAAACAAAATACCTTTTGTTAAATAGAGTACCTTTTCTTATTGAAGTAATTTTATTAAAGAAGTACCTTTTCTTAAAAAGTACCTGTTCCCAAAAAAATACATTTTCTTTAAAAGTACATTTCTTTTAAGAAGCAAATTTTCTTTAAAAAAAAAAATAACTTCCTACAAAAGTACCTTATCTTAAGAAAGTACCCATCCTTAAAACAGTACCTTTCACTTAAAAGTACCTTTCTTAAAAAATTACCTTGTCATAAAAAAGGTACCCTTACTTAAAAAAGTACCTACGCTTCAAAAATAACTTTTTCTTTAAAAGTGCATTTTCGCAAAAAAGTACCTGTTCTTAAAAAAATTAATTTCTTAGAAAAGTACCTTTTATTTAAAGTAAAGTATTGTTTTAAAGTTGCTTTTCTATACCTTTTCTTGAATAAGTGCCCTTTCTTCAGAAACTACCTTTTCTTATATATGTACCATTTCTTAAAAAATACCTTTTCTCATAAAAGTACCTTTTCTTTAAAAAAGTACTTTTCTTAAAAAGTATATTTCTTAGAAAAGTATGTTTTCCTAAAAAGTACATTTTCTTAAAAAATTACATTTTACAATAAAGTATCTTTTCTTAAAAAAGTACATTCTTCAAATAAAGACATTCTCTTAGTAACGTGCCTATGCAGCCATATCTACCATATTGTAGAACATTGCAAGTGGCCAGCGTTTTATTTCTCGTTTGCAAGACTATGTGTCAAGCATCTGATACAGCATTGTAATCCAGAATAACCATTATTATTATGCATTGTTGACAGCAAAATTACCTCTTTACTCTTCTTCGGAATATATAAGCATAGTGATACATCGTCTTCGTAGAAGCCAAACAATGAGCTGCAAACTAGACGGGCAGCAACATTTGCCAAACATTGTCAATAGCAACAGTTTTACTGTTGATTAAACGCTCCTGTCGCGTATTTGCGTTCTCAAAGTGAACGAATTTTTTGATGAGCATAAATCGATTGTATGATAATGCCGCTTTGTGTATTGGAGCATGTGTTGGACCCCACAGTTCTTTAGCGGGCTCACTATTCTATTTAGACAGCCCAGCATACAAAACGATAGCCAAAAATGCATCGAACTCTTTTAGAGTGATTTTTCCATTCCTTTCTCTTAGTAGGATTTGCTGAATTCCATACAGTTGCTACTTCCGTAGCTTTTCGATTGGTTTAGCATATGATAATATACGCCATATCTTCGGTGATGCACGTGCAAAAAATAGTTTAGGGATCATATGCGTTTTTCAATGGCCCTCGCTTTCTTCTTATTAGTCATGCAACTTTACTCCATTTCGTGTCATTTTTATATGTAAAATAACTGTCAGAAGTTTGAACAAATCTCATAAGCGATTTCTTTTAATCATAGTACAATGTCACAGAGCCCTTTTCACTAATCCACGTACTAATCGCCACCAAACCTCCATACAATTTAAACTATTGCTCGAATCGCTTCAATGCCAGCTTGAATCGATTCAGCATACTTTTTTTTCGAATAAATTTCGCTCATTTGGGAGAAGACCGGCATAACCAAATAAATTATATACCGAGACAAATGCATTTAAAGTTTTCAATTGAGCCTAACTGCTGAGAAAAACACAAACCACTTTTGGTCATCACGCTACAAATTTTAATAAATAAGTCCGTGACAGCGAATCTCCGGAGGCGCCTCCACAAAAAGTTGTTTTGCGGTGAACATAATAGCTCATTACCGGATCATGTGAAATAAAAAAATCGAAGTGCGTTTAAAAGGTGATATTATTCCCGAGATAATCACGAACAGTTTAAAAAAAATATTTTTTTACAGCATTTTGAAGTGAAAAACACGATTTTTGCTATAAAATTTCGGTGAATTTGTTGTTAAAAAATGGGTAAGAAAATGGAGAATAAAAAAAACTATTCGTGGTTACCTGGAGATTTATGTGTAGAAATAGTGTGTGAAATTTCAAAAGAATCTGTAGATTTTGAGTTATGATGTTCACGGTCTTCCAAGATGTTGTTTGTGAGAAAAAGTTTTTTAAAAAATGATTTATATACGATATATCGTATGATACCGATCGCTGGAAATGCTGTTTCTTTCTTAGTTTTGCTCCGATTTACTTGAAATTTTGATACAACACTCCCGACATGCAAAAACCTTATCCCCCCCCCCACTTGTAGAAGTAAATTTATTGAAAAAGTCCCTTTTCGTGGCAAAGTACAATTTCTTAAAACATGATCTTTTATTAAAAAAAATATCTTTTAAAAAAAAGTTCATTTTCAAAAACAAATAAATTTTCTTTAAAAGGCACCTCTTATTAAATAGAACTTCTTCTTAAAAAAGTACTTTTTCTTTAAAAAAAAAGTATTTTTCCTTAATAAAGCACTTTTTATTAAAAAAAAAAGTAATTTTTTAAAGTACACTTGTTTCTAAAAGCATATTTTCTTAAAAAAAAAGTTTCTCTTAAAATCGCATCTATTCTTAAAAAAATACGTTTAAAAAAAAATTAATTTTTGTAAAAAAAAATACCTCTTTAAAAAGTACATTTTCTTAACAAGTGCATTCACTTAAAAAGTACTTTTTGTAAAAATTTTATTTTTTAAAAATAAATTTTTTAAAAAAATTATATTTCCACATCGCTTTCAGATATTTGGTAAATAAGAAGATTTTTAAATATGGCAAAACTCAGCCTAAAAGAGGCAACCTTTTTTGAGTTCATAACTATGTGACTGACAGATATGCAATATATATGTCATAAGTATTAAGTCAATCCACAAACCATAATTACTTGAAAAAAGCATTTGCCTCTCAACTCTTAGTTATTTCCTATTTTCCAAAATTACTTTGACCCAAATATTTACTTACCCCTGGCCAACAATAACGCCTCTGTGTCGACACTAAAGTTTATGATTTTAAACTCTTCAAAAACTGAATGCTTCATTACTTGGCAAAACTTTAACAAAGTCTGCAACATTTTGTGCATAAAGTATGAGTATAAAAGATTTTGTTTTTTATATTCCCGTTCAATGCTATATTTTCCCAGTGAACAAATATCTGGGCAGTCAGTAGGAATGGTTTATAAATTAAAATTAATCTAAATATCAAAAAATATAATATTTTTTTTTAAATCTGCAATGAATCGAAAAAGTATCACAAATAAGTTAAAAATCAAACAAAAGCTTCTGTTTTTCAAAATTCTTCAATGTGGCTAAAAGGATTTAGAAACTTTATATATAAGATATATATTTTCCAATCTTTGATCAAGTCAAAAAGATCAATCATAAAAGAGGACATCTTCAAATGGAAATCTGTCTCGCATCGATACGACTTCGGGTGGCATAAAGTCTCATAAGTAAGTCTTTTTGTAACCCAAATATTCACTGGGTTAGATTTGAAAGAATAATCGAGTATATTTTCTGTCATGTTGCATATGCTAAAGCACTTTTGAATATACATATTAAAGCATCAGATATCACACAGAAAAAGTAATTTCATCATCATCAGTCTCATTCATCCATACAAATTACAGTGTTGTTATTAAGGTTAGAGGGCAGATAATGATGTATGAAAATTTTTTCAATAAAAGGGATGAATTAAGGGTTACTCTGGCCACTAGAAAATTGGGTTAGATTAAACAAGTTTGACTTATATAGTCTAAATATAGGCCCTTTTCTAAATTGCATTAATATTAAATGGACACTCACTATGAATGGCTAGTTAATCCTTATAAAAAATATAATTTCTCGATTTTTATAATTCATTAAAAAGAACCCATCTTCAAGAAATAATGTTTAGAAGTTTTACTGACAATGAAAGTCTCCTGGGTGGTAAATTGACACATTTTATATCGAGTGAAATGAATCGAAGTTCCATATTTTTTTTAAATGATTGAAAGAAATGGGCAATTATCCCACCGCGTTTCATTTAAAATCTCGATATGATTTAATTATTTTCCAATATATAAAAGGGACAATTTGTTTGCACCGATTCTTGAAATTTTCACTGCATCTCTATGCCCTTCCATACACAGAAAAATTATTTCAGCGTCCATGTGACCATCTTAAAGAAAATATTGGCTTTATTTATTTAATTTTATACAAACGGGAGCTTTTAATATCAAATATCTGTAGTATATTACTTCAGAAGCCTTATATCTGGTTGGATTCATACCTGTGGGCGGGGCCGTCCCTCAGAAAGTACATATTTATCATTATATATTTCGAATAATAAAGATAGCAAAAGTTATTAAACTTTGAGTGAGTTAAATGCATATTAATGTGAGCAATGAGCGGGACCAGACCATACAAATTAAAATGTGTGGAGTACTTTAAAAGTTAGTGTCTTGAATTTTTGTGTGGTTTCAGAAATTAAAGATATAAGTTGTCGAGTAAAAAAGAGACATGATCGACAAACTGGGCTTGGTACCACTATAAGACAGTATTAAGGCAGTGACAGCTCTGAAACTTTGTAAGTTTTAATAAGCTACGTAGGTGAGACATCTAACTAAAAATGGATAGGATCAGCTCCAATACAAAGTAACCTATCTGGAGTGGCATGATATTGAGAACCTTGAAATGTTGTGTAACTAGTTATTTATGTAAATATTTGCATGCACTAGAAGTGGGCGGTATCGGATGGCACCTTCCACACAAAGTAAATGTAAACAATTGAGAAAATTTTAGTCTACGATACCCTATACCAGTGGTCGCCAAAGTTTTTGAACGAAGGGCCAAATAGATTTTTAAAAAATATGAAGTGGGCCAAAAATAAAAAGCACTAATAGAAGAAAAAAGTTTTGTATGCAAGATTTTGTAAATAAATTTATAACTCTAATAATTATATTTTTTATATTTTTATTTTTATTGAAAAAGTAATTTAAAAAAAACATTAATGAGAATTATGCAACTGGGATTTAGTTGCATTTACAATACTATTAATGTTTATATGTTCTTGAGAAACTGATATCCTCAAAATTTCCGCCAAATGAGAATCAGTCAATCTCTCACGAAATTGAGTTTTAATATATTTCATACGGAAAAACTTTTGTTCGCAAATATAAGTGCTTCCAAATATTGATATGTGCTCACTTGCAAATTTTTTAATATTTGGAAATATAGTGTGATCTAAATTTTGGTAGAATTCAATCAAATTTCCTTCCTTATGTACATCATTCAGAATGTCGTTACTCTGCAAATCAATCAGTTCTAGTTGCATATTTTCTTCAACAGTATTCACCTCTACTTCAAATGGATTTCGAAATAAATTAAATTTTTTTTTGCCTTTTTTTAAAGTCACTAAATCTAACAATAAATTAATTTTGCACTGATTCTATTGATTTTTCAAATTCTACATAATGGAAAACATTTGTATATTTTGTGAGTCTCCAACAATTTTGTGCAGCACTATATTTTTTTGACGAGCTGGTTTGTAAAAAATTCCAATTTAACTTCAAAAGATTTTATATCATAAAGTAATGAGTATGCTAATTTTCCTTTACCTTGCACCTTATACTTCAGATCGTTTATATGTGCAGTAATATCGGTAAAAAAAAAAAACTTATTTACATAACCATGCATCATCTGATAATTCAGCAATAGGCTTTTGTTTTTCCTTCATAAAAATGTCAATTTCATGACGAAGATCAAAAAACGTTTTAGTACTTTTCCTCTACTCAACCACCGAACTTCGCTATGATAAAGAATGTCGCCATGTTCAGCATTAATTGATGTTAGAAATTCTTGGAATTGACGATGATTCAAACCATGTCTCCGAATAAAATTTATTGTTGAAATAACCACTGACATAATAGATTTTACATTTAATATTTTTCCACACAATGCGTGCTGATGTATAACACAATGTAGATGCATAGGTTTTTTTATCCCCAGTGTTTCACACTCCTTATTAATCCGTCCAATGAGACCTATATTTGCTCCAAACATATTTTTTGCACTATTTGTAGTTACACATATCAACTGTTTATAATTTAATTGTAGTTCTGTCATTATTTCAGAAACTTTAAGAAAAATATCCTCTCCAGTGATTGTTCCCTTAAGACTCTTGGGAGCAGCTAATTCTTCAGTTATCTGAAAAGCATCATTTATTCCTCGAATAAAAATAAGAAGCTGAGCGGTATCGGACACATCTGTAATTTCATCGAGTGCAATTTGAAAAAATATAAATTTCTTTTTTTTTTTTCTTTTAGCTGCAAAAAAATGCTGGTACCAATTCTTCAATTCTTCTCATTATTGTGTTTGCAGATAAACCTAAATTTTTAAATGCACTAAATTTTTCTGGACACATATTTTCTGCTATTTTCAATACACATTTCTTCACAAATTCCCCGTCTGTAAATGGCCGCTTTGCGTCAGTAATATACTTAGTGTTGAAGCAACTTCAACCTTAATTTTTATTTTTCAGTTTTATTATATATTTCCTTAAATTTTCCTTTTATCTTCAATTACTGAATTTTAATTATTGTTCTTTTGGTTTGAATTTAATTTCTTTTTATTTCTATATATATAATAGACATTTTGACCAGTGTATTTTTGAATTTATACCAACACTGGCAAATCTTATATTTTATACACATACATATAATTTGAGTTAAAACGAAAGTTGTCACTCGGCTTTCGTTAAGCCTTTTTTTGTGTGCTAACACCACCTTTAGTTTTTAAGAAATATTTTTTTGTTAGTTAGTTAAATTACTCAGTCTGACGAGCAAGGAGCTCTATAAATAAATTGAATGTTATAAAAAACGACAACTTGGTTGGCTTTTTTATTTCAAAATCTGAATTTCTTGGCAAGGGAGTTACCCAGGCCAACACTTAGCAACATGATAACTTGCTCGTACTGAAGATATATTTTGATTCGACATTTGTTTAAATATATTTTGCTGATTTGAAAGTGTTTTGTTGAGAGTTTCAATTTCTTTTTTACGTAATTCCCCATCATATTTTAAGTACATCTCAGAATGCTTCGTAGTGTATTGCCTATTCACATTATATTCTTTAAAAACTGCAATTGTTTCTTTGCAAATAAGACACATCATTTTGTCTTTAAATTGAACAACAAAATTTTTTATTGTCCATTTTTCGATAAACATTCGACACTCGATATCAATTTTTCTTATTTTGGATGACGACATTGGTACAAATATATTTAAATTTTTATTATCACTCAAAAACAAACTTGCACCTATTTACGATTTAAAAAAGACTAAGATGTACGAAAAAAACTAAACATAGTAATTAACTTCATGGGCTACTTAAATTATTATGAGTTTTAATAAGAGTTTTTAGTGTCGGTTTATACACAGAATTTACAATTTAAATTTTTTATAGAGAGTAGAAATATGTAAATTTAATAATAATATTAGAAAAAATTAAATTTGGATGCTTTAACAAGTTTTTTTAAATATTTGTATTACTTTCGCATTTAACTCGGGGGCCGGATGGGTTGCTATAACGGGCCGGATATGGCCCGCGGGCCGTACTTTGGCGACCTCTGCCCTATACCATGCGCTTAGAGAATTGAACTTACGCCCAACTAATTAAGTATAGAAAATAAGCATAAACCAAATCTGAGTGTAATTTTTATTTATTTTTGTTTGCCTGCAGATCTGCAGAAGTTCAAATCGGAGGCTATATTTATATGGGGACTAAGTCGAAAAATGGATCGATCCTGAACATATTTGGCAAAGTTACTTATTTTTTCCAGAAACATACACAAACCAAGTTTGGAAAAGTCTGTGCAATAATTTTGGGTTATGATAGATTTAAGTGAAGATCGGGAGGTAACTTTATATGGGGGCTAGGACTAAAAGTTTTCCCATATGGTTTATTTTTTAACTACCTAATTTGATCGAGATGTATGTGATAATTTGGATCTTATGGTAATATAAGTCAATCTCACTAATTTCAATAGGGTTCGTCCTATGGCCCATAGAAGCTTATATACCAAATTTCAACAATTTCATATTCATATTTGCGACATGTAATTTCATTACAAAGTTCACATGGACGTACAGTCGGACGGACGGACGGATGGATACAGCTAAAACGATTCAGAAAGTGATTCTGAATCGACCAGTATAATAAAAAGTGGGTCTATGTCAAATATTTTTGGTAGTTACAAACATCAGCACAAACTCATTAGACCCTGGCCATATAGTGCTATAGGGAATAAAAATCGTACTTTTGTAATTCTAGGACAGAGAGAGTCTTGAAACTGTGTGAGAGTTCAAGCGATGTTAATGCCGTAACAACGCACGACTAAAGATATTCTTAGATTTTTTATTTATTTATTTATTTATTTATTTATTTATTTATTTATTTATATTAATTACAATACAAAGTAAATTTGTATTCTAATTTGGGTCCAGGGATAAGCCGGGTGACAAAGACCATTTGGCTGGTTTTTTGCAGCGACAGACCAAAGCCTCTGCTGGGAATCGAACCCGCGACCCCCCCATTATAGGCGAGCACGCTACCGACTCACCTACCGGGTCGCTTAGATTTTTTTTTTTTTTTGTAAATTAAAAATATATTAAAAATATATCTCTGGTTGGTCCACTCAGATTGAACTGCAATTGGATGCGTAGTAGAAAAACGAAAACTAAGGGGCCCATGTTTTCTCAGCTAGAGGTAAAAGGCTTTAGTGAACTTATTGATCCGTCTTCTTACACATTGATAAACACTACAATGTTAAGGTTGTTACATATGTTGGTGCTTATAAGTTCTCGTATGCATGTATTTTTCGTGTTTTAGTTGGATGTGTTTATGTTGTAATGTTGCTTTTAATATCCACTTATAATTTTATAACATTTTTGGCTTTTTGTTGAAATATGGCAGTAAAAGTTGATGAATTTTCAACATTGTTGTCGCTGAACACGCATCATAATTTTTGCAGCATAACGAATTTACTTCAACAAAGCACAGTTTCTAACAACAGTAACAAATTCGTTGAAAAAATTTTCTGCTTTATTACATTTTAATGCTTCAAAACATCAACAGCATTATAATTGATATTTGAAATAATTCCAAACTTCTTCCAAATTGTTTAACTCTTCCCCAAATAAGTCTTTGTAGCTCCAAAATGTTTGCCAGACCAAAAAAAAAAAAAAATCGCTCCACTGTGCCTCTCATTGTCATTCTGTTTGTTGACTTTGTAGTGATGAGTATTTCAACATGGAGTATTGTAGTTATTTATGTGTAAGTTGGAATATGGTTGTATCTATGCTTGTGTGTACATAAATAACAACATACAACAACCATTTGTATCAGGTGTTGTTTAACAAAAGTCTCTTAGTTACTTTATGTTGTTGTCACTAGGTTGCTAACACACCATTTAGAGACTTCGTTAAATGACTTGATTCTAAAGATACATGTCGAAACATATTTCAGGTAAAACAGTTTCTAACATAAAATTAAGATCTTGAGGTAAAAAACGTTAAAATGGAAACAAGAAATATTTGGTATTTTCTTGTACTTCTTGAAGTAGAAAAAAAATATAAATTAATTGAGAAAAAATTTTGACAAATAATTTTTTTACCTAAAATTTTTTACCATAAAAAATGTTTACCTAAATTTTTTACCTGATTTTTGTTTACCTACAATTTTTAACGTAAAAAATTGTTTACGTAAAATTTTTTTTACCCAAAATTAAATTTTTTTAGTAAAAAAGTCAGTTGTTTTAGTTCAAAAACCACTTTTTGAGGTACAACACTTTTTACGATAAATTATGAACAAAACTTAAATTCAGGAGAACAAAATAGCCAAAAAATAAATAAACACAATTTAGAGTGAAAAAATTTAATTATTGAGGTGAAAACAATTTTTTAGGGGAAAAATATTTTAAATTGGAAGAAATATTAAATGGAGGAAAATAATTCGGGCAAACAAATATTTGTGTTTAAAAAATGTTAACTTAAATGTAAACTATGTTAAAAAAATTTAAGTTGCAAAGAAAATTCTCTGGCTAAAAAGAAAATATTTATATAAATGAAAACAGAAATTAAATTGAGAGACCAAAGCTTGAATAAAAATTTTTAAAAAAATATTTTTTTTGTTTTTTTATTAAAAAAAATTTTTTTGGAGTGAAAAAATATTTTTTGGCAAATAAGAAATTTGTTTTTAAGGTGATGTTAAAAAAATTTTTAAATATGAAGAAAACATTAAATTATGGAGAAGAAATTAGCCAAACAAAATTTAGGTGAACAAAAATTTTATTTTTGAGTTTGAGTCAACTTCTTAAGATAACAAAAAGTTTTTAATGTGAAGAAAAAAAAATAAAAAATTTTATTGGTGAAAAAAAATGTTTAAACAATAAAATATTCTTGTTTGTTAAAACAATTTTCGATTTGAGAACTTTTTTTTTAAGGTTTAATAAAATTTTAAGTTGAAAATAATTTTATTTGAAAATAAAAATTATTTGAAATTTAAAGAAATATTTTATTGGACAGAAGAAGGCGGCAAAAATTTCTTTTTGAAATGAGAAAAAAAGAAAAATTAGTTGAAATGAAAAATTTTTAGACGATTAATTTATAAAAATGCAAACATTACAGTTTACGATTTACGGTGTCTCCGGGTTGAAGGTAATCCAGCAATGCGATCAAGTAGATATATTGCGCATCGTTATAGTTTCATTTACAAAATAATGTTCTTTCTTCCTTCGGACCCGATCAACATAACAGTCATTAACAACAATTTTAATTTTTACTGGAAAATGGAAGTTGTCCGAACAATATTCTTCACTACCAAATTAATCTTGCATAACTGTATTTATATTGCATTACTTTAAGGAACAATACATTTTTGTGGTCCTTCGATTTGGATCAAATTGACACCCACAATATCAAAAAGGCATTTAATAATCATACATATTTTTCTGGTGACCTATTTAAAAAAAACACAATTTTATTATAGTAACCTTAAGTTTATTTTGGTTCTTCGAACCGGATCGATGTAATATATAATATACTCAAGATGAAATATTTTTACTACAAATGAAGCAAAAAACATTGACACGTTAGTTTAAAAAATGCATCTATATTCTACATGACAGGTTCTACAGCTGTTTCGGGTCCACTCACCAACCTTCACCAGTAACCAAACATAATATTAATTTTGATTTCAATTTATTTTAAAATTTTTTCAAAATTTTCGGTATAAATTTGTAGTTCTCAATACTATTTTGGAAACCCTCAATTTGATATTGTTTAGATTTGAAAGTGAACTTTTTTTCTGCTTCTTTGAAGCTAAGAAAATGTGGTTCTTTTGGAATAAGAAGTTTTCTTAAAATAAACATTGGAAACAAATAAAATTCTGGAAATGGTGTATTGTAACAAAAAAAAATATTTTTTATTATTTGGTTGCCATCAAACAGAGAGCAATTGTTAATACATATTATGTTACAATTTTTTAATGTCTGTTGTGTTGTAGTTGTATTTAAAAATTTTTTTTTCTTTGTAACAGAAATATTTTTTCGTGTGTTTCTTTGTTCTGTTGCCAGCTATCTCTCCAGTCAAGGGAGCATTTTAATTATTCACTGCTGTTGACAAAGTTTTTTTGCAAATAAGTTTCACAGCTCGATTTCAGAAGAAAAAAAAATTACAAAATTCTCATGATTTTCAACATGAGTTCCTATTAATATATTTGAAATCTACTTGAAATATAAATAAAGGTAGCATTTATTGTCCAACAAAGCATAAAATGTTCAATTGTAAATAGTTATAAACATCCTTTTAAATATATATTATAGTTGTTTCACAACATTTATCCGGTTCGAATGACCAACAAAATAATTGTTATCATTTTATGCAGATTGTTTTTTTTAATAGATCAACAAGCAGCGAGATTTGGTTTTTATTAGAGAAAATAGCTTAATTAAAAATATTTTTGTAATTTTTATCCGGTTCGAAAGTACAGCAATATAATTCTTTATTTACATCAAATTCGAACAACACGTTTTTATAACATATTATAAGCCAATATTAAAAAAAGAACTGAAGTTTTGAGTCGGTTCAATGACCAAAACAAATATTTTTATTATTTAGACTATCTTTAGTTATTATATTGGAATTTAATAATCTCTTTGTTATGTCGATCCGGTTCAAAGGACCAAAACTTGTTTTTTAATAGACAAGATTATTGCTTATTATTTTAAAATCAATTTAATTTTATTACAGACTATAGGAGTTCAATTTATAGCTTGGTTGGAAGGGCTAAACTATATATGGTTGTTATTTTTGTCTTAATTGTTCACTGCAGTTCTTTCAGAAATATAATTTAAAATTTGAGATTCATTTGAATCTTAATAGAGATTATAGACATTTTTAATGCTGTTAATATGTCAATCCGGTTCGAAGGACCAAAAATTATTTAAATAAGTATATCTTCAGAAACTTATATCTGATTCATATTAGGGTCTACAAATACTTTGTTTGACGTTTTAATCGGATTCCAAGGACCAAATCGTTACCATAATCGTGAATCACTAACAGTTCTTTTATATAGGTAAATTAAAATAAACTTTAATATATAGTTTAATTGCAAATAAATAAAAAAAAATATACACAAATTTATCTATGTTCTGAAAGATAGCTTTAAGTGGTGTTTCGGCTCGAATCACCAACCCTAATCAATAACCAAAAGCAGTAGAGAATTCGTTTGATATAATCTCAAATTCGTGCACCTTTCCTGAAGTTAAACTAATGACAGTCTGTAATGTACTTTTTCGTAATAATTTTTTGAAAGATATGTACTAATATATCAATTTTAATATAATTATGTTAAGATATGAATTGAAATATGGATACACCTTAAAAAAAATGGCAAAACTTCAGTGTGCTTGTTGTAATAATTTAGTATTAAGTTTATCATTTTGTTTACTTTTTTCAATTACTTTGTTTACATTTCTTGTAAAGAGTTCAACAAGTCCAGATGTTACTGCAAACGTAAAACCTAGGTGGGTCGGTTCAAACAACCATAATAAATTTATTGTTCATTAAAATAAAATATAAATACAATTATTGAATTTCAATTGGCAATGCCGAATCCTGGTTGGATACCTTCCATTTTTCTGCAACAAATTAACATCGTTGTTACCGATTATAATGTCGATTCGATTCCAAAGACCAAAACAAATTGTTTTGTTACTGAAACCATAATGGTTTCGATTGTTTAAATAAAAAAACTTTTTCAATGTTGCATATGATATTTCTCCGGTTCGAAGGACCAAATAATTTTTTATATAAAGATAAATAAAAGAAATTATGAAAGTTAAATGCGGCTGTATAAAATCTTCATCAGATAGTTACCTTTAATTTGCGAAGTCATTAAATTAAAGGTTGAAGTTACATAATATTCTTAAAATACTAAAAAGTTAAAAAAATTACTAATATTGTATGCTACTCCTAAATAAGTCTTCGCTTCAAAGAATAGTTTAACTTTGCTGCAAAAGCTTAATTAAAAATATATTTGCGATTTATATCTGGTTCGAAATACAATAAGTATTGTTATTTTAAATAAATGAATACATTTAAAAAAATTTTTTTTTGGATATATATAAATTTTTGAATTTGCGAACGAAAAATTGTTTAACAAAAGTATTTTTTTAATTATTTAAAAAAGCATGGTCTATATTTGATTGCCATACAGATGGATCGCATCAAAACTAGATTCTATATTGCCGATTATGGTGCTTTTAAATCCTTTTGTTTTCAAATTATTTTTGTTCCTATGAACCGGATCAAAATGGCAAAAACAGTTCCAGAAATAGCTTTCATAATTTAATTTTCTTACCACACTCTTTCGAGTTGTACCATTTTATACGAACAGTTTAATAGTTCCATCTTTATTTTAAAATTTTTAAACTTTATTTTGCGGTTTATTGTGGTTTTAATTTTTAAAATATGTCTCACCCTCTTATTTGTTTAAATCTTACTAAATTTTTAGTTACAAAATTAACTTAAGGTTTTTCTTTTTTGATACCATAAATATCTTTCTTGCCTTTAATGGCTAAAAAACGAAATTTTCAAAAGGTCTCATGTGGGTTTGCCAACACTCGTTCTTTCCTTAAAAAGAAAAAAACATTCATTCATTCACAAAGTTCCATTTATCCATTTTCTTGCCCAATTCACTCGATTCGATTTCAAGGACCAAAAGAAATTTTTTTGTTACTGAAACCATAATGGTTTCGATTGCTTAAATATATCAATCATCTGATTTAAGGTAGAGACTAAAACTTTTTCAATGTTGCATGTGATATTTCTCCGGTTCGAAGGACCAAATAATTTTTTATATAAAGATAAATAAAAGAAATTATGAAAGTTAAATGCGGCCGTATAAAATCTTCATCAGATAGTTACCTTTAATTTGCGAAGTCATTAAACTAAAGGTTGAAGTTACATAATATTCTTAAAATACTAAAAAGTTAAAAAAAATTACTAATATTGTATGCTACTCCTTCAAAGAATAGTTTAACATTGCTGCAAAAGCTTAATTAAAAATATATTTGCGATTTCTATCTGGTTCGAAATACAATAAGTATTGTTATTTTAAATAAATGAATACATTAAAAAAAAAATTTTTTTTTTGATAAATATATAAATTTTTGTATTTGCAAAAAAAAAATTGTTTAACAAAAGTAATTTTTTTTTAATTATTTAAAAAACCATGGTCTAAATTTGATTGCCATACAGATGGATCGCATCAAAACTAGATTCTATACTGCCGATTATAGTGCTTTTAAATCCTTTTATTTTCAAATTATTCTGGTTACTATGAACCGGATCAAAATGGCAAACACAGTTCCAGAAATAGCTTTTATAATTTAAATTTCTTACCACACTCCTTTGACTTGTACCATTTTATATGAACAGTTTAATAGTTCCATCTTTATTTTTAAATTTTTAAACTTTATTTTGCGGTTTATTGTGGTTTTAAATTTTAAAATATGTCTCACCCTCTTATTTGTTTAAATCTTGCTATATATTTAGTTACAAAATTAACTTAAGGTTTTTCTTTTTTGATACCATAAATATCTTTCTTTCCTTTAATGGCTAAAAAACGAAATTTTCAAAAAAGGTCTCATGTGGGTTTGCCAACACTCAGCCTTTCCTTAAAAAGAAAATACATTCATTCATTCACAAAGTTCCATTTATCCATTTTCTTGCCCAATTCACTCTCAAATGTGTTGTAGTATTTTTTGAAAGTACTTTTAGTTTAATGACAGTTCAAAGTAAAGCAGCAACCATATAATTTACCAACCATCGAACCTTAAAACAACCATCCTCATTCTGTCATTATTTCGCAAAAAGGCATTTCCTCTAGAAAAGGAAGAAAAAACAATATTTTAGCTAGCTTTATCTACCATGTTTTCAAATCATTTTGAAAATTTAGTTTAAAAATAGAGTAGTCTCTGGGGATATTTAGATAATTTGTTGCAATTTTTGTTGTTTTTTTTTTTTGCTCGACCTAAGCCAAAATGTATGCTATGGAACTTAGCTATCTTTATAATCAAATTTTATGGCAATGAAAATTTGCAAAAAAAAAAAAAAAAAAAAATAAAATATATTAAAATTTGTTGTGCAAAATAATAACTATGAATTTTGACACTATGAATTGTTATAATGAAATTTTTAACTACATAACAATGATTTGCTTAAATTATTTAAAAAGTGTTTGGGAGGGGTGGGCGGCAAATTATTTTCATAAATTAATCCTATAAACTAATTCCACCAACTTCTAAAGCTTTTAAAGTTTCGTTTTTAGAAAAAATATCCTGCAAAACTTTACCATTTTGCCATTTTTTGCCTGATTGGTTGCTGCCGAACTGGCTTCAAGTTTGCTTATGGTCCTTCGAACCTTAAATTATTGCAGTTGATTGAGATATACTGTTTTTATATTTTTTGTTATATCATTTATGGTCTTTTGAATTGATTTGATATATAATTCGTGGGCCAATCAATTGAGGTAAAAATACCACATCAAATTTCTTTAATCCTATTGATGGTCCTGCACATTTGTGTAACAACAAAACCAAATATAATATTAACAGCCATTAATAAATCGTTAACCCTCAGGTTCCATAACTTAAACTTAAACTTAATAAATTTAGCCAGAGTAAAAAAGTAGTAAGTTAAAAAATACCTTATTAAAAAACGTACTTTTAAAAACGTAATTTCTTAAAACTACCTTTGAGAAAAAGTACATTTAAAAATAAATTATTTAAAAAAAGTACATGCGTAGAAAGTAGCTTTTAAAAAATCCAAAAAGTACCTTTTTAAAGGAAGTTTCTTTTTTAAAAAAGTAATTATAAAAGAAAAAGTGCCTTTTTAAAGAGTTGCATGTTAAAAAAAGTACCTTTTTTAAAAAAGTATCTATTCAAAAAAAAACCTTTTTTAGAAAAGTATCTTTTCAAAAAATTATCTTTATTGAAAAAGTAATTTTATAAAAAAACGATATTTTTAAAAAAGGGCCTTATTGTAAAAGAAGCTCCCTCTAAAATGTATACCTTTTTAAAGAAGTACCTTTTTAAAAAAGACCATTTTAAAAAGAGTACATTTTCAAAAATGTATAATTTTAACAAGGTGCTTTAAAAAAATAACCTTTAATTAACACGCTACTTTTAAAAAAGTTGTGTTAAAAAACTACCTTTTTAACATGCTGCTTTTCTTAAAATATATTTTTTTACAAAGTTCTCTTTTAGAAAGGTACTTTTATAAAAATGAACTTGTTTAAAAATGTACTTTATTTCAAAGATATTTTTAAGTACCTTTTTAAAATAACTAACCTTCAAAAAAACACCGTTTTAAAAAATAACAGTTCAAAAAAGCACCTTTTAAAAAATGGCCTTCAGAAAAAGTACATTTTAGAAAAATACATTTTATATAAGTACTTTCTTAGAAAGTACATTTCAAAAAGTTCCTCTTCAAAAAAGTACTGTTATAAAAGTACCTTTTAACAAACTACCTTTAAAAAAAGTTGCTTCTAAAAAATAACTTTTAAAAAGGTACTTTTCAGAAAAAGTATCTTTTAAAAAAATTTTTTT
The DNA here is from genome assembly GCA_963682025.1 of Cordilura impudica. Classification (NCBI taxonomy): domain Eukaryota; kingdom Metazoa; phylum Arthropoda; class Insecta; order Diptera; family Scathophagidae; genus Cordilura; species Cordilura impudica. Next base: position 195,034,292 of record OY821520.1, on the reverse strand, counting down.
AAAGGGCCTTTTAAAAGAGTAAATTAAAAAATGGCTTTTTATAAAATAATTTTTAAAAGAGGAACCTTCAAAAAAGGATCTTTCAAAAAATTACCTTTTTAAAAAGTACCGTTAAAAAAGGCACATTTTAAAAAAGCACCTTTTAACAAAGTACCATTACTTTGTTTAAAAGCGACGTTTTAATAAAGTTCCTTTACTTTAGAAAAGGATCTCTTTAAAAGAGAACATGTGTATAATGATGCAACTTTAAAAAGTACATTTTCAAAAAAGTACATTAGTAAAAAAGTACATTTTTGAACGGGTTCCTTTTTTCAAAGATATCAGTGCCTTTTTAGAGAACTGCCAAATGGTATTATATTTTTTTATTCTAATTTTTTTTATTCTAAATTGTAAAAATGTTCCAGTTCCAAGCAAAACTGTTCCTAGAGAAAAAAATTAAACATTGCAGCTTTTTTAAAATTAATTTTTAACATTGAAAACTTTGTGTTTCCTGTATTAAAATACTGTTCTCAGCCTATTTGAAAAGGAAACTTTCTGTTTAAATATACTCTTGCTTGCAAAATCGATCCCAGCCTAAGTAGAACTTTTTTCTTTTAGTACTTAAATAGCTGTATGAACATTTATTATTGAAAATGTTATTTGGTTCTTTTCCATCTATATGATCAAAGCTTAGGACAATCATATTTTAATGTAGTAATAAATTTTAGAATTTAAATAACCCAACTATAATAAAGTAAAAAACATTTTACAGAAGCAAACAAGAAATTTAATATGTTTTCGAGCATATTTTAGGGGGTTATATTTATATAACATATGCTATTAAAATAAAAGTTTATTTTTAAGTGAAAACTGTAAAATAAATAAGCATCAAATATATGTATGTGTTTATGTATTATCTTAAGCATATTTCTGATATTCAAATTTCATACATAAACCAAAGTATATTTTTAGGGGTTTTTAACTTTATCTTTAGCTGGCTGAAAAATTATTACTTTACCCACAACTTTTTGTTTTATTTGCTAACTTTTCTGTGCTTTTGTGTAATCTTAATCCAATTAAACTTAATTAACTTATGCTGTATAAATGCTACTTTTAGTTTACAGTGGTTAAATAACACCCAGCATCGTGCAGTCGTGTATCCTAGTTAAATCTAAAATTTTGTTAGCCAAGGTTTTGCACTATTCTTTTTAACTTCTATTTAGATAATGCTGTTATAGTTAAAAATTACAATCATTAACACTTAAGGCTAAAAAAGCAAACAAAAGGCATAAGAAAAAGTTTTTAAATGGATAAATATGTAACTATAGGTAGTGTGTGGGGCATGGTGTTTAAAAACAAAAGTTTAATAAAATTTTTGCCATAAAACCTGTTTGCACGATACTCGCCTTTTAACAACCCGTACAACAAACTTGCATTAACCATAAACAATTTGGAAAAGTTTCTTCTTTTACACCTCCTTAAAATGCTAAAAAAAAACAAACAATCCCATAAAATGATTTGTTTCCTAGAGCCTCCTAAAAGTATGCTAGAATATTGTTTGGAAACTCAATATAACTTTTTTGTTCTATTGTTGTCTAGTCTTTTTCAGGTTCAGTATTTTTTTTTTTAACAATTATAACTGTGAGTGGCTTTTTTATACCATATATTATTTTCAGTATATATTAAATTAAAATCTGTGCCGTCTTTTATATTTTAACTTTTTGTTTTTCAATGTTAAGTATTCAAAACTTGTCATCTCTAGCATGAATTCCCCATATGTGTTTGATTTATTTTGGTTATAAATTATTTCTATTAGCAAGAAACTTTAACAATAGGCTTTATTTTAATGAGTACAATTTCAAGACTTGATTTTTTTTAACTGAAGATTTATAGAAAACCACAGATATTGAATGAAATATGCAATGAATCAACATGAATGTAAGAATATTAAATAAATGTTGTTTCCCTTATCTACGATTTTTCTAACATTAACATTGAATAATGTATAACTTGGGACTAACATCTATGAACTGCATAATGCTGAGTTTGCCAAAAAAAAAAAAAAAACTGCAGACCAGTGTTGCCATTAAAATTTGTGTATCGAGGATCATATTTTCGATTTTTTTTATATTTTTTTTTTGTAGTTCAATTGTGCTTTCGGTTTTGAAAAAACTAACTATTTTTATTATTTTTTTATAAATAAATAAAGTTGTTCTATATTTTAGTTTGTTATATTGGAAGAGGCTTAAATAGTATAACTTTTGCTTGAATTCTCATTTGGTTGTTTTCAGCAAATATATATGCATTTAACTTTTTACCAAACAATCTATTGCTTTAGGTTATTGATGAGGGTTGGTGACTCTTCCCGAAACAGCTGTACAACCTGTCATGCAAAATATAGATCAATTTTTTTAAACAAATGTGCCAATGTTTTTGCTTTATTTAAAGTAAAAACATTTGATCTTGAGCCTGAATAATTTCAAACTCAATCAAAACTAACTATTTTTTTATAAGAAATTATTTTTTGAAATAATAGAAAAATATTTTTTTTTAGTGTTAAATAGTTATTTGAAAAGTACCTCTTTAACAAAACTAGTTGAATAAAGTACATTTAAAACAACGCTTAAAAAAAAATGCGATTTTAATAAAAATAATATATTTTTAATAAAAGTACCAAAACTAACTCTTTCAAAAAAATACTTTTTAAAAAAACTACCTTTCTGAAAACTAACTTTTTTTAAAAAAGCACCTTTTAAGAGTATTACCATTTAAAAAAAAAAAAACTTTTTAAAAAAGTACCCTTTAAAAAAGCTCCTTTAAAAAAAATACTTTTTTGAAAAATTTTAATTTTTACAAAAAGTGAATTTTTCAAAAGATTTCTTTCTAAAGCAGGGTTTAGAAAAAGTTAATATAAATAATATATTTGTTTACAAATAGTAGCTTCCTCAAAAAGTATTTTTTAAAAATGCTACCTTCTTAGAAAAAGCTGCTTAAAAAAATATATAAAAATTGCCTTTTTAGAAAAAGTATTCGTACAAAAATACCTTTTTTTAAAGTACCTTTTAGAAAAACTTCCTTTTTAAATACAATATCTGGTTAAAACAAATAGCTTCCCGAAAAATTACTTTAAAAAAAGTTATAAAAAAAGTTACTTTCAAAAACAAATTCCTTCTACAAAAATTAATAAATAAAAACAAATTTTTTTTAATAACCTTCTAAAACAGTACCTTTTTAAAAAAGTACCTCTCAAAAAAGTTGCTTTTAAAAAGGTACATTTAAAAAGGTACTTTTTATACAAGTACCTTTTAAAACCAGTACCTTTCAAAACAAGACCTTTTAGAAACAGTACCATTTTAATAAATATCTTTTAAAAAACGTTCGTTTTAAGAAAGTGCCTTTTAAAAGAAGTACCTTTTAAAAAAAGTATTTTTTAAAAAAGTACCTCTTTAAGAAAGTACTTTTTAAAAGAAGGACTTTCTAAGAAGTACATTTAGAGAAGGTGCCTTTAAAAAACACCTTTCAAGAAAGGCACCTTTTAAAAAGTACCTTTTAAAAAAGTACATTTTAAAATAAGTACCTTGTAAATTAAGGTACATTTTAAAAAAGGAACTTTTTAAAAAAGCACCTTTTAAAAACTATTTCTAAAAATGAACTTTTTAAACAAAGTATAAAAAAGTACTTTTTTAAACAAGTACCTGTTAAAATTGCACCTTTAAAAATTTGGCATTATTTAAAAATAGTACCTTTTTAAAAACGTGTCATTTGAGAAATAATTAGGTTTTTTTGCATATTGTATGGTTCTTTGTAAATTTTTTTACAATATTCTTGGAAAAACCATCAACTAAATATATGTCTTTTTTTAATAAAAAGTTATCTATGGAAAAAATAAAACTCTTAGAAAAAAGTACAAAGTTACTACTTGTTATTTTTTAAGGGAATCTTTTCGATTTATTTTAAAAAATGGATGAAAGCAGAACAGAAACAAAGAACATTTTCAATAACAAATGTTAATGCGGCTAATGAAGAACTCAAAGTGAAAAGTTATTCTTAGGCATCAAAGCTTTTTGCGAGCTACAGCTTATTTAACGTTATGTTTTCTCTTTAAATGGGCTGTCAATTGTATTTCGAAATTGGAAACTTTGAGGCTTCAATTTCATAAATTAATTTTAAAATAACTACAGCTTATTAATCAAGCAGCTCGAGTAGCTCTATACTCATGTAATGGGGAGCTCTAGTTTAAAGACCTCTCATTACATAAAAACATGCACATTTTTTCGATCTAACTATCCATACTATTTTGTCAATCTTTTCTATGTGAACGTTAACATTTGTTCATTCTATATCTTCTTTTAAGTTATATGGCTAAAAGCAACAGCAGGTTTTACCTTTCATCCTTTATGCAAAAAAAAAAAAACAAATAGAATAGAAAACAAAAACAAAACAAAAAAGAACACTGGCTTTTGTTTTATTTTAGTCACCTACAAACACAAATAACTACACACATACTAAAATAAGAACCACATACAAGCAATAATTTAAAGTAATTCCTGTTTATTTTCTATGTACGAATGAATTTCCAAAATACTCGTACTACAAAATGAATTGTTTTGTTTATTTTTTTGTCGCATTGTTAGTTATTTTTCAACACAAATATACTCGTCGGCAAACAGCTGCATATGGAGCTGGAAATAGATATGGTTAAGCAAACAAAGATCTTTAAACTAAAACAAAAAAACTTTTGACTACAAAAAAGCCTTTACAACTTACACAGGTACGTAGCGCAGAACTATCATATAACCCAGCGAAATTGGCCTAGAAGTGGTTGTAAGCTTTTTTTTTAATTTCGAACAGTAAATATCAATTTGGTAATTCTATTATTACCCAACTTCATATTAGGTTTAAAAATAAGTTCTAGCTTTTTATTATTTTTTATAGCTAGATTAAGATTTACAATTTGGCTGAATTAAAACCATCCTCCCTTTATAGATCTATTTATTTTTTATTATTATTTTTTGTTTCAAAAATTTTTGCTGGTTTATTCCTATGCAAATTTTTAAATATGTTCGTTTTTTCCTTTCTGCTATTGCATTTTTTGTAAAGGCTTAAATAGTACCCTTTTTATAATATTAAGAACTTGGAATTATTATTGTTATTTTCCATATTTTCTTTTTGTTTTTTCAAAGAATTAAAGCTAAAGCTCTACCCTGAAAGTAGTCGTAAGCCATGCAGATGGTCGCATATACATACATTTAGTTTTTTTAATCTCTTTGGTTGTAATTAAATTTCTTAAAATAATTTATTGCGTTTTGTTTGTTTGTAATTGAAAAAAAGAAAATTCAAAATAATAAATAAATATATAAATGAATAAATATTTTAATGGAGTATTTTTCACAGGAGTATTTCAGGTCCCAGTAATAAAAAAAATCGTAGAATTGGAAACAGTGTATTCTTCTATAGCTTATAGTAGCGCCTCTTAAAAGCTTTCTTCCGAGAATGCAGTAAAAAAGCTTTCTTCCCAGAATGTAAATAGTGAGCTAAAGCAAAAGACAAATTTTGTTTACTTTCTGTATTCTAAAAATAGCAGCTAAGAGGGTCAGTGTATAACGACTTTGCGCTGATGGTTGTAACTACCGAAAATATTTGACCAAGAATCACTTTCTTTTGATTTAGTGATGTCCATCTATCCGTCCGTCCGTCTGTGTGTCCATATAAACTTGCAATCAAACTACAGGTCGCAAATGTGAATATATTTTGATGAAATTTTGAATTATAAGCTTCTATCGCCCATATGATGAACGCCATTGCTGGTCATCGACGCATATCTAAACCTAGCCCCTATGAGATCGACTTAAATTGCCATAAGATCCAAATTGTGCATAATATATCCATTTATCAGTATTCCAACAATAAACCCTATCGGATAATTCTTAGTCATAGGCCCTATCTCAAACACAAAAATATTATATTGTTTTTTTTTTCAGATTATAAAATATGCTAAAATGAATTTTTTTTACACTAAGTTTGGAACAGTGTCACTTAAATGACCCCCCCGTTTTTAGCTTCGCAATGATGGGCCCATTTTAGAGAATTTTCCTTAACATCTTTCTGAATTGGTGACTGTAGCATTTGAACTTCTGCAACAATGTTGGCATTGAGTTCAAGGATTGTCGCGGGCTTGTTCAATTATACTCGTTCCTTCAAATATACTCAAAGAAAATAGTCGGGTACCTAAAAGTGCCACTGTGTCTCGGATAGTGTGGGCAGAGACTCCACCGTGTTGGGCTGCATGAGCTGTTTTCAAGAGCAGGACGTAAAAAATGTTCTACCCTAAAACCGTCTTCCATCTTCATCTTCGAAGAAGTAAAGCCCAATGATATTTTCCTATGTAGTGCCACACCATACTGTACATCTAATGGGATCCAATTGGCGTTGATGAATGGCTCTTGGATTTTCAGAACCCTAGAACAAAGTCATCACTCATAATCAGATTTTCAATAAAGTTGATTTCATTTCTGTCCAACAGTTGAAATTTAACTGCAAAATTTAGACGTTGCCGATGATCTACTTGCCTTAATTCTTGTACCAATTACACTTTATATGGGTACAACATTAAATATTTTTAAATGCGCCGTAGTGACGTACGAGACATTCGTAGCTCATCAGAATGCCTTCTGGTGGATGTTTCTGGTGTTTCGTTTACACTTTGCTCTACACGTTAAATATTTTCCGCAGTGCGAATTAAACGTGGTCTACCGGTTCGAGGCATATCTCTTATGGTGCCATGTTGTTAGTGACGATCAACTAAGCAACAAATCATTACTTCAGAGGGCGCAATTCTGAGGCAAAATGGCGACGATATGTTCTTTGCATTAAAATAATTGATCGCTGATTTAAATAATAACACTTTATTATTCTGATTCTTTGTTCAGTTGTGAATCTCTCCATTATTTGTTCTCCGAGTGTTACTTGTATAATCAAATATATAAATATATATTAGGGTAAGTCAATTTTTTTTACTCCATGGGCTCTTGCGATTCTGCTACTATGGGCCATAACAAGTATGTTTGCCCAAGTCTAAAGTCATTTTCGAGCCTGTCAAAATTTCGATGAATAAAAAATAAAGAAACATTTTCCAATGTTTCAATTTTTTAAATTAAATTAAAAATAATAAATAAATAAATTAATAATAATAAATTTTAATTTTTTTAAAAGGTATGTATCAAAAACATTTCTATTTTCAAGAGATATGATTCAAATAGTGATTCTGAAATTAATAATAAGTGCAATACACACGGCAAGCGTCTCCGTTGAGCGGGCGAAGTGTATGAAGAGTGGGAAAAATATACACACTTCGTTCTGTATTTGTATTTCAGAACATTTCAGAAAGTCGACTATAGATCCATTACCGTCTACATCGCAAGCCGCAACAACATCAACAAGTGCCGAAAGTGACAGTAATTTGAGACATACGCCTACACACGATGTTTTTAATTTTGGTATGCCTTGTGAATTGCGTGGTCTCAATCTACCAACAAAACAGGATATTTTAAGATATTATTTTTACTTGGCCGAGCGTGCTAAAAACCAAAGCAAAGTGTTTTCATATAAAACATTTACTCCCAATGTGACAGACAACTTGATTGAAATTTGGAATAAACTTGATGCTGGAATTACACTGGTAGATACGATGCTTTGAGTTTTGTTATCATGTGTGACAGATTTGATGTGCCTGATAGAGTGGCATCTGCATTGGCAACATCACTTATGAAAGACATGGGCGTAAAAGATGATCAAGGCAATCTTATCATTATGGATAAATCTTAAATTCGTAGAATAGAAGCTAAATTTAGACAAGAAGTGCTTCGTAAGCGATATGATGTTTCCAGTTTAATTGCATTTTCATTCAACGGCAGAAAAAATGATTCTCTTACAATGGAAACCAATTTATGAAAAACGGATGGTGAAAGAGCCTCATATAGTTGTTTTGCAAGAACCACATTCCCATATGTTAGGCTACACAAAATTGGAACAAGAAGATGCTGAAACTAAAGTAATCAGTTTGAACGAATTTTTCGTCAATAAAGGAATATCGCTGGATTCTTTGATTGGCATTTGCTGTGATGGTGAACCTGCAAATACTGGCGTAAGAAAAGGACTTTTGCGACGATTTGAAATTCAGTTAAAGAGACCGCTACATTGGTTTGTGTGCCTTTTCCCCTTTCGATATTTGTTTGACACTTTGGAAAAATAATCCACCACTGCACCACGAATAACAACCGGAAACTTAAGAAACAAATTGAAACTTGTGAAAATCTTCCGGTATGTAATTGCTATAAAATAACTCATTTATATCCATTTTTCATCATTTTTCGCAGCTTTTATGTTTCAGTATGAAATGCTAAAATTGAATTTCAGTCTTCTAATTTTGTATTTTCAGGCCGTAAACGGTTTTGAGGTGATCGCACTGGAAAATATACCTGATTTAGGTGCTGTTGATTTAACTACCGACGCAAGGTACTTGTACAAAATGGCAGTTACAATTTCTTCTGGTGTGGTTTCAGCGGATTTGGCTAACACTAAACCAGGGCCAATTGCACATTCTCTCTGGCTTACCAAGGCCGGTAGATTATTGCGGTTTTATGTGCCAACCAATAAGCCATCTTAAAAATGCTGGCAAACTATTTACGTATATAATCAAAGTGTATATGCCAATGTACTTTAATATAAAGTTTTACAACTCTGTGATGTACGGTTGCCTATTATTTTATTAATTCATACGTTGGCTTCAGTATATGTATTTGAATATTAGATAAATTGTGAATAACGTTGTCAAAGAAATCGCGTACTATGCTCACTTCGAAAATATTTTATTATCAATGTTGTTCGGTAATGAAAAAAATAACACGCGATTTGAGACTACCGTAACCATAAGGAAGATCCGCTGGAACTGAGAGTTTATAAAAAACCTATCATGAACTTCAAATCACGGACTATACGAATATGGATGACATGAATGATAAATCAACCTTATTCGAACCACCATTTACTCTAAGCATTACTTATGAACATCTAAAACAACATCTAGAAAAGATACAATGAACGGAAAGACACGTTGCTGGCTAGCGTGTCCAAACGAGTTTTAGAACAGAATCGAGAAGTAGTTACGTCTGTGACATTAGAAAAAATACTATAGACTTGACAGCAAGAATGACTTTCAAAAATAATTCATTCCAATTCTTTTCTAAAATAACTCGTGTTTCTATTCCTTGTATTACTGAATTCAATTGAATTTTTTCATTTACATTTTAAATGTTTCTATATTTTAAGTTGTATTTTGGTTAAAATAATAAAGAAAATTAAGAAAAAATATACATGTCATTACCTAATTTGAATGAATTCGATATAGGTCGTTTATGGGTACTAGGGCGGGTCGATTTGTAGGGAGGCAAAAAAAATCGCGCAAGTGACAAGAAAAATCATATTCTAGGGATCAAAATAAAAAACTTTGCCCAAGGCACCATACTTCTAAAACGAATTTTGATGTCCCGACTTTTGGCCTGTCTGTCTCCCACGGCGCAACCCCATTCCCCCTCATTCAATTGATCTGAAACTTGGTCCATAGTCTTGTTGTGACTACAGATTAATTTTGGGGTAGTCACGCAGAGTCACGCATAGTCACTGAGTGATCTAAAAGTTATTTACCCTCATCCGATCGATCTTTTTGAATAACATAACATAGTCAGGGCGTATTATTATTATTTATTAGCAGAGTAGAAGATACGTATACGTATGAGTGTTAATTTTAATATTAAATCAAACATAGTCAGCCCAATTCTGAACAAAAAATGGTGATTATTTTAAATGTTTGTATAGGGGTGTGCCACTAGCATGGGTGGGTCGGCCCTCCAAAGTTAGTGGGGGTAGATCATACATTTGTACTCGATTGGGGCACTCCAAATGGGCCAAAGTGAGACAGAGCGGTCAAAAGTCTGGACATCAGAATTCGTTTTAGAGGTATGTTTCCCTCATACTGCCCTAATGGGTACCCCACATAATTTCCACCGCTTAACATTTTGGGCTATTTTAAATATGAGAAAGTCAAAGATTCGTCGATTTGTGCAATAATTTCGTCAATTTTCCCCAAAAAGATGAAGAAATCCAAACAAATGCACGAAAACGCCCCTGGCGGCTGTTAAAAATAAAAATAAATGTGAAAAATGGATTTCGCGACCCAAAAAACCCCCGGTATACACATTGTCAATAATTTTTTTTACATTTGAATGAGTGTTTTGCAAAATCCCATGAAAATATCTTCAGCGAAATTTTGACAGGCTCGAAAATGATTTTAGAGGTATGGTTCCTTGGGCAAATGTACTTGCCATGGCCCGTAGTACCAGAATCGCGTTGAATCCATGGAGATTTTTTCGGCCCCAAAAATGACAGTTGAAAAATGGAAAATTTAAAAGGAAAAATGAAGAACTAAAAATGAAATATTAAAAATTGAAAATTGTAAAATAAAAATTAAAAATTAACATTGGAAAATGAAGCATGAAAAATGAAAAATGGAAAATGAAACATGAAACATGAAAAATGGAAAACGAAAAATGAAAATTTAAAAATGAAAAATGAAAAACGAAAAATGGGATATGGAAAATGGAAAATGAAAATTTAGATTTAAAAATTAAAAATTAAAAATTAAAAATTAAAAATTAAAAATTAAAAATTAAAAATTAAAAATTAAAAATTAAAAATTAAAAATTAAAAATTAAAAATTAAAAATTAAAAATTAAAAATTAAAAATTAAAAATTAAAAATTAAAAATTAAAAATTAAAAATTAAAAATTAAAAATTAAAAATTAAAAATTAAAAATTAAAAATTAAAAATTAAAAAATAAAAATTAAAAATTAAAATTTAAAAATTTAATATTAAAAATTAAAAATTAAAAATTAAAAATTAAAATTTAAAAATTAAAAATTAAAAATTAAAAATTAAAAATTAAAAATTAAAAATTAAAAATAAAAATTAAAAATTAAAAATTAAAAATTAAAAATTAAAAATTAAAAATTAAAAATTAAAAATTAAAAATTAAAAATTAAAAATTAAAAATTAAAAATTAAAAATTAAAAATTAAAAATTAAAAATTAAAAATTAAAAATTAAAAATTAAAAATTAAAAATTAAAAATTAAAAATTAAAAATTAAAAATTAAAAATTAAAAATTAAAAATTAAAAATTAAAAATTAAAAATTAAAATTTAAAAATTAAAAATTAAAAATTAAAAATTAAAAATTAAAAATTAAAAATTAAAAATAAAAAATTAAAAATTAAAAATTAAAAATTAAAAATTAAAAATTAAAAATTAAAAATTAAAAATTGAAAATTTAAAATTAAAAATTAAAAATTAAAAATTAAAAATTAAAAATTAGAAATTAAAAATTAAAAATTAAAAATTATAAATTAATAATTAATAATTAAAAATTAAAAATTAAAAATTAAAAATTAAAAATTAAAAATTAAAACTTAAAAATTAAAAATTAAAAATTAAAAATTAAAAATTAAAAATTAAAAATTAAAAATTAAAAATTAAAAATTTAAAATTAAAAATTAAAAATTAAAAATTAAAAATTAAAAATTAAAAATTAAAAATTAAAAATTAAAAATTATAAATTAAAAATTAAAAATTAAAAATTAAAAATTAAAAATTAAATATTAAAAATTAAAAATTAAAAATAAAAAATTAAAAATTAAAAATTAAAAATTAAAAATTAAAAATTAAAAATTAAAAATTAAAAATTTAAAATTAAAAATTAAAAATTAAAAATTAAAAACTAAAAATTAAAAATTAAAAATTAAAAATTAAAAATTAAAAACTAAAAATTAAAAATTAAAATTTAAAAATTAAAAATTAAAAATTAAAAATTAAAAATTAAAAATTAAAAATTAAAAATTAAAAATTAAAAATTAAAAATTAAAAATTAAAAATTAAAAATTAAAAATTAAAAATTAAAAATTAAAAATTAAAAATTAAAAATTAAAAATTAAAAATTAAAAATTAAAAATTAAAAATTAAAAATTAAAAATTAAAAATTAAAAATTAAAAATTAAAAATTAAAAATTAAAAATTAAAAATTAAAAATTAAAAATTAAAAATTAAAAATTAAAAATTAAAAATTAAAAATTAAAAATTAAAAATTAAAAATTAAAAATTAAAAATTAAAAATTAAAAATTAAAAATTAAAAATTAAAAATTAAAAATTAAAAATTAAAAATTAAAAATTAAAAATTAAAAATTAAAAATTAAAAATTAAAAATTAAAAATTAAAAATTAAAAATTAAAAATTAAAAATTAAAAATTAAAAATTAAAAATTAAAAATTTTAATTTTATATATCCAGTAAAATTATTATTTTTTAATTTTGTTTTTATTTCATATATTGTTTTCAAATCTATCAGAAACTTTTAATAGGACAACCCGTTCGGGCGGCTTTGAACCCCTTACCCAATCAAATTCTCCAGTAAATTGATTTTTTTAAATTTTATTTTAATGTTATGTATCAAGCCTATCTCTCGGTAGTTTGGAATAGAATTTTTCAGCAATTTTTTTTATTTAATTTTTTTATACGTTGAAATTGTTTTTAGTTTCAAAACCCATCAGTACTTTTTTATAGCTAGCCCTCGGGGGCTTTTGAGCCCCTTCCCCAATCTCATTTCCCTATAAAATGATTTTTTTGTTTGATATTAATTTTATGTATTGAAAACGACCATCCCTCGGACAGTTTTAAAATCCCTCCCTGCACCTTAGCATGGGGTATATCATATAGTCGACATAGATCGCCTATAAGCTTCTTAATTCTTTGATACATATTTTTTGGTACACTATTGATAATTACAGCAAAAAGTATAACATTCAACACATATACAGGCTACTTTGGGGGTATAATTTAAACAAATTGCAAAGCATATTTAAGGAAAGTAATACTGTTTATACGTTTCTTACTTTAACTAATAAAAAAATTATTCGGCTTCTTTCAATTATCTCATTATCTAATTAAAAAAACAAATGTTGTAACATTATAAAAAAAAAAAATAATAAAACTAAAAGCTGCAAAATTACCTCATTAACTTAATGATAAAAATCAATCATCTGTGCCTTTTCTTCCAAAAAATGTTTCATAATTTCATTACAGTAATGTAACTAAATCAATCATTTGAAAAATATTTCATCAACCCCTAACTTTAGAAGAATTTTACAATACTTTTAAACTTTTTTGTTAAAAAAAATATATGTTTTTTGTTTTCTAACTTTTAAATTACTTGTAATGCCATAATCTTAAATCAGCCATTGCCATCAAATACTAAGTGTAATTTGATCATTTTTCGATAGCTAAACAAAAAAATAAAAAATAAAAAATAATAAAAAAATTACAAAACATTCTCTATTACCGAATAAAGATAAAAAGTAAAATCATAAAAAAACTCCTACAAATATGCTATAAAAATATTTTTAACAGCTTTTTGCTAAAGCAGCATTACAAACACAGTGAAACGTTGACAAAGTTTTTTTTTTTTTGAAAGATAAGCTAAGACGTAGCTACAAAAAAAATCCAAGTTAATAGCTATACTTATTTTGCAACACATACATTCACACATGTATAGATTTTGATAATTTACAACAATGAGGGTGCCTACTATGTACATGATGAGCAGGAATTCATATATAGTCATATATACATAAAGGCAATATTTTTGTTGTATGGTTATTTATTTTATGAACGTAATGTAGATACTTTCTAGACCAGTTAAAGCTTTGTTGTTGTTGTTTTTTTTTATTATAGTTATTCCCAACAAAGTTTTCATTTATGGCTTAACTTTAAGTATGTATTGAAAGTGGTTATTACTAGCAAGCAGACTTGATCTCTTTCTTTGTCTCAATCTCTCTCTTTGTAAGAAACAAATTGTTTACAAACAAAACCAAATGTTAATAATCTAACCCATAAAAACAAAGTTTTTATTAAAACTGTTTCTTGCCTTATGCATAGGAGTTTTGACTCTCTCCGTGACTGTGCGTGGCTATATTGAAATTAATCTTTGGTCACAGCCAGTCTATGGACCAAGTTTCAGATAGATTGTATGAGAGAAAATGTGGTTAAAAACAATCCGTGACTGCGCGTTAATATGCGTGACAATCTTTAAGTTAATATTTGGTGACAACAACCTGTGGACCAAGTTTCAGATCGGTCGTATGAGGGGAAGTGAGGTTTTAATCTCTCCGTGACTGTGCGTGACTATGCGCGACTATGTCAAAGTTAATCTTTTTCACGGCAGGTCTCGACCAAGTTTCAGATCGATCGGATAAGGGGAAATGAGTTTTAATGCACTTCGTGACTATGAGTGACTACCCCAAAATTAATCTATAGTCACAACAAGAATATGGACCAAGTTTCAGATCAACTAGATGAGGGAGAATGGGGTTGCCCCAGACAGACAGACAGAGAATATGAGTTAAAAGAAAGAGTTTAAAGCGATTTTCATGCCAGGAAAGCGATTTTCATATCAATGCATGTTTGCAAATCAATTTTGAACAAACAACTTTCCATATACATATATCGATATAAACTTATAGTGTTGCATATTTGCAGTAATAGGATAGCAATTTTGACTAAATACAAAAATTTGACATAGAGTTGTTGTTGCATATTTTTGCTTATTTTGTTATAAATGCATATTTTTGCATATTTTCAGTAGCCCATAATCAATTTTGACGAAATATATTTAAGAATCAAAGGATTTCCAACAATATAACATTGTTTCTTTATTACATATTTTAGCTTATTTTTGCATATCTTCTTATAAATGCATATTGGGGGCATTTTAGGTATCCCAGAATTTATTTAGACCAAAACCTTTCCTGAATCAAAGGATTTGCAACAACGTAGCGTTGTTTTGTGTTTGCATATAAATGAATATTTTTGCTTATTTTCAGCAGCCCAAAATCAATTTAGAATACATTATTTTAAAATCAAAAGATATGCAACAATACGCCATTGTTTCTTTATTGCATATATGAGCATATTTTCTTATAAATGCATATTTTTTCTGATTTTAAGTATATCAACATTTATTTTAACCAAAACCCTTTCTGAATCAATGGATTTGCAACAATGTGATATTGTTTTGTGTTTGCATGTTTTTTCTTATTTTATAAACGCATATTTTTGCATATTTTACGTAGCCCAAAATAAATTTTAACCTAATACTTTTACGATTCAAAGGATTTTAATGCATATGTTATCGTTTTGTTGTTGCATATTTTCTGATAAATGTATATTTTTGCTTATTTTAAGTAGCCTAAAACTTATTTTGACCAAAACATTTTCTTAATCAAACGATTTATTACTAAATAAATTAAAGTTTTTGTTGCTTGTTTTTGCATTTTTATAGTACCCCACAATCAATTTTGATCAAATACTTTTACGAATCAAAGGAATGTAACAATAGTTGCATTATTTTTAATATTTTGGTATATATAAATATTTTTGCATATTGCCAGTAGCCCAAGATCAATTCTGACCAACTACTTTTCTTAACTAAAGGACATGGAACAATATGTCAGTAATTTCTTTTTTCATATTTCGTTATAAAAATTAGTTTTACATATTGTCAGTGTCTCAAAATCTATATTTGACAAAATCTTTTCCGAATCGAAGTATTTGCAATAATATGGCCGCGATTTCTTGATGCATATATCTGTGGTTTTCTACAGTAACCGCGTATGTCATAAAATCAAAATGTTTTTTAGAGCTTTTATTTAACAGTCCTGTAGATATGGGCAATAAATACTTTATATAAAATTTTGAGTCAAAAATCTTCAGAGGAATAAATCCTAGAGTAGGACGAAAAAAACAATGTGTAAATAACACTTAAAGTGTGCGCAGATAAAACAACTTATGTCGACAATCGTCGTTTTCTTTGAAAAAGAAAACTACCAATGCAACCACCCATGTAGACATAAGATGTTGGTTATAAACTGAAAACTAATCCAAAATTATTTTGCATTTTTTTTTTTCATTAATAACAAAAATAATTTGTCAGCGATCAAACGTAGGTTGACATAAGTCGTTAGTGCTGCAAATTAATTTAATAAACATTTAAGTTACGTCGTTATTTAAAGAAAAAACTCAGAAATGGTCAATATTAAAAAAAAAACAAAATTTAACACATGTAAAGAGCGTTAAAAATTAATATGTTTGGCATCGTTAACTCAAATAATTTTGGACATTTTAATAAATAATTACTTTTGCATATTTAAAGTTGCGCTCAATTTTATCTAAATAATTTTTTTTAAAGAAAACAATTATAACATTATGGCAGCGATTTGTTGTTGCATACTGTGTCATATGTTGCTGCACATACATATATTTTGCATATTTTTGCATATTTTTTGGACATTTTTTATAAATAAATATTTTTGCATAATAAAAGTTGCCCAAGATCAATTTTAACCAAACACTTTTCCGAAGCAAAGGATTTGCAACAATATGGTAGTGATTTCTTGATTCATATTTTTACATATTTTATTATAAATTGATATTTTCCCATATTTTTAGTAGCCCAATTATAACCAAATACTTTCAAAGCAATTGCAACACTATGGCGCCGAATTTTAGTTGCATATATTTGCATATTTTGTTACAATTGCATATATTTGCAAATTTTTAGCTGATCAAATTATTTTTGGCCAAATACTTTTCCAAAGCAAAGGATTTCTATCAATATGGTCGCGATTTCTTGTTGGTATTTTTTTTTTTCCATATTTTTGATTAATTTTGCATATTTTTTTAAAAATAAATATTTTTACATATTTAATTTAATTTTAACCAAATACTTTTCTTAATCAAAACATTGTAACAATATGGCACCGATTTGTTGTTGAATTTTTTTTGTAGCATAATTTGCTACAACTGCATATATGTGCATATTTCTAGCTGCTCTAAATAATTTTTGACCTACTACTTTTCCGAATAGAGGAATTTGAAAGCGTTGCCTTATTGCATATTTGGTAAAATTTTAGATATTTGCATTGGCTCGAAAGCAATTTTGACAAAATACTTTCCGAATTGCAGTATTTGTATCAATATGACATTAATTTGATTCTGCATATTTTGGTATAAATGCTTATTTTTAAATATTTTGTCCATATACTTTTATAAATCACAGAATTTAAACAATAAGTCATTAGTTTGTTATATTTTATTTTTGCATATTTTATTGTAAATCCAATTTTGAATAAAAACTTTTTCAAAGGACTCGCTGTCAATGTTATACGATTTATATACTACAGGACTTTAGCCATAACTCTTATTAAATTTATCAAAATTTAATAACGTTTTATTGCATATTTTATTGTTCTGTTACAGTTTTCTATGTTTTCAAGCAATTTGTTACAATTTAATTATACCTGCATAGCGATAACATTAATTAGGCTTTCATGTTTACAAGGCAAAATGATTAAAATCTCGAATATTTGTTGTATAGTGGTGGTAAAAAGGACGTGGTACGAGTAACTGTAAATGGTGGTTAACGATATTTTGTTAAACTATCGATAAGCACGAATGATGTAATAAACAAGCTATTTAAGTAGTGTAGACCTTAAAGTAGACTTTGATTTAAGTTATAATTTATTTACGTTCTAATTATAACTTTAAACTTTAAAATTATCCAGTTTTGAAAATTAATATAGAAGCTGTAAACACTATTAATCCTTTGATAGTTTTATTTTGCTTCTAAAAATTAAATAATCTTTTACTACTCATCTGTCTGACTGGCAATAAAAACATAATATTTATACCCTATACCACTATGTGGTTTGGGTATAATGACTTTGTGCTGCTGTTTGTAACAACCAAAAATATTTGACCTAGACCCATCTTTAATTATACCGATCGAATCAGAATCACGATTTGATTCGATTTAACGATGTCCGTCCGTCCGTCCGTCTGTGTGTCCATGTAAAGCTTGTAATCAAACTGCAGGTCGGAAATATGAATATATTTTGATGAAATCTGGTATATAAGCTTTTGTCGGCCATGGGATGAACGCTATTGAAATTGGTGGGAATCGGTCCATGTTAAGACCTAGCCCCCATACAAATTACCCCTATGAAATCGACATAAATTGCCATAAGATCCAAATTGTCATATAGATCTTACTCAAATTGGGTTTGTATGCGTTCATTACATCCACTAATGAGTAGTCCAAAAATGATCCCTTTGGCCCCATATAGAGCTGCTTCCCGATCTTCACTTAAATCTATTAAAAAACAAAAATATTGCACTAATTCTTCTCAAATTTTGTTTGTATATATATATTTGCAAAATACAAAAGACTTTACCAAACATGATCAGGATCGGTCCATTTTTAGACCTAGTACCCAAATAGATATAGAATCCGATATGAACTTTTTCATATCTGCAGCCAAAAAAATTAATAAAAATCCCACTCAAATTTGGTTTTTGCTTATTTTCTATGTCCAGTTAGTTGGGCCTAAGAGATAGGGTTTCTAAACGCATGGTATAGGGTATCGTATAGTCGGTCTAGACCGACTATAATTTTCTTACTTGTTTTATTATAAAAACATTCTTTTTATAAACATTAATAAATGATAAATATAGCTCTGACATATGCAGCTTATTTACAGGCTTAAAATAATATTTTATACAATAAAATTAACTGCATTGAGAGTTTTATGTCCGCAACATTAAAATTTTATTACATTTTATATCACAAAAAAATTAGTATTTCCATACAACAATTGAAGTTTAAATATCAAAAGTTAATTAAGAGCAATGCAGGCCGGCATGTGTAAAGGATTTTAAATAACAACATAAAATATATTTTGAGGATTTACTATGATAGTTACAAGAGAATTTTTAAATTTAACTAACGGCCAGGACAGTGATAAACAGGAATTATATAAATTAAATAAAAAATTTTGAAAAAATTTTACGAACGTTCTATTTTAAGTCAACGAAAAAATATGGTAAGGGGTAACCCCATCGAATTTCATAAAATTTGGGAAAGTGACGCCTCGAAAAATTTCTTCAAAATTATCTACAATAGTTGCGTTTGTCTTCAGATCTCGTTAAACTATAATTTTATCCGACGCCAAATTTAATATATGTTATTATTGGATTGTCACATGTAGAGAGATGTGCACTAAATTTCATTAATGAAATCATATGTGGAAGAAAATTTTTCTTTTTTTAATTTTATACTAGTATAGCCCTGCACTCGAAATTCGAGTGAAAATTCTTGAAATATTATTTTTTCATTCAATTTAAAAATTTATGAATATTTAAATGAGCCTAAAGCTATGCTAATCAATTTAAGCAATTCACAATTCAACACAGGGCGTGTCATATAAAATTTAAATCATTCTCATTAACAGGGTGTAACGAATTATTAGAAATATTTTATTTGAATTAATTTAATATCTTTTTAAGACAGATTAAACATAAATTTTATAATTCACAGCTTCTCCTCCATATGAACGATAACTATGCCAATTTTAACACGCCTCCTTGCCCGCATATTGCTTAAAAAGGGAACTAAAAAATTATCTCCACGTATTAATATATAGTTGTTTGTATTTTATTGATCATTTTGTTCTGCAAATTACAATAGCTAAATAATAAATGATTAACTTTGAGTAGAGCTCCAATAATTTTTATTTTTAAATGATTAAATTTTTTTTTAGATATAGGAATGTTATTTTATTTTTTATTTTTGATAATTTCAATTATTATTAAAATTCAAATTTTTAAATTTTCCTATCTTATATATTTTCTATATTCTACGTATATAAAATTTAATATTTATAAGAATAGGAATAAACTATTTAAATTTTTCATATGTCCTCTTATTTAAGTTTTCTAAAAATATGTTTTATGTTATTTTTTTAAATATCTATATATACTAGCAGAGTCCAGCGCTCGAAATTCGAGTGATATTTCTAGGAAACTTTTTTAAACTTAGCCAATTCACAAACCATTATGGTTTATTATTATTGTGAATGAAGGTAACAAACTCATTAACAAATTTAATAAAACACACATAGCATATGTGTAATTTAATGTATGTGTTTGTAGCAACTTTAAATATAATTCACTCAAAATAAACGAAAAAATTCAAAAATCTGTAAATCTGCAAAATGGCTAAAAAGAAATACCATTCAAATAATATACGTTTGGTCAAAATCGGGATAAAACGGTAGAACAAAACATCGGTCACAAGAAATCGCCTAGCATATTAACATTATAGAAGATTGTATGTATATAATAACCAGCTGTAACCCGATGTGCTAGCTTCACCCATCGTAACGAAATAAAAAACTGGGAATACATACAGAAAACTATTTTATATATTTTTTGTGATTTTTAATTTTTTCGGTTTTTTCTGCGATTTTGAATTTTGGCGATTTTTGACTTTGGCGTTATTGTTTTTGGCGATTTTTGGTTTTGGCGATGTTTGTTATTCACGATTTTCGGATTTGGAAATTTTTGATTTAGGCGATTTTTGGTTTTGGCGATTTTTGTTATTCACGATTTTCGAATTTGGCAATTTTGACTTAGCGATTTTTGTTATTCGCAATTTTCGGTTTTGGTGATTTTTGACTTTGGCGATTTTTTTGTTTTAGTATTTTTGATTTTCGCGATATTCATTTTTTGCGATTTTTGATTTCGGAAACTTTTTATTTTAGCAATTTTTGATTTTGGTGATTTTCGGTCCTGTCAATTCTTATTTTTTTTTTGTCGATTTTTGTTTTTTTTTTTTTTTGTCAAATTTTAGTTTCAAAATTTTCGGGTTTTTACGATTTTTACTTTGATGGTTTTTGTTTTTGTGTGATTTTTGATATGGCGATTTTTGATTTTTGGCGCTTTCGGCGATTTTTGATTTGGCGACTTGTGTTATTCGCGATTTTGGGTTTTTGGGGATTTTTGATTTTGGTGATTCCGTCCATATGTTCCATGACTACTCACATGTGTAACTAATGTACTTGTCAAAAGTTTCAAGACTGTCACGCCGATTGGACCGATCCCACCCATTCTTTGGGCAACTTCCCACATTAATAACTTATGAATTC
This sequence comes from Cordilura impudica, assembly GCA_963682025.1. Classification (NCBI taxonomy): domain Eukaryota; kingdom Metazoa; phylum Arthropoda; class Insecta; order Diptera; family Scathophagidae; genus Cordilura; species Cordilura impudica. Next base: position 195,013,172 of record OY821520.1, on the reverse strand, counting down.
AGACAAAGTCTCAATGCTTTTTCTATTATAGTACTCCAGCTATATGATATAAATATTTACTCTGTCCATTTTTATTCCGACTATTCACATTAATTACTTATGAACCCACACAAAGTTCCAGAGCTTTCACTCCACATATATGACATTATATATATACTTTGATCAGATCCCGCACATTTCTTTTCCGAGTACTAACATTGATAACTTATTACTTATTTTTTAATATTCTCTTTTAATTTTTGTTTTTTAGATCTTTATTTTTATATATTCCAATTTTAAATTTGAGCTCAGAACACATTCTTTATAGGTCAAAAATACTCCATTCCTTGTTAAACAAATTATAGCATACTTTTAGGTCTCCGTATAAACTAAATTTCACAACATACTTTAACTGGTGGCAAAATAGGTTTATCTAAAAATAAATTTAAAAAAACTTCTGTGAAATCAAATGAAATAAATTTGTAGTTATTTAAATAGATTTTTTCGAAACTTGATATTATTTTATATATTTTTTGCGACTTTACAAATTTAGAAAGCTGCACTTTAATCTTGTTTCTAATAAAGTTTATTGACTTTAATTTCTTTTTCCAAGTGAGCAAAAAAAAGTACATGCAGATGCACAAGAAAAACTTTCGCGTTTAGTTCGTTAACCCTTTCCAAGCACAATGAAAAAAACTTTTATCTCTCTAGAGCTAAATACGAAATCGAATGCAAGTATGTTGTCTAGGGCGACATAGAAAAAAAATAATACAGGAGATAGACATCTTCAAAAAAAAAAAAAAAAATACTGCTATTGGGAATTACACAAAACTTCCAAAAAGAAAAAACTTTAAACTTTTTGCGCTCAATTCTAGTTAAAATTTTGTTTTCGGTCAAATAAACTTTAAGAATTAATATGAAATTGCAATTGTAAAACAACTTCAAACACCAACAACTTGGACATTTCAATTAAAATTTCATCTAAAATATGTTTTCATTATTTTTATATACATTATTTTTTTTATTTGCTCAACAATTTCTCTTGTTTGCTGCAATTGACGTTTTAGTAGTATGTACTCTGTTTAACTTAGGAAATAATTAATTATCTGTTATAAGAAAGTTAAAATAAAATGCAATTTATTTAATTTCTTTAAAACATCATACTTAATTTGCTGTGGAGTTGTTGCTGAAGTTTTGATAAGTGTTTGTCGTTTTAGCAATGGGGGGTAGAGAAATTGACAGTTAATTAAAAAAAAAATATTGTTTAAAACAAAATTAAAGCATAGTTCTAGGGGAAGTATGGTAGATAAATTAGTCAGTCAATCAATCATTTATCATAAATATTTTTTGTAAAAATTTTTTCTGTTAAATATATTAAAGTTTTCTTAAGCAAAGTTTTTATTTCTTCTATTTCAGGTATGTACAGAATTGATAAAATCGTTGTTAATGTAAGTTTAAATAAATAAAAAAAAAAAAATATAATATATATATAATTAATATAATTAATATATAATTATATAATTAATTAAAAAAGTAGATTAAATATAAAAATTTAAATATATATAAAAATATTAAAAAATGGTTATTGACGAAGGTTGGCGATTCTTTCTTTCTTTCAACTATATAACCTATCTTCGAGCTTCGAGAGTAAAATCTATGGATTTTATTGTTGTTTTTAATTAAGTTAAGCAGATTGTTTATGGGTTTTTTAAAATATATTTTTGTCTTAAATTTTTCTGAATAAAATCTATGGTATTTGTTGTTTGACATTTAATAAATTGAACTGAATATCGGGAAGCAGGTTTTTTTAATCAGTTTTTTGATTAATTTTAGATGTGATCGCAAAGGTCAAAGGTTTGAACATATTTCTAATAGTTTCAATCGAAGACCACTTGCCAGACTTCGTTTAAAAATATTTATATTTTCGAATTGTAAGGTTGACATAGACATATATAGAGGGACAGATAGACGGACGGATGGACGGACGGAATAATGGTCGGTCAACGCTAATTTGTTTCAGAACGGGATTCTACGACTCAGCAACATATTTATTAGTCAACATGGGGTCCTTCTAGCTTAATATGCTTTGTGCAAAGGACCTTAGAGGTAAATCTCAATCCACCGAGCCATTTCTTTAGGATTCGGATTAGAAAATAATAACTGGGGCCAACCAGAGAATACGCAGGAGGATATAACAATTTGTAGCCTAATTCATGGAATTTTGCTATGGCATCTTCAATGGTGCTGATGAGAAACGCGGCTGAACAACTGATCATATAAATTCGAGATAACACTGTAATGTGATATGGCTATGACATCAACAATCCGATCGGAAAACAGCATAATGTGATTTTTTTCCAACAATTTCGAGAGTAAAGACTTCAGTTGGCCGACCAAACCAGACGGTGTCACTTTTTCTTGTGCGATCACAACGAAACTCAGCTAACCGTTGGATCCATATCCTGCTCCAGAATTATTTTCGTTGCTATAACAATTGCGAAAATCTAGGCCTGAAAAGCGCTACATTTGTGAGGGATTCTCCCAGATACCTTAAGTTCCTCAGAGTGGACCCCTGACCCTGTACCCGCTTTCATCTTCGAAGTGTCGCACTGTGGCTGAAATTTTGATTTCATTTCCAATTTTTTCTGTCAGCGATTTTCAAAATTTTAACGCCACTTTGTAGCTAATATATCGAAACTAAGGTAGCCAAACTACACCTAATTGTGGGCGTGGCATGGTGTCAAACTCAACTGTTTTTTTTTAATTTCAGAATAATGCGATTTTTTTTTATCAAAAATAATTGGTTACTACTCCCAAGTTATCATCTATGATGACCCGCGGTGTTTTTTAAGAGGCTGGTAGTATTGTAGACTTTAGTTGTTGTAAGTGGTCACAGGCCCTATTGTTTAATATTAGCGGTGTTCTGAAATATTTAATACACTACCATATTTTTGTCAAATTTCAACTTTAGTGGAATAGAACTTCTAAGAAACAAAATGGAACAAGAAACGTACACCACCCGGAGAAAGCTGAAAGTGTCCTCTTTAATCCTATATATAAATTACTAAAAAAAATTTCGAATTACGGTAATTTAAACAGCTATACAATGGTGTGTTAAATTTGTGCCTTAGTTATTTTATAGCTTATGACAGTCATTATTTGTTCTATTACCAGTAATGATATCTGCTTACAAAATACATCACCCTTTTCATATATTTCCAAGTAACGATGTCAATACACAGAGGATGTAATTCATTTCTAACCTGAGTTTTTTATTATTATAACTTTTTATTTTACCTAGCAATGCACTAATGCAAGTAATAAAGAAAACACACAAACACACAGAAAAAACATTCAGAGTTTCAGTTATAAAGAAGTGGCCGAAGTGTATTTTAGAAACAAAAACCAGGAAGATGTTCTTAGTTAAGTTAAAATAAAAGTAAACCCAAATTCGTATAGCACCGAAATACAAGAGCAATTATCTAATTTCGCCGAAGCACTAAAAAATGCTACAACTTACTGTCGCTTCAGAAACAATAAAGCAAGATAAGGCTGGAAGACCACGCAAATCTTTGAACAACTGCAGCGATAGATCTAAGAGGCGGACACTTAAAGATGTTAACGATGAAATTGGACGTACAAATATAAAAGTATCTTTCCTACATCAATTACGATCACAGAACCAATTAACAAAAGTGGATATCATTGAAAAAGTTGTTAAAGCTAGTCCAGTGAGAACAGAACGGATTCTTAAAAATATACCAACTCCGAGCGAAGCAAAACAGTTCACAAATGAGGAGGCATTAGCATTGTTTCTGGATTTGAAATTAACAGAACAGCAATATATTCAGCTCAGATTGCGTGCGATTGAAGAAGGCTCAAATATGTATCCAGGATATCATCACATACCGCTGCTTAAATAGACTGTTTGCCATCAAAGGCCACTATTACAATCACACCAATTTCGGCAGAGGTGCAACTACAATCTCTAGTTGATCATACAGCCGAACGCTTGATTCAACCAATAAAAGGAAATGAGTTAAAGAAATATGGAAACACAAAGTTAATTCTTTTTTTGTAAATGGGGATGTTTGGGTTCTTCCGGACAAAAACAATACAAACAAGTAATATGTGAAAATAATACGGACTCAGATATGTTCATGGTATCATTTGTACCATTGCGATTGTAAAAGATTTTGGAAGATTCAGAGCTTTCGACTAGTACAACTCAAACAATGGATATTTGGAAAAATGAGAGACCATCTTCTAAGAAATACTGCAGGCTAATCAAATTTGAATTCAAAAAAGAAACTCATGATGCCATTAACAAAGAAGTTACTGATACCAAGACCCAAATTGCAACACTGCAGCCATTACAATTATAGTTAGATGGGCAGTAAATTAAAGTAAGCTACCAATTAATGCTGACAATGATAGATGGAAAAGTAGGCCAGGCATTGACTGCATCCAGCTGCATTATATGCCAAGTAACATCAAGCCCATTAAACCGAGTCCCGACAAAATCATTAGATAATACCGATGCATACGAATTCGGATTATCACCACTACATGCAAGAATACGACTTATGGAACACATACTAAAAACCAGTTATGATTTGCATTTCGAAACCAACAAAGAGTTAAGAAGTTAAAAAAAGGAACATGTTCAAGATGAATGTCGCAAATTTGGACTGATTATAGATCAGCCAAAACAAGTATCAGGCAACACAAATGATGGCAACTCCACAAGAATATTCTTTTCAGATCCAGAAATAACATCTGAGATAACAGGAGTGGATTTATACCGTATTTTCAGATTTAAAATAATCCTAGAAGTACTTGCCTCCAATGAAGAAATTGACTCCAGAAAATTTTAAGATTATGCTAAGGAAACTGCAAAAATATATACAACCAAGTACCCATGGAGAAATATGTCTGCAACAGTTCACAAAATCCATTATCATACAGAAGATGTTATTAAAAATAATTTGGTGCCACTTAGAGAGGAGGCTCATGAAAAAATTAATAAGTATTACATATTTTATAGAGAGCACAATACAAGAAGAATTTCACGTCAGATCCGTTCATCCCTGGTATTCGAATTCAATCGAAAGTGGTACATCAGGATTTAGATGAATAAGTAAAACAAGTAAGAAAATTATAGTCGGTCTAGACCGACTATACGATACCCTATACCATGCGTTTAGAAACCCTATCTCTTATGCCCAACTAACTGGACATTGAAAATAAGCAAAAACCAAATTTGAGTGGGATTTTTATTAATTTTTTTGGCTGCAGATATGAAAAAGTTCATATCGGATGCTATATCTATAAAGGGACTAGGTCCAAAAATGGACCGATCCAGATCATGTTTGGTAAAGTCTCTTGTATTTTGCAAAAATATGTACAAACAAAATTTGAGAAGAATCAGTGCAATATTTTTGTTTTTTAATAGATTTAAGTGAAGATCGGGAAGCAGCTTTATATGGGGTCAAAGGCATCATTTTTGGACTACTCATTAGTGGATGTAATGAACGCATACAAACCCAATTTGAGTAAGATCTATATGACAATTTGGATCTTATGGCAATTTATGTCGATTTCATATGGGTAATTTGTATGGGGGCTAGGTCTGAACATGGACCGATTCTCACCAATTTCAATAGCGTTCATCCCATGGCCGCTAAAAGCTTATATACCAAATTTGATCAAAATATATTCATATTTGCGACCTGCAGTTTGATTACAAGCTTTACATGGACACACAGACGGACGGACGGACGGACGGACGGACGGACGGACATTGTTAAATCAACTCAGAAAGTGATTCTGATTCGATCGGTATAATTAAAGATGGGTCTAGGTCAAATATTTTTGATTGTTACAAACAGCAGCACAAAGTCATTATACCCAAACCACATAGTGGTATAGGGTATAAAAACTAATAAAGAACAGAAATAACACAGAACAAAATATGGAATATTTGCAATCAATATTTGAATAATTGTAATTTAAGTACGAAAAACAAAGTATTAGTAAAAAGTTATAATAAACAGAACCTCCCGATGTTACAAATGCTATTAAAATCTATTGCAGTTTTCATTTTTAAAAGGTTTTTTTTACCTATATAAGTATGAAATATTTTAATAAATAACATTCAAGAAATAAAAACCCATATTTTCATATCAAAATCAGAATAATTTCGCTAATGTTAAGCAAATTTATTTTTGCTAAAATTATAAAAGTTGACAGCAATAAATAATAAATTTTTCTGTAGTAATAGCAAGAGTTTTATATATAATTACAAACATATCTTAAGTATAAATATTCTTTGAGTGTAAACAAATTTCCAAATTTGACAGCAAAAAATTTTTATTTTTTCAGTAATAATAGCAAAATTTCTAGTTGATTTTACTATTTTTTTCCGAGTGCAAATTTTTGTTTTAGTGCAAACATTAAAGAATCCAATTATTAAACAAAATGTTTATAATTATTATTCAAATCCAATTATAGCATTTTTTAATAAATAAAAACCCCATATTTCACGCTAAAAATTTAAAAAAAAAATCCTTAAAAATTACTCAATCAATTTTAATGAAATTAAAACTGAGTCAAGTTCAACTAAATTTGTATCCATTAAAAAGAAAATTACAAAAATATTTTGATCGGTTCAAAAGTTACAGTATTTTGGCCAATGAAAAACGATTTTCAACCACTGTGTGTCGCACTGTGGGACGAGTGGCAATTATTCCGTTCAAATTACTCTACACCTCACATAGTTCAATTGGTTGAGCTGGGGTTTTTCTAAAATGTTCTTCTTGAATTTGCTCATCGATCCCTCTTTGTGATTTTTGATTTCGGCTCACATTTTACTGGAGTTTGTATCCAAAAATTAGTTTTTACGAAAAATATAATTTTTGGCACAAATGTGATCCCAAGGAGCATAAGAAAGAGGTTTTTTTAAAAAAAAATTTCAGCTGAGAATCTTCGTTGCGATAAATACTAGAAAACTGTCTGTGTGAAACTGTAGGGAAAAATTCTACACTTTTAATTTTTCCCAAAATCGGCCATAATATTTCTTTTCGTGGAGAAGCGATATTTTTAGTGGAAAATTATGAACTTTGGGAAGAAGATTTATTGAACAAAAAGGGTTCAGAATCATGCTTGCAATACTCACAAACTTTTCAGAATTGTTGAACACATTTTTTGACATTTAAAAAAAAATTTTTTTAGATGCATGCAAAAATTCTGAAAAACATGAAAAATACAAAAATTTTCCCCCGCAGCTTTATTTAGAAGAAAATTTCAATAGGCATGATGTCCAGCATTACCTCCAGTCCTGCTTGTGGTGTCGATTTAATGGCTCCGGTGGTGACCTGGCAGCCAATCCCTGTGCCTTCACGAGTCCACAAAGTCTCACCCCTCCGTTTACACTCTTCCACCACACCAGATTATCATATGTCAAAATATGTCTAATTATCGCAGAATACCTCCAGTGGATGATTTGCGGTTTAAGACCCTTTTTTCTACCAAATGTCCTCCTGCAAGTGTAGAAGGCACATAACGCCTTCTTAGATATTTCCTCTACGTTACTCCACCATGTGAGTGGTGGAATATTTCGTCCCAAATACTTCGTCTCCCTTGAGAATACCAGTCCAATCTTGGAGTAATAAACTCAGGTATCTATGTCTTTCCATATATGTATTTCGTAACATCAAATACTGGCGCTTTTTAGCGTTTTTCGTTTCATTTTAATTTAGCGCATTTTAGCGCTTTTATCTATTTACAGCAAAGACTGTTTAAATTTTTTCATCAGGTTAGTTGGATAATTATATAAAAAATATAATATATATATAAAAATCTGCTGAGCACAAAACATAAATTTACTATATCCCTTTATTATATTAATTACCACAAAATAAATATTTTTACAAACAAATTTCAGTTGTTTTAGCTTTTCATGTAACACTAATTAACTTCATTAGCATTTGATATAAATTTTAATCATAATATTTACTGTATATAAATTAATATTGTTTAAATATTTTTTTAACTCTAAAGACAACAAACACTAATCAACACCATATAAAACCAAACAATTTATAAAATAAACCACTACAACTCATTAATACAACACACTAAATTGACTAAATTGCACCCAAAACAAAAAAAAAAAAAAAAAAAAAGAACAGAAAAAACAAAAGCTATTACCATCGAAACTAACTTTGAACTGTTTTAGTTAATTACTCGACTAATGAGTGGTGGTTTTTGTTATTCCAAATAAATATAAATAAGTTGACAAATGTGTGTGTGGAATAACACAATATAGAATCAATTATGATGAAAACCCATCAACAATTATGAATTCATGAAAACAAATAAAAAAAAGAAGATACCATATAAATGGTTAAATAACACCGTCTAACAGAATATTATTAAATTTGAGATATATTTTTTTTGTACACATCAACACTCAGGGGATGTCCCATATAAATGCAGTGCATTGTGGAGGAGTATTTGAGGATATTTGATTTAAATTTATCTATATTGTAATTGACAGGAAAGACCTCAGCGGGAAGTTTATTCCACATACGAGTGGTGCGTAGAATAACGTGGGCTCTAGGGATGAATTCACTTATCTCAGCAGAACACTTCCCGTTGTAATATCTATAATACAGTGTAACACAGTAAACATTCCGACGATGCTCCAATGTGTCAATAGAGTTGGTTACCCTACTGTCATTGATAAGCACCAATGCTCTCTTTTGCACATGGTTCAGAATCTATAAAATAGACTGTGAAGCCCATACGTGGGAGGTGTATTCCATTTTTGGTCGGATATAGGTGGTATGAATAGCAATTACAGTACCCCGGCGTAAACCTGAAACTCGTTGTATGAGACCGCATCTAAAACAACAAGTATAGTGCGATCTCTGAGGAAACTCGATATAAATCGAGAGGAATCATTACCAACACGCTGTGCCACACCCGATCGAAAACCTTGAAAGTATCCAGAACAACAACCTTACATTCACAGAATCGGTAAATGGACTGACTCCAACGTTCCGAAAGTAGCGTCATCAGGACACCCGTAATATGATCTCTAGATAGTTCACAAGATATTAATTCACCATGTTCTCCACAACCTTTGAAAGAGCAGAGGAAATTACAATTGGGCGTTAATTTTCAGGCTTGTTTGCTGCACCCTCTTTTTTGGGATTGGCTGAACATTTACAATCTTCCATCACGAGGTAATGGTACTCATACCGTAGGAAGCGCTAGAGACGTTTTCCAATAAACGTGATAACGTCGAAGAACACTGTTTCAGTACCAATGATGATATGCCATCCGGTCCCGGTGACTGGTTTACATTGAGTCTTGCAAGAAGCCGCACGAGCTCCAAAGAAAATCTTAGGCATAGTATGAGATACTCTTTCAAGTTTGGGCAGTGGTTGCTGGCTTTCCGGCAAGAAAGAACTAATTGCGAATTGTTCAGCCAAAAGCTGAGATATATCAACCAGCTCAGTCATCATCTTTTATAAGAGTTGGAATGGAAGAAGTAGCAATGTCCTTTACTCTTTTAACGAGTGACAAGAAAGTCTTACAAAATGTACCTTCATATCAAAATTTAATCTCTATTCATCTGTTAGTTATTTTTAAACTTAGTTCGTTTAGTAAGAAATTAAATCGTTACACATAAAGATATCTGAATCAAATCTAATCTAATCATATTACATACGTACCGGATAACACTCGCAGATATCTTAAAACTAGAGACCAAATGAAATGAAACAAAACTGCGTCTATACTTCTTATTTTGGGATCTTTTTGATTTTAAAAGGACATTAACTCATATCGTTTCAGAAATTTTTTTTTTTAAATAACTTTTTTAAACTTGGTAGTTTAGGCAATTTGGAGTTAAAAAATATGGATCTGAAGTCCAAATTTTTTTAAACTTTTTTTTTTCTTTTGAATAAAATGGATTTTGATTGATCGAACACTGGACACTATTTGGCATAATTTATTATTCCTGTAGATTGTAAAGATAGAAAAACAATTCATATTACAAATTCAGAACTAATTCATTTTATATATTTTAAAAAGAAAATCATAAAAACGCATTTATTTATATTAAAAATTTAATTATTTTCATTCATGATATGGCTCCAAATAATGTGCATGAAGAGCAACATTGCACTTTGTTTAAAAATTAACTTGGTTTGGAACAATATTTACATCACAATTTTTTTTTATATTTACAATATAAAATTGTATAAAAACATTGTACCAAGTATTAATGAAAAAAATTAAAAAAACATGTGAAATTAACTGTTCGAATAATCGAACGTTGGGTCGATTTAGGTTAAAGTTTCAAAGTACTAAATACTTATGCTCACCATACGATTACGCTATATGTAAAATAATAGTATCTTACCTCCAGCAATTTTGTCCTTATGTGTGTAATGTATTTTAAAAATTTATTTTTTAATATCTTTGGAAAATTCCATTAAATTCCGTCTAAAAAATATGTTGGGAACTAAAACAGATAATAACACATAGCAAAATTTGATTCTTCTAAATTTTTGTTTTTTAATATCTTTGGAAATTTCCGATAAATTCTTTCGAAAATAAATTGTGTTGAGGACTGATATATGTAGTTTAGTTTAGTTTATTTTTATTTGTTCTACCCATACAACAAGATTTGAATCTTTTATATTATAGTATGGGAATTTTTAAAGAAAAAAAAATTACAGTATACAAAAATATTTATATAAATTGTATATTTAATTATATAAAGTAAATAAAAAAATAAAATAAATTATTAAATAAATGAATGAGTTTGACATAATGTAATATAAAAGAATCAAATGGTAAAATTTTGATTAAAAAAAAAAAAGAAAAATGGTTGAAATAACATTGTTGTATTAAAAACAATAAGTGACAAAAAATTTAAAATTGCATTGAAAAATTAGCAGTTATTTTGTTTTTAAACTGTATTGCGTTGTTGATTTTCTGTGTTTGATTTGTTAGTAAGTTCCAGAGATTAACGGCATTAAAGTAGAACTGCCATTTTACTACGATATCTTATCGGTACAAGCTTTCTCCCTCTATTGGATCTTGCAAAGGTTAAGCGGTTCAAAAGGTATGATGGTTCCTTCTGATATATAATTTTGTGTAATAAGATTAGCACCTTTAATTTTAAAATATTATCAAACGATATTCCATATAGTCTTGTTGAAAACGAGGTAATACGATCAAGTCTCTTTAATCCATAAACATACCTTATGATACTATTGAAGGCCAGATTTAATTTTCTTTTACTAGTGGATTCACATAAATCAAAAATTTCACACCCGTATAATAAAACCGGCATTAGGTATGATTTTGCAAGTATTGTTCTTATATTTAATGGAGTGCAAGATTGAGTTGCCCAAAGCGTTCCAACCATACCATACGTTGTCCCTACCACAACGTTTACATGATTGTTCCAACTAAGTGTGTCATTAAAAATAATACCCAGATTTTTTTGATGAGGACACAATTTCAATTCTCTGATTGTTGAGAACACATATCTAAATTTCCCTTATCCAGCTTTAGTGTTTATAAAATTTTTTTTTAATTTCGTAAAAAAAATTTTATTAGTCATAAAAGAATTTGAAAAAAAGCAGTATTTACAGTTTTCCATTTCGTGATCTCGTTCCTTTTAAAAGAACAACCTCAAAGTTCAAAAGAATTAAATGTTTCGAAAAGTTATATTTAAATAGTTATACATGTTTTTCGAAGCCGTTATTGGCATTAAATGAACAAATCTCAAATTGGCAAATTTAAATTTTATTATATCAGAACAAAATAATGTCATAATATTCGGTAAAAATTTTATCCTTTAATATATCTAGAAATTTTCGATAAATTATTTCTAAAATTAACTACGCAGAGGCCTTAAATACCAAAATATCATTCTTCTAAAACTCTGTCCTCCATACTTTGGAAGTTGTCAATTAATTGTTCCTAAAATTAATTATGTTGAGCACTGAAATATGTATAAATCAAAATTGCATCCTTCTAGCTTTTTAAAAAAAAAATTAAAAAATTATTTATATAACAAAATTCACTGATCATAACAAAATATTATTTTCGCTATACATGAAAAATACTTTTAATCAAATTGCACATGACCCGGACGATGATAATCATCGAACACTAGATAGCACTTCGCGATTCTTGTTAATTTTAAGCGACTTCAAAGTTGCATAGAATTACATATATCGCAAAAATATGTACCGTCCATATTTGGTATCAAATGAAAGTCAAGAATGGCCTTTCAAACTTTACAGTTTTTGAAAAAAAAATATATCTAAATACTTATACTCGTCTTTCAAAGCAATTATTATTCTCAAATGAACGAATATAAATCATATTATCAATTTTTCAATTTAGAATTTTACCCTTTAATGGCTTTGGATATTTCCAATAAATTCTTTCGAAAATAAACTTTGCTAAGGACTGAAATGTGTAGTAATACAACCAAAATTTCATTCTACTAAAACTATAACCTTCAATAGCTTTGGGAATTTTTAATAAATTCTTCCGAAAATTAATTACGTGTTGGAATGATATATATAGTAAAGCATATACAAATTTCATATTTCGTATTTCTAACTTTTTTAGTAAAGCGTTAAGTTTCAGGCTCAAAATTTAAAATTTAAAAATGGTTAAAGTTTTGAATGGACTTTCTTCACATATTTTTCTCTTCATATGATAAAATAAAAAATTGCATAAAATTAACCAGATTCTGTTATTGCCTTCGACGTCGATATTGCCAAAGTAGAACAAGCGGTAATATTTAAAAATAATTTTTGAAAAATGTAATCTTTGCAAACTTTGATGTCCTTTAAAATGGAAACAAGAAACACTTGGTATTACTCCATTTCGTCTCTAGTTTGAGATATATACCATATGATTCCATTGTACCAAAATTTATTGTTTTTTTGTCGAACGGTGTAATTGAATGAATCTATTTTGTTTTCAGTGTATACTTTTAGGCAATTAAGTAATCGTTCTATATAAACTTTTATTTGCACTTGTTTATTTTCATTAAAACCATTCAATTTCTATTGTCATCTCTTAAAATAACATTTTCTTTTTCTGGCATATTTCCATTTACTTTCTTTAATACCACTCAATTTTTCATATGTTTTTATATTATTTTTTTTTTTGTTAAATTTAGCTCAAAAAACAAGAAAACAAATAAAAAATCATCTTGACACGTTGAAAAAAAACATCTTCAAGTATGTGTTTAGGTTCCTGGCACACACATTTAGACTTCAACGTTATTAGTTCGTTTTTTCTTTTTTTTTTTGCATTTTTTGACTCACTTAGCACAGTAATGTAAAAAAACGAACAAGGGTAGACAGTATTTAAACACTCTGCAAGTAAATAATTGGGAATTTTAAATAAAAAGAGCACCATTTTAATTGAAACAGTAGCCAGCAGAAATATTTAATATGTAAAGAAGTCCTAAGCACTTAGGGGGCGCTTGTGTTCGCCCACCTTTTTACACAGCCATAAGAGTGCAACAACATTGTAGTGATGGACAAATATTATTAGAAATATTCATTTAACCCTCCGATTAGTGAGTCTCCCGTTGGCCTTAAAATAGTGAAAAGCTCCGCAGGGACCTACAACAAATTGTATGGTATTAAGCTTGATGGAGTATATTTTGATGATTTTGATTGTTAATTTTAGATTATATAAAGTAATAAAAAGACACAAGATATGTTTTTTTTCAAATATCGGTTTTATTTAATATTAAAAGACATGAGAAAATGAAATAAATCACTGTTGTGATGTTTTTTGCTGAATTTCCAGTTCGAGTGTGCAGGTATTGCGACGATGCAGCGATGTTGAAGGCCTAGCACAAACTGCTTTGGCTTTATGCTAGCGTTCGAGCCGCAGAAGAAGGTGTAGCTCCTGATGTGAAATTTGGCATGGTTATAATTCATATGGAGGAGAAGTGCAGAATGATATAATTTATGTATAATAAGGGTTAAAAATATTTTAAATTAAATAAAATAAAATATTTATAATAAATAATTTTATAAGAGTCTAAAGGCATGTTAATCAATTTCAGCTAGCTCACAATCATCGCATATGAATTTATTATTGCCTAAAATTGTTAAGCATACTTTTAGGCTCTTATAAAATAATTTATTAACAATCCCATTTCTATTTCTTCTGTGTGTTCGTCAAATACTTATAATGAAATTTAATGAATTTTATTTAAATATTCATAAATTTAGTTAATATGTTGTATTCCTTCGACCTTTCTAAATTAAAATTTAATGAATAAATAGTCGAGCTCGAGGTCTTTGTTGGGTAGAGTGCAATAAATATATTTTAAGTAAATCAGTGCAATTATGACCATGATAATGAAATATCGCTAAAATCAGTTCATTTAATTTTTTAGTGTAAACATTAATATAAATGTAAGATATTAATGTATGTGTTTTTATGTGTCTTGTGTTTTCTTTTCTTTGATGTTTAACTATATTTAAGTGATTCATATTTATAGTACATTGTTTTTATTTATGTATTATATCCCTGAGGATGATCAGCGAAGCTGGTCGAAATATTGGAGAACAAGATCATTTTAAATAATAAATAAATTCTGTTAGGTGTAAGAGTAGCTGAGCATGAATCCGACGTAAACAAAAACAAAGAAAGCACAGCTTTATCTCAACATATAAAAGAGAGTAAATACAAACCAAATTTTAACGATGTACGCATATTAGATAAGGAGAAAAACGAACAAAAGCGATATACACTAGAAAGTTTACGTATACAACAAAAAATAAAAAAAAACATTAAGACCAGGATAATATTAAATTGCAATATTCTATAGCATTAGTCTAATAATAAAAACATTCTGTGATACTAGTTGTTATGTTAAACTGTGATTTATTTTAAATTGTAATCTTATATATTAAAAGAATTTATGAATAAACTTTGCATTCAAGATATTTTTCAATATTTTTCTTCTCTCAAACCTCTATAACTAGAGTTAACGTAGGCTGTTGTCATAGGTCTAAGAACACTCAGTGGATCAAGTTCCTTCTTTTGAGCTCTTAACTGCTTAAATTCGTTGGGTTTGAGGAAAGTTATGAGTGGAGAATCAACTTTACTTTTACTGTACGTTAACTTCTCTTGGCAAATTTTGGTATTACTGTACGTTAACTTCTCTTGGCAAATTTTGGTATTATATTATAAAAATTAATATAATATAATATAACGCTGCAGAGCAGCAGGGGTCCTCTAGTTATTTATTAAATTTATTAAAATTTTGTATCGTGATGTCCAGTTTTTTATACAAATTTAATACTTGACAATGTAATAAAATAAAAAAACGTAAGTTAACCTGTGATACTAGTATTTAAGATTTTAATATTAAATTAAAGTTATGTTGTTGTTTGTATATTTTGTCATTAGAAATCAATAAAGTTCACACTCCAGAAGAAGTTGAAATACCGTCAACGAAACGTCGAGTGAAAAGGATGAAATAACTTGAATTTTTTTTTATTATCATCTTAATATTTAATTGACCATAATTAGCCCGAAAAATAATAAAAAAAAAAAAAAATAATATCTCATAAATAAATTCAACATATGTATATTTCGAGCTCGACTATTTATTCATTACATTCATAAATTTTTTATACATATAGATTAAAAAAACAGAGAAAGAAAAAAAATGGAATGAAAAATAAAATTTCACAGAATTTTCGGCGCTGCGAACTTAGGCCCAAAGGAACAAATGCCCAAAAAAAAAAAAGAACTAATGCCCCAAATAATTTGTATGGAGTTAATTTTTTTATACAAATTTGAAATTTTTTTGGGGCATTAGTTCATTTTTAATTTGCAAGTTTGGGGCCTAAATTCTTTTTTTTTTATAAGAGAGAAGAAATAACGGAATCGTTTGTAAATTGAAGGAACTGAACTTCAAAAAAATCGAATTGCTTCATTCAACAAATGATCACCATTGAGCAGTGACGTCGCCAATACTATAAAAGTCGAAAAAAAAGTTTTGAATTTGAAATAATTCGTGGCACACGATTAAGTAGTACTACTTATTATTTAATTATTTAATGTTGTTAAGTTGGTGTGCTATAATAAAAAGAAGACAATGATAAAACGAAAAACTTTGTTGATCACAATCACGGTGAACAAGAAAATTTGTACAATCGATTTTAAGTTGTAAATCAGGTGAAAGATGAAGTAATTTCATCATGTTCCTCATCAAGCAACGTTAATGCCATAAGTTCGATTAGGGCCTCGTTCAGGAACGCTCTTACAAAGTACTTGTTTTATGTTATCATCGTGTTGTCCTCGTAATTGTTTCTGAACATGTATTGAATGTTTAAACCAAATATTTTCAGTAATCTAAAACAAAATAAACATTTACATTTCTATAATAAATATGTAGTGAAAATACGCATGGTGGGAACAAACTACATATTGGACAAATGCACCTATGGCTCCAGAAACTTGTTAGTGGCAAATTTGTGAAGTCACTGCAATGACCCTTAGAAGTCATTAAGCATTTAATTTAAATACAATTTGGAACGACTTTGGCCTCTCAAAATGCCCCACTAATCCTCAGCCATTTTATGCTGCCTGCATTGAAGGTGAAAATTTTTCGTTCTGTATATTCATGTCAGCTCGAATATATCGCTTATAAAAAGTTACATCGAACCTGCTGATCGGAAGTATTTAATGGATGCGACGTTTAAAATTGTGCAGCAAGGTTGCTTTAAGCAACTGCTTATAATATATGTGGCCTATTTGGATCAACAGGTAACTTGTTTGCATACGAAAAGAAAATTCATCGTAATGCTTTTGCGCTGAACTTTGTTCCGCGAGCGCGTTGCCGCGTCCATGCATTTTGCAATCACACATCGCCGCGCAGTTGTCGTCAAGTTATTTCAATCGCCGCAAAACATATATTTTTCAGATCATTCCGATATTTTACATTTTGATGGATAAGAAAACGCAAAAATGCTATGAAAGTTTGTTCAGATATATCGATCAAAATTTACTTCAAATGGCACCAACATTATTTATAACGGACTACAAAACAGCGATGCGTAGTGCATTAAAAGCAGTGTACAAAATTGACAGGATGTTGGTTCCATTATTGCCAAGTACTGAGAAGGTGCACAGCAAAAAAAGAAAATCGACTATTGCAATACATGCGTTTCCATTCAAATGATGTCAAACGGTGTTACCATCCTTTTATGGCTCTACAACTCTTGCCTGCAACAAACATTTATAATGCTTTTGAAGAATTAAAAACGAAAATCAATGGAATTGACAGCGAACATACATTTGCAAATTTTTTTCCAATATTACGAAAAACAATGGATGTCAAAGGTATGGTTTTTGTTGTTGCCTTTTCTACATTGATTGCAAATTAAAATGCACATTTCATACATTTAGGTAAAACCGCAAAATTTTTCCGTTTCCCAACAACATTTACGGACAACTTTTTCTGTTCGAGCATACAATGGTGCTTGAAACAATGGAATTTTTGTAAAATTGTCGTAGTTATAAGAAACGAGGAATACTTTAAGGCGAAAGACTTCCAGGTGGTTCTGCATCTAAAAATGAAGAACCTACTTATTGAAAGATGAAAAAATATCGGAAATTTCCGAATTGTTAAAAAGAGGAAAAATAAATAACTCAACGTTTTTGGCTACAATGTGTTATACGGAAATGGCGAGCATATGCTCGGATATGCTGCCGAGGAAAGGAACATTTTCGAAGAGTATCCGGATACTGATAATCCATTTTCCGACGGTGAAGAGCTTTCAGTTACTGAAGCACAGATTGAATCAAGTCAAACTTTAAATTGCACCGTTTGCTTGAATGCAAAATCGTGCGTTCTTTTTTTTGCCATGCAAACATTGCAAGATGTGCTATGATTGCGAGATAAAGCTCCGCAATGATGCTGCTGCAAATAATACAGAATTTAAGTGCGTTTATTGCAGGGCAAATATTGAGGGCATTATACAAATTTTTATTTTAAAAAATATTTTGCAAAAAAACATCAAATAAAAATTTTTAAAAAATTCACAATTCGCTTTGGGGCGTAAGTTCATTTTTTTTGATTTTTTGAAAAATTGGGGCATTTGCTAATTTTTTTTTGGGCTTTTTTAAAAATTCTTTGGGGCTTTTGTTTATCGGGGACATATTCCCTAAATTTTTGGCCTATTATTTCTATTTTTTTTTTTTGGGGCATTTGTTCTTGGGGCCTAAGTTCGCAGCGCCAGAATTTTCACTCGAATTTCGAGAGCTGGAATATGATAAATGCAGCTAATGCAGCAATATCTACCATATTATAGAACATTGCAGGTGACTAGCGGTTTGTTGTTCGTTTCCAAGAATTTGTGCAAAGCATCTGAGCATTTGTATCCACGCCGTATTTATAAGCATTGTAATCCAGAATAACCATGCGCTACCTTTTTCAGTTATGTCTACATCGCAAGTATTAAGCAAAATTACCGTTTTGTTCTTTTCCGGAACATATGAGCACAGTGATACGTCGCCTCCATAGAAGCCAAACAATGAGTTGCAAACTTGACGCACAGGACTTCTCAGGAACTCACGTGGTACAATTGTTTTATTGGAGCGTACTGTTCCAATAAATTCAGTTTTCTGCCTCATCAATGTACGTGCCGCATCTAACGTGGAGAAACAAATGTCATCATTAATGGTGTGGCCTGCATTCACATACCCTTCCACTAATTGATACACAACATTCTGCCCTTGATTTATCTCATGCTCTTGACCAGGCAACTTCTCAAAGTAAATCATTCCTTTGAGGAGATAAAATGATTTCGAATCATACAGCAACCATAACTTTGTTCCGTACTCTATACTATGTGCGGCCTCTATATGGGAATAATTGCTTGCCCACGGTCAGCGAATCATGCGGGATGTAAGCTGCCGCCAAACTGGCCTGCAACATTTGCCAAACATTGTCAATAGCATAAATTTTACGGTTGATTAATCGCTCCCGTCGCAAATTTACGTTATCAAAGAAGATGAATATTTTGATTAGTATAAATCGATCGTATTACAATTCGGCTTTGTGTATTGGAGCATGAATTGGGCCCCACAGTTTCCTAACGGGCTAATTATCCGATTTAGACAGCCCGGCATACAAAACGATAGGCAAAAATGCATCAAACTCTTTTAGAGTGATTGTTTTGCATTACTTATTCTTCGTAGGATTTACCGAATTCCATACACTTGTTACTTCTTTGGCTTTTCCATTGGTTTCCTGTATGATAATAAAAAGCAATATCTTCGGTGATGAGCGTGCGGAATGTGGTGTAGGGATCATATGTGTCTTTCACTGGCCAGGTTTCCTTCTTATATAGTCGAGTACGTTATGAACATGAATACGGGTATTCGTTGGTGCAACTTTGCTTCAGTTCTTGCCATTTTTAGATGTAAAATAACTGTTGGTAGTGGCATACAAATGGCTGTTGTAAGCATTCAATTAAAAAAAAAAAAAGAAATACAGTTAAAAAAACACAGTTTAACAAAACTCATTAGCGATTTCTAATAATAGTACAAAGTCCGTAGGGACATTTTCACTAATCCGTGTACCAAATGTCGTTAAACCTCAATAAAATGTATCGCTTCAAACCAGCTTTAGTCGATTCAGCACACTTTTTTCTTGGAACATATGTACGGCTCGCGTATTTAGCCCATACAACAAGTTAAGTAAAAGTTAAGACTAAGCGCCTAACTCCAAGGCCTTCTTTATGGGCGCTAAATTTGAAAATGGGATTACATGACGAAACGTTACTTTTTTTTTTATTAATTTTGGAAAAAAAATTTATATTAAAATTAAAGTTTTGATTCAAGTAGTTATTAAATCATAATTTCAAATATTTAACTTCCAAGAAAATAATAAGTACTAAATTTATTCGAAAATAAATAAATAAGTTATTACAACTTTTCCAGGCATCTAAAGTATCATAGACCACTTGATTAAGAAATTCGAGCTGGCATTTTGAAAAATATTTTAATTAATTATTTTAATAATAAATTTTGTGTTCTTTAGTAATACCAAAAATTCCGATAGTAAACAATTTGCATCTTGTTTTGTAACAAACCATTCTCATTTAATTCCAGAAATGTCTGTATTTTTTTTACCCCTTTTTTTAGTTAAAAAAAAAAAATTGCCAATGAGATTTCAAATAATTATCAAGTAAACTTTAAGGATTTATTTAGCACATATAAGGCCTTAAAAAATAACAAATATTCCAGATATCCCTGGCTTGATTTAACCAGGTCAGCATTTTCAGAGGATTTGAAGAATAATATGAGTTTTGTTAAATATTTATTTTTTAGGTAATTTTGTTTCTGTTCATTAAGGTCAAAGCTCCAATTTTGGGCATTTTGATTTTTTGGTTTTAAGAAAATAGTAGATTAATTTTCAAGAACTTGTTGATAATAATAATTAGTTATTTAAAATGTAATACATGATCTCGAACCGAACTATAAATAACTAATTATTATTACAACACAAGATCGACAATACATAAAAACTAACTTGTTGATAATATTTTAAGTGTAGTAAAACAACATAATCGGCAGTCTGGCAAGTCGAACCTATTTTAATAGTGCGCCATTAAAATCTAAAATCTATACTTCCTATGAACAAAATAATAACTTTCTTACTTTAATACGCAAAATAAAAACTAATAATCATTATTAATTAATGTGCAATTTGTGTGGACATAAATAATCCAAGATATTTCCAAGTTGTTTTAATCATCTTGTTAAGAAATCAACGGAAAATAATATTCTAGAGCAATCATAAACAGAAATCGAAGAGTATAAATCCTACTTGTGTAACCCTTAAAATAAATGAATGTATAAAGCAAAGCTAAGAAGCCAAAATAAAAACAAAACTAAAAATACAAAAAAAAAAAAAAAAATCATTAAACTCACTCAACTAGATGACACAAAAACAATGGAAAGTTTAACTACATTAGAAAATGTTGTGCAAGAAATAAAAAATGCAGCTGCAGAACAACTAAAAGCGCTACAAACTGAGACAGAATATTTAAAAAATGAAATCGTGTCCCTAAAAAACTACGAAACAAGAAAATTCGATAGTGACATATGATATTCGCATTCGTATACCTAGCAAGAAAAAAGAAGATCTTTATGAAATGTACTTTAAATTATGTGAAGTCGTAAATATTGCTCCACCAAATATTAAAACTATTCACGGTGTTAAAATTAACAAAGTTAACAGAAAACAAGTAAGAAAATTATAGTCGGTCTAGACCGACTATACGATACCCTATACCATGCGTTTAGAAACCCTATCTCTTAGGCCCAACTAACTGGACATTGAAAATAAGCAAAAACCAAATTTGAGTGGGATTTTTATTAATTTTTTTGGCTGCAGATATGAAAAAGTTCATATCGGATGCTATATCTATAAAGGGACTAGGTCCAAAAATGAACCGATCCTGATCATGTTTGGTAAAGTCTTTTGTATTTTGCAAAAATATGTACAAACAAAATTTGAGAAGAATCAGTGCAATATTTTTGTTTTTTAATAGATTTAAGTGAAGATCGGGAAGCAGCTCTATATGGCCTCAAAGGGATCATTTTTGGACTACTCATTAGTGGATATAATGAACGCATACAAACCCAATTTGAGTAAGATCTATATGACAATTTGGATCTTACGGCAATTTATGTCCATTTCATAGGGGTAATTTGTATGGGCGCT
This sequence comes from Cordilura impudica, assembly GCA_963682025.1. Taxonomy (NCBI): domain Eukaryota; kingdom Metazoa; phylum Arthropoda; class Insecta; order Diptera; family Scathophagidae; genus Cordilura; species Cordilura impudica. Next base: position 194,991,373 of record OY821520.1, on the reverse strand, counting down.
AGGTCTGAACATGGACCGATTCTCACCAATTTCAATAGCGTTCATCCCATGGCCGATAAAAGCTTATGTACCAAATTTCATCAAAATACATTCATATTTGCGACCTGCAGTTTGATTACAAGCTTTACATGGACACACAGACGGACGGACGGACGGAAGGACGGACATTGTTAAATCAACTCAGAAAGTGATTCTGATTCGATCGGTATAATTAAAGATGGGTCTAGGTCAAATATTTTTGGATGTTACAAACAGCAGCACAAAGTCATTATACCCAAACCACATAGTGGTATAGGGTATAAAAACAAAATTTTCAACAAAATAAATACATTAGCAAAAGATTATGATGCCGCAATCATTGTAAGATCTAAATTTCCGTATGAAAGGAATTTTATGTTAAAAACAATAACTTCATTTACTAAGGCTAAAAACGATGTGTTACGATTAAATTTAATTGGGTTTGACAGTCAAAATCCTTTTTATGTCAATGAAAACCTAACACCTGAAAATCATCATTCTACTCACTCATTGTTTAAAAAATAGAAGTTTGTCTCATCTGCCTTTACAAACAGAGGCTTGGTTTATGTAAGAAAGCATCCGCTTTATATCGATGATGTTGAGAAACTGAATCAGACATTTCGTTTTCAAGAATCCAATTATACGGGTGCACAAAAAATTAAACTGAGCTACTAGTCAGTTTAAAATTTTATAATAATTCAATTGTTTATCATAATTGTAAACACTTTGCGCGAATGCTTATAAGACACTCGTTAATGTATAATTATTTGTAGAGCTAAACTCAAATAAACAACTAAGAATGATGAACGTTTGTAAGACACTGATTTTGTTTAATAATATCAAACCTTATTTACTATGCACAAAAATCCTAAAACTGATCTAGACTACCATTTTCACCCATTATGGACATAAAATGTGTTTGCCAGATGTCTTACTAAATAACTTATGTTTAATTATGTTTAATTATGAAAGAGTTTCAATCTATTCTCTTTGTGGCAAAACTAAACAAAATATCTTTGCTTGAATTGCTATTAAAATTTTAATTTATGGGTATGTCGTCACCTTTTGATAATAGGAGAGTTGGTTCCAAAGAAAATTTACATGGCATGCTTCGAATTCTTTCTGAAAGAACCTTGGGCCTTAAAGTTTGCCATGTTAATGTGCAGAGTTTAAATAATAAGATGGACGAATTTCGACTTATCTTTGAAGAATCTGACATCGATATTATATGTGTTTCAGAATCATGGTTTTGACATTTGCGATAGTTTTTATCAATTAAATGGCTATCGTCTATTTCGGTCGGATAGAAACACGAATGCAGGTGGCGTTACAATTTATGTAAAACTGTCAATCAGATGTAAATTTAAATGCAAAAATCCTGTGCAAGATGAAAATCAGAGTGTTGTTTCGGAAACTACCAAAGTGGAATATCTATTTATTGAAATTGTTAACAGTAACCAAAGGCTTATACTAGGCTTATACTTTGTATAAACCTAATAGAAATATTAATATTTATCCGCTTTTTGACGAGCTAACAAGTTTTTCGCTTGGTTAATCCTTCTGTCTGCAAGTATGTTCTCCAAACATGATCTAATTTTTTTATCATACGACTTTACGACAACTTTTATAGATTTTAAAAATATTGATTTTCTATCAATGGAAACTGAACTTGGCACAATGAATCTGAACCAATTTTTTTTAAATGCCTTATAAATTAATAAAAGCTTATACAATAAATTTGTCTTGGTGAAAACAAAGAAACTTAAGGTTGAAAAATCATGGTTCTCACCAGAAATAAAGTCCTTAATTGATAAGAGAAATTTAGCATATGAGCGTTGGAAAAAATTTAAAATGACCGAACTTCGTACTATTTTTAAATCCTGTAGATCTCAAGTGAATTTAAAGATACGAACTGCTAAGACACAATACTTCGATGACAAGTTTAAGACAGCTATCTGTTAAAAGAAAAAATTGAGAGAAATATGTAACATGGGCCTAATTAATACTGCAACTGACAAACAATAAATGTAAATGAGTTAAATTCTCATTTTGCCAATATACCAATGCCAGATATTGATGAAAACTTTTACAACTCTTCAAGTACAACAAATAATAATGTCCACAAACAATCTACAGACGATATGCTTCGAATTCAAAAATATTACCCATGTAGATGTCTTAAAATCTGTTTTAAGTATTAAATGGAAGATCTTAAAAAAGTATCTAGATGGGCATCAGCCAATGGGTTTTGTTTAAACGCGAAAAAGTCAAAAGCAATGATTATTGGAAACTCTAACATTCTACCTACCACTCTGCCATCATTACTCTTAGATAACTCAACTATTGAGGTTACTGAAACTGACAAGAATTTTGGGATAATTTTTAACAAACAACATAACTGGTCTGATCATGTAAATGCTGCCTGTGGTAAAACGCATGGTATGCTGAGAACTCTGTAGATGACTCAATATTTTGCACCATTAAATATTCGCATGCTCCTTGCCAAAACCTATCTACTGCCGACACTTTTATATGGATGCGAGCTATTTGCCAGTTGTGATTCAATAAGCAAACAAAAGCTAAAAGTATCTTATAACAATGTTTGCCAGATACATATTTGGACGCAGTTTTCAAAGCGGATAAACAATGTTTCATTTGAAAATCTGCTAAAATGCCGAACTCTAATATTTCTGCATAAAATAGTTAACACAAAGCAACCAGATTATCTTTATAAAAGGCTACAATTTTCCCGATCTAATAGAGGGAATAAAATAAATTCAATTTGGTATAGAAAACAAATATTGGAAATACATTTTTTTTTTGGAAACTATAAAACTTTGGAACCAACTACCTCGTAATATACAAACCATTAGCAATGCAAAGCTCTTCAAAACAATATTTCAATATTTCGCCACTTTGATTTACTTAATTTTTTGTGTTGCACTTAAATCTTTTTTCTTTCTCTTTCTTAAATTTTTTTTCTTTTTTTTTTGATTTATTTAAATTAAATATTTATCCTATAATTTTTTTAAAAATTATATTTTTAAAAACTTAAATTAATAAAATTATTCTTTAATTATGTTTTATAATATTATGGTTTTTTTGTATGTTAAATTAAATAACACCTACTGTCCTAACTTTATCTCCCCAGTACTGTAATATTAATAAGATCTATTTTTTGTTGTACTGCATTCTTCAAATAAATGATTAATTAAATTAAATTAAATAATAATTTATGAAATTAATCTTCTAGTACTAACGGGGTCAATATGACAACATTAGAAAACCCAGGAAAGCCATGACGAAAACTACAGTTCATATAAATTTAGCATTGAGAAATAAATGCCTGAAGATTCTTATGATCAGATAAAGCCTTTGGGCAATAGCAAATTAAAAATTATGAAGTATTGAGGGACCCAAAAAGTAACGCTGTAAGTTCACCGGAACCAACGAGTCTAAAGATCGAATAAGAGCTAAAAATATAAAAAGATATTGCATTTTTTTTTATCGAAATAAAAGTTCATTATTTAATTTTAATTTCCCTCCATTTCTATATTAATTTCCTTAGATTTTTAACTTCTAACTGATCTTCCATTATAAGTAAGATTTTCAATAAGCTTATCCAGAAACTTTCGGAGCATAGTGTTTGTCCCTATAACTAAAAACAATTGCCAGTTTATTTATGTTTTTTCTTCTTATTACTGTTGTTGACAAAACGAAAGAAAATAACATGTCAACACTTGTGTTTATGCGTTTCCGCTTTTTATAATGTCATTGACATGGATTCTATTTGCCATCCATGCTGTGCATTCGCACACATATACACGTTTTAAAAATAAATGAAATAAATGAATGTAGAACAATGCTGTATAATAAAACGTGTTAACATGTGTAAATGTATGTGAAAAAATTAGGCTCTTTTTTTTTCATTGTATAAAATAGCATTTAATATGGTCTGTAATTGAAAGAATGAAATTAAATAAATATTACAAAAATGTATGGCCGTAAGAAAAAACTATAGCACTTATAGAGGGCTTAAGAACATGCTTGGCCTACTTTCAAATGGAAACTTTACTTGTAGATATTTGGGCTTTATATTTTATTTTATTAAGAATAAAGTTATACACAAATAATAAACTTTTTAAAAAAAGCTACTTTTAGGAAAGTGTCTTTTTAAAGAAATTTTACCATTTTAAGAAAATAATTTTTATGAAAAGGTACTTCTTTAAGAAATATACTTTCTAGAATGAAGTATTTTATTTATAAATGTACTTTTTGTACTTATGAAAATGTACTTTATTAAGAAGATTTTTTTTTAAAGAAAAAGGTAAGTTTTTTAATATATAAACTTTTTTAAGAAAAGGCATTGTTCTAAGAAAATGCAGCTTTTTAAAAAGGTGTACTTTTTAAATATATAAACTTTTTTAAGAGAGGTTCTTTTTTACTTTGAAAAAATGTACTGCTTTAAAAAAATGTATTTTTTTTAAGAAAAGACTAATTTTTAAGAAATGGTTTTTTAAAACAAATAGTATTTATTTAAGACAATGTACCTTTTATGTAAAGGTAAGGGTACCTTCTAAGAAACGGCACTTTTTATACCCTAAACCACTATGTGGTTTGGGTATAATGACTTTGTGCTGCTGTTTGTAACTTCCCAAAATATTTGACCTGGACCCATCTTTTATTATACCGATCGACTTAGAATCACTTTCTGAATCGACTTAGCGATGTCCGTCCGTCCGTCTGTGTGTCCATGTAAACTTTTTAATCAAACTACAGGTCGCAAATATGAATATATTTTGATGAAATTTGGATGAACGCTATTGAAGTTGGTGAAATTCGGCCCATGTTCAGACCTAGTCTCCATACAAATGACCCTATGAAATCGACATAAATTGACATAAGATTCATATTATCATATAGATCTCAGTCAACTTGAGTTTGTATGTGTTTGTTATATCGATTAATCAGTAGTCCAAAAATAATCTCTATAGGAAAATTGTTAGTTATAGGCTCCATATAGAGCTGCTTCCCGATCTTCACTAAAATCTATCAAAAAACAAAAATATTGCACAGATTTTTCTCAAATTTTGTTCGTACATATTTTTTCAAAATAAAAGTGACTTTGCCAAATATGGTCAGGATAGGTACATTTTTCGACTTAGTCCCCATATAAATATAGCACCCGATATGAACTTTTTCATATCTGCAGCCAAAAAAAATTAATAACAATTCTACTCAAATTTGGTTTATGTTTATTTTCTATATTCAATTAGTTGAACCGATGAGATAGGGTCTCTAAACCATGGTATAGGGTATCGTATAGTTGGTCCAGACCGACTATAATTTTCTTACTTGTTTAAAAATAGAATCTTTTTAAGGAAGATATATTTTTTAAAAAAGGCATCTCTTTAAGAAAAGGTACTGTTTTAAGAAAAGGTACTGCTTTAAGAATTGGTAGATTTCCTAAGAAGAGATCCATTTTTAAGAAATGTTTTTTTTTTTGCAAAAAGTACTTATATTAATGGTAATTTTTTAAGAAAAGTTGTTTATTTAAAACGGTACTATTTTAAGAAAAGTTAGCTTTTAAAAAATCTACTTTTAGGAAAATGTACTTTTTTAAATAAATTTTTCATTTTAAAACAATAATTTTTATGAAAAGGTAATTCTTTAAGAGAGAATACTTTTTATGAAAAGGTATTTTTTTAAGAAATGGTACTTTTTATGAAAATTTACATTATTAGGAAGAAGAATTTTTTAAAAAGGGTAGGTTTTTTAAAGCTCGTTCTTTTAACTCATGCTCTCTGTCTATCTGGCTGCCTGTCCGTCGTGGTTCGACCCTATTCCCCCTTACCTAATTGATCTGAAACTTGGCTCATAATCTTGTTGTGACTATAGATTAATTTTGGGGTAGTCACGCATAGTCACGCACAATCACGGAGTGATCTAAATGTCATTTCCCCTCATCCGATCGACCTGAAGTAAAAATACTTTTTAAAGAAAATGTACCTTTTTAAGGAAAGCTACTTTTTAGTAAAAGGTGTTTTTTTATGAAAACGTACTTTTTTTGAGAAATTGTATTTTTTTTAAGGTACTTTTTAAGAAAAGTACTAAATGTATTGTTTAAAGAAAATGAACCTTTTTAAGAAAGCTGCTTTGTTCAGTGGAAGGTACTTTTTTAAATAAAGGTACTTTTTCAAGAAAATTACTTTTTTAAGAAACGGTTCTCTTTTTTAAAAAAAAAGTAAGTACCAAATGACATATTTATATATTCAGTTATTAATATACCGAAGGCACCATTTCTCCTTTAATGGGCATTTTACCCCCCTAAACTTTGCCTAAAAATACCTCTATATGTAGTGTTTGGTGGGATCTACTTACATGCCAGATTGCGTATTATTGGATTATTTGTTTGAAAGATACAAAAATATACTTTTTTGGCCAGTTTTATCCTTCAGATTTCAAATAATTTACTTCTTCATACCATATTTATATTCCTAGATTAATATATTCCTAATTAATCTGTCACTTATGTTCCAACATTAAATGTCAGTGACAAGCGTAACTATTATATTTATATATTAATATTTTTATTTTAATGTCTTTTAATTTAAAAAAGAAAATATTATGACCAATTGATTTTAAACAAAACATTTAATTATTCTATTAATGTTAGGGCAAAAAAGTATTTTAGGACCAATTTCTGCAACTTTCCATTATTTTCTGCTAATATGGATTACAAAAGTGCATGTATTTGATTTAACTTTTATAAAGTTATTCACCTTTTCTTTAAGGTCTTTGTAATCTGTTCTTTCTTCTGACTAATTTCCATTATATGAAGGATTGTCTGATAATTTAGCAACTGGTCTTAAATTAAATTCTATATATTTTTTGTATAATTTAAAAAAAAGACTACATTTTCAGAATATTTTTTGTCAAATATAGATCAATCAATAAGTGAAATGTATGAAGACTCTGAAAGCGACGAAATTTAAGGCACTAAAGCCAGTTCTAATTTCCGACAGCTCAGTTCCATAAGGGCTGGTAGTCTTCTGAAATACTTATAAAAAATATATTATATTTATAAGTTTAAAAATGGAACAAATAGAGCATATCGGAGTTATAGCATCTGTTTTTTAAAACTGCAATCTATTTTCCAGAGGTGCTGTGCCGATATTTTCAGAGAAAGTTTGAAATTTTTGCTTTTAACGAATTTGTGTAATTTTGAGGCATTTAAAGGCTTTTTTATATATGTACATTCAAAATACAACCTACTTTTCATCGAAATGTAATCTACTTTTCGGAGCTGTTACACCAATTAAAATGTTCAACTTTGAGATTTCTAAACTACTGAAAGTTTAAATTTTATTCTTTTAACGAATTTTATTTTTTTTTAGTTTAAAGCAATTCAAAGGCTTTTTTTATTAGCCCTTGAAATGTAATCAACTTTCCGGAGCTGTTACATCAATAAAATTGTAGTCTACTTTCAGGTTTTTAAACTACTACAAGTTTAAATTTTATGCTCGTAACGAATAGTCTAAAATTTTGTAATTTCAAAGCATTTGAAAGACTATTTTAAGTTCCTTTGAAATGCAATTTACTTTCCGGAACTGTTGTATCAATATAATTGTAGCATTCTTACAGGTTTTTTAATTCACTAAAAGTATAAAACTTATGTTTTTACCAATTAATAAATTTCGGAATTTTGTATTTCAATAAAGTGTAGCCTACTTTCACAAATAATTTAAAATTTTTTGATTTTAAAGCATTCAAAAGATTTTATTTCATGTTCCTGCGAAATGTGATCTACTTTCCGGGGCTTTTATATCAATAAAATTGTAGCCTACTTTCAGGTTTTTAAATTTTTTCAAAACTCACTGAATAAACAAAATTTATGCCATCTTCGCAATAAAACTGTAGTGAACTTAAGAGGGTAACCCCCTCTTTTATTTAGAATCACTGAATATTTAATAATTTTAATTTTGAATAAATATTCCATGATACTTATTCAATATAAGACAATTACACAAACACTTTGTTGATGTATACACTTATACATTCTAAGCTTTACAAAATATGTCTGAGTATTTGTATATTGACATATAAAGCCAACCTGGCAATAACAAAAAAACAATGAATTAATAACTATCAGCTTAAAATATATTGAACTGTATATTTATAAACATGCGAACACACCCACAGACACCCAGAAACACACACAGACACACACATATTCACACACGTTTCAAAAATACATACTAAACCTACCTTTAATGATTATTTCCGCAATTGTTCGTTAAAAGTTGCTCAACTATATCAATTTTGATAAAACAGCTTTGTTAAAACTCTACCCAGCAAAAAAAAAATTAAATCATTCTAATAGAATCACTTTTTCATGGCTTCCGAAGTAATAACTTCTTTGTGGTGTGATGCTAAACAACTCCTAAAGATGTTAATATTAAGTAATTATGAATATCTACACTTTCAGATCTTAAAAATATCAAATAGAAATGGCGATTACCCAAATTAATATTGGGAATTTAAAATTAACTTTGAAAAATTAAAATTGAAAAAAAAAAATTGTAATAAAAAATAAAACTGAAAAATAAAATGTGGCATCAAAAAAATTTCATGACGTACTTCAAAAATTTTTTTTGGAAGCTGTGTTTTACTGGGTTGGTATTTTGTTAACTGAAATTCTGTTAAATCCTCTCCTTTAGCTTTCTATTGAATAGTTGGCTCAGCTGCTGTTGCTGCAGTTATTTTTGTAGTGGTTAATTATTTGCATAATGCCAACAATAGCAACAACAACAATAATGTTTAAAATAAACATACATAAATACATAATATATTGCATGATAGTCGTTGGTAGTAAAAACAATAACGGGAATCTGGTAGTTTATAATTGTTGGCATAAGGATACACAAACACACACACATGCAATTAAGATATATATCCACTATGAACAGACACATAATAATATATGTATGTATATGTGAGTGTGTGTGTGGGCGCACTAGTATGAATATATGTTTATATCAATTAACAAGCATTTGATGAGAAGCAGTGTGGAGTAGAGTAAAGAGTAGGGCTGTCAACCGAGATTAATAATTATTCGGTTAATCGATCAAATAAAAAATAAATAAAAACAAGTAAGATTGTGTTTAGAGACCCTATATCTTAGGTCAACTTAAAAATCGTTATTTTCAACTAGCAAATAATCCGATAAATTTCCGGCGCTTAATCGGATAAATTAATTATTTTCAAATGCTTTTAAGAAGGTCGACCGAAAGTATAAAAATATACGATTTTCGACTAACAAATAATCCGATTAATTTGTGTCGGATAAATTGAATATTTTTAAAACACATTTTAAAAAAATCGGTCGAACAATTTGAAGACTGATATTCGACTAACAAATAATCGAATCAATGTCTGTTGATTAATCGGATAAATCTAATTATTTTAAAATTCGTTTAAAATGAAATTCGATGGAACAGATTCAAAATTACATATTTCGACAAACAAATAATCCTGTCGATTCGTCGGATAAATTGAATTATTTTAAAATAGGTTTAAACAAATTCGGTAGAACTATTTCAAATTATGATTTTCGACTCACAAATAATACCACCAATTTCTGACGATTAATCTATAAATCGAATAATTTTAACATTTGTTCAAAAAATTTCAATTTCACAATTGTGATTTTCTACTATAAAATGAGCGCCCAATTTCTAGTGATTAATCGAATATAAAGAAAATTTTTAAAATGCGTTAAATAAATTCGAGATAAAAAATTGAAAATTATGTTTTGTTATAAATTATCCGATCCATTTCTAGCGATAAATCGGATAAGTTAAATAATTTTTTAATACATTTAAAATAAATTCGACCGAATAAACTAAAAATGATGATTTCCGAATAACAAATAATTCCATCAATTTTTATATTTTAATCGGATAAATCAAATAATTTTAAAATGCGTTCAAAAAAATGTGACCAAAAAAAAAAATTAAATAGTTATGACGTTCAACTAACAAATAATCCAATAATTTTGTCTATTAATCGGATAAATCGAATAAAAAATCTAAAAAATTTGATCGAACAATTTGAAAATTATGATTTTCGACTAACAAATAATACTATGAATGAATGATTGAATCGATTTGTGTAGATTAATGGAATAAATCGTATAATTTTGAAAAGCATTAAAAAAGCGACCGAATAAATAAAAAATTATTATTTACGCTTAACAAATAACCTGATCAATTTCTGACGATTAGTCAGATAAGTCGAATAATTTTAAAATGCGATTAAAAAAATTATATCGAACAATTTAAAATTTGTGATATAGTACGAACAATTAATTTGATCAATTTGTGTCGATTAATCGAATAAATGGAATTATTTTAAAATGCGTTTAAAAAACAATTCGATGATACAATTTAAAAATTATGATTTTTAACTAGCGAATAATCTGATCAATTTTTGTCTATTAGTGGGATAATTCTAGAAGTTTTAAAATTCTTTAAAAAAAATTCTGTCGAACAATTGATAAATTGTGATATTCGACTTTAAATAATCGAATCAATTCCTGTCGATTAATCGGATAAATCGAATAATTTTAACATTCGTTTCAAAAAATCAATCGAACAACTTAAAAATTGTAATTTTCGACCATCAAGTAATCGGATCAAATTCTGCCGATTAAGCGGATAAATCAAATACTTTTTATGGTGCGTGTTGGAGCAGAAGAAAGCACATATTTCTAAAATTCATAACTACACTTTATTCTTAATTGCGTTTACAAGAAAAAAAAATTTGGATTCTCTGTAGGTTGGTTTCAGCGAAGGTATATGAATTTAACTGTCTACTGATTTTGGTCACTGATGACGGCTGTTGACTCGACTCGAAACAGCTGTTGACCTATCTTGCCGAATATAAATTTTTCAAACACATGTGCTTTAAGCTTTTTCTTTTTCTAAGAGTAGAAACATTTGATCTAAAGTCTGATGAATTTAAAACTCATAAAAATTGTTTTATTTTCGAAAAAAATAGATGGCAAAATTAATTATATAAACTTCAACTTTTAATAAAAAAAAATTGAATAAATGCCTGCACAAAAATTTTTTTTTGCAAAAATAATATTTTCGGTTATTCAACTCAAAAATGTTTGCTGGCATTTATTCAATTTTTTTTTTTATTAAAAGTCTAATATCTCCGTTAATTTTTACCAGATTTTTTAAACCATTTAACTCACAAATAAACATACTTTTATAATAAGTTCATAAATTATACGGTTCCTAAATAAAAAAAGTGGTAAAAACATCTCCAAAGTTGAAAAATAGAGAATATTTTTAAACAAAATGAGTTTGCTGGAGGATTATGCACAGATATCTCAATATTACATAAATATATTGCTCATATCTTCCAAAGCCTCAGTTTCTTGTTTCTAGATCCACAGAGAAATTCAGAATCGGTTGATATTCAACAAACCATATTTTTTAGCCGTAACTCAAGATTTTGGAGGTGTTTTGCAAATTTCATAGTCAGGGTACAACAAGTACTCGACAAGACCTATCAGAAAAAAGTATCGCATCCCAGGTATTTCTGTTTCATTCTTTTTTGTATCACTGTGTTATTTTTTGTTTGTTGTTTCATATCACACTGGGGTAAAAATAAATTATTTTTTAAAACATTTTAATTTCTTTTTTTAATTTTGTGAAGATCAGAATATTTTTTTTGAATTTATAAAAAAAAAGAATTTTAAGAAAATTATTTTGAACTTAAAAAAAAATAAATTCTTTCTAAAAAAAACATTGTTTTTAAGATGAGATAATTTTCATCCTTTGGAAAAAACTGCAAAATATAGTTTTATTTTATTTTTTTTTTTTTTTTTTTTTGAGGAAGAAAATTATTTTTTTCATCTTTTGATGAATATAAAAAATAAAAACTTTTCTTTGTAAATAAACTTTTTTTAGATTTTAATTTTTATTTCTTTATTCAAAAATGTAGTTTACATAAATACTAAATATAATTTTTTTTATTAGCTATAGCAGCTGGGCCTAAAGCTAAGCATATAGTGATATAGTTATACAATTTTTTATTAATATTTACAAAAAAAGGTTACTAAAAAAGTCCATAATTTATAGTAAAATTAATAAAATAATATAATTCAAATATGATTATACAATTTAATAAATTTTAAATAGCTTGTAATTTGTTTAATGGAAGTGGCTGAAGGATAGGATTATAGGGTGAGCGGATTTGTTCCTGTGAGAATATGATTTCTATTGTTTATAAATTTGGAACAATCGCGAAGGAAGTGTTCTATATTTAGTGGGCTATGGTTGTCACAATCCAAAATAGCGGGATCATTACGTGATATAATGTAACTATGAATAAGTTTGGTATGACTTGGAAAAATATTGTTTGTTTTTTTATAGAAGAATATTTTTTCATATCATATTGTGATAAAAACCTTTATTTCTAAAATCATTTCTTATTTATTTTAATGAGATTTGTTTTAAATTTATGGAAAAATATAGCTTGAAATTTTTTAATAAAAATGTTTTCGTTACCTCTTTATTTCAACTTTATGTAATAATATTGTTTGTTTATTTTAGAAAGATAATTATATTTCTTCTTTGGATGAAGTTAAGTTGGTAATAAATTAAATACAAATAACAAATCAAATAGAAATATAAAAGCAACTTTTCTTTCTAAATAAAATTTTACAAAATTATCTACATATGTATTTTCTTCTTTCGATACATATTTTTTTTTAAATTCTTTTATTTGCAATCTGTTTTTATACAACAATAAGCAAAACTTAAATAAACTTAACATAATATGGACAGTAATCTAGTTAAATTATTTACAAATTTGTAAAATAAGATATCATTTTCCATAAGGTAAATCTAATATATGGTGCCTTTTTAGTCTATTTATTTCCTCACTTTCATCTAGTAAGCATATTTCCAATGGGTTAATGTAGTACCTAAGTTTGTCTATGTATCTCGAACTATGCCTATTAATCTCGTCTTTAACTGTTGTAATCTATAAATCTTCTTGTTATTTACTAACCATGGTGCATTTGTTATCAATCGCATAGTTTCTGATCGGTATCTTTGTAAGATTTCAATATTAGAATTACCAGCTGTTCCCCTAAAGCTGTATGCCATAAGTCCAAACTGGTTTTAATATTGTTTTGTAAATAAGAAGTTTATTATTCATAGTAAGCTCTGATTTTGGATTAAGAATCCAATACATTTTTCTTGTTTTTATATTCAATTGTTGCCTTTCTGCTTTAATGTGATCATTCCATGTAAGTCTGCGATCCAGGTGAAAGCCAAGATATAGAACTTTAGTTTGATTTGAAATTTGAGTTCCATTTAATGTAAGCACTGAAAAATCTTCTTTTCTTAAAGTAAACGTTACATGAGCAGGAATAGGAATACACTGAACCTCGACTAATACGTCTCACAAAAAAAAAATTACTCAAGATTAACCCGACTTTGTACACTTTCAAACACACGCGAAATACAATCAAAAAAAATTCAAACCTTTAAAAACTGCGGCACTGACAACATGAATTTTAACTTTTAATTACACTTTTGAAAACTTAAACTACCTTATATCTACTATAACCTTAACATTAACACTATTTGATTTTCTTAACTCCAAATTTTATGTTCACATATTTATCTGAACTTATGGCACTATGTATAACAAATGTAACCAAAATATTTGAAAAAGAAAACAATTTCATAATCCAAATACTTAAATTATTACAACAAACACAATGAATCTTTAGCATTTTTAAAAATGTGTCCTTATTTTTAGTGATATACTGGCACCTTGCCTTATGCCTTATCTGTTCGAAATAATTACAAATAATATTATCAAATTAATTTTTCTATGCGTTCGAAACGGAATGACAAACGGATGTATACCATCTGCACAGTGGTGTGTGGTTGCATTAATATTATCATTTTTGTAAGATGAATTTTTTGATGTTTTTAAATCGACTTTTTGCGAAAAAAAAAAACTTTTTTAATTGTTGAAAATTAATCTCTGGGGTATCAGAATCAAAGTTTGTTCTACGAATTTGGCGTTTCTGAACTTTTTTGAAAAGATACCGTTATTTTTGTGCTATTCACGAAAATTGCCTTTTTGACCCCTTAAAACCGAAAAATTTTGTTTGTGAAGGAGTGTTAGATCTAAATTTGTTCAGAATGTCAAATAAAAGGTTTTTTTGTTTAAATTTATTTTTGCAACAATTGCTGAAACAGAAAAATAGATAATTTCAAAAACTTTCAAAAGAGTATCCGTGATGAACTTCCGACGCAAAATTAATTAATAGTACACCGAATCTGTTTTTCTTTATAATTAAGTTTATTAATATCAACGTTATTCGTTTATTCAACGTTATTCAATTTTATATATATGTACAGTGTATTTCGAAAAAAAATAGTCACAGTTAACAAAATTAGGATTTAATATAAAATTTTTTTAATTAAAAAATCATGGTTAAAATTCCGTATAAGAGTGCTAGTTTTTTAACTTCTCTTTAAGTTCGGTCTCCAAATCCATAGTTCTTGTTTGCCAGATTTTTTTCACCGCTATATTGGTATTGATTGTTTCTCAATGTGTTAATTTGTTTTTTAAGAATTTTTATTCTGCAACTTTGTATCTCAACGTCAGACAATTTTAGTAATAAGTCACACAATTCAATGAGTTCATTTATCTGGATTATATTTTCAAAGAGAATTTTACTATCCGACCGTCGTTTTTTTATTTCTTGATTTTTTTCGATCTGCTCTAACCTTTTCATACGTTCTCTAGCGTTCATTAGGGTTTTACCTTTTTCCATCTCTACTTTCTTTACATCGAATCGCTGTAAATCGAAAAGGTATTGAATACATTTGTTTTGCCGGGCTTTTACTTTATGAGGTGCGATATCTTCGTTTCTCTTTACCATTGCAAAAACTCTTTCTACATTAATATAACTCCATATCGGTCCATATATCTTTTTAACAAGGATTCTTTTGCAGCTACCAAAGCTCTTTGAAAAATTTGGATATGGTTTTCTATGTTTCGAGTTTATTTTTATTGAAAGCAAAATGAAACTTTTGTGGTACTAAATTGAGAAACAATATTTTGTTAACATTTCCGCTTTCCATATAAGTAAATATTTCATTTATAGTTTCCTTGAACCCATGATGATCCGAAGCCACTATTGATAAGTACACACACCTCAAGCTGTTGAAAAAAATCATTGTTCGTAATATAATCGCGAATTATTATCGCTTCACTGTAGGCCAAGCTAAATCAAATATAAACATGAATCTGTGGCCGGCCAAGTCAGCAACACTTTTTGGATAGGATATTCCTTTTTCCGTTTGGAAATTCCTGAAATCAGCTGATATGGGATGAAAAGAAAAGTTTTTCAAATTCATTATTTTTGCTATATATTTCACTTTCAGAACGAATAAAAACAGTCTTTTAAATGCAAATCCTTTAACACTATGAATTCATTTTCATTTCCCATTTTAAGTCTCTCTATATGAAGCAATATGTTAAAGGCAGCAGACGTTGTAGCACTATCCGCGAGACAAACCTTTACCTTAAGTAGAGATTGTTTCCTTAAATTACCTTTAGAATTCAAAATTTCATTCATACGATCTAAGCACTTTATTGAAACATGTAGCTGATATTGGGTTCCTTTTTTAGGTACTTTTTCAATCGCGATCAATATTTCATGGAATTCATTTTCCATAGCAACAAAAGCTTGAAGTTTATGAACTCCCATTGAAGTCTCGTCATGATGAAGAGTCAAACTGTTGCCATTTCTTAATAGTTTATCCAACATTTTGGCTATTGCTAGTTCAACTAAATGGTTAAACTTTGACGTATTTCTTTTAAACAGACGCAATGTTTCAAAAATTTTTGTGTTTGGCATTTCGAGCATTTTGTAAATAATAACGTCCCGTTTTTGTACTTCAGAAGACTCTTTGTCTGCTTTTGTGATATTAGCACTTTTATAGTATTTTAACTGATTTTTGTATCGATTGCGATAAAAGTCAACTCTGGAGCATATTCCCTCGAATTGAAGGTTCAGAAATAAATCTTTGGATTATTTATTAGTTAAATATAATATTATATAAGAAAACTTAATTTAAATATAAAACAAAATAACAAGTAAATTAATTCTAAGTACTTATTGACTAATATAGTAATGTAAATGATGTGTCTGTCCAACTATGTCACCATCCGTATGTTTCAATTTTACTTCGTCCGTCTATTAATGTGCACTCATCGCCTTTTAACCCTTACCAATCTTCTTAGCCCTTCTTTGTACAATCCCACATCAATGTGGTTCATTCAGATGAAAAAACGGAAAATGCCAAAAACGGCTGAAGACTTTTGCTTGAAACTTTGCACACTGGTCAAGAACTTCCATTCCCTTTAACATAGCAATGCTTAGTTTCTGAAATATGCATAGCCAAATGTCAAAAAACTAAGAATTTTGCATTTTTTATGTTTATTTTAGATTTTTTTCAATTTGTGTCCGAACAAAACATTCCATCGTCAAGCGAAACGGAGGAATTTTAAATATTGAAGTTCCCAGCCAGAGTGAATAATTTTTGCATAAAATCCTTTAGTCATTTTTGTGCCATTTGAAATATAAAGTTATGATTTTTCCATTTGCACATAATTCTTTCAGCCATTTTTTTTTCAGTGCACTGATAAATTTTTTATATTAAACGAAAGATAGCGATCATAAGTCTTTTAAATTTCGTAATTATTTTAAAAAATTGAAATCAATTTTTTATTCCCTCTTGAAAACTAATGTTAAAGAGTCTTTTAGAGCCCATAATTCCCAATTATACTCAGGGAATTTTTCTGCTTTTTTGATAATTATCGTTCTTAAGTCTTTAAAGAGTCAGTATACCTGAGCTTAAATTACTTATTAATTGGGATATTTATTGAAATTTTTAATATTAAATCTTGTTCTACTTTTGCAGCGATTTTTTTTATATACTTTTTCCTTCCTGTTCCTCGTGATGGTGTAGCTTTTATAAAAATTGTTTGGGGTTTTTGTAAAATTTTTCTTACAACACTCATAAGTATAACTCAAAGTTAAAAGGTCATTTTGTCTTTGTCAGTTAAAGTAAAGTGTTGTTGTTGTTGTTTACGTGTTTTCTTAGTATTATTTATATAGATTTTTTTTTCTACAAGGCAAACTAAAAGAGTCATTACCTTTTAGCAAAAACACCTGTGACTCCATAAAGGTTGATTTTTTTTAATATAATTTTTATAGAAGTATGAAAACAAAATTTCAAAGAGTTGTTTTCTCTTTGTGTTCGTTTTAAATAAAGTTAAACTGGGCTAAAAATAAGAAAAAATTTAATATTTTAATGCAAAAAAATTTTGTGAAAATATATTTTTGGTTTTAAGAAATATGTGAATTTTAAACTTTATTGTATCCTGTAAAGTATGATTTAATAATGTCATATATTAAATGCACGTAAGTTATATTAAACAAAAAAGCCTTCTAAGAAATCACTAACTTTCCTAAAATAGATTGATAGAAGTTGTGTAGCCTACATTTAGCAGCGAATAAACGGGAAATTATGCCTTATATAATATTATGGTATATATTTACGCTGATCCCTGACTCACTGACTGACTGACTGAGAGACTGATTGATTCTGTAACGCTGAAATGATACACACACATAGACCTCATACACAAACAAAATTTAATCTTTCTCATTTTATACAAACCCACACACAATTTTCTCTCTTCTTTGCTACCGTGCTGCTAAAAAAATCTTCTGAAAATCGACAATTTTGGAAACTAAATCGCCAAAATCGTCATTTTTAAAACAAGAAATTGTCAAGAAAATTTTGCTGCTTATAAAACTCGAAATAATATTACAAAAGGAAACAAAATTTATTTATATCATTCATATTACGAATATTATTACATCATTGGTTATTTCTATATATAAAAATGTATTTGTGATGAAATTTCAACGAAAAAATTTAACACAGCAATCAACTAAATAATTTTCTTGATATGTATCTGTAGCTGAAACATATGATATACATAGGTGTAATTTCCGAAAATAAACAAGCTCGAGGTCATAATGACATCAATTTCAAAGGTCGAATAATTCTTACAATTTACATATAATATAGCTATAAAGTATCGCCGCAATTAAAACTTAAATCTTAAATGGAGATGCTATTCAAGGTATTTCCATTTTGAAACGACTTGACCCAGAATTAAATCTATGCATATTTTGTAATTTACATTTACACTGAACAAAAACTATCAATTTTCGATAAACAACCCATTAATTGTTAACCCTTGAAATCGTAATTTTTATACTACTGAAAATTTTAACAAATTTAACAAATCATTTAAACAAATTGAAAAATCGTCGAAATTACAATAAGTTGTCAAAATTGGCAGTACTGCTAACGACAATAGCACTACATATGCAGATTTCGTGTTACATATGGAATAAGTTGAACGCAAAAAATGCATAAAAAAAAAAACTAACATCTACTCAAATTCTTCTTTAAAATCCCTATGTTGGTCAATGGAAAAATTCTGCAAAAAAAAGTAACGAATGAAATTTTAAACATTTTTATTTTTCTCATTTAACGTCGTCTGATATGCATACATACTTCCTTTATCAAACTAAACTTTTGCGTTTGTCTGTTTTGTTTTTCATCTCAAAATTATGATGGCCAGCACTTACCAAAGAGTATGCTTTTTTTGATAAATATTTGGAAAAAAAGAGATCTTCAATGTGGATTTTGTTGTTGTCCAACGTGTGATTTCGTTTAAAGATCTATATTGAAAAGCACTTGAAATATAGTACAATATAAAGTTTAAAATTTAAATTATTCTAACTTTGCATAAATAAATTTCATTGTAATTTGCTTTCAAAAAATTTTGACAAACATAAATTACGTAAATAGGTACATTTAAGATTTTAATTTGAATAATTTATTGAAATTATCATGGAAGAATTAAGGGCGATTTGGAATAATTATTTTTTTTTTTTTTAAGTAAAACTAATACGCCCTTTTTTTTTTTTTTTTTTTTTTTTTTGGATTTATAGATAATTTTGCAAAAATGTATTTCGTTATATTGAGTTTACATGTATGATGAAATATGAAAAATTTTTTCACTTTTGTGTAGGTGTATTGGTCTTTGCACTTCCTTAAGGGGTGGTAGGTTTTAAAACCTTTTTTTGAATTTCTCTTTCTGAATGCACAACATGTCGAGAGTGTTGTTTCAAAATTTTAAATAAATCAGAGCAAAACTTACAGCGTTTCCAGCGACCGGCCTCAAACGTTATATAGTATATAAATCTGTTTTTAAAAAACTTTAAACCGATTTTCTCGCAAATAAATGTTCGAAGTCCGTGAAAATCATATTTTAGGTACTATATCTACACATAAATCATCAGGTAACCACGAAGGGTTTTTTAATTCCATTTTCAAAGTCCCGAAATTGTGTAGCAAAAATCGTTTTTCACTGCAAAATGCTGCAAAAAAAAATTGAAAAAAGTCTTCGTCACTACTTCAGGAAACATGCCACCTTTTAAACGCATTTCGACTTTTTTATTTCACATAATCCGGTAACGAGTTATGATGTTCACCGCAAAACAACAACGCCTCCGGATATTCGCTGTCACGGATGTAGTTATTAAAATTTTTAATTGAAAATTTTTCCAAAGATTCTTCAAATGTTATGCTATAACGTGTATATGAAGTAAATAATCCAACATTATTCATATCTTCAAAAAAGAATTATGAAAATACGACTTTTTTTAACTTTTAAAACCTTACCCCCCCACCCTTAAGAAACTTTTAGGAACCTTTCTTTATGCTATTCTATTTTTTCTACAACGAAATGGAGTTCGGTTATAACGAACTCAGCGGGACTGGCCAAATTAGTTCGTTATGGACTAAGTTCGTTATACCGTAGTATTTTTTTGTTTTGTCCGAAAGGTTTAAAAACTTTTTTTAGTTGAATAAGTTTATTTATTTTGATGCATTTTAAAAAGTTATAAAACATAAATTAAATTATTAAAAAGATACATATTAATAGTTTGTCTTAATAAGACTAAAATTACCGAGTTTCTCTCAAAATAAAATATTTTTTTAAAATCATATACATAATATTAAAAATTCCTTATGTATAGAAGCAGAAAGTATAAAGCAAAGGTTGGCTACTGGCAAACTTTTGTGAAAATATACATAAAAGGACCTTTTACAACACTTCATTTGAAAATCGAAGTTTTTGTTTTGTATTTTCTACAACTGTATTTCGATTTTTTTTTTCTTTTTTTTTTTTAAATTGTAAAACATTAAAATTAAATTTTTTTAAATATATAAAATATAGCAAAATTCTGAAATGGAAAAAGAAAATTTGTTTGTTAAAGTCAAAATAAACGGGCGCCTAGGCGCCACACAATCAAATAGTTATGGTATAAGCTTAATTCCATCCAATATAAGTAGGTGGGTCTAAATTTCGGTAGCATAAGTTTCGGGATTTTCAGAAAGTGATGCTGAGCCATTCGACAAAAAAGTACTTTGAAACAATTTATGCCCTGACCATAGAGCAACACAGTTTATAATTAAAATAAAGCCTTTATTTAGGCTTTTAAAAGCAGTTTTAAAAAATAAAGCCTAAATTTAGGGTTCTAAAAGAACGATATCTTTAAGAAAAAAAAATATGTACATTAACATTTGTTTTCTTTTTAGTTTTTAACAAAATTATTAGAAATAATATACAAATTCTACTAATTCAATATCGGAAACAAACTGTCAGTAACACGAATATATTATCCATAAAATAAAACTAGATTTTAATAAGGATTTTAATAAAGAATATCTACAAAAGTAAATTTCTGCGACAAAAAAAAATAATAATAAAATAAACAGCAGGCCGAATAAGAATAAAAAAAAAAAGAATACTTTCAAAAATCTGTTGAAGGAAAGGGAAACAAAATCATATATTGAATGTGATATATTATAAATTGATTTTAAACAAATGGGAAATTGTTAACAAGAAAAGTGTGTGAGTGACGACTGCTGTCAAAGAAGTTTTCTCCTCCCCTCCCTGTCCCTCCACCAGTTCACACTGACGATAAGGTAAGAACAAATCAGCTTTGAAAAAAAGAAGAAGGAAATGCCCCTGCAAAAGAAAAGTAATAAAACCTGAAATAAAAATTGAATGAAAAATAAAGTAAATGACATCTACAGAAGAGAAGCATGACAAAAATAAAAAAAAAAAATATTTCGAAAAAAAAAAGTGATAACGGAATTGATGACAGCAAACATTTGCTTAAATGTATTGATTGAATGTTAACTTTAAGACTTGCTAAAACAGGAAAAAATAAAAAACAAAACAGAAATCATAGAGAAAAAAATACAAAATAAATGTTTCTTTTTCCTTTTTGAGGGAAATAAAAGAAAGTTAAAGTGATATCAAAATCGATAAATTGAAGCAACAAAATAACATTTATATATATACAAAAAAAAAGAACTCTAGTAAATTGATAATATTATTAAATCCTATAAGACAAATTAGGTCCATAGAGTTAGTAAAAAAAGAGCATAAGGAAACTTCTATTTTATATCAACAAAAAAAAACTTTTTCAACCTCCCCTTTTGAACTTGATTAAATTTCGTGTGAATCTTCTATCATATGAAATAAAAAAAAAAAAATTCCATAAAGTGGTCTTTAATAAATGTGTTCATCTGTAAAACTTGTTAACCTATATTTCTAATCGAGATCTTATTTAAAAGGTATTGAGACATAGAAAAGCATGTACTAAATTTTTATTTGCGAAAGGTCGAAGGCCATTACATAATCAGAACTTCGTAATTGAATATCTTACAAAATTATATTATTATAATTTTTCAAAAATTATATCATGTTCCTAATTGTTTCCTCTAAACTTGCACTAAATTTAATGAGCGTATTTATTTATGTTTCTAAGTTATAAATGAAACAATGAAATTAAATGTCATTTTTTTTAAATTGATTTTATAGCTTTGCATTTGGTTTATCATTTCGTTTTTTTTTCCTTAAAACTAGTAAGAATCTCAAGATTAAATTAAATTGAAAGTAGTGCTTTTCTATACAAATAAAGCTTTTTTATTTATATACAAATAGCATAGATGGGCACTTCGCAGTACCAGTAAAATTGCAGTAAAAATTAATTTTTACTGATTCTGCAGTTTAATTTTCCTTACCAAAAAATTTATGCTGATTATAAAAAAAAAATAAAAATAAAGTAATCATTAACTCTCTTTACTGACAGTAAAACCAATAAAATGTTATTGATTACTCAAAATTCAATGCACTCTCCTTACAAGCAAAAGATCATTTAGGCACCTAATAAAAACTAAATGTACTAATTGAAAATTTCTGTAATAAAAAATATGACTGGTTGTTTATCATTTTCAAAGTTTATTATTTTATTGCAATAAAAACTCCCCGACGTAAATTTTGAAATGCTTGTGTTAGTACTTTTTATAGAAATTTTACTTTTTATATAAATAGAACTTTTTATACAAATAGTATGTACTTTTAATAAAATAGTACTTATTAATAAGTTAGTACTTATAGAAATAATATTTTTATTTAGATAATATTTTTTTAAAGTAGTACTTTTTTACACATATAGTAATTATAAAAAATCAACTTTTTACATTTTTTTAATATATGTAAAGTAATTTTATAAAAATAGCACTTCTTATAAAAATAGTAGTTTATATAAAAATAACACTTTTTATAAATATAGTACTTTTTATAAAATATTTTCAATAAAAATTTTGTATTTGGAAATGTAGAATTTTTCAAAAAATTTTATTTTTCGACAAATAATCCTTTTTTAGTAAATAGTACTTTTTATGAAAAGAGAACTTTTTAATAAAAATGGTACTTTTATAAAATATGACTTTTTCTAAAATTGTACTTTTTATAAAAAACACTATTTTATAATATTTTTAATAAAAAAAAATACTTATTAATAAAATAGTACTTTTTAGAAACATAGTACTTTTAATAAAAATAGTTCGTGTTATAAAACAGTACTTATTAGCATAATAGTACTCTTTATAAAAATAGTACTTTTTATAAGATTAGTATTTTTTAAAAAAATAGTACTTTTTAGAAAAATAATAATTTTTATAAAAATACTATTAAAAAAAATGTTACTTTATACAAATACTTTTTAGCAATTTTTATATAAATAATACTTTTTATAAAAATAGCACGTTTTATAAAATAGTACTTTTCAGAAAAATACTATTTTTAGAAGAATAATACCTTGTGTAAAAATAGCGCTTTATTATAAAAATGGTACTATTTCACAAAGAGTAGATTAAGAAAAAATAGTGATTTTTATAAAAGTTATTACTTCTTATTAAATACTAATTTTTTTTTAAAGTAGCACACTTATTATAAGAAACATTATATTTGTTTAAACAAATAGTAATTTTTACAAAAAAAAAACAAATTTTATAAAACTGTGTTTTTTTACAAAATAAATATTTTTATAAAAATTAATATAGTAGCTTTTAGAAAGAGAAAAAAATAGTACCTACTAGTTGTGACCACAAAACTTTTTTAATAGAAATAGTATTTGTTTTAATAATAAATATCAAAATAATAATAGTACTCTCTATAAAAGATATTACTTTTTTAATTTCTCTAAAAATAGTCCTTTTTACACAATTATTACTTTTAATAAAGTATTACTTTTTAGCAAAATCCTTTTGCACAAAAATAGTGCTTTTTAAAAATATCACTTTTGATAAAAATTTACTTTTTACAAAACTAGTACTTTTCTTCAAATAGTACTTTTTATACAATAGTACTTATTAGCAAAATAGTAGTTGTTATAAAAATGCTACCTTTAAAAAAATAGTACTTTGATAAAATAATACTTTTTATAAAAATATTATGTTTTATACAAATAATAATGTTAAGCAAAGGAGTTATTAATATATATATGTAATGCTTTTTATATAATTAATTATAATAATAATAAAACAGTACTTTTTAGCAAAATAACAAAATATTATAAAAGTAAGACCTTCTATATAAAAAGTACCTTTTATAAAATAGCTCTTTTTAGCAATGTGCTTTTTATTTTATTAATCTATGGAAATAATCCTTACAGATTATTTACAAGAACATTTAAAAAATAGGTGAACATGAATGAAAAAATCAAAAAATTTAATTGAAATTATGTGTTCAGATAAATTATTATTTTACTTTTTATGACATTTGTATTTGAAAAAAAATCAATAAATCTATAAAGCTTATTAAATTCAATAAACATTCGTCTAAGCGGATCACCGTTCGCATAATTTGATCTATAAAACTGGACAGATAAAGATGAGAAGAAACGTGTTGGCCGCTGAGGAATGTTAAATGAAATATTGTTGATCAGGAAACCAGAAGAAACATCGCCATTAATTATGTTCAAAAAAAACGAAACGTTTAGCAAAGATCTGCGGCTTTTTAAGGTTGGCAGCTTAATAAGAGTGAGTCTGCTGTTATACGAAGGAAGATTTAAAGGGTTAAAATTTAAACTGCGTAGACAAAATAGTTGGAATTGTTTTTGCACCGATCCAATGGTATCAACATGAGTTTGATAGATAGGGTCCCATATTATAAAGGCATATTCCAAAATCGGTCTCATAAGTGATGTGTGTAGCGCTTTTGTTACATACGGATCATTAAACTCTTTAGACCAACGTTTTATAAAACCAAGTACTCCTCTGGCTTTATTTACTGTTATTGTAATATGAACAAAACGCATATATTTGCACTTTTTAAGATTCAGCTCCATTAAATTTAAAACACACCATGAGTGAAACGAATCCAAATCATTTTGAAGATAAGTATGGTCGGAATATTGGTTATAACTCATAAAGACTTTTACATCATCAGCATACATCAGGATATTTGAAAACTGAATAACTTGAGGTAAATCATTTATAAGTAATGAAAATAAAAGCGGTCCAAGAAGGCTGCCTTGCGGTACTCCAGATAAAACATTAATATTTTTCGAAGATATATCGCACCTGTACCTCTTAAGTGAGTCAACTCAAAATTTACAAATTTTCAGTAGAGGCAAAAAACGGTTTTTTTTTATATCTTATAAAGGGTGATCCATTTCGAGGTTCCCTACTTTTTAAAGAAAAAAAAAAAACACAGAAAGTTCAAAATTAATGAGGAATGTTTGTTATCATTTGAAAGAACTTTCTTTGGCGTTTATTTTTTGAAGATTATGTCTATCAAATGTTGGCCGCGGCTACGTCTCAGATGGTCCATCCGTTGACTCCAATTTTCGATGACTCGTTCGAGCATTTCGACTGGTAACTGGCGAATGACACGCGTGATGTTTTGCTCCAAGGCCTGAATCGAAGCGGAATTGTCCGCATAAACTTTAGACTTCACATATCCCCTCAGGAAAAAGTCTAACGGTGTGACATCACACGATCTTGGTGGCCAATCGACCGGCCCAAAACGTGAAATTATCTGCTCACCGAAGTTTTCTCTCAATAAATCCATTAATTGATGCGCTGTGTTGGAAGTGGAGCCGTCTTGTTGAAACCAAATGTCGCCGAGATCACGAGCTTCAATTTCAGGCATCATACGTCAGTCCGAGTTGCTGCTAACGGCTCCGAATCGACTCTCCACGGTTTTCGTGTACACTCTCAGCTACGGCCGTCATATTTTCTTCACTGCGCGCTGGACGTGGTCTATTCGGTCGAATATTATCCAATAATGAATGCTGGATCTCAAGATGGGTGATGGTGTTGCGAATAGTATGCTCAGTAGGCCGATTATGTTGACCATAATTTGAGCGAAGTGCATGAAACACATTCTTCACAGAACGTGAATTTTCGTAATAAAGTTGAACGATTTGTAAACGTTGTTCAGGCGTAAGTCTTTCCATGATGATATGCTAAACAATACTAAACAAAAATAACATGACAGCATGACACGACTCACACGTGATCTGTAAAAAAAAAGGCTATTGAAAAAAGTATCTCTACTTGGTAGAGATCTAGAGTTGTGTATGTTTGTGTGTCTGTTTGTTTGTTTGTTTGTTTGTGGTTTATAGTAGACTACACCACTGGACCGATCGTCTTGAATTTTTTACAGTAGGTAACTGCCTATCCGGAAGGAAAAATAGTCTATATGTTTTTTGATTTTTCAAGTGGGCGTGGTACCTCCCATGCAAAGTGAATTTTGCAAATCTAATTTTAACATATAATATCTGGCGTACTATTACAGCAAGAGCTCTGAAACTACAATACACATATACATATTTAAATAATTCGAAGACTTGCGGAAAAATGGGCATGATCTGGCCAATGGGCGTACCCACCATATAAAGTAAATATTAAATGTCATATATCTAGAGTACTGTAATAGATAGTCTTGAGACTTTGTGTGAATTCATAAGTTATCAACGTTAGTACTCGAAAAAAATGGGCGGAGTCCGATCAGTGGGCGTGCTACCTCAACTACAAAGTAAATATATAATGTCATATATTCGAAGTACTGAAATAGTGAAAGCCTTGGAAGTTTGTCTGAGTTCATGAGTTATTAATGGGAGTAGTCTCATAAAAAATGGGCGGGATCCGACCAGTGTCAACGCCAATACGAAGTGAATTTTTAACATCTAATTTTAACATATAATATCTGGAGTACTACGACAACAAGAGTTCTGAAACTATATACATGTACTTATTAAAATAATTCGAGGAGTTGCGGAAAAAATGGGCGGGAGCGGACCAATGGGCGTGGTACCCTCCATACAAAGTAAATATTAAATGTCATATATCTAGAGTACTGTAGTAGATAAAGTGTTGAGAATTTGTGTGAGTTCATAAGTTATCAACGTTAGTACTCGAAAAAAATGGGCGGAATCCGATCAGGGGGCGTGGTACCTCAAATAAACAGTAATGTCATATAATGTCATATATCTGAAGTACTGTAATAGTGAAAGTCTTCGAACTTTGTCTGAGTTCATGAGTTATAAATGTGAGTAATCCCATAAAAAATGGGCGAGATTCAACCAGTGGGCGTAGTACTCCCCCATACATAGTAAGTATCTAATATAACTGGATTAATATAATTATGAAAGTCTAGCGACTTTGTTTGAGTTCATAAGTTATTAATGTGAGTAGTTGCCCAAAAAATGGGCGGAATCAGACTAATGGGCGTGGCACCTCCTATACAAAATAATAGTTTTCTACAAAACGTATTGCCTGCTTTTTATTTCGTTACGGGGGGTGTAGCGAAGCGCATCGGGTTACTGCTAGTTTACTATAAAATTTAAAAACAGTTGTGTAATTGTAAAGAATTGCGAATAATAAGTATACAACAGTAGTTGTTTTTGCGATTTTTTCAGTGATCAGCAAAAAAAAAACAATTCTTTTGGGTGGAACTCACAATATGTCTTTTTAGTGGATTCTAAAGAAGCTACTCTTATAACACAAGAGGGTTTCAACTGTATTTTTTTTTGCGAAAGACTAGAAAAATCGATGTAAGATTTTTACACTGGGTAGATATGATCACTGTATATCGTTTTCTTGCAGGTACAGGTGCGCTATTATTAAAACGTACATTTTGCTTTCTGTTTGTTAAATATGAATATATCCACTTTATGCTAAGATCAGAAAATCCTCTGAGATGTAATTTCTTTATAAGAAGTTTATGGTTGACTTTATCAAATGCCTTGCTGAAGTCAGTGTAAATGGCGTCAGTTTGCTTTCTTTGAAGAAAACCCCGGTTGACTATTGTTGTAAGATGTAAAAGGTTCGTTGCAGTTGAGCACCGTTTTTGAAAACCATTTTGGAATGGAGAAATCAATGTGTTGACTTGATGACATAGTTGGTCAGTTATAATTTTTTCAAAGAATTTAGGTATAGTACTTGATTTTGCAATACCACGATAATTTGTAATGTCAGACTTGTTGCCGGATTTAAATAACGGAATAATGAAAGAGTCCTTCCATGCATTTGGAAAGTATCCGTATTTAATTGATGAGTTAAACATTATTGTGAACGGAATAGCTAAAGCATCTGCACATTTGACTAAAATACTACTGAGAATTTTATCAGGTCCACTATTGTTTTTTCAAACCATTAGAAACCATAGAGATATCAAGGAATGGAATAGATATGGTTCTATTAGCAGTCAGTATAGATGGGTAAGTGGAAGAATCATCAAAAGTTGAATCGGAATAAGCTGTTGAAAAAAAATCAGCAAATAAATTACTTATAATAATATTATCATAAGATTCAGTATGTTGAAATTTCATAATAGCAGGATAACGAGTTGTTTTTTCATAGTGTTGACAAATTTGTAAAAAGACTTTGGATTACTTTTGAAACTATTTTTCATTTTGATTAAATAATTAGAGTAACACGATTTATTCAGTGCAGTATATTCCGCTCGGCTAATGGAGTATTTCCCATAATCCACAAGAGAACCGGATAGCTTGTATTTCTTGTAATATTTATTTTTATTAATTTTAAGTCTTGTCAGTTGCTTGGTATTCCAGGGAAGACCGGAAAGTTTATTAAAAATTTGTTTCGGAATACATAAATCCATTGCAGAAGAAATCATATGATCAATAGCGGCTGTGGATCCAATAGAAAAAGATAATAAATAGAAATTTTTATGAAACTAGCAGTTTTTATAAAACTATTATTTTTAATGAAAACGGTACTTTGTATAAAAATCGATCTTTTTATAAAACTAATAGTTAGCTAAAAAAAAAATACTTTGTAGATATATAATACTTTAAAAAAAAACTACTTTTTTATAAAAATAGTACTTTTTTGATTTTACAAAAATTTTACTTCTTATAAAAATATCTATTCTAATTAAAAATTTTACTTTTTGTAAAAATAGTAGTTTTATTTTAAATGGTAATTTATATAACAGTAACACTTTTTATGAAAATAATACTTTTTCTTTATTGCCACAAAATATTTCTTCTATATAAATATATTTTTTTAAAAATACCATTTTACTAAAACATCACTTTTTACTTTACCAAACAATACTAAATTGTTTTGTTTTCTTTTTATATTTCGATTGACATTTTAATGCGAAAATATTGACATGGTTTCCAATTCTGCTAAACAAGATCCTCAAAGCGCAAACAAGGGAAATATGTGAAAAGTGTTTTAGACTGATGATAGGCTTATGCAATATGGCAGCAAACAAAGACTTGTCAAAAATTGTCAATGTCAAAGATGAAAAAACAAGAAAAATTAAAAAAAAAAAATTAATTTTCCAAACCACACAATAAAAAATGTAAATAAAACAAAGTTTGGACATAACAGACACACAAAAAAAATAAAACAAAATTTAATACTTAATGTTTTGACATTAACTTATTACATTTTAAGCACTTTTACAAACCTATTTCCGTTTAGGTTTCATTTTTTTATTTTCGCTTTTTTTTTATATTCTACACTACTAACTTCCGTTTTATATTGTTGCTGACTGTGGTGGATGTCATAATGAAAGCATTGAATTTCCGCTTGGCTAACTGAACCACAAAAGGAACGAGTACCTACATACAGACACATGAACAAATGAACAAAGTGGTTAAAATAGTTGTGGTAGTACCTTGAGTAGCAGACCACGACCATGTAGTCCTTTGTAAGGCAAAAGACTTGTCTAATAGACAGGCTGGCTTTACTTATATTTTACAGACAAACACAGTCAGTCGGCATGGCAATGGGGAATTTTAACCAACGAAATTCCCCAAAAAAATATAAATGAACAAAATAACAAAAAAAAGGAATAGAAGAATATTAAAATTTTTGTGCAAATATTCAACGTTGTTTTCCCCAATAGAACCAACGACATTTTCCCCAACAATGTTTTGAGATACAAACTAACAAAAAAAAAAAAAAAATACAACAACCTTAAAAAAATACAATAAAAACCAAACAGAAAATAAATGGTAAAATGTGAATTAACCGGAAGAAGATTAAACATAAACAAAAACGCATTTCCGTAATATTCGTACTCAGCCAGAAACACACAGCAACATAAAGCAACAAAGTTACACTTTCAGCAACTCCCATTTGAGTTTTTATGGTTAAAATAAACAACAACAACAACAACAACAAAAATAAATAAAAGCAAAACCCAAATACAACAATAATACCCGACAAAGACACATAAAATATCCAAGATAATTTAAGCGGCAACAAAAAAAAAGGGTGCTGCAAATTGAAATAAAGTTGGACAGCCCGAAACTATGCTTCTCTTTTTTTCTGTTATTGCGAAATGAAATTTAAATCAAGCCAAAGAAATATAACTCATATAATATTTTTATACCCTCCACAACTGAGTGACAGAGGGTATATATAGGTTTGTCATTCCGTTTGTAACGCATCAAAATAAATTCCTGAGACAAAAAAAAAATATTTTCTTGATCCTTATGACAAGGGAAGTTGATTTCCCGATGACCGTCTGTCCGTCTGTCTGTGGAAATCACGATCAGGCCGTCAATATCTAAGCTAGACCGTTCGTTTTTGTATAAAATCGTTTATTAACATCCCAAAGGAGTTGCTATTTAAAATCGTCAAAATCGGTCAAAGGGTTCACGAGCTATGAATGAAACTTTGAAAAACTCTTGAAAAAATAAAATTTTTCAGTGTGTTTGTTGTTTTTCTTAAGATATGTTGTAATTCATCGTATTGTTGAAGTCATTACAGTTGTGTGTATATTAATACTGCACGTGTCAAATTGGCCGAAACAAGTTTTACCAAATATTTTTTATCATTAAAATTAAATATTAAAAATAAAAAGTGGAAAATGAAAAATGGAAAATGAAAAATATAAAATGAAAAATAAAAAATTAAAAATGAAAAATGGAAAATGAAAAACGGAAAATGGCAAATGGAAAATGAAAAATGAAAAATTAAAAATTAAAAACGAAAATTGAAAAATGGAGAATGAAAAATGAAAAATTGAAAATCGGAAATGGAAAAAGAAAAATGAAAAATTGAAAATCGGAAATGGAAAAAGAAAATTGAAAATGAAAAATGAAAAATAAAAATGGAAAATGAAAAGTGGAAAATGAAGATGGAACATGGAAAATGAAAAATTAAAAATGGATAATGAGAAATGGAAAACGGAAAATGAAAATTGAAAAATCGAAAATGGAAAATGAAAAATGCAAAATGGAAAATGAAAAATTAAAAATGAAAAATGAAAAATGAAAAATTAAAATTGAAAAATGGAAAATGAAAAATTAAAAATGGAAAATGGGTAATGGAAAATGGAAAATGAAAAATGGAAAACGAAAAATTAAAAATGGAAAATGGAAAATTAAAAATGAAAATTGAAAAATGGAAAATGAAAAATGATAAATGAAAAATGGAAAATGGAAAGTGAAAAATGGAAAATAGAAAATGAAAAATGAAAAATTAAAAATGGAAAATGGAAAATGAAAAATTTTAAATTAAAAATGAAAAATGGAAAGTGGAATATGGAAAATGAAAAATGGAAAATGAAAAATGAAAATATAGAAATGAAAAATGGAAAATGAAAAATGGAAAATGGAGAATGAAAAATTAAAAATTAAAAATGAAAAACGGAAAGTGGAATATTAAAAATGAAAAATGGAAAATGGAAAGTGGAAAATGAAAAATTAAAAATTAAAAATGGAAAATGGAAAATGAAAAATGGAAAGTACAAAATGCAAAATGCAAAATAGAAAATGAAAATTGAATAATGAAAATAAAAAATTAAAAAATGGAAAATGATAAATGGAAAATGGAAAATGAAAAATGAAAAATGAAAAATTAAAAATGGAAAATGGAAAATGGAAAATGGAAAGTGAAAAATGGAAAATAGAAAACGAAAAATGAAAAATGTAAAATTAAAAATTAAAAACGGAAAATGGAAAATGAAAATTAAAAATTAAAAATGAAAAATGGAAAGTGGAATATGGAAAATGAAAAATTAAAATATAGAAATGAAAAATGAAAAATGGAAAATGGAATATGAAAAATGAAAAATGGGAAATGGAAAATGAAAAATTAAAAATGGAAAATGGAAAATGAAAAATGGAAAGTACAAAATGCAAAATGCAAAATAGAAAATGAAAATTGAATAATGAAAATAAAAAATTAAAAAATGGAAAATGATAAATGGAAAATGGAAAATGAAAAATGAAAAATGAAAAATTAAAAATGGAAAATGGAAAATGGAAAGTGAAAAATGGAAAATAGAAAACGAAAAATGAAAAATGGAAAATTAAAAATTAAAAACGGAAAATGGAAAATGAAAATTAAAAATTAAAAATGAAAAATGGAAAGTGGAATATGGAAAATGAAAAATTAAAATATAGAAATGAAAAATGAAAAATGGAAAATGGAATATGAAAAATGAAAAATGGGAAATGGAAAATGAAAAATTAAAAATGGAAAATGGAAAATGAAAAATTTTAAATTAAAAATGGAAAATGGAAATTGAAAAATGAAAAATTAAAAATTAAAAATGGAAAGTGGAATATGGAAAATGAAAAATGGAAAATGAAAATATAGAAATGAAAAATGGAAAAATGGAAAATGAGAAAAGGAAAATGAAAAATTAAAAATGGAAAATGGAAAATGAAAAATGAAATATGAAAATTGAAAAATGGAAAATGAAATGTGAAAAATCGAAAATGGAAAATGAAAAATCAAAAGTGGAAAATGGAAAATGAAAAACGGAAAATGAGATATTAAAAATTAAAAACTAAAAATGGAAAACGGAAGATGAAAATTGAAAAGTGAAAAATAGAAAATGATAAATTAAAAATGAAAATTGAAAATGAAAAGGGTGGAGCGTATCAAAGATTCGGCCCAGCCGAATTTAACACTCTTACTTGTTTAATAAAATTTTACTTCAAATGTAGAGAAAGTGAAGCCTAAAGGATATTAAAAAAAAACTTACACTGAAATAAACAAATTTCTAAGCGCTAAGAAAGGATGAGCTTGGTATAATTATGACTAAAGCAAGGAACTCAAAGCACGTGCTTAGTTTTACTCAATAGTTTATGCAAGGTATGTTCTAGATATCGATTCGAATCAATCAAATAGCTTGGATTTTAAGTTATATATTTTAGCATATTTTGCTTGAAATTTAAATTTTGCTTATGTTCAGCAAATGAATTTTTTTCGTAAACGTTATTTATATTATTAGCGTTTAAGCGCGCTTTATTCATAAATATTTATTCGAATCAATAAACTTAAAATAAAATAGCCTTGATATGTCGTTGCATATTTTTGCTTTAAATGTGAAGTTTATTCATAAATGTATGTATATGTATGCGAATCAACAAATTTACAATAAAATGGTGTGTACCAAAAGTTGCATATCTTTGCATATTTTGCTTTAAATGCATATTTTCATTGAAATGCTCATTTATTGAACTTTTTTCATAAATATATATTCGAATCAAAAAATTCGCAATCAAATGTCCTTGATAGTTAGTTTCATATTTTTGCATATTTTGTTTTAAATGTATATTTTTGCACATTTCAACAAAATGTTCTTTTAGTGAAATTTTATCATTAATATTCGTGTCCGCATCAATAGTTCAACAATAAATTGGCCACTATTTTTAATGATAACTTTTGCATATTTTGCATGGTTTTACTTATTTTTTATTAAAAACCATCTATCCAAAGCAATAAATTTGCAATAAAATGGCCTCATTTTAGTTGCATATTTTGCTTTAAATTTATTTTTTTTCTTGCATATTATCACTAAAATGCAAATTTAGGGAACTTTATTCACAAGTATTTATGCAAATAAACATATTCAAAATAAAGTAGTAGCGATTTCTACATTTTAGCATATATTACTTTCAGTGCATGTTTTTGCATATATTCATCAAAATGTATGTTCTTTTCATAATTATCTATCAGAATCAATAAATTTAAAATAAAATTACATCGGCCTATAATTGCAAATTTTTGCATATCTTTCTTTAACAGTATTCATTTACATACCTTCAAAAAAGTGCTCATCTATTGAACTTGTTTTTATAAATATCTATCTGAATCAACAAATTTACAAATAAAAGGGTCTTGAATTGTAGTTTTATATTTTTGCATATTTTGCTTTAAATTCATTTTATTTTTTTTTTTTTGGATATTTTCAACAAAATACGCTTATATTTAACTTTTTTTTTTCATAAATATCAGTGCGAATAAAAAATTTACAATAAATTGACACTGATTTGTTGTAGCATATTTTTTGCATATTTTGCTTTAAATGCATGTTTTGCACATTTTCATGAAATTGTTCATTTACTGAACTTTTTTCATAACTACAATAAATTTACAATAAAATGGCTGCCTTTGTACATCTTTACTTTTTCGCTTAAATTCATGTTCTTGGATATTTTAAAATATCTATAAGAATCAAAAAATTTACAATAACATTAATATATTTTTATAATATATTTTTGCATATTTTCTTCAAAATGTATATTTATATATTTCTTCAAATGTATATTTTATGCATAGCATATTTCTGCATATTTTGCTTTAAGTTATTTTTTTGGCGTATTTTCAACAAAATGCTGATTTATTGATTTGTTTTTATAAATAATTATGCGAATCAATAAATTTCAATTAAAATAGCTTAGATTTGAAGTCGCATATTTTTTTCATATTTTGCTTTAAATCAATGTTTTTTTTCAACGAAATGCTTAATTAGTGATCTTTTTACATAAAGCTCTATGCCAACCCATAAATATGCATTGAAATGACTTAAATTTTAAGTTGCATATTTTCTGCTATTTTCATTGATTTCCATATATTTGCTCATTTAGTTGCATATTTTGCTTTAAAGGTATATTTTTTCATGCATATTTCCATCAAAATGCTGATTAGTTTAATATTTGTTTATATTAATATTTTTTTTTTTGTTAAAGTTATGCATTTATTCTTCAATATTTTACCGTATAAGAGGGGTCGAATTCTGAGTCCACAAATTAAATGATTGTTTTATTTACATAAAGGGTGCTTTTTTGCTTGGATAGAATTTACGAGACGGTTATGTGTCAAACGAACTGTCATACTGCGTTCACTTTTTGATACTTGTGATCAGTCATCGATTCGCGCAACTTATAGCGGACTTCGTGATTTTTATGGCGCGCATAATCATACATCTGAACAAGCCATCCATCAAACTGTGAATAGATTTCATACTTTCTAAATGATGCAATAACACCAACACGTCGAAGGAATGTGAAGTAAATATCGCCGCTGTCAACGAAAGTGTGGAAGAAGATTCAAAGTTATTGATTTGTCCATCCACTACGTGGTAAATTTTACACAAAGATTGGGCATGGAAACTGACCCGATGTTTTATCTCAAAGTTGTGTTCAACGATAAGGTTACTTTTTGGCTTAACGGGTGCGTTAATAAACCAAATTGCCGCATATAGAGTGAGACTAATCCACAACAACCCTTACAGACTCCATTACATCCAGAAAATACACCGTTTGGTGTGGCTTAGACGCTGCTCGCAATATTATTCAAAACCGATGCCGGAGCTCGCGTTATGATCAATGGAGATCATTATCTCACCGTGATCCTACGACTTTTTGTTTGAAAATACGGATGACATTGATCCGGAATAGATGTGCCTTCAGTAGGATGGTGCTACGTGCCATACGGCGACCGCAAGCATTGACTTATTGAAATGAAAATTTGGCAATAAGTTGATTTCGAGAAATGGACATGTCAATTGGCCTCCAAGGTCATGTGATTTGACACCTCTGATTTATGCTGATAAGCCAGGAACAACTGACGCCTTGGAAGCCAACACTGTTCGCGTTATTCGTGACATACGGCCAGCAATTTCCGAAAAAGTGGCCCAAAATTGGACGTCCAGAATGCGCCACGTCAAGAACAGCCGCTGTGGCCATATGCCCGAAATAACTTTTTTACAATTTCCAGTTCCATCGAGCTTAAACACACACCTTTTATTTTTATTGCAAAACAAAAGATATTTTTTTTTCCAAAAAACGAAAACAATTGAATCAAAATTTTTATTTTTTTTTTTTTTTTTTTTTTGACGAAGCAAAAATGTTGAAATCCATGTCTAAACCCACATTGATATTTCTTCTTAGCATGTAATTATAAAAATTATCGAAACAACTTGAAGTCACGTGTCGCATGTTTTTTTTTTTTTTGTGAAATTCCCCCTTTTTTAAACAGTTCGTAATAAATTTTCACCTTCAGACACTCCCCACAAAAACAACAAATAAACTTATTTATTGTGAAATTGTATGCAAACTAACATAACCACAATTACTTAACAGGAATCTTCTAGCCACAGGACAAAAGTAAACAAGAACAACAAAAACAACGAAATATAATAAACAAAACCTTAACAACCAACAACCACTTAAATTTCGCAATTCAATAGTAAATATTTTTCATCCTTGCTCAAGCACACATCTCAAACACACACACACACACACAGAGTTACACTTGCACTCACACATAGTAAATAAAACATTTTAAACGAATTTATCATGTGTCAATATGAATGTGTAACTTTTATTTTGTAATTGATACAAAAAATATAAAAACAAAAATAAAGCCTGAACGAAACCAATCGGTTAAGAACACGTGACCAATCACTGGGGGAATAAAATGGAAGAAAGCAAATAAAAGTGTTTTGATAACAGGAAGAAGAAAGTAAACAGGAAAATATATTTTTTTAAGCAAGGATTGTGACCCATGACCTCAATTATCGAGAAAAGTAAGGAATATTTGTAATTACGAATTTTTTACATTTGGGGCACATAATTCATGTATTTTGTTATAAATCAAATTCATAATAAGATTTATGTTTAGTAATTTTTTTCAGCTCAAACTAGTTAAGTAATACAGAAATAGCGTACGTTTTTTTGGCTTAATTTTTTCTTTGAAAATTAAGTTAATTTAAACTTTCATTTGATTTATTTGCATTTTTGTGGTGGTTTTGGTTATTTTCTTTTAAAAAATTTTAATACAAAATCAAATAAATCTTTGAAGAAAAAAGAAACTACCAAAACATGCAACACGTTTCTTGAAACTTTAGCCTTTACCAAACGTTTGCAACAAGAAAAAAAAAATGGAAAAAAGGGAAAAAGTGTTTCACAGGGTTTTAACGAAACTAAAACTCAGGGATGACACAAAAATAGTGATGGTACATAAGTTTTTAGGATATACTTTAAAAGGAGATTTAAGAAACAATTTTCACAAGTTTTTTCTTTGTACCTTTTCGAAAAAGTAGTAATTAATGCCAGATATTTTTCTAAAAATTAAGTTTTTAGAATTGTGCTTGGGTGCTTTTTTGTTTCTTTTTTGGGACCAATTCTTTAAAATTACTTTCTTTTTACTTTTTTTTACTTTTTTTAAATATTCGAATGTATTTTTAGATTTTATTTTGAAATTTTTTTAATTTTTTTTTTCTTTGTTAACTTTTGTTAGGTTCGAGATCATAGAATATGCAACTTTTAAGAACAAGAGAAAAAAAAATTTGTTTTTCACTTGTTCTTTAATAATTTTTCAAAAGAATCTTAATATATAGTTACCCTCGTCACTGCCTCGCTGATTCGATTAATGTATATTTTTAATTTAAGCATACAAAAATCATATTTTAAAATGAACGGAAATTAGATCGTTTTTAATTAAAGAAACATCGCAAAACCACAAAATTGCCAAAACGCAAAATCATAAAAACGCCAGATAACAAAAAGCCAAATATGTAAAAACGTAAATACAAAAACAAAAAAGGAAATTGATAAAACAAAAAATCGCAATGCACAAAATTACAAAAACTATGAACATTTAAAACCGAAAACCGAAACGCAAAACGCAAATTTACAAAAACGC
The DNA here is from genome assembly GCA_963682025.1 of Cordilura impudica. Lineage (NCBI taxonomy): Eukaryota > Metazoa > Arthropoda > Insecta > Diptera > Scathophagidae > Cordilura > Cordilura impudica. The sequence continues at coordinate 194,953,364 of OY821520.1, read as the reverse complement.
AAAATTACAAAAACGCAAAAATGCGAACTCGAAAAATGAAAAACCACAAAAACGACATATCGCAAAAACCCAAAATCACAAAAAACTAAAATAGTAAAAAACGCAAAATTTCAAATCCGCAAAAATGCAAAATCGATAAATCGTTAAGAAGCAGAATTAGAAAAAACTTAAATTTCGAAAACTCAAAATCGTAAACACGCAAAATTACAAAAGCACAAAAATGCAAAATCAACAAACCACAAAAACGAAATATCGCAAAAACGCAAATTTATATAAACCCAAAATATTAAAAACGCAAAATCGTAAAAACGAAAAACCACAAAAACGACATATCGCAAAAACCTAAAATCACAAAAAACCAAAATAGTAAAAAACGCAAAATTTGATATCCCCAAAAATGCAAAATCGAAAAATCGTTAAAAAGCAGTATTAGAAAAAAAAACAAAATTTGGAAAACTCAAAATTGCAAAAACACTAAAATGCAAAATCAAAAAACAACAAACTACAAAAACGAGATATCGCAGAAACGCAAATTTACATAAACCCAAAATATTGAAAAAACAAAATCGCAAAATCGAGAAAACGCAAAATCACAAAAACGCAAGAATGCTTTTTGAGAAATATATGAACGCAAAATCAAAATGTCTCCCGCTTCCCGGGCAAAGCGATTCGAATTAAGTAAACGGTAAAATACCTCGGGGTGATTCCTGACAAAAACCTTACTTGGATGGACCATATCGCGAGCAGGATTGCGAAAGCTCACGGTATATGGGCCACTTGTAGGAGAGCTATAGGTTCGAATTGGAGATTAAACCCGAGAATAACACATTGCCTATATACAAATGTCCTTAGTCATATGGACATCAATGATACTGCTGCATAGGTATCAGTGGTGCAATACGGACCACATCTACGAGGGCTTTCGAAACTATTCTATCCGTAAATCCAGTTCGGATTATAATTAAATATGAGGCATTTCTGGGCATGCTATGATTAAGGGTTACAGGGGAATATATAACCGGCAACATGAGCAGACACCATACAATTTTGGACCAAGTACCAAAGTTGAACATGGTGGATATTAGATGTGATATAATCGCGGAAGTGTCGACGAACACTTCAGTATACGGATACCAGACAGGGAAAGTTGGATGAACGAGAATATTCTACTTCCAGTGTCACACTACTATACGGACGCATCTAGTCTGTATGGAAAGACTGTTATAGGTTTCTATCATAAGGACAGTACTACTGGGAAATACCTCTATCTTCCGGTCCACAACTCTATTTTTCAGGCTGAATTGGTCGCAATAACGGAATGTATTGACACCCGGGGTACTCCAAGTCACGGAGACGTGAAAATATTTACGGACAGCCTAGCGGCTATCATGGCGGTATCCTCGGACAAAACTAGATCAAGGACTATCCTCGAGTGTAAGGAGGAGATTACAAACTTCCCCATAAGGGGCAGACTTGAAATCGGTTGGATCACAGGACGTAGTGGTATAATGGGAAACGAAACTACTGAAGAACTGGCCAGGTTTCTTTCCTGGAAATAGTCAACTTAGAAAACGCAATATCTTTCAAGTCTCTCAAATTGGAACTGGACGACCAGGTCGCACGTATCACTCTGGTGGGAGACGAACGTGGGTGAGGTTACATAGATATTCTGGGGCACTCCCAACACTTCGAAGACTAGGCAAACGCTTAATCTGAGTAGAAGAGAACTTAGTATGATAATTGGAATCCTCACTGGACACTCTGAACTGAGGTCTCACCTATATCACTTAGGACGGGCGGACATGTTTAGCTTGCAGAGAGGATGATGAAACCCTAGAACACCACCTTTGTTACTGTCCTGCTTTTGCCAGAACAAGGGTCAGATATCCATCCAACGACATCATACCAAGCCTGACGGGTCTTAGTGGGATAAGCTGGAAACCACTCAGGAAATTTGCTGATGAAACCCAATTTATAAGTAAATAGAGGAGTAGATAACCCGAAGACTGTGAAGATGAAGAGCGAACAACAAGCCGACTTTCTGGCTTAAGTGTATATCCGGATACAACGGATATAAGCTATGTGTATACATGGCTCCTCTTCTCAACCCAACCTAACCTAACATAAAATAAGCCGAGTTTTTAATTATTTTCAAAAACAAAATTTCAAAAAACGTGCTTATAAATTTTGATGATATTTTTAGGCTTTATAACGCTAATATCGATATTTATGTGAAAATTTACATTATGTTTAAAGCTCTTTTTTAAACTACATAAGCTTGAAGTGAATCAAGAAAAGTTTGGTTTTTCACGGAACAATCTTATTTGTTTATATCCCCTGATAATGATCAAAGAATTCGGTCGAAATATTGATTCGAATAATAAAAATAAAAATTATTAATGAAAATTAAACATCAAGAAAACGTTTTCTTTTATTTTTTTTTTTTTTTTTCATTTTACGACCTCAAGCTGAGAAAGAAAATCAAATTAATATAAAAAAATACAATTGATAAAATGCGATTTTCAAGTTATCAAAAAAAAACAAGTAAGAAAATTATAGTCGGTCTAAACCGACTATACGATACCCTATACCATGTGTTTAGAGATCCTATCTCTCAGGCCCAACTAACTGGATATAGAAAATAAGCATAAACCAAATTTGAGTGGGATTTTTATTAATTTTTTTGGCTGCAGATATGAAAAAGTTCATATCGGATGCTATATCTATATGGGGACTTGGCCGAAAAATGGACCGATCCTGACCAAGTTTGGTAAAGTCTCTTGTATTTTGCAAAAATATATACAAACAAAATTTGAAAAGAATCCGTGCAATATTTTTGTTTTTTGATAGATTTAAGTGAAGATCGGGAAGCAGCTCTATATGGGGCCTATGGCTAAGACTTGTCCCATAGGGATCATTTTTGGACTTCTGATTAATGGATGTAATAAACACATACAAACCCAATTTGACTAAGATTTATATAATAATTTGGATCTTATGGCAATTTATGTTGATTTCATAGAAGTCATTTGTATGGGGGCTAGGTCTGAACATGGCCTGATTCTTACCAATTTCAATAGCGTTCATCCTATGGCCGACAAAAGCTTATATTTCATCAAAATATATTCATATTTGCGACATGCAGTTTGATTACAAGCTTTACATGGACACACAGACGGACGGACGGACGGACATCGTTAAATCGAATTAGATAGTGATTCTGATTCGATCGGTATAATAAAAGATGGGTCTAGGTCAAATATTTTTGGTAGTTACAAACAGCAGCACAAAGTCATTATACACAAACCACATAGTGGTATGGGGTATAAAAGAAACTCTAAATACATGTGTGGATGTGTAAACTGTTTTAAAGCAAGGATTGCCAGACCTAGTGAATCTTTGTTGTCAAGTCTACTGAAAAATTTTTATTGAGCTTTGCTTAAGTTGCGGTGATTTCAAAGGAAAGCTATTAGGAAGAAACGTATTAAATAGGGAATATATTTAAACGCCTAAAGTTTTTCTACAAAACGAATATCTCGACTTCTTTAAAACATAATAAATTTTACATAAAAAATATTAAATTAGGAAAACTGGAAATATTTTTATATGAAGAAACTCGTGATATTGATTTTTTTCTATAAGTTCAAATTTATAGTTCTGGAAAGAAAAACTAATTACATCTAAAGTATTGCAAAAAAAAATTATGAAAATCTGATTAATTTTTTTTATATTAACTCTTTCATGCCCGAATTAATTGGGGGCGTGGTTAAACACTTTTCAAGTTTATGCAGTTAATTAGTTAGTTTAGACCTAAATATGAATTGATATCAATCTCAGAATCCTATGTATTCTGGTTTAGCCATTATGAAATGTTGCCTATAAGCAACATTGTGTTTGAAAAATGACTAACCACCAGCTAAAAGTATTTTTTAATTTTGTTTTTCTAATTTTCTTATCTTTAAACAATATATTTAATCATTTAATTTTAAACTTTTAAATATCTTTATAACTTTTTGATTGATTATTTGTAAACTCACTTTTTGCAGAAAAAAATTTTGCATGTGCCATCAAATAAGATTAGCTCTCAAATGATATCTATCAATATTTACAATGAACTATTTGCAATTGGACTTGCACGATATATCAAGCTACACTGAGAAAAAAAACCGTAGGAGAAAAAAATAAAAATTACGCGACTTATGAGCTAAAATATACAATGTTGCCTATAGGCAACATCGGGCATTAAAGGGGTTAAAATTTATAAATAGTTATTTTATTTTTTTTTGTAAACAACAAAGTACCTTTTTAAGAAAATTAACTTTTTTATTATTTCTTTTTTCTTTCATATTGATGATTTCTCGTATTTATTTCGAGATAACGGTAAAAAAAACTATAGCCTAAACTAAAATGACACGTGGTGTTTAACGACACATACAGACACATTAAAGGAAATGCTACAAACACAACGATCTCATTAATAATTACAGCTATGATACACAAAATACACAATTTAGAATAACATCAACAACGAAACATATTTTTCAAGAGTTTTTTTTACATTTTCATTGAAATTTCGGGACCTATTCAAACAAGTTTGATGATTTTGAATTTTGACATGACCAGGATGTCATTAAATTATTTTCAAAAAACTGAACAACTAAGCTGACCTATTCAGGACGTGATCGTTATTTCTAGAGACGGACAGACTGACATCGCTATATCAACTCTGCTCGTTATAAGGATCAATAATATGTATATATTTTGTGAAGTCCAGATTTATTTTTTTTTTTAATTATTACTAACGGAATGAGTGGAGGGTATAATAATCGGTTTCTTAAAAGCTATAATAATTTTTTAGTAAATTGTAATTTCGTATTGTTATGATTGAATTTAGCACTTTTACGATGGAAGAATATTAATGATTAATGAAAAAAAAAATATTTTTTTTATACCCTCCACTCCATTGTGCAGAGGGTATATATAAGTTTGTCATTCCTTTTGTAATTATTAGAAAAAAAATTTTGGACCCCATAAAATATATATATTTGTGATCCTTATAACAACCGGAGTTGATATAGCGATGTCCGTCTGTCGGTCTGTCCGTCTGTGGAAATCACGATGACGGCATCAATCGGGCAGCTAGGGGCGCTCGTTGACATAAAAAATGCTTCATTAACATCCTGAAAAGTTTGCTGTTTAAAATCGTCCAAATCGGTCGATTAAGGCCCGAGATTTGAATGAAGAACTAAAAAATGTCTTGAAAAAATATAATTTTCTATGTTGTTCTTGTCACGATCACGCCTGAATAGTGTAGCTACAGTGATCATTTTTAGTGTGAATGATTCATCAAATTCATGGGAAGATTTCTATTTCAAAAATTATTAAAATCGGTGGAACAGTTCCAGGGAAATCTCTGAAAAAGTAAAAAAAAAATGAAAAATATGATGTTTCTACATTGTTCTTGTTGTTATTCTAAATGTTGTATTGTTGTCATAGCTGGACTTGTTGTTTTTGTGGTCGTTGTGGTAATAATATAATAAAAACTAACCCTTTGTACATTTTTTTATTAACTCTGGTAGAAAAATTTAAAAGTTTCACTCTAAAAATTTGTTAGATCATTTTTGTTATTATCAGCAGCCTGCCTGCAAAATTTCAGATCGAATGGCTTACGGGAAATTGGTTAAAATCGATCCAAAATTTTTTCGACAAGCAGACACTAAGAGTTAATATAAAGGGAGTAAAAATTCACCAACATCTAAAGCAAATAATGCTAAAATACCTAGTTGTTAATAAAAAAAAAAACAATGCAAAAAAAATTTTATGTATAAATTTATTTATAAATTTATATAAACATATTAAATAATACAAATAATGTACATAAATTATATATGTATATCCATAATAACTGCATGTTAGAAATAAATTGGTATATTGTTTTATTAACATAAAATTCTGCAATATTTTGTTGTGAGGAAAATACATTTCTTTTGCATTAACAGAGTGTCACTTCATTTTGCTCAGCGTGACTATGACACAGTAGATGGCGCCACAATTTTTGATTGTTCTAATTAGCTTTGCCATAGTTATTTCTATTTTAACATGAATGTTAATATTTTCAACTGGATATCATACAGAACAATGTTAAGAGTATACATGGGCTGGTATTTTATTTCATACGTTTTTATACCCTATACCACTATGTGGTTTGGGTATAATGACTTTGTGCTGCTGCTTGTAACTACCAAAAATATTTGACCTAGACCCATCTTTAATTATACCGATCGAATCAGAATCACTATCTGATTCGATTTAACGATGTCCGTCCGTCCGTCCGTCCGTCTGTGTGTCCATGTAAAGCTTGTAATCAAACTGCAGGTCGCAAATATGAATATATTTTGAGGAAATTTGGTATATAAGCTTTTATCGGCAATATGATGAACGCTATTGAAATTGGTGAGAATCGGTCCATGTTCAGACCTAGCCCCCATACAAATGACCCCAATGATATCGACTTAAATTGCCATAAGATCCAAATTATCATATAAATCTTAGTCAAATTGGGTTTGTGTGTGTTTATTATATCCATTAATCAGTAGTCCAAAAATGATGCCTATGGGACAACTCTTAGTCATAGGCCCCATATAGAGCTGCTTCCCGATCTTCACTTAAATCCATCAAAAAATAAAAATATTGCACTGATTCTTCTCAAATTTTGTTTGTATATATTTTGCAAAATACAAGAGACCTTACCAAACATGGTCAGGCTCGGTCCATTTTTGGGCCTAGTCCCCATATAAATATAGCATCCGATATGAACTTTTTCATATCTGCAGACAAAAAAAAATATAAAAATCCCACTCAAATTTGGTTTATGCTTATTTTCTATGTCCAGTTAGTTGGGCCTATGGGGTAGGTATAGGGTATCCTATAGTCGGTCTAGACCGACTATAATTTTCTTACTTGTTTCATTATTCTTTTACAAATATGAACATAAGTTTGGCATATTAACTTTTTGTTGCCTTTACAAAATAGAGTTACCGAGTTTATCAAAACAGTTCTACATAGTTATATAGAATTATTATTCTGCTTTACCTACAAAATATCTGATTGCGATTACATCTAACTTTTAAAAATTGTTTATAATTACTAAAGCATTATTATTCACATAAATACAAAATTGCACTTTTTAAATTTTCCATTCAAATTTAAGAAAATATCAATTCTAAAAACTGGAATTAAAAATTTCCAATTATAAATTACAATTAATTGAATTTCAGAAAATCATACCAAAACGTCGGAAATAAAAATTTTAAATTTAGAAGACATCAATTGCATCTTTAATATATAAATTTTATTCGTTAAACACAAATTGAAATTAAAAAAAAAAAAAAAACACCAAATACCTATGTTTACATTTAAAAATGTTTGCATATAAAAAAAATATTGCCATTCAGGAGAAATTAATAGCTTTTCAGTACCGCGATTCAGTAACTTCTTTTAACGATAGTCGAATCGTTAAAAAAGAAAATAGCAAAATTATCTGTAAAATTTTTAAACGATATTCGCTATTGTTAAAGTCAGCTGTTGTTGTTATCTAAACGACAACCATTTTTGTGTTGTTTATTCAATCGATAAAAATTTGAATTTTTAGGTTGAAATGTCGTCATACATAAATAAAAATCATAAAATAGTAAAAATATTTTGCTTCTATTAAAAAACTTTTTTATATAAATAAAAAAATTAAATATATTCAATTCATTATTTCATTTTCAAATAAATAAACAGAAATATAAGTAAAAAAAATTAAGATATTAAACATAAACATAAAATCATCCTGCCAAACACGAAGTAATTTGTTTTTTTCTATTCTTCTTTGTGTTTTCGCTTATTTTGACAGAGATGCCACTCGTTTACAATTTAAATAAAAAGAAAAATAGTTTTGTCAACTGTCGTTAAGATGTATGTACTTAGTGAATCACTTAATCCTTAGTGCAAACAACAATAGCTGTCGATATATTTTGCGATAGTCGGATCGTTGAAATTTACAGAATCACACTACAGAAAACATTAATTTAAATTCAATGAATTTTAGAAAACCTCAAATGATATTAAAGAATTGCGAACATAAAAACTGTTACATAAATAAACGCAATTTGATGAGAATGTTAATTTTTATATATAAATTTCCACAATTTGTTTTGGATGAAAATTTGAAGTTTTTCAGAAAATAAAGAAACCAAATTATTTTATTTAAAATGTTTGGGACATTTGGTTTTTTGCGTTTGGCATCCCTAATTTAATTATTTATTATTATAAATTTATTCTCTATGTTTTCCAGATATGGCAATATTTTAATAAAAAAATTGAGAGATCTTTTTTTTTGGTTATTATTTTGTTACTCCATCCGACCTGTATGGCCGCAATGAAGAAATATTTGGCCAGTTAAAAGAAACTATACAGCCATCTCCAATTAGCACGATTTAATGCATGTAGCCACCCTACACAACCATTACCTTTGCAATGGAGGTTAGGGCGAGCTATTTAATTAGCAAAAACTAAATTAAACGGGAAGTTATGTCATATAACCGGAAACGCTTGCATATAGGTATATAACCTAAATGCATGCCGATCAGCAACCACGATGAAAAGACGAAAACCAACCCAAATAATTTGCTGAAATAATTTGATATTAAGTTTAACAAATTGTTTACTTTTTCATTTACATTTATTAGCAAGACTCAAACCGAGGTGGAGGGTATCAAAGATTCGGCACAGCCGAATTTAACACTCTTACTTGTTTTAATTCTTTTTTTTATTGAAAACAAATTGGAAATTTTTAAAAATCACACGCAATCGATAACGATTGAATACAACTCGAAAACTAAGCATCTTAAAACAAAACAAAATCATTCAAATTGACCGCTAATCATAATACGTTAAAGTAAAACGAAAAGCCATAAATAATGAATCAAATTTAAATTGATAATTCTCAGGTGGCTATTTGTTCAGTTTCGATGAAACAAAAAAAAAATAATACACGAATTGAGGTTTGCTATGCTGTCGTTTACAAATTTAAAGAAATAGCTCGGCGACAAAAGCTTTGATTCGAAGGAAGAGGAAACCTATTAGAGGACTTTCCGAAATCATACTTTATAGAGAATTAATCGCCTGACAGTGTCAGTACTTTCAGTTAGTTTTTTTACATCTTTTAAAAGTACATTAAATACATGTTTAGCCATTTAAAAATTTGTGGAGAAACCTTTTTCGTGTTAACCTGGCAAGCTGCATCTTGGAAACTACATAGTTTAAAATTTTTTTTGGCATCAGTTCATATGGCACGCAATTTTTTTGTTTTTAAATAAATTAAATAATTTCAAACAATATTATGATGTTTGAAATGTTGTAAAATTGCTTGCTCAGTCACTCCTAATATAAATTCAAGTTCATTTTGTGTTTGACACGCCTTTGAACACTTTCGGCCTTCCGCTACATTCTTCGTCTTCGATGACAAATTCACTATTCTTAAATTTTTTAAGCCACACATTGACGAAGTAAATTAGGAGTTTCCGCCTCAAAACTTGACATTTTCGCAAGAAAAAAAATATATGATTCTTATAAAAACTTCGCCAATATCTCAAGACTACGTACATTGTTAACAGCTGTCCAACCTGGCGGTAATAACATTTTACATCTTAAAATTTTAAGATAACTTCGTGGTGGCGAGATGCTTTGTCGTACGACTTTTTGGTCTTTGAGGACATGTAGTGAAATTTTACTCGTATGCTTCAAATTTCAGCCAAAAAAGACCGAGTAAATGGAATTTTTTACTTTTCTTATCAAAGGACCTAAAATGACACAGTAATATATGTATATTTACAAACACATAATATATATTTACATTTTTATAATTTTTTCGAGTTATTTTATACAGTCTTGACGAAAAAAATTAAAACTTTAAGAAGCCACAGAATTGGACCTTATCGAATTTTTATAGAGTCAACTGATGGTATCATCTGGACTTAGAATCATCCACATCACAGGCCATTAACCTCAATTTGTAAGACAGTATTAAGTGTTGGGTAGGAAAAAGTACTCTTTTTGATTATTTTTCGATATCGTTTCATGAAAATCTTCAGAATCGGATAGATTTTCTTACAGAAATATTTTCGAGTTTAGAGGTTTTTCTTTAGAGAAAGTCATCTGTATCTTAGAATTTTTTTCTTTTTTTTGCTGTATGAAAAATTAACTCATATAAACAATTAGAGTGCTATTTAAACGGGAAGTAAAGGTTCCAGCCTGTTAATGAAAAAAATAAATATTTTTTTTTTAATATTCCCATTTTAAATTTAATGTAGTCTCTGTTAGACACATTACCAAAAAGCATTAGGGCTTGCCAAAAAGTGTTAATTCTTACAAGAAAAAAGTACCAAATTTCTTCCAAATAGTAGCTGACTTTCAAAGTACCTCAAATTTTATGAATCCGTTCTTTTTTTCCCTTCGTGGTCTATTATCGAAAATTTTTTTAGTACCAATCCGTTCACATAAGTACATTTTTAAATTCTTTCGCATTTATTATCCCAGCTATAAACAATTTTGTTTTTATTCGTTTGTATGAATAATACAAAAGTTACAATGTGCCAAACGAAATAAAGAAACAACAAATGAAACGAAACGAAAGATCGTGTGTGTAAAACGTGATACTGATTTGAAATTCATGTGGCTACTCAAAGGGTGCATAAAGCAATCAAATCAACCACAAACATACTAAATGTACTACCACATATAAATTCATTCATACGAGTATGCATGTGAGTGTAGACTAGCATGTTACTAAGCTTATTTTTTTGTTTATATTGATAAACATGTATGTCTGTATGTCTGTCTGTCCGTCTGTCTGTAAGTGTGTCTCTATAAACCACTACTTATTCATTTATTTCCTTTTTTACTTTTTTTTATATATTTCACACTTATACACGCCTTGGCATTTATCATCTACTCTTAAAGTTGTTTTCCTACTACTTTTTCACAACTTTTTTCGTTTCCTTCTCGTACTACTTATAACTTTTCTTCTGTATAAATTATAAATGAGCCGAGTGCGGCACATAAGAGTTTACGTTTTCCGTTCTCATGGTGATAAAAAGAAAAACCAAATTTTCTTAAAATGTGTGAAATGTTTGAGAAATATAAATAAAACGAAACGAAATAAATATGAACTTAACAGCCTAATTCAAAGGCGGAGGGATGGAGTTAAGTGGAATTATTTTGCTGCTTGGCATGTTTTAAAGATAAAGGCTTATTTTAACTGTTTTGTAATAAACAATTTCATATTTGAGATTCGTTAAAGGCAATACAGATAAATCATTGTGAAAAACAAATATTTTATAATTCACCTAGAGCATTGATGAATTTTTATAATCGATTTACAAAACGTGATTAAGTTTTTTAAACAGCTGCAGCTGCTAGAATTGTACAAAAAATAGTCATTACACTTAAGAAAAAGTATATTTTAAATAAACTTTACTCATTTCAGAAAAGATACTTTTCAGAAAATTTACTTTTTTAAAAAAGTTAATTTTATGAAGAAAAGGTATTTTTAGCAAAAATTGTGTTTTACGAAAATTTACTTTTTTAAGAAAACACTTTCTTAAGAAAAGATTATTTTTAAGAAAATGTATATACATATTTTAGAAAGGTAATTTTTTAAGATAACGTAACTTTTTATGAAAAGGAAGTTTTTTTTTAAGAAAAAGTAATTTTTTAAGAAAATTTACTCTTTTAAGAAAATGTACTTTTTTAGTAAAGTTACTTTTTTAAGAGGATCTACTTTTCAGGAAGTGGTACTTTTTTTAAAAAAGTTTTTTATAGGAGGTACATTTTTATAAAAAGCATATTTTCAAGAAAAATGTACTTTTTCAAGAAAATGTGCTTAGAAAACTACACTATTTTTTAAGGTACTTCCTTTTTAAGCAAATAACTTTATTTTTAAGTACTTATTTAAAAATTGGTAGTTGTTCGGCAATGGTACTTTTTTAGGAAAATTATTTTATTTAAGAAAATTTACTTTTATGAAACGGTACTTTTTTTTAAAGGAAAAATACTTTGTTAAGAAAATAACTTCTTAAAGAAATAGAAATTTTTAAAAAAAAGTATTTGTGAAGAAAAGTTACTTATTTAGAAAAGGCGCTTTTTGAAGAAAATTTATGTAAAAAAAAGGACGTACTTTTTTAAGAAAAGGTACTTGTTTTAAAAAAAGGTAATTTATAAGGAAAAATTACTTTTGAATGAAAACGACTATTTTAAGAAGAGGTAATTATTTAATCAAATATAAAATACAATACAAAATGTTTTTTTTTTTAATTTACTTATTTTGAAATAAGGTAATTTTACAGAGGGAGAGGTACTTTTTGAAGAAAAATCTACTGTTTTCAGAAAAATTTACTTCTGTAAGAAAAGCTACTTCTTTGAGAATGAGTCTTAAAAATCTCCTTTTAACACTAGTCATTATACCTAACTTTTACTGCGAGAACGCATACCCAATATAAAGGGTGATTTTTTAACTAATATCTTTTTGGCAACACTGGTTTAAACAGCGGACGCACGTTTCGTGTTTTGTTTCATTGTCAAACATCTTCAGTTTGGTCTATAATTTAACCATGAATCGTCTTACAAACGAACAACGCTTGCAAATTATTGAATTTTATTATCAAAATGCGTGCTCTGTTAAGAAAGTTCATCGTGTTCATTGTGTTCAGCGACGAAGCTCATTTTTGGCTCAATGGGTACGTAAATAAGCAGAATTGTCGATTTTGGAGTGAATATCAGCCAGAAGCATTGGAAGGGCTACCAATGCATCCAGAAAAAGTCACAGTTCGGTGCGGTTTATGGGTTGGTGGCATCATTGGACCGTACTTCTTCAAAGATGATGCGAATCGTAACGTAACTGTGAATGGTGAGCGCTACCGAGAGATGATATCCAACTTTTTTTTGCCCAAAATGCAAGAGCTTGACTTGCATGACATGTGGATTCAACAAGACGGTGCCACATGCCACACAGCACGCGCAACAATGGACTTATTGAGAGGCGAGTTCGGTAAACATTTTATTTCACGTTCGGGACCGGTCAATTGGCCGCCTAGATCGTGCGATTTAACGCCTTTACACTATTTTTTGTGGGGCTATGTTAAAGCTCATGTCTATACAGACAATCCCGCTTCAATTGACGCATTGGAAGACAACATTGAAGCATTTATTCGTGAGACACCGGCCGAAATATTAGAAAGAGCATGCCAAAATTGGACTAAGCGGACGGACCATTTGAGGCGCAGTCACGGTCAACATTTCCACGAAATAATCTTCAAACATTAAATTATGTATATGGACCGTACTATCGATTCAAATAAAGATTTCATGCATTTTTCTGAATTTTATGTGTTTCTTTTTTTTTTTTTTTAAACTTTCCTATAGCTCTTAAAAAATCACCCTTTATTTACGAACATTTTGAGTGGTCATAAGAATATATTTTTTGCCAGTATATATTTTTTGGCCACCAGGAAATCTACACTGAAGATGATTCCGTGCAAATGAATTTGAGTATAGCTGAATTCGTACTGGGTATACGTTCTTGGGGTGTCAACATCTATATGTATATTCTATAGGTGTCTTCCTATATCCGGAGTTTCATCAAAAATTCTTAAGCGGTTTAGAAAGTCCAAAGTGCCAATTAGTCAGACCTGTAATCGGGTATAATGACTTGGATTAAAAAAAATATTTTCGTTAAGAAAAGACAATTTTTGAGACAACGACTTTTTTGAGAAAAGCCCACTTAAAAAAGGATCTATTACATGAAAAATAATTCTATTTTTTAATGATTCTATTTTCTTACTTTTTTTTAGAAAGGTACTTTTTTCTAAGAAAATATACTTTTTTGAGAAAGATACATTTTTGAGAAATGCTAGTTTTTTAAGAAAGCATACTTTTTTCAGAAAAGAACTTTTTAAGTAGAGTCAAAAGTACTTTTCAAGAAAAAGTACTTATGGAAGTAAAGTATGTTTTTTTTTTTTTTTTGAAAGGGGAATCTTCACTTTACGAGGAAGAGATCAACGCCGAAACAAAAAACTATTGGCATACGCCGCCGTAATATAACAGATGAGCAAGTGGTCTTTTAGATATGACGGAGGGAGAGACCCCATTGATTTTGTGGAAAGAGTAGGAGAGTTGGCAAATATTAATGGTTTGGACCTCAATATGTTGCCACGAACGATGCACGCACATTTAAAAGACAATGCTCTGATGTGGTTCCGCAACAACAAACGTCAATGGCATCAATGGGAAGCTTTCCTTAATGACTTTCTGGCATTCTTCCTTCCGCCCAGGTATTCTGAAGACTTAGATGATGACGTACGAAGACGGCAGCAAAGATTACGCGGAAACTTCAAGGTATACGTTATTGATATGCAGAATATGATGCGACATGCGGCCTACATCAGCGAGCAGCAGCTAGACAGGATATTTAAAAACAGTCATGTGAACTACCAAATGTAAATCCGTAGACGGAACTGCAGCAACCTCGCAGGACTTATAAAAATAACGAAAGAATATGAATGCGTTATGACAAATCACCGCGAAGTGCTCCGAGATCACCGGTATAACCGTCCGCACTCGAGCTGAAGATATATCCGATTACGGCAGGTAGTTCAGGAAAACCTGCCATCTGCCATAATCCCACGAAGGACGTGCAGAAGATGTGGTGAATATGGTCACGGGTTACGCTACTGCGAAAATCCCAGAATACTCTTTTGGTGGGAATGCGGTCAAAGAGACACAAAAACTAAAAAGTGCTGCAGAAGGAGATCGGCAAATCTCAGGGAAACGCGCCAACCAGCACAAAAATAACCCCGTGAGTGTGTTACAAGTGACAGAAAAACTATTTTTAAAAAAGGTATTTGTTTTAAAAATGTTTTAAAAAAGGTACTTCTGTGAAAATAAAACTTTTTAAACAAATATTCTTTTTAAAAAAAGACATTTTTAAGAAAAGACAAAAAAAGTAACTGTTATACGAAAATTGATTCTTTTTTAAGGAAAGGCAATTTATTAATGAAATGTTTTTTTTTTTTTGGAAAAGTAAAAAAGTACATTTTAAGAAAATACATTTTTTATAAAGAGGTTCTTTTTATAACAAAACGTGCTTTTTTAAGAATGCACAGTTTTTTAGGAAAAGACACGATTTTTCAAATGTGTACTTTTATTAGAAAAAATACTTTTTTGGGGAAAGGTACTTCTTTAAGAATATGCATTTTTTATTTAAAAATTTTTTTGCAGAATGGTATTTAAAAAAAAACTTTTTAAAAAATACTAAAAAAAAAAACTTTTTAAAAAATCGTTTTTTTTTTAAATTACTCTATTGAAAAAAAAAAAGATACTATATTAATAAATTTTACTTTTTAATAAAAGCTACCATTTTTCAAAAGATCTCTTTTTTAAGAAATGGTAAAAATTGGCCTCAACCTTAAACAATTTATAATTTAATAACAACAAAGGGGTCCAAGAACTCTAATATATATTGGTAAAAATTATTTTTTAAGAATATATACTTCTAAAAAAGGTACTTATTTAAAACCGTACTCAAAAAGGTACCTTTTTTAAGAAATTATTTTCTTTTTTTTAAGAAAATTTACTTTTTTAGGATAGACACATTTTTAGGAAAATGTATTTTATTTAAGAAAAAGTACTTATTTTAAAGAAGGTACTTTTTATGAAAAGGTACTTTTTAAAAAAAATGGTATTTCTTCAAAAACTTACTTTTTTTAAAGGGTTAGGTTTTTAAAAGAAGCAATTTATAAAAAATGTGCTTTAAAGAAAACAAACTTTTAAAAAATTACTTTTTTAATAAAAGTAACTTAAAAGGGTACTTTTTGAGAACATGTACCTTTTGTGAAAAAGGTACTATTTATGAAAAAGCTTATTATTAAAAAAAAAATATCTGTACTTTTTTAAAGGGTGGTTAAAAAAATTTACCTTTTTAGTAAGGAATCTTAATAAAAAATTTTTAAAAAAAAAAGCTTTTTTTTGGTTTTCTTTAATGGACTAACTATAGTCTTCTTCTGCTGACCTATAAAAAGGTGATTGCAGTGTTGCCATTTTAGCATTTTAGTTGCTAGATTTAGCAACTTTTTTTGTCGCTCAGCATCCAAAATTTATGAAAAGATGCTAGATGCTAACTTAGCATCTTTTATTAATAAAAAGTTGCTTTTAGTATCTCTTTTTTACATATTTTTTTTATTATTTTTGAATATATAATTTTAATTTTAAATGTATTGATATGTTTTAATTTCTCAAAGTGTAATACGATAATGTTGTGTACTACTCTTTTTACCACTCTGCTCATTTCTTTCAACAAATATAACAAAACATTTTGCAATAGAAGAATGTAAACACCAACAACAGTTTTTAATGAATTAAAAAGTCGATTGCCAAAAAATATAATTGCATAAAAAAAATGCCAAAATTTTCAATACAAAACACATTAAACCGGGTAAAAAACCGATAACCAATATATTAGAAGAGTTTAAATTTAGATCTTCTGAAACAGAAAAAATTCAAATCCAATTGAGTTATATCACAGAACAAAATTGGGATACAGCACTGAATACAACCTCTTTATGGACTGAAGTTAACAAAAATTCTATTGGCGAGGAGTTCACCGTTAGTTTAGTTTAATGACTTTAAATTGAAATCCGAGTTGTTATGTTCTGTAATATGTATAAAAGAAGGTATGAAATTGAATAATGGGCGCTGTTACACTTACAATATACCGAGCGATGTCGTTGATAAAAGTCGATCGTCAGAAAAATTTCAGAGCCAAGAAGAACTTGAAGATGAAGACATCACAGAAATATTAGTTTCCATAAACCAATTACTGTAATATCTTTTGTAATATCTTTTGATAATGAAAATTTTGTTATATATGAAATTAAAAACAAATCTCTCTAAAATTAAAATTATTTAATTTAAAATTAATAAAACTCAATTTGATGTTTAAAGAATTTACAGATGAAATTCAATATAATTTTATTTAAAATTTTAAAAATAAAAATCGAAATTTATGTTTTATATACATTTTTCCATTTAAAAACCAAAGAATTAATTAATAAGTATTTAATTTTGCAATCAAAAGGTAATGAAAATTAAAAAAAAAAATTAGCATCTTTTATTTTGACTCCAGTACGTTTTAGCATCTTTGCAATTTCAAATTACGGCAACACTGGGTGATTGCCTACTTTTAGGCAGCATATGTCAATCATTTTTTAAAAAAGTGCTAGTTTTAAAAAAGCAAGTATTTTTTAAAACTGTACTTTTTGAAAAAGGTACTTTTTATAAAATAGAAATTACTTTTTTAATAAAAGCTACTTTAAAAAATATTATTTTAAAACATTTAATTTTTAAGAAAGATACTTTTTTGATAAATATACTTTTTTGAATTTTTGTTTTTTGTTTTATTTTTAATTTGACCTTCTTCATAATTAGCGGTCCAATTGTTCATTGCCTGCTTTAAGGCTTTCGATACAACGGCATATGGCAATCGTTTTATTAATAGCTTTTGTTAAATACCAACCAATATAATTTACTTAGTATATTTGTATTGTCATGTGTTTGTGTATGGGTATGTGTGTGATTGTGATTGTTTATTTGTATAAGACATAATTGAACACAATTTGTATTTTATTGCTTTAGATCAATAGTAAATTTAGTTTAGTTGCTCATAAAATTATTATTAGATATTTGACTTGTATTTATTTATGGTTTCGAATACAAAATCAAACTAAAATTCTTGCTCGAAATGACCTGGTTAAAGAATGAAGAAGACACATACATAGCAACAAAATCAAACGCAAGTAACAATTCCAATTGGAACTGGTTTAAACAGAGAGATGGGAATAATAGTTTTAGGTTTGTGTCATGGTTAACAAATAATTTTGACTTACATAGCTGTGAATGTGTATGAGTGTGTGTGTGTGTGTGTGTGTCTGTGTGTGTATGTTGAATTTGGTCACGTTTTTCAAGTTTCGTGTGGCATCACGTACTTCTGCTCAATTTAACAAAGGATGTAGGATGTACAACGTAGCCATCAACAATATATAGAATAGTAGTAACAACAAAATCGACAACAACATCAACAACATTAAAGAATAACAAACCAATACAATTGTTTATTTTGTGTTTTTTTTTTTCTTTCTTTTTGTTAAATGTTGGTTGCTGCTGCTTGTTAAGGATTTGTATGAATCGTGAAATGAAACAATTGTTTGAGATCCTATACCTTAATGTATTTTGCAACTATAAATTACATTTACTACAAACGAGAATAACAATTTGAAGGAACCAGGTACAAGTTGTGGAAAGTCTTTTAACATAATTTAAAACAAATTTTAAAGCCTTTTAAACAATATTCAAAAAAAAAAAAAAAAGAACACCTGATACTTTCCCAATTCATTTACCAAAAACCTTCTCCTAACAATTGTCATCATCATCATCATCATCATCTTTGTGACCATTAAAAGATTAATTTTTCTTCTTTTACTCTTCCCACAGAGTATTGTTGTAGCATAACATTAACCATTTCATATCAGCAAAAATCTTTAGGTCTTACTTTTTTGGTCTGGAAATATCGTAAATCAAATGCAATTAACGTTAATTAAATACACATAAAGTAGGCCTGACCATTAAACATCAGTTTTCAGTTACAATCAACCACCTAGATGTTGCCAGTAAACCTTAACAAATGTTAAGACCCCCAAAAGTATGCTAAGAAAATTTGGGAATTTTGTTTGTTTTGAAACGTAAACGAAAAACGAATATATTTTACCAGGGTAATCATGAAATATCATCATAAAAACCACAAAAATCTCCCTTTTTAAATGAGTTTAAACAATTCTTCTGCTGGCCTTAAATTATTTTGGGCCAACTGAATAATGTCTATTACATTCTCTTTTTACTCTGGCGTTAAATTGCCAAATTGCAAAAGTATTGCGTAAATAAAATAAATAATTGTTCGTGTTTTTCCCCTTCAGGCATTTGAGAAAATTGTGTAACCCAAATGTTTTCTTTTCTTAGGGAGGCTAAAATTTTTGTTTGATGTTGGAGATTTACAATATTTTCCATTTGCTACCCTGGTTTTTATTTAACTGTTTTAAGGTGGGTATGCAATATCAATGTATTTGATTTCCGATTTTAATAAATTTTATGTATTTGCTTTGAAATTGTATATTTTATATTTAAGGACGATTTTAGTTGATGACTCAAATGATACTGAGATTATAACAGATTTAGATTAAGATAAATTGTACTTAACAATCTTAAAATTATTTCAGATCTGAATATAGGACAAATTATAATGGAAAAAAAATTATATCTTTAAAAAAATTAACAACGGTACCCACCACCCTATTGCAAAAAAAACGAAATTAATATGTAAATAAATATTTTCTTTATACTTTGTAACAACTTTTTTAGATATTAAATTTTAAATTTTAAAAGATATTAAATTTTCAACTTTCGGTTTTTAAAATAAACAAGTAAGAGTGTTAAATTCGGCTGTGCCGAATCTTTAATACCCTCCACCTCGGTTTGAGTATTGATAATAAATGTAAACAAAATATTGGAAAAAGTAAACAATTTGTTAAACTTAATACCAAATTATTTAAGAAAATTCTTTGGGTTGGTTTTCTTCTTTTCTATTATTTCGGATTTATTTCGGTGTTTGCTTTTTGGTCATCGTGGTTGCTGATCGGCATGAATTTTGGTTATATACCTAATGCATGCGTTTCCGGTTATATGACATAACTTCTCGTTTAATTTAGTTTTTGCTAATTAAATAGCTCGCCCTAACCTCCATTGCAAAGGTAATGGTTGTGTAGAGTGGCTAGTGCATTAAATCGTGCTAATTGGAGATGGCTGTATAGCTTCTTTTAACTGGCCAAATATTTCTTCATTGTGGCCATATAGGTCGGCTGGAGTAACAAAATAATAACCAAAAAGAAAAAAAGCTCTCTCAACTTTTTTTTAAAATATTGCCATATTTTGAAAACATAGAGAATAAATTTATAATAATAAATAAGCAAATTAGGGATGCCAAACGCAAAAACACCAAAAGTCCCAAACATTTTAAATAAAATAATATAATGTTATCTTTATTTTCTGAAAAACTTCAAATTTTAATCCAAAAAAAATTGTGAATATTTATATATAAAAAATAACATTCTCATCAAATTACGTTTACTTATGTAACAATTTTTATGTTAGCAATTCTCAAATATCATTTGAGGTTTTCTTAAATTCATTGAATTTAAATTAATATTTTCTGTAGTGCGATTCTGTAAATTTCAACGATCCGACAATGGCAAAATATATCGACAGCTGTTGTTGTTTGCACTAAGGATTAAGTGATTCACTAAGTACATACATCTTAACGACAGTCGACAAATCTGTTTTTCTATTTATTTAAATTGTAAACTAGTGGCACCTCTGTCAAAATAAGCGAAAAACACAAAGAATAGAAAAAAACAAATTACTTCGTGTTTGACAGGATGATTTTATGTTTATGTTTAATATCTTTATTTTTTTTTTACTAATATTTCTGTTTATTTATTTGAAAATGAAATAATGAATTGATTATGCTATTTAATTTTTTTATTTATATAAAAAAGTTTTTTAATAGAAGCAAAATATTTTCACTACTTTATGATTTTTATTTATGTATGACGACATTTCAACCTAAAAATTTAAGTTTTTATCGATTGAATGAACAACACAAAAATGGTTGTCGTTTAGATAACAACAACAGATGACTTTAACAATAGCGAATATCTTTTAAAAATTTTACTGATAATTTTGTAATTTTCTTTTTTTTCACGATTCGACTATCGTTAAAAGAAGTTACTGAATCGCGGTACTGAAAAGTTATTAATATCTCCTGAATGGTAATATTTTTTTTTTTTAATGTAAACATTTTTAAATGTAAACATATTTGCTGTTTTTTTTTTTTTTTGGAATTTCAATTTATGTTTAACGAATAAAATTTATATATTAAAGATGCAATTGATGTCTTCTAAATTTAAAATTATTTTTTCCGACGTTTTGATATGATTTTCTGAAATTCAATTAATTGTAATTTATAATTGGAAATTTTAATTTCAGTTTTTATAAGAATTGATATTTTCTTAAATTTGAATAGAAATTTAAAAAGTGCAATTTTGTATTTATGTGAATAATAATGCTTTATTAATTATAAACAATTTTTAAAAATTAGATGTAATCGCAATCAGATATTTTGTAGGTAAAGCAGAATAATAGTTCTATATAACTATGTAGAATTGTTTTGAAAGCAAAAAACTCATTGATGAACTCGGTAACTCTATTTTGTAAAGACAACAAAAAGTAAACATGCCAAGCTTATGTTCATAATTGTAAAAGAATAATGAAAAAACGTATGAAATAAAAGACCAGCCCGTGTATACTCTTAACATTGTTCTGTATGATATCTAGTTGAAAATATTGACATTCATGTTAAAATAGAAATAAAGCTGCTATCACAAGAAGTGTTTTTTACATATGTACTGTCACTTTTTTTATCCATATGAAATTCCTCATGTCTGTCAAAATTGTCTTTTACATACGATTCATAATTTTTGCTATCACACGTGCATATGCATTTCCGTATGACATAACTTCTAAATGTAAACAACAGCTGATTTAATTTGTGAATTTACAAAAATTTATTGTTAAAAAAAAGATTATATATTTTTTAATTGTTAAATAATACTAAACAATTTATTTTTCTTTCAATATTAACCTTTAAAATTTACTCTATTTTTCTTTCGCCACAAGCAGTGTTGTATTTTCATATGTTTGTCATGCAAAAATAGAACCTGTTCTAATTGAAAAATGTACATGTGACTTTCCTCATGTATTGTACATAAACAATGTTTCATATGTATCACATGATGTGTACAACTTTTGTTGTGGGAAAATTTGACAGTACATATGTAAAAAACACATCATGTAATAGCACCTTAACTATTGCAAAGCTAATTAGAACAAAAATTGTGGCGCCATCTACTGTGGCATAGTCACGCTGAGCAAAATGAAGTGACACTCTGTTAATCCAAAAGAAATGTATTTTCCCCACAACAAAATATTGCAGAATTTTATGCAAAAAAAATAATATACCGATTTATGTCTAACATGCAGTTGTTATGGATATACATACATACATGCATATGGGGGATTTCATGTCAAGTGCACCAACTTTTGAAACCGATGTCTTCCGATCGGGATGAAATTTGCACCAAGGTTAGTCCTGTTGGATAGTAGTTTAGACACAATTTTTCAAAAAGATCGGTCCAGATCTCTCTGAGCTAGAGGGGATAAAAATTTGACATTTTGGCCAAACAGGTGTTTTTTCTCATCCATGTAACTTATTACCTATTGTTCCTAGAAAATTTTCTCCCAAAGAGTTTAGATAGCTATTTCTTCAGTATTTCGGAAAAAAATACTTTAAAAAAAAAAAAAATTTGTAGACTTTTTTTTTTTTTGCTAAATTAAAGAATTTTTTGCCTTTTTTTCAAAAAGGGCATTTTTTTCATAAGAAAGCTTAGGATTTTTCCTTTAAGAGCTTTTGGGTCGCTTAGTGGGATGGGAGTGGGATATCTATCAAAAAAAATGTTTTGTAACTCAAGACAACGGTTTTTCAATTTTTCACAAATGCACTATTTTGAATTTTTCCGATTTGTGTCTAAAACCTTACAAATAAAAATTATACTGAGAAACTAGAAAAACTAAACTTTCCGAAGGTGTGTAACATACATTCATAACATAACAGAAGAGAATGGTTATCTGTAACCTGAAAGAGTTATTTGCAACATTTCAATCTGAACACGAGGATGGTAGAATTGGCTTCACGAAATTAACCCAAATGAGTCCAAAACATTGCGTTTTGGCAGAAAGCAGCGGAACTCACACAGTATGCGTTTGCATTTACCATGAAAATGTTAAACTGATGTTGAAGGAAATCAACTTGAAGTATTTAACAGATGATTCGGCAGAAGATTTACACGATTACCGCGATTGCCTTAAATTGACTCTGTGTCCTAATGCAACAACTTCTTGCCACTTAGGTGAATGTACCAATTGCCCGAAAACCACATTCATCAAAGAAAATTTAATTAACTCTTTAGATCGAGAATATATAAGGATGTCAAATTTTATTCTTGGATTCAGACTGACAGATGCATATTGAAAACAATCATTTTAAATGTGGATGATTTTGTGGAAGAAATGTGTACAGGATTGAGAACCCATGACTTTTTAGTCGAAGAGCAATGGTCATTCTTCAAGGATTTGAAGATGCATGTGAAGTCTGGTGAATTCGTTATTTCATATGATTTCGCAGAAAACTATAAATATGTTCTTCAGGATGACATACAAGCATTCCACTTCAATAACGACCAAGCAACTATATTCACTGTAGTTAACATGAAAGATGAAAAACTGGAACACAAAAGTATGGCAATCATATCCGACGATTTAAAACACGATATCGTTGCAGTTTATGAGTACCAGAAGAGAATGCTAAAATTTCTAAAATCTAAATTTACAGTAAGGAAGTATACTACGTTTCGGACGGAGCTCGTCAACATTTTAAAAACAAAAGTAGCTTGGCAAATCTTATGGCCCATGAAAAAGATTTTGGAATGCTAGCTGAGTGGCATTTTCATCCTACTGCTCATGGTAAAGGAGCATGTGATGGTATTGGAGCAAACCTTAAAAGAAATGCAGCGAAGTATAGCCTCCAGTGCTCTCATCAAGATCGCACCTTATATGCGACTGCTTTATTCCATTGGGCAAATAGTTATTGTAAAGAAACTAAAATAGTTTTTAGTAGCAAAGAGGATCATCAGGAAACATTGAAAACACTGAAGAGCAGATTCGATGCTGCGGTAGCAATCGATGGCACCGCTCAATACCATGCTTTTATACCGCTTGTCGATGGAAGACCCAAGTTGAAAAAGTTTTCTGCCTCTATTCAATGCGATTTCTTTCCAAAGACAACAAATAAACCAGCAGCGAAATCAACAGCTGAACCTAGTAACGCCAAGAAAGGATTGACAAAAAAACGCAGTAAATAAAGGCGACAAAAAAGATGGATATTTAACTGGGTATTTAAAAATTTAAAAGACTTAAATACTTCATCAGCTACAATAAATTAAGTATAAAAATAGTTATGATATAAATGGATCTAATGCAATTAAGATTAAATTTTAATAAATTATTTATCTTTTTAATAGTATTATTATACATTAATTTAATTATTATTAAAAATATATAAAAAATAATAATTTTTCAACATTTCTATAGAAAAAAAGCGATTTTTTCCTGAGGTTAACATATTCTGAGTATTACAGTATCGAGGGTATAAAATTTTAGTTAGGTATGTTATATAACTTCGGAAAGTTTAGTTTGTCTAGTTTCTCAGTATAAGTTTTATTTGTAAGGTTTTAGACACAAATCGGAAAAAATTCAAAATAGTGCATTTGTGAAAAATTGAAAAACCATTGTCTTGAGTTACAAAACATTTTTTTTGATAGATATCCCACTCCCATCCCACTAAGCGACCACAAAACTCTTAAAGGAACAATTCTAAGCTTTCTTATGAAAAAAATAAAAATTAAAAAAAATGCCCTTTTTGAAAAAAGGGCAAAAAATGCTTTAATTTAGCAAAAAAAAAAAGAAGTCTACAAAAAAAATTTTTTTTTAAGTATTTTTTTCCGAAATACTGAATAAATAGCTATCTAAACTCTTTGGGAGAAAATTTTCTAGGAACAATAGGTAATAAGTTACATGGATGAGAAAAAACACCTGGTGGCCAAAATGTCAAATTTTGATCCCCTCTAGCTCAGAGAGATCTGGACCGATCTTTTTGAAAAATTGTGTCTAAACTACTATCCAATAGGACTAACCTTGGTGCAAATTTCATCCCGATCGGAAGACATCGGTTTCAAAAGTTGGTGCACTTGACATGAAATCCCCCATATATATAATATATGTATATTATTTGTATTATTTAATATGTGTATGTATGTATATGTAAATATTACACACAAAAAATACAACATCAAACGTTATTTTTGTGTTTTTCTCTTTAAAAAAATTAATACATTAATTTTTTTTTGCTAAATTTACATTTGGGCAATTCATAACAGGTGTTGTATATTGTATGTTGTATTGAAATACACAATACAATCATTTGTTGTGAACACTCAGTTGTGTTTTCATACTGTAAAACGCTTTCTTTTGTAATTTTCGATCCAACGAGGATAGATCGCTTCGTCGCTTCTGCTATTTTGTATAAGAGAAAACACTTGTCAGTGTTTGATTTTTGGTCGTGAGATATACCCTGGAGTTTTAGTTACGTACCTCTTGCTTTTTAATTTATAATGAAAAAAAAAATTTAAATGTTTTGGTTGGTACTGAAAGAGAAAATACATACTAAAAAAAATATAAACATTAATTTTTATATAAATAAACTTATCGATGTATTTGCGTTATTTGCATTATTTGGCATATTTTTGCATTGAAATATTATTTCTCCAATGTTGGAGAAAAGTTAAGTTCTCAAATTTATGTCAAATGTAATTCTCAACTTGGGTTGAACAATTTTTCTCCTTGTTTGCTTTCAACTTGACATCAAGTTGAGACTTAAAATTTTTTCCAATCTTTGAGAAACATTTTTACTCTCAATTGGATATCCAACACTTTTCTCCACTTGAGACCAAACATTTTTTCAACTTGAATACGATTTGTGTTAAGTTTGAGATATTATTTAAATATGTCATAAATAATAAATTAAATTAAAAAAATGCCAAAAAAGTACAAATAAATCATTGATATATTTTTAATTATTTCTGCTTTTTGTCGAATTTTTCAAAAAATGTACAACTAATTAATTCATTTATTTTTAATTCTAGATTTTTAAAAATGTACATAATATGTACATTTAATGTTAAATATGTACATAGTAATGTTAAATATATAATGAAATTAAATTGAAACATTAAAAAAAGTACATTGTTTTCATTTCTAAAATTAGTATAATATTTTTTAATATGGCAATTCCGTACCTTCCATTTGATACCGATTGGAAATATTTCTTTGCTATCAAGTTGAGAATCACAAATTTCTCAATTTGATAACTATGAAAATCGCCATATAAAAAATGTGCCTTTTAAGTTGAGAAGACTATATTCGAACTATTGAGGGCATTTGAGAATTAACGTTGGAGATTTGAAAAATGTATTTGATCTCAAATGCACCTCAAGTTGATAGCAAACAAAAATGTTTATTGGGACATTTATTGTAGGGTCGTTTGCACACACACAAAAAATAGAAAATAAATTGTCAATAAGCAAAGCAAGTGGCTTCGAAATTCGATAATGCCAGTTAATCATTTTTTGTTCACGCGGAATTTATAATTGGAGGAATTTTTTTCTCGAGAAATGTATTTTCCGTGAGAAAGAAATTCCTTGAGAATATTCATAATTGGGATGAATAACTTTTAATTGGAACTTTTTAGTCAGAATAAATCATAATTCTAGTTAGATATTGGTTAATATTTAATTAGAAAAAATATTGTGGTGGCATCTACGCAATTATTGAGGCAGTCACGGAAAAATTAAATGCAAGTCTGTTTTTTTTAATATAACAAAAATGGATTTTCCCTTTAACAAAATATGGCAGAATTCTTTATAAATGAAATGCAAAATGGAAAATCAATTTTGTGCTAATTCTTAACAAAATTAATAAAATAACTTACCTGTTTACTTATAAGTTGATTAATATATATGTATTATTATATTTATTAATATTTGTAATTTTATTTGACACAATTTCACACACAGTTTTACAGATCAACTGTTTTCAACTGATTTAGAAGTTTTCTGTTTTTGAAACAGTAGTGCCAATTTGTAACATTTTGTGATGTAATGAAAATCGCAGAATAATAAGTTAATACACAATAAAAAATATTAAATTTTTAAGTTTTATATACATATTGCAATAAAAAAAACTTTGGTAAATTTACACTGAAGATGGTCAGAAATGAATGAGAAAAAATATATAGACATTAAAGAAAAGCACATTTAATGTTAAACTTTACGCACAAAATATATGGGTTTTTGTTGTTTCGAATTTAACTGTGGCTCTAAGTGAAAAGTTTTAGACCGATCGTATATTACATCTTGAGGATCCTCACCTAATATTTTCAAAAATTTTAAATTCTTTTTAACTCATTTAACCTCATTACGAAAATAGTAAAACCGTAAATATGGAAAATCCACGCACCTCAAAAAATTTTTTTCAATGACATTTCATATTATACAATTTTCTTTCAAAAATGTATCAATTATTGCAAATTTGAAATTTGACATATAGTATTTGTACATATATTTGTATAGATTTCGCAGTATGAAAAGAATATTATTTCTTTATTTAGAATATATGTAAGTATTGCTCGCAAAAAAATGCAACATCATGAATGAAACATGTAGACGACTGCTGGCAGCAGCATTTGTAGTCGTATAGTCAGCTACTTGATTTTTAACCCCTTTTGATTATTAATGGAATTATAGCCTTTCATTTTGCGATTTTTTTTTTACAAAATAAAATATTTCATAGCACTAATTTCTTTTACATATTTTGTTATTGTCAACACTATTTTTGTTTTGTAGCCAATAAAACACACTTGTATTTTTTTTCTATTTGAAGCACATTTGAACTGTTGATGTTGTAGAGTTGTTTTTTGATTTTTTTTTTCGTTAACTCTTTTGTATTAAAGCACCTCCAATATATGTATCCATTTTAGTTTGCAATTCAGTATATTTATAATTTATTACTTACAGCAGAAAATAATAGAAACAATTTTATAAGTTTTTTTAATGAAACTATATAAATAGACCTGAAGTTGGCTGCAAAAGCAGTAGCCTATGTAAAGAACAAGTTAGCGACATGTAACTGTTACGTAACGTGTCAGCCGTTTTTCACATGAAAAGTATTGGGACGTTCCGGTTACGTTCGGTAACTGTTTTAAATGATTTTCATGTAAAAAAAAACAACTGACTCGTTACGGTTACGGTTAGAAAACATTGACCTTTTATATATATTATAATGCGACCGCAAAAACAACAAGTTCAACTATGAGAAAAATACAACATTTAGAATAACAACAAGAACAATAGAGAAACATATATTTTTAAATTTTTTTTACCTTTTCAGTAATTTCTCGGGACCTGTTAAACCGATTTTCATGATTTTTCGAACAGAAACCTTCTCATGACGTTAGTAAATCATAACAAGTACCCTAGCTATCCCACTGAGGGCGTGACCGTGACAAGAACAACATAAACATATAATATATTTTCAAGACTTTTTTTACTTCTTCACCCAATTCTCGGGACCTAATCAACCGATTTGGACGATTTTAAATAGCAAACTTCTCAGGATGTTAATGAATCATTTTTTATGCAAACGAGCACCCTACTGCCCGATCGATTTTAACAACTTTCCCGTGACCCAATCGATCTGAAATTTTGCAGGCAGGCTCGTGGCAATGACAGAAATGATCTAACAAATTTTTTTAGTGATGCCAAAACAATGGAAACTTTTAAATTTTTCTACCAGAGTTGACAAAAAAAATGTACAAAGGGTTTGTTTTTATTATATTATTACCACAACGACCACAAAAACAACAAGTCCAGCTATGACAACAATGCAACATTTAGAATAACAACAAGAACGATATGGAAACATCATGTTTTTCATTTTTTTTTTAATTTTTCAGATATTTCCCTGGACCTGTTCCACCGATTTTAATGATTTTTGAAGTAGGAATCTTCCCATGAATCTGGTGAATCATTCTCACTAAAAATTATCACCCTAGCTGTCCTATTGAGGGCGTGATCGTGACAAGAACAACATAGAAAATTATATTTTTTCAAGACTTTTTTTAGTTCTTCATTCAAATATCGGGCCCTAATCGACCGATTTGGACGATTTTAAATAGCAAACTTTTCAGGATGTCAATGAATCGTTTTTTATGCCAACGAGCACCCTAGCTGCCCGATTGATGCCGTCATCGTGATTTCCACAGACGGACAGACGGACATCGCTATATCAACTCCGGTTGTTATAAGGATCACAAATATATATATTTTATGGGGTCCAAATTTTTTTTTCTAATTATTACAAACGGAATGACAAACTTATATATACCCTCTGCACACTGGAGTGGAGGGTATAAAAAAAATATCTTTTTTAAAGAAAATAACAAAGGGGGTACCGCATTGTGGATAAATAAAATAAAAGTAAATAAATATTTTCTTTATATTTTGTAAAAACTTTTCGTTCTATAACTATACACGAATCATTTGAAAAGTAATTGTCTTGAAAAAAAAAGTACTACATTGTCAATGGAAATAATAAATATGTAAAGTAATATTTTCTTTATACATTGTACAACTTTCTTTTGTGTTTTATATATCATTTTAAAATATATTAAATATTAAAATTTCGGTTTAAAAAAGGTACCCTATTTATAAAAAAAATAAAGGTAAATAAATAGTATAATAATATTTATATTTTGTAAAAAAAAAATTTCGTTGTGTTTTACATATCAATATTCATAAAAAAAATATATTTCTTAAAAAAACAAAAAAAAAATTTGTAACTAAATATTTTCTTTATAATTGTGGAAACTTCATTTTGTGTTTTATATTTCACTTCAATTAAATTTTTAAATTTCGGTTTAAAAAAAACAAAAAAAAATTATCTATATTGTGGATACGAAATAAATATGTAAAAAAATATTTCTTCGTACTTTGCAATAACTTTCCATTACGTTTTATACACCACTAGCTGTTTTTACCCGGTCTTGCCCGGGATCCAAACTTGAAAAATGGTTCACTATGCTTACCAGGCGCTGAGTACTTTGTCCCCAATCAACCATTCCTCAAAAAAATTAACTTCCTCCCAAAAATTTGTATGTGATTGGGGAATTTGTTCATTGTGAAAAAATTCCCTGTGTTCATGTTCAAATTATTTTATTTCAATTTAAAGTTTTGTGATTTTTTAATTTAGAACTTTTTTTTGTAAGACGTTACAGCAAAAATGCTTCAAAAATAAGCTGCGAAACCGGCGCAAGTTTTTTTTTTTTTTTTGAATTTTATTTATTTTGTAAACATCAAATATAACGGTATCGTTTGCAAATTAAAGGAATCAGAACTTTTAAAAATTGAATTACTTCATTCAATAAGTGATCATCATTGAAAAATGGAAAATGAATGCGACGTTTAAAATTGCACCAAAAGGTTGCTTTAAGAAACTGCTTATAGTTATATATAGTAATTATTGCACATACGTAGATAAAATTTTTAATAAGTCTTTTCACTGAGCTGTGTTCCGCGAGCGAGTCGCGTGCGCGTCCGTGCGTTTGGCAGCTACACCCGTGCTGCCGCGCAGTTGTCAACTTATTTTAATCGCCAAAATATATTTTCCAGATCATTGCGATATTTTAGCTGAGCTGTGTTCGCGAGCGCGTTTGGCAGCCATACCAGCGCAGTTGTTGTCAACCTATTTTAATTGTCAAATTGTATTGCTCAGATCATCCGATATTTTAGCTCAGCTGTGTTCCGCGAGCGCGTAGCTTCCGCGCACCGATATGGAAAGAAACAGATTTTAAGTACGTTTATTGCAGGACATATATTAAGAGCAGTATGGATAATTTATTCATTTCTTTTGGGGACCTTTTTTAAAAATTTGGGGAATTTGTTCATTGGGGACTAAGTGCTCAGTGCGTGCTTACCATTACAACTAAGCGTGGATTATTTTGAGTGTATGATGTCTAAAAGTTACGAATAGTTATTTTAGGGCTTGGGGATTTACAACAATTCTGCTTTTTCCTTCTGGTGCATATACGAAAAGCTTGTGCTGCGGTTTCTCTAGAGTTCTGTTTAATTTAAGCCTTTTTGCACATGAGGTAGTACGGCCTATATGCTATGCTTTCATGTGCAAGGCGCAATTGCAAATTGTTCTTTTCCCACCTTTAAAACTCATTTATATAGTGAAAAAGATGAAATGGAAATATTTATAATAGGTTGCTTTCCAATGTAGCCAAAAAGCGAGATGGAAATAAATGTAACATTTTGTTTTCCATTGTAGTTAAAAAGGCGAGATGCAAATATTTATAATCGGAGTGATTCTACAGCGGTAGTCAACTTATATCTGTTCACCCATGAAATAAATCTGCACTAATTTTGGGGTGTTGCAACTCATATAGTAAAAAAGGGAAGACGGGAAAATTTGTTATAGGTTGATTTAAAATATTTATTTCATAATGGTGTAAACTCAAGAGTAGTAAGTAAAGAGATTTATGCACAAAATTTTTGGGTAGTCCATTAAAAATTAAAACATTTTGACAAACACTAAAAGCGTATATAGAAAATTAAAAAAAAGTGGGCGTGGCCGATAAAAGTATATGATGAGCTTGCGTGGAATTTGTGAATAATGTGCAGTAAATTCGAGCGAAACCCACATAAAATTTAAAAAAGTGGGCGCAAAAGTAGGCGCGGCCGATAAGAAGCATATGGTTACCTAGCCTGTGGTACAGAGATCGTGTGTACCAAATTTCAGAGAAAACCGTTAACAAATAAAAATTTGTATAGCCAAAAAACAAAAAATTAATTGTATATAAAAAGTGAGTGTAAAAATAGGCATGGCCGATAATAAGCCTATGGTTACCTTACCTGGGCTACACACGAGTATTAAATTTCAGAGATATCAGTTGAAAAATAAAAATTTGTATAGCGGTCAAACCAACAAACAAACAAACAAACAGAAAATTAATTTTATATATCGCACCTGTACCTCTAAAGTGAGTCAACTCAAAATTTACAAATTTTCAGTAGAGGCAAAAAACGGTTTTTTTTAATATTTGCTATAAAATTTTAAAACGGTTGTTTCATTGTAAAGAATTGCGAATAATAAGTATACAACAGTAGTTGTTTTTGCGATTTTTTCAGTGATCATCAAAAAGTTTTTTGGGTGCAACTCAAAATATGTCTTTTTAGTGGATTCTAAAGCAGCTACTCTTATAACACAAAGAGGGTTACAACTGTATTTTTTTTACGAAAGACGGAAAAAACCGATGTAATATTTTTACAGTGGACCATTGTGTATCGTTTTCTTGCAAAAAGTGAAAATTGAGAAATTTTGAGTTGACTCACTTTAGAGGTACAGGTGCGATATATAAATTTTGAAGGATATTAAATTTTTTAATTTCGATTTTTAAAATAACAAGAAGAAATATGTAAATAAATATAATCTTTGTAGTTTGTACAAAATTTTGTAAAAAAAAGTTTCTATAAAATGTAAAATGATAGTAAATTTTCGAATTTCAGTTTTTAAAATAAAAAAAAATTATCCCTATTGTGGATAAAAAAAATGCATAAATATACTTTTTACATACTTTCTTTAAAAATATTATATTGTTTATTTATTTATTTTTTTATTTATTTATTTATTTATTTATTTAATTATTGATTTATTTATCAGTCTCCTGCACAACAAAACTGAGTCTTTGAATTAAAGTACATGATCGGTAAAATGTGATATTTAATAAATAAATATTATTTAATTATATATAATTTTTACAAAAATAAGACAACAAAAATTATTTTTACACCTATTCAAAACAAAACAAAGCTTAAACAATATTTAAATGGCATTGATAATTTGTTTCCTAAAATATCCGATTAAACGGATATGTATGCTCATGTATCTTCAAGAGATTCCAAAATTTCACACCGTAAACTTTTCGTGCATCCGAAATTATGTGCTATTATCTTTTCAAATTATAGACGTCTCTTAATATAGAATTGAACATAGTTGTTAATTTCGAGTAAAAAGTATGGTTCACCTTGGAACTCGAAACAATTGTCCAACCTTAAAATTATGAAAAATAAACTTTATAAAAATTTTAAAAAATCTGGATCAATTACACTGTGCGACAAATGGTAGGGGTCAGTGATCAGGATGGGATGAAACCACCGGGGAAAGTTATATCGGGCAAAAAAATTTATACGTGTCGCGGCGTTTCGCTGTTTCGCGTCTAGGAATCGAGACTATTTTGTTTGAAATAACTCGAGAACCATTAGTTCGATTTTGCTGAAACAAATTTAGAAAAAATTAAGAATTACAATTCCTTTAATCTGTGCATATAACGTTTCGCTACATAAGCAACACTTTCGCAGTTATAAATAAATGTATGTAAAAAAAATGATTTTTTGCCTAAAAAATTACAATTTTTTTTTTTTTATTCATAAAAAATCCAAAACGGAAAAAAGTGCCAAGTCCTATTACTTTTCCGTAAAGTTACATAACCTATGAACAAAATCAGATATAGATCATGAAAATCGATGTTGCTTTTATTCACAATTAACTAAAGGTATCTCATTTTGACAGGAATATTGATTTTATGTTTCAATGAATTTGGATAATATTTATTATATATTATTTACTAGTTGATTGTGTGGCGCCTAGGCGCCCGTTTAAAAATTATGAATAAAACAGTTTAAATATAAATACACGAAAAATTTATAATAAATTATATTTTTTTTAATGTAGTAGTAAATTAAAAATTATATTGTTACATATGTACATGTGAAAAAAGATTGTGTCTGTAGAAATTATATACATAAGTATCAAAACAGATAGGAAATATTTGGCAAAAAAGTTTTTCTATTTAGAATCTCTTGAAAAACTATATTTCGTGTGAAATATCGTTGGTCATTTAATAGTTTTCCTTGCTGTGGGTTCTATTGAACACATCTTAACTTAGCTTGCAACTTTTGATCGTGACAAAGCCACATTGTTGGCCGTGTGAAAATACCGCGGTCTCCAAATTAATGCCAAATCAAATGACTGGTCTTGAGCCTTGTTTATGGTAATTGCGTATGCAGGAATTACTGGAAACTGGCGGCGTTTTAATATGAAAGGTAAAGTGGTGTCGGTTGGGGCGAGATCAATCCTAGGAAATTAGAACCGTATCATTTTGGTCGGCGTTACAGAATTTGTCAGTCACTGAGTCAGGGATCAGCGTAAATATATTTAAGATATTACCCGGCCTTCACACGTTAAATTTTTAGCTTTCAGGTTTTAATGCACTCACACTTTTTTTACTCTTTTTTACTAAACAATCATACGTTTCAATTCTCTCTTTCAATTTTTCAATGGGACAGTTGCTTAACAATTTTTTGACTATTGGATGTGTGATCATATTGACTTGAACGTGGGAAGGCCGGGTAAAGTGAGGAGATTGGAGATTCCCAAAATTATTAAAATTTAATACAATGGAGTTCGCTTCGAACCCTCGTTGTAATAAATTCTTTTTTTTATGCGAAGAATTTCTTCGGTCCCAAGAGTTTTAATCACATTTTTCATACAAATTGTTTGTCTTATAGCGAACAGTGGTTATATCAAACTTTTGACTTTAACAAACAAATTTTTTTTCCATTTCAGAATATTCGTATATTTTATATATTTAAAAAAAATTAATTTCAATTTAACTTAATTTTATTTTCATTTAATTTTAATACAAAACAAAAACTTCGATTTTCAAATGAAGTTTTGTAAAAGGTACTTTTATGTATATTTTCGTAAAAGTTTGCCAGTAGCCAACCTTTGCTTTGTACTTTCTGCTTCTATACATAAGGAGTTTTTCATATTATATGATTTTAAAAAAATATTTTATTTTGATAGAAACTCGGTAATTTTAGTCTTATTAAGAAAAACAGTTAATATGTATCTTTTTAGTAATTTAATTTATGGTTTATAACTTTATAAAATGCCCCAAAATAAATAAACTTATTCAACTAAAAAAACTTTTTAAACCTTTCGGACAAATCAAAAAAATACTACAGTTATAACGAACTTAGTCTATAAGGAACTAATTTGGCCGGCCCCGCCGAGTTCGCTATAACCTAACTCCATTTTATTGCAGCAAAATAGAATAGCATAGAAAAAAAAAAACGTTTTAGAGCAGGTTCCTAAAGGTTTCTTAAGGGGGGTAAGGTTTTAAAAGTTAAAAAAAGTCGTATTTTCATAATTCTTTTTTGAAGATATGAATAAGGTTGGATTATTTATTTCATATATACGTTATAGCATAAAATTTGAAGAATCTTTGAAAAAAATTTCAATTCAAAATTTTAATAAATAAGTCTGTGACAGCGAATCTCCGGAGGCGTTGTTGTTTTGCGGTGAGCATCATAACTCGTTACCGGATCATGCGAAATAAAAAATTCGGAACGCGTTTCAAAGCTGACATGTTTCCTGTGGTAGTGACGAAGAGTTTTTAAACTTTTTTTTTTTTTTTTTTTTTGCAGCATTTTGAAGTGAAAAACGATTTTTGCTATAAAATTTCGGGAATTTGTTGTTAAAAAATGGGAAAGAAAATAGAATTAAAAAAACCCTTCGTGGTTACCTGATGATTTATGTGTCGATATAGTGTCTAAAATTACAAAAGAATCGGTCGAGTAGATTTTGAGTTATGATGCTGACGGACTTCGAATTTATATACTATATACCGTATGAGGCCGGTCGCTGAAAACGCTGTATCTTCTTAAGTTTTGCTCTGATTTATTTAAAATTTTGACACAACACTCTCGATATATTGTGCATTCAGAAGGAGAAACGCAAAAAAGGTTTTAAAACCTGCCACCCCTTAAGGAAGTGCAAACACCAATACACCTATAAAAAAAAGAAAAAATATTTCATATGTCATCATAAATGTGAACTGTAAAAAGCGAACATTTTTTCCAGTTATCTATAAGTCCAAAAAAAAAAAAAATAAGGGCATATTAGTTTAACTTAAAAAACAAAATTATTATTCCAAATCGCCTTTAATTCTTCTATGATAATTTCAACAAATTATTCAAATTAAAATCTTAAATATACATATTTACGTAATTTATGTTTGTCTAAATTTTTTGAAAGCAAATTATGCAAAAATTAATATTATGAGTGAAAAAAAATTAATTTCCCACCTCTCTTCCGAAATTACAATGTAATTTAATCATGCAAAGTAAGAATAATTTAAATTTTAAACCTAATATTGCACTATTTTTTCAAAAGCTTTTCAATACAGAGCTTTAAACGAAGTCATACGTTGGACAACAACAAAATCCACATTGAAGATCTCTTTTTTCTCAAATATTTATCAAAAAACAGCATACTCTTTGGTAAGTGCTGGCCATCATAGAACCTGAGCGAAAGCACTCCTAACAATTCAAAACAATTTTCAGATGAAAAACAAAACAAACAAACGGTAAAGTTTAATTTGATAAAAAAAAGTATGTATGCATATCGGACGACGTTAAATGAGAAAAATAAATATGTTTAAAATTTCCTTCATTACTTTTTTGCAGAATTTTTTCATTCACCAACAAAGGGAATTTAAAGACGAATTTGAATAGATATTAGTTTTTGATGCATTTTTTGCGTTCATCTTATTCCATATGTAACACGAAATCTGCATATGTAGTGCTATTGTCGTTAGCAGTGCTGCTAATTTTGACAACTTATTTTAATTTCGACGATTTTTCAAGTTGTTAAAATGATTTGTTAAATTTGTTAAAATGATGATTGAAGATTTTAAATTTTCAGTAGTGTAAAAATTGGGATTTCAAGGGTTAACAATTAATGGGTTGTAAATCGAAAATTGATAGTTTTAGTTCAGTGTAAATGTAAATTACAAAATATGTATAGATTTAATTCTGGGTCAAGTCATTTCAAAATGGAAACACCTTAAATAGCATCTCCATTTAAGATTTAAGTTTTAATTACGGCTATACTTTAAACCTATATTATATGTTTCAGCTATAGGTAGATACATATCAATAAACTTATTTAGTTGATTGCTGTGTTAAATTTTTTTCGTTGAAATTTCACCACTAATACATTTTTATATATAGAAATAACCAATGCTGTAATAATATTCGTAATATGAATGATATAAATAAATTTTATTGCTTCCTTTTGTAATATTTTTTCGAGTTTTATAAGCGGTAAAATTTTCTTGTCAATTTCTTGTTTTAAAAATGACAATTTTGGCGATTTAGTTTCCAAAATTGTAGATTTTCAGAAGATTCTATTAGCAGCACTGGTCGGTAACAAAGAAGAGAGAAAATTGTGTGTGGGTTTGTATAAAATGAGAAAGATTAAATTTTGTTTGTGTATTTCCCATAGCTTTGTAGGGAGTGCTATGTGTGTGTATTATTTCAACGTTACAGAATCAGTCAGTCAGTCAGTGAGTCAGGGATCAGCGTAAATATATACAGTGAATCAAACAACTGACCACATGTTTCAATAAAGAGAGTTTGAGTCACTTTTAAAACAAAACTACTCATCAGAATTTGCTCATTTTTGCTACTTACGTTTTGTTGGTTTGTTAGCAATACAATAAGCCTAACTTCAATGGGATCAATGGTACCATTATCATTTTGTAACAATATAATTTAAAAAAATGCATGTGGTCAATTATTTGTGTACAAAAAGATATAGCGATAACATCAAATAAATTATTGTAAAAATCAGTGTTTAAATTTTTTTAAATTGAAAGTGAATATTTTTTATCAGGTAAGTTCATAACAAATATTTTCAAAATTATTAATCATGATTAATTTATTTTCTTCTAGTGTTAAAATACAAAAATGGTTCGTGCATTAAGTAAAGAGGTCGTTCGCCAGATTCACCAGCTTTTACAGGAATGTAAAAGCTGTCGTGCAATAGCAGCAGCCCTGGAAGTGAGCAAGAGTGTGGTCATCAAAACTCGAAAAAAATGGCTTCACCTACTCAAATTTGCCGCAGAGGGCGCAAAAAAATTTTAAGCACGGAGCACGAACGGCGGATTCTTAGAGATCTCCGCACGCAAAAAGTTGAAAATGCTGTCCAAATTCATAGGAATCTGGTAGCGTATGACGGAGTCAACCTCTCAGTGGAAACCGTCAGGAATACTTTGCGTGGGGCTGGTCTCAAAGGGCACGTTAACATCAAAAAACAGTTGTTAACACAAAGACATAAAAAGCTAAGGTTGGAGTTCACCCGTGCTCATGCCCATTGGACTGCGGAGGATTGGGAGAAGGTCATATTTTCGGACGAATCCAAAATTAATCGGTTGGGATCAGATGGTTGGGTGTGGACATGGCGCAAACCTGTTAGTGCTTTGGAGGCTCGTTATGTGAAGCCGACATTAAAGTTTGGTAGCGGTAGTGTTATTATATGGGGCTGTATGATGACAGGGGGTGTTGGAACAATGCAACGTATAGTTGGCAAGATGAATGCCAGCTATTATGTTGACATTTTTTCAAGAAACCTCCCTGCTACATGCGAAAAATTTAACAAACAAACCCAGGACATTGTCTTTCAACATGACAATGATCCAAAACACACCGCCAAAATGACACAAAAATGGCTTATAGACAGTGGATTCAAAGTACTGCCATGGCCACCCCAGTCTCCTGATCTCAATCCGATTGAACACCTCTGGGGCGAACTAAAAAGAGGAGCGGTTGGAACTCCAACAAGTATTGAAGATTTGAGTTCGCAGGTCGACGCAGCATGGGGGAGGATTCCAGCAAGCTGGTGTAAAAACTTGGTGGATAGTATGCCAAGAAGATTGGCAGCTGTTCTTGCAGCCAATGGTGGCTACACTAGATATTAATAGTCATTTTTATTTATTTTCTTATTATTTTAATAAACACAAATAATTGACCACATGCCTTCTTTTTACTTATTTTATTACGAAATGATAACGGTACCACTGAACCTATTGAACGTAGGCTTATTGCATTGCTAACAGAACAACAAAACGTAAGTGGCTAAAATGAGCAAATTCTGATGAGTACTTTTGTTTTTACAGTGACTCAAACTCACTTTAATGAAACATGTGGTCAATTGTTTGAGTCACGGTATAAGATTATTAAAAATATCTGGTTATAACATAGTTACATAGATCATAAAAATCGATGAACGCATAAATTTATTTTCGTTTGTTTGCTCCATTTACTTGCTTGCGTGGTGGTTCGCCTACTTGTTCAGAGTCTGTATCGGATGAGGATCTGTCTTCATCTGTTGTTTTTAATTAGTCAGATAACTTCAATTTTGTGACTTACCCTCGGAGGAAACTTCCATTGTATATTCTTCTTCTTCATCTTCATTGTCGAGATCGTACGTCTTTTGCGATCACCAACAAATTTCAGCCACCAGCGTTTCTCTATATCGCGTTTCTATGGGCATGGCCACTTGATGGAAGCGCTCGCCATGCTCATCCGACTCTGAGGCTAGCTGGTTGCTGAAGTAATCGAGATGGTTATGCTAGAAGTGAATTTTGAGAGACATGTTCACACTAATTTTCTGGAAGTATTCCAAAATCTTGGTCTCAAAAGCCGTACTTTTCGCGTTCGTAGACACTTGTTGAATGACATAAAATGACAATGAACACCTATATAGACTACGTATTTTTCCATATTTAACTGACAGGTACTTATGAATGGACGCATTTGTTAAGGGAGCATATTTACCTGATGGAGCCTTCTAAAACCAGGGCTCATACAAATTCGTTTTAAATTTTGCATAACTTTCCAAATAATGATCACTGATAACGGAAAACCCCACGTCAATAAGAATTTAATCTTCTTAATTAAAACTTTATAAAAAGTATTTAAATAATATTAAAATTAATTTTAAACGTGATCCGAAATCTTTCTACAAGTTTGTTAATTCTAAAAGGAAATCGTCTGGCTACCCAAAAGTGACGAAATATTTAAATTATGAATCCAGTGGTAATTTGTTCATCAGCAACGTGTTTGCTGATTTTTTTGCTACCACTTATTCTGACGTTATATATGATAACTAAAACAAACATATCCATTTCATCTAGTAGAACATCAGTCTATAGCACTCCCCATCTCAAACCGTTACCAGTTTAAAAAGTTTGTAAACATCATTTTATAGTGGTCCGGATAGTGTCCCAAGTTGCATTTTAACTAATTGTGCTGATACTATAACTACTCCTTTATCAATAATATTCAACATATCAATAAAAATGGGTACTTTCCCAAACAGTGGAAGGATTCCTTCATCATTCCATTATTTAAATCTGGAAATAGATCAAATATTACTAACTATAGAGGTATCGCTAAGCCCAGTTCAATTCATAAGGCTGCACAGTGATGACAAATCTGTAGCAATTAAGATCTTTAGTAAATCGCGGATTTAACAAGGGTCAACAAACTGATGTTAATTACATTGATTTCAGTAAAGCCTTGACAAAGTTAATCACAATCTTCTCCTTGCAAAATTACATCTAATGGAATTATTTAATGATATAAACTCTAAAAACATTATTGTAAATTCTGGTGTGCCGCTAGGTAGCCACCTTGGACCAATATTATTCTCACTCCTCATTAATGATATGTCGCATGTTATTAAATTTTGCAATGTTCTTATGTATGCTGATGATGTGAAAATTTTCCTTAGTTATAAAAAACTATATGATCAGATATACCTTCAACAAGATTTAGACAGTTTTTACATGTGGTGTAAATGTAAAAAAATGCAAACATATACGCTTTTCTAGAAACTGAAATGCCTTTAAAAACTACTCTTTAGGTGGCTGCCAGCTGGATTTGGTAAAATAATTTCTGGTTCTTCGGATCTTGTTTGACATAAAATTAAATTTTGTAAAACATATTACGATGACAATCAATAAAGTTCGTGGTGTGCTGGCTTTTATTAAGCGATGGGCAAAGGAGTTCATAGATCCATTTATTACGAAACAGTTATATATTTCTCTTGTAAGACCTATTCTAGAATACGGTTCATTAATATGGGATTCTTATTATAATGCTCATAGTAACCATATTGAGTCTGTTTCTGTTCAAAAATAATTTCTTCTATTCTGGTTGCCAAGCTTATATTTGAACCCTGTTGAGGATTTACCATCTTATACAACTCGTCTTGCTCAAATTAAATTGCATACATTAAAAAGTCATAGGACTATGCTGAATGCTGCTTTCCTAACAAATTCGATAAATGGTGATGTCTGCTCTGATTTCCTGCTCAACAATATTAAATTTAATGTTCCACAACGACTAAAACGTCTTTCATCTCTTTATCTCTCCAAGTTTATCGTGCGAATTATGCAAATATTGACCCTTTTATGAAAATATCTAAAAGTTTTAATGAATTGTATGTCTCTATTGATTTATCCGTAAATATTAATTTTATTAAACGTAATATTATTTTATTTGTGAAGACTTAATTAATATATTTGTTTGTTAATTATGTAATAACTTATATTGTCTGTAAGGATTCATTTCCATAAACTAAGTAAATAAAATAAGACGAGTTGCAGAAGGAGAAAAACCAAAAAAAGTTCTTAATTTCGTGCATAGTATTTCATGATTCATAGTATCGAATGCCTTTGAGTGATTTAAGAGCACTACAACTGCAATGTTACCATTATCAATATACCCACGAATACCTTCAGACACATCAATGAGTGCAGTTATGCAGCTATGTTTACTAAGTAAGCCTGAGTGTCTGTCTGACATCCTGTGGATGTAAACATGCATGTGCGATCAAACCCTTCCTAAACGTCTTCTTTTGAAGACTTCGCACGCAAACTCATTCATGCAACGGATTCTCTCATCATTCACAAGCACACCACTGACATCACAACCACCGTCCGTCAATAAGACACGCAAAGAATCCAGGTCCCGTATGTCCGAGTAAAAAGTGCATATGCACAAAACATGAAACCAGTCCTCGGTAAAAGGTCCACAGTCACACTCAGACGTATTAGCCAAGGCTCCTCTATGCAAAAATGCATTAAAAGACCCGTGGCCCGTAACCAAAAAGCCCAAACTCAGGCTGAAGACAAAATCTGGATACTTCACCACGAACGTCATGTAACGTATGTAACACGTCCATTGTCACTACCGTCCGATCTATGTTGCCATCTGGAGACAACACACTCATATAAGAGTGCCTCGCATTCCGTCCGGCTCTTCCCACTAATGTTTTCGTTAGTCACCCAATCGTCCTGCAACAATGGCTGTCCTTTCTTGATCCTGTAGGCAATACTTTTACGTATCACCTCCAAGACAAGAGGAGCTACACCTACCAACACCTGTAAGGCCTCCGTGGAGACCGTACGACAACATGGCACACAAGCGAGCAGGACTACCCGTTGACACGACATGATTTTCAGCTTTCCTCTGGCAGTCGTGACTACGCTGGACCACACCGAGGAGCCACATGTTGTGCAAGCAACAAACAGTCTACGGTAAACGGTCTGCATAGAATGCCTGCTAAGGCCCCAGTCATTCCTAAGAATGCGCCGGACACATCCCACCACACCAGTCAATTTCGTCTTAACACGCTCGAGATGAACAAAGAAGTTCATACGCTCACGCATTGTTATCCCCAAGTAGTTGACCTCAGTCGCATACTTAAGGCTTACGCCATTGGCCCTAACAATTTGAGGTCGATTTAGCGATAACCTGCCTTTAAGCAACATCATCGCAGTTTTTTCCATTGCTACATCTACTCCTACTCGTCTACTCCAATCGCAGACAATCTGCATGGCTTCATTCCCACTTCTCTCTAGCTCAGCACGAGACTGACCTTCGATAAGGACGAGCAAGTCATCCTCATATGCGCACACATTGTATGCAACCATCAGCCTCCGCAAGAGAGGATCCATCATTAGATTCCAAATAAATGGTCCGCAAATGGATCCCTGTGCACAACCTCTGACCACCTCAATGCACACGGACTCGTTCACACCAGCGACGCAAGCCCGCCTGCTAGAGAAGTAGCTTTTCCATAACTCCAACTCTTGACAGCCACCTCGCGTAGCCTCGCTAGAACGCCTTCCCATAAAAGGAAGTCAAACGCACCCTTGAAATCAATAAAGATTCCAAGGACATGTCCTGCCTCTGTCCTATCCACGCACGTCTTAACATGCTGCCAAGCGTCCTCTACACTCCTACTGCTTTTAAAGACAAATTTCCACTCACATGTGCCGTGGCCGATCCTCTCCTGAAGCCTTTTCACCATAATCCTTTCCAATACTTTTCCAAGCACCGGAAGCAGAGTGATGCCGCTATAGGAACGAGGATTGCTCCTGATCCAATCGGGTGAGTTAGGCAAAACAACGACACGGGCTATCTTCCACGGATGTGGAAAATACCCCTCTGATACACACTTTTCATAGATTGCCAACAAGTATTCAGGAATGGCCTTCCATAATCCTTTCATAATCCGAATTGGCTTATGATCACTCACTCCCCA
This sequence comes from Cordilura impudica, assembly GCA_963682025.1. Taxonomy (NCBI): domain Eukaryota; kingdom Metazoa; phylum Arthropoda; class Insecta; order Diptera; family Scathophagidae; genus Cordilura; species Cordilura impudica. Next base: position 194,909,912 of record OY821520.1, on the reverse strand, counting down.
ATCGTCCTTAATGTCCCAGTCGCAGCGAAAATGCCACAGTACGACGTCATTTACAGCTGTCACATCAATATCACTCACACCATAGGGACCGGAAAACGTATATAGATCAGAGGGCTGATTTAACGCACTAAAACCCCGATTAACCATCCATTCACTCAACATCTCACCCCGATGGTGGTTCTGATATCCAGACGAATGCAGGGATAACTTACTGAACCACATGGGAGAGGATGCGTTCGCGTCCATACGTAAGATAATCGAGTTGCTACTCGCTAGTAGTGGCACCGTATCCATATACGAGATATACGGCTCCAATGGGCTGCTGAACTGACAGTATATGCTTGCCAGGAAGATTTTTCCAAATCTTCCTTCGTCCAAGACACATACTCCCAGTTCATCAACAGATACCACAGTACACTCTGCGTCACAGTACACATACAGCGGCCTTGACCATAGAACAAGGAAATACCCTCATAAATGAGGTTAGACCCCTTATACAACCGTCGGTTGAGTAAGGTTCCTGAACCAGGGCAAACCCGCTCTTTATGTCAACCATCCTTTCGCCCAATTCACACATAGTGTCTTTTTGAGACGTCATAACTAAATAATGGATTGAAGATTCTTTCCACGAGGTGATCTTGCAAAATTTATTAACTTAAATAAATAATCTGGTTCAGCCAAATGAATAAATGATCTTATGCATCAGAGTAAGATATCGGTTTTTTAGTAGGTCACCAAAGCGCACATTATACAGTTTGTATGAATATAACGATATACTATCGGTTCTTTTCTTTCTAAAAACGAATCTAGCTATATTATTATATGCCACATTAAGCTTTCTAGTATCAACACTATTACAGTTTGCAAATATTTCACAGCCATAAAGAAGGACAGGTATAAGATAAGTTTTTGCTAAAAGTATTCTTGTCTCAAATGGCTCAAAGATTCCTTAACATCGCATGTATCTTTCCAACAACAGAGTTTATGTGGTTTGTCCATGAAAGTTGAGTATTGAAAATTATTCCTAGATTTGTCGCCAACTTTTATATTCTCATCAAATCCTAGTGTAACGTTATTTCTCGATATGAGTATACATTTTGACTTAGTTGGATTTAGACACAATCCATTAAACCTAGCCCAATTATGAATGTCCATTAAGTCGTTGTTAATAGATTCTATATAGTTGTTGACATCCGTATATTTAGCACTAGCATACAGTTGAACATCGTCTGCGTACTTATGGATATTGCAGTGTTGGGGACCATTTGATATATCACTTATGTACATGCAGAAAAGTAAGGGCCCAAGTACTGAACCTTGTGGTACTCCTCACTCAACATTTAGTGCTTCAGAGGTTTTTCCATTGAGAGATACAGATTGATATCTATTAGAGAGGTATGACCGGATAACTCTACAGGCAGATATACAGAAATTGAAAAGTTTATCGAGCTTAGAAATAAGTATCGCATGGTCGACGGTATCGAATGCTTTGCTATGATCTAAAAACACAAGAAAAGAGATCATGTTACAATCAAGTTTGCTTTTCAGATGTTCAACCACGTCAACCAATGCAGTAATACAGCTCCTACCCTGTGTAAAACCCGACTGTCTTTCGGATAGGAGACCAAGACGTTTGATATAATCATCCATTTGCCTGTGCATGAGGTTTTCTAGGACTTTGGAAAGGAAAGAGAGAATTGCAGTAGGACGAAATTCGTTATTTGCTTTAGGAATTGGTATTATTTTGGAATGTTTCCACATATCTGGGAAGGTAGATTTCATAAGAGCTGTGTTGACTATATGTGTGAAACTAGGTAATAATTTAGGAAGAACCATTTTTATAAACTTGGGGTTTACTTCGTCTACACCAACAGCGTTCGAAAAGAAAAACTATTTTCGATGTACACAGTGGATATACTCTCATAGAGAATCTGGTTGGGTTTATCTACACAAATTTCAATAAAACTCCGGTTCAGGACATTTACAACAATATCCACATTAACGTTATGTATAGGTTTGGAATTTAAACCAATTTTCCGTATTTTCTTCCATTTTTGTTTACATCCGACAGCCGAAGAGAACTTTTGTTTGTAATATGTTGATTTTGCGATGCTTTATTTCTTAAGTTTTTAGATAATTGGTGTAGTTCGGAAGTTTTATATTTTTTCCATCTTTTATGTGCTTGTTCCCGCTTATCAATAAGATTTTTATAGCGGAATTGAACCAAGGATGTTGTTTAGCTTAAATTGTTCTCGTTTTTTGTGGGACACATTCATTGAAGATTGAAGTAATATTGTTTTGCAAGAAAGTAACTTGATCATTAATATTATCCATACTGAATATTAAATTCCATTGAACACTATCAAGACATTGGTTTAGAAACATTTCATTTAAGTTTCGAAAATCACGAAACGTATAGTAGGTATCTTCTTTGTTGACGTAAGTTTCATATGTAAGATATATTAAGTCATGCTTTGAAAAAACAGGCGCAGATAACTGATCATAAAGTAAAACTTTAGATTTTTGGCTCACAAAAAATGCATCTATCAGGAAGTTTGATGTTTTAGAATAGTGGGTTGGAATAATAATATTGTCAGGTAGTAGATTAATTAATTCCATTCGTTCAGTGAGTACAGATTCAGTTTTAATGTTACTGTTGAAATCAACAGCTATTACTATATCATTATATAGAAATGATAAGTCTTCAAGGTTATCCACTAGGTGATTAAAGTCGCAATTATTGTTGGGCCTGTATAATTTTTTACTAGGTACATATACTGTTCCAATAAGAATTTTACCATTCCCAACCTCAGCCACCTCCAAGAACAAATATTCAATTTGACTGTCTTTTGTTGACTTACACTTTTGTATGCAGCTAACTTCTTTACTTACATATATAGATAAACCCCCAGCGTTACCCTCTCTATCTGCTCTAAAGATCTTGAAACCGGGCAGCTTGTAAATATTAAAATTTAATCACTTACTTCAGGACTAAACCAATATTCAGACACACACACAATATCAACTCCTGATGACGCGAAGATGTTTCTAAACTCGTCAATTTTACTATTCAAACTCTGAGCATTAATATGTGCTATTTTGAGACCAGTTTTTTGTTTGGACAGAATTCTAGTCATAGAAAAAACATTGTCTTTGAACTAAAACAAATATCATTTGACATAAATATATAAAGTTAAAAACTGTTTCAGATTTAAAATCAAAAGTAATAAGTAATATTATGAGCGTCCAACAGTAATATAATTATTAACAACAAAAAAAGGTTTAAGAAAGACTAGAGAATTTTCAATTTGAGGTAAGAAAAAACGGATTTAATTGGTCAGGAAACTCAATCATAAGAGGTTCGTCGCAGTCATTCGATTTTACAAACACAATCCCTCGTAGAGTATAAGCTGCTTTTATACGTTTATCTCTTTTAAGATTCAGCGCAGTCTTAAAAATGTTGTGTTTATGCGGTGTAAGATATTCATTAAAGAAAAAGTTTTCATCACTATCGATACCGACATCACATAATTGTAAAGGCGATTTGTATTTTCGACGAAACATAGCAATTGTTTTTAATAAAAAGTTTTTCTCATACGGCGTATTAAGTTTTATAAAAATAGGACCATCTATGATATTTTTAGCGCGGAAAATAAACTTATAATAAGGCACTTTAATGTTCAGCGTACAACATAAATTTTCGAAGAGTGCACTTAAATCTTCAATTTTTGTTGATGGTATACCAGTTATACGGATGTCTGAAGGAACCAAAGCATTTTCTTGTTTTTGCATTTTCAAATTTAAATCTTTAACTGCAGATCGTAGCTGATCGACTTCACAATTTAGTGTTTCCAGAGCAGTGACTTGTTTATTTCGCATAATTCTTGCCTAACATCTTTTAATATTTCTGTTTTTAATTGACAGGATCTCTTTTCCATATCCGCAAGAATACTATTTTTGTTTTCTTCCAATAATGTTTTTAGGAGGTCAGACTGCTCTCTAATAAATTCATTTTGTTCCGAAAATTTTTTCTCAAGCCAATGCCAAAGGTGAGTTCCTGATTCGATTGCACCAACATTTATACCCTATTTATACCCTATACCACAATGTGTATGTAATTGATTAACAATAAGTCAGTCAGTCACCATTAATAAAAGGAAATAGGAAATATTACACCGTGTGACAAGTTCACATGTTTTTATTGGACTTGAACATGATCATATACACATGAAAATAGATATCATATATAGTAAAACTGCATTCTCAGTATAAGGATATAAACATTTCTAAAAATTTATTTAAATATTTCTACCCATCATGGCCGTAAGCCTTCATATGTCTCTTCTATTACTACTAGAGAGAGATTTAGTCTGTCTTAAGTCATAGTCAGGTCACATCTGCTTTGCAGTCCTGCGTGTGTCAATATTCTTAAATCTGTTTTCCGCTGCTCGTAGAACATATATGAAGATTCTTCCCTTAATGGTACCCAGTGGTGTTGAGACTGATACCGCAAAAGAAACATCAAGAGCAGAACCTGTTCTTGTTAGTTCTTCTGCCCGTTCATTACAGTAAAAATTCGTATAGCCGGAAACCCATACAGGAGTAGGCACGGATATGCGGCTTAGCTTTGACGGAAGATGTAATATGAGAGTTTAGAGAGGGAGAAGTGGCACCTGACTGTCGGCAAAGATTCCTACATTTCCTTTGACCTTATATGCGTATAAAATCCTACGGCATCCCTGGTCGCCATATCATCGTCCGGTAGTGCAAAAGAAAGTTGAATATCGAGATTACAGGAAAAGGCACCTGCGCACCGACACCACAACGCATCATTCAGCCATCAGTGAAGACGCGAATATTATACCATGCTATTGGATTGTCTCTATACCACTCTTTTCTACAAGGGGACTTGTTCGAAAACCATCTTTCGAAATCCTGAATAGGTGTAAAATAGTCTGATTCTAGCTTTAAATTATGTGGCAGCCCATTTAGAAGACTTGATTATTAATATGATGCGACTTTCCATGAATCTGTAACAGGCACTCGTGTTGTACTACTAGCAAAGGTTGCCCTTATATGCAACTCAATAGGAATAATATGAAGTAAGGCATTGAGAGCTTGCGAGGGCGAGATCCAAATTCTACCAGTTATTCCAATGCATGCGATTGAACAATGTTTACGTCCACATCTGACCATTCCTTTATAAATGACATCATGAGTTTGAACGTTTGTTTTGATTAATTTCAATGTTTGTTTTATCATTTAGTGCTAGAACTCCGACTTTGTTTTAATTATTGTGAATTATTGTGTGATGAATTTGATTAAGTGTGCATTGTATATGATATTGAACGTTATGATTTATCGCCATCGCATTCATTCTTATATTACTTTTCGATGTTTTTGAGACTTGCGAGCGGTTTCATATGAAAGTTGAAGGTTTTTACACACAAATCCAAAAAAAAGTGAATTCAGGAAATTCGACACACTAGTTGGGTTTTCTTAAGCAGGGTCACATATGGATTTTAAGGTTTGCGTCTACAGATTTTAGTCATAGTTTATCTTAATTCATAACATGTGTGCCTTGGATAAAATAATAGCAATTGGATGATTTAAAGTTGATCTAAAACCGATATTTGTCTGTTTGTGATCTTTGCTTCTTTTTTAAATATTACTAAAATTCAATTTAACACGAAATCCAATTTAATTTTAAATTTTCCTTATTTCTACTTCACTTTCCAACATAAATCACATCTTGTTTAACCAGGATACAATGTGAAATATGACATCTTGTTGTGAACATAATTACATTGTTCTTGTGAGCAGTAATAAATATCGACAGCAAAAAACAGAACAAAAAAAAAAACAACAAATAAACTGACAACGCACGCACAATACTGCAATCAATAGTCAATACTTAACTTATACCCGACATCTAACATATATGTGTAGTATATCATATCATATCACATATAATATTCTAACGAAAAAATAATGTAATATTTACTCAAAAGGAAGTAATTGAAAATCAAATTGAATGAAAATTAAATAGAATCAACTTACAAAATAACTGTAGTAAATTTGTTAGAGAAATAAAATATAAACAGAACTAACAAAAAAACATAATACAGACCTTAACAAAACGAAGCAGAAAAAATTCTAAAATGAAGACAGACAACCAGACAAAACTACACACATTCTTTTTGTATAAAGACCATGTGAATGTTTCCAAACAAAACGGAAAACTATATAGAACTGCAGACACATTTGTTAAAGCCATATTAAAAGGAATGCCAGCGACAGTCGCAAACTTTCGTAAGGATATGAAAAATTCCAACAAATATTTAAAGGTACAAGTATGAACTTAATAATATCTAAATGGTGCATCTTGTTCTTCTTTTTGATACAAAAACTTTTTTATACAAACAAAATGTAGCCAGGCCAGTAGGGAAATTATCGCGGAAAGACATTTCAGAAACTTTTATCTTAGACATTCTGAAACTAAACTTTGTATTTTGAATCAAAAATAATTATCGTGTAATAACAAAAAAAAAAAATTATTTTAATTAAAAAAGCAACTAATGAAAAAAATAAAAGTTTTCGAAAAAATGAAAAATGAAAAGTTGGAAAAAAAAATATTTTTCTCTGTATATTAAAATAAAATATAATAACAATAACTTCATAGATAAAAAAATTATTTCTAAAAAAAAAAAAATAACAAGCAAGACAATTAAAGTCGATCTAGACTATCTATACGACTATCTCTATATGAGTTTAGAGACCATATCTTTGTGGTCCAACTAATTAGATAGAAAATAAGCATAAACAAAATTTGAGTGGCATTGTTATTTTTTTGCCTTCGGATATGAACAAGTTAATATCGCACAAGTTAATATCACAAGTTAATATCGTGTATACATGACGTAGCGTACGAATGTAGGCCAAATGCTAACGTGCAGCGTCATGTATACAAATAATGGGGTGGCTCTCATTTCTATGGCACGACTCATACACATACACTACATATGATCAATAGTCAATGTACTGAATGGAATGCGGCAGCACTTGTATTCTCAGTAAGTAATAATGAAACTGAGAGTGAAGCCGCGCGCCACTAGACATTGATTCAATGAGTAAGCCACACCCCATTAACTAATTGAATGTAAAATTAGATTATCGAGAGTATGTTTAGAACATCTCTCTTAGTATTAATAATTATTAAGAGTACTTTAGAAAGTTCTCTTTAGCGAAGAAGTCTAGAACTTCTCATAAGTTCTTTATAAGCAGAATAATTATTAGTAAATAAAGCATTAACATTTTAGACTTGAAAACAACAAGTGTTCTTTTTTATTCACACCAACACCAAACATTTGTCAAACATTATATGGCGATTCTGCCATTTTAAAAATCAAACATTATACTATATTTATATGGGGACTAGGTCGAAAAATGGACCGATCCTGACCATATTTGGTAAGGTCACTTACTTTTTGCAAAAACATATACAAACCAAATTTGAGAAAAATATGTAATATATTTTTTGTTTTTTGGATATATTTAAGTGAAGATCGAGAATCAACTTATTATGGGGGCTATGACTAAAAATTCTAATTTAGGGTTTATACTGATAAATGAACCAATTTGACCGATATCTATATGATAATTTAGATATTAATGCAATATAAGTCGATATCATAGGGATCCTTTTGTATGGGGACTAGGTCTAAAAGAGAATAGATTTTCACCAGTTTCAACAGCGTTCATCTTATGACCGAAGCTAATATACTTGATTTCATCAAAATATAATAATATTTGTGACCTGTAGTTTGATTAAAGGGTTATTATGGACACACAGACGGACTGACGAAAAAATTAAACAGTAAAACGAAATTTTCGTAAAATCTGATAAAATCATATTTTCCCCATACAAACACACTTCAAATTTTCAATCGACTTTCGGCGCATAATGCCTGAAAATCGTTTTTCATTGGCCAAAACTATTTTAGTAATTCAATGGATAGATATTTAATTTCACTTGACTCAGTTCTAATTTCATTAAAATTGATTGATTACTTTTTAATGAATACTAGGTCATTTACATTTTCTTTTTTTTAACATTTAGCGTGAAATATGGGTTTTTAGTTTTTTTTTTTTATTAAAAAAAAATGTTATATTTGGATTTTAATAATAGTTAAAAACATTTTTGGTAATTTTTGGATTTTTTAATGTTTACACTGAAAAAAAATTTTACACTATAAAAAAATACTAAAATCAACTGAAAATTTTGCTATTATTACTGAAAAATTAAAAATTGGTTGCTGTCGAATTTGCAAATTTGTTTACACTCAAAGAATATTTACACTTGAAAAAACGTTACTAATATTATCCAAAAATCTTGCTGTTACTACAGAAAAATTTATTATTTTTTTCTGCCATGATTCTAAAAATTTTTTTTAAATTTTGATATGAAAATAAGTTTTTTTATTTTTTGAATCTTTCTTATTTATTAAAACATTTCATACATACATATGTGGGTAAAAAACCTTTTAAAAATAAAAACTGTAATAGATTTTAATAGCTCTTGTAACAATGGGAGGTTCCGTTTATTATTATTTTTTACTAATATTATGATTTTTCGTACCTAAATAATATAGAAAGGCAATTATAATTATTATTCATTTGATTCAAATATTGATTGCAAATATTCCATATCTTCTTTTGTGTTTTTTCTGTTCTTTAGTAGTTTTTTGACTTCTTCATCTAAATCCCGATGTACTACTTTCCATTGATTTCGAATACTGGAGATGAACGGATCTGACGTTGCCAATAATATATTAAATATATATTTATTTGTGGAATTTCATGAAAATTTTTCTAGTATTGTGCTCTCTATAAAATCTGTAATCCTTATTCATTTTTTGCTGAGCTTCCTCTGCAAGAATTCCAAGTGCCAGCAAATGATATTTAATGACATCTTCTGCATGATAAAGGATTTTGTGAACTGTTGCGGACATATTTCTCCATGGGTAGTTGGTTGTATACATTTTTGTAATTCCTTCATTGCACGCAAGTACTTCTAGGATTATTTTAAAAACATTGTTTGCATTTTTTTTCTGAATGTACAACATATCGAGTGTTGTATTAAAATTTCAATTAAATTGGAGCAAAACTAACGAAGATACAGCGTTCCATACGACCGGCCTCTTACGGAATACCACATATAAATCAGTTATTAAAAAACTTTAAATCGATTTTCTCGCAAACATGTTTGAAACCTGTGAACATCATAACTCAAAATCTACTTAGCCGATCCTTTTGAAATTTTACGCACTATTTCTACACATTTTTTTTCCTATTTTTTAACAATAATTTCACCGAAATTTTATCTAAAAAATCGAGTTTTTCACTTCAAAGAGCTGCCAAAAAAAAAAAATTAAAAAAACTATTCGTAATTACCTCGGCAAACATATCACCTTTGAAACGCATTTCGATTTTTTTATTTCACATAATCCGCTAACAAGTTAAGATGTTCACCGCAAAATAACTTTTTTTCGTGGCGCCTCCGCAGATTCGTTGTCACCGACTTATTTATTAAAATATGTAATTGAAAATTTTTCACAGATACTTCAAATGTTATACTATAACGGAATATGAAATAAATTATCGAATATATCGTCAAAAAAAAATAAAAAAAATTATGAAACTACGCCTTTTTCGCCTTTAAAACGTTAGCCCCTTAATGGCATCATGAATTTCTTTTTTGAATTCAAATTTGATTGGCCTTCAGTACTTCTTCCAAATATCCATTGTTTGCGTTGTACTAGTCGAAGGCTCTGAATTTTCCAAGATCTTTTTCAATCGCAATGGTACAAATGATACCATGAACATATCTGAGTCCGTATTATTTTCACATACTACTTGTTTGTATTGTTTTTGTCCCGAAGAACCAACACATCCCCATATACAAAAAAGAATTAACTTTGTGTTTCCATATTTCTTTAACTCATTTCCTTTTATTGATTGAAGCTTGCGTTCGGCTGTGTGATCAAGTAGAGATTGTAGTTGTACCTCTGCCGAAATTGGTGTGATTTTAATAGTGTCCTTTGATGCATTTAAGCAGCGGTTATGTGATGATATGCTGGTCACATATTTGAGCCTTCTTCAATCGCACGCAATCTGAGCTGAATATATTACTGTTCTGTTAATTTCAAATCCAGAAATAATGCTAATGCCTCCTCATTTGTGAACTGTTTTGCTTCGCTCGGAGTTGGTATACTTTTAAGAATCCGATTTGTTCTCATTGGACTATCTTTAACAACTTTTTCGATTATATCCACTTTTGTCAATTGTTTCTGTGATCGTAATTGATGTAGGAAAGATTCTTTTATATTTGTACATCCAATTTCATTGTTAACATCTTTAACTTTCCGCCTCTTAGATATATTGCTGCAGTTGTCCAATGATTTGCATGGTCTTCCTGCCTTATCTTGCTTTATTGCTTCTGCAGCGACAGTAAGTTGGCTTTCTAACTAGTTTGCACTTTTTATATAAAACTTTTGTTTACTGTAGCTTACTTCTTTGTAGCGTTTTTTTAGTGCTTTGACGAAATTAGATAATTGCTCGGTGCTACACGAATTTAAGTTTAATTTTATTTTAACGTAACTAAGAACATCTTCCTGGCTTTTGTTTCTAAAATACTCTTCTGCCAGTTCTTTATAACTGAATCTTTTTATTTGCGACTGTTATTCCTGAAATATATTGTAGCAATTGAGTTTGTATTCCAATGTCACTATGTTTCTAGGTGAAATAAAAAGGTAAGAAAATGACATTAGTGTATTAATAGGTAAAATAATATATTAAAAATCCCACTATACAAATGGCTTACATGTGTGTGTTTATTTACTACTTGCATTAGTGCATTGTTAGGTAAAATAAAAAGGTATAAAAAAGATATATTAATAAAAAACCCAGGTTACAAATGAATTATACACTCTGTGTATTGGCATTCTTACTTACAAATATATAAAAAGGGTGGTGTATTTTGTAAGCAGATATCATTACTGGTAATAGAACAAATAATGACTATTTGTGACGGTGATCTGTTTTGCTCTGCACTGTAGCAAAAGAATTTCTGTTACAAGCAGAATAAGAAAGAAGAAAAAAAAAAATAATAACCTTGATCTTGAAATTATTTTCAAGTTCAAGTATGTACATATAAACAACACCTTATATGGTAATATGTTGATGGCATTTTTTTTTTGGCAAACTGATTTATGGCGTTTTTTTCTCTTCATTGTGTTGTATTAAATCATGAATACATTCATATGCAATCATGCTGGTCAAACCACGTATTTTCTTGTATTGATCTCACTTGCTCTCATAGTCATATATGAGTGGGACTGTTATAAATACTAGAGAATATTATGAATGCATATGAATGTTCTCAATGAATTGGTGGTGATTTTGTTTTTTTAATAAACAGGTTTTTATCTGCAGATGAATGAATGAAGATGAGAAGGTTTAATGTAGTAAAGTTAAATTTAAATCGAGGAGTTGAAGTTTTGATTGTGAAAGTGTAAAAAAATAAAATATAGAGTTTAAGAAAGTTAAATAAGTAAAGTTTTAAAATAAGTCACCAGATTTAAGAAATTTTAAATTTAAGAAAGACTTAATTCAGTTAAAAAAAAAATAAAGAAAAAAGTGTTGATGCGGAAAATTTATAAATAGAAAACTAAAAATTTAATACCTATGTAAATACTTGAAAATAAAACTTTGTTAATTTTGAAAAATGGAAAAAGTAAAATTTCGACATGATTATAAAATATATTACCAAAACTTTATAAACTGTAAACTAAGAAAAATTGTGACCAGAATATGATAAAACCTAATTGCCAGAAAAAGGGAATGCGCCAACAAAACGGGAATGCGCCACAATATGCAACCGAATAACAAACCACCAGCGTGGTAGCAACACTAGAAAGCAATAAGGCGAATAAAAGAATAAAAGTGAGCTAATATTAAAATTGTTCTACTATTAAAAATTTTTTCTACTATTAAAAATTTTTTATTAAAATTTAAAAAATTTTCCTAAAATTAAAAATTTTCCTAAAAATTAAATAGTGCTAAAAGTCAACTTTTGTTAAAACTAAAAATTTCATAAATTAAAATAATTTTCCTAAATATGGATAAAATTTGGCTAAATTTAAAAATTCTCCTAAAATTAAAATTATGCTATACTTTAAAATTTTTCTAAAATTAACATTTTCCTAAATTTAAAATTTCCCTAAAATTAAATTTGCTAAACTTAAAATTTTGCTAGAAATAAAAATTTAAAATTAACCTAAATTTAAAATTATAGAAATTTAAGAGATTTTTTTTAAGATTTTTCTAATTAGAATTTAAAAGTTTTCTAAATGTGAGGTTTTCTAATTAAACCAAATTTTTGTCATTAAAAATTAGCTAAGTGTAAGGTATTCTAAATATAAAAATTTACCTAAGTACAAAATTTTTCTAAAATTACATAAAAAAAGTTTTCTAATTATAAAATTTAAATAAATATATAATTTTCGAAATGTCAAAATTCGCAAAATATAAAACATTCAAAATATAAAATTTGTATAAATATAAGAATTTTATAATTATTAAAAGAAAAAATTTTACTAAATATAAAATTTATCTAATCATAAAGTTAAAAATAGAAATGTTGCTAAAATTTTCCTAAAACAAAATTTAGCTAAAATTTAAAAATTCTTCTAAAATTAAAATTAAGCTAAATTTTAAATTTTTTCCTAAAATAAAAATTTCCCAAAAATTAAAATTTTGCTAAGAAATAAAATTTTGCTAAACTTAAAATTTTTCTAAAAAGTAAAATTTTGCTAAAATATAAAAAAAAAAAATTAAATAAGTTTTGCTAAATATGTATAATATAAATTTTGAAACCTTAAATGAAGGTTAAATAAACTGTTTTTTTTTTAAACCAATGTAGAAAACCAAACCAAACCAAACTCTTGTTATTTATGTGGGTTACCTCCAAGTAAAATGGAGTCGAGGTAACACGGTAGGGAGGCCAAAAGAGGCAGAACACCTCGTCCCCAATCCCAAGGTAAGTAATGCCATCCGTCCCATTTAGCATCCGTGTTTTTGACAGTTGTTTTTTTTTTAAATCGCACGTGAGAATCTGTAGTGCGGTTTCCCTGGGCCTGAGCAAGACCTCACCCATCCGGCGAGCTAGGCCCCTACGCCAGCACGTGCGACCAGCAAAGGCTCAGGGAAACGGAAGCGGATCTTCCACCAACGCCGCTCCATTAAAGAAATGGCGCCCAACGTGGGGCCCGATATGTTGATCATTTTCGATAACCACGTTGCCGCACCATTACATATTATAAGCTATAAAATACCTCAAGCACAAAATTTAACACACCATTGTATGCTTATAGAGCCGTAATTTGAAATTTTGTTTAATTACTTCCATTAAAATGAAAAATGTGTTCTACTCGCGAATCGTCGCTGGTGCAGAACTATATGTAGGGTTAAAGGCGACACTTTCACCTTTCTCCGGGTGTTTTCTTATTTCTTGTTCCCTTTTCTTCCCTCGAAGTTCTATTCCACTAAAGTCGAAATTTGAAAAAAATATAGTCGTTTAGTAAATATTTCAGGACACCCCTAATATTAAACGGTAGGGCTGTGACCATTTACAACAACTAAAGATTACAAACGTACCAAACTTGTAAAAAGGATCGCAGGTCATTATCGATGATGACTTGCGAGTAGTTATCATTTATTTTTGATAAAAAAAATCAAATTTTTCTGAAATTTAAAAACAGTTGCGTTTGACAGCATGCCACGCCCACAATTAGCAATAGTTTAAATAAATTTTTTGGCTACCTTAATCTGGATATATTAGCTACAAAATGGCGTTAAAATTTTAAAAGTCGTTGGACAGAGTTGTATCTTCTGAAATTAATACAAAGTAAAGCTGTATGGTACGAAAACTGAATCTAACCACACTGCTCGTAGGCCTGACTTTAGGTGAGTGTGTTAAAGCGCTGACCAAAAAGTGCAAGTACGGGTGTATGTGAAGGTTCACGGTTCAAAACCTCACGGCCGCCCTAAGTAGAAAAAATTTTCATATAGAAACAATCTATTCAATTAAAACATAACAATTATCACAATGTTCAATAAATCGCTGATGAAGGCTGAAATGCCAGAAACCGGTCCGATTAAGAATACAGTGCAGTTATGAATTTTTGAAATATATGCTTTCTTCTTCTTTACCACGCACCATTTAAACAAAATTAAAATTTGCATATTAATTACAGTAGTAATTGCAATATGTCTGAAAAATGACTATAAATCTAGCAAAAAAAAAATTAGAATTTTGGTCAATGAAATCAAAATTTCAGCCACTGTGTGATGGTCGCAAAATGTGACTGTAAATGAGTGGAACAACCAACCATTCATGCTTATTAGTTCATGCTAAACATCATGTTAAATATCATCGGATGGTATTTATGACAGTTAAGTGGCTCTCGCTACTCGAGAAAAGTTTCCAAATACTGTTCATGGTCCAATAAAAAGGAGATTGAGAAATTGCAACATTTTATTGGACGATGCCCTATTTTAAACAATTATAAACAACACTGGTTTTAGAAGGTAACAATGTCAGAAGACATAATTAGAATATTAAAGGGAGAAAGTAATTGGCACTGTCTAGTACAATATCTTATCAACGCTTTGACTTATCGAAAAATGTTAACACTAGAATACAATTACTAAATTAAACTCTTTTTTCCGGCACTGCCGTAAATTCTTTTAAAAATTATGTAATATTATTTTAAGATTTTTTAAAAATAATTACAACACAAAAAATACAAAAATATTCAAAATAAAATATTCTTTTTTATATCCTATATCAAAATGTGGTCAGGCTATGATGACTTTGTGCTTATGTTTGTAACTACGAAAATATTTGTTCTAGACCCATCCTTTATTATACCGATCGACTCAGAATCGCTTTCTGAGTCGATTTAGTGATGTCTGTCTGTCCGTCCGTCCATCTGTCTGTGTGTCCATGTAAACCTTGTAATCAATCTACAAGCCGCAAATATGAATATATTTTGATGAAATTCAGTAGATAAATCGGTGAAAATCGGTTCATGTTCAGACCTAGTCCACATACAAATGACCCCTATGAGATCGAATTAAGTTGCAATAATATCCAAATTATTATATATATCTCGGCCAAATTGGGTTGGTGTATGTTTGTTACATCCATTTATCAGTAGTCCAAAATCTATAAACCCTATAGGACAATCCTTAGTCATAGCCCCACGTGAAGCTGAATCCCAATCTTCTCTTAAATCAGAAAACAAAAATATTGCACAGATTTTTCTCAAATTTGGTTTGTATATGTGCTTACAAAAACTAAGTGACCTTAACATATGTGGCCAAGCATCCGGTACGCACTTTTTCATATCCGAAGGTAGGAAAGTTAATAACAATGCAACTGCAATTTGGTTTATGCTTATTTTCTATATAGTTAGTTGGATTTAAGAGATAGGGTTTAATTTTGTTTTCATAAAAAAAAGAATATATAAAATAAAATATATAGAGTATATAATATACAAAATAAAGTATTTCTTTTAAATTATAATCCGAAATATTTCGTATATTGCGTAAAAGAATTTTTTTTTTGAAGATGAGTACATTTTCAAAATTTATGATTTTTTTAATTTCAACTTTATGGAAATTTTTTTTAGAAACAAAATCTTTTGATGAATATTAAAAAAAATAAAAAAGAAGAAATTGCTTGTTTTTTTTATAAAAACAATAAAAATATAATTTTTCGTTTTTCCAAATAAATATTCTATAAATTTTCTATGGGGTATCGAGAATTGTTTCTGTTGTACATACGGAGTGTATGAAATGTGTTTGTCTTTAGTTGTTGTTGTTAACGAAAAAGAAATTATATCTGTCTAAGGGGTTAAGGTTGAATTGTAGACGTCGCTATGACAATGAACTTTTAATTTCCATATATAATTCCTAAATTTTGTCTTCTGGTATTTTTTTAGGAACCCTGGCTTATGCTTTTAATGCATTATATTTATTTAGCTAAAAAGTATGCTTTAAATATGTAAACTTTAAATAAATACAGTCATATGTAAATATGATTTCTCACAAATAAATAAATTGTTAAACAAATTTATTTGAAGCAAAAGAGATTTATACAAAAAAAATCATATTTACAATTTAAAAGGCAAATAAAATTATGTCATCAAATTAACAGCCAAAATGTATGCTTTATAATGTTGTTTTTTTTCCTTTGTTTGTTTTTATTACAGATAAACAAATTTTCTTTGACAAAATTATATATATTTTTTTTTAAAACAAATTCCAATTCCTTCTTATTTTATATTTTCTTATTTATATTAAAACGAACATGCAAAACCAAAGTTGTTTTCTCTAGGAAAACACCTTCTAATAATGATCATAAATATGTCTTTGATGTTTGAAGGTTGTTGAAAAATTTGATTAAGAAACAGATAAAGTTATTAACAACAACCTTCTTGTATAACTCAAGCAGTTTTTGAACTTTCAGTAAAGTTAAGTGCAGAAGAAGAGAAAAAATAAGTAAAAAAAATGATATCAAATGTAAATTAAGTTTAACACAGCAATACCGGGTTGTTTGCCGTTCCAATTGTTGCTTAGATTGAAATCTTGTTGGGTAACTTAATACAACTTGAAAGTGATAATGGGTGAAAAGACAAGAAGAAAAGGCATAGAGGGGAATTTTTATCTATTTCTAAAAAGGGTGGGTTGTCAAGCAATAAATTGATTCCTTTTTTATTTTTAACCAAAAAAAGTCTGCAAGTATTATAACTCAAGGACATTTACTTGGATAGTCTAAAACTTTTTTTTAATATTGTTATATCAAGTCACTGTGAAACAAATTAGCTTTGGGAAACATCTCTAAAACTACTTTCGCCATTTCTTCAATTTTGTGCTGGATTCAAGAGAGATTTTGGAGGTTAAATATACCCCTCGCTCAATTTATAGTTGCCCTAGGCCGACTCATATGCATATACGAGTATACATACATATATATTTACATGAATATCGGGAGTTTTTTTTTTTCATAACGGGACTATTAAACATGTTATTCTAAGATGAATACTATACAACTAAAATTGAACTTTCACCAATTTTCAACAATTTCAATAGGGCTTGCGCTGGAACCAATTAAACCTCTTGGACAAAATTTCATTCAAATAAAAAATTCGTTGGAAATAAGATAGTTTCAAATAAAAACAAGTAAGGAAATTATTGTCCGTAAAGACCCACTAAACGATATTCTATACCATGTTTTTAGAGAAATGGTCTTAGGTCCAACCAATTGAGTGTAGAAAATAAGCATAAACCTTACTTGAGCGGCATAGTTATTCATTTTTTTGCCTTCAAATACGAAAAAGTTTATATCTTATGCTATATTTATATGGGGACTAAGGCGAAAAATGGACCGATCCGGACCATATTTAGTAAAGTCACTTTTACAAAAACATACACAGAATAAGTTTGAGAAAAATCTGTTTAATATGTTTGTTTTTGATTGGTTTAAGTGAAGATCGGGAAGCAGCATTATATGTCATAGACGACTAAGAATTGTCCTATATGGTTTATTTTTGGACTGCTGATTGATGAATATAATAAACACATCCAAACGCCATCTGAACTAGATCTATATCATAATATGGATCTTACAGCAATTTAAGTCGATCTCATGGGGACTAGGTCTGAACATGCACCGATTGTCACCAATTTCAATAGCGTTCGTCCTATGGCCGATTGAAGCTTATGGACACACAGATGGACGGACAGACGGACAGAACTACAGGCGGAAAATCATTCTGAATAGATCAGTATAATAAAAGATGGGTCTAGGTCAAAAATGTTTGATAGTTACATACATCAGCACAAACCCATTATACCCTGCCTACATAGTGGTATAGGTTATAATCATCGGTGTAGCAACATAAAGCAGAATGTAATGAAAACTCGAATAAAAAGTTCTTCATTGGGTTCTTTGAAACTATAATCAGTTACTTTCAAAATTATTTGCTACAAAAATCTTTTCAGATTATAGCATAAACTCAGACAATAACCTATCTAATGGTATTAATATTATCAAAGATCCAAACCCGATACAGTTACATATCTTTTCTGATTATAGCATAAACTCAGACAATAACCTGAAAAAGATCCAAACCCGATACAGTTACATATAAACGCATTTATAGTATAGACGAAAAAAGAGAAAACATTTTTCTACTCAGCTGGAACCTGAAAAACATAAATTGATTGCCAATTTATTCACTGATTGAATCACGCATTTAAATCATTAATTAAATGTATGCATTAACTATTATCAGAGATACAAACCAATTTACAAAAACTGCAAATAGCATTAACTATGATCATACCTGACGTCGGTTTAAGTGCCAGCCACTATTTGAAAATCTTGGAATATTTTGATTAAACATTGAGTGTTTGCTTTTTTTAGTCTCATGAAAAAAATTTCAAAGTTTTAGAACTCTAATCTGTGGCTAAATCTAGTCCCAAAGTATAAGAATATTTATAAATTATAAAAAATTATTAAATTATTAATTATTGATTTTCACTAAATTTTTCGCATGAAAAACAGTCGCAAAACTTCACCAAAATGCATACAACAACATCGATTCTTATAATTTGGAAACTTGGTTTTTAAAAAAAATTTATGTTAATTTTTCTTGCTTATTAAGCGAACATGAACACGAAGCAGATATTAAGAAAAAAAATAGCACAACACTGCATTGAAACAAAACGTGTAGCGGATCTAAGCAATGTAAAGATATTAGACAAGGAGAGGAGGGAAAATAAGAGATACACTTTAGAGAGTTTGAGAATTCAACAGAGACAACTTCGTGCAATAAATACAAAAAGCGACAAAGATCAAACCAACGCAAATTACACTATAGCAATAGTTTTAATTAGTTTAAGTTCAACTGTAATAATAACATTAAGAAAAAGTTTAATCTGCGATATTTTATTTAATATATATTTATTATTAATAATTGTGTGTTTAATGTCGTGCTGTTTACTCGTATTTTACCACATACTTAGTAGTTTTTAAATGTAAAACTGACAAAAAAAGATTATATGTAAGTTGAATTTTTCACTTGATGTTATGGTATCCCTTGTTGTTATTAAATTGTATTATACTTTTTGTATTTGATAATGTTGCCAGATTCAATGAAACAAAATCCCTGAAAATGTTGGAATAATCCCAACGAAACGTCGCACAGTGGCGCCATTTGAGTTTTTTCGTTGCAAAAATCATATCTTTTGAACCGAATAACATAATTGAACAGTTTAAACTGCATATGATAGATAACTGTTTAGCCTATGAAATGAGCGTTTGGAAAGGGTGCTACGCTTTGGAGGGGCCTACTTATCGGTTATCAAATTTAAAATTTGTAGAAAAATCAATTTTATGGTAACTAAAAAAAATTATTTTTACATTTTTAGATTGCTTTTATTTTTTTCTTTAGGGTTTTATGTTTTAAATTATTACCCAACAAATTAAAAAAAAAAATACTTCTTTCTTAAATTTATTTTTTCAATTTTCTGTAAAATATTCATCACAATTCGTAAGAGAAGGTATATCTAAAAGACTAATCATTTCAAAACTATAATTATTTTCTAACTCTATTCGTGACTTCACATGACGCAGGGAAGAAATAAGTGGATCGGAAGATGCTGCCAACATGTTGAAGGGGTCCTCATTTTGCCTTACCCTTGATGCTTTGGATGTGTTCTGCAATCTATATTTTTTATAAAATTTGTTAAGAGACTCCTGTGCTTCTTCAGAAAGCTCTCCAATTGGCAAAGACCGGTAATCAATTATATCTTTGCCATGCGCCAATATTTTATGGACGGTCGGGGTCAACTTCTTCTGTGGATATATTTCAGCTAAAAGAGATGCAATTTTCGATGCATATTCTCCATATTTTGTAGAATTGACATTTTCTTTGCAGTTTAAAACATTCAAGATCGTTCCCAATCTTTTCACGATTTGATTGTCAATTCCAGTGTTTCTAGTTACTGTCTCATCATTTTCAAAAAATCTCCTAGAAGTGTTTCCATCGTTTGAGTTACCGTATTCGTGCTTGGGACAGTCTACTTTTAGTCCAACTTGTTTAAAATAAGAATCCTGTATTTGCTTCTTTCTGATCTTTTCCTTATCCTTTATTGATGTATTTTCATCGAAGTTTGCCTCCTCTTGTGGTAGGGTATACGCCAGTTTTAGCAAGAACTCCATACACCTTATCCTTGCATGCAATGGTGACATTCCATATTCGTAATTCTCCTCGTTTGTGGAATCGTTTAAATTACCAAAGTTCTTCTGACTCTTTTTGCAAATCGGGCATGACAATGTTGAGGTTGTTCCTGTCAGTTCGTTTACGACTTTTCCGTCAACCATGGTCAGGTGGAACTCATAATTGCATTCAATATATTTTCCTTCTCCAATTTGCAGCTTTGTAGGCTTAATCTTGCTTATTTGTTCTTCAATGTCCTTCACCGTGGTCCTTATGAGTTCTGCCGATTCCCTTGCAAACTGAAACATTATTGGTCGGCAATAATGCACTGATGACGGACGTGGATTTTTCCAGTGTAGGGAAATATCAGATTTTAGCCGCAAAGGAACAACAGATGCCATAAACATATTTCCGTCCGATATTGTAGCGTCATCGAAAGATATCCTTTGCTTATAAACGCTTTGTCCGGATGATCCATCGCGGCCCCATTTGCTGATCAATGTCAGTTCCTCAGGAAGAATTTTCACCTCATTTTCAGGAAGACTCTCCAACCACCGTTTTGCTGTATGGCCCATGAGATCCTGCAGATTGGCTTTCACAGAGACTTCCGTAAACTCCGTATGCAGTGGTCGTGAATTTATTTTGGCTTACGTAATATGCTTGTATCCTGGTAAAACGTCAGCCCCCTGTCGCATCAAGGATGCCCGTAGTATCTCATATTTTTTTGGAAAGTTGTAAGTCCATAAACAAGGCCAAGGCTTCTTTGGAACCATACTTTTTAATGTGTGCGTTTGTGGGCGTGGAAATGCTTTCCTTAATCCTTTTTAGTCGCAGTGGGCTTGCATCAGCAACAGATTTTGTAATCTGCGACCTAACTCTTTCACTATCCTTTGTATATTTAATAGACAGCGCGTCCGATAAATGCTTCGTGGTCAAGTCATTAGTGGCATCGGCAAGTTTCCTCTTTCTTGTGAAAATTGAACACTCCTCAATACTTTTTTTTTGCCTTCCTTTTGCTCCTCTGGTTGATGTGGTGGGTTTATCTACTGCCAATATATCCAGGATGGTGTCTTCATTAAGCCAGTCCTCGTATTTGGAGTTGAAGTTCTGAATGGTTCGATTAGATTTCACCCATTTTGCCTTAATATTTGCATATATCAGATAAAAATTATTTTTTATAATTTCGCTTCTCTCAATATTTCCGTATAAGCTATCAAGTTCTTCTAAAGCAGCTTCCGTGAAAAACTTTGGTGTGGTTGACCTTCTAAACAGTTCAAATAATTTTAAATTGCTTAACGCCATGGTTTCAGTACTTGTTGCGCCAACTTTCAGTCGTAGACTAATTCAGGCATTATGCTTATTTTGCAATATATAGGCTTATGCTACCATGCCTAAAAATTTACCTGTTCCCTGCATACATATGGATTTAGGCTGAATTATGCAATTTTGATATTATGCTCGTGTCTAAATAAGATTTGTGCCTACCTGGAGGGACCATAAGTCATTATTGTTCTTGACATTTGTACACGAAAGTAATTTTTAAGTGAGGTGCGTACCTGCGAATATCAATGAGTAGTTTTTTGTGCATCCTGTGTCTGTATTGGGAATATTGGGAGTAGACTTTGGCAGAGGCTCACAGGTAGACAACTGACTTAAAATGCAATTTTCAAACTATTAGATCAAACTACTGTCAGTCAAAACATGTAAGGGATGCACGCCATACAATTTCTGCAACCATGTCTGTTTAAACTTTTTTACCTCTAGAAGCCAAACGGGCACGTACGGGCAAATAAAACCTTTTGAATTATGTAATGAAATAATCAAAGAACATGTTTTGAAAATATGGCAAATATAGAAAAATATAGATTTTTTTTTTATTTTCCGTCAAAGTTGAAAAATAGTGAAAAAACGGATAGTTTTTAAATAGTGATTTACCAGGAGAAACACAAAGCAAACAGTTAATTTTTTTTTTTTATCATTATACATTTAATAAATACATCAATCAATACAAACAAAAAATAAGGCGATTTGTTACCTATTTTTCGTGATATTACACCTGAAATCGCAACAAATTGAAAACCGAAAGTCGGTCAACTTTGAACGGTTATATCTTCTAAACTAAAAATGTGATATTATTAAGAGTAGCATATTTGAAATCGTTGAAAAGTTTCCTATAACATGGGTTTATTCAAAACTTCGTCGGCGCACACGAAAATTTTGATTTTTGCAACCTCGTTTGCTCTACGGGGCGCCACTGTGCGTCGGATTGAAAAAAATGGAATAATCTTTTATTTGCGTTTGAAACATATGACCTGAAAGCCTGATTAGAGTAATTTCTAATAAAAAAATGTTTAAATAAAAACTCGAAAAAGGTCGATTAGAATTTTATAATATTTTTTAATTTGGGTTTTTTTAATGGCCAAAAGAATTTATTTTTTTTTAAATACATTAAAAGAGATTACCAGATGCATAAAATGCTTTATTGTAAAAACAGATTTTAAAAAGCTTTTATAGTATTTCCGTTATAAAAATTTAAAAATGCTGTTCGAAAAATCGAGTAGTGAAAGGAATGAAGTTGGTTGATAATGTCACTGGAATTTAAACTCAAACACAAATATACTGCTCATATGAAGATGCAAATTTTATATATTAATAATAGCAAGGTTGCTGGCGATGAAGAAGTCGTTTTGTTCAGAAGAAGCTACTCCATTTAGCGCTGTCTTCAATTGTTTCCATATTTCAGTTACATTACCAAAATGTACTTTTTTCACTATTAGAAAATATGATCTCAAACTGAACAAAACAAAGAGTAATTATTTGTAATAAAGATCAACAATGCATAGCCTCAACATTTAAAAAAAAAAATTAATAAAATATTTTCAATTACGAACTTTTTACCATTGACACATTGGGATCTTTATTTGTTTTTAGAAAAGCTTACAGAAGGTTTCATCTTCATTTTATTTATTTTTTTTTTGTTAACAACGCATGAAATGAAAAGAAGTTGTGCATTTTCTGCATTTACAAAAAAAAAATAGTTTGATGAAAAAGTGGAATTGCGTTAAATAAAGAAAATCATTTGGCAACCGTTAAGCACGGGGGAGGGAACATTATAGTTTGCGGTTGTATGGCAGTCAACGGGGTTGGAAAACTCCGTATTTTCAAATTTCTAAGACAAAACTATATGGTTGATTATAGTTGCAACTTAGATTTAGACCATGTGATTGATAATACTGTTGTCTAAGGCCAAATATCTATTACCGATAACAGCTTCATCTTGGTTACACACCCTTTCATTGTCTAAACTTAAATCAAAGACACATACCGAGTATTTTAATTATATAGTTGTTTTTTCGGACATTTCATTTATTTATTTACTTTAGTGAAAACCCCCAAATATGTCATGGACTTACTCTTAGGTCACATCTACAAACTAGTCTTTGGCCTCTTAATTATCTTTTTACGTTTCTAGTTTCCTTTTAATTACAAACATTTCCTTTTGAAAGCAAAACATTTGTTTGCCCTTAACCAACATAAGGAGCAGCCAAATAAGCGCTAATTACAAAAATCATTAGAGAAAAAGGAAAATACATGAAAAGAAAATAAGCAAATTTTTTGGTTTTTTTACCACAGATTATATTTTTCAAAAACAAAACAAGCTGCAAAAAATAAATAACGAAAAAAAAATTGAGCATAATTAATTACAGGCTGGATTATGTTGTTGGCCGAAAAGACAAGCAAACTTATAGTATAAGCTTAATTACATTAAAAGCAATCAAAATGAATTTAAATTTTATTAGCATAAAGTGATGAAGACTACAAATTTGAATATTAAATTAACTTTGTTGATTTTGTCCATTTCAAATCGTGCTATAAAAATATTTCCAGCTCATTAAATTTTCATGTTCATGTAGTGGTTTTAGCGGCAAAAACCCACTTGATTTTTTACATACATTCATTTTTATTTATTTATTTTTGTTGCGTACAACAAATAAAGTAATTTCTATTTAATTAGAAATTCACATGTTTTATGCTTTTTATGTTTTGGCACAGCAGCATTAACAAAGTTTTATGTTTGATTTTGTTAAATGCCTAAAAAGACCATAAACAAATTTATCGAAGCCGAAAAACAGTAATTTCGGTTGTTATGTGGAGAGTCTAATTTGTTTGATTTTTATGCTTTAATGC
Source organism: Cordilura impudica (assembly GCA_963682025.1). Taxonomy (NCBI): domain Eukaryota; kingdom Metazoa; phylum Arthropoda; class Insecta; order Diptera; family Scathophagidae; genus Cordilura; species Cordilura impudica. Next base: position 194,885,373 of record OY821520.1, on the reverse strand, counting down.
ATATAAATATTTTTAGAAACTGCCTCTTCGCTTACTCGTTCATTACGCCTACTGCTTGGTTATTTGGTAGCTGCCAAAACCTCGGAAGTCGTAAAAATTGTTTTGTTGGTAAAAAAAAGTCATAAAAAAATATTATAAATTTCTGTGTTTGGCTTTAATGCATACTTTCTGTGCCATAATGCATGATATTTTTATTTCATAAACTGATTATATTAGATTTTATGTACAGATTGTTTTTTTTTTTTTTTTTTTTTTTGTCTATTAGGATATTTTATGAAAGATTTTTTTGTTGCTGTGGTAAATATGAACAATTTTTTATTTTTGGTAAAACATAAAAGCTAATCAAAATATTAATTAAATTTAAAAAAAAAAAAAATTAAAGCATGAACATTTCAAAATATGAAAACTTATTCAAATATTAAATGAAAAATATTTCAATTAATATATAAAATTAAAATATAATTTTGGGCTAAATAATTTGCTAGAATCCCAACATAACTTTCTGGGAATTTGTTTATTTCTTGAATAAGAAACTAATTAAAATATTTAAATAATGTATAGGTATAATTATATGTATATATATATTATTTAATTCCCCATTTTTGGGGAAAAATGGCTTACATTGGTTAGATTGAGAAATAGAATAATAAAATTTGAACCATCAAATAAAAAAGATAATACCAACTATTGTTGAGAAAAGTATTTAAAATATTAAAAAAAAAAAAAACATTTAAAAAAAATATAAGATTAAAGCATACCTTTGAGGTCTTTTGTTCACTTTTTGATACTATTCTTAAGGAAATTATAGAAAGAAATTAAAATAATAAAAAATAATATTAAAAAAAAAATTTAAAATTAAGCACATTTTTGGGGAAGAAATTTAAAGCATACATGTCATTTGTTGAGGAATCGGTTTTTTGTAATAATATTAAAGTTAATAAGAATTTTAAACTTAAAAATAAAATTAAATTTGGGTAGCAAACTAATAAAATTTAAGGGGTTTTCAAAGCTTTTTCAAAGCTTTTTTTCTGAGTGTACAACAAGTGGAGAGAGTTGTAATTAAATTTCAAGTAAATCCGATCAAAACTATGGAAGATACAGTGTTTCCACTGACCGGCCCTCATGCGGCATAACGTATATGTTAAAAACTTTAAATCAATTTTTTCGTAAACATCATTTTTGAAGTCCGTGAACATCATAACTCAAAATCTATTTGACCGATCCTTTTAAAATTTTATACACTATTTCTACACACCAGGTAATCACGAAGAGTTGTTTTTACCTTTTTTTCCCCCATTTCTTAACAACTTATTTATTAAAATTTGGAATCGAAAAATTTTTCAAAGATACCTCAAATGTTATACTATAAAGTGAAATATATAACCCACCGTTATTCATATAAAAAAAAAATAATTATGAAAATACGCCTTTTTTTTGGCCTTTAAAACCTTAAGGAAAATATGAAAAGCAATTAAAATCAAAACAAAACAAAAATTTAAAGTATCTAATGGCCTTTGTATAAATGTTAAGAAATCTCATTTTTATTTTTGTTACAGTATAAAACTTAATCAAAGTATAAAAATTTAAAAATAATTTAAAAGCATGTTTTTAGTTAGCAAATGAAAAGTATAAAAAATAAAAACAAATTGTTGTTAAGACAAATATATAACGTATTATTAAAATAAATGAAATAAAAGCATTTAAAAAATATATAAAGTTATTGCATATGTTTGGGCAAAAAGTTTAAAATTAGGTCATATTTTGAGGGCCTATGTATATTTTGTGAGAAATCCATTTTTAGTAAAAAGATAAAAAGTTAAAAATAAATTTAAGGCATATTTCTAGGTAACAACTTTCCAAAAAAATTTGAAACATCAAAAGAAATATCAAATTATTGTTAAGAAAAAATAAAGGGAAATGGACAAGTTTAAATATAATTAATTAATTAGTGAATTCAAAAAATAAAAATACAAAATTAAAGTATACTTTGTGCATAATAATATTGCTACACTTTCGAATTTTATTGTGGAAAATCGGAGGAAAATTATACTGATCCCTTAGGGTCAAGAGTAGTAAAAAACTTGCTTGAGAAAATGGAGACTGACTCAGCATCGCATGAAGTATTTCTTGATAACTTTTTTTTACTAGTTATAATCTCATGGTAGATCTCAAGGAAAAAGGATTTCGTGCGACAGGAACCATTAGAGAGAACAGAACAAAAAAGTGTCCATTGAGAAGTACGAAAGAAATGAAAAAAGAAGCGCGAGCGTCATATGACTATAGGTTCGACAAGCAAAATGAAATTCTTTTGGTAAAATGGAAAGACAATAGCCTCTGTGCAATGGCAACAAACTATGACACAGGAGCCATTAGTAGCTATAAAACGTTGGTCTTCTACACAACGAAAAAAAATTGATGTCAACATACCAAAGGTGTTTCAGTCTTATAATACACATATGGGAGGAGTAGATGAACAGGACCAATCCATTTCACTCTACAGAATTGCCATTCGCGGTAAGAAATGGTGGTGGGCATTGTTTACCTATATAATAGATATGGCAATTGCAAACGCTTGGCGGTTATATGTAAGTAGTCATAACGATAGCATGGATCAACTTTTATTGCGACGCTCCATTGCAAGGTACTATTTACGCCAAAACGAGCAAAATAAATCTCGACTTTCCTCTTCATTGGTCTTAGGACTACCCCAAGATGGTATAGGTCATTACCCCGAAAAGTTAGAAAAGCAATTAAGATGTGTTTTTGTCATGCAGGAGTTCGCTGGCAATGCAAGAAGTGTTTAAAAACATTAGCATTGAAAAAAATGTTTTGAAAATTTTCACCTGTAACCCGCCACTGTACTCAGTTGAGTACACCCACCCTACTCCGCCCATTTATTATTTATTTTTTTTAATTTTTTCATACTTTTATATTAATTTTGTATACAATGAATAAAAAATAAACTTTCTTGTTAATTATCACTGCTAGTTTCATTTTGGCGGTTAATGGGTTAAGAAAGGTATTTAAGAAAAAAAAAATTATTTTAAAAAACATAAAATTAAAGCATCTTTTGGAATAAATTTTGTTAAAAATGAGAGCATCTTATTAAAGGCTATTTTACATTTGTTGAGGAATCCTTTCTTGGTTGGCACAAATATTAAAGTGATATAAATTTTAAATATAAATATAAAATTAAAACATATCTTTGTATAGCAAAGAATAAAATTTAAAGCACTTAACACAATATAAAAAATAATACCGAACAATTGTAAAATGTTATTAAAATTTTAAAATTTTGAAAATATAAAATTGGAGCATATTTTGGGGCAACAAATTTAGAAGAAGAAAAATTGAGCATACTAATGAAGACATTAGAAAGTTGTTATCTATGCTACGAAATATAGTTCCCAGAATTTAATGCCTTTAAAAAAAAATAGGAAGATTAGTTTGATACAGAAAAAATAATTCTCAAAAACAATACTTTCCTTTATAGAAAAACAGCTTTTAGCTTTGAAGTATTTTCTTCTTCTGAGAATTAGAAATTTTAATACTACATATGATAACTTTTCAAAACAAATTAAACAATAATTTTGTTTAAAAAAAATTAAAGATATTTTTGGGAAACAACTTGTTGTTGGAAGTTTAAAACAAAACAAAACATTAAATTTAAAAAAAAAATAACAACTAAATTATATAAAAATAAAACTTACTTTTGGGGTACAATAATATATGTTAAGACTTATAGCATTCCTTGGAGAACTTTTGTATATATTTTGTTACTATCCTAGACCTAATTGAATGTTTAAAATTAAATTAAAGCATACTTTCTCAGAAACTGAAAACATAATCGTACTAAATTGAAATATTCTCGTGCCAAACATATGTCCAAGATTCTACGAAATTTCAGTACTAAAACAAATAAAATTTCAATTAGTTATTTATAGTTCGGTTCGAGATCATGTATACATTTTCTAATACTAGAAAAGATAATACTTTTATGCAATGTAAGAGAAATTTGGAAAAAATTGAAGACAGCGCTAGATGGAGTAGCTACTTTCGAACAAAGCGACTTGTTCATCTTCAGCATCCTTCTGCCTATTGCTTCAACTCATGCTTAATCAACTATTTAACTCAACATTAGAAAGAAAAGAACATGAGAAATGTTTTTTCTTTCTTTTCATACGAGAGTTAGAACGAACAAGCAGAGTTTTTTCCAATTTATAGCTTTCTCTACATTAACATCGCTTTGATCAATTACAAATCTCGTAATGTGAAAAAAGCTCTTTTTGTTTTGCCAAACGTCCCATAGATGGGAACTGTAATGACATGTGAAATCTTAACAGATTTATCACACTTAACAGATTTCCAAATTTCTCTTACATTGCATAAAAGTATTATCTTTTCTAGTATTAGAAAATGTATACATGATCTCGAACCGAACTATAAATAACTAATTATTATTACAACACAAGATCGACAATACATAAAAACTAACAAATACAATTTCTTTAAGAAGAATTGTGTTCATTTTTGTTACAATACTCCATATATTAAATTTTTAAATAAAAATTAGAGCATATCTTTAAGCAAAAAATTGGTTTATTTTTAAAGCATATTCTTTTAGTAGTTTAAAAATTGTCAAAATTGTTTTGAATTTAACTATAAAAATATTAAGAAAGTTATATAAAAATAAATTAAGTTTTCTGCAGCAAATTTCGATCACAGTTTAATTATACTAATGTGGGCTTAAGTAAATTTTTTCTGTACAAAAAATTGTCTAAGTAACTTTATATTTTACATTGATAAACTATTCGAAATATATTAAAGCATACTTTTTGGCAACAAAGAAAATTTAAGCACATTTTTATGGACTTATTATTTTTAAAATTGACATCAAATTACTGTTTACAAAAAGTATGAAAAATTTTAAAAATGTTTGAAAAAAATTATTAAAGTAAATTTTTGGGCTACAAATTTATATAAAACTTAAAGTTTACTTTATTGGTTGTAGTATATTTTTGTGTCTCAAAACAACTTAGAATCTGACAATTATATTATGCAAATATTTTTCCTAAAAATAAATCTCTTTTATAAATCTGCCCTTATGTATGAGTCCTGACTGCCATTTACTTCAAAATTAAAGCACACCTTTTGGCTTTAAAGAAAACATATCTGCTATTTATTAAGTCCTATAAACTCTTTAGCTTTTTCCATTATTATTTTTTTGTATTTTTTTCCAAAAACTTAACTAAAATCCAGAGTATTATATCCATTTCTACCAACAACCCTCACGCTCCATATAACTTCAATATGGCTTAGGCAAAACAAATAAAAACAAATCCATCATCATCACCATCATCATCATAATGAGAGCATAGAATAAAAACAACAGCAAAAACATAAGCTTTATCGTTTTTCTTAGCATCTAGTTTTTTATATCCGTTTCTTTTACATCTTAGGAAATTGCAAATGTTTGATGATAGAAATCTTAATGTTTCTATTACATAGAAAATTGTTTCATCTTGATACACATAAAACTGGCCTCATAAAGGTATTTTGATATAAAGAGAAAAGATAATTGGAGATATACTTACATACATATGTTCATAAATACATGCATGATGATTATTACTTTGATAATGTTCAACAGAAATCTAAGACTCAGATTAAGACTTATAATTATAATTATTTTGATAGTAAATGTGTTATTTTAATTTAATTAAAGCTGCAGTAATTAGTTTTTATGTCTCTAGGAGATTTTATGAAATCTATTTTTTCTTACAATTTATTAACAAAAATTTAATTTCTTATATTCTTTGCAGGTAAGATCAAAAATCATATTAATATTAATGGAAAAATATTAATTAAAAATATTATTAATTTGGTTAGCATTTTTATGAAATATTGCTAAATTATTGTGTCTCAAATACAACGAATAATTTTTCAGGATAATCGATAAAAGAAATTAAAAACAGAATCCAGTCGATAAAAAAAAATCCAGAAAACGGATTAATTACTTAAAAAAAAAAAAAGAAGTTCCCATTAATGCAAATGTTTAGCCTTGTAAAAATTCAAATAAAATACGGTAATAAAATAAATCACAAAATTTATCACAATTTAATTATTAATAATCTTTTTTTTTTTTTGAAAATCACAATTTTCAAGGATAATCGAATAAAAATTCAAATAGTCGATTAGATAAAATGAAAATCGTTATTTTTTTTAACGGAAAATCAATTCATCGAATAACTAGTTGTATTCTATTTAATATTACAAATATAAGTATAAATAATACAACAAAATAGCAAATAAAAACTCGTATAACCAAATTAATTAATTTAACTTATATGTATATCATTACTTCCTTTTTAGTCACATTATTTTTATGGAAATATATTCAAGTAGAAATCCGAATGATCGAAATTATTTTTTTTTATATATATAAACCAAATTAAATTTGAAAATATCGTAAATGAAAAAGTTATTTATGTGAATGGTTCTGTGAAATGTGCACTGCTTAATATCGCGATTATTTATAGAGTTAATAGAATATAAAATAAGAATCTTATTAATCGCGCAAAATGACAACCAAACCCTATTATTTTTATTATTTTTACTTAGAAAAAAATCACTTTTCTATTTTAAATAAAAAAATTATTGAAGTGATTGAGTTTGAAATTATTCCGGCTCAAGATCAAAAAATTTTACTTTAAATAAAGCAAAAACATGGACACATTTGTTTCAAAAAATTCATCTATATTCTGCATGACAGGTTATACAGCTGTTTCGGGAAGAGTCACCAACCCTCATCAGTAACCAAAAGCAGTAGATTGTTTGTTTGGTAAAAAGTTAAATTCATGTATATTTGCTGAAAACAACCAAATGAGAATTCAATCAATAGTTAAACTATTTAAGCCTCTTCCAATATAACAAACTAAAATATAGAACAACTTTGAAACAAATATATTTGTATACGAGTACACATTGCATACTAGAATACGTATCCATGTTTGTTTTTGTCTTGAAGAAACAAGAAAAACAATTTGTTTTTGCTAAACTTACATTTAGCGTTAACGGCGTGCCTTCCGTATTTTTAATTTTATTTTTTTTTTTTATAAAAATAAAAAAGTAAAAACATTTGATCTTGAGCCTGAATAATTTCAAACTCAATCATTAAAATGATAAAGATCGAAAATAAGATTTTTATTTTTATAAAAAATTATAAAATTAAAAAAATTATTTTGAAATAATCGAATAAAATTACGAATAATCGTACATACAACAAATTTCAATAAAATCTCGTATTCCAGTAAATTTTATGAAAATTAATGAATTCCTTTAATGAATGAGGATAATTCTAATGTTTAATAAAAAAAAAAAAACAGATTAAGATGCATATAGTCGTTCAAAGTATAATAAAGTGTACAGTGTTTAATAATTAAACTTCGACATCACTACCCTTCTTTCTATAGATAATAAAAAAAAAATCTGATTAGATTAGGCTAGACTAGATTAATAAGGTTCTACGCACTGCGACCAATTTTATCTTTTGTGCAGCCCATGGTTGTCCTAAAGATTAAGGCTCCTTATATAGCCAATTACCCTATTTGGCATGAGATACCATATGTTTCGGAAGTATACAGTGTATCCTCCAAGTGTATGCCACCTAGACTTGGACATTCACAATGTATATATTCTGCTGTTTCTACACCCTGTTCGCAGAACCCACACGTGTCTGTGACAGACAGATTACCGTGTCCAGTAAAGAATCCCGTCAAGGTCCTTAATTCCTTCTTGCCAAGGGAATGTAATTGGCCCGATTGAACACTGGATGGAGTTATAAATCTCTTGTCGTTGACCGGAACTTTTGTCCCAGTGTTCGGCAGTGTTCTCCTTTCATTTTCGTCTGATGTAGCCCGCTGGAACACCACACAATGGTTCCGGACCGGTGAAAGGATGATGGGCCCCGGTTGGCTAGACAATCAGCTCGTTCGTTGCCCTCGTGTCTTGGAATACAACATAAAGTTATTTTTTTGCATCTGCCTAGTAAGTTGAGCACTTCGATGGAATCTAAAACGAGTCTAGACGTCATGTCGTAGGACATAATTGCCTTGTATAAACGAGTGTTCCTTTTTTTCCCTCTTCTAAGACATTCAGTCACGCATACATAAATATCGAAGACCTCCGCTTGAATAATGTATGGGTATTTGCCCATGGGTAAAGCATATTGAAAATTGGGATCCATTTAAAACCCTGCTCCTGTTCCCAAGTCCTACTGGTTCATAAGCTCCATTCCAATATCATAGTTTCAAATTCCCTGATAAATACCCTTCTTGTTAGCATTTTATCCGTGGCTCTCGCTACCGGGTCATTGATGAAGAGTTTTGCGACTCTCATGTGACCCTTTAGGTCACCGTCCTTTATACCACCAATCCTGAAGTCGTACGGCACTCATGCACGTATCTTCAATGATCGAAATGTGCAGTGGTGTTATGTTATGCATGACGCCGAATTCATCAAAACATTGCATTTTAATTAGTCTTATATGGACTATGGACTGAAATGTTTTTTGTGAATCATTTTTTTAACTTCTTCGATTATTGTATTATATATCAATATTATAATTAAATCGAATAACCGATTATTCGTAATCACCGTCTATTAATAATTTTTTAATTAATGTAGTTCAAAGTTTTGAAGTAGTTATTATTAAAAACAAAATTAACGTTTAACTTCATTATTTATAATTAGTAGTTTTTATATTTTGAATTTCAATGGGTGGCAAGTATTCCATTAGTTACAAAGCAAATTGCATTATCAAATAAAAGATAGCAGAATAATCAATTAAAGTATAAAGAAATCTTCCAATAATCTAATATGAAATTTTATTGCCACGATATTTGCTTTAACAAAACTGTCTTCTAAGAATATATTATTGGCAATAATCGTTTAATTAATGTATAACGAGTACTCAATCTTCGAATATTGCTCAAATCAATGGTAGAACCTGGAATGAAACAGCGATTAATATGGGTTTGAAAATCGCTCGTTTAATTAACTGTCACGAGTATTTCACTATTTTTAAAGATAATAGTTTGATCAAATATCCGAACAATTCATAATTTGTAGTTTTTATATATTTTCCTTTATTGCATCGCGAATAATCGATTATAAAACAAATAAATTCACAACACCAAAATATTTCATTTACATTTAAAAACATAACTTTTATAAAATCCATTATTTAGAAAAGCCACCAGATATTAGGATAATCGACTCACAACAATCAAATTAAAAAATAATAAGCTAAAAAAATCCTTTAAAAAACTTCCATTATTTTTTAACCCTTAAATGCGCAACAACGGCAATTTTAAGGAAAAAAATATATGCTATGTGAAATTATAAAAAAATAGTAACTGCGTACCACGTTTTTTTTTTTAATTTTTTAGTATGATTTTTTTTTTTTTAAGTGGTTGTATCTTAAAAGATAATATGCACACTATCCTACATTTTAGTTTTCAAAGTAAAATACGGGTTTTTTAATTATTAAAAGTATTAAAAAAGCTTTTTTATTTATAAAAATAATAGTAAATTTAAATTAACATAGTAAATTCAATTTGCAATAAAATATATTTATAAAATTCATATTATAAAAACAAAAAAATCTGCAAAATTAGTTAATAAAAATAATTAAAAGTTATGGTAATCATAAAAGCAATTTTTTTCAGCTGTCACACACAAATTTACCTTACATTTCATAAAAACATTTTGGTTTGACCTGAGCTTTTAGGCATCTTACATCTCCCCTTTTTATCTATTGAAATCCAGTGGCTGGCTCCATCTAGCCGGGTGTCCTTCGGCGGCGCTGGGTATGTATCCGGCTTTCGTCTTTTTTCTTCTATTTGTTTTTCTAAGTTTGGACGTCCTCTTAAAGGAACAGTTTTTGTGTTATATGAAAACAATACATCAGCCATTTCCAATTTGAAATCCACCAATCGTATTTCAGATTCTGGTTTATCTTTGTTGATTTTTCTATAAAGAATCCAGGCATTTACACATGTCATGTCAAGAAGGTGGTAAAATATTCTGATTGTCCACTTGCGGCTTTTCATTGATATTTTATGCCGGCCTATTGAGCTATTCATCATGTCTACTCCGCCCATGTGACAGTTATAATCTTTAATAATTTGTGGACATGGAATACTTTTGATAGATTTTTGCTTTTTGTCAAAGCGATTAATTGTTAAAGGTTTACTCTCAGTATTATATATATCTAATGGGGGCTTAGTACCGACATAGTTTGAAATAAGATTGACAATTCTATTGTCTTTCCATGATAATGTGGTCACTTCAATACCGTGTATGTTGGCAACAAATTTCTGACTTGCACCTCTTTCGAATTTCATCATTTTTTTTTCTCTTCAGGTAACTTACAATTCTTTATTCTATTGCGTCTGATAGTACCAACAGCCAGAATTCACTGTGTGCGCAAAAATACTATAAGTGGTACTGTTGTATAAAAATTATCAAAGAACACCACAAAGTTTTGATATCGGGACACTTCCCGAAGAGGTCTTACGACAATGTTTGCTGAGGATTGATGATCTGGCTCACCCTGTGCCAACTTTTCGGTTCCTCCGCTATAGAGTTCAAATTTATAGGCGTATCCCATTGTATCGCATAGTACAAACAATTTATAGCCCCATTTTTTAGGTTTGTTCGGTAAATATTGTTTCATATAACTTCCGATTTTTGTAGAGCACATTTGCTCATCTACACTTAATCTGCTTAGTTTCGGTACGGTAGAAAAAGTTATGTTTAGGGTATCGATAACTAGCCGAATTAGATAAAGCCTGTCACGATTGGGATCATTTCGATCAGGCATTTTGCTTTTGTCATTAAAATGTAGGAGCTCCCTAATTTTTTCAAAGTGTTTCATAGGCATTTAGGCTTGTATTATACGAACACTTCGGTGACTGTTTGAAGACCAATAGTCTCTGGAATTTGGAAGTTTGTAATACGTCATGTAAAAATAAATTTTCGTAGATCTGACACTGTAAAAGTAAAAGATTGATTTACACCAGCATATTTTAATGTTTCTAATACAATTTCTTCCTCCAATGATTTTGGAAATAAATGACACCAAACTTTCAAAGACGTTTGTAAAGCTCTTATATCGTCCGTAAGGTCACTTTCGCCTCCAAACTGAACTTGGTTAGTATCAAATTAAAGATGTGCCTTTTTCCATAAAACTTTTTCAAATTCCGATGACTTGGGATTTATATAAACCCCACTAAACTCGGAAGAAAAAGTACTCCAAATATTTGTCGGGCCGTAAGTCATATAAGTCTGCATTAGAAGTAGAAAGTGTTAAATCTAACGGTTCATATCGGACCGGAACGTCATGATAATTATCATCATTTACCATTTGTATGAAAGAATCATGTATAGATCCTTCAATATCAATTTCATCCTCATTATCAGTTTCTATATTATCGACATTGTGAATCAATAGCATTCTAGTAGCTCCTTGGAGCTCTGGTTTCTTTTTGCAAGAATTTGTAACTTGCATGTCATCCTCATCCGAGTCACTGCTGTCCATACTATCGTAAGTAATACCCTCACTATTGCACAGTAATTCACAAACTTCCTCGTCAGTCATATTGACTCCATCAACCTTCCTAAATCCTGACATGACTTAAAAATTCTTGGTTCTAAATTATAAAATCAATTAAATTGAACTGTCGGTTATTAAAACACTCAAAATAATTATTCATGTAAACAAAGCAAGACTCCGAACGTAGAACCTGCTTGTTCAAAGCATAAAGTATAAATAAACTTGCACCGTAACACAGAACATAATTCAAATAAAAACTAATATGTAGTTTGTTGATGAATGCGCACTGCATCTTTAAAGATACAACCATTAAATAACGCTCTGCAGCCAAATTTTGAAACAAAAAGCTTTTGTAAACACTTTTTACGCCTAATGAAATATTTTTTCACTATCCTGAATTTTTTTAAATCCCTTAAGTATCCTCGTTTAATATTATGTAACATCCAATTACCAAATTTTTTTATTTTTCACAATATTTAATTTTTATCTTTGACTGCAAATAAATCGCATGCGCTGAAGACTTTCTTAAAAGTAACATTTTTTTAATATTGAGTTATGATGTTTTAAATGCGTTAAATTTATTTTTATTAAATTTGGTCCAAAATTGGAATTGTATGAATTTTTTTCGGTTGTATCTTAAAAGATACAGTGCGCATTTAAGGGTTAAATAATCAATTGATCGAATGATCGATCGATTTTATGATAACCGTACAATGGAATAACCGAATGAAGGGGCGCGTACGCCATTTTTTTTTTTAAAGAAAATCGAATAACCGAATCAAACATAACCCATTAATTGATTCTGCTATAAGAAAACAACCCAACATTCAAATATAAAATTTATAAGTAGCTTTGTTTTAAAAAATTAAGATATAACATAATTGGTTAAATAAGAATTGTACAATTAAATGACTGAATATTTTATAATCAGTAGTTCTTATATTTTCTTTATTAATGAGCGTCAAGTACCATCAATAACAAAGAACAGCGAATAGCAGAATAATCGATACAACTATATCAAACTGCCATTATTCAAATATAAAATTTATACATTAAGGTGATTTTTGTTGATGGTCGAATTAACTGATCGAACGAATTTGCATTCGGTATTATGGCGCACATTCGATAATATAGCCCTATTGTGAATTTCACTCAATTGGATTATTCACAATAGTACATATTTAGTACAGATGTTCGATAGCCAGCGAAGATCGAACATCGAATGCAGCTCGTAATAAGGGCTTAAATAAGTTTCTTAATAAAAAATCAATTTTTTAAATCAAATAATCGAAATTAACTTTAATAAAATTTTATTATTTATAAAACAATTTATAGATTGCACAATCGAATTAAAGTTAATCGAGTAACCGAATAAGTTATAATCCGTAATTTTAAAAAAATTAAAATTTTTGAGTGCCGACTAACGAAATATAATAACCGAATTATCAGAATTACCGAATTCAGATATAAGAAAAGTCAACATTTCTTTACAAAATTTTGTTATATTTAAAAAAACATGATTGGCCAATTTCGAGAACCGAATAACCCTTGTTTTAGATCATGAGTGGCGAATATTCGACTAGTAACAAAAAAATCGAACAACCGAATAACAAAATTTTAAGCTCTGAAAATTGCTTTAACAAAAGGCAGTTATATTTAAAAAAAATTGTTTAGAGAATGGTATTCATACAATCGAAACACAAAATAATTCGTAATCGGCAGATGTTATTACTCGATCCAATAATGGATCTAAATATAATAAAACTCACAATTTTTAAATATAAAAAATCCATTATTTAAAAAAGGCCATTTATCGAATAATCGATTAAAAGTAGTCCAATAACTGAATAATTTATAATCGATTAATTTTATATATTTTTTAAAATATTCTATTGACCGATGTAGATAGGGATATTCGTACAATCGAAAACCGAGAAATGAGTAACCGAATAATTGATTCAAGTATACGCAAACTCACAACATTCGAATATATGTTATATTATATAAATTACATTATAAAAAAACAAAATAAATAATAAATAAATAATCTATTGACCGATGTATCAAAGAATATTCAAATAATCGAATATTTTTAAATCATGAGTGGCTAATATTCGATTAGTAACAAAGAAAATAAAATAGCCGAATGATGGATAACCGAATAATCGATTTACGTATAATAAAAATCACAATGTTCGAATATAAAATTTAATTGCTACGGAATTATACTCAACAAAAATTCATTGTGTTTTAAATAATCTAATAACCGATGTAGCAGAGGATATTCGTACAATCGAATAACCAAATAATTTATAATCGAATGTTTTTATAACTCTTTTTTTTTTAAATCATGAGTACCCTATATTCGGTTAGTAACAAAGAAAATCGAATAACCGAATAATGGATTTATGGATTATAAAACGGAGTTTTATTCAACAAAAGTAAATTATTTTTAAAATAATCTAATGACCGATGTAGCAAAGAATATTGGTGCAATCGATAGTTTTTATAACTCTTTTTTAAATCAGGAGTGTCCAATATTCTTTTAGTGATATAAAAATCGCATAACCGAATAATCGATAACTGAATAATCGATTTACGTGTAATAAAAATCACAATGTTCGAATATGAAACTTAATTGCTACGGAATTATACTCAACAAAAATTCATTGTGTTCTGGATAATCTAATAACCGATGTAGCAGAGGATATTCGTACAATCGAATAAGCAAATAATTTATAATCGAAAGTTTTTATAACTCTTTTTTTTAAATCATGAGTACCTAATATTCGATTAGTAACAAAGAAAATCGAATAACCGAATAATCGATTTATGGATTATAAAACGGAGTTTTATTCAAAAAAATTCAATTATTTTTAAAATAATCTAATGACCGATGTAGCAAAGAATATTGGTGCAATCTAAAGTTTTTATAACTCTTTTTTAAATAAAGAGTGTCTAATATTCTTTTAGTGATATAAAAATTGCATAACTGAATAATCGATAACTGAATAATCGATTTATGTATAACAAAAATCACAATGTCAGAATATAAAATTTAATTGCAACGGAAATTTATTCAACAAAAATCTATTATTTTTAAAATAATCTAATGACTGATGTAAAGGATATTTTAAAGTAATAACTGACTAGAATAATCCATTACAAAATTCGAATACCTGAATAATTTATAGTCGATAAGTTTTATAATTTTTTTTTATCTTATTGGACAGCAAATATTCATATAGTTATAAAAAATCTAACTTCAAATAAAAACCGTCACTATTCCAAATGAAAAGTTTTAAAAGTTTACATTTCTTTTTCATATGAATAATTGAAGAAACATTTAGTAAATAACGTATTTAAAAAACTTTTAATAAAAACTTGATATTTCCTTCCTTCTTACAAAATTCCTTATATATGTTTTTTTTTTTTTTTTCAAATATTGTCGTTCTATTTTCTGCTATTACATTGTACCTTTTAATTTTCTCCTTAATGGCAGAAGAGACATCACTAAAAAATGCAAATATAATTATTCCAACATACAACAACACAATACATCTGTTTTTCCAAATCAATGAGCCAATAAACGATTTCCAAACAATTTTATGCAAATTTTCACGTTGACACCATGGCAAGCAGCACATGAAACAGCGATACTAACTAAAACATACGAATTTAGCAGCTCAACATGAGAAACAATACCTCTGTATATTGTGCAAAAAAAAAAATAAGCTATAGAAATCCTGCTGGCAGGTAAATAAAAAAATATATTAAAACCCAAAATGAAAGAAAAGCATTAAAAATAACCCCCAGAAGTGATTAACCATAAAACACCAATACCAAGAGCTACAGATTACTCTAGGAGCTCGAACCAAAAAATGAATAAATACAATAAAAAAAAAACATACATTAATAGCAAGGAAGAGCTAATTTCAGAGAACACAATAATGATGTTGATGATAATGATGAGGACAATACGTGCGTAACCATAAGTAATTTAGATAATTTTCTCTAAAGAAATCCCCCCAACAAAAACATCAGCAGAATCTTATAATAGAGTTTAGTTACAAATAATGAAACAAGTTCAATTACCTTTTTCAACAATTTAAAACAAAATTTGTAAATTAAGCATAGGCTTGGTATGAAGTTTTTTTTTTTGTTATATTTATGCAAACTTTCTTAAATAAATTCTTAAAAGTAAATGGAAAAACTTTTGTGGTTAAATGGTGTGGAACATTTGCTCGAAATAAAACACAAAAATTGTTTTGATAAAATTCTAAACTAAAAACAAAATTATAAAGAAAACATTTCAAATGTAATGAAAATCTAATCAACAAAAAGGTTACACTATTTACATTTTCATTTAAATTTTCGAAATTGTTTTACATAGTTGGAAGGGACAGTGGTAACAAAAAAAATAATCATTTTCTACTTCCATATAACAGACAAATGTCTTTACCTTTGGTATTGCATACATAACAAAATAAATACAACAAAAACATCAATTTGCAAAGAAAACTTATAATCAATTTATTGAACGAAATCTTAATATCGCTCAATATAAAAATATTTAAATTTTTGCTGCGTGGCATGGAGTATGATTAATAAATATTAAATCTAGCGTGATTGTGATAAACTTCGGTAACTTTTCTGATTATCTATTGAAAACAATAATTCAGATTCTTCCCGAAAGCCTTGCTTGTACCTAATTTCAGCTTATCTCCCCTATTTAAAATATTTGATTTTTTAAAGAAAATTTTTTTTAGAAAACAGATAATGTAAAATAAAATTTTTTTGTAATTAATCATTCAAAAATATAAAATTATCTTATCAATTTAATTTTTGTTTAAAAAAATTTTCAAAATATAAAAAAGTGTGTTGTTTCCCCACTGTAATGAAGTGGATTATGTGTATAGTGACAATATAAACTCGCCTTTCCAACCTTCGTTAATTTGGATAATTAAGTCAGCCTGAAAAACAAGTAAAATAGCAATTTTTTATTACATTGATAATGATTTCCTTCAGTTCAATCACAATAATTTAAAAATAATACTATCTTAGACACTGTTTTGAAAAAGAAAAAAATTTTTTAATCTACCGCAAAATTGTTTATGCACGTCGCACAGTGGCGCCATTTGAGTTTTTTTTTTTTTTTTTTTTTTTTTTTTTGCAAAAATCACTTTCGAACCGATTGAGATAATCAAATAAGTTATAAGGCAAATGATAGATAATTATCCAGCCTATAAAATAACAATTCGGGCAAAGTGCTACACCTTCTAGATGATTACTTATGGGTTATCAAAGTTGAAATTTGTTAACGGCATGAAATAAGTCATGTTCATGTTAAATAAAAACATGATTTTTAACAATTTTATATTTTTATGTTTCTTTTTCAAGTTTTTTATATTTTGAAATTATTATCCATAAACAAAACAAAAAAAATTTTTTTATTTTCCATCAAAGTTCAAAAATAGTGAAAAAGATAGACAGTTGATAAATAGCGATTTAACTGGAGAATCACAAAGCAAACAGTAATTTTTTTTTTCTATAAAACACTAAATAAAAACATAAATCAATAGGAAGAAAAGGATTATGATTAGTTACCAAGTTTTTTTATATTCCACCTAAAACTGGACCAAATTGCCTAAAAATTTTTTTAAACTGGAACAATGTCTTTTTTACCTTTTTTACCTCTAGCAGTCGAAGGAGCAACTGGAAGCAGCTGGACTTTATGGATTATATAAAGGAATAATCAGAGAACACTTTTTGAAAATATGGCAGATATTCAAAATTATACGTTTTTGATTTTCCATCAAATTTGAAAAATAGTATAAAAAAAATAGACAGTTGGTAAATAGCGATTTACCTGGGGAAAAAAAGTAAACAGTAAAATTTCTTTTCTATAATATACTGAATAAATACATAAATCAATGGAAACAGAAATAATACAGTTAGTTATCTAGTTTTCTTTTATATTTTACCTGAAAATGGGTCAAATTGCCTAAAAATTGTGTGCTTTTTGAAAACTGAAATTTGGTCAATTCTGAAGGGTTATATCTTCTAAAATAAAAATCTGATTTTATTGAAGGTAGCAAATTTATAATCTTTGAACAATTTCCTATAAGATAAGTTTATTCAAAATATCGTAAGCGCAAAAGCCAAAGGTTGGCTTTTTTTTTTAAAGAGCCCGAGTTAAAATATAATTTTTTAAGCAGCGAACGTAAAAGTTACCTGATATTGGTTCAAGTAATGCTGCCATTTCCAATTTTTTTTAATGTTCTGCAGTATGTTCAAGGAGATCTTGCAACTTTATTTCTGCTGAACTTGAAGTGACATTAATAGCAGATTTTGAAGGTGGCAGAAACTAAATCTCGATATTCTGGAAAAATCCCACAATTCATTTCATTGATTCGCTTCCGCAATTCCTTATATTGACTTTTGGTCAACTTCAAATCCAAAAATAGGGCGAACGCTTCTTCTGGAGTAAATTTCTTATCTTCAGTTGGTATGGGAATGCTTTTCAAAATCCTCTTTGCGCGCCTTGGGCTCGCTTCCACTATTTTTTCAATTTTATTTTTGTTATTTTGTGTTGGTTGAATTTGGTGCAAAAATTAATCCTTAATAATTCTTTGAGAAATTTCTTCGTTGATATTCTCTAGCTTCCGCCTTTGAGATATTTCACTAGATCCATCAATTGGTTTTGCTGGTCGACCTTTTTTCCACTTTCGTTGGCAGTAGCAGGTGAACTCTAAAAAATAAGTTCCTTATTTGTACTAAAATTCAACTAAAAATTAAAATGTATTTTTAACCCTCCATAACGTTTAATAGCAAAAATTAAAGGCCAAAGTCCCACATACCAAACAAAACAAAAAAAAAAAGCTTATCAAAATTCCAATCAAATCAAAAGTTATGGATTTTTTACAGCTTTCTTGTGAAATGGTCCACTGTGCGACGCGTCGCGACGGTATATTAATGGAAGGATTTGGATATGGATTTCGCAAGCGAAACAGTAAAAATTGTTTTTTAACAGACTCAATGTGATCGCTGTGAACGGCGTAATGTGGATCCCAACCAACAGAACCGTATTCCAAAATCGGTCTGACAAGTGATGTTTACAATTGTTTTGTTATGATTGGTTCTCTTAATTCTTTGGCCCAACGTTAGTTTGTTTTGTATCTAACACAACTCCAAGATCAAAAATGACATTCACATACTCCAGCTGATAACGGCCAATAGAATATTTATCCAAACATCCTTGTTTTCTTGAGAAACGCATGTATTTAAATTTTATTTTTTAATATAAATCCAAAAAATTGAAGTTGAACCATAAGAAAAACTTATCTAAATCGTTTTGCAGGAAGGCTTGCTCACAGTAATCGTTAAAGCTAAGGAAAATTTTTACATTATCAGCATACATTAAAACGTTGGAAAAATTAATTATAGATGGAACATCATCAATGAAAAGAGGAAATAAAATTGGCCCAAGATGGCTACCTTGCGTTACACCAGAATTTACTTTTATATTCTTAGAGGTAGTATTATTAAATTGAACATATTGCACTCTACTAATCAGGTAAGATTGAATCCAGTTTATGCAGTTGTTGGTAAATCCCATTAAATACAATTTTCAAAGTAATAGGCAGTGATTAACTTTACCAAATGCTTTATATAACATCAGTATGTTGACCATTTTTGAAACCACGATTAATTTATGTTGAGAGTTCAAGTGGTTTTTGTCGTTGTTGAACATCCCCTACGAAATCCATGTTGAGCAGGTGTTTATAAAGCTGAAAGTAGATGGCGGAGAAAATCAGTAATAAAACTCTCAAAAAGTTTAGGAATTGCACTGAGTTTAGAAATACCTCTGTAGTTTATAATGTTTGATTTATCACCAGATTTAGAAAGTGGTATAATGTAGGATCCATTCCATAATTTTGGAAAATAGCCGTACTTAATATATAAATTAAAAATAATGTTTAACAGAGTTGATAAAGAGTTAGCATAATTAATCAGAATACAACTGGGAATACCATCAGGCCCATGATGAAATGAAGGTTTTAACTTTTGTTATTGATATGTATTGTTGATCTGTATTGGAATAATTAGTCATTTATTGTTCGGTTTAAGATCATGTATATATTTTTCTAAAGAAAGAACTTTTTTATTGAAGTTTCAATATAGAATGAAGTGATGTAAGGAAATGAAATTGACTGATGTTCAAACACAGTAAATGGATAATCTCTAGAATTATCATAGTTCATCAGTTATTATATGTACTAAACATTCCTGTCTTTTATACCCTTATTCAGAATTTAGTTCATAGAGATTTATTTATTCTTAAAATTTACAAACCAAACAAAAATTGTATTTGAGTTGAGGTTTCTCTAGTATTTATTGTAATTAAATGGTATTTGTTTGCTACTCTTACCTAAAGGAAACTAAATATTTGTGGTTATTTGAATAATAAAGTAGCAACAATAATTTATAATATAAACAAGTAAGAAAATTATAGTCGGTCTAGACTGACTATACGATACCCTATACCATGCGTTTAGAGACCCTGTCTCTCAGGCCCAACTAACTGGATATAGAAAATAAACATAAACCAAATTTGAGTGAGATTTTTATTAATTTTTTCAGCTGCAGATATGAAAAAGTTCATATCGGATGCTATATCTATATGGGGACTAGGCCCAAAAATGGACCGATCCTGACCATGTTTGGTAAAGTCTCTTGTACTGTGCAAAAATATATACAAACAAAATTTGAGAAGAATCAGTGCAATATTTTTGTTTTTTGATAGATTTAAGTGAAGATCAGGAAGCAGCTCTATATGGGGCCTATGACTAAGAGTTGTACAATAGGGATCATTTTTGGACTACTGATTAATGGATGTAATATATACATACAAACCCAATTTGACTAAGATTTGTGTGATAATTTGGATCTTATGGCAATATATGTTGATTTCATAGGGGTCATTTGTATGGGGGCTAGGTCTCAACATGGACCGATTCTCACCAATTTCAACAGCGTTCATCCCATGGCCGATAAAAGCTCAAATACCAAATTTCGTCAAAATATATTCGTATTTGCGACCTGCAGTTTGATTACAAGCTTTACATGGACACACAGACGGACGGACGGACGGACATCGTTAAATCGAATCAGATAGTGATTCTGATTCGATCGGTATAATTAAAGATGGGTGTAGTTCAAATATTTTTGGTTGTTACAAACAGCAGCACAAAGTCATTATACCCAAACCACATAGGGTATAAAAAGAAAATTAAAGAGTCTAATATTAATGAAATTAACAGATTTGTGAGTTAAATTGCAAAATTTTGTAAACCTTAAACAAATTAAATACGACAAACATGGATTTATTTATTTATTTAGTCTACTGTTTTACATCTTACAGACTATAAAAATATAATAATAATGTTATACAATAATTAATATTTTTTAGTTTAAAAAAATTGAAAACCTTAAATAAGTTCAACTTAAAATTATTTTTATCTAAGCTGAAATTTAAAAGGATTGAGAAACTGTTACAAAGCTTTAAACATCTTGTAATTGGTTCATTAACCCCATAATTCGTACGATGAAAATCTTCATAAAATAAACGCTCGTGACGTAAATCGCGATGAGGAGTATGAACCCTCACTAAATCAGAGAAAGCATCACAACATATATTATTTGTTAAAATATTAAATATAAACATTATAGCAAATGATGATCTACGATCTCTTAAAGATTGTAGTCCTAGAAATTTAAGCCTGCTTTGATAAGAAAGAACATCTCCGGACCAATTTATTTTCTTAAATGCAAACTTTGTAAATAGTTTTTGAATTTTTTTACTTCTAACGAAAGAAACATATAATGATTTTAAGGCGACAGGGTCACTAAAGTCCGCAGTATTTCGTTTAATGAATCCCAACATTGTATACTCTTTAGATGTTATATAATTTATATGATTATGAAATTTCAACTCGGAATCAAAAATAACTCCTTAATCTTTAACTTCACAAACTCTCTCAAGAGTGACATTACTTATAGTGTAATTATAAAAAACAGGATTATGACAATGAGTATATGACATAACGCAACATTTATCAATATTTAAAACAAGTCTGTTCAAGTCACACCACTCTTTTAGTGATAACAAATCGTTTTGAAGCATAACTGAATGTGATATACTTGTAATATCAGCAAATAATTTCAAATCATCGGCAAATAATAATGGTTTACAAAATTGCAAACAGTCAGGTAGGTCATTTATAAAAATTAAAAATAACAGTGGACCTAAATGTGTTCCCTGAGGAATACCAGAATATGCATTAATTACATTTTCCGAAAAGCATGAACTAATTTTAACTATTAATTTCCTATTCGTAAGAAAACTTTTACTTACTCTATAATCTGCAACTTGAAAAACTGAGATTTTTGATGAAACATGATGAAATAGTTTATTATACAGAATCTTATCCAATACTTTGGTCAGAACACATTGTTTAACAATGGGCCTGTAATTCAAAAGATTGGATTTATCACCAGATTTGAATATAGGAATCACGCAACAGTATTTCCACTGATCTGGAAATTTGCCATTTTTTAAGCATGCATTAAAAAGTATTGTTATGGGGCGGACTAAAAATCTTATACATTTTTTTTAATATAAAGGTGGAACTGAATCCAATACACATGAGGGACTATCTTTTAAAGATAGAATAGATAAAGAAACATCATCTTCTGGCATTTCTATGACAAGGTTGCTTAGAAATGGAGTACTTAAGTGATCTACACTTGTTTAGTTACTATGTGCAGTAAAAGTAGTCTGGAAAAACGACGCAAACAAGTTGCAAGATTCAATAATATTATTTGAAACATTATAGACATAAAACATATTACATGGATAACCAGAATTCTTTCTTTTTTATTTATGAAATTCAAAAATGCAGAAGGATCAGCCTATTTCCATGTTTAATATATATTGCCTATATTGCCTATTTTCAATGTTTAATATATATTGCTTATACAGATAGTTATGTAAAAAATCGAATTCACGTCGAATTTGTTGAAAATATCTTAAATCATCATTTTCTTTACTTTCTTTATGTGTTTTAAAATCTTTGTTTTTGACGTTTTTTAGGTTATTAAGCCTTCTATTAAACCAAGGGGGTTGTTTACCTTGAGATGTTGTCATAGAAGGCACCATCACGGAAACCGCATAATCAATTTTATCATATAAAAATTTAAGTATTTCATCAGAATCATTGCAATAGAAAATTGTTGACTAGTCAACAGACGCAAAAAAATCATTTAATGCTGGATAATTACCCTTTAAGAAATTGTAAGATTTGGTGCCACAAGAAGTCTCTTTTTCAAAAACGTAAAATTCAAAATCTATCACCATTGCTTTGTGATGCACAGTATTCCTAGAAATGGAGTTTAAACTTAAATTACAAGATGATCTTAATATATCTGATACAAAAAACAAATCAAGAATTCTTCCAATGTCATTTTTAAAGTAGTTAATTTGATTGAAATCGTGAGAAAAGAAAAAACTAATTACATCTTCATCAATATCATTTTTCATGTTAAATGGCAAAAGAGTATTATCTTCAAATATCCAAGTCAAATTTTTTAGATTAAAATCACCCAAAACTATAACTTCTTGGTTATTTGAACATAAATTTACAACATAATTAATATTATATAAATGTTTTTGATATATATCACTAGTACTTGAAGGAGGTATATACGATACAATACAAAATATTGATTTACCAAATGCAGTAGAAAATGCGACTTCAACACATAGTTGCTCAATATCGCCAATATAATTTAAAGGCACTAAACGGCTGGAAATGTCACCTCTTACTGTCAACAGCATACCGCCACCCTTTTTAGGTCCATCAGGCAAAAAGCATCTATCACAACGGTAGACTTTATAAAAATCATCAAAGTATTCAGCACTATTTATTTCACTTGATAACCAAGTTTCAGTTATGGCAATTGCGTCATATTCACTTAAAGAAGAAGCAAGGCATTGCATTTTGATAATATACTGAATAGCTGCAATTTCTTTTATTTGATTTACAATTTGACTGGGGTAACTGAATATTATTTACGACATATTTGGCAGTTCTGTCGGTTTTTTTGGAAAAGACAGAAAAGGGCGAATTTTTATATTCGCGGGCCATAAGGTAGATTTTAAAATTTCATCACAAAAATATGGTGATACACCTAACTTGAAATTAACGTGCTTCAGTGTATTAACATCGACATCTTTCTTAACCCACCTCGTACATTCGAAATGTTGTTTACCAATCTCTGTATTTTTTTCAATATAAGCAATGATATTATCAGCAGTAACAGTCGGTTTGAAGGAAGAAACATGTAAATATTATTTTCTCACAACCCCATCAAGATCGTTTGTGTCTTTATCTCCAACAACAATCACACGATTTCTACGTTTACGCCTATGCACTTTCGTCCAATGAGTTTCATGACTATCAGACTCAAGCATGTTTGATCCAACATTTGAGACAGCTGTAGGAAAAGAAACAAGAGAAGAGCAAGCATCGTCATCACATTGTATATTAATTTCGTTCGAACCACTAGCAACAACTGCATCAATATGTGTTCGTTGATTTGCATGTGTATTATTATTAACAGCAGCTTGATTCGAATAATGCAAATTATTTTTGTTTGATTTATGCGTTAGTTCATTGAACTTTAACCGAATCTCTTTCAAGTCTTTACTTATATTGGAAAAAATCGGGTTTTTAAGTTCTCTTAACTCCGTAGATAGTGAAAAGATCATAGAAATCATTTCAGCTGATGCTTTAAGGCAATCATTGCAGTTAAACACAATATTTGGATTTTCATTAAACAAATTACGGATTTTATCATTAACTCTTGCACACATAAAATGAAATTTGGCTCTACATATGTGGCACTTAATGAAATTCGCTTTTAAAATTATTAAAACACTTCGCGCACAGCTTATTAGGTGGACAATCCATATTACACGTCTTAACGATTTGGCGATCAACTGACAACTGTAACAAAAATTATACTAGAATTTATCCAGTCGGACTACTTTGTGGAGAGATGTGTTTGTTTGGAGCCTTTGTAATGTCCCTTTTTCTGTGGTAGTAATTAATGGGTATTAAAATAATGTCAAGGGCAAATATGGTCTCATTTGCTAATTTTTTTAAGACAGATATTGTTTTTAATTCAAAGTCTGAAAATTTCTATTAATAGACTGTGGCTCTTATATGCCTTATGCTAACCAGCCTCAGCTAGACCATTTATTATCTTTTTATATTATTTATTTTCTACTGGTTTTTGATTTCACTTAAATATTCACATTCGCATTCAATTATTTTCACTAACTTTAATCTCTATTTTTAATTTATTACAAACTATACTTTTGTAAATTCTTAATTTATTGGATCCTTTTAAAATATTTATTACTTCATAACGACATAATAAAAAACTCTTTTTGGTATAAAAACTAATTTTTATATTTTACATTGTTTTATTCTGTTTCTATACAAAGTTGTTATTATTTTAATATGAAAAATTCATAACTTTTTTTCAAAACCTTTTGTAAAAAAATATGCTATAAATTATTAATGAATAACATCATATACAACTTGATGTTTTACCCTCCACCTCCCCTCCCAAAAAAGCCCTCTCAGCATCAGAATATATAAATATTTATTGTTAGACATGAGATTATAATAGAAAGCAACAATATTAAACAAACAAAAATAGAGTGCCTGTCAAAAACAATACATATTTACATTTTGAACAGAAATACAACAAAAAAATGCTTGACCGTTTTTTATTAGCAAATTTAACACTTAAATACACAATTCAACGTTTATTCACGAAAAATTGTAGAAACTTTCCTATAAAATAGTATTTTCGGACTAATAAAGAAAATCTCATGGAGGGCACCTTGAGATTGAAAATCGAAGTAACTCGTAAAGTAAGCTGCTTAATATTGAGGCTAAGGAGTAAAAAACATGCAAAAACAGTAGTCTTTCGTTTTTGATCATTTACGAAATTTGAAAGGCTAATTTTTTTTTACCAAAAGGTGTTTTTCAAGAAAATGTACTTTTTTAAGAAAATACAATTTTTAAAAGAATGTACTTTCTTCAGAAATCTGCATTTTTAAAGAAATCTAATATTTTTCAAAAATCTAACGTTTTTAAGAAAATTAAATTTTTTAACGAATATAAAAAATTGTTTTTTAATAAAGGTTATTTGTTTAGGAAAAGGTACTTTTTAAGAAAAGCTACTTTTTATAAAGAAAATGTACTTTTTTGAGAACAGATACCTTTTTTTAAGTAGGTTTTTTTACGATTTAAACATTTTATATGAAAATATATATATTTTTTAAGCAAATGTAGTTTTTTAGGAAAAGGTACTTTTTTAGAAAAGGCAATTTATTAAAGAAAATGTACTTTTTTCACTTTTTAAGAAAAGTTTCTTTTTAGAAAATGGTACTAAGAAAATTTACGGTCTAGACCGTCTATACGATACCCTATACCATGTGTTTAGAGACCCTATCTCTTAGGCCCAACTAATTGGATATAGAAAATAAACATAAACCAAATTTGAGTGGGATTTTTATTAATTTTTTCGGCTGCAGATATGAAAAAGTTCATATCGGATGCTATGTCTATATGGGGACTAGGTCCAAAAATGGATCGATCATGACCATGGTTGGTAAAGTATCTTGTATTTTGCGAAAATATATACAAACAAAATTTTGAATGAATCAGTGCAATATTTTTGTTTTTTGATAGATTTAAGTGAATATCGAGAAGCAGCTCTATATTGGGCCTATGACCAAGAGTTGTCCCATAGCGACCGTTTTTGGACTATTCATTAATCGATATAATAATCACATACAAACCCAATTTGAATAAGATCTATACGACAATTTGGATCTTATGGCAATTTATGTCGATTTTATAGGGGTCATTTGTATGGGGGCTAGGTCTGAACATGGACCGATTCTCACTAATTTCAATAGCGTTCATCCCATGGCCGATTAAAGCTTATATACCAAATTTCATCAAAATATCAAAAATCAGTTTGATTACAAGGTTTACATGGATACACAGACGGACGGACGGATGGACGGACACAGTTAAAAAGATTCAAAAAGTGATTCTGATTCGATCGCTATAATAAAAGATGGGTCTAGGTCAAATATTTTTGGTTGTTACAAACAGCAGCACAAAGTCATTATACCCAAACCATATGGTGGTATAGGATATAAAAATCGCACAAAGAGAGACCGCACAAAAACGCAAAATTTACTTATTTTAAAAAATGTATTTTTTATATACTTTTTAAGAAAAGGTACTTTTTAAGAAAATTTACTTTTTTTAAGAAAACCTTTTTTTAAGAAAATCTTTTTTTTTAAGAAAATATAAATTTTTATGAAAACGTACTTTTTTTTAAGAAAAAATACTTTTATAAGGAAAAAGTACTTTTTTTTTAAAGATAAAGTACTTATTTAATAAAAATTAAAAAAAAAAAATAATTGTTAATAATAGGTCCTTTTTTAAGAAAATATACTTTGTAAGAAAATTTACTTATTTAAAAAAAGGATTTTTTATAAACTTATTAAGAAAAGGTACTTTTTTGGAGGAGGTATTTTTTTAAGAGGAGGTATTTTTTTACGAAAGCTACTTTCGTAAGAATAGTCACAATTTAGAAAGTGTACCTTTTTTCAAGAAAAGATACTTTTTAAGAAAAGGTACTTTTTTTTAAAAATAGGTGCTTTTTAAGAAAATTTACTTTTTTTTAAGAAGAGCTACTTTTTAAGAAAATATACTTATATATGAAAACGTACTTTTTTTAAGAAAAAATACTTTTTATAAGAAAAGATACTTTTTAGGAAAAGGTACTTTTTTAAAAAATAAAGTACTTAATTAAGAAAATATTTTTTTTTAAGAAAAGGTAATTTTATTAAGGAACCTAAATTTTTTTAGGAATCTACCTTTTTATAAAATTGACTTTTTTAAAGAAAATGTACTTTTTATGAATAGCAGTTTTTTGTGAAAAGATACTTTTTAATAGGAGGTACCTTTTAAAGAAGCCTATTGTACTATTTTAAGGAAGGTCCTTTTTTATAAGGAAAAGGTATTTTGTAAGGAAAACATATTATTTGTAAGAAAATTTTCTTATTTTACTCCCTTTATTTTAACTCATAGAGTCATTTTGACTGCCGAAATAACTTTCGACCGAGTTTAAAACCTTTCCCGTGATCCAATCGAGCTAAAACTTTGTAAGCAGACTCGCACAGATGATAGAAATTATCTAACAAATTGTTTAAAAAAAAATTAATTATAGTATAATTTTGAATATTTCGAAATTTTAATGGTTTTTTATTTTCAGTCAATCACATGATGGTAAACTTAATTTAAAAGAAAGGGAGTATAATAAAAACGTGGTTTTTATGGGTTAGTTTTTTTTTTCTTATTTAATGTTACTTTTTTGAGAAAAAGTTCTCTTTTTAGAAAAGATATAAACTGAACATTGCTAGTAATTGTGGGTTTGATCGTATTGATAAGTGAGCTTTGAATGGACATTTCTAGAAAAATTTTGCTTTTCGTAAGTAAAAATACTTTATAGGATTATATTTCAATGTGCAGACAAATTATTAAAAGTTGTAAATGTTCACTTTTGCATTGTTCTGTAGATGGTAGAAAAACTGTTTTTGTTATTATTTTTAAGCCAAAAAGTATGCCAAATACACAAAAATAAGAAAAACTTACAGAAATTAAAAAAAATCCAGCAACTTAAACAATAAAACTAAAAAGTATTCAAATTATATATTAAATACAAAATTAAAAATAAACTTTTTACAAAAATAAAACAAAAATTAAATAAAAAAATTTTTTTTTAGGCCAATTTTTTGATTTTTTTAATCCGATACTTCGCTATGCATTGTAACAATAATTAAAGCTGATAAATGTATTTGCATAAGGAAGTCAGGACGAATTTTTAATAGTTTTAATTATTGATACTCTATAAATAATCTTCCTGAAGATGATATCCAGTGGATATCGAAATATCAGATAAATAAAAAACAAAAACTCAAAAAGTTGGCCTTAAGCTTAATAAATTTATAATTTATAATTGAATGATTGAGTGAGAAATTAATCAGGCTGAAGATCAAATATTTTTACCTTTAATAAAGCACGTCATTCCCATACATGAGAGTGTATATAATAGATTGTTGCTAGAAATCGTATCAAAAGTACATGATAAGTCAACAAAGCAGGCATACATACGTATTTCTACCCTGCTAAAACACTATCTGGTCAGGGTATAATGAGTTTGTGTAGGCACTATATTTGATGAATAATTTTACTTTTCTTAAAATTCCAGTAGTGATATAAATGACTTTATATATCTTTTGAATAATTTACACATTGTTGACATGAGCTTTATTGCTTTTGCTGAAAAGTTATTAAGTTTTATTACATTTTTTAATATTGTTACACATTCTTTATATGATGTAAAAAATTTCGCTCGAAGAGAAATTTCATTATTGTGCTATAAAAATTTCCTACGTTTATTTAATTTTTTACATGTAGTTGACATAATGTAACCTATTATGTACACAATGTAAAATATAAGTGAAATAAGTTTTATTGCATTTGTCGATTAATAATTTAGTTTTCCTACATTTTTCATGTAGTTACACATAGTTTACATTGCGTAATAAACTACTGCATAATTCAACATTTTCTGCAAAAATGTCATTCTCAAAACTTTCATGCATTGCTATGTCATGTCAACTCAAACAAGGTGTTATGCCATGTCATGCCAACTCAAACATACTGTCTTAGCATGTTATTGCAACTTAGCTAAGCTGTTGTACGTTGTTGTGATCAATACCATGTCTTTTAATGTTTTTTCTGCAGCATGTTTTTCACAGCCTCGTATGAAAATATTGATTATTCTTTAAAATTTTTCAATAAAAATCCTAAATCAAATCAAATAAATAATTGATTAAAAAATTTTCAAATTGAAAAAACATTTATTTCGAAATTATTTTTATAATCCATTTAAAACAAACAAAACATTTTAAATCCAACTAAAGACAAATAAAAAAAAATATTATTGAGTTTTTAATTTTTTCCAATAAAAGGTTTACGGTTATTTTTCTGCTTTATTCATTTGAATTCATAAAGTCACATATATTTTGAAAAATATATACAAACCAAATTTGAGAAAAAAAAAAAATGTGCAACATTTTGTATATTGATAGATTTAAGTGAAAATCGGCAAGCAGCTTTATATGGGGGCTATGAAAAAGAATTGCCATATGGGCTTTATTTTTAGAAAACTGATAAATGGATGTAATAAACACACACAAACCCAGTTTGACCGAGATCTAAATGATAATTTGAATCATATGGCAATTTAAGCCGATTTCATAGGGGTCATTTGGATGGGGACTACGTCGAACATAGACCGAATTTCACCAGTTTCAATAGCTCTCATCCTATGGCCGACGAAAGCTTATGTACCAAATTTCACTAAAATATTTTCATATTTGCGACCTGTAGTTTGATTAAAAGGCTTACATGGACACACAGACGGACAGTAAAGAAATGTCGCATGTGTCACATGTGTCGCATGTGTTGACATTTTAATTTTCCATGTTCATGTGTGCAAAATCACTGTAAAAACTATGCATAGATTTGATTTGAATTTGTTCGACAGTGTCTATATATGTCATTGTCAAACATGTATGAGCGGCATAGTATGAATTAACACTTGCATGATGTGACACATGTCGTACGTTGTATAGTTCAACAATTGCAGGTCTTTATTGCGTAAACAATTCATTTAAATTTAATTTTTTGCAGTTAAAAGCCAATTGTGCTATTAAAGTTTTTTATGTTTTCTTATTTTTTAAAATAAAATTCAAATAAGTTTTATTGCTAAATTAAAAAATTATTCATTAATTTAATTTAAATAAATTTATATTATTTATTGAATTTTATTTAAATAAATTGATAATTTTTTAATGAAATTAATTGAAATAAATTAAAAACTATTTAATTAATATAATTTAAATAAATTAAAAATTATTTAATTAACTTAATTTAATAAATTAAAAATTATTTAATTAATTTAATTTAAATAAATCAGAAGTTATTTCTCTAATTGAATTTACGTAAATTAAAAATTATTTAAATAATTTAATTTAATTTATTTATTTATAATTTAATTTAGATAAGTTAAAAGTTATTTAATTAATTTAATTAAAATAAATTACAAATTATTTAATTAATTTATTTAAAATAAACTAGAGGACCCCTGCTGCTCCGCAGCATTATATTATATTATATTAATTTTTATAATATAATACCAAAATTTGCCAAGAGAAGTTAACGTACAGTAATGCCAAATATGCCAAGAGAAGTTAACGTACAGTAAAAGTAAAGTTGATTCTCCACGCATAACTTTCCTCAAACCTAACGAATTTAAGCAGTTAATAGCTCATGTAAAGGAGCTTGATCCACTGAGTGTTTTTAGACCTATATCAACAGCCTACGTTAATTAGAACTCTAGTTATAGAGGTTTGAGAGAAGAAAAATATTGAAAAAAATCTTGAATGCAAAGTTTATTCATAAATTCTTTTAATATATAAGATTTAATATATAAGATTAAAAATTATTTTATAGGTATTTCATTTATTTAATTTAAATAAATTCAAAATTATTTAATTAGTTGAATTAAAATAAACAAAAAATTATTTCATTAATTGAATTTAAATTTAAACTAAAATTATTTATTTAATTGAATTAAAATAAATTAAAAATTATTTCATTAATTGAATAAATTCAAAATTATTTAATCAATTCAATATAAATAAATTAAAAATTATTTAATAAATTTAATTAAAAATTATTTAATTAATTAAATATAATTTAATTAATAATATATAATATATTAAAAATTATTTCATTAATTTAATTTAAAGAAATTAAAAATTATTTAATTAATCTACTTGAAATAAATTAAAAATTATTTCATTAATTGAATTTAAATAAATTCAAAATTATTTAATTACTTCAATTTAGATAAAATAAATTATTTTTAATTTGAAACAGAGGCCGAATTGTGAAATTTAAAATAAAATTTTTTATAAAAACAAACACCTAACAAAAAAATTGTTTCAATTATAAAAGTCAAGAAATTACTATTCATTACATACAAAAAGGTCAACTAAAATATTAACATATATATTTAAACTATATTATTTAGAACAAATTATATCTAGAATAAAATAAAAAAACCGTAAAAAACTGAAAACATAAATTATTTTAAACAGATACCTGATTTGAAGAAATGTAAATTAAATTAAATAAATAAATATTAAAAAATAAAAAAATCTTCCTAAAAAACATATTTTTTTTCCCTAAGTTGATAATAACTTTAAGAAAAATTTAGTTTTGTATAGAAAAAACCGTTATCCTGCAAAACGGCCCGAAATCTGTCCCTCAGTTTCACTTACCAACGTTGTAATCCCATACACCAACGATGTCGTCTACTTTGGCTTTCATTTGGATCGACTCACAATGGCTGAAAAACGTTTTTCATTGGCCAAATTCTTTAACTTTTGAAGTGATCAAAATATTTTACTAAAATTTTTCTAATGGATTGATACTTAGTTGAGCTGGACTCAGTTTTAATTTCATTAAAATTGAATCAGTACTTTTTAAGAAGTTGTGGGTCAAATTGGAAATTTTAGTTTTTTTTTAGTTTTAGCGTGAAATAAGGGTTCTTTATTTGTTTCATTTATTGAAAAATGTCATATTTGGATTTTAATAATAAATATAAATATTTTTTGATGTTTTTTTGTAATGTTAATACTCACTAAAAAAAAATAGTAAACTCAACTGGAAATTCTGTTATTATTACTGAAAAATTAAAAATTTTTTGCTGTCAAATTTGCAAATTTGTTAATTTTAGCAAAATAAATCTGCTGAACATTAGCGCAATGATTTTGATTTTTTTTTAAATTTTGACATGAAAATATGTGTTTTTATTTTTTGAATCTTTCTTATTTATTAAAACATTTTATACACATGTTGATAAAAAAACCTTTAAAAAAAACAGCAATAGATATTAATAGCATTTGTAACAACGGAAGGTCCTGTTTATTATATAATTTTATGTATGTGTTAGTAGCAACTTTAAATGCAGCTAGGCCGAATTCAATAGTTTGCAGTGTGTTTAAGCAAGTTGGCTTTTGATTCATGAGTTTGCATAAATGTTGCAGAGCTATAGTTCCATTAGTGAACGCAGCCATTTCTCGCCAATATGGTGTTAATTCATAGTAGCTTATAATATTCCATTCAGATCGTGATATTCACGTGTTGCCAATTCCTTCGAACTGTAAGCCCATGTTTGATTTAAGTTCTGTTATTTCCACCTTTCCTGCGAAAATAAGTGGAAGAGCGAGCAATGCTATTAGTAAGATGGGCATACTGGGAAGAGTTAATAGCCGTCGTTTTTATTTTTTGGAATTTTATCAGATGGTGATGGTGATTCAGAGGGCTGCAGTTTGCAATTGTCGCTTAATGTTGTAGCCTGTTGATTTGGTTTTTGCTGCCATTCTTCATCGTCGTCTTTAACTATAGGAAGTGGTGCCAGATATCGAATTGCTCGCTTAAATACGCCTGAAGCCGTTTTAATATCTGCAACTCTAACTGTTTCGTCGATTCCCTTATAGGTTTTTATTACTCGTCCTAAAGGCCATTTCATGACTGGAACGTTATCCTCCTTGACGATAACAATATCACCTTCTTTAAGGTTTTTCGACCGCTCTTGCCATTTATTCCGGTATTGTAGTTCGTTGAGGTAGTCCCTCGACCACCTGTTCCAAAATTCATGTTTCAGATGGGAAACTAACTTCCATCTTGTTGCCAAGCTAGAGTTTATGGGTTTAGCCTGTGCATCAATTTGGGCTGTCAATGGTTCTCCGATTAGAAAATGTCCTGGAGTGGGGGCAGCTATGTCGTTAGGATCATTTGACATGGATGAAATTGGTCGGGAATTCAGTATTGCCTCAATTTCAATTACCAGTGTTTCTAGTTCCTCGTAAGTCAAAGATGCATTACCTAAGCTTCTGACAAGAAGATGCTTTGCGGATTTAACTGCGGCTTCCCATAGGCCCCCAAAGTGTGGCGCTCTTGGGGGTATGAAATTAAATTGTATACCCTTTTTGTTGCATGCATTTGTGATTGCTGCTTGAGCGTCGGAAGAGTAAATTACCGTTGATAGTTTAGGCAATTGATTTTTAGCTCCGACAAAGTTTGTCGCATTATCACAATATAAATTTTGGCAGTGCCCACGCCGGCCGATGAATCTTTTAAGAGCACCAATAAATGCGTCAGTGGTGAGATCACTCACAAGCTCCAAATGCACCGCCTTCGTAGCAAAGCAACAAAATACTGCAATGTAAGCCTTGTGC
Organism: Cordilura impudica; assembly: GCA_963682025.1. Taxonomy (NCBI): domain Eukaryota; kingdom Metazoa; phylum Arthropoda; class Insecta; order Diptera; family Scathophagidae; genus Cordilura; species Cordilura impudica. The sequence goes on along the minus strand of OY821520.1, from coordinate 194,851,219 downwards.
GGCTTTTTTCCACGCAGTTTGTAGTGTACTGTTATTGGGCCACAGTAGTCGACTCCAAAGTTTATGAATGGTCTTGCTGGTGTCACTCGTGTAGAAGGCAAATTTCCCATTACTTGGTTGAATAGCACTGGTTTGGCTCTGCTGCATATTGTGCAACGATGAATTGTGGCTCGAGCCATAATTTTTCCTTTTATTGGCCAATACCGTTGTCGCACAATTCCAAGTAACGTTTGTGCACCACAATGCTTATTGCTTTTGTGAGTCATTTCAAATATTATTTTTGAAATGGGATCATTGTACGGGATGAGCAACTGATGTTTTGAGTCATATGCCAATGATGAAGCATCTAGTCGACCGCCAACACGAATTAGGCCATCTTTGTCCAAAAATGGTGAAAGATTGCTTAAACTGCATGCTCCTCGTAATTCATTGTATCTCTTCAGCTGCTGAATTTCATCTTTAAACTCTGACGTTTGCATTTGTTTGATGATTGGAACTAGTGATGAATCCAATTCCGTCATCGTTAAAGACATTTGAGCCTCTCGATGCTCTCTTTTACGCCTGGTATGGTTTATGAAGCGCAAAACGTATCCTACAATTGGATTGAATCTTGGGGGCCAACCTGTTTCTTTGCCATGTAGGAATAGTGGTCCACAGAACCATAAGGTACATTCCTTCAATGCCTTTGGTGACATTCCCCGAGATAAAATGTCTGCTGGATTATATTTTGAGCTGACGTGACGCCATTGTTCAGCTCGTGTCGTTTCTTGTCGTATTAAATAATGCTGAGGATGAGTGTATCCATGATAATACTATTTCTGAATCAGTCCAAAACCATATTGGACTTGTAAATTGAAGATCAGCTGTGGTTTTGGCTGCTAACTGCGCTCCGAGGACTGCTGCACACGGCTCCAGTCGTGGTATTATTTGTTTTTTTGAGTGGTGCTACTCGAGATTTGGCACATAACAATCGTGTTATGATCGTGCCGTTTTTACATACTGATCGAATATATGCTGCTGCTCCATATGCTTTCTCCGATGCGTCAGTAAAGATGTGTAATTGAGTGGCTTCTGGGACTTCTCCTTTAAAAATGTGCCTTGAAATTTGCAGTGCTTTTAATGCGTTCAGGTCTGAGCGGAATGTGAGCCATTTTGTGTGCAGCTCTTCGGGCAAAGATTGAGCCCAGTACAATTTTAGTTCCCACAAACTCTGAATGAGAATTTTGGCTGCTACCACAATTGGAGAAAGGATTCCTAATGGGTCGAAAAGTCTGGCAAGATTTGACGTGACGCTGCGTTTCGTAATCCTTTTGACCGCTTCGACGTTAACCTTAACGCAGAGTTTATCATCCTTCGGCAGCCATGTGAGTCCAAATGTTTTAACTGAGTCAGCTTTTGTGTTTTCAAAATCTAAATTTACTTCTAGATCTCCTTGTTGAATATTTCTGAGCAGTTGTGGATGATTTGCACACCATTTTCGTAAGTTGAAACCACTTTCTTTCATGATCAGGGTTAGCTGTTCTTGTAATTGTATTGTAGCTACTAAGCTGTCTGCGCCACTCAGGCCATCGTCCACATAGAAATTCTCTTGAAGAAATTTCGAGGCTTGCGGGTAACGAACAGTGTTCTCTTTCGCCAGTTGCTGTAGACACCTTGTTGCTAAATAGGGTGCAGCTCTTGTCCCATATGTAACTGTGTTGAGCTGGTAATGCGTTATGGGTTTTTTGGCATCTTTTCTCCAAATGATGAGTTGAAATTTGCGATATTCGGGGGAAATTACGACTTGTCTATACATTTTTTCGACATCAGTGGTGAATACAAATCTTGGAAATCGAAATCTTAGCTGTATAGAGAATAGTTCGCTTTGCACTGTCGGACCCGTGTACATGAGGTCGTTTAGTGAATGTCCTGACGTTGTTCTGGCAGATGCATCGAACACTACTCGCAGTTTTGTGGTGGAACTCTCAGGCCTTAACACGCAGTGATGTGGAATGAAATAGTTAGGTGATAGGATTGCATCTGATGATATCTTCGTCATGTGCCCCAGTGCCTCATATTTATCCATGAACTTTATGTATTCACTTCTTATTTCAGGAGTTTTCTGCAGTCGACGCTCAAGCGAAAAAAATCTGTTAAGAGCAATTCCATGTGAATCGCCTAGAGCATCAGGGCTTTGATGAAATGGTATCTTTACTACGAATCGATTTTCATGTTTTTTGAAGTTATTTTGCGTGAAGTGTTCTTCACATTTTCTTTCTAACATGGAGAGCGGTTTGTCATTGGTTTTAATTTCGTCTAACTCCCATAGACGAGCTATGGAGAGCTCGAGACTTTCATCGGCGGTGCATACTCCACATGCTACTTTTGAGCGGTGTTCTTTTTGAATTTTACCTGAAACAACCCACCCGAATATTGTGTTTTGAAGTAGTGGTAATTGTTCAGATAACTTAATTTGTCCAATCGATAGCAGTTGATGATAGTGTTCGGCCCCCAATTGTATGTCGATTTTGTCGGGACGGTTAAAGGTTGGATCAGCTAGTACTAGATTTTTGGGTAGTGACCAGTCATCTGTGTTGATGAATTGTAATGGTTGCGGCGCAAGGATGCGAGGCAATACAAGTGCTTCGAGTGTAGTTGAAAAACCATTAATTCGAGATTGTAATGCCACATTTATCCGATGTTGAATTCTGGTGTTTGTTGCGCCAATTCCGCTGATGTTTACTGATGATGGCTGCATTGATATGCCAAGACGTTTTATTAGGCGCTCAGTGACGAAATTTACTTGGGATCCTGAGTCTAGCAAAGCTCGGCACTCAACTTCTGTATGTTCGCTCTTAACCCTTACCAATGCTGTGCTAAGTACAACATATGAATTTGATGATTGCTTATTGGCAGCAGCTAATGAAGTGCTTTCTTATTCTTCTGGTAAATAAGTACTCAAAGAGGTGGTGTCTGGCTTATCTCTTGTAAATAGTGCTGTGGCAGCCGATGATGTTTTGTTTTCGTTAGATTATTCTTGCCTTGATAAAAATTTTGTTGATTCAAGGTGTAGCATCGAATTGTGTTTCTTATTGCATTTTGTACATGACCTGGATGTGCAAATTTTTGTGTAATGGCCTGATTTTAAACAATTGATGCATAATTTATGTTTTTGTATGAATTTCAGTCGATCGTGTGGTGTTAGTTGTTGAAACCCTTGACACCGAAGTAGTGGATGAATGTCCTTTTTGCAAAGTTTGCATGTCTCTTTATTTTGGTTGAATGAAGTAGCAGAAGCACATGCCTTTGAAGATGATTTTTCCTTCTGACCCATAGCTTCCATTGATTGAAAGTGTGTTTCCAGGAATGCCAAGAAATGTGTGATCTTAGGAAGTTGTTTTGGATTTGTTATTGATCGCTCGTAAAGAAAATGTATTCCACGATCCAATTTTTTAACTAATAGATGTAGCAAAATCGGGTCCCAAGAGGTTGTGTCGACGCCAATATTTTGTAATGCATGTAAACATTCCTGTGTGACATCATGCAGCTGTTTGATGGTTGCTGCTGATGACCCGCCTGATGGTTGATCAAGCAGTTGTTGAATTAATGTTGTGACAAGAACTCGCTTATTATTGTAGCGCTCTTGTAACATTTTCCATGCTGTTTCATAATTGTCAGCTGTAGCGGAAAGGTGACTTATCAGGTTCCCGCTTCTCCTCCAACATTTGATTTGAGGTACCACATTTTTTGTACCGTGGGAATCTGCTGCTTCTCGACGAGTTAAGAAAATAGATCAAAGAATGTTCTCCATGTGACATAATTCCCATTGAATTGTAGGATAGTTACTTTAGGCAGTGGTAGCACGCTGTTTTGCTCATATTGGGTTCTTCGTTCTGGAGCAATATTTGATAACATCTTAAAGTTTTCGATGATTAATTTTTCCAGATTTGTGTACGAATTCATGTCATATCCTTCTCTAAGTGGATCAGGATTATTTTCCCAAATTGGGAAATGCAAATTTTGGATTTGTTCCCACAGCTTTGCCTTCAGAGTCATATTTGTTGCTGTTGGATCCATGATGAGCAATCGTTTCAGTGATTCTATCATCACATTTTGTCTTCTCATTATAGAATTGATCCCTGTTGTGTCGCTGTTGTTCAATATTGTCCTGCTAGGAGCAGTGGGCTTATTGGCAGCATGGTGTTGATTTGTTTCCACTGCCGGCCCATTAGGGGTTTCCATCATGGCTGCTTCAAAATTATCTCGGTATTTAAAAGTAAGTTCCGATATTTTTTCGATATTTTTTCGAGACACCGTATTTTACTGTCGGTGGTTTCGAAATCAGACCATGCCGTATCTAATCTCCTGAGTCGTTCCTCATAGTACTGGACTGTCTTTCTGGAAGCTGAGTCCTTTTTGACGTTGCGAATTAGGCATTCAATGAGCTCACCCGTAGTTCTTTGAGACGCTATGAGTTGATCAAACAAAGCCATATTCGAGTCTTTTTGATCATTTGCCATTTTTAGGATGACTGGTGTGACGATTAGATAGCTGCTGTCTTATGTTTATGCTTATGTGCTAATATCTCTTGTGTTACCCAAGCTCTCTTATTAGTCTTATAAACTACAAGAATGTATTTCACATTTTTTAAACATCTTGGATTAGCACTTTTTCCTATTATCATCAATTTACACTTGTGATTCCCAGCTGCATTTGCACAAAGTAAAGCTGTGATTCTTTCCTTGGATTCTTATATTCATCACCACTCGCCAACGAATTTTGGGGCAAACACTTCCAAAATAGACCGGTTTCGTCCGCATTATAAATTTGTTCAGTTGTAAGTTGTTCATTTTGAATGTATTCGTTTAAGTCTTCCACAAACATCGTTGCAGACACATAATCAGCACACTCCTTTTCTCCTGTTGATTTCAGCCACGAATTCCATGCCAATTTCTGAATTTTTCCAGCCACCCAGATGAATACTTGTACCCGGAATTTATATTTAATTTACCATGAAAATATTTTGCCTTCTCAGTAAACATTTCGCCTAGAAAGTGCAGGAAATTTTCAGTTTATGTTCATAATATGTCTGGATTTGAGTTATCTTACCTGTAATGGGACATCCCTTAAATCTTTCTGGTCGAAACCATTCATATGTTGCAAAATCAGTCTTTGGATTTTCGGATTTTTTCAGTGTATGTCTATTTTTTAAACCGTACATTGCATCACTTTCCGATCCATATTTCAAAATGTTTTCTTCGTGTTTTATTAAGTCGCGTATAGTTTGTTTGCCAACACCATATTTTTCAGATAAAAAATGAACGGATGTGTTCTTGCGATATTCGTTAATCAGTTCTATTTTCTCTTTAATTGAAAGAATTTTTCTTGCTCTTTTTGTCAGTTTACTTTTTGATGGAGCCATTTTCACAAAAACATCTGTTAAGAGATCAAATTTCACTTACAGACTGAATGAAAAAAATTTGATACAAACTTATTACATACATAAAAGGAAAAAATGGAAATCCCAAGTTTATTTCTTTGCACATTCACATAAATTGAAAAAAGCTATTACATGTATGTATGTATATGCCGCACGGATAATAGAGGTAAAGCACGATTGATAGAGGTTTAAAATAAAAGCACGGATAATAGAGGTAAAGCACGGTTATAGAGGTACAAAATCAAACACACAGCATGCCGGTTAACAGATGTACCCGGTTAATAGAGGCCCGGTTAACCGAGGTTCAACTGTATATAAAAAGGGTGGTATATTTTGGAAGCAGATATCATTACTGATAATAGAACAAATATTGACTATTATAAGCTATAAAATTCCTAAAGCACAAATTTAGCACACCATTATATACTTATAGGGCTGTTTAAGTTACCGTAATTTGAATTTTTTTGAGTAATTTCATTAAAATGAAAAAAGTGTTCTACCCACGGGTCGTCACGGGTGCAAAAGTATATATAGGGTTAAAGAGGACACTTTCACCTTTCTCTGGATGGTAAACGTTTCTTGTTCCCTAGAAGTTCTATTCCACTAAGGTTGAAATTTGACAAAAATATAAATACTGCAATAATAAATACTGCATAGCGCTCCTAATATTAAACGGTAGGGCTATGACCACTTACAACAACTAAAGACTACAATCCTACCAACCTTGTAAAAAGGACCACAGGTCATTATCGATGATAAAAAAACAAAAACAAATAACTTTATTCTGAAATTAAAAAACAGTTGAGTTTGACAGCATGTCACGCCCACAATTAGCAATAGTTTAACCTAATTTTTCGGCTACCTTAATTTTTCGGCTACCTTTAATTATATTAGCTCCAAAATGATGTTAAAATTTTAAAAATCGGTGACAAAAAAATTGCACTTTTGGCCAATGAAATCAAAATTTCAACCACAGTGCGACGCCTTACATGACGCTTGAAGCTAAAAAACCGCCAATCGAAATTGACCCTCGAATAACAGAGTAACATAATACATTAGGAATGAAAATATGCACAAAGACTTGAATATTCCTCCAGTGAGGAATGAAATCCCCCATCTGCAAACAAATTAAAAATGAAATTGGAAACTTATCCGAATGCAATTGCCAGAAATCTGAAAAACACTGCAGGCATAACACGTCCTCGACGAAACGACCTGCCTACAATACCGTAGCACGAAATTTTTATTATTGAAAACACCTTTGTTTAAAAAATAACTTTTTTAAGTTCTTAATATTTAGTTTTTAAGATTTGTGTACTTAATGTTAGGCTCACCACAGATAAGATCCAATAAATAAAAAAAGATCCTGAAAGACGAAATATTTTATGCGATATTCATCATATTCGTAGATACTAAACCATATTTGCATCACGGTATCTATTGTTCTATTCGTTTTTCAAAAACATTGCTCTGTCCTTTCTCTTAAAATCCTTTTAAAAATTTCTTTCTTTTTTTATTTGCTGATGACTGACGCCTTCAGGGGCATTGTAAATATGCTCGTAATGGCTTAATTTGAAAATTGTTAATAACAATTTTTTAATTTTTTTTTGTGTTAACATAAAATTTGTATAAATTAAACATTTTCTTTAATTTTAAATGAAAATTTGTTTAATAAAAATTTGTTTAAAGTTTTTCTTCTTAAAATTCTTTTTTAAATTCCCTTTTCGTGTGTCTCCCAAAACACAAAAATTAAATTGTTTATAACTCGTGTAATCTGCTCGAAACGTGTATATCATCATATTCAGCATATTTATGTATTTATGCACATATATACTAGCAAAAGTAAATTTTCATGTATGTAAATGTAAATATACATTCTTCTGAAATCCTCTTAACTTAATATATTTTTTGGTGCAGTCATAAGCATGTTCTAAAAGTCATCACACACCATATAGCCAAAAAAAAAAAAAAAAGAAAGGAAACATATGCATGAAAAGAAACTACAACCGCCACCAGACCAGCTTCATAAAACAAAAACTTAATAAACACCATAAACTGCAGTGGAAGAAACAAAAAAATATATATGGAATATTAAGATTTATATGGTGGCATTTTTATGTTTAAGCTGCAGAATAAAAATAAGCAAAAAAAAATAAATATATGAAAAAACTATAAAATGCAGAAACATTTAACCAAAAGGTAACTAACGTGTTTCAGAGGAAATTTATGAAATAAAAATTATTCAAAATTTACATAAACTTAATAAAAAAAAGAATTTATTTAATTCGGCACAATTGTCCTAGGAGATTATTAAAACAAAAGGAAGACATTTTTTGACTGACTAGGCCGCTTCTATGATACCACTACTCTACGTTCAGAATTTCGAGAAATCATGGTTTATTTCTTAGTTGAGGTGCAGATCGACAGAATGTTATTATTTACTGATTTGGCTAATTTTCTTTGTTGAATTTGATTAAGAATATTCAGAATGCCGTTTAGAATATATCAATTCTTTCTTTAAATTAACATTATTTCTCTATGATTCAAAGTTTAAATATTTTCTATTTTTCTTGAAATAAAATCAACAATCAACAATTAAACTTCAACATTTATTTAAATTTTTTATATACATATATGTCGTTACAGATTAATAGTTTAGGTCTTGGATACCGTTTCCTTCAATAAGCTTTATGCATTAAACACATAGACGCAGCAGTCGTCTACACGACTACAGCCTGTCAAAAATAAAATAAAATATTTGATGTTCTTTTAATAAAAAAAAAAATATTTTTACTTAAAAAATTTTTTAATTAATTTTATTACTTTTATAATAAAAAAAAAATTTTTTTACTTAAAAACATTTTTTTTTTGTTTACAAAAATAAGCAATGAGAATATGACAAAAATTTTAATTATTTTTTTTTCACTAAAAAAATTGTTTTTACTTAGTTTTCTTTTTAATTAAAGAAAAATAAAAAAAGATATCAATGAGAAAGGCACAAAAATTGCAAATATTAAAATTTTTATTTTATTTTAATTGTTTAAAAAGTTTGTTTAAATTAAAATAAAAGCAATTATGTAAAACAAAATGTTTAATAATTAATTTATTTTTTATACCACTATACCACTATATGTTCAGGGTATAACGACTTTGTGCTGATGTTTGTGACTATCAAATATATTCGACCTAGACCCTTCTTTTATTATACCGATCGACTGAGAATCACTCTCTGAGTCAATTTAGTGATGTCCGTCCATCTGTCTGTGTGTTCATGTAAACCTTGTCATCAAACTACTGGTCGCAAATCTAAATATATTTTGATGATATTTGGTATAGAAGCTTCAATCGGCTATAACAAGAACGCTATTGAAATCGATTTTAATTGTTATTAAATCCAAATTATCGTTTAGATCTCGGTCAAATTGAGTTTATGTATGTTTATTACTCCCATTAATCAGTAGTCCAAAAATAAACCCTATAGGCCAATTCTTTCTCAATTCTTTCTCTAGTGGGTTATTGAGATTACCTAAGAAAATAAATTGTACTTTCATTAATACGTTATAAAAGAGATTAAAATAAGAAGCTTTGTGAAATCTGTTTCCGATTTTATTTTTGCAATCGACGATTAATATATATTTTTTTTGTTTTGCAAAATTATATTTCAAAAATGGGTTTTGAGAATCGTGAAGTATATGGAATTTATTATATTTAAACTCTTCAAAACCAAAAAAATAGATCGAAATTGGAAAAAAAATAAAATAATTTTTATAAATTAAAATTTTTTTTTTAAATGTTCTTAAGCAACAAAGAATAAAAAAACTAAAATTTTTTTTTATATAAAAATGGATGGTTTGATGAAAAACATATGAACCACATTCAGTTTTTTATACCCTATATCACTATGTGGTTTGGGTATAATGACCTTGTGCTGCTGTTTGTAAGAACCAAAAATATTTGACCTACACCCATCTTTAATTATACCGATCGAATCAGTATCACTATCTGATTTGATTTAACGATGTCCGTCCGTCCGTCCGTCTGTGAGTCCATGTAAAGCTTGTAATCAAACTGCAGGTCGCAAATATGAATATATTTTGATGAAATTTGGTATTTAATCTTTTATCGGCCATGGGATGAACGCTGTTGAAATTAGTGAGAATCGGTCCATGTTCAGACCTAGCCCCCATACAAATGACCCCTATGAAATCGATTTAAATTGTCATAAGATCCAAATTATCACACAAATCTTAGTCAAATTGGGTTTGTATGTATATATTACATCCATTAATCAGTAGTCCAAAAATGATCCCTATTGTACAACTCTTTGTCATAGGCCCCATATAGAGCTGCTTCCCGATGTTCATTTAAATCTATCAAAAAACAAAAATATTGCACTGATTCTTTTCAAATTTTGTTTGTATACATTTTTGCAAAATACAGGAGACTTTACCAAACATAGTCAGGATCGGTCCATTTTTGGGCCTAGTCCCCATATAGATATAGCATCCGATATGAACTTTTTCATATCCGCAGCCAAAAAAAATTAATAAAAATCCCACTCAAATTTGGTTTATGCTTATTTTCTATGTCCAGTTAGTTGGGCCTATGAGATAGGGTCTCTAAACGCATGGTATATGGTATAATATGGTCGGTCTAGACCGACTATAATTTTCTTACTTGTTTTTTTTTTTAAATTTTATATCTTAGCAAATTTTTTGGAATAAAAAATTCACGAATTCAGACTCACGGACCATCCATTATCTTAAGTATACTTGTCTCTTGATTCTTGGCTTTGATATTTGTTTTTTAGTCTTGTGTGTTCTTGTGTTATTTTTGAAACATGACTCCTCATATTAATGTATTAATGATTTAGGTCCCATATTTTTATATATATTTTTTTTTTTTTCATTTTTATCATATTTTCAATAGAATCCAATTAGTTATATAACACTCTGAACGTTAATGTAAGACGCAATAAGAAAACTAAATAAGCTTTACTTTATCTTCATTTGCTGTTAATTAAAATCAGCTAAAGTTTACATATTTCTATCAACTTTAACATTTAAACAACTAAATATTGTGTTTCTGACAACTAACTTCTGCTTCTGTTGTTAATGTTACTTTATAATAAACAAACTAGTAACGTTGCGCCAAAGTCTTTTTCAGATATGGGGAATAGTCCTTAGACAAGAACACTCTTAACAATCAAACACAATGATTGCTGGCAATAAAACGTAACGATTATGTTATGAGTTTATCTTGTGTTTTCTTTTTTTTCCCCCCTCCCCCTTCTTGCAGAAACATTCAATATAAAGTTACCCAAGATCTTTTAAAAATAAAAAAGAAAATTCAGTGTTGCTAATAGATTTACTTGGCTGAAATAGAAGCAGCCAATTGAAGAAAGGTAGTTTGGCTTGGGTTGCCGTGCTTTATAGAGAGAAGTAAATATTTAATGACATCATTTTGTGAAATACGTTTAAGAATGTTTGGTTTTCTGTTCGGATATTTTTTTTTTCTTTAACAAATATATAAACACATTTCTAAGCTTTCATCATTAGATGTTACAAAAAATTGGACATAGACGAAGCTTGTAATCGTTTCACAAATTATAAAATGTTGTGAAGACACTTTGGTTTTTGCGTCCAAAAAGCAAATTAATTTGAAAATCATCAATAAGTTAAAAAATGAAGAATCTGTTGACTTGAAAATTTTATTACAATTTTTTTTTATTAAAAAAAATTTTTTTAACTAATTTTTTTTATATAATTTTTTATTTAATATTTTTTTATTTAATTCTTTTTATTTATTAAGTTTATTTTATTTATAATTCTTTTTTACTTATGAAAGGGAAATAAAGTTGAAATTCATTCGACTTAAAAATATTTTTTTTATTAAGTTTTTATTTATATTTTTTTTTCATTTATTTATTACTATTTTTTTTTATTTATTTGTTATAAATTTTTTTAAATCAAAATTTTTGATTTAATCTTCAGCAGTCGTATGAAAAGGAAATTAATTTGAAAATATTTTATAAATCCAATAAGTTCTAAAATATGGAATCTGTTTTGACTTAAAGATAACATTATTTTTTTTTTTATTAAAAAAATAATTTTTTTATTAAAAAAATATTAAAAAAAATAATTTTTTTTTGTATTTAAAAATTTTTTTTATTTGTATATTTTTAAATAATTTTTTTATTTATAATTTTTTTTTACTTATTTATTATTATTTCTTTAATCATTGTTTTTCTACGTTTTAAAAACAATTTCGATTGATAATAGGGATACCAAGGTAAAATTGACAATTTATATTAAAGATATAATAATTAAGGTAATTTCTTTGCTTCAGACTAAATAGTGGAATAAATTATCACAAATGTCTCTAAAAAGGTCCTTTTTTTCTCCACCCTAAATTGTGGTTCAACATGTGAACTGTTAACAAACCCTATGATAAACTAAAATACTTCTTAGTATTAATGGAGGGTATTGAAATATGAATGAAAATTTTACTTTTCAGTTGTGTGTTTATAAATGATTTTTTGTTTCAGTTTATTTTTATGAAATTGTTTCTTAAGTGGCATCTGGGATTTTTTTCTGACTCTTATTAAAAAAGGAATTTATTTAATTTAATTTTTCCAAAACATTTCTTTTTTTATTATTTATTTCTGTTTCTGTTGTTTTGATAATAAAAATATTTAAGTTTATGGTCGTATTTTTTTGCTTTCATCTCTTATATGAATATAATTTAAATTCATCTTTTAAAATTTTCTCGCACTCAACAATTTTATTGGCAGCCAGGTCTTTCATCAATTTCTCAAAGAAGGTGGTGTTTTTAGCTCTATTCAGGTATTGGTTCGCTTTACTACATTTCTGTATAAAGTCTAAAGTTTATACTTTTATATTTTAGTACGATTCTTGTTAGAATTATGGTCCATAAAAAATAAATTATAATTTTCATCAACTATTTCGTCTTACTCTGCTTCTGATGAGTTGGTAATAAATTTTAAATTAAGTCATTTATATAAAATGTTTTGCATAAATTCATAACGAGTCTTATCTGTCAGCTTAGAAATGATAAGAAATGTTTGTTGTTTTTTTTTCTGAATGCAAATAAAATTTAAGCCATAAGAAATACTCATTAAAACGTTCGTTTCTTTAATGAATTTCTAATCGCCGTTTTTCTTGCGTAAGCTAAAAATAATTACTATGACTTGGTTTATGTCTAGAATATTGTGATCTAAACGATGGTAGGTATCTCAGATAAGTAATAAATAAATCGTGGTTACACAATTTTTTCTAAAATCTTTTTACAAAAAAACGAACTTCATTATCGAAGCAATCAACATATTGACATTAAATTTGACAAATAAATTCAAAACCAATACTAATGATAAAAAAAAATATTATGACAATGAAATTACCGACAATTGGATAATAAAAGATGCATTTATTGATTTTTTAAAAAGCTAAAAATTCAAGTTCAATTCAAACTTTTTTTGTTTGCTTTTTTATTTAACTTAAGTTGTTAAAACACGTTCTCAAAAATATAACGCATGTCAGCTTTCATCATTTAGTCAGGACCGTATTTTTATGCAGAAAATTCCTGATGCCGAAAAAATTCTTTCTGATTTAGCATTTGTTAGTCGAACTGATTCTAAAAACTTAACTTTTTAGAAAAAGTCACTTTAATATAAAAACTAATTTTTTTTATAAAAACAACCTATTTTATAGAAAAAGTACCTTTTTTAGAAAAAGTACCTTTTTTAGATTAAGTACCCTTTTAAGAAATAGTACGTCTTTTTGGAAAAAGTAGATTTTTAAGAAACAGTACCTTTATTAGAGAAAGTGCCTTTTTTATAAAAAAGTACCTTATTAGAAAATTATCTTTTTTCGAAAAAGTAATTTTTTTGAAAAGGCACCTTTTATCAGAGCTGTGAAAAACTGCAATCAATTGGCATTGAAATCAAAGTGATTTCAACCATACTGATTTCATTCTTTGATTTCAAAATGATTTCAGATTTCAAAATGAAATCTTGTCAAAATTGCAATATTTTGTGATTGCAATCATTTTGAAATCATTTTTTTTTAGAAATCATTGATTGCAATTAATTTAATTTAATTCTTAATTTAATTGCAATCAAATTTTTGTTGAAATCATGCGATTTCAATGAATTGCCCTGAAATCACGACTAAAGTGAAAGTTCTACGAAATAATATACACTTGAAATCTAGAATCTAGCAGTTTCCACTAGAATATGGTGGAAACCTCAAATTTTTGGTGGAAACCACCAGATTTTAGTGAAAAAACGACTAAGTTTTAGTATAAAACAACAGATTCTAGTAAAAACCTCCACTTATATTTAACTCATTACTTTGAGCATTTTTTACATTAGTTAGCTCTATATTAAAGTTACCATCTGAAAGCGATCCACGACGCGGATTATTTAGCAAAGTTGCAAAAGAAAATAACCTTTCTACTGCAGCTGATGACGGTAAAGGTGCGTTGAATTTCATAAATGTGGATTTTAGAATCGGATAACGATCAAGCATTTCAAACGATGTGTCCGTATCTGCTAGATAGGAACAAAGTTTGCGTGACGTCATACGAGTAAGACGTCACCTGGCGTAACCTTGTTTACATAAACCTTGATATGAACAATTAATTTATTAGCAATTTGACACAAAACTGATTGCAATTAAAAATTATGTTTACCAATTTTTCAAAACTTTAAACTTCAAACAAAAATTTACATTGTTGGTAATTCAAAATTATCAGAGTCATCTCTGTTTCTAGAAGAAGGAGTTTTATTTGAAGAGAACGAAGATTTTGATTTTGATTCTGATTTAATTTTGATTGCAATTACTGGATTTGATTGGAATTAAAGTAATTGCAATCAAATCGATTGCAATCAAATTTGATTGCAATCAATTAATATATGAATTAATTTCAAAAAATTGATTCAATCATTTTTGTCGTATTGATTTCATGATTTCAAATTGAAATCATGAAATCAATTTAGGATTTGGAATGCAATCAAAAAATTAGCAATCATTAACGAGAAATCATGTGATTGCAATTAAATCGATTGCAATCGTTTACAGCTCTGCCTTTTATTAGAAAAAAATCATGTCATATTAGAAAAAGATCAGGGGAAATATGTTAAAATCTAGTAATTACAGATTTTTTTTATGTCACTTTTTTAAAATCAAACAGAAAGCGTCATCTACGTAACACTTATAGCAAATTTGTGAAGTTGTTGAATTATATTGTGAAATTTTTAACATTTTACAGTAATGGGTTCTTGAATTAGCTGAAACAATTTTATATCATAATTTTTTCACCAATACAATAAGTCAAACCGATTTGTCTTACGGCTCACAGCGTAACATGTAAACTCACATGTTACGCTGTTTTTGTAATTGTATTGTGAAATAGAAAATTTAGCCCCCTGCGCGTATAGATGTTTACACATTCTCTTTAAAAATTGATTTTCTTAAATGGTACCTTTTTTTAAAAAAAATACTTTTTCAAAATATGTTTGGATATATTTCTCTCTGGGCATTTGTAAATTATTGCTGTTTGATAGACTTTAAGATAAACGGTGGAAATTATTGTACTGTTTTGAAAAATTACCATTCAAAAAGTAAGTTTTATAGAAAAAGTACCTTTATAGAAAAATTACCTTATATAGAAATACTACTTTTTATAGAAAAAGTACCATTTTTAGAAAAAGGACTATGTGAGAAAAATATATTTTTTGAAAAAGTAAATTTTTGGAAAAAGTATTTTTTAAGAAAAAAAAAACATATTTAGAAAAAGTATTTTTACCAAAAAGTATAATTTATTTAACTATTGCCTACATTAAAAAAAAATAACTTTTTTCAAATAATTATCTTTTTTAAAAAAGGATCTTTTTAAAAAAATTTTTTATATAATTAAAAATAAAATATTCGATATATATTTTATATTATATATATTTTAAATATATAATAATTTTTTGTTTTAGAAAGTAACTTTTCTTAAAAATGTTTATTTTCTGAAAAAAATTTATTTTCTTAAAAAGTACCTTTTCTTAAAGAAGTACTTTTTTAAAAGCACACTTTCATAAAAGAGTACTTTTTTCATAACACACTTCGACCACTTCTCTGCCGGTCATCTGGGATTTGTGAAATGTTGTATTCGATATATCAATCGATCTGAAGCTTCGCAGATCAACAGTAAAAAGTATTGTACTTTTTTGGAAAAACTACCATTTTTAGAAAAATAATTTGTTTAGAAAAAGTACCTTTTATAGAAAACCAAATTTTTTTATAATTGCATTTTTTTGTAATAAGTTTTTTAGAAAATGTACCTGTTTAAAAAACGCTTTTTTCAGAAAAAGCGCCTTTTTAGAAAAAGCGTTTTTTTAGAAAATGTAATTTTTTAGAAAAAATACCTTTTACACAAAAAGCAGAAAAAGTGCTTTTTTATAAAAGAAAAAGTAATTTTTATACAAAACTAATTTTTTTTATAAAATGTACTCTTTTTAGAAAAAGTGCCTGTATAGAAAAATTGCATATTTTGAAATATTGTCTTTTTATAAAACGTATTTTTTTTTTTAAAAAGTACATTTTCCTGAAAAACAAACTTTTTTTATAAAAAGTACTTTTTTACAAAAAGTTTTATAAAAATTGACCTTTATAGAAAAAGTACGTTTTTAGCATAAGCACATATTTTTGAAAAAGTAACTTTTTTAGAAAACCTAAACTGTTTAGAAAAATCACCTTTTTTAGAAAAAGTATCTTTTTAGAGAAAATACCTATTTTCAGTAAAAGTACACTTTTTTGAAAAAGTACCCTTAATAGAGAAAGTTCACTTTTCACTATATGTACCTTTAATAGAAAAGTTGCATTTTTTTAGAGAAAGTAAGTAAATTTCTTGGAGTAAATAATTTTTTTACAAAAACTAAATTTTTTAGAAAAACTACCATTTTTAGAAAATATACCTTTTTTTAAGAAGTACCTTTTATTAAAAAGCGAAACTGAAGTATTGTTTCTGTGGTCCTTGTCAATCTTCTAGATTTAAATTTGATGTTTTTCTATTATTCAGTAAAGTATTTCTTTAGTTGATGAAAATATCAGGCTCCTATGCCTGAGCTGTTTGCAATCTGATAAACTTCATCCGTGTTTTCAATAAACTTTTCATCATTTTTATTACAATGACTCATCACCAATTTTTCAATAGCTTTAGTTATTGAAGTTTCATTTATTTGATAAAATAAACCGTAATGATGTTCGCTTGATTAAAACTGGCCGCGCGAAATATTTAAATATACAAAAATATCGGCAAAAGTTGACTGTCTTTGCCAGATGTAAAATCGATTCTGATTTAATTTTATTATATAACAGCCAGCATAAATTTTAAAGTAATGTCAAAACTAAATTAGTGCGATTTAGATCATTATAGTAAATAAGATGAGAAATTAGTGCTAAAAACAAATCAGAGTTTTTCAGACAGTATCTAGCAATAATTTTAGGTGTGAAGTAAAAATCTGGAAATCTGTAAGAAAATAGCAGATATATTTGCATTGATTTATCGATAATATTGATATGATAATTTTGTCCGGATAATGAAATAAAATATTTGACCAAATTTATAAACCGGCAAAGTTTATTTTTTACTTAATTGTTTTTTCAAAATATATTTTTCGTTTAAAATTCTTTTCTCCTACAAATATTTTCTATTTTTATTACTCCCTTTATTTTCACTGGTAGTGTCTTGTCGATCCAAAACTTCGAATCGATTTTTAACACTTTTCCCACAATCCAATCGAGCAAAATAAATTTTTGATTTCTTACAGATATTTTCAGTCAATCAATTATTTAATTACATGACAGTAAATTAATTTACAAATATTTAATAATTTTTGTTAATTTCTAAAATTCATTGTGATATACAAAATGTACTTGTTTAACCAAAAAAAAAAAAAAATTTAAAACAAAAATCCAAATTAAAGTTTTTCTTTCTTTCATAATTAAATTCAATTTACACGTGTTTAACAAACAAATGACCAACTCATGCCAAACACAAAAATGAAAATAATAAAAAAAAAGCACTGGAACAAATCCTTTTTAAATCTATGATTTTATGCACATATCCAGTGTAGAGAAGAGCAATCAATTCAGTTTGCCATTGAATTTGGCATGTCTAATGCAATTCATTTGTAATGCATCCTGAGCCATGTGTGCCACAAAAAATTTCATACAATTTAGCACTTAAACTGTGTCTGCAGCAGGCATAAGGTGCAGTGGATACGGTAAAATGAGCACAGCCATCCAACATACTCGCATCTTAAAGACGCCCACTTTAGCTCGGAGAAATTAGCAAATACACAATATACTAATCATACATACATGTATAGAGTCCCGTCCCAAGTGACTGTTTTGATTTTAGTATCACAATTTAATATATTTTGGGATGCTACTATGCTACTAGAGATGTTGTTGATGATGATGATGATGATTATGATGATGAGGAGGCTGTGGTGATGATACTTTTGTGTTCTCTCTATCGGTTCACTTTAGCTCCTCTGTATAGTTTCTGCACTATTTGTGTGAATGAATAAAAGATTTTCACAATGCAAAGGCACGTATCAACTTTATATTTTATTTGGCGCCAGTTGTTGTGAGAAAGATGCCTTTACGTGCATCAAGGTAGCAAATGCAGTGTTGTCTTAATATAACTGTCCGTCTGTTTTAGTTTGTTTAAAGTGTAGACGGAATACCCAAAACGGAAATCATTGCAAAACTGTTTTGAAATTTATCTTTGGCGTACTAAGAAACTAGGAACAAAGGATATATTATCAATATTAAAATTGAAAAAGATTGTTAGAGATTCCGAAATGAAAGGAAAAAATATTATACAAAAAAATAATAAATTTCAAATGACAGAAATTTATAGAATTTTTTATTGAAAAACATCAATTTAGAAAAATATTTATAAAAATATTACAAATATTTTTCAATTATATCCTTTATGATAAAAAGTAAACATTGCATACTTAAGATATCCATTAATTATCCATTTGTTGCAAAAGTTCACAGGTTGACCTGACGAAATATGAAAATTTTTTTTGTAATAAGATTTAAGAACAACAAATATTTGCATAAAAGTTGAATATGATATATGTATATAAAATAAATTCAATGAAGAGAACAAATCTTTTAAGGAGTTAAAGGAAAAAAACAAAATTTTGTTAATCAGTTTTTGAATAAATTAAATTAAAAGCATTCGTTAACCCCCCCCACCAAATTCTAATTAATGTGAATTAAAGCAATTTTTTTCAAATATATTTGAATGCGACACAGCGATTAGTTTGCCAGAAGCCGTTGGACAAATTAGGAAAAACCATCCTCACATTGTTATTCTCCATCATGACAATGTAAATTCAAACATCACCTGAACTAACCACCGGCAAAATCATCGAAGTCGCACTGCCCTTAATTGTTTTTATCTGTTTTTCGAAGTCTAAAGATGGAATTGAATTTGCTAGTTATAATGAAGAATTTTAATAAACAATAAAGCCATTTTTAATATTTTATTTTCATTTTTTATCGTATTATCCCCGGTAATATTTAGATCACGCACCTTTACCTACTATAAGTACATTTTCTAAAAAAAAAAAAGTACCTTATCCTAACAAAGTCCTTAAAAAAGTAAATTTTCTTAAAAAATAACTTTATCTAAAACTTTATCTAAACTTTATCTCCTAAAACAGTAGATTTTTATAAAAAAAATGTACCTAGCTTTTTTAAAAAAAAGTTTGTCTTTTCTTAGAAAATTGAATTTTCTTCAAAGTGTACCTTTTCATAAAAAAAATATAATTGCCTAAAAAAGTAAATTTTCTTAAAACAGATTACATCTTCAAAACAATACTTTTTTGAAAAGTACTTTTTTACCTAAAAAAAATACATTTTCTTAAAAAGGAGTACCTTTTCTATAAAAAGTACTTTTCTGGAACACTTTCCACATTTTCTTAAGAAAAAGTGAATTTTTTTAACAAATACTTTATCTTAAAAAAAACTTTAAAAAAGGTTCGTTTTCTTAAAAAAGTACCTTCTCTGGAAAAGTAAGTTTTCATAAAAATGTACCTTTTCTTAAAAGAGTATCTTTTGTGAGGAAGGAAAAATTTTAGTTTTTCTTAAAAAAAAGTACTTCTTCATAAAAAGTATATTTTCTTAAAAAAGTACCTTCGGTTAAATAAGTGACTTTTCTGCAATAATTACCTTGTGTACAAATAGTACTTTTTCCCAAAGAACAGTACCTTTTCTTAACATGCACTTTTTCTTTAAAAAAATTATATTAGCCGGCAAGGTTTTGGACTGGAGCAACCAAATATCTTTCCTAGGCTAATTTGGTGGGCTGAATTCGAATCTGTAATTGATTTTTCCCTATCACGTCAGGTTTTCGAGATACAAAAAAAAAATGTTTTTATTCGTTTGTTACATAAAAAATTTTAGTTTATTTTATTAAAAATCAATCAATTTTCAAAAGTGAATGGCGTTATTTGAACGTCGTTTGTATTTTGATGGTTCGGTTTCACGTATTGGAGCCCAGCAATAGTCTCCCAGCATGCTTTTGTCACAAAATACTTGATAATTTCTTTCAATTTACATTAAATTTTGGTGAGAACGCTCCCCTTTTTCGTCGCTCATCGCACCTAGGTTTTGTGGAAAAAAATCTAAATGCGAATAAAGAAAATGCATTTTGAGTGACATTCGTGCACCTAATTCGTGAAAATTGTTAAAAAATTCAGCAACTATTTGTCTATAGTTTTCACTCTTATTGTTTCCAAGAAAACTGTCCACGATGCTCTTGGAAGATTTCCAGGCTGCATATTTTTGCTGCAATAAACATTATGAAAAATTGTCATCATTCAATAGCTTCCTGATCTGAACCTCTAACAAATATTTAAATGCTGCACCATCTTTGTCCAGAGCCTGGACAAAGTTCTTAAAAAGGCTCAATTTTATGTGCAGGGGCAGAGAAGAACGTCATTTGGATCAATTAATGGTTTATTTAAAATGTTTTGTTTTCCAGGTGAATACTCAGTTCTTGGACACTCTGTTCTGACGTAATGATGACATTAGCACGGCTATCCCATAGACAAAGGAAACAACGATATTTTGTTAAACCTTCTTGCATACCAGTTAACAAATCAACGACCTGAAACAGATTAATTTACAGTTATTTACGATGGTCTGTACTATATATACTCGTACAAAGAAATTTAAATCACACACCTTAAGGTCACCACAGATTTTCCATTTATATTAATGGCATGAGCAATTGGTATAGGTGGTTTTTCATTCTCCTGATCCAAAAGAAGAGCCTTTAAACTGTACTTAGAGCCATCAATAAATAATCTCCATTAAGTTTTGTCATATGGCTGCTTCATTTTTTTAAATAAACCGTCAACCTCAGTACAGTATAGATTAAGAGTGTTTCTTTTCAAAATATGCAACCAATTCCAAGCTTCTGTCCCTAGAGATTGTTACTTTTGTCCCATCTGCAAGATGTTTCCACTGATGCATGCATGAAGCTAGTAATTCTGTAAATGTAAATCCCGAATTAGATCATTCAGCTCAGCTTGAGTCACTAAATGGCGTTCATCATCAGCCTCATACAAACTACCACTGCCGGTGAAAGGTGTTTCGGACTCACTGCTCGTAGAACTGGGAGTGACTGGTAATGGATCATTTGGTGGACGTTGAACTGGTTTGAAAACCGATGGGACATTCGCGTAAGTAATATTTTTTCGATTTTTCATATCGGTTTGGTGGTTACTTGACTCTCTCCAAAGTACTGGAATTGAAAAATCGAAATAGATCTTCTTGCCATTTGACCACATGTATAAAACTGTTTTGCAACTATTGCAAAACATTGTCGGTGTCCACGGTTTGTCCAAGTTTCTGACAGCAAAACCAAAATAATGTAAATATGCATATTTTTATGATTCTGATATTGCATATCCCAACCAAATATTCACCACACACAAACAAAAATAGCTTGAATCAGTAACACACGATCTCCCTGACATGCTAAAATGCTACTATTATGATGATTTAGAATGAATGTGAGCTTCTGTCAATATTGTGATATTGTAGTGTTAGTATTGACTGTTTTACAGTATTGCCAGCATGCGACAAAAAATGAACAAGACGTGATATCCAAATTCGAATTCAGCGCACCCAGATGATTTAAAAAAATGCTTCGTTTTTGCAGTCAATTTTTTTTTTCAATTTGTAGACCAGTGCTACCTTTTCTTAAAAAAGTACCTTTTTTGCAAAAATTACCCTTTCATCATATATAATACTTTTTCCTAAAAAGGTACCATTTCTTAAAAAGCACATTTCCTTTAAAAATTACATTTTCTTAAAACAGTAGCTTAAAATATTATCTTTTCATAATAAAGTATATTTTCCTAAAAAAAAAGTAGATTCTTGTCAAAAAAAAAGGTACATTTCTTCAAAACGTACCATTTCCTTAAAAAAATAAATTTGCCTTTCTTAAAAATTCTCAGAAGAAATACTGTTTCTGAAAAAGTATATTTTCTTAAAAAGATACCTTTTCTTTAAAAAAAATTAACGTTTATTAAAAACTAGTTGTTCTTAAAAAGTACCTTCCCTTTAAGTAGTATCTTTTCTCCAAAAAGCATATTTTCCTAAAAAATGCATTTTCTGAAAAATAGTTTATTTTCTTATATTTATAATAAATAACCTTTTGTTAAAAAAGAACCTTTTGGTAAAGCAAGTAAAAAAAAAGATAAAGCAAGGCAAAAAAAAAATACGTTTTTTTAAAAAAATACATTTTCTTAATAACATAACTCTTGTTAAAAATAGCATTTCTTAAAAGAGTACCTTTTCTTAAAAAAAGTACTTTTTTATAATAACCTTTTTTAAAAAATTAAATTTTCCTCAAAAAGGGCATTTTATTAAAAACCGTACGTTTTTTTAAAAGGTAAATATTCTTAAAAACATACATTTACTTCAAATGGTACTTTTTGCTATTTTTAAGACATTTCAGACTAATTTTAAAAATTTTCGAAGCATTTGGATAACTGTCAGATTATAAATTAAGAGTTAAATTCCTTTAATTTAAGTTCTAAGTAATTGAATGTTTTTTTTTTCATTCCCCAGAATTTTCATTTCAAAAACAAATAATCAAAATCCAATTAAAACTTTAAAAATTTATCAACTTCTTTTGTTTGAAATATACTTCATAGAAAAAGCACTAGAAAAGCCATTGTTATATTGATAAAAGAAAAAACAATTGTAAAAACTTTTAGTAAACAATCAAAAAACCAAATAAATATGCAATAATTTCTCAATCAAAATTGTTTCAAACAAAAATATACATTCATAAATAAAGTTCATGTTATTCATGTTTTCGTTTATTGCACAAAAACTAAAGTGAAAATGTAACTAATTTACCTGGAGGGCAAAGATATTTAACAAAAAAAAAAAAAAAAATAGAAACAACAAAAACTCAAAAAGTGTAGTGGTGACTGTTAAAAAGTCAAAAACATTTTATGGTTCGAATAACAAAACCATCATTTGGAAAGAAATACAATTGCAAACTACAATTACGCAACATATTAGGCGAATAGAAGAAAGAAACAGTGGAACAAAAAAAAATATATAAAAAGAAATTTATTTTTTTATCAATACACCTTTTTTTTAAATTAATTATTATCATGAAACATATAATAAATAAAATATTAGAGTAGTTAATGTGGAGAATAAAACAATTGCATCGTAAAAAAATTTGTTTAGGTAAAAAATAATTAACAAAAAAAATATATATATATACATATGGGGCGTTTCATGTTAAGTGACCCAACTTTTGAAACCGATGTCTTCCGGTCGATGTATTGGATAGTAGTTTAGATGCAGTTTTTCTACAAGATTTTTCAAGAACTCTGAATTGGAAGGGTCAAAATTTCACATTTTGACCAAACAGGTGTTTTTTCTCATCCATGTAACTTTTTACCTGTTGTTCTTAGCAAAATTTGTCCCAAATAGTTTAGAAAGCTATTTCTTCAATCTTTCGGAAAAAACAAAATTTAAAACCTTCAATAAATTAATAAAAAAAAAATTATATTATAAATGGAACTAACGTGATTAAGATTAAATTTTATTAAATTATATTTTTTTATTTTTTTTAATTATTATTATATATTAAATTATTATTACAAATAAATAAAAAAAAATAATTTTTAGCATTTCTATTTTTTTTTGTTCCACTGTTCTTTAATTTTCAAACTCGACAACCTTCATTTGAAACAAAAGTTTAACATGTGTTTGAATAACGAGTAAACATAAAGAACGTGAAAAAGGTTTTGGAAACGTTCTTTGCTTGCTTTGAAAAAATTTTACAAAGAAACTTTAGCAATTAATATTTTACTACAAAAACATATTAAAAACAAAAAATTCCTAAGAGAACCTTAAAGAATATATTGTTATGTAATTCGGGCAGTGATAAGAAGAAGAACTATGAAAAAAAAATTCAAGAAATTTAAGAAATGTAAGAAAAATATATTTCTTGGCTTACAAGGATGGTCTTATGTGGGGCTCCTGTAGCTCGCGCTGAAACTTGGATATGTTATAGAATCCAATTTGTAGCTGCCCAATCCCATATTTAAGGATTAAAGAAGGTACCAACAAACGGCCGTTTTATCGTTTTTTTTGCAAATTTTTCACACTTAATCAAAAAAAAAAAAAAACCGAATACAAATTGGACAAGGCCTAACCAATAGAGTATAAGGCAAGATCAGACTTCAGTGATCGGGTTATTTAAGGAGAAGCCAAAATTTTAAATGGGTTTTATATGGTGTAAATCAAAACTTACATATATCAATCGCTTTTCTGTTTAAGTGCCGAAGTAATTCAGGTTTTTTCGATATAACGGCTGGTTCGTGTTTTAGCCGATTTTCCCCGAAGAGCTCACTAATTCTATGATGGCAACCCTGTGCATAAATTGTAGTTAATATGGGTGTCAATAAGTTAATTTTTATGAAAATTCCTCACATAAAATTGAAAATCCACCAAATTAAGACATACCCCATACAAAAATTATCGAAAAATTAAGTGTTTTAATATATTTTTTTTATTTTCTTAACAGGAATCGTTATTTGAGCTCATTTCAGCGATAAACACTGCCGCTCACTTGATTAGGTTCACAAGTTTCCTTACATTTAAATTATTATTTTTTCCGAAAATAATAAAAAAGAAAGTTATGTTACTTACTTAAATTTATATTTCCAGCCGAATTAAAGACAAAACATAAAAAATTTTTTTGAAAAGTATTTATTTTCGGCTCATTTGAGTGGATTCAACATTATTTAATCAATAAAACAACAAGAAAGACTAATTTATACTTATGTCACTATATTTATTTTTAAAGTTTTTTATATTGTTTTTACAAAGTTTTAATATTTGATATAATTTCAATGATACAATTTTGGAGAGCGTTATTTAATTTTTCAATTATTGGTAAATAAATTTCGGTCCAAGTTTTTTTAATTCCTTCAATTAGGGTTTATTTTGTTTAATATTGTCTGCTCGACTGATCTACCTTGCGAGAAAGCAATCCGCAGACATTTTCTATAATATTCAGAATAGGAGAGTACGGTTGCCATTCGAAAGTATTGACAGTTTGGCTTCGAATCCATTGTTTTACTAACCTTGTAGTATAGATCGGGGTCATATTTTAGTGGAATGTTTACGGAATGGGTCCAAAAACTGTAGAAAAGTGTGGAATTGCGTTTTCAAGTAAATCCTTGTAACTATTCGCTGTCATTTTAGATGAGAGAAATTGAAGCTTACAAGTCCCATGGTACGAAGTTTCGACCCACATCATCACACTACCCTCACAGCTATGCAGACGACTCAAATAGCGTTCTTCTTTTCGGAAATCGTAGAAATAAAAATTATAACCCTCCAAATTTAACTTTTTTCATCCAAAAAACATTATCAGAGGAACTGGAGGCAGCTCTGATGATGGCTCTTCTGTTCGCTTCTGTTATGACCAGGGTTATGGAGTCGGAGTCGGAGTTGTGGAGTCAGAGTCGCGGTGTTTGTATCGGAGTCTCAGTCGGAGGCGCTGCAGAAACACTCGACTCCGACTCCAAAATTTTTCGTTATTGCACGTGCATGAAAAATTTAAATAATTTTTTAAAGATTTGCAAAAAAAAATTCTTCAAAATTGGTGACGTAATATTTAACAGATCACTATGAATAAGTAGATTTTAATATATTTTATGAGAGTAAGTTCATTCAAGTAATTAAATTAAATAATATAAAAGTGTTTCATAATTTAAATTATTTTGGTATTTTATTTTTTAGTGGGAGCAAGAAGAGTCTAAAATGCATTAGCAGAACTTATGCCCGGTTACTGATCAAGTTGAAAATAGATGTTTGTGTTTTTTTAAGATTTGTGATTAATTTAACTGAATTTGACAATAATCAGAATAAAATAAAAATTGATTTATTTGTGTTCTAAAATATTACAGTTCATAGCTATATATATTATAGGTTCGTGTTTTAGTTAATTTCTTATTTAAATAAAAATAATTACATTGAAAACTGAATGCCAAAGTGGAGTTTAAGTTTAACGTTAGTAGCTGTTAGCATACAAATAATTATTTTGAACTCCAAATATATAATTTTTAAATTTTGTTTTAAATATAAATTAACTAATTAATAAAACGAGCAGGAGCAGTCCAAAAGTCTTTGCTACATTTAGAGTAGACTTTTACGAGGCATTAAGGGCGGTAGAGAAATTCGACCGTTCTTCAAATTTTGCACCAAAAAAAAAAAAAAAAACAAAATGGCATAAAAATTTATGAACATTTAAATAAAATTTATTAGATTGTGAATTTTTAGATAAAATGCATTAAATTGCATTGTCACAAGAAATCGCCTTGCCTATTAATATTATACTAGCAGATTCCAGCCCTCGAAATTCGAGTGCAAATTCTAGGAAATTTTATTTTTCATTAAATAAAGACCATAAAGGTATGCTAATCAATTATAGCCGATTCACAAATCAACACAAAAAAACAAACTCATTTTTATTACAAACACATTAACAAATTTAATAAACACACACATAGCATTGTCTAGTTCTATGTATGTGTTAGTAGCAACTTTAAATGCAATTTACTCCAAATAGAGAAAAAAATTTAAAAATCTGTATATCTGCAAAACGGCTAAAAAAATGCCTTTAAAATAATATAGGTTTGGTCAAAATCGGGATAAAGCGGTAGAACAAAACATCTGTCACAAGAAATCGCTTAGCATATTAATCTTATGGATGTGTAAACCAAATACAAATCATAGATGGACAATGCGTTGCAACAAGAATGCTAAATAATTTATTGAAGCCGAATGAAGTGTGATCAGCTGCTTAAATATAATTTAAATAAATTCCTGAGACATTAAAGAAATTATATTCGAGCACATAAACCAACTCATCTGGCTTTATTATAAGTCTTAAACTCTACCAAATTCACATCATCAGTTAACCATCGGATCTAGTTTTTATTTATATATTTGTACTTAATCAATTTAATAATTTTGTTCAAATATTCCGTCCATTATTGCATTTTATTAAATTTATAAAAATTATTTATTTCGTTTATTCATAATATAACAAAAACTTTATCACATGAGTAAATTAATGCAATTTCGCAAATAAATTCTCACTTATGATGAATTTCATTTAAAAATCAAGATAAAACTGAAATTTTGAACCCGACCACCTCAGATATCGATGAAATTTTGTTCATAGCTAAATTTGATCAATACAAACAAACCCTCATTTTTAGAAATGACTGTTTTGCGATTTTTTGGGCGTGGCACAGTGGGAAAGTTTTCGAAAAAACGCGAAAATGGTCGAAAAGTGCTCCATTTAAAATGCAATAACTTAGAATCGGCTGAACCGATTTCCATGATCTTGGTATCATTAAAATGATATTTTAACAGGCTTTATGACACGTTTGAAAAAAAATATACACTGTAAAAAATTTTATAACAAAAAGAAAATTTTAAATAACGAAAAAACCAAAAAGATCAAAGGTTTTTTTACAGTGTATTATTTTTTTAAAAAGGTTTATCCTTCACCTATACCATATCCAGAAAGTAAAGTGGGTTCTTTTTTAGTTTTTTTTTATATAATTTTTTAAGTAGTGTCACTTCTAGTAATTGCCCTTATATTTTATATTTACAGGTAAAATAACATAGTACAACACATGATTTGCCAACTCAATTCGCTTTTATTCGCAATTGAGTAAAGGTATGAATTTCAAAATTTGCTCTACATATGCACAACATTCTTCGGAAAAACCCTCGATCATATATTTTATGATTCTCAGAATTAACAAAACGGAATAAACAAAGGGTTATTTAATTTTTATGATTGCGTAAGCAAAGTAATTTTTAATTATTTGGGTTTTTCAGTTAGCTACCTGTATGACTTTTTACAGAAATTCAACCCACATTTAAGTGTGGTCATTATTCGGAAATTATAAACAGTTTCGAGAAGCCAAGATATCCCATTACAATTTTTACGCATATATTTTAAAAATTTGAGTGAATATGAATTCAAACAATAAGTACAGATGCATAAAAATATCTAATAAGTGTTACGCTTCGCTTCGTAAAATAAGTGAGAACGAGGCTGCAAATATAATTGAGTATTTTCCAGCTGTCGCCAACATTCATGGTAGCCGTATTTGCGAAACTTGCCGGAATACACTGAGAAAAGCGCGCAGTCGTAATGAATCCAACGTGGAGCAGAATGAAGTCTCAAATTATTTACCAATAACGCCCAGCGATGAAATTAGCGAAGAATTGAATGAACTTCCAACTTGTACCAGCCGTAATGCAAACATCGAAAGCAACGAACTCATTTAAAATATAAATGATCACATTATTCCTCATCTACCAAACCAAATGACGCCTCTTAAAAGGAAATATATCAAACGAGATGCATACAGAAATAGAAAATCAGTGCAAATTTTGAAAAATATAGCAGATTCACTTGGAGCTGATCCATTATCTGATTTGTCAGCGCAACTTGAAAACGTCAAAACCATTTCCGAATTAAT
Organism: Cordilura impudica; assembly: GCA_963682025.1. Classification (NCBI taxonomy): domain Eukaryota; kingdom Metazoa; phylum Arthropoda; class Insecta; order Diptera; family Scathophagidae; genus Cordilura; species Cordilura impudica. Next base: position 194,822,651 of record OY821520.1, on the reverse strand, counting down.
TTTGCAAAACATCAAATATCAAATAGAGAACAGCTCAAATCTTTTGGAAAAGCAAAAACTTTTATCTCTCTTACCAATCAATATGAGTCACGCAGAAATTAAAGATCGTTTTGGGGATGATATATCTCACGATTGTATCAAAAAAAGTAAAGATATACAAAGGAATAAAACGAAGTTTACAGATATCAATCTTTTAAAAATGAGCAGACGTAGTTTACCAACCGAAACTCTAAGCACAGTCAAATTATTTTATGAAGATGATGAAATTAGCCGAATGATGCCAGGATCGCAAGATTCAATTACTATTAAACAAGGAAACTTACGTGAAAAAGTTCAAAAAAGACTGATGTTATCTTCACTACGCGAATCTTACTACGAATTTAAAAAAAAAAACATCCCTTGGCCAAAGTTGGTTTTACAAAATTTACAATGTTAAGGCCAAAAAATTGTATGAAATTTGGAGATGGAAACCAGCAAAATATCTGTGTATGCACATTGCATCAGAATATGAAATTGATGTTTGAAAAAAGTCGCTTAAAATCATTTTGTTTTGAAGGAGAATGCACATTTACCAACTACAAAGATGTTCTCAAATTCGTTGTTTGTAATGGTGACATACAAAAAAGCGAGTGTTGCGTTTCAATGTGTGGTCACTGCTTCAAAAATTTAAATAATCTAAAAACGCATATGCTAAAACATTTTGAAAATAACCAAACTGAAGAAATAATATACAAAAAGTGGAATACAACGATTAGATGTGTTCTGGAAACGTTAACCACCAACCGAGAATCATTTGTCAGCGATTTTACTGAACACATCAAAGTTCTGATTCCGCATCATTTCATAGCAAAGCGACAATCTGAATTTATCAGCAATAAAAGAGCGGCGCTGTTATCAGGAGAAATGTTAATTCAAATGGACTTTGCTGAAAATTATGCATTTCTTGTACAAGATGCCGTGCAAGGATACCATTGGAATAATGATCAGGCTACAATACATCCATTCGTTATTTATTACAAAGGTAATAATTTTAATATTTTGGTATTAGTAAACACATCCACCACACTCATCAAAATATTTAATATTTTTTATTTATTTGTTTTTTTCCTTTGTTTGTTTATTTTCAGATAACGATAAATTATTTCATAAAAGCTTCGCCATAATATCTGATTGCAATACCCATGATAGTATAGCAGTTCATCTATATATTTCAAAAATGATACAGTTCGTGAAGGCCAATATAACCAACAATATTAATAAAATCATTTACGTATCAGATGGTGCAGGAGCACAATATAAAAATAAATATAACTTCATTAATTTATGCCATCACAACTCGGATTTTGGTATTGACGCTGAATATCACTTTTATGCCACCAGTCATGGAAAATCTGCATGTGATGGAATCGGAGGAACATTGAAGAGAGGTGCTCGAAATTATAGTATTGCAAATAAAAATGAAATCCCGACAACGAGGCAACTCTATCACTGGACATCAGAAACATATAAGACCACCATACAAGTTGCTTACGCAGATGCTGACGAATACAAAAACGTTAAAGAAAAGCTATTTTCAAGATATAAAGAAGCTCAAACTATAACAGGAACTCAAGGCTTTCATTAATTCATTCCAATAAATGAAACTCTTGTACATGTGCGCAGATATTCTGACTGTACCAAATTTGGGCGGCGCAAAATTTCTTACAAATAATTAACTTAAAAAAAATGTAAATAAAATAAAACACAAATTAATAAAAACTTGGCAAATAATATAAACAATTGTTGATGGTTTTTTATTTGTAAACATTTAAAAAATGTTAGAATTGTTGAACTATTTTGTAAATGTGTAAGAATGTGACCTGATATTTACGCTGTTATTCGAATTATTTCAAAAACTTTCGGTACGTATTACTAGAAGTGACACTACTTAAAAAATTATATAAAAAAAAACTAAAAAAGAACCCATTTTACTTTTTGGATATGGTTTAGGTGAAGGATAAACCTTTCTAAAAAAATAATACACTGTAAAAAAACCCTTGATCTTTTTGGTTTTTTCGTTATTTAAAATTTCCTTTTTGTTATAAAATTTTTTACAGTGTATTTTTTTTTCAAACGTGTCATAAAGCCTGTTAAAATGTCTTTTTAATGATACCAAGATCATGGAAATCGGTTCAGCCGATTCTAAGTTATTGCATTTTAAATGGAGCACTTTTCGACCATTTTCGCGTTTTTTCGAAAACTTTCCCACTGTGCCACGCCCAAAAAATCGCAAACCAGTCATTTCTAAAAATGAGGGTTTGTTTGTATTGATCAAATTTAGCTATTAACAAAATTTCATCGATATCTGAGGGGGTCGGGTTCAATGCATCTCGATTTTTACATGAAATTCATCTTATATATTAGTAATATACGAGTTTCAATGGTGCGTGGTAGAGAAGAAGAAAGCATATATTTCAAAAATTCATAACTACACTGTATTCTTAATTGGACCGGTTTCTGGCATTTCAGTCTTCATCAGCGATTTATTGAACATTGTGATAATTTTATGAAATTTTTTCTTTTGTGACCATTAGATGTGCAATTTTGTTGTAAAACCAGTTTCGTTACGGGCTAATGATGGTCAAATTTTGTGTAAATAAAAATCAATTAATTTTCATTTTTACTCAACGTTTCGTCTGCTTTTTTCAGACTTCTTCAGGAGTGTTTTTATTTATAAATGATTCTATTGTACATCTTTGTGGTTATAATTACTTATTTATTTAAAATAACACAGACTTCACGACACAGAAAATATAAATAAATAAATAAATAAATAAATAAATAAATAAATAAATAATAACAACACAGTACACAGATATCGTAAGGTGATCTTAATGTTAGTATCACAGAACTTTAACTGGTTGATAATTGTTATGTTATAATTGAATCGATTGTTTCTATATGAAATTTTTCTGCTTAGGGCGGCCGTGAGGTTTGAACCTGCGTCTATTTCACCACATATACTGTTGCTTGCACTTTTTGGTCAGCGCTTTAACACACTCACCTATGTATAGTCAGGCCTACGAGCAGTGTGGTTAAGAATCAGTTTTCATACCATACAGCTTTTCCTTCGTATTAATTTTAGAAGATACAACTCTGTCCAAACAAACAATCGTTATTTTTGAATTTTTTAATATTTTTGCATTTATACTTCTAATTATTAACCAAAAAGCGCAAGTACGATGGTACGAGAGTACGGTTTAAAAATATTCTTTTTACTGATAACTATATTGCCTATATATTACGCACAAGGTTTCCAACATTCGGGAAAAAGAGGGGGGAAAAACCGATCTAGTCGTAACTTAAAAAAGGTGATATATATCCTTACCAAAACAGATCCGCGAGTAACATATTTGCGTTTTGATTTAAATTTTTTATGTATCACCATACAAAATCCCTTAAAATTTTAGCGTTTCATTAAATAATACGAATATTTAACCATGCTTATACTCTATTGATTAGGCCTTGCATATGATGTCCAATTTGTAAATTGTGTCATTGTATGAAATGTTAAAAATCTGCTAAAACCAAAAACGGTCATGTCTTTGGTACCTTTTTTTTATCCCCTAAAGATGAGATGGGATATCTGGTCATATATTTTTTGGTGTTCTATATTATATACATGTTTCATCGCGAATTAAAGATACCTCCCCAATATGACCTGCCTTGTTTGTTTTATCATAAGCCAGCTCGTAGCAAAATATTCTTTTATGAAGTTATTTGAAAAGTCGTAACTATGATTGGAACTGGTTGAATGAAGTTAACGTTAAAACTAATTAACATTGAAGTTTAAACCCATTATCTTTAAAATTTTTCACCTTAAACTACCCTGCTTTTAATAGTGATATTGAAAACTCATTGTCCCTTCGTACTCATGACACATTCCGATAACAAAAAAAATAAAAACAAAAAAACAAAAACAGATTTGGAAAAAATGTTGTTCCACAAAATAATGTAGCGAAAAAAAACTATTACAAAATGATACTCATAAAATAGCAATCAAGCAATTTCATTACTTTTTACTTATTTCCTTTATCTTTTTTATTGTCATTTCATACTTTTCATTTTGTGTTTTCGTTCTTTGTTATTTGCATTTAACTGCAGGTATGTGTCCTTATGCAAGCGTATTGTTTTATTTTCCAGAAACAAAAATCGAATGAAATTGTTACAATATGTATTGTATTTGTGCTAAAGAGCGGGGCGGGGAAGGGAGGAGAGTGGTTTATTTGCATGTGAAATGGTTTAAAAATTGGTAAAATTGAAGCGATATAAAGATTTTAGAAACAACGCAAAAACTATAGGAAAGTAATTGAAGTCAATGGATTATTGCAGTATTTCACAGAAAATAAAAAAAATACCAATTTTCAAAGTAATAGCTTATATAGATTAAATGATGTTCGAATGTATTGTTAGAAATATCGCTTGAACAGCAAATTTTGTTATAAGTAAAAAAACAACAAAATTTAAGTTGAAAAAAAATTTAAAATTCATAGACCTTGAATTTAATTTCTTTATTGCTAACAACCATTATTCCTGCCGTTAACACTCTAACATTAACATTAACTAAATATTTATTAGCGATAAAAATTGATTTTTTTATATATTTCTATTTAATACGCCGTTTAAAGTATACTTTATATTCCAACAACTCGACAAGTCCCTTAACATTTATATCAGTGAAATGTAAACAAACAAATAAACATTTTTACTAATGTGAAATTAAATAGCTTTAAACAAAAGCAGACACATATGTTGCTAAGCTAGCTCTAGCTTCAGCTATTTTCCATTCAACAATATATTTTTGCCACACACAGCCATTTGTATTTACGAAAAATCCCTTATCAGCAATTCGCCAAATATGTTACGCATTATATTAGCTTTCTTTTATTGTTCTACAATTGTTTTTTGTAACGTTTGGTTAACAAAGGAAACCCCTGGCACAAAGTTGGAATACCAAAAAAAAGTGAGTTTAAATTTAAAGAAATTAAAAAAATACTAGCATATTTTAAGGGATAGGAGAATATTAATTAAAATATTTGAAGAATTTTCTGTATCAAAACTTTTAAAATTTATGAAAATGCTTTTAGAAAAATTTACTTTTTTAAGAAAAATATTATTTTAAGAAAAATATTCTTCCGTACTTTTTAAGAAAAGTTACTTTTTTAGAAAAAGATTTTTTTAGAAAAAGATTTTTTTTTTTAATGCGAGGTACTTTTTAAGAAAAAATTCTTTTTTAAGAAAACATAATTTTATAAGAAAATTTACATTTTAGGAAAAAGAGAGTGTACTTTTTGAAGAAAACTACTTTTTAAGAAAATGTACTTCTATAAGAAAAGGCACTTTTTGAAGAAAATTTACTCTTTTAATATAACGCCCCTTTTTAAGAAAATATACTTCTTTAAGATACTTTTTAGTTAAAGTAAATTTTATAAAAAAAAACAGAGTTTTTATAAGAAAATATACTTTTTTGGAAATGGTACTTTTTCTTAACATAATGTACTTTTTAAAAATAAATATTTTTGAATGCAAGGTACTTTCCAAGAAAATTTACTTTTCTAAGAAAACATACTTTTATAAGAAAATGTACATTTTAAGAAAAAGTATGTCTTTAAGTGAAGGTAATTTTTTCGGAAAACTTTTATTCCAAAGACTTTTAAGAAAGTTTAATTTTTTAAGAAAATACACTTTTTAAAGAAAATGTACTTTTTAAAAGAAGGTATTCTTTTAAGAAAAGTACTTTTAAAAGAAAATTTGATTCTTTAAGAAAATTTTCTTTTCTTTTTTTGAAAAGGTACTTTTTAGGAAAAGTAATTTTTATAAGAAAATTAACTTATTTGAAATTGGTACTTTTTTAACAAAATGTACTTTTTAAGAATAAATACTTTTTAATGCAAAGTACTTTTTAAGAAAATTTACTTTTTTAAGAAAACATACTTTTATAAAAAGAAAGAAAAGTAAAGGTAGTTTTTTCGGAAAATTTTTATTTCAAAGACTTTTAAGAAAGATTAATTTTTTAAAAAAAATATACTTTTTCAAGAAAATGTACTTTTTAATAGAAGGTATTTTTTAAGAAAATAAAATTTAACTCTTTAGGAAAAAAAAATTTTTTTTTTTTTTTTGAAATGGTACATTTTAGGAAAAGTAATTTTTATAAGAAAATTTCCTTTTTTGAAATTGGTACTTTTTAAACAAAATGTATATTTTTAAGAAAAAACAGTTTTTTTTAATAAATCTACTCTTTAAGAATACGTACCGTTTTAAGAAAAGTTAATTTTGAAGAAAATTTTACTTCTTATGAAAATGTACTTTTTATGAAAGGGCAATTTTAAGAAAAGATAGTTTTTTAAGAAAATGTTCTTTTAAAGAAAAGATAATTTTAACAAACGGTACTTTTTAAAACAAAATTCACTTTTTTATGAATATATGCTTTTTTGAATAGGTACTTTTTCAAGAAAATATACTTTTTTATACCCTTAACACCACTGTGCAGAAAATAAATAACAGTTTGTCACTCCGTTTGGAACGCATTGAAGAATGATTTTCGACCCCATAATGTATATGTATTCCTCATCCTTATAACAATTCGAGTCAATGTAGCGATGTCCGTTTGTCTGTCCGTCTATCGTTCAGAAAGTAAACCTGCGTAAACTTAGGAAAATATTGATTTTCATTATTTAGAGCTTCTTGTTGTCAAATGGGGTAAATCGGACATCATTGTACCAAGATATGACCTAAAATATGGAGATACCTCCGTCTGTCTACTGAAATAACTCTAAATCATAAAATATACCATTTACTTCAGTAAAATTATAGTAATTGTAGTGAACCAAAATACCATCACTGTTATTACACAGCTGTTAGTTAAGTAAAGTGTTATAATATGTGAACAGCTGTAATTTAGAACATAAGTTACAACATATGATTAGGATTAAGTTTAGGATTAAAAAAGTAAATAATAAAATAGCTTTAAGTACCGTTAGTTTTATTTATAAGTAGGATAAGAATATTAATAAAAATCAATAATTAAACTGAACTCAAGCCGAGTAATTGGCTCTGTTTTTTTGTTTATTGAAACCACTAGCACTCCTAAGTGCTTTAACTCTGGCGACTTTGAAGTGCCGAGTTTTATGAAAAAGCCAGTGGCGTTTGAAACGCCGGCCTAAGAATATTACCTTACCAAAAATATATACTTTTTACATTATAATATTGTTTGTCATTATTTCGAGCAGGTTGGTATCGAAAATGGGGTACATCGGGCATCATTGTGCTGAGATATGTCCAAAAAAATGGAGACATCTCTAAAAAATTTAAAAAATTCAATTTGTTTTCGTAATAATTTAGTGTTACGTTTATCAAATTATCATTTTGTTGCTTTTTAAAATATTTATTTACATTTGTTATATATAGTGCAATAATTCCAAATATAAATGTTAACGTAAAACCAATATTGAGGGCACCAAAAATTCGGCACAGACGAATTTAACACTTATTTATTTAGTTTATCAAATTGTTTACTTTTCCAAATATTTTGAAGGCAATATACCGTTTTTAGTTAAGGTACTTTTCTATGCAATGGAACTTTTTAAGAAATTTAAAAAAGGATACTTTTTAAAGGTATAGTAATTTTTAAGAAAAACTACCTTTAGAAAGGGTACCTTTTAAACAAATTGCTTTTATCATAAAAAAAAATCTTTTTTTAACAAAAGTTTATTTTTAAGAAAATTAACAGAAAAAGTCATTTTTGAGAATAGGTACTTTTTGAAAAAATTATACTTTTTAAACAAAAAGGCACTTTTTAAAGAAATACTTTTAAAAAAAATTTAGTTTTTAAATAAAGGAACTTTCTCCAAGAAGAGCTACTTCTTTAAGAAATTGCACTTTTTTAAGAAGAGTAGAAACGTATACACTTACGTACTTATTCAGAAAAGGTACTTTTTTGGTATTGGTACTTTCTTACGAAAAAAAACATTTTTCATTTTCTTTGAAAAGGAAATATAGCTTTTTTAATGAAGCTAATTTTTGATAAAAAGTAACTTATTAAAAATCGGTACCTTTTTAAAGAAAATTTACTTTTTAAGGAAAGGTGGATAATTTTTTAAGAGAAGGTAATATTTCAGAAAACTTTCTTTTCAAAGAAAATGTTCTCTATGAAGAAAATGAGTTTTTAGTAAACTATACTTTTTAAAGAAAATAATTTTTTAAAAGAAAATGTACTTTTTTTAATAGAAGGTATTTTTTTAACAAAAGCTCTTTTTTAAGAAAATGTACTTCTTTAAGAAAATGTTCTTCTTTTGGAAACGGTACACTTTTAAGAAAGGATAATTTTTAGTAAATGTAAATTTTATAAGAAAAAGTAACTTTTATAAGAATATGTACTATTTTAGAATTGGTACTTCGAAATATACCTTTATAAGGAAAAACAGTTTCTTAAAATAAAGCTACTTTTTTAGAAAAAGCAGCATTTTAAGAAAAGAAAGATAATTTTTAAAGAGAAGGTGCTTTTTTTAAGAAAATATAACAGAAGGTACTTTTATAACAAAAGATACTATTAGTAATAGTAGTTTTTCAATAAAAGATAGATGCGATTTTAAGAAGGGTGCTTTTTGAGGAAATGTAGTTTTTTACGAAAAAATTACTTTTTTATGAAAATGTAATTTTTTAAGAAAAGTTACTTCTTTTTTAACCTCCTTTTAACTCATACTCTTTGTCTGTCTGTCGTGGGTGGACCTCATTCAATTGAAAAAAAGATTAAGATTCACGTAGTGATGGAAAACCTATTTCCCCTTATCCGATCGATCTGAAACTTGGTCGATAGACTTGCTGTGGAAAAAAGATTAGCTTTGACTTAGTCACGCACACTCACGCATGGTCACGCATAGTCACGCACAGTCACGGAGTGACTTAAATGTCATTTTCCTTCATCCGATCGATCTGAAACTTGGTCCATACACTTGCTGTGAAAAAAGGTTAACTTTGACTTAGTCACGCACAGTCACGCATGGTCACGCGTAGTCACGCATAGTCACGCATAGTCACGCACAGTCACGGAGTGACTTAAATGTCATTTCCCTTCATCCGATCGATCTGAAACTTAGTCCATACACTTGCTGTGAATAAAAGATTAACTTTGACTAGTCACGCATGGTCACGCGCAGTCACGTAGTGATGTAAAACCCATTTCCACTTATCCGATCGATCTGAAGCTAGGCCGATAGACTTGCTGTGAAAAAAGATTAACTTTGACATAGTCACACACAGTCACGCATAGTCACACGCAGTCACGCATAGTCACGCACAGTCACACAGAGTCACGTATTGATCTAAAAGCCATTTCCCCTTATCCGATCGATCTGAAGCTAGGTCGATTGACTTGCTGTGAAAAAGTTTAACTTTGGCATAGTCGCGCACAGTCAGGCATAGTCACGCATAGTCACGCACAGTCACGGAGTTATCTAAATAACATTTTCCTTTATCCGATCGATCTGAAACTTGGTCCGTTGTCTTGTTGTGACTATAGATTAATTTTGAGGTAGTCACGCACAGTCACGCACGGTCACGAAGTGATCCAAATGTCATTTCCCTCATCCAATCCATCTGAAACTTAGTCCATACACTTGCTGTAAAAAAAGATTAACTGTGACTTAGTCACGCACAGTCAAGCATAGTCACGCACAGTCACGTATTGATCTAAAACCCATTTCCCCTTATCCAATCAATCTGAAACTTGGTCGACAGATTTGCTGTGAAAAAAGATTAACATTGATACAGTTACGCTAAGTCACCCATTTCCCCTCATCCAATCAATCTGAAACTTTGTCTATAGACTTGCTATGACCACAGATTAATTTTAAAATAGTCACGCAAAGTCACGCAGTCACGGAGAGATTCAGGACTCATAACCTATAAAAACAATGTTTTTATGGGATAGATTATTAAGAAACATTATTTTTTCATAAATTTACTTTTTTATGGAAAAGTACTTTATTAAAAGAAAATTTACTTTTGTTTTAAAATTTACTTTATAGATTAAATATACTTTTTCAGAACAAGTGCTGTTTTTTCGGAAAATGTACCTTTATCAAAAAAGGTACCTTTTTTTAACAAAATATACATGCTTTAGAAAATGTACTTTTATAGAAAATGTGTTTTTTAAGAAAAGGTACTTTTTGAAGAAAAAGTACTTTTTAAGAAAAGACACTTTGTAAAGGAAACACATTTTTGGAATTTTTAAGAAAGTAAACTTTTTTTTGATATTGTAGTTCTTAAAGTAAAGATATTTTTTTAAAAAAGGTGCTTTTTTAAGAAAGAATATTTAAAAAAAAAATACTTTTATGAAAAGCATCCTTTAAGGAAGGGCACTTTTTTAAGAAAGGTAAATTTTTAAGAAAAAATATAGTAAAACTTTTTTTAAAAATATCACTTTTTTCAGAAAAATCACTTTTTAAGAAAATTAAATTTTTAAAATGCTACTTCATTACAACTTTTTTCAGATAAGTTATTTTTTTTTTTTGTTTTTGAGAAAAAGTACTTTTTTAAGAAAATATACTTCTTCATGAAAATCAATATTTTACGTATGAGTGATAATTTTATGAAAATAAGTATTGATCATATGGCTTTGCAAATTCAGTCAGAAATGTGCGTCATAATACGAGTATATAATAAGTCCCGTAATTTTTATTTTTTTCTCAGAGTATCTTGATATATTGTGCAAGTCTAATTGCAAATATTTTATTGTAAATATTGATAGAGAACATGTGAGAGCTAATCTTATTTGACTGCACATGTAAATTTTTTTTTTTTTTTTTGCTAAAAGTGAGTTTGCAAATAATCACAAAAAAAGTAATAAAGATATTTAAAAGTTTAAATTTAAATGCTTAAAATTGTTGTTTAAAGGTAAAAATATTAAAAAAAAAAATAAAAAATATTTTTAGATGGCGGTCAGTCATTTTTCAAACACAATGTTGCCTATAGCAATATTTCATAACGGCTAAACCAGGATACATAGGACTTTGAAATTCATATCAATTCATATTTATGTCTAAACTAACAACTACATAAACTTGAAAAATGTTTAACTACGCCCCAATTAATTCGGTCATAAAAGGATTATTATTTCTGCTTTGTTTCTTATTTCTTAAATTCTTTTCTTTTCTTTATCAGAAATTATTTGTGATAGTTAAAAAAAATATTAAAATTTCTTTTATTTTATTTAAAAAAAATGCTTATAAAATAACCTCTTAATTTTGATTTAATATCCGATTTTTTCCTTTATTAAAAAATGCTGCTAATGTGTAAACAAGAACTTGTAAAGCTTGCCGTTTTAATCATCAAGCTGATATAGCATCAATAATAACAAGTAAGAAAATTATAGTCGGTCTACACCGACTATAGGATACCCTATACCATGCGTTTAGAGACCCTACCCCATAGGCCCAACTAACTGGACATCGAAAATAAGCTAAACCAAATTTGAGTGGGATTTTTATAAATTTTTTTGTCTGCAGATATGAAAAAGTTCATATCGGATGCTATCTCTATATGGGGACTAGGCCCAAAAATGGACCGATCCTGACCATGTTTGGTAAGGTCTCTTGTATTTTGCAAAAATAATATACAAACAAAATTTTAGAAGAATCAGTGCAATATTTTTGTTTTTTGATAGATTTAAGTGAAGATCGGGAAGCAGCTCTATATGGGGCCTATGACTAAGAGTTGTCCATAGGGATCATTTTTGGACTACTGATTAATGGATGTAATAAACACATAACCCAATTTCACTAAGATTTATATGATAATTTGGATCTTATGGCAATTTAATTCGATTTCATAGGGATCATTTGTATGGGGGCTAGGTCTGAACAGGGACCGATTCTCACCAATTTCAATAGCGTTCATCCCATGGCCGAAGCTTATATACCAAATTTCATCAAAATATATTGATATTTGCGACCTGCAGTTTGATTACAAGCTTTACATGAACACACAGACGGACGGACGGACGGACATCGTTAAATCGAATCAGATAGTGATTCTGATTCGATCGGTATAATTAAAGATGGGTCTAGGTCAAATATTTTTGGTAGTTACAAACAGCAGCACAAAGTCATTATACCCAAACCACATAGTGGTATAGGGTATAAAAATATATGTCTTAGCAGCAACCATCATTATTCCATCAGTATCTTATACAACAACATTATAATGACTAAATATCTTCTTCTAGACATTTGAATAACAGTAACTAAAGATAAACGAAAAATTATGTTTCTCATAAAAAGTATAAGTATTTGCTATCTTTGAAAGATAAAAAAAAAGAAGAAGACAGAATACGAAGCGAAAAAAATTTAATTAAAAATATTTCTGCTTTAACTACCCACATTTTTGTCGATTTTTCTGTTTTCGAGTCACTATCGTGGGTATCAAGTTGATTGTCCTGTTGTCTGCGTATTCTACTTATGTACGCTAAGTTATTATGCGTCTTGGTCTTGGTTCATTTCCCTTCTACTGTTGGTATATGCCCGGCAGCATAATGTTCATTATTTAGCTGTTATTAATATTATCATAATTTAAGAAATATTGTAGTTGTAGTTTAAGTAAATTAAAACAGATAAGCTGTGGAATATTGGTATATGGAAATGAAAGAACTCAACAAGAATAAAGAGATATTAAATTATTTGAAAAATTTTAAAGTTACGAAAGTTTTTAGTAGACACTGAGACCCACGAATATGGACCATATTATTATTTAAAGGAATACTAATATTCACAAAATATTGACTCGTCTTTTAGGACTTAACAGCCATTTAAAGAAAGAAATTTTATTTACTGTAAAAATATATTAAATCAAGAAATTTGTGGGGCCACTGAATCTGTTTCAAGAGAAACAACATTTCAATCGGGGCTTCGCAAATGAACGAATTCCTGATATGGTTATCTATGATCAGGGATTTAGAGTTCTTTAGATTGCTAAAACTATGGAAATCTAAATAGAGTGGAGAATTTCAAATAATTTCAATCAAAGCAGTTAATTTTTTTGATCAATTAGTACGTCATATGTGCATTCAGGATTATGTAAAGAACAACATTAAAGACGAAGAACTATTAATGGCGAACATTGTTATAAGGTCATTTCACCAACACAGTGCAAGAACAATTTTATCATTTGTGACACAAAATAGTTATATTGTTAAAATAATGCTTATGTACACGTTAATGGCTTCAAATGCTTTATAGTCCTCCGTATTCACCAGAGTTGGCCTACTGTAATTTTTATCTGTTTTCAAACTTAAAATAAGTATTCCATTGAAGAGAATGTCGCTCAAAAGACGAAATAATTAAAAACCGTTTATCCTAAAGGGTGGCTGAAATCCTATTATTCAGAGGCAATCAAAACTTTAGAATGATGTTAGATTGGCTGTATCGAACTTAAAGAAAATTTTTTATAATAAATATGTTTTTTTACCCTTGGAAATAATTTTCCCATTTAACATCAAGTACTTCTCTCACAGCCCTCGTAGTCTAAATAATTATATATTACTGGTACTTCTTCTATTGGGACTGGTACTGGTACCTGTAGTGGCATTTTTACTGCTATTGTGTTGAGTGAAAGTGCCAGTAAGGAAGCAATACAATTTGTTGAAATGATAAGCAAATATACCTTGAGGAGAATGAAGCGATTGCTCAAAATATAGAGAATCGCAAAAATTTAAACTTCCATCGAAGTCGTCTTTAAAAAACTGGCAGCCAATCAAATACATTAAATCTTGAACGGACAAGGATGTATTGAAAACCTTAAGGAGGATCAATAAAAATTTTTAACCAAAAGAGAATAAATAAGGTCCACTACTCGACGAGCATTCCACAAGAAGGGACTTGGTTTACAATAAATCAAACGATCACATTGATGGGGTTGTCGATATATCTAATGACGAAAGAAGTAGCTACGAAAGCCTTGGTTGTCATGCCAAAAGGCGTTTTAAGTAGTTGGTAATATGTGATCAGCTACAATGCAATATCCGATTTGTTTAAAAGTAATTATTTAAAGGAACTTGGTAAAAGTGGAACAAATTGGCTTGAGTGTAGCATATTTCGTGATAGTTCAAAGGCAGAGGATTGGTCAATGAGTTGGGAGTGACACCTGAATCTCCTTACTTTACAACTACGGCGGACAATAAATTATTTGTAATGTACGATTATTGTCACTTGCTTAAGTCGATGCCGATCACATTATTAAGCCATGACATTGGAACAAAAAATGGTGCCGCAAGTATAGAGCGGTTTTAAGAACGGTGTACCAATCAGACAAGGAAAGTCTATTGAAGAGGATGCTGACGAAACTTAACGATTCACATTTGAATTCCGAAAAAATTCGAAAGTGTGAAAGTTTCGAGAGCAACTTAAGTATTTAATAATTATTATTGTTTAAATTTTTATCACAAATTATTTATTATTTTTAATATTGATAAATATTAGTGTTTTCTGCGACCTTTTTGTTGTTATTAATTTATAAATTTATTGAGCTTGAGACTAATTTTTTGAATTCTTTTGTTGTTTTTTATTTATTCAATATTTCGCATCTCCAGGAATATTATTTGAGTAACAATAATTTAAATTAACAAAAATGCTGTACTTAACACATGTGCATTATTGTGTTACAGTAAATATGAATGTAAAAGCACAAGGATACATTTTTATTAGTTTTAATTATTGTTACTCAAATTATATTCCTGAAGATGCCATCCAGCGGATAGCGAAATATTGAACAAATATAAAAACAATAAAAAAATTCAAAAAATTGGCCTCAAGCTCAATAAATTTATAAATTAATATTCTTAATATTTTTTATTATTTTTTTTTTTTTTTTTTTGAGTAAATTGTAACGACAATGACACAATTTTTCATGTTAACAACTTTATTAATTTATAAATTTTTTTATTGTTTATGTATCATTAAAATTTTTATTAAGTAATATATTAAATTAGAAATTTTTTAACATACAATTATATCTACTAGTATAGCCCAGCACTCGAAATTCGGGAGCAAATTCTAGGAAATATTATTTTTTCATTAACTTTTTGTCTTCCAATATTTTTTAATCTATATATATAAAAAAAATTCAATATTTAAATGAGCATAAAGGTTAATCACAAAGTTAATTAAAGGTATTAATCAATTTTAGCAATTCACAATACAACACAGAGCATCTGATATATAATTAAAATCATTCGCATTAACAGTGTGTATCGAATTATTACAAAATATTTAATTTTATTTAATTTAATATGTTTTTAAGACAGATTAAACACAAATTTTATCATTCTCAGCTTCTCCTCCATAAGAAATATAACAATGCCAATTTCACACTCCTCAGTGCCCGCGTATTGCTTAAAAAGGAAACTAAAAATTTACCTTCACATATTAATATATAGATTTTAAGTATTTATTACCACAATTGTTAATATATTTTTTTTTTTTAAACATATTTCATTATTTATATATATTTTTTAAAATTTTAATAAATTTCAATTATCTTAAAATTGTTATTGTAACTTGGGGAGCAAGAATCAATGGCCATATATAAGTGACAGAGATTTGGTTCTAGCAACACGAATTTCAGTTCCAATTTTCAGTGACATGTGTATACTATTGTCAACCCTCTTATATTCTTAGTTTTAATGGTACCTTATATATGGTCATTGGTAGGGATACTTGAATTTGAAATCGAACTAAAATTATGGTTTTAAATTTTATTTTAATCGTTGTTGATACTTTTCCTTGCAATTGTAGTTGAAATTACAGTTGTAATCGATTTTACTGAAAAATGTGTTCGTATTGGCAGTTACAATGCAGTTGTGGCTCTAGGAAATATCGACCAATGAAAATTCGTCCAAAAAAATTAAAAACGGCCCAAAAAACTCTCCCATACAGAATTCCCCCAGAGGAAAAAAATGAGGAATGACTGCACTTTTTTGGTCTGTTTTTCGCATATTTTTTTTTTTTTTATTTTTTTTTGTTAGCTTTTAATTCTCAAAAGCGTGTCATTTTTCAAAATGAAAAATTACTTTTTGTTGAAACTTTTAGCATGAGGCACAATGTAGGAGCAACGTTTTAAAAAGCAAGCAACCAGTTTGGCGAAAAAATTGACCTTTTTTCACTGCTTTTTCATTGGTTTTGAATATCATCATTGGTTATGACTTTATTGTCATTGGTTAAAAAGAACTTTTTAATAAATATCGATTCACTCGTCAACCTGACATGAACACGCGTAGCTGCCTTTTTAATTTATTAAGTATTTAATAAATACATCACACATATGAATACATTTCATAAGCAAAACCAAGTCTATATAACTTTTATGAGCCAACTAACGTATTTGACCTAGAGCAACCTTTTGTTACACCAATTTACTCAGAATCACTTTCGATGAGTCGATTTATCGATGTCCATGCGTCTGGGTCCATGTAAAGCGTGTAATCAAACTACAGGTAGAAAATATAAATATATTTTGATAAAATTTAGTATATAAGCTTCCATTGGCCACTGCGAAAAATCGAAGCATGTTCAGACCTAGTCACCATACAAATGACCCTTATGAGATGGACCTAAATTGCCATGATATCCATATTATCATATAGATCTCAGACAAGTTGGGTTTTCGTATGTTAATTACACCCACTAATCAGTAGTCAAAAAGTAAAACCTATAGAACAATATATAGAACCATATGAATCTGATTCCCGATATTCACTTAAATCTATCAAAAAATATTGCACAGATTTTTCTAAAATTTGGACTATATATGTCTTTGTAAAAAATAAGTGGCCTTACCACTTATGGTCAGGATCGGCTCATTTTTCGACCTAGTCCCCATATATATATAGCATCCGACATGAACTTTTTCATAACCGAAGGAAAAAAATGAATAACAAAGCCAAACAGATCTGGTTTAGGTTTATTTTCTATTTTTCTACATCCAATTAGTTGGTCCTAAGAGATAGGGTCCTCTAAACGCATCGTACCGTATAGTTGGTCTAGACCGACTATAATTTTCTTACTCGTTTTTTTTTTTGCGAATTGTCATTGGACGATATTTCCTAGGGCCTGTAGTGGTACTTGCAAGTTTACTCTTATTGTTACTTTTAATTGCACTGATACTCTAACTCGTATCTGTATTTGTACTGTTACTTTCTACTTTTATTAGTATTAAGTTATTATTTTAATGTTTTGCACTGCAATTGTATTTGTAATTTTGAAGCTTTAATTCTATTTTGATTTTGAATGTCATAAAAACCATATTTATTCTTAAAATTTGCTTTTAACCTTATAAAAGAAATGTTACCTTTAAGTAATTAAAATTTTTACTTCTTTATTTTTTAATGCTTAAAAAAATTTTTGTTTCTTAAAACCCCTTAAAATGTAAGTTAAATTACTCGAACAAAGTAAACAATATTTAATATAATACATTCACATACAAACTCACACACACTCGGGCAAATAATAATTAAATGTGTATGGTAAAGAAAAACAAAAAAAAAAACAACCAATACTGTGGAGAAATATTATTAATTATTAATTTTACTCAAATTTTATAAAAATAAAATTACAATAACCCATAAAAAAGGGAATTTCTAGATAGACAATGGTCTGTGTTTGTATAAGTAGTTAGATTAACCAACAATTAAAATATTATTTTTGGTCCAACCGGCGTTAGGAACAATTAAATTATGAACTCTTATTAAGAGAGTTTGAAGAATTTTTTTTAATTTTGTTTTTAATTTTTCAATACATTTTTTGTTAAATTTTTGTTTTTGCTTTAATTTAAAAAAAAGTTTTTAAGAAAAAAAAATTTAATTATAAAAAAATTTTTCAGTTTTTTTCCATAATTGTTGAGAATTTTTTATTAGCATTATTTTTGTTTTCTCTCAGAATATCAAAATCTTAATGTTTATTGGGAACAAAAAGAACGCACAAACACATCTTTAAACACAATTGTAAATACACAACCACGTATACACATTCACAGAGTTCGCAAAATGAACAACAGTAATACGTACGTAATATGTATGTAAAATAACAAAAGGGCATTTACTTGCACACAGCCAAACACACAAGTCGCGCATGTAAATGTGACAATTGTAAAACGTGCATATGAATTTAATTATTTACTTTTTACATTCATTCTTCGCTTACATTTTTATGAGTACCGACAAATATGTACGGATAAACAATTTAACAACACAAAAGAGAAGGTAAACATTAAAATGAATACTTACTACACAAAAATAAAAAAGAAGGAACAAAACAATAGCGAAAGAATTTTAATTGAAATTTAAAATAACAACAAAAATTTAATGAGGCAAAAGAAAATAAAACAATGTTGAGAGAAACATTGTACTTTTATGATTTCCCTTTAAAGTTCAAATTGAAAATATAATTGAAATTTTAAGAAGACAAAATTGAATTTAAAAAAAAAATCCATCTGCAAATTATTACAAATTAGTTTTTCGTAACATTTTCAATATAATTAAAAGATTTACTTTTTCGTTATATTTTTCATGTTAATACTATTTGAGCGCGTTATTTAGTTTTTATGAGGAATACGAGTGTCAGTTTTTTTTTTTTTTGGTTTTTGTTTTAGTTTTTGTTCAAAGTGCGCCAAACTTTTACCAACAAATGTTGTAATTGCTGTAAAATTAGTTTTCCAACTAGTAAACTGTTCTCTATTTTTTGAAACTTTAACTAAAGTAAAATGCATTATAATTACATTTTAGAAACAGTTGTTCCTTAGAAATGAGAACTTTGAAGTTTCCTTCAAGTGTCTTCAATATAAATAGTGCAAAATGAAGAAATTCTAGTTTAAGCAGAGTATTTAACAACATATATTTTTTTTTTTAATTTAATATTAAATTTTATAAATGCTGTGGAAATTATAAAAATTACACTGTGCGACAGCCAAAATCGAGATGGGATGAAACCACCGGGGAAAGTTATATCGGTCAAAAAAAGTTATAAGTGTCCCGGCGTTTCGCTGGATCACGTCTAGGAATCGAGATATATTGATTTGAACTTAGTAAGTATCGTATAGGGCACGTTTTGGGCAATTCTGTTTGGCATTACTCGAGAACCACAAGTTCGATTTTGCTAAAGAAAAATTTAGAAAAATTAAGAATTGCAGTAACTTTAATCTACTTCTATACCATTTCTCAACACAATCAACAGTTTCGCAGTTATTAATAAATTTATGAAGAAAAGAAAATAATTTTTTGCCTAAAAAATTAAAATTTTGTATATTTAAAAATCATAAAAAATCCAAGTCTTATTCTTTGGCGTAAAGACAAATTACCTGTGCACAAAATGAGACATGGATCATGAAAATCGATGGACGCGTTTCGCTTTTCCTCTCAATTAAGTGATATTTTTATATTTATTTTTTAGTTTTACGTGTTAATAATAAATAATATATAATAAATATTATCCAAATTCATTGAAACGTAAAAGCAATATTCTTGTCAAAATGAGATACCTTTACTTAGTTGTGAATAAGAGCGAAACGCATACATCGATTTTCACGATCTATATCTCATTTTATTCATGGGTTATGTGACTTTACGCGAAAGTAGGTAGTAGTAGTAGGACTTGACACTTTTTTTCGTTCTGGATTTTTTATGAATTAAAAAAATAAATAAATTTTTTATTTTAATAGGCAAACATATTTTTTTTCCTCATACATATATTTATAACTGCGAAACTGTTGCTTATGTAGCCCAACGTTATATGAACAAATTAAAGGAATTGTAATTTTTAATTTTTCTAAATTTGTTTCAGCAAAATCGGACTAGCGGTTCTAGAGTTATGCCAAAGAAAAAGAGCCCAAAACGTGACAAATTGCCATATATGATATTTACTTAGTTCAAATCGATATAACTCGATTCCTATACGTGACACAAAGAAACGCCAGGACACATATAACTTTTTTGACCGATATAACTTTCATCGGTGGTTTCATCCCATCCCGATCATTTGTCGCACAGTGTTATCAAACAATTTTTATTATTTAAAAAAAAAATTAAAAAATAATTGCCATCAAAATTTTTAAAGTTTGAAATAGATGAAAATTTAATTTTCAAGTGATTTTTTGTTTCACTGAAATATCTATTTTTCAAAAGAAATATTTTTTTATACCTTATACCACAATGTGGTCAGTGTATAATAACATTTTGCTGATGTTTATAACTACCAAAAATATTTGACCTAGGCCCATCTTTTATTATACCAAGTCGACTTAGCGATATCCGTCTGCCCGCTTGTCCATCCATGTAAACCTTTTAATTAAATTACATGTTGCAAATATGAACATATTTTACTGAAATTTGCTACATAAGCTTTTATCAGCCACAAGACGAACGCTATTGTAATTTGTAAGATCGACTTAAATTGCCATAACACCCAAGTTTTCTTATAGACCATGGTCTTATTTGGTTTGTTTGCGTTTATTACATCCATTAATTAGTATTACAAAATTAAACCCTATATGACAACTCTTAGCCCTTAGCCCCCATATAAAGCTGCTTCTCGATCTTCCCTTAAATTTATCAAAAAACAAAATTATTTCACAGATTTTTCTTATATTTGGGGGAGATGTGTAAACATCTAGTAATTAATGATTTTTGTAGTATATTTTTTTAAATTTCGAGTTTTTATACTTTTAGCCCAGTTTAGTTAGCTGTTATACTTCTTTATTGTTATATTTGTGATTGTGTTATGATTTTTGGTTGTTGAATTAGTTTATGTTGTGAAATTTTTAACATTGTTATACTTTAGGGTTGTTGAATTAGCTGCAATAATCTTTTAACCAATACACTCATACCTCACACAGTTTTTGTCTTACGCTGTTTCTGTGATGGTATTGTGAAAGAGATTTTTATCTCCCTGAGCGTACAGATGTTTACACATCAATAACTGACTTTACTAAATATGGTCAGGATCGGTCAATTTTTAAAACCTAGTCTTAGTAAAAATATAGCATCCGATATGAACTTTTTCATATCCAAAGGCAAAAAAATTAATAACAATGTTGAGTGCCATTTGGTTCATGCTTATTTTCTATACCTACCGACTATAATTTTCTTACTTGTTTTTAAGTAATGTGTTTGAGAAGAATTTACACTTATCTATATATATAAAATTCATTTTCTGTTTGTTTGTTTGTTTGTTTGACCGCTATACAAATTTTTATTTTTCAATGGATTTCTCTGAAATTTGGTATACTGCAGAGAAGGTAGCCGTATGGTTCTTTCAGGCTACGCCTACTTTTACGGCCACTTTTTTTTTAATTTTTTACGGGTTTCGCTCGAATATACTGCACATTGTTCTCATATCCCAGGCAAGGTCGTCATATGTTTTTTATCGGCCGCGCCCACTTTTTTTAATTTTCTATATACGCTTTTAGTGTTTGTTAATAAATTTTAATTTTTCAACGGACTTCCCTAAAATTTTGTAAAGGTTGTAAATCAACCTATTACAAATATTCCCGTTTTGCTTTTTTTATTATATGAGTTGTAACACCCTAAAATTAGTGCTGTTTTATTTCATGGGTGAACAGATACAGGTTGACTACCATTGTAGAATTACTCCGATGAGGTTAATTCGTACATCTCGCCTTTTTAAGTACATTGGAAAACAAAATATTACATTTATTTTCATTTCGCCTTTTGGCTATTTTGGAAAGGAACCTATTACAAAATTTTCATTTCTTCTTTTTCACTATATAAATGAGTTTTAAAGGTGGAAAAAGAACGATTTGCTATTGTAACTTGCACATGAAAGTAAAGCATATAGGCCGTACTACCTCAAATGCAAAAAGAAAAAACTAAACAGAACTCTAGAGAACCTGATTAGACCCAAATTCGTATCGAGTCTGAACGAGTTAGACAATCTGAGTCAAAAAATGCTGAAACACCTGAGTAAACCCAATAACGTCTTGAAGCCCATAGATCAAGACAAGCTTTGTTAAGAGTAGTAGAAATGCCTGTATCTACTCAAGTGCATCTAGAAATCCAGCGGCTAAGACAAGCTGACTCCAAGGAATATGAAACTCCTGAAACGCGACAACAACGTCTTGAGGCCCAACGGATAAGACAAGCTGACTTTGGGAATGTGAAACTCCCAAAACGACTCTAATATCCCTACCAGAAAATTTTGTAAGTTGGTTCCTTCATTGCAAGAGATGGTACAATAAGTTTTTCCTAACATAACGTACATAAGAGGACAATCTCTTACGGTAGCAGGTATAAACTTAGAATCTCCCTGTTTTTCTCATTGACAATTATATGTCGCCTGTTCCAGAGTTGGGAGCCAGTACAATCTTTTCCTATATGCATCAGAATGTAAAAGCAGAAATGTTGTATATCCCAAAATCTAAAATAACTAAAATTCGTAACTTTTAGACATCATACACTCAAAATAATCCACGCATAAACATAGGTAGTTGTAATGGTAAGCAGGCGCTGAGTACTTAGCCCCCAATGAACAAATTCCCCAAAAAATTAACTTATTATTAACTTCATGATGAACAAATTACCAAAAGTTTTTAAAAAAGTTATCCAAAATAAGCGAACGAATTCCCCATACAGCTCTCAATATCTGTCCTGCAATAAACATATTTAAAATCTATATTCTTTTCAATAGTATAATTTCAGTGCGCGGACGCGGACGCCATGCGACACGTTTGCGGAACACAGCTTAGCAAAAATATGGGAATGATCTGTAAAATATAATTTGGCAATTAAAATAAGTTGACGAAAAGCACGGGTGTAGCTGCCAAATGCGCGGACGCGGACGCGACTCACTCGCGGAACACAGCTCAGTGAAAGGCCTTATGATAAATTTTATCTACGTATGTGCAATATTTACAATACATATACTATAAACAGCACAATTTTAACTGTCGCATTCATTTACTATTTTAGAAACTTCTAAAAATTTGGCGTCTCTGCTCAATGATGATCACTTATTGAATGCAGTAATTTAATTTTTAAAACTTCCGATTCCTTTAATTTGCAAACGAATCTGTTATATTTGATGCTTACAAAATAAAGAAACTTTAAAAAAAAAAACTTAAAGCTATTTGGCAGCTTATATTTGAAGCCTTTTTGCTGTAGCGTCTTATAAAAAATCAAAAAATTTTAGATTGAAATAAAAAATTTATTTACTCCCCAAAAAACGTAAATATTGGGGAATTTTTTCATCATGAACAAATTCCCCAATCCCATACAAATTTTTGGGGAGAAAGTTAATTTTTTTTTTGGGAATTTGTTCATTGAGGACTAAGTACTCAGCGCCTGGTAACTATAGTGAACCATTTTTCAAGTTAAAGTCCTTTGAATCCCGGGCAAGACCGGGTAAAAATAGCTAGTTAGGAAACATATTAATTAACTATTCACAATTGATTATTCTTTCCTTTTTAAATTAATTTACTTCAGAAAAAATATACGTACTTAAACAAACTTTAATTATATTTTATTTTTGTTTTTTTTTTCATTGCAGGTGAGTTCTATTATCTTGGACAACTATAACGAAGTAAGCAAAGTTTCACTTAAAATATAGCAAAAATTGTGTTTAACCTTTTTATTAGCAACATTTATTGTTTTACAGAGTTGACGCTAAAGTCGATTCTTAAACAAACTTTAAAAAAAAACAATAAACAAAACCAATATAAAAAACTTAACATGTTAAGTCAATATTCAAGATTGTGCTCGGATATCTTTCAAAAGCTTCGAGTTTTGTTTATTCTTCAAGATTCTATTCAAAATTGCTTTAAGGCTAAAATAAGAGATAAACAAATTTATTTATGCCTTAAAATTTATATTAAAAATTTTTCAACTTCATTGAACATTTTCCCAAAACTTTATTTATTTATAAAGCTTATAAAAACGCCAACTTTTCTACCTTTAAATTTTAATTCTGTCACAATTATCAAAATAATTATTAGAATTTATGTAAAATATACCAATAATTAACATTAATCATACGCCTTAGTTGTTTAAACCTATTTATTGATGGAAACACTCCCCGCAACAAACATTTTGCTTTAAACACTATTCTTTCAACTTTTTTATATCCTATACCACTATGTGGTTTGGGTATAATGACTTTGTGCTGCTGTTTGTAACAACCAAAAATATTTGACCTAGACCCATCTTTAATTATACCGATCGAATCAGAATCACTTTCTGAGTTGATTTAACAATGTCCGTCCGTCCGTCTGTCCGTCTGTGTGTCCATGTAAACCTTGTAATCAAACTGCAGGTCGCAAATATGAATATATTTTCATGAAATTTGGTACATAAGCTTTTATCGGCCATAGAATGAACGCTATTGAAATTGGTGAGAATCGGTCCATGTTCAGACCTAGCCCCCATACAAATTACCCCTATGAAATCGACATAAATTGTCATAAGATCCGAATTGTCATATAGATCGTACTCAAATTGGGTTTATATGCGTTCATTACATCCATTAATGAGTAGTCCAAAAATGATCCCTTTGGCCTCATATAGAGCTGCTTCCCGATTTTCACTTAAATCTATTAAAAAACAAAAATTTTGCACTGATTCTTCTCAAATTTTGTTTGTATATATTTTTGCAAAATACAAGAGACTTTACCAAACATGATCAGGATCGGTCCACTTTTTCATATCTGCAGCCAAAAAAATTAATAAAAATCCCACTCAAATTTGGTTTTTGCTTATTTTCTATGTGCAGTTAGTTGGGCCTAAGAGATAGGGTTTCTAAACGCTTGGTATAGGGTATCGTATAGTCGGTCTAGACCGACTATAATTTTCTTACTTGTTATACTTATATTAACAGCTCTCACAGAAAAAATGTTCTACAAATAGCTAATAATTATTAAAAATTCTCTTTTAAAATATATTAATTTTTCTGCTAACCAGCCAGTTATATAATATTCCATAAATGCTTTAATGCATAATATTGTTTGTTGATAATGCATTTTTTATAATATTTTATACTCATACTAATTTTGTTTCACACAAACAACATCCTGTTTTATTTTTGTTTGTTTATGATTATACACGATACGTGCTAAATGCTTTGTTGTTGCCTGTTTGTATTTCTGTGTTTCGCCCATATATGTTATTTGTTGTAATAATAATAATGATGTAAATTTTTTTGTGTTTAATTACATCATTACAATTAATTACAGTAAAATTGCAAAGAAGAAAAAAATTAAATTGAATAGAATAGAAAACAAAACAAAATAACAACAAAATCATATTACAATAACTGTAAATGTATTTAAAAGATGGAACTTTTAAAACCAGATAAAATATTAGAAATTATGAGTTTTTTAAATATAAATTTTAAATTAGATTTAGAATAATTTTTATCGTCAGTATAAAAAATTTATTTAAAAAAAAAAACAATATTTTTCAAAAAACAATAATTCTCTAATTCTGCAGAAAAAAGTTTATTAAAAATTTCATTAAAAAAAATTATTTTTGTTGCAAATAAAATTATTTTTATTGTAAATAAAGTCGTGTTTCTTTACATACTTTAACATTCCTAAAAAAAATTCAAAAATTAACATTCTCATGTTCAAAATAGAAAATGGATTTTTTAGTAAAACAAGTTTCTTCGAAAAAGTGTACATAAAAAAAAATATTGTCTTCAAAGTCAAGGTTTTTATCTATTTTCACATTCATCCACCTCGGTATTACGTTTACATTAATACCTCGACATATTGCACTGCCTATAACATATGTAAACAAAATAATTGAAGATTAGACAATTTAATAAAATTATTACCCTAGGTTTATCCAGTTAAAATGGATTATTTTTTGAATGAGCGTGATTTACACTGACATACAGACAAAGGGACAGCCAAATGGACTCGAGTTGTTATAAAAATCAAGAATATATATACTTTATGGGGACGCAAATGCATTTTTCTATGCGTTACAAACGAAATGACAAACCTGTTATAACCCATCTATGGAAAATATAGAAACAATATTTTGTAAAAAGAAATAATTCTCATCTGCAAAAATAAAAATTTTTTTTAGAAAATAGTTTATTTATTACGAAATTCGAGTGCAAATTCTAGGATATATTCTTTTTTTTATTAAATTTTTGTCTTCCAATGTTTTTTTAATCTCTATATATTAAAAATTTATGAATATTTAAATAAGCCTAAAGGTATGTTAATCAATTTTACCAATTCGCAATTCAACACAGAGCGTCCGATATATAATTTAAATCATTCGCGTTACCAGGGTGTAACGAATTTTATAAATTTTTATTTTATTTAATTTAATAAATTTTTAAGACAGATTAAGCATAAATTTTATGATTCTCAGCTTCTCCTCCATATGAACTATAACTGTGCCAATTTTCACACTCCTCAGTACCCGTATATTGCTTAAAAAGGGAACTAAAAATTTACTTTCACGTATTAATATATAGATAATTTCTTTATTTTTTGTGTTCGTCAAAAAAATAAATATAAATATATATACTACAACTATTCGAATTGTATTTCAGATTTTCTGTTGAATTTCAAAAATAATCAATTGCTTTTTAGAAAACATCAATCGAATTTCAGAAAGTATCAATTATATTTTAGAAAGTGTTAATTGTAATTCAGAATTAGTTCCGAAAACATCATATTTACTTCACAAATCATAAAATGTATGTATGTTTGCATGTATATAAATAAAAAAAATAAATAATAACATTGACTTTTAGTCGTCTGTAATAAATTCAGAAATATACAAGTTGTGCTAAAATAATTCAAATAAATTCTTCTATAATAAGTTTTCTATAACTTAAAGCATTAGTAACAAAATTATAAAGCTTATTTGTTATTTCTCCATTTAAAATATTGATTAATTCATTCGCATTAAGATAAAATGTATTTAAATGTACTGGGCATTTTGCCACAAATTTCAGAAGTGTTTCATTCTCGCCCGTATTGCATTAACTGCATGTTTTACTCTGATTGCAATTTAATGTGTTTGCTTTTAATGGCAGGATATCGCATTCTGTTTTAAATATTATTGTGATTTGTTATTGTGTTAATCGGTTTTCAATATAGTTTGCTTTACTCATTTAGTGTGGTCAAGGTGTTTGTAAAAACGAATACAAGTAATATTCAGTGCTTTTTTCTTCATTTGTAATATATTTTTAGACTTTATTTGTTGTCACAACACCGTATATCATATTCTCTTCCCAATTCATTCATTTGTCTAGCCCCAAATATTTTATTTCTTAAAATCAGCACCGATAACTTACTAGGCAACCTGTTTGGCTTGTATTGGCAAATCTTCCAAAAATATATTACATGGGCAAATTTAATGTTTAAATACTACATGGAGTGAAAAGTCCGTCGCCCAACAATGCAAAACCAGTTTTTTGGATTTGAAATCAATTTTATTTTTCAACGTAATCTCCTTTAAGTGAAATGCATTTCTTCCAATGATCGTTTAACATCTTGCCCTTGAAAAAATACGAAAAAATATCGAATTCTTCAAAATAGGCTTCCGTCTTGATATGACTTCTACATTTGTGGAAAATTCCTTTTTCTGGAGCCATATTTTCAAGCTCGGGAACAAATACTAACAGCAGGGGGCCAGATCTAGAGAATATGGGGAGTGGGGAAGCAATTCGTAATGTAAGGACTTAAATTTTTCTAAAGCCAAAGCAGATGAATGCGCTGGTGCCTTGTCATGAAGTTACAAGATGTTTTTCTTATTTAAGTGGGGTCGTTTTTTTCTTAATTTCTTCATCCAATCTGTTCAATAACTCAACGTAGTACTTGCTAGTTATTGTTTTTCTTTCTCCCAGTAATCAATAAATATTTTTTTACGTGCGTTCCAAAAAAACTGGTCATTAACTTTTCAGCCGATTGTTGAGTCTTTGGCCAATTTGGCCCCTCCGTAGACTGTCTATTGGACTACGGTATATAATGTCGAATCCATGTTTTATCCATTATTTTAAATCAACGTAAAAATTCGATACAGTTTACTTCAAACATCTTTCGCATCAGAAAGTTTTTTTATATTTAAATAATCATGTAATATATCCTGAAGTTGCTCTGTTGATATCTTTATGACGCCGCGGCGCGCCGGCAATCTCACTAACTTTAATCTTTTGATCATCCAATACAACCTGACGCACATTTGCTATGTTTTCTTCGGTAACTGCCGCATTTGTATGACCAGGATGATCTGCATCATTTGTAGACCACGCTTGAATTCGGAATACAACCTTCTAAACATTGAAGACGATGGCGAAGATTCACCATAATGTTTAACAATCCACTTTTTGCATAGGAGAGTATTTATTTCCACCAAAAAACAATGTTTAATCAAAACACGGAACTCTTTGCAAACCATTTTTTCTCAACTTTTTTTTGTAATTAACGAAATATCGTGAAATTTTTACACAATTTTTCTAATAGTTTGTCCTACTGAACAAGCAAAAAATTGACACTTGTCACGCCATCTCTCTGTGAGGCCACGTACTTTTTACTCTATGTAGTATAATTGACTTCTTCATTCAGTTCCAAAATTAAGGCATAATTCGGGGTAAACTCTGGAATTCATTTTATAAAAGGTCGTTGTAATTTATCCACTTCATCAAACAACCAACATCCCCTACTTGAGCAGAATACGTTTGTATAGATCGACATAAAAGTTGAGAAAGTTTCCATTTATATGCAAATGTTATATATGGCTTTTTAAAAAAACTTGAACGGGTGGCTTTAATGCTGTTCTTGGCAAAATTATTCACTTTTTCCAGATGTTTTTTTGAAGCTCCTAGGTAACAATACTCATTCACAATCTTTACATATTGGTCCTTGTATTTAATTTTTCATTAACTAAGAGTCTACCAGTTATCTTAAATACCATCATTTCATACCATATTCCATTGCACAAAATATTTTTCTAAATTGTTTACCATCTCCATATATCATCTGACACCAGTACTATATCATCTGCATAAAGTAACAGACGTATATTAATTCAATCTATCAGTAGACCACCCCCAAACATCCGTGGTGATTATTTAAATATAGCGTAAAAAGTAGTGGTGAAAGTAGGCACCATTGTCTAACATCACACCAGTGTAGGTTTCACAGTAATTAGAAAATTCTTTTTCTGTCCAAACAGCTGATTTTGTCTTACTATATACTTTTTTAATAAAAATTACAACTTATTTATATATTTATATATTATATATTTGGGAACCTCTTGATACTGTGTCAAAAGCTGCTTTGAAGTCTACGAAGACTGCGTAAATCTTTTTATTTTCCATAAATTTCAAATGCACTACAGCAAGTAAGTTATACATATGTATATTATCCATGGTTGAATTTGTGGCCTGTAACTAAATTGCAATTTATTTAAAATATTATTTTTTTTTTTTTCAATACAATTCGTTAGTCTGGCATAAAATATTCTCATTAGCACTTTTGCTAATAAATCTCCCTATAATTGTTGGGCTAATTTACATCTCCTTTTTTGTGAATTGGAAATATAATACTTCCGACTTAAAAATAATACTGAAAGTATTAGACAATTCATTAAGAAATTCTGTTGTAGCATTCTTCAATATTTCATACGGAACTCTATCGACTCCGTATGTTGGACCAAGCAAAACCTGTTTTACTTCATCTACTGTAATAAACCGCTCAAGCTCTTCATCATATTGCCACCTTGGAGCATATTGAATTTCCATTGATATAAGTGGTAGGTTCAATAGGTGGTGAAGCTACTCCCTTTAAAACTATCACCTCGTATCTCCTATGCCAACGCCATCATTTGTTATATATTTTTTTGTTATTGAGTTCAAAATTATATTTTTCCTTTTGATTTATACTCTCTACAATATAACATCTTTTGGCACTGAAATACTTTTCTTTATTAACTTTATAATAAACTTCATTTGTTGATTTTTTAATTTTCTAAATATATTTAATAAATCAAATGATATTTGTCTGGCTTCGAAACATTTACAGTTGAACCATCTCTTTTTATTTTCATATTGTTTTGGCAGCGACAACATAATTATATTTACTAATTCTGTTAGAGTTGAAAAATTACCTTATATTGATTCTAGACTGAGATTTTTATTGAGATTTTTCTAACATTTATTTCTTTCTTCTTCTTTCCATTTAATTTAGGCAGTAATTTAATTACTTTAGTTTTCATGTTATCAAGTATATTTCAGAAATAATCAAATGTATTTCTGAAAATATCAATTGAATTTCAGAAAATATTAATTGAATTTCAGAGAAATAGTTAGAACGGTACATAAAATCATATTTTTTAACTATTATACTGGGTTTATAACATTTCTGCACCACGATGCAGCGAAGACTTTTTTCCCGATTCGTGTTATATTGTATCGTTATATTGTAGCTGATTAAAAAATGAAGTCATCATCCTCTTACCGTCATTGATAGTTTATTTTCCAATGCATAAGAAATAAGTCATATTATTAACAAATCACTAATAGAAACAATAATAACATTTCGATATTGTAGGGTAAACTACTTTTTGATTCTGAAATTTAATTGATATTTTCTAAAATTCAGTTGATTTATGAAATTCGTATCATAATTTCTGAAATACATTTGATACTTTCTGAAATACATTTGATACTTTCTGAAATATATTTGACGTTTTCTGAAAGACGATTAATATGTAGCAATATATCGCAAATAACAGGCTTTCTTCCTTAAAAAATATTTATTCAATATTTAACTTTTGTTTAGACCTTTGTTCTGGTGTATGATTGATATTAATTGTGGACTTATTTTATATTTTGTCTTGTAACTATAATGACAAATTTTAAACGAAATAAAAGGCTTTAAACTGACATTGCGATTTATCATAAAGCATAATTTGGAAATAAAAGGCTTCTTGTTAAAATTTTTATTTTCCTTTTAGTTTCCTTTTTAAGCAAAATGCAGGCATGGAGGGGTGTGAAATTTGGCATAGTTAGAGTTCATATGGAGGAGGAGTGTATAGTGATAAAATTTATGAATAATAGTTTTAAAAACTATATTAAATACAATCAAATAAAATATTTATAATAAATAATTTTATAAGAGCCTGAAGGTATGCTGATCAATGCACAATTTACCGAATTTCATTATAATTGTATATCACACGCCCTGTGTTGAATTGTGAACTGCCTAAAATTTATTAGCATACCTTTAGGCTCTTGTAATATTATTTATTAACAAACCCATTTATATATCTTCTGTGTGTTCAACAAATATTTATAATGAAATTTAATGAATTTTGTTTAAATATTCATAAATTTTATATATATATATATATATAGATTACAAAAACATTGAAAGCAAAAAATTGAACGAAAAATTAAAATTTCCTAGAATTTGACCTCGAAGTTCGCGTGTTGGGCTATGCTAGCTAGTATTAGTTATGGAATACTTTTAAATTACATCGTATAACTTTTGTGAAATCAAGATAAAAATAAGATTAAAATAGGATTAAGATTGAATTAGAATAAAAGCTTTTAAGTTTTATAATAAAATTAGCTGAACCCGGTGTGCTTCGCTACTCCTCATCGTTATAAATTAAAATAAAATAAAAAATAAATATTTATACATTAATAAAATATTATTTATTTAATTTAGAATTAATTATTGCACTAACAACTTTATATAGTCAAGACCTTAATAGAAGTTATTATGGATTTTAATTTTTCTAAAAAGGGCGTGGTCCCGCCCAGTTTTCTTGTAGTATTATTTCTATTAATTTCAATACGATATATTCCAAAATTTTAAATTTTGGGTTATATGGGCGTGGTCCCGCCCACTTTTCTTCTGGTATGTATTTCTATTCATGCCAATACCATATGTACCAAATATGACTGCTGTAGGTCAAAAAATTCGCGAGATATGACGATTTAAATTTTGGGTTATATGGGCGTGGCACCGCCCCTTTGTCCAATAAAAAAGTTATATAGCCTATTATTCCTTCCAGAGTTACAGTAACACGCTGTGAAAATTTCAGGAAGATCGGTTCAGGGGTTTGGCCTCCCATAAAGCACAAACAAACACACATTCATTTTTATATATATAGATTGAAAGCAGATTAATTATAATTTAAGGTAAAATGGGGCGAAAAAGGGGGATTTGGTAATAAAAAAAATGTATGACTACCCTACCTGTAGATAAAAAGTGTATAAAACTTTAGGTAAATACATATTACAAAAAAAAGTATTTTGTATAGCAAACATTGTTAGTGGTATAAGTAAGTATCTGAATTAAAAAAAAGGGTCGGTGAAGTGGGCGTGGTTCATAGTTATATGGCGACGTTAACAGTTTTAAGAGCAATATACTACCAAATAAAAAAAAATCCGTTGGAAGGAACAAATTTGTACAGAGAACAAAAAGTTTAAAACTTTCAATCAAAATTTGGCGTGAAAAGGGGCGTGAAAGGGGGCGTGCCATAAGAAATGTTTATTTCTACCTCGCCTGGAGTATAATGTGTATACAATTTGAAGTAAATATCTGTTAAAAACTATATGGAAGCAATTACATAATTTTAAAAAGGTGGGCATAAAAGTGAGCGTGGTCGAAAAAAAGTACCTTATTAATCATGTCAGAGTCCCAGTCAAATGCTGTGAAAATTTCAGGATGATCGGTCCATAGATTTGGTCTACTATAAGGTACAAACAAACAAACAAATAAACAAACACACATTCCATTTTATATATTTTATATATAGATTTGATAATAAATTTGAAAAAAATTGTTTTTAATATTTATTCTATATTTACAATTTTTGTTCTGGATTATGATTGATATTCGTAAAGGGCACTCTACACTTGTCAAATTCACACCAGGCATTATGCCACCGATAAAATCTAAATTTTTTGAGTTTCCATCAAGCATCGTTGGTGTCACACATACAAGCAAATTTGAGCCATTAAAGCTCAACTTAATTTTTGCGTTGGCATATGATTGATTTTAATTATGGAGTTATTTTATATTATGATTTATAAGTTTTTTAAGAAACACGATAAAACTAGTATTTATATGACAAAATTAATGGAATTAATAGGATTTCTCGTAATATTAATTTTATAATAAAGTTCAAACAAAATTTTGAATCAAAAGCTTTAAAATATCTATTCATTATAAATTTTTTCGTTTAATTTTTGATCTGGTTTGTTATTATGGTTCAAAAATTTGTTTTAAATCGAGATAAAAATAAGATTTTAATATCAATATGTAATTAGAATAAATGGCTTTCACTTCAAGCCAGTTTTATAACAAATCTTAAAGAAGATTTTAAAAGAAATTAGTGCATTTATTATAGCTTTCATTTTAATTTTTTTTTTTTTTCTTCTGGCGTATGATTGATATTAATTAAAGAGTTGGTTTATATTTTGCAATGTATCAATTTTTGCAGTGAGTTAAAAATAAGATTTAAATGTAAAAATGTAACTAGAATTACAGGCTCTCATGTAACATCAAGCTTTTTACTAAATCTTAAACAATTTTATAAAATAAAAGTCCTTTAATAGATATTAACGCAATATTATATTTTAATTTAACTTTTGTTCTGGCGTGTGATCAATATTAATTACGGGATCATTTTATATTTTGAGTAGTAGATATTTGTTACATCAAGACAAAATTAAAATTAAAATGTCAAAATGTAACTAAAGTAATAGTGAAATCATAAATCAATTGTTATAATAAAAGACCATAAAAAAATTTTATGGTATTTTCAGTTTCTATTGAAAAAAAAACTTATTTAGTTTATTAAGCACTAATTGAGTGAACAAATTGAAAAAAGTCTACTAATTTTTCTTAAAATTCTGTTGGTATTTACCTCCTTCTAAACTGCAATCAATTTGGAAAATAACTAACAAGTAAATTCCTCAAACAACTGGCAACATAAAAATTTTTCTTTTTAGTAAAAACAAAAAACAAACAAAAAAATGTGCTGAAAATCAAATGTAAGTTCTTGAGCTGGTTTATTTTTTCCACACTATTTCTTAAAGAAAAATTTCACACTTTTAACTTTCAAAGTTAAAAAAAAAACAAGAAGACTTAAGAACAGCAAATAAACCAACATTAATTTCAAACTAAATCTACCTTTAACGGCACGAAAAACAAATATAGAAGTTGTACACAAAAAATAAACAAACAAAAATACCGGCATTAAAAGTTAAGACCATATATAAGCCACGAACTAAATAAAAAGCTAAAAACAACACAAAAATAAAAAGAAAAAAAAAAATAATGTAAACGGCAACAAACTCATTTCAATTTTAATCGAATATTTTCAAAGGATAAAGAAAAGCCAGAAAACTAAAACGAATCACCTAAGATTTTTTTATAATGCCTTTTTAGTAAATTGAGTAAAGGAATGCAAAAAATACTTACACAAAGGTAATTGAAATTCACCACAAAATTAGACCAGAGCTCAGGTTATAGGGTTTTATGCTTAAAAAAAAAATACTACAAAAGCATGAAACGAATTACGAGGAACAAAAAATATCAGTAAATTTAAATACACAAAATAAAACTATGAGTTTGCTAAAATTTGTTCAGAAATAACCGGCAGAAAAAATAAAGCTAAATGGCCAGTTAATTAATTAACAAACTAAATTCCTAACATTGGCTAAAAAAAGTAAATATATAAAATTTAATAGATTGAAAATTTAAAAAAAAACATTTTAAAACGCCTGTTTTTGATATTTTAAATTTAAATACATAATCTAAATACAAAAAAAAAATATTAATTTTGAAAAAAATTTAGAAGAAATATTCATTTTAATCAGGTTTTCCATAAAAATTTGTATATATTTAAAACCATACGTGGCCAGAAAGAAAGTGTTAAATTGTCAGTTAATTAACAAACCGTAAAAAAATAATAGCTTAAATATTTTTTTTAATTAAAAATATTTTCTTTAAAAATGGCTTTTCTTCATATTTTAAACTTAATTCTTAAAAATAGAAAAAATTAAGAAAAATTTTTGTTCAAGTTCAAAAACCTAAAAAATGCCAGAAAAAATATTAAATTTCCAGTTCATTAATTATAAATCTAAAGTCTTGTCTATAAAATATATTTAAAAATAAAGACACAATAATACAAACAATTTTTATATTTTCTTAATATTTTTTTTTTTTAACAAATTTATTGCAATAATCACAAGGGTGTGAAGTTAGCAACGAAAGATAACTACGTTTTTCAAAAATGCTAAATACTTAACAGCGACTGTTAAATTTACAGAATTTTTGTGAAGATAACTACGAAAGTTAAATACATTCTACAAAATGTTATGCATTATTTAGAGAATGTTGAATATTGAATATTGTTTATATGTTTTTATGAAGATAACTACGAAAATTAAGTACGTTTTACAAATAAGTTGAGGGGTTTAGATATATAGTGGCATTAGTATATTAGGACTAGTAAATTATAAAAAAAATAAAAATAAATTGAATTTTACAAAAAGATCGAAGTATGAATGAAATATCAGTAAAAAATACACATGATTTTTTTCCCTAGTACTATATGGAAAAACTAAATGACATAATTGGACAAAATGGTTCGATCAGGGGCTTAGCCCTATATGAGGGTTTATAGACGAGCAATAATAGATTACAAAAACATCAAAAATATGAAAATCGCTCGTTACGTTTTTGATAAATATCGATTTTAAAAAAATATGAATTTTTTTTTCCCTAGTGCTATATGGAAAGAGGGATTTAGCCCTTAAACGATGATAAGTTCATTTTTTTATTTTTTTTTTGTGTGAAATAGTATCTGAGTGGCAGTGTTATGTCCATGCCGCTCGTCTTTGGAACAACCTTCCGCTAACTTAACAACTAAACAGCAATGCTAAAAGTTTCAAAACTCTTTTATTTTACGTTTGTAAGTAAAATTTTGTTATATTTACAAATTATGTTATGTTAATAATTAATAATATTAAAAAGTGGAAAATGAAAAATAAAAAATGAAAAATTAAAACTTAATAACGAAAAATGAGAAATGAATAATGCAATAATGTAATATTTTTTATGAATAGTGTTTTCTAATAATGGTTTACATTTATATTTATATTTATATTATAATAAAGATTAAAAATTAAAAATCAAAAATAAAAAATGAAAAGTTAAAAACTAAAAATTAAAAATTCAAAATTTAAAATTTAAAATTAAAAATTAAAAATTAAAAACTAAAAATTAAAAATTCAAAATTAAAAATTAAAAATTAAAAATTAAAAATTAAAAATTAAAAATTAAAAATTAAAAATTAAAAATTAAAAACTAAAAATTAAAAATTAAAAATTAAAAATTAAAAATTAAAAATTAAAACTAAAAATTAAAAATTAAAAATTAAAAATTAAAAATTAAAAATTAAAAATTAAAAAATAAAAATTAAAAATTAAAAATTAAAAATTAAAAATTAAAAATTAAAAATTAAAAATTAAAAATTAAAAATTAAAAATTAAAAATTAAAAATTAAAAATTAAAAATTAAAAATTAAATATTAAAAATTAAAAATTAAAAATTAAAAATTAAAAATTAAAAATTAAAATTAAAAATTAAAAATTAAAAATTAAAAATTAAAAATTAAAAATTAAAAATTAAAAATTAAAAATTAAAAATTAAAAATTAAAAATTAAAAATTAAAAATTAAAAATTAAAAATTAAAAATTAAAAATTAAAAATTAAAAATTAAAAATTAAAAATTAAAAATTAAAAATTAAAAATTAAAAATTAAAAATTAAAAATTAAAAATTAAAAATTAAAAATTAAAAATTAAAAATTAAAAATTAAAAATTAAAAATTAAAAATTAAAAATTAAAAATTAAAAATTAAAAATTAAAAATTAAAAATTAAAAATTAAAAATTAAAAATTAAAAATTAAAAATTAAAAATTAAAAATTAAAAATTAAAAATTAAAAATTAAAAATTAAAAATTAAAAATTAAAAATTAAAAATTAAAAATTAAAAATTAAAAATTAAAAATTAAAAATTAAAAATTAAAAATTAAAAATTAAAAATTAAAAATTAAAAATTAAAAATTAAAAATTAAAAATTAAAAATTAAAAATTAAAAATTAAAAATTAAAAATTAAAAATTAAAAATTAAAAATTAAAAATTAAAAATTAAAAATTAAAAATTAAAAATTAAAAATTAAAAATTAAAAATTAAAAATTAAAAATTAAAAATTAAAAATTAAAAATTAAAAATTAAAAATTAAAAATTAAAAATTAAAAATTAAAAATTAAAAATTAAAAATTAAAAATTAAAAATTAAAAATTAAAAATTAAAAATTAAAAATTAAAAATTAAAAATTAAAAATTAAAAATTAAAAATTAAAAATTAAAAATTAAAAATTAAAAATTAAAAATTAAAAATTAAAAATTAAAAATTAAAAATTAAAAATTAAAAATTAAAAATTAAAAATTAAAAATTAAAAATTAAAAATTAAAAATTAAAAATTAAAAATTAAAAATTAAAAATTAAAAATTAAAAATTAAAAATTAAAAATTAAAAATTAAAAATTAAAAATTAAAAATTAAAAATTAAAAATTAAAAATTAAAAATTAAAAATTAAAAATTAAAAATTAAAAATTAAAAATTAAAAATTAAAAATTAAAAATTAAAAATTAAAAATTTTTCATTTTCCAATTTTCATTTTTCTTCTTTCATTTTTTATTTTTCATTTTTTATTTTTCAATTTTCATTTTTTATTTTTCAAATTTTATTTTTCATTTTTTATATTTAATTTTTTATTTTTAATTTTTGATTTTTCATTTTTTATTTTTCATTCTTCATTTTTAATTTTAGTTTTTCATTTTTTATTTCTTATTTTTCATGTTTCATTTTTTATTTTTAATTTTTTAGTTTTAATTTTTTGTTATTCATATTTTATTTTCATTTTTAATTTTTTATTTTTATTTTTCATTTCTTATTTTTAATTTTTTATTTTTCATTTTTATTCTTAATTTTTTATATTTCATTTTTAATTTTTTTTTCATTTTTCATTTTTTGGCTTTCATTTTTAATTTTTTATTTTTCATTTTTCATTTTTCATTTTTCGTTTTTCATTTTTCGTTTTTCATTTTTTATTTTTCACTTTTCATTTTTAATTTATTTTTCATTTTTTATTTTTCTTTTTTCATTATTCATTTTTAATTTTTCGTTTTCGTTTTTGTTTTTCATTTTTTATTTTTCATTTTTAATTTTTAATTTTTTATTTTTCATTTTTAATTTTTTATTTTTCATTTTTAATTTTTTCTTTTTAATTTTTAATTTTTTCATCAATACAATCACATTTTGTCTTACGACTCACATGTTACGCTTACATGTCACGCTGTTTTTGAAATTTACCTCCCTGCGCGTATAGATGTTTACACATCAAAAAAAGTTTTATGCATATGTATAAAACGAGTAATCCACGAATTATAGTTCGAGTGATCACGTTGATAGAAAAGTTAAAATGTTAAGCGCCTTGCCATATCAGCATGACACACTAATGAAACGTTAAGGTTTCTGCCACAGCATTTGTAGAACTCAAGTTGAAATGAATTTATAAAAAAAATCATAAAATGTGACTTCAATTGTCATAACTCTCTTTGGGTCAAATTGGCCCAAATGTAATAGATGTTCACAAATTATTTACTGTCATGTAGTGCGGAAACAGAAACAATGTTTTCATTTTTTCCTCTAGAATCATAATGTCTGACGTAGTTGTGTCGAGTGTCAGCTCGACATATTATCACTCAAAGGAAAAATTATGCATTTAAAGAACAAATTGGGTCATTCTGACCCAAAGACTGCAGAAGGGTTAAATAATAATTTAATTTTTATATGCTTTCTCTCATGTGCATTTACGTGATTAGCAAATTTATACAAAATTCACACAGTTTTGTGACGAATCTGTAAGGCGAGATGAAAAACTCAAAGTCTATTTTGGAGCTACTGGACCGTATGCAAAGGAGGGCGTTGGCGCTCATCAATGATAGTATTGTATCCAACTCTATTGATTCATTGGAACATCGTCGGAATGTGGGTTGTGTAGCACTATTCTATAGATATTACCATGGGAAATGTTCTTCTGAGATTAGCGAACTCATTCCAAGTGCCCGAGTTTCAGTTCGTTCTACCCGCTTCTCTAGTTGACCGCATTACGGCATTCCACATAGCGGCTGTCGAAAACTAGCCGTATGTGAAAACTGAAACTCGGCCCACTTGGGGAATGAGTGTTCGCCTAATCTCAGAAGAACAATTTCCCAGTCAAATATCCATAAAGACACTACTCCCTCTCCTCCTCGTTCCCATAACCTATTTTTCTGAAATCAACACAATGCACTGCATTTGTAGGGGACATCCCCTAAGTGTTGGTTAATTAAAAAAGAAAAAAAGGTGCGACCCTATGCTTCTTATTGGATCGACTGATATTATATAAAGTTGAGGTTTTAATAAATATATCTTTTTTTATATAATAATGATGGGACACTCATTTTGCTTTCAAATTTCACTGCTAACTAGAATAAAAAAATTTCTATTAAATTCAAATAATTACGTGTAATCTCCTTTTGTAATAAACGTTGTAGGGGAGATGTGGATGTCATTTCACAAATTTCGTTAAGAAATTAAATTTTTCCTTACTTGATGACATATAATAGCCTGCCATTTTTTTCTATGTTAACTCCTACTATATTTGTTCAATTTTCCAAAAAAAAATTGCTTTAAAAATTTGAGTTTGAATACTTTGTTAAATTACAATGTGGAACAAAATGACGGTCATGGTCTTTGGGGTGTATGATTCTTATACCGAACGATTGTATTAATGTATTATAGTAAAACCCTTAAAGAGAGGTAGGGTTTTAAAAGCGAAAAAAGGCATATTTTCATAATTTTTTTTGAAGATGTGAATAATGTTGGATTATATATTTCATATACAGGTTACAGTATAACAGTTGAAGAATCTTTGAAAAATTTTCAATTAAAAATTTTAATAACTAAATCCGTGACAGCGAATCTCCGGAGGCATTGTTGTTTTGCGGTGAACATCATAACTCGTTACCGGTACATGTGAAATAAAAAGTCGAAATGCGTTTAAAAGGTGACATGTCTCCCGAGCTAATCACGAAGAGTTTTTGTGTCAGCACTTTGAAGTGAAAAACTCGATTTTTGATATAAAATTTGGGCGAATTTGTTGTTAAAAAATGGGAAAGAAAATTGAAAATAAAAAAAGCTCTGTGGTTTTTATTTTATTTATTTATTTATTTATTAAGGCTATGGTAAAACCTTACAGACTGTTAAGTATAATGCAGAGAAAAAAAAATATAATATATACAAATCATTAAATCAAAAATTTGAGATTATGTATTTAAAAATAATATAATATTGCGTTTAATAACATTATCATTTAAAGAAAAATCAATTAAATTGTATAGATCATTGAAATCATGGCACATTCTTCTAAATGGATCAGCATCGGCAAACTTTTGACGCAGATTGGGATAAACAGTGGAGTGTAAAAACGTGTTAACCGTGCCGGAACGTTCATGGAGATGTTGTCCATAAGAAAATTTGAGCATAAGTTAAATAAAAACATAACATTAAGCATTGTTCTTCGGCTTTTTAAAGACGGCAGTTTAATTTGAGAAAGTCTAATTGTATATGATGGCAGATTAACAAAACTTGGATAAGAACGTCTTAAGCAGAAAAGGAGAAATTGCTTTTGGACCGATTCAATTTTGGCAAAATTACACACCCGAATTCTAAAATTGGTCTTACTAGGGAGATGTATAGTTGTTTGGTAACTGTAGGGTCATTGAATTCCTTTGCCCATCTTTTAATGAAGGCCAGTACACCACGTGCTTTAATAATTATCATCGAAATGTGTTGAACAAACTCTAATTTGGCATCTAAAAGAACACCCAGATCCAGGATTTTATTTACTTGTTCCAACTGGTAATCTCTAAATTTGTAACACCCAAATGCACCTAATTTTCTAGTAAAGTACATGTGTTTGCATTTTTTTAAATTTAATTACATTAAATTTATGTGGCACCATCTATAAAAATTAATTAGATCGTGTTGTAGATGAATTTGTTGATAATAATTCTTATAGCTTAAGAAAATCTTGAAGTCATCAGGATACATAAGAACATTTGAAGCTTTTATTAAACTTAAAAAAACTTTATAAATTTTATAAAATTGGTCCAAGATGACTTCCTTGACTTGGTGATTTATGTGTAGAAATACTGTATAAAATTTCAAAAGAATCAGTCAAGGCGATTTGAGTTATGATGCTCACGGATTTCAAACATGTTATTTGCGAGAAAATCGATTTTAAGTTTTTTAAAAACTGATTTATATACGATATACCGTATGTGGCCGGTCGCTGGAAACGCAGTATCTTCTTTAGTTTTGCTCCGACTTACTCCATATGTTGTACATTCTTTTGGTATTTATTAAAAAAAAAACTAAAACGACCCACGAAAATTGCAGACGTAGGGTTGGGGTATCCCAACTAAGAATTTAGATCGGAAGAACTTTTAAATTTGTTTTTGTGTCTTACTCCAAATATTGTTGGCCAAAAAATGAAAACTTTAAATTTTACTGTGTCCACAAAAACCAAGCACTTTAGGGTTTTACTATATGTCACAGCAATTACTGAACCCCAAAAAAAAAGTGTTGTACAGTGTAATTGAATAATTTTTTCAAGCGAATCTATTTGGCAGTTCATCTTAAAGCCAAGAATTATTGAATAATTTAAAAAGACCCTTAAGTAATCCTTTATTTGAGTAAGATTAGAATATCATAAATTAATATACCAATATACACATAAATCAATAAAAAACACTTTAATCTTAATTGCTTAACTTATCTTATTTTGTTTATTTTCAGTCAAAATATAATTTTTGAAACTTATATTTGTCAAGAATTACTATTTTCAATCCCCATTTTCCCTAAATTTCTATAAATAAACAAACAACAAATTATGTTGATTTCAAGGCTTGGCTTATCCTTAAACGTTAACATTTTAAATTATTTTCTTATATTTAGAACTTTTAGAGTTGCATTGTTTAAAGTAAAAAATCCCATAATTAATCATACATCTTGTCATAAAATATAATTTTTATTGATTTTCTGCTAAAGGAATTAATTTTTAAACTCTGTAAAATATCACTTTAACTGTTTGTTGACATACAAAAAGTTATTTCTAATTGAAAGTATTTACTTTCTGCTTTCAATACCCATTTTCTGGAATTTTCCCTAAAATCTACAACACCCAAATAAGTTTATTTCAAAGCTTGACTTATCCTGACACGTTAAGCTGTTAAATTATTTTATTATATCTAAAAGTTTTCGAGTTATTATATTTATAAAATAATAATATAATCATAATTTAAAATAACACAATTATATTAATCATTATATTAAAAAATTTCACTTTAAGTGATTTTCTTCCAAAATTGTTTGTTTAACTAACAAATCAAATTTTTTCCAATTGCTTTCCATTTTAGAAAGAGCCCATTTGTTTCATGAAGCTCTGTAAAATATCATTTAAACTGTTCATTGACATACAAAAAGATATTTCTAATAACACTAGCCTGCAAAGTTTTGGACTAGGGTAATTTGGTGGGCTGAATTCGAATCTGTAATTGGTTTTTCCCTATCACGTCAGGTTTTTGAGATACAAAAAAAAAATGTTTTTATTCGTTTGTTACATAAAAAATTTTAGTTTATTTGTTATTTGAACGTCGTTTGTATTTTGTTGGTTCAGTTTCACGTATTGGAGTCCAGCACTAGTCTCCTGTTATCCTCCTACAGCTGAAACAAAACAAACAAAAAAAAAACGCGGCTTTGCCTATTCTGTTTTAGCGCTGGCAAGCGCTGTCAATCGACGCCCAAACGGCGTCAATGTAGCTGTGGAAAAATAAAGAAAATAAACAAAACCAGATTCGTACCAAACAGTGCGGCCTCTAGTTTTCATCTGCTGCCTTATGCACTGTCTATACTTTATTTATACAAAAATCTTAAGATTAACTTATGAAAATAAAATTAATTGAAAAAAATAAACAAACATACAAAGAAACAAGGAAATAAAATATCAGCAATAATATAAAATAAAAAAAAAACAAACATTGACCATAACGCAATGCAGTTCATGGCCATGGCATACTTAAATAGTTAACTAACCAATAACAAAAAGAAAACAAATAATAATTAAAAATAACATAAACATACCAGCGGCTTTTCAAGGCCACTACCTATATAAATCATTTCGCTTGCAAGTGCTTGACAACGCACCCGGAACTTACTAAAAGAAAAAATAAGTAATCAAAACTAAGTCAATGAATGCATTGTAATAACAACAACAAAAAAAACAGAACGCTAAAAACAAAAACACAATTGAGTTACTCTAATTACACAAGCGTTCATAAAAGCCAAAAAACAAAAATGACTTAGCATATACAAATTAAATTAAAAACAAAACTAAAATCGTTACCCTCCACAACATTTAGTTAGGGCAAATATATGAAACCATGGTACATTGTCAAACACTTGAACATTATAGATTATATTATACTATTCATATTATGAATATTATGTTATATTATATTCTAATATTATTATTATTATTATTACTATTATTGTTATTATTATTATTATTATTATTATTATTATTATTACTATAATTATTATTTTTATACACGTTGTTATATTCTCTATATTAAATTTAAACGGATCTTATACTATTCTTGTACAATTGTACTCTACACCCTATACGTGTGAAACCATGTTTCACAACACTCCCAGCCTGCTTTTGTCACAAAATCCTTGATAATTTCTTTAAATTTTCATTAAATTTTGGTGAGCACGCTCCCCTAGTTCGTCGCTCACCGCACCTAGGTATTGTGGAAAAAAAATCTAAATGCGAATGAAGAAAATGCATTTTGAGTGACACTCATGCACCTAATTGGTGACCATTTTCCAGTAATTCAGCAACAATTTGTCTGTGGTTTTTACTCTTATTGTTTCCAAGAAAAGTATCCACGATGCTCTTGAAAGATTTCCAGGCTGCACATTTCTTCTCCAATAAACATTCTGAAAAATTTTCATCAATCAATAGCTTCCTGATCTGAGGGCCAACAAATATGTCTTCCTTGGTTTTAGCATATGAAATTTTAGGAAAAACCGCAAACAAATATTTAAATGCTGCACCATCTTTGTCCAGACCCTTGACAAAGTTCTTAAAAAGGCCC
The DNA here is from genome assembly GCA_963682025.1 of Cordilura impudica. Lineage (NCBI taxonomy): Eukaryota > Metazoa > Arthropoda > Insecta > Diptera > Scathophagidae > Cordilura > Cordilura impudica. The sequence goes on along the minus strand of OY821520.1, from coordinate 194,778,303 downwards.
AATTTTATGTGCAGCGACAGAACAAGAACGTCATTTGGATCAATTAATGGTTTATTTAAAATGTTTTGTTTTCCAGGTGAATACTCAATTCTTTTTGGCCACTCTGTTCTGACGTAATGATGACATGTATCACGGCTATCCCATAGACAAAGGAAACAACGATATTTTGTGAAACCTTCTTGCATACCAGTCAACAAACCAACTACCTGAAACAGATTGATTTACAGTTATTTACGATGGTCTATACTATATATACTCGTACAAAGAAATTTAAATCACACACCTTAAGGTCACCACAGATCTTCCATTTATATTAATGGCATGAGCAATTGGTATAGATGGTTTTTCATTCCCTTTTTCCAAAATAAGAGCCTTTAAACTGTACTTAGACCCATCAATAAATAATCTCCATTAAGTTTTGTCATATGGCTGCTTCATTTTTTTAAATAAACCGTCAACGTCAGAGAGTGTTTCTTTTCAAAATATGCAGCCAATTCCAAGCTTCTATCTCTAGAGATTGTTACTTTTGTCCTAACTGCAAGATGTTTCCACTGCTGCGTGCGTGAAGCTAGTAATTCTGTAAATGTAAATCCCGAATTAGATCATTCAGCTCAGCTTGAGTCACTAAATGGCGTTCATCATCAGCTTCATTCAAACTACCACTGCTGGTGAAAGAAGTTTCGGATTCATTGCTCGTAGAACTGGGAGTGACTGGTAATGGATCATTTGGTGGACGTTGAACTGGTTTGGAAACCGCTGGAACATTCGCGTAAGTAATATTTTTTCGATTTTTCATATCGGTTTGGTGGTTACTTGACTCTCTCCAAAGTACTGGAATTGAAAAATCGAAATAGATGTTCTGCAACTACTGCAAAATATTGTCAGTGTCCATGGTTTGTCCAAATTTCTGACAGCAATATCAAAATAATTTAAATATGCATATTTTAGTGATTCTAATATTGCACATCCTTTTTTCCAAATATTCACCACACACAAACAAAAATAGCAGTAACACACCATCTCCCTGACATGCTTAAATGCTACTATTATGATGATTTAGAATGAATGTGAGCTTCTGTCAATAATTGTGAAATGATTGTGTCACTATTGACTGTTAAACAGTATTGCCAGCATGCGATAAAAAGACAAGATGGCCCAATTTTAATGCCAGATTCGTATTCAGCGCACCCAGATTAGTTAAAAAACGTGCTTCGTTTCTGCAGTCAATTTTTTTTTTTTAATTTGTAGACCAGTGTTATAAATACTTCAAAAATCTCAATTTCAAACTTTGTTTTCTGCAATTTTCCATAAAAACTACAACAGCCAAATAACTTTATTTCAAAGCTTGTCTTAATTTTAAACGTTAAGCTTTTTAAGTTTTTTTTCCTATTCAATGAACTTTTACATTTATCTGCTCTTAAATGCAAAAACTCCATAATTTATATTAATCATACGCCCAGCAGTAAAATTTCACCTTTAATGATTTTCTTCTTAAAGTTTTACTTTATTCAACAAACAAAGCTATTACAACTACTTTAAATGTTATAAAGAATTAATATTATTTAAGGTACTCAAAAAAAAATCACCAAAACTGTTTGTTGACATACATATGTATAAAAAGTTTCGTTTCAAAAATTTTCAAACAAATTTGTCAATTATTTCTGTAAACATATCACAAACAAAACAATTTTCTAAAATTTCCATATTTTACTGCTAAAATACAGACATAGACAAATTTTCCTATAACCATGTTGAAAATTTGGTGAAATTTATATTTCCGTTATCTGCTATTCTTGCATTATTCTTCATTTATAACTACTAAATTGTATTGTCATGATTATGGTTCGAGAATAATGGAGCATATTTCAAATCCAAAAATATTTAAGCTATTTGCATATAAATGCAAAAAAATATGCATGTTTGATCAAGCCATTAAAGGCACGTCAGCACTTATAGTGGGCTTAATTTGTAGCAAATTCAATTCCGGCGAATATCTGCTAAAATACTTGAGAAAGGTGAGTGAATGGAAGATAAATCAAAGGGCAGTTGACAGGCTTATGTATTCACTTTACTTTAACTAAAGACATCTTCGTTATCTGTCAGCAATGAAATAAGTGACACCTTAACAATATACGAGTCATATTTTGCATATTGTTTTTCCAAAAAGCACCTCTTTTGTTTGAATGTCATTATAAAGCTGTCATGTTTTGTTAAATCTACTTAAAGCTATGCTCTGCTCATTTGGAACAACATAATGAACTACTACGCCATTATAAAATGTCAATATGTACGAATATATATAATTTACATATTTATAAATCATTTTATGATGATGTATACAATTTAATTTTAATTAATTTTCACTCTGTATGAGTGATTAGCATAAATGCATATGTATATACAATGTTGTTTTATTGGATACGGAAATTTCCTTGAAAAAAAATAAATATCTTTTCATGTTAAATTTCCTGGAAATATGGCTTGAATGAGTAAAATAATATTATAGATAGAATTGAGTTGAAACTTCATGTAGTGATGATATCTATAGTCAGAGATTTAAAAAAAAAATCATGTGAGTCCGATCGCAGGGGAGATGTGCAAACATCTAGTAATTAAAGATTTTTTTATAGCACTTTCTTAAAATCAAACAGAAAACGTCATCTATGTATCATCTATAGCAATCAACTGCAGGGGCTCTGTTAATATAAAAATATTTATTATTATTTATTATTTTAACCGGTTAATTTTTAGTTTTTTATTTTTAATTTTTCGTTTTTCATTTCTTATTTTTAATTTTTCATGTTTAAATTTTAATTTTTAATTTTTTATTTTTCATTTTTCATTTTTCATTTTTAATTTTTTATTTGTTTTTCATTTTTAATTTTTTTCTTCATATTTCATTTTTCATTTTCCAATTTTTATTTTTCTTTTTTCATTTTTCATTTTTTATTTTTCAATTTTCAATTTTTTATTTTTCATTTTTTATTTCTCATTTTTTATTTTTCATTTTGTATTTTTCATTATTTATTTTTCATTTTTTATTTTTCATTATTTATTTTTCATTTTTGTTTTTCATTTCTTATTTTTCATGTTTCATTTTGTATTTTAATTTTTTAGTTTTAACTTTTTATTACTCATTTTTTATTTTTCATTTTTCCTTTATATTTTTTTTTTTAATTTTTCATTTTTTATTTTTCATTTTTTATTTTTTATTTTTAATTTTTAATTTTTTATTTTTCATTTTTATACTTAATTTTTTATTTTTCATTTAAATTCTTTTTTCATTTTTCGTTATTCATTTTTCATTTTTCGTTTTTCATTTTTTATTTTTCATTTTTCATTTTTCGTTTTTCAGTTTTCATTTTATTTTTCATTTTTCATTATTAATTTATTTTTAATTTTTCATTTTTTATTTTTCATTTTTTATTTTTCATTTTTTATTTTTCCTTTTTTTATTTTTCATTTTTTATTTTTCATTTTTCGTTATTCATTTTTAATTTTTCGTTTTTCATTTTTTATTTTTCATGTTTCATTTCTTATTTTTCATTTTTAATTTTTCATTTTTCATTTTTAATTTTTTATTTTTCATTTTTCATTTTTCATTTTTCATGTTTTATTTTTCATTTTTCGTTTTTAATTTTTAATTTTTAATTTTTCATTTTTTTTTTTTCATTTTTCATCTTTCATTTTTTATTTTTCATTTTTTTTTTTCACTTTTTATTTTTCATTTTTAATTTTCAAACAGGTTATCATAATATCATAATTTTTTCACCAATACAATCACATTTTGTATTACGACTCACATGGTATGCTCACATGTTACGCTTACATGTTACTGCCTCACATGTTACGCTTACATGTTACGCTGTTATTTAATTTACCCCCCCTGCGCCGTATAGTTGTTTACGCATCAAAAGGTTATTACATATCATATTTTTTTAACCAATACAATCATAAGTCCGCTGTTTTTGTAATTGCATTATGAAGTAGACATTTATGTTATTTATGTAGAATTAATTATAATGTTAAGAATACTTTGAAATGATTCACGGAATTAATTTTAAATGTTTATAAAAAGTGAAGAAATAAAATGCAGAAAACAGCGACAAAAAGGTTATGACATATGTATCATAATTTTTGATGTGTAAACATCTATACGCGCAGGGGGGTAAATTTCTAATTCACAATACAATCACAAAAACAGCGTAATATGTGAGCGTAAGATCTTACGCGTAACATGTAAGCATTAAGACAAATCGGTGTATCATGATTGTTTGGTGAAAAAATTATGATATGTAATAACCTTTTTGTCGCTGTTTTCTGTATTTGATTTATTACCAGATGTATTTCCTGTGATCGGACTCACATGATTTTTCACCAAACAATCACAAGTCACACCGATTTGTCTTAATGCTCACATCTTACGCGTAAGATGTTACGCTCACATATTACGCTGTTTTTGTGAAGTTATAACTGTACTATCTAGATGATAATTCAAAAAAAAAAAAAAACATTTTGTTTTACCTAAAGTTGGCAACAGCTGATTCCACTAGAACAATTCCACAGACACAATTTATAGCGGTCAAATCCACTTGTCATTAATCTCTAGGAAAATTCTGCACTTGACCTATTTTGTTTGGTATAATTTCACTTTGAATAATATTTAATAAAAATATTTAATTTATGGGCATTATTTTCTAAAACGTTTTTTTAGGTTGCTTTCTTGTCTGGTTGTGTGTGTGTTTGTACGTTCCGTAGGAATCTTGGAATTGATTTTAAAGTAATTTTCCGATAAGCTAGAAACTTGAAATTTTCAACATAGCTCAGAAATTGCCGACAATGCAATATTATATCAAAATTTTTCTGTGTGGGCGTGGCACCGATAAGCTAGAGATCTGAAATTTTCAACATAATTCAGAACTGGATGAGAATGCAATATTTTATCAACATTTATTAGAATATATTTTATCTCGGCACTTGTATTAGTAATGTTAACGAATTTTGGTATATTGATACATACATTCGTTTCCAACATTTTTCCGAAATGTGGTTGGCGTTGCATATCGGGGCATGGCCCCGCCCATACAACACCAACTTTATCTCGGCTAATTTTACAGCAATATAAATGAAATATGGTATAAAGGTGTTAATACATTCCTTTCATATGTGGTTTGATGTTACTCATCACACTCAAACTCACCACACTCATACTCACCACACTCAAACTCATCGCCAGGGTTTTCAACTCAGTGCTTTTAGCACTGTTCTTAGTGCTTTTTTAAATTTTCGACGCGAAAATTTTTCGAGTTAGTGCTTAGTGCTTTTTTTAACATCAGTGACACCAAATCTTTCGTCACCCAAAAAAAAAAAAATGTTTTATTAATAAAACACAAATTTTATTACAGTGTAAATATATGAAGTTTCACTTTTATATTTTTGAATGCATTAAACTTGTGATACTCCATTCTTCATACGCTGAAGTTGAAAGGGTTTTTAGCGTCCAGAACCATATCAAATCCAAAATTAGAAAATCGAATATCATTACATTCAGTTAATGCTTTACTTCACAGTAAAAATGGATTGAGAAAAGAAAATTCCTGTTGCGAAAGATATCAAATACCTGATGAAGCAAATATTTTAATTTTATATTATAATTATTTTTATTTTGAGCTTTTGTTACTTTTCACAGTTAAAAACTGTATTTGTGATTTATTTTTAAACTCTTTCTTTTAACTCATACTCTCTGTCTGTCTGTCTGGGTCAACTCCATTCCCCCTTATCCAATTGATCTGAAACTTAGTCATGCACAGTCACGTATGCACAGTGATTTAAAACCGATTTCCCCTATCCGATCGATCTGAAACTTGGTCGATATACTTGCTGTACAGAAAATTAACTTTGACACTGTCACGCACAGTCACGCATAGTCACGCACAGTCACGGAGGTATTCAAAACTGATATACATAAGGAAAGAAAGTATTTTAATAAAAACTTTGTATGGGTTAGATTATTTTACATATTTAATAAAAAAAATATATTCATATGTAAATAAAGAGAAAATATAAAAAATTGAAAATTTAGTGCCTTTTTAAAAAATTACGCGTTTTTTGATCAGTTTTGGTGCTTTTGGATATTTTAAAATTGACAACCCTGCTCGCCGCACTCCAACTCACTACACTCAAACTCAACACATTCAAACCCACCAAGCTCCAACCCACTACTATGTATATTTAAATAGCTTGACAAGTAAAAGTGAAATTTATCCCTAGTTTAATGTTTCGAGTGAAATTATATCTAGTGGATTTGTGCCTATAATCATTAAATTGTTCGCTATTCTAATGATATTGGATAAATACAACAATTTTATTTATAAGACAGTTAATTTAATTTAATTTTAATATAAATGTAAAACTAAAACCAAGACTCCAAAGTTCCAAATAAATTGAAAGAGCCATACATTTTCTTAAAAACTATGTCTTTTTAAAACAGTAAAATTTCTTTAAAAAAGTAAATTTTCTTTAAAAAAGTACTGTTTTTTAAAAAACTATATTTTCTTCAAAAAATATAGTTTTCTTAAAAAAAGTACCTTTTCTTATAAAAACCTTTTCTTCCTTTCCTTCCTTCTCCTCTTCCTTTTCCTTTTCTACAAAAATACCTGTTCTTCAAAAATGTGCCTATTCTCAAAAAGTACGTTTTCTTAAAAATATATATTTTCTTTTATTATTTATTTTATTTTATCTGAAAAAAGTACGTATTTTTAAAAAAGGACCATTTCTTAAAAAGGTCGATTTCATAAAATAAAAAAACTACAGTTTTTTAAAGGAGTAGCTATTCCTAAAAAAAATACAATTTTCTTAAAAATTTTTAGTTTTTAGAAGTTTTCTCTTAAAAAGTAAGTTTTCTTCGTTATGCGCCGGCTAGTTGTTCACGCAATTGCTAGCAATATCTAAAATGACAATAATTTACATTATTCAATTTTCAATTACAATATTTTAAAAAAATATTGGCTAAGTGGCATAGAAATTCTTTCGGCTAGCTCTAAATAGTAATCTATATTCGCATAAGCATAAAACGCACTGTTCTGCCTACAAACTACCAACTAGTGTGCAAAATACAAATCAAAGGAAATATTGCGAAATAGCCAATACAAATTTAACCGTGGCAAGCTAATGTGCCATGAAGAGTTCATTTTTCCCTCCCGATTGACTAACAAAATGTCAGACACCAAGACAACTGATACATCCTAAAATTTCTACACTGTCCCTTAACGAGCACAACTGATATTTATTTATACTTGCATTTTAAGTTGCTTATCATTCCCATGAAATGCATTTTCCATATGTAAAGTCACTTCTACGATTCATATGCAATTTCGTGTATATGTCCAAATTGACGTTTTACATACGATTCATAATTTTTGCGTTCAAATGTAGATTTGTAATTGCACCTGACATAACCTCTGTTTGTTAATATTACATTTTAAACTTTCTTTTATTTCATATATTTATACCCTATACCACTATGTGGTTTGGGTATAATGACTTTGTGCTGCTGTTTGTAACACCCAAAAATATTTGACCTAGACCCATCTTTAATTATACCGATCGAATCAGTATCACTTTCTGAGTTGATTTAACAATGTCCGTCCGTCCGTCTGTGTGTCCATGTAAAGCTTGTAATCAAACTGCAGGTCGCAAATATGAATATATTTTGATGAAATTTGGTATATAAGCTTTAATCGGCCATGGGATGAACGCTATTGAAATTGGTGAGAATCGGTCCATGTTCAGACCTAGCCCCCATACAAATTACCCATATGAAATCGACATAAATTGCCATAAGATCCAAATTGTCATATAGATCTTACGCAAATTGGGTTTGTATGCGTTCATTACATCCACTAATGAGTAGTCGAAAAATGATCCCTTTGACCCCATATAGAGCTGCTTCCCGATCTTCAGTTAAATCTATTAAAAACAAAAATATTGCACTGATTCTTCTCAAATTTTGTTTGTATATATTTTTGCAAAATACAAGAGACTTTACCAAACATGATCAGGATCGGTCCATTTTTGGACCTAGCCCCTTTATAGATATAGCATCCGATATGAACTTTTTTTATATCTGCAGCCAAAAAAATTAATAAAAATCCCACTCAAATTTGGTTTTTGCTTATTTTCTATGTCCAGTTAGTTGGGCCTAAGAGATAGGGTTTCTAAACGCATGGTATAGGGTATCGTATAGTCGGTCTAGACCGACTATAATTTTCTTACTTGTTTTTATTTGTTAATTATAATCTTTTAATATTAAATTTAATACTAATTTAGTTTACAAATGAAAATGTTTCATTTTAATTTGATTTTGTTCTTTCGAAACAAGTAGTATTTTATTTTATAAATTTTGCCATGTTAAAATAGAACATGTTCTAATTGAAAAATTTCCATATGATGTGTACAAATTGCATATGCCGAAACATAAGAAAAACACAAGCAAAACACATAGTCTGAACGCTGCTGTATTAAAAGAATTTTAAAGATTCATTATGTTTTTAAAATTATTAAAATTTTAAATTTGTTAAGGAAAAAAATCATGAAAATATATGAAAAGGAACTAGGCTTATTTATAAGTTTGCTTATAATATAATTGAACATTATATCTTCATTGATCAAACATTACTAAATGTGTCTTTTGCATATTTCTACATAGATTATTTTTATCCATTTCGATCCGAGATTCAATTTTATTTTTATTTTTTGGGAAAAGGTACTTTTTTAGGGTGATTAGGACCCACTGAATTCAAAAATGTGGTCAAAAAAATTTTCCGTTTTCCCGGAAAAGCCTGTACGAAATTTCGAACACTGGCGCTTATCATATATCTCGACTTTGTAAGTAAGTGAAAGATTTGGTTTATTATTTAATGTTATTTAGTTTCAAAATACTGATAGGTAGGCAGAAATAAATGAACTTGTATAAAAAAAATCGTAATATCTTAAAAAAGTACCTTTTCTTAACAAGTATTTTTCTTAATTAAAAGATGTATTTTCTTACAAATGTATCTTTTCTTAATAAAGTTACTTTTTTTAGATAGTAAAGTTTCTAAGAAGATAAATTATATCCAAATAGTAACTTTTGTCAAAAAATACATTTTCTTAAAACAGTACCTTTTCCTAAAATGTAACTTTTTATTGAAAAGGTGTTTATATTGAAAAAGTACTCTTTAAAAAAGTACTATTATTAAATAACTATCTTCTTTTCTTAAAAAACTGAATTTACTTAAAAAACTTCCTTTTTTAATAAAGTTACTTTTATTAAAAAAAAATACATTTTGTTAATAGCAGTTTCTTTTCTTAAAACAGCACCTTATTGAAAATAGTACATATTTCAGAAAGGCAGCTTAAAAAAGCATATTTTCCCAAAAATATTTCCTTTCTTCATAAGTACCTTATATTGAGAAAGTACCTTTTTGAAAAAAGTGAATGTTCTGAAAAAGTTACTACATTTTTTAAAGTACCTTTTCTTCATTAAGTACCATCCCTGAGGATGATCAGCCAAGCTAGTCGAAATATTGGAGACCAAGAAAATTTAGAATAATACATAAATTCAACAAAGACCTCGAGCTCGACTATTTATTCATTAAAAAAGTAATTTTTTCTTGAAAAAAAATGTGTCATTTCTTACAAAAGTGCCTTTTCTTAATAAAGTTGCTTTTTTTAAAGCAAAGTTTTTTAAAAAAAAGTATCTATTCTTAAACAAGTAAATTTTTACAAGAAGAGTACCATTTGGCTAAAAATACCTTTTTTAAAAAAACTAAATTTTCTTCATATAAGATAAATAAATTTCAAAACAGTCCTTTTCTTAAGAAGAGCCATTTCTTAAAAACTACTTTTCTATCAAAACATACTTAAAAAAACATATTAAATTTTCTTCAAAAATACCCGTTTTCTCAAAATAATGCATTTTCTTAAAAACGTTAATTTTCTTTAACAAAATTTAAAAAAGTACCTTTTTTTAAAAAGTGCCTAAAGATAGCTTAATGTTCTAATTGGATATTTATGGTCTTTAATAACAACTTATCCTAAATTTCTAATTTTTTTTTAAAATTTTCATTTTTGATCATTTTTTTTTATTATTACTATTTGTTTTTTTTTTTTTTTTTTTTTTTTGAGTTAAACTTAAGAATTTTACCTAAATATCTTAAAACAATAAACTTTAATAAGCATTAAATTAGCAATGAATATGTAAAGGTTTCATCTAAGCAGTGATAAAGCTTTTATGTTAAACATTTGCTATTAAAAGGAATTAGAGACAAGAACAATAAACAAAAAATCCATGTAGTATAGAAATTCAACACTTGTCAAACAATTAATGGATTATATAAATGACAAATACAACAACAAAAATAAAATAGAGAGGGTGGTACGAGTAATATATGAAGTGTAGATTGGCTGCTTGGCTAACTATTGCTGTTATTTCCCAATATGGTTTAATCAAAATACATTAACAAGTGCCCGGGTGTTTCACTGTTTTTTTCTTTTCATTTGTTTGTAATCATAGAGAGTAAAACGAATACACACATGTTTCTTTGTAAATACAATTGTAGCTGTCAACATTAGAGTGTACAAAGCCATTTAGACTTTCCAAATCCCAAAATATCAAACATTTCCTTTAAATATTTATATTGATTAAGTGAGGGAAGTTAAAACCGTGGTAATGAGAGAAAGTACTTGTCTTAAGTGCTGGGGATGTGAAAGAAATAAAGGCATATTGTTTTCTAAGGAAAGTTAATTAAGGGTTTTGCTTAAATTTCCGTTTGGCCAAGGAAATAAGATTAATGAAATTCTAATGTATTTATAAAATAAATATTAATAATGTATTATTAGATAAGCTGTTGTGAATTTTTTTTAGAAAATATTTCTAAAATAGATTAAAGCACACTTTTAGGGTTATAGTTTTAAAGCAAACCTTAGGGGTAAGGACTTTCTTAAATATTGTAGTAACAATTTTTTTTAGAATAACTTGAAGCAACTTACTTAGGCTGCAGAAAGTATAACTTTTTTTTCAATTCCTAACATTCAGAGCTCCCTAAATTATATAGAAATTATATAAATATTTCTGCTTTAAATCGTGAAAAAAGATTTTCTGAAAGATTTCAAAAGCAGAAGAATGCTTATAAGTTTTGTTGTTTTATCTTGCTATGTCTTAAATTTTTTTTCCATATATCCTTTAACTTTACAAAACTTCAAATTTTCTTTTATTAAGCTGTGCGTCCACTAGCAAGTCACTTGCGGAAGAACTTCTGCAAGTATTTACTGAAGTATTTCCACTCAAAGCGAAACTTGAGGAAGTCTGCTTCCAAAAGTAGTTTGTAGAAGTTATTACGATGAACTTGCTGCAAGTTCCCACACAATGGGTGTGGGGGTACAGTTTGCAGTAGAGTTAGCTTTTTTTAAAAATGATAATATAAAAATATCTTGTGGCAAAATAAGATTCCCAGCTGCCATCGGAGCATATTTAAGTATGTGCAAGTGAATATATAATATAATGTAATATATAATTAAATAAAAATTAAAACGGTTATATATAAAGCGTATTATTCTTACCAAATTATCATCAGTTTCTTTTGGGTACATGAGATGACGTCATGAATTTCATGTCATTATAAAACTCCCACTTGCTAACATCTATATCTTCCATAATTTGCTCACTTTTTTTTCTTTATTTGTTTACTTCTTGACCAAACTGCGTTCGGAGAATATGCGATTTCTTTTTGACCTCTTCTTCGGGCGCGTCTATATCATTAGCTATTGCATTTAAAGCGTTTTGTTTTTTAATTTTATATCTTATAGTCTTTTGAGGACGTGTCCCATAATTCAGTATAACTTTCTTGTTTTTCAATTACCAAATGTGTTTTTTCACTACTCCAAATTAACTTATTTTTGTCCATTTTTATAAAAAAAAACACAAAACAAAACTGAAAACAGAAGGGACTATCACAAACCGTTTACCCAACGTTTATCCGACTTCTTCTGCCATTCTTCAAAACACTTGCAGTTCACAGCAAGTCGTTCAAGTTATTTTTAGCAAGCAACAAATTGCTGCAAGTAACTTCTGCAAGCCGTGACTTCTGGAAATCGACTTCTACAAATGATGTCGCACCAAAAAAAAGCATTTCAGCTTTTAGAGAAAGAGAGAAGTGAAAAAAAAAGATACACATTGGAAAGTTTAAGAATACAACAAAAAATACACAAAACATTAAACAACAAAGAAGACAAAGACAACACTAAGCTGCAATATACAATTGCAATTTCTTAAATATTTGTTCTGTGAGTCGTTAAGTTTAAAACTATGATCTTTTTACATTTATTTTGATTATTTATTTTTATTAATTTATATAATTTTATTAAATTTATTTAATTTTATTAAATTTGTGTCGTTATGTCCAGTTTTCTATCTTTAAATTTATTAAATAATAATAATCTGACAGTCTAAGTTTGGCTTAATCGTAAGTTAAACTATTGTAACTTATATAACATTATGTTGATATGTTGTTCTTGTTTTAATTTTTTGAAGTTGAAAAATCGTCAACGAAACGTAGATGAAAATAAATTTTGTGTTAATAATATTTTATTTAAATCTTATAAGCTGACCATCATAGCCCAAAAGAAATAACAACATAAACTCAAAATAACTGGTCATAAAACAATTCAATTCAAAAATACTAATTATTTTGTAAAAAAAAAACATAAAAAACAGATTTAGAACATTTAAATTTTATACAAAAATATACTCCCATTAGATAATTGATTAAAAATAGGTTATTGATTTTATTTTATAAGTCCAGATTTTTAATAATTAAGTTAACCCAGTTCTTGCTTCAAAATAAAATTTTTTTCATTCCAAATATCAAAATTACATCCAAGCTTCACAAGGTAATGCATTTTAGCTCTAATGAAAAAAGTTTTCAGCATAAGCTTAAGCAATTTTTTGCTCAATAAAGTTATGGAGAGACCTATAAAGATTTTGCATATTTTTGCTTTTGCAAATTTAAAAAAAAATATAATTAATCTAGAAGTATGATTAATATTAATTTTTATGTTATTTGGCAATTTCTCTTCAAATTAAAAAAAGTTATTTTTTTATAAAACTAGACAAATGATTAAAATTAATTTTTAAGTTATTTGGAAATTTCTTTTATATAACTTAAATAATTATAGAGCTATTCTTATAAATAATTTTCTATGGATTATATATTATAGTAACTTCAATAACTTTTATTCTTAAAACTAAAGGAAATGCAATATTTAAAAAAATATAAAACTAGACATATCGCACCTGTACCTCTAAACTGAAAAAATTTTCACTTTTTGCAAGAAAGCGATACACCGCGGTCATATCTATCCACTGCAAAAATATTACATCGGTTTTTCCAGTCTTTCGCAAAAAAAAATACAGTTGTAACCCTCTTTGTGTTATAAGAGTAGCTGCTTTAGAATCGACTAAAAAAGACATATTTTGAGTTCCACCCAAAAAACTTTTTGTTGATCACTGAAAAAATCGCAAAAACAACTACTGTTGTATACTTATTATTCGCAATTCTTTACAATGAAACAACCGTTTTAAAGTTTTATAGTAAATATTTAAAAAAGCCGTTTTTTGCCTCTAGTGAAAATTTGTAAATTTTGAGTTGTATCACTTTAGAGGTAAGGTGCGATATGATATGATTTCAACCTTCCGCACACAATGCAATCATTAACGTATTATTTCCCGATAATGATAGTCAATTTGAATTCCAATGTGTTAGCAATGATGAAGCACTTACCTGTATTTTGGCCATAAAACCAAATGCAATTGGATATGACAACATGCACCCTAAATTTGTCAAAATTATCCTTCCTATCCTCTTACCATACATTACTTATTTATATAATATGATCCTTAGTACCAGCATCTTTAAAACACAATGGAAGCATGCAAAGGTTATTCCGCTGCATAAGACAAATTCTGAGTTAAGACCTATATCAATTCTACCATTCTTTTCTAAGGCTCTTGAGAAGATAAGGCATAAACAGATAAACGAATACTTAAAATGATTTGGGCTATTAAGGGGGGACATTACATTCGGGGCAGAGAAAACAGACCTTTTTCAAAAATTCATAACTCAGTCAAAAACAAAAATTTTTCTAAAATTTTTTATTATTGTAGAGAACTGAACTAATTACAAGAAAAGAAATTTAAAAAAATATGTTTTTCACTCCAACGTGGTTTTATAGAGCACCAAACCGGCGCACTGTGGCTCAAATTTTGATTTCATTGGCCAAAAGTCAAATTTTTTTTTGTCATCGATTTTTAAAATTTTTACTCCTTTTTGTAGCTTATATATCCAGATTAAGGTAGCCAAAAAATTAGGTTAAACTATTGATAATTGTGGGCGTGGCATGCTGTCAAACTCAACTGTTTTTTTTAATTCAGCAAAAGGTGTTTTTTTTTTGTTTTTTATCAAAAATAAATGGTTACTACTCGCAAGCTATCATCGATATTGGCCTGCGGTCTTTTTTATAATGTTAGTAGGATTATAGTCTTTAGTTTTTGTAAGTAGTCACAGTTCTAACGTTTGATATTAGGGGCGTTATGAAATATTTATGAAACCACTATATTTTTCTCAAATTTAAACTTTAGTGGAATAGAACTTCTAAAGGAAGTAAGGGAACAAGAAACGTATACCACCCGGAGAAAGCCGAATGTATCCTGTTTAACCCTATATATACTTTTGCACCCCCCACGAGCCCCCGGTAGAACACTTTTTTCATTTTAATGAAATTACTCTAAAAAAATTACTCTAAAAAAAATTTTGTTTTTTTACTTTAGACTACGTAAAAGTAAAATAATTAAATAAAATACCTGCGAAAGGGTTTATTGGCTTTGTTTTGATCAGCAAAAAAATAAGTCATAAAATGATCACAATAGGTTCTACAGTAAACAAATGATCTCTTTCTTAATTTACCTGTTGTCAAATTTAAGGGTCAACCAAAGTCATAAACAATTTTATAAGTTTGTCAATAATCGCGGCACTAAACCACTAAAGATAAAAAACCACCCCATATTGGCGAGAAACTAATTAGTTTTACCTGATATTGAAGTCTGGATAACAAGTGCAGTTTTGTTCAATTTAAGTACTACCTGCTATGAAATTAAAGATCAATGTGTGAATAACATGTACCTAAAAATGTATAAAATGACGGATTCTATAAGGGATTACTCAATAATAAGTTAATACTTCAAGTGTACGGACGTATATTCGCAAGTGATAAAAAGTGATAAAAAAGTGATAACAGACGCAAATAAAAATATTGAGAAAAATATGGAGAACTTTAGTTATAAAGAACTGGCCGAAGAGTATTTTCGAAACAAAAACCAGGAAGATGTTCTTAGTTACGTTAAAATAAAATTAAACTTAAATTCGTCTAGTACCGAAATACAAGAGCAATTATCTAATTTCGTCAAAGTACTAAAAAAACGATTGAAAGAAGTTAACTACTGTAAACAAAAGTTTTATAATAAAAGTGCAAACTGGTTAGAAGGCCAACTTAATGTTGGTGGAGAAACAGCAAAGCTAGATAAGGCTGGAAGACCACGCAAATCATTGGACAACTGCAGCGATAGATCTAAGAGGCGGAAACTTAAAAATTTTAACGAGGAAATTGGTTCTACAAATATAAAAGAATCTTTTCTACATCAATTACGAGCACAAAACCAATTAACAAAAGTGGATATCATTGAAAAAACTTGTAATGCTAGTCCAGTGAGAACAAAGCGAATTCTTAAAAGTATACCAACTCCGAGCGATGCAAAACAGTTCACAAATGAGGAGGCATTAGCATTATTTCTGGATTTGAAATTAACAAAACACCAATATATTCAGCTCAGATTGCGTGCGATTGAAAAAGGCTCAAATATGTATCCAGCATATCATCACATAACAGCTGCTAAAATAGACTGTTTGCCATCAAAGGACACTATTACAATCACACCAATTTCGGCAGAAGTACAACTACAATCTTTACTTGATCACACAGCCAAACGCTTGCTACAATCAATAACAGGAACTGAGTTAAAGAAATATGGAAACACAAAGTTAATTCTATTTTGTAAATGGGGATGTGATGGTTCTTCGGGACAAAAACAATACAAACAAGTTGTATGTGAAAATATTTCGGACTCAGATATGTTCATGGTATCATTTGTACCATTGCGATTGAAAAAGATTTTGGAAGATTCGGAGCCTTCGAGTAGTACAACGCAAACAATGGATATTTGGAAAAATGAGACACCATCTTCTACGAAATACTGCAGGCCAATCAAATTTGAATTCAAAAAAGAAAGTCATGATGCCATTAACAAAGAAGTTAGTGATATCAAGGCCCAAATAGCAACACTACAGCCATTACAATTACAGTTAGATGGGCAGCAAATTGAAGTAAGCTACCAATTAGTGCTGACAATGATAGATGGAAAAGTAGGTCAGGCTTTGACTAACACGAAGGCTGCATCCAGCTGCATTATATGCCAAGCAACATCAAGCCAATTAAACCAAGTCCCGACAAAATCATTCGATAATACCGATGCCTTCGAATTTGGATTATCACCACTACATGCAAGAATACGACTTATGGAACACATACTAAAAATCAGTTATGATTTGGATTTCGGGCCTTCAGGATCAATAAGAAACAACGAAACCAACAAAGAGTTAAGAAGTTCAAAAAAGAAACATGTTCAAGATGAATATCGCAAATTTGGATTGATTATAGATCAGCCAAAACAAGGGTCAGGCAATACAAATGATGGCAATACCGCAAGAAGATTCTTTTCAGATCCAGAAACAGCATCTGAAATAACAGGAGTGGATTTAAACCTTATTTTCAGATTTAAAATAATCCTAGAAGTACTTGCGTGCAATGAAGAAATTGACTCTAGAAAATTTGGAGATTATGCTAAGGAAACTGCAAAAATATATACAACCAACTACCCATGGAGAAATATGTCTGCAACAGTCCACAAAATCCTTTATCATGGAGAAGATGTCATTAAATATCATTTGGTGCCACTTGGAGATCTATCAGAGGAGGCTCAGGAAAAAAGGAACAAGGATTACAGATTTTATAGACAGCACAATACTAGAAAAATGTCACGAAATTCCACAAATGAAGATCTATTTAATATATTATTGGCAACGTCAGATCCGTTCATCTCCAGTATTCGAAATCAATGGAAAGTGGAACATCGGGATTTAGATGAAGAAGCCAAAAAACTACTAAAGAACAGAAATAGCACAGAACAAAATATGGAATATTTGCAATCAATATTTGAGTCTAATGAATAATAATTATAATTGCCTTTCATTGTTATTTAAGTACGAAAAACATAGTATTAGTAAAAAAATAATAATAAACAGAACCTACCATTGTTACAAATGCTATTTAAATCTATTGCAGTTTTTATTCTTAAAAGGTTTCCCACATATGAATGCAATGTTTTAATAGATAAGAAAGATTCAAAAAATAAGAACCCATATTTTCATATCAAAATTAAAAAAAAAATTAGAATCATTGCGCTAATGTTTAGCAGATTTATTTAGCTAGTGTAACAAATTAGGCAGCAAACACTAATAAATTTTTCTGTAGTAATAATAATATTCCTTGAGTGTCAGCAAATTGCAAATTTGATAGCAAACATTTTTAATTTTTTAGTAATACTAGTTAAATTTCTAGTGAATTTTACTATTTTGTTGCGTGTAAAAATTTTTTTGAGTGTAAAAATTTTTTTGAGTGTAAGCATTAAAAAAATTTCATTATTACAAAAAATGTTTATAATAATTATTTAACTCCAAATATGACACTTTCTAATAAATAAAAATAAATAAAAAAAAACATATATCACGCTAAAAGTTAAAAAAAATCAAAAGTTAAACTTTGACCTAGAATTCCTTAAAAAGTACTCAATCAATTTAAATGAAATTCACACTGAGTCAAGATCAACTATCTATCTATCTACCAAAAAAAAACAGTACTAAAATATTTTGATCGGTTCAAAAGTTACAGAATTTTGTCCAATGAAAAATGATTTTCAGCCACTGTGCGGCGGCAGAGAAAAAAACGGGGCCACGTGGTTGCAGCGGTGGGAGTCGCAAAAATTTTCCGATCTGGAAAAAAATGACTTTTTTAAATCTTAACAAAATTGGTTATCGTATGACACGAGCTTTTCTTTAAATTTTTTTTTAATTTTTGGTGATGTTCCAAATTTAAAAGTATGTTTTTTCGAAAAAAAATATTGACTTTAAAAATTCATAAAAACTTGAAAAAAAATTTAAAAAAAGCTCGTGTCATACCATAGTGAATCAAGTTTAAAAAAAAAAAAAAATTCGTCAAAAAATTAACCCGCTAGTTCCGCAACCAGTACGAAAAACATGGTTTCGATGTAAACGCGTTCAAAGTTTTTGAACAAAGAAAAAAAGGTTACCTTCAATCTGCCATGCCTGCTTCGTACTGTATGCTTTCCACTATATGAGGTATAAAGACGCCTTTTTTCAAGAAATTCAAAAACACAAAAAAACCCACCCTTCAAGTAGGTACGAAATAACAACCACCAAAAGTGCCGTATGTACGTAGCGCGAAAATTAAAAATGCGCTCTCACTAATCCGGCTGTAACTTTTGAACCCGTAGGAATTTTACCATGAAATTTTTTTCCTTAGAATCTTAAGAATATTTACTAAAATACAAAATTATAAAAAAGGTCGACTTCAAAAAACGGCCAATGCCATGTCCCCCCTTAACGCAAAAGCAATCAGGCTTTAGGCAAAAACATAATTGTACAACTGCTTTAGTAGATGTTGCAGATGATCTTCGTCGATGGTGGAAATATTTGGTTTTTAGGCCTTCTTGATCATTCTAAACCCTTCGACATAGTTGATCGCTCAATACTTTCTACAAAACTTAGTCGGCTTTTTAATTTCTCCGAGTGTTCTAAGAAACTTATTGAATCCTACCTGGTAAATCGTGTTCAGTCAGTCTTCCTTAATAATCAATTTTCGAGGTACCTAAAGGTATTCCGCAAGGCTCAATTCTATGTCCTTTTCTATTTTCGATGTACACCAATGATTTGTAAGATCATGTAAAGGATTGTAAAGTACACATAAGTTTTTTACATTGGAGAAGTAAAAATAGTATGACTCTTTGCTTGGATTCTCATTGCATTGGTTTTACAGCAATGCAAACAAACTTTCTACCACTTTTGATTACTGATGAGGGTGACTCAACCAAAAAAGCTATATAGGCTGTCATGTAGAATAAAGATCAATTTTTGAAACAAATGTGCTAATGTTTTTTGCTTTATTTTAAAGTAAAAACATTTGGTCTTGAGCCAGATTAAGTTTCAAACTCAATTATCTATTTAATTTAGAGCAAAATTGCCATCTAGTTTTAAAACACTGAAAAAATGGACACAATTTTGAATAAATTAATTTCATCTCAACAGTATACAAATACATAAATCGAAAAATAAAGGCAGAACTGACTTATTTTGAATTGAACTACATAATCAAAAAAAAAGTCAGTCGATGAATTTCCGTTTTTTTTTCAATTATCAAGTTTTCTTGAGATGTATTGACTTTTCCGTTTTCAAAAGCTGAAGTTGAAATAGTGCTTAATGCACAGAATTATTCGAGAAACAAAATAAGTAATAGAATGTCTTTAAACACTGTAAATTCTTCAAAGAAAAATGTGTTTTTTAAAAATTTATTTTTTTTCTTTAATTTAATTTAATTTAATTTAATTTAATTTAATTTAATTTAATTTAATTTAATTTAATTTAATTTAATTTAATTTAATTTAATTTAATTTAATTTAATTTAATTTAATTTAATTTAATTTAATTTAATTTAATTTAATTTAATTTAATTTAATTTAATTTAATTTAATTTAATTTAATTTAATTTAATTTAATTTAATTTAATTTAATTTAATTTAATTTAATTTAATTTAATTTAATTTAATTTAATTTAATTTAATTTAATTTAATTTAATTTAATTTAATTTAATTTAATTTAATTTAATTTAATTTAATTTAATTTAATTTAATTTAATTTAATTTAATTTAATTTAATTTAATTTAATTTAATTTAATTTAATTTAATTTAATTTAATTTAATTTAATTTAATTTAATTTAATTTAATTTAATTTAATTTAATTTAATTTAATTTAATTTAATTTAATTTAATTTAATTTAATTTAATTTAATTTAATTTAATTTAATTTAATTTAATTTAATTTAATTTAATTTAATTTAATTTAATTTAATTTAATTTAATTTAATTTAATTTAATTTAATTTAATTTAATTTAATTTAATTTAATTTAATTTAATTTAATTTAATTTAATTTAATTTAATTTAATTTAATTTAATTTAATTTAATTTAATTTAATTTAATTTAATTTAATTTAATTTAATTTAATTTAATTTAATTTAATTTAATTTAATTTAATTTAATTTAATTTAATTTAATTTAATTTAATTTAATTTAATTTAATTTAATTTAATTTAATTTAATTTAATTTAATTTAATTTAATTTAATTTAATTTAATTTAATTTAATTTAATTTAATTTAATTTAATTTAATTTAATTTAATTTAATTTAATTTAATTTAATTTAATTTAATTTAATTTAATTTAATTTAATTTAATTTAATTTAATTTAATTTAATTTAATTTAATTTAATTTAATTTAATTTAATTTAATTTAATTTAATTTAATTTAATTTAATTTAATTTAATTTAATTTAATTTAATTTAATTTAATTTAATTTAATTTAATTTAATTTAATTTAATTTAATTTAATTTAATTTAATTTAATTTAATTTAATTTAATTTAATTTAATTTAATTTAATTTAATTTAATTTAATTTAATTTAATTTAATTTAATTTAATTTAATTTAATTTAATTTAATTTAATTTAATTTAATTTAATTTAATTTAATTTAATTTAATTTAATTTAATTTAATTTAATTTAATTTAATTTAATTTAATTTAATTTAATTTAATTTAATTTAATTTAATTTAATTTAATTTAATTTAATTTAATTTAATTTAATTTAATTTAATTTAATTTAATTTAATTTAATTTAATTTAATTTAATTTAATTTAATTTAATTTAATTTAATTTAATTTAATTTAATTTAATTTAATTTAATTTAATTTAATTTAATTTAATTTAATTTAATTTAATTTAATTTAATTTAATTTAATTTAATTTAATTTAATTTAATTTAATTTAATTTAATTTAATTTAATTTAATTTAATTTAATTTAATTTAATTTAATTTAATTTAATTTAATTTAATTTAATTTAATTTAATTTAATTTAATTTAATTTAATTTAATTTAATTTAATTTAATTTAATTTAATTTAATTTAATTTAATTTAATTTAATTTAATTTAATTTAATTTAATTTAATTTAATTTAATTTAATTTAATTTAATTTAATTTAATTTAATTTAATTTAATTTAATTTAATTTAATTTAATTTAATTTAATTTAATTTAATTTAATTTAATTTAATTTAATTTAATTTAATTTAATTTAATTTAATTTAATTTAATTTAATTTAATTTAATTTAATTTAATTTAATTTAATTTAATTTAATTTAATTTAATTTAATTTAATTTAATTTAATTTAATTTAATTTAATTTAATTTAATTTAATTTAATTTAATTTAATTTAATTTAATTTAATTTAATTTAATTTAATTTAATTTAATTTAATTTAATTTAATTTAATTTAATTTAATTTAATTTAATTTAATTTAATTTAATTTAATTTAATTTAATTTAATTTAATTTAATTTAATTTAATTTAATTTAATTTAATTTAATTTAATTTAATTTAATTTAATTTAATTTAATTTAATTTAATTTAATTTAATTTAATTTAATTTAATTTAATTTAATTTAATTTAATTTAATTTAATTTAATTTAATTTAATTTAATTTAATTTAATTTAATTTAATTTAATTTAATTTAATTTAATTTAATTTAATTTAATTTAATTTAATTTAATTTAATTTAATTTAATTTAATTTAATTTAATTTAATTTAATTTAATTTAATTTAATTTAATTTAATTTAATTTAATTTAATTTAATTTAATTTAATTTAATTTAATTTAATTTAATTTAATTTAATTTAATTTAATTTAATTTAATTTAATTTAATTTAATTTAATTTAATTTAATTTAATTTAATTTAATTTAATTTAATTTAATTTAATTTAATTTAATTTAATTTAATTTAATTTAATTTAATTTAATTTAATTTAATTTAATTTAATTTAATTTAATTTAATTTAATTTAATTTAATTTAATTTAATTTAATTTAATTTAATTTAATTTAATTTAATTTAATTTAATTTAATTTAATTTAATTTAATTTAATTTAATTTAATTTAATTTAATTTAATTTAATTTAATTTAATTTAATTTAATTTAATTTAATTTAATTTAATTTAATTTAATTTAATTTAATTTAATTTAATTTAATTTAATTTAATTTAATTTAATTTAATTTAATTTAATTTAATTTAATTTAATTTAATTTAATTTAATTTAATTTAATTTAATTTAATTTAATTTAATTTAATTTAATTTAATTTAATTTAATTTAATTTAATTTAATTTAATTTAATTTAATTTAATTTAATTTAATTTAATTTAATTTAATTTAATTTAATTTAATTTAATTTAATTTAATTTAATTTAATTTAATTTAATTTAATTTAATTTAATTTAATTTAATTTAATTTAATTTAATTTAATTTAATTTAATTTAATTTAATTTAATTTAATTTAATTTAATTTAATTTAATTTAATTTAATTTAATTTAATTTAATTTAATTTAATTTAATTTAATTTAATTTAATTTAATTTAATTTAATTTAATTTAATTTAATTTAATTTAATTTAATTTAATTTAATTTAATTTAATTTAATTTAATTTAATTTAATTTAATTTAATTTAATTTAATTTAATTTAATTTAATTTAATTTAATTTAATTTAATTTAATTTAATTTAATTTAATTTAATTTAATTTAATTTAATTTAATTTAATTTAATTTAATTTAATTTAATTTAATTTAATTTAATTTAATTTAATTTAATTTAATTTAATTTAATTTAATTTAATTTAATTTAATTTAATTTAATTTAATTTAATTTAATTTAATTTAATTTAATTTAATTTAATTTAATTTAATTTAATTTAATTTAATTTAATTTAATTTAATTTAATTTAATTTAATTTAATTTAATTTAATTTAATTTAATTTAATTTAATTTAATTTAATTTAATTTAATTTAATTTAATTTAATTTAATTTAATTTAATTTAATTTAATTTAATTTAATTTAATTTAATTTAATTTAATTTAATTTAATTTAATTTAATTTAATTTAATTTAATTTAATTTAATTTAATTTAATTTAATTTAATTTAATTTAATTTAATTTAATTTAATTTAATTTAATTTAATTTAATTTAATTTAATTTAATTTAATTTAATTTAATTTAATTTAATTTAATTTAATTTAATTTAATTTAATTTAATTTAATTTAATTTAATTTAATTTAATTTAATTTAATTTAATTTAATTTAATTTAATTTAATTTAATTTAATTTAATTTAATTTAATTTAATTTAATTTAATTTAATTTAATTTAATTTAATTTAATTTAATTTAATTTAATTTAATTTAATTTAATTTAATTTAATTTAATTTAATTTAATTTAATTTAATTTAATTTAATTTAATTTAATTTAATTTAATTTAATTTAATTTAATTTAATTTAATTTAATTTAATTTAATTTAATTTAATTTAATTTAATTTAATTTAATTTAATTTAATTTAATTTAATTTAATTTAATTTAATTTAATTTAATTTAATTTAATTTAATTTAATTTAATTTAATTTAATTTAATTTAATTTAATTTAATTTAATTTAATTTAATTTAATTTAATTTAATTTAATTTAATTTAATTTAATTTAATTTAATTTAATTTAATTTAATTTAATTTAATTTAATTTAATTTAATTTAATTTAATTTAATTTAATTTAATTTAATTTAATTTAATTTAATTTAATTTAATTTAATTTAATTTAATTTAATTTAATTTAATTTAATTTAATTTAATTTAATTTAATTTAATTTAATTTAATTTAATTTAATTTAATTTAATTTAATTTAATTTAATTTAATTTAATTTAATTTAATTTAATTTAATTTAGTTTAATTTAATTTAATTTAATTTAATTTAATTTAATTTAATTTAATTTAATTTAATTTAATTTAATTTAATTTAATTTAATTTAATTTAATTTAATTTAATTTAATTTAATTTAATTTAATTTAATTTAATTTAATTTAATTTAATTTAATTTAATTTAATTTAATTTAATTTAATTTAATTTAATTTAATTTAATTTAATTTAATTTAATTTAATTTAATTTAATTTAATTTAATTTAATTTAATTTAATTTAATTTAATTTAATTTAATTTAATTTAATTTAATTTAATTTAATTTAATTTAATTTAATTTAATTTAATTTAATTTAATTTAATTTAATTTAATTTAATTTAATTTAATTTAATTTAATTTAATTTAATTTAATTTAATTTAATTTAATTTAATTTAATTAATTATTTATTTGAAGAATGCAGTACAACAAGAAATAGATCTTATTAATACTACAGTAGTGGGGAGATAAAGTGAAGGCAGGTGTTATTTAATTTAACATAAAATAAAAAAGCATAATATAATATGACATAATTAAAGAATAATTTTAATAATTTAAGTTTTTAAAAAAATTATTTTGTTCATAATTGATAGGTAGTTACACATAAATATTTATTTTAAATAAATAAATAAAAAAATTAAGAAAGAGAAAGAAAAAAAATTTAAGTGCAACACAATAAATCAAAATGGCGAAATATTGAAATATTGTTTTTAAAAGTTTTGCATTGCTAATGATTTATATATTATGAAAGTTTTATAGTTTCCACAAAAAAGTGTCTCAGATATTTGTTTTTGATACCGAATTGAGTTTATTTTTTCCCTCTATTAGATCGGGAAAATTGCGGCCTTTTGTAAAGATAATCTGGTTGCTTTGTTTTAACTGTTTTGCGCAGAAATATTAGCGTTCGGCATTTCAGCAGATTTTCAAACAAAACATTTTTTATCCGCTTTCAAAACTGCGAGATTTCGTCAAATCTTTTACGTCAAAATATGTATCTGGCAACATTGTTATACGTTACTTTTAGCTTTTGGTTGCTTATGGAATCAAAACTGGCAAATAGCTCGCATCCATATAAAAGTGTCGGCAGTAGATAGGTTTTGGCAATGAGCATGCGAATATTTAATGGTGTAAAATATTGATTCATCCACAGAGTTTTTAGCATACCATGGTTTTTACCACAGGCAGCATTTACATAATCAAAGAAATTTTTTATTCGAAATAAACATGGCATTAACAGTTGAAAATGACTTCGGACATATGGCCACCGCGGCTATTGAAGCGCATTCTGGGCCATCCATTTGGGGCCTCTTTTTCTAGCATTGCTGGCCGTATATCACGAAAAACATGAACAATGGTGGCATCCAAGGCGTCAGTTTTTGCTGATTTATCGCTGAACACAATTTTGTGATAAAACAACAGGTCACTTTCAAACTGCTCTAGCGTCCAATCGGGGAAAGAACGATGCATATAATGATCTTGTGGCTAAGTGAAGTAACTTATAACACGTACTGGACGGACAGAGCTCCAATTCCTGTGACTGATGAAGAAACACTTTCATCCACACTTTCATTTTCAGCGGCGATATTTTCTTCAGTACGCACAGTCCTTCGACGTGTTGGTGAATGCAAAAATACCTTTTAGAGAGTATGCAGTAGGAAATTTATACTCAGTTGGACAGATGGCTTGCCTGGTGGACGATCATGTGGTCATAAAATTCAGAAGACGTTTATAAATTACGCAAATCGATGACAGATTTTCAAGGTAAATTTGGACAATTTGGCAGCGTTGTTCGAGCGTAAATATATTCATCATGAAGATTTGCCAAAGTATACTGATCTTAAATGTTAAAAAGTGAGGGCAGTATGACAGTTTCTTCAACAGTTCCCCCTTTCAGTTTTATCTAAGCAAAAAAAGGTATTTATACATGAAATATGGACTAAGTATTAAGAACGTCTGTTTTATTAATTAAAAAATTCCAGCAAATGTGTCTATTTATAATAACTAACAGATTTCAGCCCTCAAAATTCGAGCGCAAATTCTACGAAATTTTATTTTTTCACTAAATGAAGACCCTGAAAGTATGCTAATCATTTATAGCCAATTCACAAATCAACACAAAAAACAAACTCATTTTTGCAACAAACACATTAACAAATTCAATAAACATAATAGCATTGTATAATTTTATATATGTGTTAGTAGCAACTTTAAATACAATTTACTCAAAATAAAGGGAAAAATTTTAAAATCTGTAAATATGCAAAACGGCTAAAAAGAAATACCTTTCAAATAATATACGTTTGGTCAAAATCGGGATAAAACGGTAGAACAAAACATTAATCACAAGAAATCGCCTAACCTATTAATATTATAGATGCTCTTCAAATATATTAGAAAATCCCAATTTTATATTATAGTAACACAATGGCTGGAAGATCAGAAAGAAAATGACACTTTTTGATTTTAAAAATTAACAGATAATCGTTCAAACGTTTTATTAAATACTAAATGATGTCAAATGTAGAAATAATTTATAAGTTTTTTAAAAATTAATAAAAAAAATTTTATTTTATTACATTCAGCATTGATTATCAGCAGTGTAGAACATTAATTAATATTGAATACTCTATCTATATTAGTTCTTCCTCTTAAGATCAAGAAAATCAAAGCTTTGAAACATTTTATAGCAAGACGTTTAATTTACACTAGCAGAGCCTACTAAACTAAGAGCCTAAAGGTATGCTAATCAATTTTAATCAATTCACAATTCAACACACAGCATGTGTTAGTAGGAACTTTAAATGAAATTTACCAGATGGTGCAAAGCTGCATGGTGGACATCTGTAAGGATATGCCTTTCAAATGATATATTTTTGTCAATATCGGTTGGTAACTAAAAGTTTAAAAGGGCTCTGTAGAAATCGATTTATCTATTAATGTTGTAGATTAATTAGTTCGATAATTAATCATAATTATTATCTAGTTAACTAATTCTTCCATAACTTTTATATCTTTTGTAAAATATTAAAAATTAAAAGATCTTCATGAAAATTGTGTTATAAAGTTATTAATAATTTCTTTTGTTTTCTTGCTTAAATGTCATGGAATAATTTTGTTGAAAAATAAATATTTTTAATATTTGATTAGTGCTTCTAGAACACCAGCCAATAATTCAGAATTTGAATATCACCAAGTGAAAAAGTTCATATCGAATGCTATATTTATATGTGGACTAGGTCAAAAAAGGACCGATCCTGACCATATTTGATGAAGTCCCTTATAATTTGCAGAAACGGGATGCAGCTTTATATGGGGGCTATGACTAAGAAATCTCCTACAAGGTTTATTTTTGGACTACTGGTTAATGGTTGTAATAAACAAATCAAATTGGACTAAGGTCTATTGATAATTTGGGTGTGATGGCAATTTAAGTCATTCTCATAGGATTCATTTGGCTTCGGACTAGGTCTGAGCATTTACCAATTTTTACCAATTTCAATAGCAATCGTCCTATGACCGATAGAAGCTTATATACAAAATTTCACCTAAATATATTCATTCTTGCGACCTGAAGTTTTACATGGACACAGACGGACGGACAGACGGGCGGACATCGCTAAATCGACTCAGAAAGTGATTCTGAGTGGTCAAATATTTTTACTAGTTATAAAATTATGGTCAAGTTATTACACCCTGGTACAGGGTATAAAAATAAACCTTGAAATACTTACTCAATGAAATGTTCTTGATTTAAGGCTAAAAAAAATTGAATACTTATTTTTCAGCTAAAGTTTTGATTTCCTATTCCCAGCTTAGCTTAATGATTAAGTTGTGACTTAAAAGTCAACTTGGAAGGCTTAAACATATAAATAATTATCAATAATTTTTAAAAAATTATATATCATAAATATAAATATTATTTTCTACTTTTTTCCATAATTTTTGTTCGACAACCTGCTGTTTAGTTCACACTAAATTAAAGTCACAAATAATGGCTTCCTAAAAATTATTGTCTTATTAATTTATCATTAAAATGAATACCAATTTTATCAGATGATAAAAAATATCTACATAATTAATAAATTTAATTTTTGAATAAAACTATTAAATATAAAAATAAAAATAAAAAAATATAAAAATAAAAAAAATATTAAAAAAACCTCTTAAACAGTGTCATAGAATAAATACCCCATAAAAAATGTTAGCATACATAAAAGTTTTATCTACTTCTCCCTTAAAGATGAAGCCTACTTTTTTATATTTCGTTACAAACTAAATTTTGTATCACAAAGTCCCTGCAGCATAAGAAATCATAATATATTGTTAGTTTAATTCTTGTCTTACATGAAATGACAAGGTCATGTGATATTTATTTTATGAGCAAAGAAATCTTGTTTCATTTTGCTGAAACAACAGACACATAAAAAAGTCATGAATTAAAACTGACAACATAATATTCTAACTGACAGCCCCAAAATATTTTTTATAAATCATAATGACCTTGAAGGAGAAAAAACTTACCGATAAAAAATCCCTTTTAACAATAATAAGCAAATAAGTTGAGGCATAAAACTAAGTGTAGGCCACAATGGTTGGTATTAAAAAAAAAATAATAATAAAGAGATATTGTAATAAAAATGTATAACAAATAAAAAAAGAAGACCAAATAAAAATATTGTAAAATGAGGTAACCATCCTCCCTTTGTACATGAATGATTTGAATTTTTTTTGTTAAATTTCAGCCAAAGTCTTTTTGAAAGTTAAATATTTGCTAGCTAATTTTTTATAATCACTAGCTACAACCCAAAGATATTTAAATACTTTCTTTAAGTTTTTCCTTCAACATATTTTGGTTAACATTAAGAAAGAATCATAATTTATGGCCACATTTAAGTTAATTAACTAGACAAATAAACAGAAATTAGCCAATGACAAAAGATTTTTTGCTAAATATTTATAACTATGTATATAAATCAGTCTATATGGCGGATGATATCAGCCTAACAAGAAATTGTTTAAAAGCACAAATTAACAATAAACATTATTTTCAAGAGTTACACTTTGTTGTACGAAGTTACTTGTAGATAATGTTCGTTTTAATTAACTTAATTGTTGGCTGTTTGAGTTAATTGCACGTAAGCGTCTAAAATTACTTAAGATATTCACTGTAAGAACTTCATTTTCTACAAATGGAAAGGTAACTACTCAGAGAATAACAAAAATAACAAAATAAAAACTAAAACTAGTGATAAAGAGCAATTTAATTCAATTCTTATTAAAGTACTTAATCCTAAAAAATTACTTATTCTTATAAAAGTACCTTTTTTTAAAAAAAAAAAGTATCTCCTTTGTGTCATAGTTAAGTTTTCTAACAAAATTATTTATGTTTTTTATTTTTAAAGCTTTTTCCACCCAGGTCATCTAACAGAATTTTTCACTCCTTTAATGGTTTAAAGCAAACGTATTTATTTCAAATAATTTCAATGTGATACTCGTATTTCAAATATTTCTCATTTCTGTTATTTATTTCTTTGTTTTGCTAAACATGTCTGACGTGGTTGTTTATGCGATTTTTTGTGTGTGTTTAACAAAATCCCAAAAATTGCCTAACAATAAAAACGGAAATTCACGTAAATTCACATTTTATAACCAATAACGAAAACATGTTAAATCAAACACTAACAACAACAGCAATAGCATGAGTAGAAGAGAACCAAACCAAACACTCAATAGCAGGATTCTACTCGAAACACGCACCACAGTTAGTACAGGTAAAGTTAACAAAATTTTTGGTAATCCCAAATTGTAACAGCCTAAAACAACAAAAATACAACTTAACGGAAGGAAACTATAGTTATAAACGACAACAGCAACAACAAAAACAACATCAACAAAATTATGTGTGTATTTGCTTAAACCCTACTAGAAAATTTTTAAGCAAAATAAGCAATAGACTACATAAATTCGCACGCAATAAATTGTAGCATGTTTTTAGGCAAAATCAAAAAAAAAAAAAAAACTAAATAAATACGCGAAAATCTTCATTGTTCAGCATAATGGAAAAAAAGAGCAACATTAAAACAGAAAAAATTTGCTCACGTACGCCTAGATAATGTCTTACCCAGATTAATGCAAAGCTTTTGTTTGTTGGTGTTATTTTTTTTTCACTAATGCTGCGTGCTTTTTACAGATTCCATGCCTCTATGTATCATTCAGTTCAGTTAGTTAGTTGTTCATTTCATTTACTTATTGGAGTACGAGTTTCGAGATTATTCGTGGTTTCATGTCATTATTATTTGGTATATTGCTACGTATAATACGACTTCTCCTTCTGCTTCTTCTGGTGGATACTGAGACTTGTTCTTAACCTCTTTAAAGTATTAAGCTTAACATGAAGGTATTTTGATTTTTTTTTTTTTTTGCTTTAGTTCAGCATAATTCTTGGGGATTTAAAAGTAATATTTTTTAAGAGTTTGAGGTTAAAAAGACTGTGATTTTATTTGAGCTTAGATTCTTTTTAATAAACTATAAATTATCTGTTTTATGAAGTTTACCATATAATTGAGTTTAATACCAGGTTAAGTGAGTGGCTTTTTTTTGCGTACTAAATTGCCTAATTTATGTATTTACCATAACAATATTCAGGCTAAAGAGATCATAATGGCTTCAATTAAATGTGAAAAAAAATATTCTAAATTATTCACGAAATTTCAAAGAAAATTAATGTTTTTGAAAAAAAATCAGATTAAGGAGTATGATTAATATTAATTCCAGAGATTTAAAGATATTAATACAATAATATTTTGAAAAATTTAAAAGAAACGGAAGAAAGAAAGCCTTTAAATTAATAATATAAAATATTTTTAACTAATGATTTAGTGTTTTTGTTTTATTGAAGAATTTTTAGAATTTATAATTGAAACGTCTGAATGCTTGGTGTAAAGGAAGATAATTTTTAATCATATGAAGTCATGAACAACAAATATTTTTAAATTCTATACATACCTTATAGAAATTTATTATATCTATTTCGGTTATAACACTTTGACAATTGAGATAGAAAATTTTGTACCAAATTTTATAATTTTGATTAATCTTATAAGAGTTATATCTTTAAAATGTTCACATCCCCACTATTTTTGGTGAGATAGTTAGTGACGTAATGGAATATAAGTCTAAACCAAATGTAAGTGCAATTATCATTAAAAAAATGCCAACAAATGTTCAACTATACAACATAGCAACATGTATCACTTCATACAAGTGTTAATTCACGCTATGCCGCCCATACATATTTGACCGTGACATATGAAGAATAAATAGAAATAAAATCTGTGCGTAGTTCTTACAGTATTTTTGCACACATGAACATAGCAAATGCACATGTCAACACATGCGACATATGCAACATATGCAGAACATGTTCTTAATGATTCATTCTAATCATATGTATGGCCCATTATATGCCATAGAACTGCAAATAAAATAAGAAAACTTATTGATTATGATTGCTATTACTTTTCCGGATTTTATGTTTAATAAAAGAAATACTTAAATAAACATTCTAAAGTAGATATAGAAAAAATTTACAAAATGTACACGGTATAGTAAAAAAATGTGTGACCTTTCCAAATATGACCTAGTCCCCATATAAATATATCATCCGATACAAACTCTTTCATATCATATTGGGTTTATGCTTATTTTCTATATCCAATTAGCTAAACCTAATAAGTTCGTTTATATCTAAGCAAAATCTAGTTTATACGAGATTTCGAGCGAAATCTA
This sequence comes from Cordilura impudica, assembly GCA_963682025.1. Taxonomy (NCBI): domain Eukaryota; kingdom Metazoa; phylum Arthropoda; class Insecta; order Diptera; family Scathophagidae; genus Cordilura; species Cordilura impudica. Next base: position 194,746,155 of record OY821520.1, on the reverse strand, counting down.
GCTCATTTTTACTAGATTTCCCATATAACACAAAATGTAGCTCGTTACTAGATTTGTGCAAAATCTCGCAAAATCTTGTCAAACTTGGGCACTACCAGTGACTGAAAAATTGGCATTTAAAAACAAAAGCAAACAAGTTGAATAAAAAGGAAATAAAATATTAATTATTAACAACAAAAAATATTTAGTAATTGAAAAGTTATAACTTTTTATACTGACATGTGCCCATTCCAATCTCCTAAATAATAATTTTGGAAAATGAATTTGTTTTTACTGTTCAAACAATACATTTAACAAATGCTGATTTTTTCCCCCAAAATTTCTATTTCAGCTTGTGCTTTTTTAATTTTTGATGAATAATATAATTATAAAATCTCATCCTTTTTAGAATTTTCCATATTTCCATTTTCTATTGTTTTGTTTTTTTTTTTTTTTTGTTTTGGTATTGTTTATTGTTTATTGTTGTGGAAACAAAATCTCACAAAATGTCAAAAAATGTTAGATGTAAACGGTATAGATTTTGAAATAGATTTCAACTAAAATCTACTAGATTTTCCTCAGATGTAAACGCACTATAAGACTCTTTCTCTAAACGTATGATTTAGGGTATTGTGTAGTCGGCTTACAATGACTATAATCTTCCTACTTTTTTATTGTAATCTATGAATAGCGCTAGTATAATTATGGAACATTTGCAGTTACATTCAAAATATTTTTTTTTAATTTGAGCAACTTTTAATCAGTTATTTATTTGATTTGATTTAGAATTTTCAGTTAAAATACAACAAAGAATAATCAATATTTTCATACAAGACAGGATCAAATAGAAAAAATATTGAAAGACATGGTATTGGACATAAGAGGGCTCAAGAGCTGAACTAAGTTGTACGTAGGAGAGCATTTTCGAGTTAAAGTTCATATTGGACATAATTATATGGGGACTAGGTCAAAAAATAGGTTAAATTCTAACAGTTTTTAGAACGGTTATATTTTATTTTATAAAAACTAAGATGGATAAGACTGTAACACAAAAAATACGATAATTTTTTAATTAATTTATCCCAAAAGCAATCAGGCTTTAGGCATAAACATAGTTGTACAACTACTTTAATAGATGTTGCAGATGATATTCGTCATGTCATTGATGGTGGAAATATTTGCTTTTTAGTCCTTCTTGATCATTCTAAAGCCTTCGACATAGTTGATCACTCAATACTTTCAACAAAACTTAGTCGGCTTTTTAATTTCTCCGAGTGTTCTAAGAAACTTATTGAATACTAGCTGGTAAATCGTGTTCAGTCAGTCTTCCTTAATAACCAATTTTCGAGACCACTACATGTACCTAAAGGTGTTCCGCAAGGCTCAATTCTAGGCCCTCTTTTATTTTCAATGTACGCCAATGACTTGCCAGATCATGTAAAGTATTGTAAAGTACACATGTACGATGACGGCCAAGTATATCTTTGCAGTCCACTAATATCTTCCAGAGAAAACGTAGCAAAACGTAATGATGATTTAAATAATATTTATAACTGGCAAACTGCTAATGGACTTTGTCTGGATCCCCTCAAGTCCAAATGTCTCATCATGCGCAAGAAAACTGTGCGTCATAATCTGGATTTTGATATTGTTCTCAACAATCGGAGAATTGAAATTGTGTCCTCATCAAAAAATCTGGGTATTATTTTTAATGACACACTTAGTTGGAACAATCATGTAATCGCTGTGGTAGGGAGAACGTATGGTATGGTTCGAACGCTTTGGGCAACTCAATCTTGCACTCCATTAAATATAAGAATAATACTTGCAAAATCATACCTAATGTCGGTTTTATTATACGGGTGTGAAATTTTTTATTTATGTGAATCAACTAGTAAAAGAAAATTAAATCTGGCCTTCAATAGTATCATAAGGTATGTTTATGGATTAAAGAGACTGGATCGTATTACCTCGTTTTCAACAAGACTATATGGAATGTCGTTTGATAATATTTTAAAATTAAAGGTGCTAGTCTTATTACACAAAATTATATATCAGAAGGAACCATTATAGCTTTTCAACAGCTTAACCTTTGCAAGATCCAATAGATGGAGAAAGCTTGTACCGATAAGATATCGTAGTAAAATTTATAAATGGTAGTTCTACTTTAATGCCGTTTATTTCTGGAACTTATTACCAAATCAAACACAGAAATTTAAATTATTTGTCAATTATTGTTTTTAATACACCAATGTTATTTCAACCATTTTTCTTTTTTTTTATCAAAATTTTACAATTTGATTTTTATATTAGATTTTATATTAGATTTTGTCAAACTCATTCATTTATTTAGTTCTTTATTTTATTTATTTTTTTTATTTACTTTATATAATTATACAATTTATTTAAATGTTTTTATATACTGTCACTTGTTTTTCTTTAAAAATTCACATACTATAATATAAAAGATGTAAATCTTGTTGTATGGGAAGAACAAATAAAAATAAACTAAATAAATAAACTAAATTTTAATTTTATTGAGAACTAAGTTCTATTAACAGAAATTTTATACGAATATTATTTTAAATACTGAAAATTGGTAATTAATTGTTGTGAATAAATTATTTTACTTGGTCTGAATGCCCTCCATTAGAAGTTTTGTAGTATTATGTGTGAACTTCTTGCTATAAATGTACCATTCGGTAAATTATTCGAAATTTTATTGATGTCATACACAACTATTTTACCCTTCATCCGATGGCTCTGAGCTTAGAAAAGTTGGGTGGTTTTCTTTCCTTTGTAATAAAACAACATATTTTTTCTAAAATATTAATAATAATAAATTCGGCTGTGCTGAACCTCAGGATTTATTGCGCCATTTGTAACAAAATATTTTATAAAGTAAACATTTTGATAGGCTTAAATTAAATATTACAACAAGCACACTGAATTTTTAATACTTTATAGAGGTGTCTTCAAATTTTTAAACATATCTTGGCACAATGTTACCAGCTCGAAGTAATGACAAACAATATTATCCTGACTTTACCCAGTTAAAGGGTTTATTTTGTAAATGAGCGTGATTTCAACAGACAGAAGGATAGGCGGGCTTCGCTATATCGGATAAAGATCAAGAACATATATGCTTTATGGGGTCGCAAATGCATTTTTCAATGCGTTAAACTGACATATACAATGTGCACAGTAGGGTGGAGGATATAAAAAGAATGTAAATTAACTTTTTTCAAAATATCTGCGTTTATAGACCGATTATGACAAACTGTCAACTGATTTTCACACAAAGGAAAATTGCATGCCACACAAAGAATTTTTCAGAAAACTTTTTTTGTGCATTTTTGCAATGAGATATTTCGTCTACATTTCTAACTGTATCAGCAACATTGAAATTTAGTCTCAAAAACACGTTAATTACATCTTCCAAAAAAATTTGTTTTTTTTTGCTTAAATTTTTTTTCCGAAAGATTGAAGAAATAGCTATCTAAACTATTTGGGACAAATTTTGCTAAGAACCATAGGTAAAAAGTTACATGGATGACAAAAAAAAATCACCTGTTTGGCCATAATGTGAAATTTTGACCCCCTCTGACTCAGAGAGTTCTGGATCGATCTTGTTGAAAAATTGTGTCTAAACTACTATCCAATAGGACTAATCTTGGCACAAATTTCATCCCGATCGGAAGACATCGGTTTCAAAAGTTGTATCACTTATTTGTTTGTTTGTTTGTTTGTTTGTTTGACCGCTATACAAATTTTTATTTTTCAACGGATTTCTCTGAAATTTGGTACACACGATCTCTCTACTCCGGCCACGCCTCCCGTTACGCCCATTTTTTGTATACAATTCATACACAATTTTTTTTATAACGGATTTCTCTGAAATTTGCTACGTACGAACACTGTACTCTGAGGTCGCCATATAATTCCTGCCGGCCACTTTTTATACAAAATTCATTTTCTGTTTTTTGGTATATTTGTTCACTATATAAATCTTTATTTTTCAAGGGATGTCTCTGAAATTTGGTACTTGCGATCTCTATACTCCAGGGAAGGTCAAGGTATCCTTCTTACAGGCCACGCCTACTTTGCGCCCACTTCTATGTATATAAAATTTATTTTTTTTTCCTTTTATTTGTTTCTTTGTTTGATTACTATACAAACTTTTATTTTTCAATGGCTTTCTCTGAAATTTGGAAAACGTGATCTCTCTACTCCAGCGAAGGTCGCATTATATATCTTTCTTGCTACGCTTATCTTTACGCCCACATTTTTATAAAATTCACTTTTTGTTTTTTGGTATATTTGTTCGTTATAGTAATTTTTATCTTTCAACGGCTTTCTCCGAAATTTAGTACATATTCCAGGGAAGGTCGCCATATGATTTTTACTGACCACGCCTACTTTTACGCCCACTTTTCGTATAAAATTCTTTTTTTTTTGTTGTGTAGTATATTTCTTCCCTATACAAGTTTGTATTTTTCAACGGATTTCTCTGAAATTTGGTTTACACGGGAATAACTTCACGGTGAACAAATCCCCAAATTTAAAAAAGGTCCCCAAAAGAAATGAACAAATTCCCCATTTTTTTTTTAACGAAATAAAAAATTTACTTACTCCCCAAATTCATTCTTAAATTTTTACATATTTTTATTTAATGAATTTTGTTAAATATTTATTTTAGTGAAAACTTGCATACTGCTCTCAATAGCATTATTTCGGTGCACGGAAGCTACGCCCTCGCGGAACACAGCATAGCTAGAATATCGGAATGATCTGAAAAATATATTTCGGCGATTAAAATAAGTTAACGAGAACTGCGCGGCAGCACGGGTGTAGCCGCCAAGCGCGAGGTGCGGCAGCGTCTCGCTCGCGGAACACAGCTCAGTGAAAAGTCTTACGATTAATTGTATCTACGTTTGTGCTATAATTACAATAGATATACAATTTTTAACGTCGCATCAGTTTTTAATTTTTGAATCTTCTTTGAATTTGACTTCTCTGCTCAATGAAGATCACTTATTGAATGAAGTAATGCAATTTTTAAAAGTACTGATTCCTTTAATTTGCAAACGATTCCGTTATATTTGATGTTTTTAAATAAACAAAAAAAAAAAAAATTAAAGAAACTTCGCAGCTTATTTTTGAAGCATTTTTGCTGCAGCATCTTATAAAAAACTTCTAATTTACTGCCCATACACATTTTTGGGGAGAAAGTTCATTTTACTGGGGAATTTGTTCTTTGGAGACTAAGTACTCAGCGCCTGGTAAGCATAGTGAACCATTTTTCAAGTCAAATGCCTTTTCATCCCGGGCAAGACCGGGTAAAGACAGCTGGTATGTATATATTTTTTATTTATTTTTTTTTTTTTATAATATACAATTTTTAATAAATTTATTTGTTTGTTTTTATTTATTCTTTGAAACTTAATGACCTGCTACTAAGGCCCTTATTATGAGTTGCATTCGATCTTCGATCTTCGCTGGCTATCGAACATCGACTATCGAATGTCAAATTCATATTATGAGCTGGCAGCAAGGTCGAAAAAATCATTGTACAACGAATTTACAATTTTGCTTTCGATGCTGGATGGCAGTTTGTAAAAATTATTGAAAATATAAGTTGTAAATAATTTTAATTTCATGAGATTTATCTGCCTTGTGTGTATTGCCGCAGCAGTTCATCTGTAGCAGACACCAATTCCATAAACGCTTCCTTGCAGTCGAAAATTTTCTATAAATCTGCTAACAAATGGTACCATTGTTAAAACCACGCATACTTATGTAGTGGAATCCATTTCTAAAATGTTGGAAGCATCTCTCATGACGATGCATTCTTCTTCATCAGACGATCATAGAACCATAATTCCATGTTAATAAATAATTAATTATTTTTTTTCTTTAATAAATTTGTAAACAAACAATGTTTGTTCATAGTGCCAGCTGATAAATATGTACTATTGTGAATAATCCAATTGACTGAAATTCACAATAGCGCTATTTTATCGAATGTGCGCCATAATACCAAATTAAAATTCGTTCGATCAGTTAATTTGACCACAATCGAAAATCGAAAGTTGCTCAAAATAGGCTTTATTTGACTTTCATAATATATTTTCTAGCTTTTGCAATAAAAAAGTTATACAAAATAGAGCTGTTTACATTAATCATACGATGTAGATTTTTTTTTTCAAAAATATAGATTTTGTAAAATGAATTTGTTATATTTTATTATATATTCCTTGAAACTTAATAGCTTTATTTTAAAGCTATGATTAAATTTCAGAAAATAATTTCTAGTTTATTTCTTCAATGCAAAAATGTTGCAAAGTTATTATAAATCATACACTCTATCTGTATATATAAAAACGTTGGTGCATTTGTTTGTAACGAATGATCCCCGGAACCATAAGAGCAGTCGAGCTAAGATTTACACCATGGGTGTGGTTCGAGCTCTTCTGTGTTTTTTTTAGCTTTAACCCTCTAGCTGGCATTGGGGTCAAGTTATAAACAAAATTGCTATTTTCAGTGCGATTTGACTGCAATTCAGAATAGGAAATTTTTGTATGTATAAATGGACCAGATAGGTGGCGCTGGGGTAAAGTTATTTCGAATATTCTTATTTACGGTGCGATTTTACTGAGAATGTACATATATGTATGTTATATGATGCCAAAAATTTTTTTGTTGGACCCGGTAGATGGCGTTCGAAAAATAATGAGTTGTCAAATTTATTTAAATTTTATAAGTTACAAAATTCACAAACGTTTTTATATACAAATATTCTAACCAAAGAGGAAGGAAAAATTGCATTAACTATTGCTTTATCCGGAATAGCCGCAACATTATTGCATGGTGGTCGTACAGCTCATTCAACAGTCAAATCACCGTTAAATGTACAAACGAATGAGAATGCCGTCTGCAATATAAAAAAATATTCCGGTTTGGCAAAAGTTCTACAAAAATACAATATTACTATTTGGGATGAATGTACCATGGCTTACAAACATTCCTTAGAAGCACTACATAGAACTTTAAAAGATTTGGTGGAGCTCTCATTTTATAACCCATGATACAACGGCTGACCAATTTTCAAAACAACTACTTGGTTAAGTGAAAGAACTATTTTAGCCGCAAAAAATTTCGATGTCGATAATATTAATGTTGTTATTCAGGACATGATTGATTCCGAAACGTTTTCTTTCAAATCTATGGATAGTGTTGTTGAAGAAAATGAAGCAGTCAATTATCCAACAGTATTTTTGAATTCACTTGATGTGCCCGATCTACCTCCACATTTATTAAAATTAAAAGTTGGTTCTCCAATAATTTTGCTACGTAACCTCAACGCTCCGAGACTATGTAATGGAACCAGGTTAAAGGAGAACATGTCTTGCTGCCAAGAATTCCTATGATACCTACCGACACACCGATAACATTCAAAAGATTGCAATTTCCCAACAGATTGGGCTTTGCCATGACCATTAATAAATCTCAAGGACAATCATTGCAAATATGTGATTTGGACCTCGAAGACAGTTGTTTTTCCCGTGTTGGAAAGCCAGCAAATTTATTCATTTACTGCCAGAATAATGAAAGTAAAAATATTGTTCACTCTTTTTAGAATTACAATAATATAAATATATTAGTCATTCTTATACATATGTATGTTACAGTAAATATTTATTTTAATTTTCATAAATAAAACACGGTTTTTTTTAACAGTTTTCAATTAATACTAACAAATGCACAAACGTTTTTTATATAGATATATACAGATTGTAACTAAAGTTAAAAATTCATTGAGGGAAAAACAACGTTTGCCGGGTCCAGCTAGTATATTATAATATTTTTCGTAATATATATTTTTATTTATTTATTTTTTATTTTATTGATTCTTAATGGCGTGATATTAAGGCTTAATTTTAATTTCAGAAAATTATTTCTAGCTTTTATAACAAAAAAAGTTATAAGTCAAAATACAAAATGTCATAGAATTAATATTAATCACACGCTCCAGAGTTACTTAAATCAATTTCTTTAATTTCCCAAAACGTCTAACTAATATCGTTAAACTTTTCATTATTTTTACTTAAATTTATTCAAACAGCATTTACTTAATTTTATAGCAAGTAGAGAATATTTTAATTTCCAGAAAAAAATTCAAAATTTAATTCGCCATTTTACAGCTTTTCCCTTTTACACAAAACTTTCTCATTTTATAGATTTTAATAATAATATATGATAGATAGCAAAAAAAAAAACATAAAATACACAAAACGACAACAAATAGGAATCTCTCTTGAGTATGGAAACTGTACATGACAATGATAAATGATAACATGAATTTGATATGAGTACGATGTACGTATGTTTGTATGTGTGCAGGATGGCTTGCCTTTTTCTTGTTCAAGGAGAACTGCATTTGGATAATGTTTGCTAGGAATAATTCCAGAGCTTGTTTGTAGTTTATGTCGCATGTAGGTGATGTTAAAATTGTGGTGATAGGGTTTTTTCTGTTATCATGTTGCCATGGAAATTACTCAGCAATAACTTTTATTCATGTAAGCAAAGGCAGCGCAAATGCAAGTAATAACTTTTAACTTTTTTTTTTTTGTATTTTATTTCAATTAATTAGTGTTGTTCTTTTAATGACTGGCATTACCATAAATATTAAGCTTTTGTAAGCTGCTTCCTTAAACATAACTGCAATTTATATACTGTCAATAATTTTAATTGTCATATCACTATTCCTCCAGTTTTATCCAATTCTGTCATACGTACCAAAACCACAAGAACTTCCACTAAACCACTTGTTGCGGTCTTAACAAACACACACAATAATTGGAAGCAAATTTAGTTGGCAGAATGATTTAGTGGATGGAAGTTGAAAGAAACCGCAATTTTTAAAAATATAAATATTAAAAAAATCTATTAGTCAAGAGTAAATTAAAGATAGAAAGACACCAACAACAATATTTAAACTGTAAGCTATATCGTTCTAAAACTTAAGATATTGTTTAGCGGAAATGATTTTCCAAATACGAATTTATTTCACTAGACAAAAGTTATAAGCATTTATTTTTAAATTAAATTTTTTATATCACTTATTGAGGTTTTCCAAGAGAATCTAAAATAAAATCTGCAATTATCAAATTAATCCCATGGTTATAAAATAATGCGCACTTCTGACACTAAAGGGTAAAAGAAACAAGGAAAATTGTATTTTAGTGTAAAGTCCGAAATGTTTTAACATTTTTAAACGACTTTAAAAAATTTCTAGATATTATTAGGATTGGTTGAAACAGAAAGCTTATTTTTTCAACATAATCTCCTCTTAGCTCGATACACTTTTTCCAGCGATATTCAATTGCTTCGATACCCCGTTTATAGTAAGAACTGTTTAGCTCCTTAAAACAGACATCAACTGCAGATTCCAGATTTTCATTGTTGCTGTTTGTAACTATCAAAAATATATGACCTAGACCCATCTTTCATTATACCGACCAACTCGCAATCACTTCCTGAGTAGATTTAGCGATGTCCGTCCATCCGTCCGTCTGTGTGTCCATGTTAACCTTGTAATCAAATTACAGATCGCAAATATGAATACATTTTAATGAAATTTGTTATATAAGCTTTTATCGGCCATAGAATGAACGCTGTTGAAATTGGGTCCATGTTTAGATGTAGCCCCCATACAAATGACCCCTATGAAATCGGCTTAAATTGCCATAAGATACCAATTATCTGTAGATCTCGGTCAAATTGGGTTTGTATGTGTTTATTAGATCCATTAGTCAGTAGTCCAAAAATAATTTCTATAGGACAATTTTTAGTCGTAGCCCCATATAAAGCTGCTTCCCGATTTTCACTTAAATCTATCAAAAAACAAAAATATTGCACAGTTTTTTCTCAAATTTGGTTTTTATATATTTTTTCAAAATATAGGTGACTTTACCAAAAACCAGACATTCCAAAAACCAGACACCATACCCTTGCCAGCCAATAGAATTGTTTTCGTCTTCTTTGGATAAGATTATGTCATTTCAGTCCACCGCTTTGACTTTTCCTTTATCTCAGTTATGAAGTGGTGGACTCATAACTCATCCATGGTTAAGAATTGATGTAAAAGCTCTGTTTTATTGCGGTTAAACATTGCGAAATACTTCATTGAAAGATCTTCTTCCAAATTTTCTTTGAATATACGATATATTATAGCACTTTTTGAAATGTTTATCATTTCAGCTAGTTCACGCACCTTCAGCCAATGAACATCTAATAACATTTTGTGGATTTTCTTAACCGTTGCTAGCGTGGTCACCTCAATATTTTGATCACTACGGTGTTTGTTTTGGCAGCTTCGTACGCCCTCGTTTGAACCCTGGCATCCAATATTTTATAGTCATAAATGAATAACCAGACTCCCCCAGAGTAAAAGTTAGTTTGGCTTTTCTATTGATTGGAGTGAGATTTTTCAAATGAATTACATACATAGCCGAGTAGCCCGGTAGCCCAGTTCTCGAACTAATTGGTGCGAAAAGTTTGAAAACAGACAAAGATCAAAAAGTGCCAGAGAAATATACTGAAATAAACTTAGAGAAAAAAATGAAAGCGCGGAAATTAAAGTTATGTTTCATAAAAAAAAAATACTGCCACTGCAGAATAGACAATAACACGTACATATGTATTGGGAGATTTTTGACAGCTTCCGCTTCAAAATTTTTGTGCTGTTAATGCTCGAGAAAATGTCGAAGATAGGTTTAGGAGTCGCTGCGGCAAAAAAAAAGCAAGTCGTTTGGTACAACATACTCTATAAATATCGAAATTTATATTAAGGAATGTTTGCAATAAACATACTCCCATACAAACGTTATTAAAGAATTAAGCATATTAATATTATTTTTATTTATTATTTAAAGCTATTTTTTTTTTTTAATTATTTAAAAAACTATCATCATTACAATTAAAATAATTTATACATATATTTAATATCTACAGTTTTTGAGATTTTACTAAAAGTATTGCAACAAATAATTTACTTTTTTTAATAAGTAAAAAAACATTTGGAAATATTTACATGTAGGTAAAAAGATAGGGAAAAAACCTTTAAGTTTTCTAAGAAATTCTGTATTTAACCCCTTCTTGCATCTTCTATTCAGAAGCTGCAGGAATGTGCCTTAGTGTAGATTTTTCGTTATCCAAATTGACTGCAAAGTATCTGTCTGATAAAAAAACTTTTTATAATTTTTTGTAAATATATAGGGTAAACAAATTTATTGAGCTTAAAAATAATTCCATTGTGCCATATGGAGTCAAAAGCTTTCTCAATATCAAGAAAAGCTATTCCTGTGCTTTTACGTTGATTTTTGTTGGTATTTATTAAATTTACAATTCTCTTCACCTGATGTATCGTTGAATGTTCTCTTCTAAAACCAAACTGCTCATTACTCAAAATATTGTTTTGTTCTGTAAATTCATTTAGTCGCGTTAGTATGATTTTTTCAAAAATTTTGTCTAAACCATTCAACATACTTATGGTTTTAAAGCTATTAACGAGATATAACATTTTAAAAATTTTAATATTTTTTTATTTATTCTGTGTGATTAAAAATACAAAATAGTGCTCAATTAATAGAAATATAATTTTAATTTAATTTTTAATTTAATTTATTTCATTATTTTCCATTACAACAAGATTTACAACCTTATAATAAAAGTAATGGATTTTTACAAAGTAATGATGAATAAGTACATGTAAAAATACACAGTATATAAATAGTACACAGTATAACAGAAAAAAATTAATTTAATAAATAAAACCCAAAAAGATAAAAAATTAATAATAAAAAAAATGGTTAATACATATGAAGCATGATGGGTTAATTTAATAAAAATATATAAATAAATAAATAAATATAAAAGAAATAAATTTTTTTTTGTTTTTTTTTTAAAGAAACAAAATATAAATATAAATGAGAGCTGAAATGATTTACATTTAATTAATTATGAGTGAAATTGAAATAGTTCTTTCTTAAATTGCTGGGCGTTGCTTATAAATTGAATGGACGAGGGTAGCATGTTCCAAAGACGAACTGAATTAATATAGAACTGCCACTCAGATATTAAGCTTCGATATCTTAAGTGTATGATATCGTTCGATCTTGGTGAACGTGTAAAAAGTAATCTTTCGGACAAGTAAGGCGGTGCACGTGTATATATAATTTTGTGTAGCAGTAATAGCGTTCTTATTTTCATTAAATCAGTAACAGTCACCCCATATAGTTTTTTGGAATATTGAGATATATGATCATATTTTCTTAAATTAAAAACATATCTTAATATTGCATTATACGTTGATATTAGTTTTTTTTTCGACTTGTAAAATCGCAAATTGCATATATTTCACATCCATATAGTAGAGTTGGTATTAAGTAGGTTTTTGCTAATAAAATTCTAATCTTAAGTGGTGTAACATACTGGGTATTCCGCAGTGTCCGTAGTATTGCACAAGTTTTCCCTGTAGCAGCATTTATATGGTCGCACCATGTGAGAGTGGAATTAAAAGTGATACCAAGATTCTTGGCTGTTGATACAATTTCTATTTTTTGATCATTAAGCATTACAGTTGGTTCAAAAGGTAACTTCAAAGTTTTCTTAGCTATTATTAAAGACTTAGACTTTATAGGATTAAGACACAAACCGTTTATATTTGCCCAGTCATGAATGTGTTTCAGATCTCTGTTTAGTTTTTCCAATCAATCGTTTATGTTGCTTAAATCACTACTTATATAGCGTTGTACATCGTCAGAATAAATCATACAATTTTTTTTTTTTTTTAATATACATTTTTTTGAATATATTTGTATGTATTTTGGTTAATATATATTGTTTTTTTTTTATTAATCAACACTCGGGGGATGCCCCTACAAATACAATATGTTATCTTGATTTCAGTAAAATAGGTTATGGGAAGGAGAAAAGAAGGGGTAGTGTTTTGGAGTAGTGGATGTTTGACTTCAATTCAGATTGTAACTGTCAGGAAAGACTTGTGCTGGGAGTTTATGCCACACACTGCTACTCCGACTGATAAACGAATTCTTTCTGTAATGCGTTGTGCGGTCAACTGGGCAGTAGACTGCAAATGGATATGATCAACTAAAGAAGCGGGTAGGGCGAACTGAAACTCGGGCACTTGGAATAAGCTCGCTACTCTCAGAAGAAAATTTCCTATGGTCGTATCTATAGAACAGTGTTACACAACCCAAATTTCGACGATGTTCCAACGAGTCAATGGAGTTAGATTCCTTATTGTTATTAATGAGCATCAATAGACACAATAGACTTTGAAGCTCTTGCCCATGTATGAGATTTTTATTTTAAGGAGATCAGAAGGACTGAAGTAATTTTTGCACCATTTGAGAAAACCAAGACACTTGAATGCTTCTTTCGACACTTGAAAAACATGCTCGTTCCAACAAACATCACATTGAATTTTCATGCCTAGAGTATCTGATTCAGCAATACCTATACCACCCAAACATATAGATGACATTTTTGAATCCATGACCCTATGGGTCAACAAACAACATTGAGACTTCTGCGCATTAAAATCAACCCTATTCGCTTTGCCTCATATACCTATAATACTAAAATGTAAGGCGATTTCTTGTGATCGATGTTTTGTTGAAAAGTTTTCTCCCGATTTTGACCAAGCGTATCTTATTTGAAAGGTGTTTTTTTAGCTGTCCACCAGACTTACAGATTTTTAAATTTTTGATATTTTTTGGCAGTTATTCTCATTTAAAGTTGCTACTAACACATACATAAAATTATATAATGCTATGTGTCAGTTTATTAAATTTGTTACGGTGTCAGTAATCAGGGTTTATTTAAGACGAATGGCTGATTGGGCCAAACCGTCCGATCCTGGTGTTGGGGCTGCCAACACTGCACCCAGGCGTGCATTTGTTGCGCAGGGATTTAGTCCATGCGGCTAATAGGGTTATGCCGACCGCGGTCGGCCCTATGATCCTTGCAGAAACAAATATATATGTATATGTGTGGGTTTATTAAATTTGTTAATATGTGCAAAAAAAGGAGTTTGTTTTCTTCATTCACAATAATTCACAATAACAAAAAGTGCTGAATTGTGAATTAACTAAAATTGATTAGCATACCTTTAGGGTCAATAATTTATTAAAAGAAAACACAAAATTTCCTAGAATTAGCACTAAAATTTCGAGGGCGTGGAATATTCCAGTACTTACTATTAGTCATACGATGCAGTTTTTTTTTTTTTTTTTTTTGTTTAACAATTACTGTTTTATTATTATTTGAAACATAACACCCTATTTTGAAGGCTTTATTATACTTTCAGAAAATATTTTTTAGTTTTCTAGTTTATCGAAACATTAAGTTTTTTGATATATTTGTTTTTTACCGGAAACGTTAAAAGTTTATTGGACATAGACGCCTATTTAAAGCTTTTAACGATATATACTACTATACAGAATCCAGCCAAATGAAATACAAAATTCACATAAAACTGTTTAACACATTCTTTAAAGAAACTAAACAAAACCTAATACGTTTTATACCGTAAGTAGATTGTTCTACTGAATTCTCATATTTGAAAGACATATCAGCAATTTACTTACCTTATAGTTACCTACCCAATTGTCTATTTCATCGCACACAATATGTTTTAGTTCCTTAAAAGTGATATAATAAAATCGATATTTGACTCCCTTTACGGCTTAAGAAATGAATATCAAATTGGTTTTTATTTATACAACTCGGAAAGAAACCACGGAGGTGAGAAGAAAAATAATATTGGTGTTTTATACACAGAAAAAGTTAAATGCACAAACTGGAGGAATTGTTAAGAGAAGGCTATTTACCATTTATGGCATCATAAAACGTTCTAAAAAATGATAGAGATCTTCAAGGTCATCTGCATACTGGAAGACCTCGAAAATTTACTACAAAGAAAGAAAGAACAATCGTTGGAAAAAATATGCAAAATCCAAAATGGCTTCTACGCAAGTGGCAGCAGAATTGTTAGAAAAAGTTAGAAAATAAATACATCCTAAAACTGTTCGCAGAAGCCTGCATTGTGCTGGTTGCAACTCCAGAGTAGCACGAAAAAAGGCCCTTATAAACAAAGTGAGCTTCTGCAGCACTGTATTATTCACAGATGAAAGCAAGTTCAATATACGTGTATTGAGAAAGCCGAATTGTGAACTGAAGAAAAATCAGTACAGTTAAATATGATGTTGAATGGATCATGGTGTGAGGCTATGTGGAGCTGTATGTCTTTGATAGAAAGATACCTAAATCGGTTTATCTCAATATTTTGAAAGAAAACCTAGTCTTGGCCATAATTTTTATTTCCAGCACACTGTCCAAGACATCTATATGTGGGATCATTCACCATGTGCCGCATATTCTTCCTACCCCCCATAATTCCCGGCCATGAATCCTATTGAGCATATGTGGGAGGAACTCCGCAGAAGACTTAAAAAACACAACATTTCCAGCAAGCTGCAGCTCAAAGATATAACATTAATCTCAACATTAATCGTAAATACATACAAATGTGTGAATAATTTAGTCCTTATGAAAATGTATGTTATGTTTAATTTTTGTAAATTATTTTAATATTTCATATTTTTAATAAATTTATAATTAAATAAATATTTCGTATAAACAAAATATGGCGTTAAATTTATTTCTTTAGGGGAAAAGGCATGTGTGAGTAATTTTAACCGCCTTTGTATGAATTGAAATTTTTAACAAATTATATGCTGCTTTATGGTTACTGATGAGGTTTGGTGACTCGGCCAGAAACAACAACAACTTACCACTCATACAGAATATAGATTTTTGGTTTATTAAAATTAAAACAATTGGATCTTGAGGCCGATTAATTTTTAACTAAAGCATGAAGTAGCACAGGTCGAAAACAAGATTTTCTATTTTTATATTTGAAAGAAAAAAATATAGAAAATAATAAATTCGAAAAAATTTATAAAATAAACTTATTTTATGGTATTGAAAGTTTTGTTTAGTAAATTTTACAATTTTTTTTCTTGTTTTGTATAACAAATTATATGTTGGTTGATAAGTATTTAATTTATATTATTTCAAACATATTTAAAAAAATAAAACAATTTATATAATAAAAAAAATTCTTTCACATTATTGAAAATTTCAGTAATTTTTAAAGGGGTTACCCTTTAATTTTTATTATTTGCAAAGCTTACAATACTATAACTTTATTGTAAACTATATTTTGTTTGAAATTATCAAATTTTGTTTTTTAATTGAATAAAATAAAACTTATTTAAAAGAAAAATTCTACAATTTACCTAAAGAAAACAAAATTTGATGAACTTGATACTTAATAAATACAACAAATCTTAAACGAAAATATAAAATCACGTTCTGAGTCGATGTAGTGATGTCCGTCCGTCTGTATGTTCACGTAAGCACTGTAATCAAATTATAGGTCGAACATATGAAAATCTTTAGATGAAATTTTGTACGTAAGCTTATATCGGCCAAAGGATGAATGCCATTGAAATTGATGAAAATCGGTTCATGTTGAGACATAGTCGCAATACAAATGACCCTATGAGATCGCCTTATATTGCCATAATATTTTATTACTTTCATTTAGCAGTAATCCAAAAAAAAAAACCCTATAAGACAAATCTTAGGCATAGCCCCCATATGAAGCTAATTCTCGATCTTCACTTAAATCTGTCCACAAACTAAAATATTGCACAGATTTTTCTCAAATTTGATTTCTACAGGTTTTTGCAAAAGATAAGTAA
Source organism: Cordilura impudica (assembly GCA_963682025.1). Classification (NCBI taxonomy): domain Eukaryota; kingdom Metazoa; phylum Arthropoda; class Insecta; order Diptera; family Scathophagidae; genus Cordilura; species Cordilura impudica. Next base: position 194,729,320 of record OY821520.1, on the reverse strand, counting down.
CTTTATCAAATATGGTCAGGATCGGTCCATTTTTCGACCTAAATATAGCATCCGATATGAACTTTTTCATATCGGAAGGCAAAAAAAAAATAATATAAATGCCACCCAAATCTGGTTTATGCTTATTTTCTATATTTAATTAGTTGGATATAAGAGATATGATCTCTAAAAGCATGATCGACTATAATTTTCTTATTTGTTTTTTTCTTATCCAGAGTATACTTATTATAAATTACACAGTACAACATCTATTCTGGAGACCGAGAAATTCCAATTCAGTGTGAAGGTACTAGGCCAGTATACTAAGAAGATTTTATTTGATAAAATTAGTCCAACTTTATTTCCTGAAGCTATTTCCTGAAGAATAAAATTATAAATCATCAATGGTTCTTAGGTTATAGCTGAAAAACTAATTAAACAAACATTAAATATGATGGAAAAAATATAAAAGATCATAAAAAAAGTTTAGCCTGAGAACGCCAAGTCATTTTAAGGTTTTACTATAGTAGCCTATTACTTTCACTATGACCTGAAATTTCACAGCCCCCTAAAAAATGACCCCGAAATAGATCTACAGTATTATATGTTCTTTGAAAGGTATTGCAATTATTTAGATTTGTTATTTTTTTTTAACGAAAAATGTCTGAATATCCATAACGTTTAAAAAAATATTTATAAAAAATGTGTGCAATGATCTTCTATTACATTGCACAAACTTGTATAATTTTATTTTTTTAATTTGGGAAGTAATTATTAAAGCTTAGAATGTATTCCTTAAAATAAGATACCAACCATGAAAATTGTTTGGAATAATCCAGAAAAATTTTATTTTAAGTTTAAAATTATTCAAAATGCATGAGTGTGGTTTAGTTTTTTAAAGAATGTATTAAAAACAGTTTTGTAAGAATTCTGTAATTCCGTTGGATGGTTTCTGAACAGTACTATATGTCGCTGAAAATAGCTTTAAATACATGTTTATATGGTGTACAAAAAACTATAAACACTAAAAAATTAAAAACAACAATAAACGTATTACTTCGATAAAATTTTTTCATAAAGATAACATTATTGAAAGTATCTCGATTAACTAGCCGCTTTAGCTAAAAAAGCTGAAATACGTCTTCAGCAAAATAAAGCTACGTGTATTATATGTGAGTTTTTATTTAAAATTCATATGCACCAACCATCATATGAAATCCCCTAAAATTTTAAGGATTTATTAAGCAACACAACCATTTGAGTAGTATCGTGTATACGTCATATATTCTATTGGATAGGCTTCACATATACCATTCAGATGGCATCCAATTTGTATGGGAAAAAATTGCACATAGTTGATAAACTAAAATATCGAATTTTTTTTATGTTAAATTCAGCTGGAAAATGCGAAAAAAGCATTTTCCACTATTATAATATTCTGAAGAATTATATATGGTGAATAAAGATAGAAAAATTAAAATTTTCCGATATTTTAACAATTTTTAAGGCACTAGAATCGCACACAAGACGCTGTTTGCACTCGATGACTCCAAATATATAGAAATTTCATCGGAATCTGCAGGTGAATTCCATGAAACCAACAGCATTTTACTAAAATCTTCGTCCACTCGATTTTAAAGATTTTAAGAACTCAGCAACTATTTTTAAGTATACCAATTTTTATTATTTCCTCGATTTGGTACAGACTTTGCTGTATTTATATTTATAACTGTTTGTCCCTTTAACATGCATAATCACTATTTTATTGTCTCATAATAAACCAGCTCATGGTCATTTAATTTTTAATTAATGTTTGTTGCATCGTAATGTTCCCTTTTATTTCGTATATTTGTTCATACATATTATATTGTTGTTATATGAAAGCAATTAAATGCAACCAACGAGCCATTTTCTGGAAGAAGCAGCCATTAAATAGTGTAGTTTTTTTTTTGCTTCTTTTTTATTTTCTTTTTTTTAATAATAAGGGAAAACCTACAGTGGCATATAAGGCGCCATTATCATTAGTGTTGGACATTTATGACATTAAATATATTCAACAATTACGGTTTGTCTCTCAAAAAAAAAAAAAAAACTGTGAGGGTGGCTTTCTGTTTTTAAAACAAGAAAAATAGATTTTTTTCATCCAACTGTTATTAAAGAGGCTGGAAATTTCGTTCTAATTTTTTTTATACTTAGCGTATAATTAATATTAATTTAAAGGTTACTTTAGGCGTACGAATATTATTTTTCGTTGCATGTTAAATATTAAACTATGAAGTAATTTTATTCAATATCTCTAACAAAATTGATCTTACTTTAATTCTATGTTGGAGATAAAATTAAGGAAAATTTAAAGAGTATTAAAAATTAACATTGTCAAAAAAATACTTTTTTAATTTAATTGGGAATATTAAACAAACATTATCATTATTAACAAATAAGAAAATTATAGTCAGCGTAGAGGCGACTCTGCGATATCATAAACCATGCATTTAGAGAAGTACTCCAACGGATTGGGTATAAAATATCAGTTTGAACGAAAGCTGAATGGAAGTTTAATTTTTTTTTTTTTTTTTTTTTTTTGCACGCGGACCTGAAAAAGTTCATGTCAGATGCTATATTTATGTGGGGACTTGATTGAAAAATGGATCGACACTGACTGTACTTAGTAGTAACTTATTTTTTGCAAAAACATATACAAACAAAATTTAATTAACTCTGCGCAATATTTTTGTTTTTGATAGATTTAAGTGAAGATCGGGAAGCAGCTTTATATGGAGGCTATGACTACAAATTGTCCTAACGGAACGATATTAATATTATATTTAGGATCATAAGGCAATTTAAGTCGATCTCATAGCGGTCATTTGTGTAGGGATTAGGTCTGAACATGCACCGATTTTCAACAATTTCAATAGCGTTTGTCCTACATGATAAAAGCTCATACACCAAATTTTTTTTATCAAAATATATTCATATTTGAATTCGACTCAGAAAGTGATTCTGACTGCATCGGTATAATTAAAGATCAAATATTTTTGGTAGTTAAAAAACATCACAACAAAATCATTATGCCCCGACCACGTAGTGGTTGGTATAGAGTTTGTGTTCTAAAATTTTTATTATAAAAATTTATTTTTTCTTCATTCTCTAAAATATAAAATTATTAAATATTATTCTGCAATTATTGTTTTTAAATTTAATTTAAGGAAGTAATTTAAATGTAATTGAGAAACTATAAAATATTTAAAGAAATCAAATATTTAGTTTTAAAAACACCTATTTCAACTTTGTGTAAACTGTCTCAAACAACTTTTTTCTGTTTCAACTTAAAAGGAAATTTTAAATTAATTTTAATGGGTAACAAATAAAGCTTTATTACCATAATATAATTTAGTTTTCAAACAAATTATTACTTTTTTTTAATTAATATTAAACGAACATTTTACTACAAGAAAATCAGAAAAAGAAATGGGAAATTTATAATTTATAATTTTCAGGCTTTATTAATATTAATTTAAAGGGCTATGGAAGGATTATGATTAATTTAAATATATAATATATTAATATATAATACATTTTATTTATGTTTCTAAAAAAATTCGGCGTACTTTGATTTTATGACAATTGATAAAGGACCAAAAATAGATTTAAATAAATATAAATTTTTTAATTTCTAGTCTCTTCATTAAATTTAGAAATTCATCCTTCATCCTCCAAAATTAGTATTTATTAAATTCTGGGGCCAAATCACCGCCTTCGATATCGAGTAAAATCAATCGAAATTCCATATTTTGGTTTATTATTTGAAGAAAACGGACAAAAGCTCGACCACGATTCACTTTTCTTCTTAACCAGAGGCCATAATTCTTCAACTGACACAAAGAAAAATTATTCTTAACATATTATTTTGGGAAATAAAAAAAGGATGCGGTGATTTGGCCGCTGTTCTAGAATAATTTTTTTTACACTTAGCTTAAGGAAGCAATTAAAAAAAATTTTTAAATGTCTATGAAGTTTAAATATTAAGCGCCGTATGCAAAAAAAATTAAAGTATACTTCAAGTAGACTTTATTGTATGTTTTTCATACAAAATTTATTTATTTATTTAATTATTTATTTATTTATTTATTAACCCATAATTGAAATTATAACCTAATTTTACTAAGAGCAATAGCAACGTAGGCCTTCAGCTCAATATAAATATTACAAAAAGTTTACTTAACTTAGGGAATTGTGTTATATTTTGTTATAAAGGTTGCATAGTTTAAGAAATTTAATCATTAATGATATGTTATCGGGAGAGGGTGTGGATAGTGGATGTAGAGGACTAGTATTTTTAAATGTTACTCTTCGGGCGTTTTCAGTTTTAGTGCATTGGCAAAGAAAGTGTGATGGTGTAGTTGGTAATGAAATATTGCAGTTACAAAAGGGTGTAATATTTGGATTGTATAGTGATCCATGTGTTACTCTGGTATGGCCTAGTCGAAGCCTTTCGAATATGATGTAGTCAAGTCTTTTAGCATGTGTTTGATTGCCAGTCATGACGTCATAAATATTTTTTTTTATAATGATTGATGTTTTTGTACCAGGTTGATGATGAACTGAAAGAATGGTCTCTGTCATTATTATCAAAGTGTTTGTCAATTTGTTTATCAATTTCTTTACGATTATAGTTTTGTGTCGTAAGTAAAGGGCGTTTTGCTGAATATTTCGCCTCGGAATCTGCATATTCATTTCCTTTTATGTTGCAGTGGCCAGGAACCCAGATTAATGTTATGTCCGGGAACCTTTTTATTAAAATGTTCCTAATGTTAGAAGGGTAAAACTCACAGTTTGATATATTTGCGATGGATGCTAAAGAAGAAAGGGAATCTATACAGATAGAAAATTTTCCTTTTTTGTTGTAAACGTATAACAATGCTTCGTGAATGGCTATCAACTCTGCAGTAAATATTGAACTGTGGGTGGGAAGGATTGCTGTTTTAATTGTTTCAGTTTCAGAAGTTATACTGTACGTTATCGATATATCGGTTTTAGAACCGTCAGTGAAAAAAAACTTAGAGTCACAAAGTTTACTTTTGATCGAAGCAAATAAGATTTTGTATTGGGAATGATCTGTATTGGCTTTAGCAAATTCATGTAGGGATGTATCTATGCTGCCTGTATTTAGTAACCAGGTAGGAAATTTCTTGACTTTGTTGCTATTAATGAATGATGGTAGTTCTAGTTTTCTACAGTTTTGAATTGTTCTATATATAGTTGAAGGTATTCTGGGTATCTTTTTTGACAGTTTTGTTTTTTTAACTATTTGAGTCAGAGGGGTGTTACTGTTGTACAGTAGTGTACGAAACAATTTAGAGGTTAGTATTTGATTTTGTGCATTTAAAGACCTTATGTTAGCCTCAAAATACATATTTTTTATTGGAGTTGAGCGCAGGGCGCCCAGCGATAATCTTATCGCCGCATTAATTATGGAATTAATTTTCCTCAGAACAGAGTAGGGGGCTGAACCGTAAATTGGCAGACAGTAGTTGACTTTTGATAAAATTAAAGCTTTTACAACAGAAATTAAAGATTTAGTGTTGCAGGTAAATTTATGGGTAGCGAAACATTTAATAATATTTAATCTTTTCGTCAATGATGATGTTAAATAGTCAATGTGGTCATTCCATCTATATTGTTTATTTATTAATATGCCAAGAATCCTTAAAGTTTCAACCTCAGTTATAGCAAAGTTGGATGAGGCTATATCACAATGACAGTTTTTGAGTCTGCAACTATGAATATATTTGCACTTTGACGTAGAAAGTGTAGCGCCGGAATAATCACACCAACGATTGATGTCGATTATTGAGGTTTAACACAGGATTTTTTTCTCTGGAAGACGGTATTATCAAGTTAAAGTCATCTACGTAGGCACAAAAACCAATTTCCTTATGTAGCGATATTAGAGAGCATAATTTGTTGTAGGCTATAATGAAAAGGATTACTGACAGGGGTGATCCCTGTGGAATACCATTGTATAAAGGATAGGGTGAAGAATATTTGTTATTTATTTGAACTGTAATTTTTCTGTTTTTCATAAAATTTTTAACATTTTTTATTATTTTTGGGCCAACTCTCCATTCTGTTAGTTGATCTATTACTGAATGGATATCTACTTTGTCAAAAGCTCGCTCAAAGTCGAGAGATATAATAGTTGTGTGTTTACGAACTGAGAGACTATGGGCAATTTGATAGTCGACATAGAGTAGACTATCAATTGTTGAGCTCCCCTTTTTAAAGCCAAATTGGCGGTTATTTAAAAGTTTGTTAGAAGTAACAAACCACCATAACCTGTTGGCAATAATTTTATCCAAAACTTTGGAGAGACAGGGGTTTAAGGAGATAGGGCGATAAGATTTGATCAGTGATTTGTTGTTTTTTGGTTTTAAAATGGGTATGACTATGCTGTTCTTGAATTGTTGTGGGATATAGTTGAAGAAAATAGAATTATATAGTTTAAGAATTCTTACTTTCAGTTGATATGGTAGCTTTTTTAACATTGGGTAAGATATTCTGTCAAGTCCTGGGGTTTTACCTTTCAGCCTGTTAAGAGTAGAAGAAAGCTCGATGTAGTTTATATCGTTTTCAATTGTAATTGCTTGATTACATGGAACAAATATTGGCAGATTAGAAATCGCGTGTATTTTATTTGATTGAAATATTGTTGAAAAATTTGCATCAGATGAGTTAGTTGACCAGTATCTACCGAATTCTTGACACATTTTTATTTCATTTGTAATGATTTCGTCCGGGTTATCTAAGGAAGATATGCAGTGGATAGTTTGCTTACATTTGTATCCAGTGAAATTTCTGATATTGGTCCATACTTTTTCTATGGGTGTGCTGGGGTTAATTGTGGATGTAAATGAGGTAGCAGATGCTCTTTTTGCTATTTTAATTTCTCTTTTATAAATTGAGTTTGATTTTTTGTAGTTAAGCATGTTTGTTTGAGTCATATTTCTTTTAAAGGTATGCCAGAGGTTATTTTTTAGTGATTTGAGCTCTTCTAACTTATTATTCCACCAGGGAACTTGTTTGGTTGATGTGTTGTTTACATGGGGAATAGATACGTTAGCAGCTTGGTGTATTATTTTGCAAATATTTGCTGTTTCCTTATTGATATTTGCAGAAATTATTCTGTTCTTGTCGTGAATTTGACAAACGCCAGTCTGCACGTTTGGTATTATATTTTGGTTTGCTGTTGGCAGGGAGGCAAACCATTTTGGGAAATAGTTCAATAATGATAGGGAAGTGATCACTACCACTTAGAGTGTCATCGATTTTCCAGTCCGCTTGAGCAGCTAGATTGGATGAGCAGAAGGTAAGGTCGATATGTGAGAATGTTCCATGAGTATTAAAGTGTGTTGGAGATTTGTCCTTTAGTAGAACTAAGTCTGAGTCATTGATAAAGTGTGACAATATATTACCTGTACGACTATTTGATTTAGCTCCCCAGTGTTTATGGGGGCTATTGAAGTACCCAGCTACAAAAGTTGGTGTGTTTGTTGTTAGAACGTTGTTAAGATTTCTAATACTGAATTTAGGTGGAGGTGGTGTATAAACACTAAAAATATTGAATTTGATTTTTGATATTATTTCTACACAAACTGCGTCGAAGTCATTTGATTTAGTTATTTGTCTATGCTGTAAAGACGTATGTACTAAAATTGCAGTACCCCCATATCTTGTAGAAGATGTGTTAGTAGAATAAATAGAGAAATTAATAGGTATGGGAATATTTGCAAGGGAGTGAATATGGGTTTCCTGAATACAAATAATTTTAGGGTTATAAGATTTTATAAGAATTTGCAGTTCAGCATAATTGTTTCAATAGCCGTTCATATTCCATTGTATAATGGTAATACTCATAAATTATTACTAGTTTAGTTATTATAAAATAGTTTTGTATAGAATATTTAAGAATTGTTTTGTTATTATATATGAACTGCCCTAATGTGCAATAAAACAAATATTTTATATGGTTTTTTGGTTTAAGAGAAAATACATAAATAATGTAAAGAGCAATGAGTAAAGAGAAATGGTAATAATTAAATAAAAAGCATGTGAATGAATGAATGTTTGTTGGAGGTGATAATGTATAGTTACTATTGAAAATAATGTATAAAGGCAATATGCTAATTGTTATTTTAAAGTTACTAAGAGAAAATATCAAGAAGTTGTCGTGAATTAAAAGAGCGACAAATGTTGAAGTTAAATATATTTGACAGTTCGTGAATGATTTGTTTTTAAATTTGGAATGAGATCGATGATTGTCAAAAACATATGATAGAAATGAAACTATAATCATACCTCGATAAAAACAAAAGTAATGTGGTTGTGGAATACAGAATATAATTAAGTTTTTACTTATGTCGTTTTGATCTACGGGTTGCATCTTTTTTAATTTGATCTCTTAATTTTTTTGATGCATTTCTAGGCAGTATTATTGGTTGGTTGCTATGTGAAGAGTTACTGTTGTGATCAGTTTCCATTTCAGAAATTGAGTTGTCGTTATCGCTTATTACATCAGAGAAATCTTTAATAAAATGTGGCTTGTTGTTTTGTGTTGGAGGATACATATTGGTAGAACAGGAGGGCTTATCGTTGTTTGGAATTTTTGCGGTAGTGGAGTATAATGCGTTTTGTGTCAGATGACGTTGTTTGTATAGAAAGGCAGCCTTTTTTTACCTACTTTTTCAAGTGTGGCAATGGCCTGAATTTCTTTTTCCTTCAAAAAAATTGGACAGCTTCTGTACTTTGATGAATGATTGGAGTCAATAATATGAGAGTTGATACAGGAAGGTTGGCGAGTGCATTTTTCATTTAATTCAGCATCGATATGGAAAGTATTGGAACAGTTGGAACATATTTTATCGCTGATACAGGATTTAGCTACATGTCCGTATTGGAGACAGTTTTTACATTTTAAGGGTAGAGGTATATACGGTCGTACCTTGACTTTTTCGTAACCAATAGATAAGTCATTTGGAAGATTGGTGGATGCGAAGGTGCCTATAATAAGACCTGTTTCTATCAGGGCGTCATCATTTTTTCTCAAAATTTTATTAATACCTGTAATGTTCTGACTTTTTAATTCCGATAAGATTTCTGTTTCACTAATGCCACGCAAATCATTGGAATAAATTACTCCTTTTGCAAAATTGAGAGCTGGGTGTTCTTTTAGCTCAACTTTGATTTCATTGGACAATGAAGCTAGCTGAATTAATTTGTTGGCTTGGACAAATATTTTGGTTTGGATGAGTATGGTACCATTGAGAAGTTTTTTGCATTGCTGCACTTCTCCTCCAGCAACGCTGTCTATCACTTTTTTAATTAAAAATGGAGAGACGGTAGAGAATGTTTCATTACTTTCTTGTCTTTACATTATAAGATACTTTTCCCCTGGAGAATGTATGGTTAGTCTTCTTTTAGTGTCAAATGTAATTGGGGGTGTCGGTTGGCCACCACCACGATCTGGTGGATCATTCATTTTAGGTTTTTGGCTTTTTGCCGATTTGTGTATTTCTTTGTGATAATAAGATAATAACGAATTTTATTATTTACAAAATAAAATAATATATTTATTTTTGGTATACAAATAAAATTGCTTTCACTTCAGTTTTCAATACGACCATTCACTGTGAATTGCTGTTTTGTACTGCATACAAAATTTGTTAATATATTTGTTATATATTTAGCTTTAAAATCACCACGCGTATGATTAATATTAATTCTTTACTTTTTAAGCTTTCTCACATAATTTTTTTGTAAACGTGGAAGAAAATTTTTAAAAAAATTTTATAGACAATAAATTAAGATTTATAATCACAATAACATTGGATGCTCAGCAGAAGTTTTTTATCTAAAAAATTAATATTTAAAAAAAAAAAAATCCACAAAATTTTTTTCAAAAAGTTATTTTAGATAATTTCTCTTAACTTAAGCGATACCGGAATTTGATTAAATAAATAGCAAATCATTTACAATTTGTTATGTTGTTTATAACAAATCATCGTTCAGCAGATAAAACAACAATGCAATACTATAAAACCGAACACTTAAAAACAAACAATGAATTTCACTATAAATCAATTAAATGGAATTATTACACAAACGTAATATTTCTTCAGAAAAAAATTTATCATGGCTAAAATTATATTTTTATATAAATAGGCAACTGAAAAGAGTTAAGAACCATTTTAACTGCCTTGAACTCAACGTATTCGCTTGATTTTTTTTTTTTTTTTTTTTTTGGTAGATTGTCAACAGGAGCAGTGCAGAATGTATTTTTTTCTACATTTTTGTGTCTATGATAGGTAAAACCAGTTAAGCCATGATCTCTTTTTCTCTCTCAATTTGCTAAAAAATTACAAAAAAAACTCAAAATTAACTAATTAACTAATATTGTTAATATAGGCAATAAATTTATGTTTCTTAAATGAACATCTGAACCGTTTTTATTATTTATTTGGAAAGCTCACATTAATAGATACAACTATTAAAGAGCGGAGTAAGTACGGTAATACATTTTATTAGAAATGCATAAAAATATAGCGGTTTTGTATTATTGCAATAATGGTTGAATTTCAACCACTGGGCGAACACTAGTTTTATATAAAGCCAACTTTTTGTCGATTTCGCAAATTTGTAGTACAAAAATTGATAGCTCCAACATCATCTGAAAATATTTTTTATAAATTCGATTCTTAAATATTTGTCTTTAAATATTTGTCTAAGAATATTAAAGAAACTGAAGTTATTTCATTTAAATGCTTAATTTATTTTAAACGTTGCATCATAACTTTCTTCTTTTTAAACTTAATATGAAATTTTAAAATAATTTTAATCGGCCATAATTTATCTCTCAAAGGAAAAAATTACTATAAGCAAATCAATTAAAAAAAAAATATTTTTTAATGTATTATAAATATTAATTCAAGGTTTGATTAATATTAAATTAAATTTTAAAATATTAAATTTTTTTAATTTATATTTCTGACAAAATTGATCTTACTTTGATTTTATTACTTCCTTTATTTTAGCTCTTAGTGTCTATCTGCCGAAAAAAACTTGGATCGATTTTTAGCACTTCTCGCGTGATCCAATCGAGCTGAAACTTTGCAAGCAGACTCGTATTGATGATAAAAAAAGATCTAACAACATTTTTTAAATTCAAATTTTAGAAAAATTTATATAGGACTAAAAATAGTTTCAAAGAAATATACCTTTTAAATTTAAATAGAAATAATACACAAAAATATCATCTCTTCTGAAAATATATTTTCATAATTAAGAAAATTACGTATAAAACCACCGAAACTGCAACTCAAAAAAATCAGGGAACATTCTTTTTGATTTCTAAAAGTTGTATAAAAATCTCTCCTTCACTCTCTTAAAAGATTTTTCAATAAAGTTTTTTCTTCAATAATTGTTCATAAACTTAATTTAGGGAAACAATTAATATAAAATCAAAAACTTTAAAGAAAACGCATATTTAGTTTTAAAAACACCGTGCGTATAATTAATGTTAATTTTTAACTTATTTTAAACTTAAAACAAAATTTTAAATTAATTTGTATAGAAAACAAAAGAAGCTTTACAAATTAATTAAAAATTTATTATTAAAAAAATTCTATTACAAAAATCAATTTAAAAAAAACTTTCTTCTTAACTTTAGAGGAGCGAATAGTATCGGAATTTAATTATTGTTAAACTAAAAAAAATAAATCATTTGCAATTTATTAATTTATTTATAACAAATCATCGTTAAGCAGAAAAAAAACAATACAATATCACAAAACCCAACACTTTTAAAGCCATAAAAAAGCCAACAATGAATTTCACACAAAATCAATTCCCATCAAATCAAAGCCAAAATCAATTAGAGCTCTTGAAAAAAAACATAACAAGTCACTACAACAGCCCGCGTACACCAATAATCATTTTAGATTTGGTTGCGATGGAGAAAAATTCAAATAGTTACAAAAATCATGCAATTCCACATATGCGTATCAAATGCAGTATGTGAATTTGCAAATTAACGCTCCAATAACACAACAACAAATTTCAAATTAATAGCATAGAAACCTAACACAAGACTAAAATGAGTTTACTGGCTGTAACTAAATGATTTTGCATGCAAAAAGTTTACAAAGAGATGGAGAAAATTTAAATTACATTTCCAGCCACAAATTAGAAAAGACATAAGGAGAAGAATGAGTGTTGGTTGGTAACCAACAAAAATTACACACAACATTGCAATTTCGAACATTTGTCTATTCGTTGAGGTAGAAGGTTTAAAAGTAACCGTAAAGTAATCAATTTGTAACAGTAAATATAAGAGGAAAGGTATTAACACATCTGGAGGTTGATAGAGAATAAGAAAAGACAAAGGAAGTGCTGCAAGTCATCAATTTATTGCATTTGAAAACTTTGAGGAAGAAATTTTGTGATATTAAAAAAAAATACATACACATGTGTGTATAAACAAATTTTTTTTAAGATATCTCTGAATTAATATCAATCATACGCTTCGTATGATTTCAAAAGAAATTATTCGTTTTCAAAAACGTACAGAGCGTATGATTGATATTAATTGGGCACTTATTTAAAACCTTTTAATTAACTTTAAGGTCTTGAAAGATATTGAAATGTTTTTAACAAAATTCGAAATTATGCAAATTTAGTCTCTTTGAGGAAAATATTTTTTTAAATTTTTTAATAAAAATTTTTCATTTTCTGTATATGTTAATCTCTTGATAAATTAATATGCCATTTGTAATTTAATTATGATTATGATTTAAATGATGTCAAATTTAAGTTAGAGTTTCGATGTTATTTATATTTGTTTCACATTATTTTCATATAAACTTTTAAAGCATGTGTAAATTGTTGTTTATTTTGAATTGTAATATTGTTACAAATTTATGGCGATTATATGTGATTATTATTGTATGATTAATTACATTATGTTTGTGGACATTATGTACAAAACTGGTATTATAACAATTTGTAAATAAATATTTATTTATTACGTAAAACAATGGCAAATCAATAAAGTCTGAACTAATAAAATTTATAAGGTTCGGTTGTATAACCTTCATAGTGCAACAGTGAAAAACACACGGACATAACAGTATAGGTTCGATGCTACTACCAATGGGCAGAGTCTCTTTGGGTTTTACGTGTATTCCTGTCTTGATGACTTAACCACACGGTGGTTTTAGCACATGGAAGATACTATGCGTCTTGCCTTCGCCCCTTCCTTAGATGGTAGCAAACTAGGAGAATTGTTTTGGCAAAACTCCTTCCTTTGCTATTGGGTTGGCCCGATCTAAAAGCCTATGGGTCGTAGACCCGGTTGGTTGAAATGCAACTCCACATCGAACTGTGTTCTTCCCGCGCTTTTGGGCCACCACAGCCACCACGAAACTCCCCGAAGGGCCGTTCCCATAAAAGCTATTTAAGGGTACAACACGTTGTCCTCGGTCATCGGCAGCAATATCAAAAACACATACTTCCAATAACCGTTCATTTGTCTACTACATTCGTTCTTTACTAGCTGTTATTATCAGGTGGCCCTGATATGTACAACGTTCATCACCAACATTTCAACCGACTTCCGTTTCGTCCGCGAAACACTGTATTGTCGAATGACTCAAGCGTTCTTGGACTCATCTTCCATCCGACCCTCTTGCCTACTTATTCTACTGCATTCGCAGCTCCGAACTTTTCGACTCATGCCTACTTCCGTCTACTACGCTCCGAACTTACTAATCGGCGCCATCATGCTAGATGATGCGTACGTCAACTTTCGGTAATTCGCTTTTCAACTGGTCTCCGACTTGTCTTGGACGCTGTATTGACATACGCGTCTGCCTCAAACGCCTTCGACTTGTCTTCGACCCACACTCTCGCTCCATTCCTCCGTCATGGTATCTTGTCAGGACAACTGACGCACCCACACCCGGTCTCCTTTCGCTCATGTACCTTCTTGCCTTCTTACCTACATTACTTCATTCCCTTTTGGGACAACTACACAATTATGGGATGTGAAAACCATTTCATCTGGTAGGTTTTAACACCTCCAGTTTTATGTTTTTGCTTATGCTGTCTTTGAGTATGAAGACGCCGTGAGGTAACCTTGGGCTTGATAGCTTACCCGTGGTACCTATTTATAGCCTTAGGTAAGGCTTCGCAGCCAGTCTGGCCACATACTAGCCACTACCAAGTTATTCCCCAAAAAGAATAGTACTTGGCGGACCTGACCTTAACCTTTAGCCGCTAGGAATAATCACCAGAATTAACTGGCTTTGCCTAGCGTTGCCCGGGAGCACCACGTGGAGGTAGGTTATAGGCATGGGCGAAGTATCAACCGTCACTGGCGGACCAGTAACTTTATGATACAACTTTGCTCCCACTACCAATGGGCAGTAAAACCCTATACTGAGTGGCTCAAAAGGTTTTGAAAATCAGTGGGCCACTCCAAAAAAAAGTGTCATCAGATTTTGTCCAACAGCTAATTCAGGCTTAGTGATACGGCTTAACTATATTCGTTAATAAAACAGCAAATAGTTTGTTGAACAAATTATATTAACATTTTATGCGAAAATAATCATTTTTTCTGCAATTTTTTTGAAAATTATAAGAATAAATTATTTTTTTTTCACTTTTTCGCATAAACACTAACAATATTTAGAAAAATTGTAAATTAAAACTGCACAAATTTTCTGAAAATATCAATACAATCTGAACGTATTTAGTCACTCGAAATAGCTCATAAAGACTACTTTGTGTACTAAAAATTTTCAATATTTTGTGATGCTAAAATAATATTTCTTTTTTTAGAAAATAATGCAATATAGTGCAAACTCCTCCATTGTGTTGTGTTGCTTTATGCTATTTATTTTGTATTGTATTGAAATATTTTTGAGGATTAATTTTCATTAGAAATATCACTATACATATAAAAGTCTTCGCCATAGTCATATTTATCATCGTAATCTGAATCTTCGTAATCATCCAGTAATGATAGTGAACTTGGTCTTGAGTTTCCAACAACTGACGACATCTTTTTTGAGGGGCCCACTGATTTTCAGAATCTTTTGAGGCTCAAAAAATTTTTATTTGTCGCAAGTGAAGGCTGCTTAAATATAATTTCTGGAAACCATCAGAATCCTCAGACTTTAAGGGAATTTAAAAAATTGTACGGGCCAACTAAAAATATTGGGTTCACTAAGCTTCTTGATGAACTAGAGATCTCGACAGATGACATTATTATGTCTGGAGATTCAAATTCAAACATTATTAATGAATCAGCGCTTACTGGCAGTACCATAACTTATGGACTTGAACCTGTTAATAGGTATAATCCTACATACTACAGCACCAATAGCAATAATCTGCTCGATATTTTTTTTTTTGTCAGTGATTTTTCTAACATGTTGTTGTATGATCAAATTTCAGCATCATGTTTTTCAAAACACGATTTGATCTTCCTGACTTACAACTATCAGGTTCAATGAGCTAATATGTTTTACACATACCGTGCTTAAAAACAATTTAAGCTACGCAATATTTTAAGTCAACTTTTTCCAAATTTACTGGAATTATATTTACTGTATGATGATGTTAGAGGGTTTATTTCGGAGGCAAGGTTAGAGGTAGCGTTAGTCCTTTTGTAGTTTAATATATTTTTTAGATTTATAGTTCTTCGAAAAATAAACCAATATTTGTTTTTCATCTTTTTTTAATTAGGGAATGGGAAACATTCCATCATGGAACAAAGGGGGAGGTTTTATTTTCTTCGTTTGAGGAATAGATTCCTTTGCAGCTTGTAAAATAAATTTCTTAATATTGCTAACTTCACATTTAATATTTAGTTTTGCGTGTCTTAAAAATTCATAAAGATAACATTTTTCGTTGAACTTTGTCCAGTTTGCTTTGTCGGTTATGAAATGGGGTTTATAACTATAGGATGTATTAGGTTGAGAAGGAAACATTGAGATAAATATTGGAAATTGGTCGCTACCATTAAGGTCATCATATATACTCCAATTGGAGTGTATAGTTAGCTCAGAAGAGCAAAAGGTGTGACCTACATGGGTAAGAGTGTTATGTGTTGATTGATGTGTTGGAAAATTGTCATTTAAAAGGGTAAAGTTTGATTGTGTTATAACATGAATGATTGAGTTTGTAATTATTCAGGCTCAAGATCAAATGTTTTTACTTTTAATAAAGCAAAAAACATTGGCACATTTGTTTTAAAAAATGCATCTATATTCTGCATGACAGGTTATACAGCTGTTTCGGGAAGAGTCATCAACCCTCATCAATAACCAAAAGCAGTAGATAGTTTATTTGGTAAAAAGTTAAATTTATAATATACCTCAGTAAAATGGCTATATGTGCAATGATTAATTTTCAATTTTTGTCAAGCATTTGTCTCTGTTATTTGTTTTTATTTTATATTTGTTTTATTATTAAATAGCCCTTAAGAAAATTAACAAAACTTATTTCATATACATATATATATTTATGACGAAAATAATATAATTTCGATTTTCTTTATAGAAAATGGTTATATGTGCAAAAAAAATTTTTTTTAAAGATATATAGCTATCGTGAATTTATTTAAATATTAATAAGATATTGTGTTGCCTTTTTGTTTTTCGACTAGTTCTAGTCTTCGTGGCATTGAATTCACCAAGTTTTTCAGAACGGCCAAGTCTATTTTTTCCCACTCCCTTACTATTGCTTGTTTCAGCTGCTTCAAAGTGTCATACTGCTTTGAGGCACCGAAAATTCTGGCAGAAAGTATGCCCCAAAGATCCTCAATTGGATCGAGATCTGGGCTTACAGCCGGCCATTGCAGCAATGGAATGTTGTGCGACTCGAAAAAGTCTTTTGTAGCACGTGCAACATGGATGGGCGCGTTATCCTGCTGAAATATCCAATTATCACCATGGAAGTCCTCTGCAAACGCAATCAGCTCACTGTCCAGTAACTCTATATAAGCTTTTGCATTCATTCGGCTCGGCACAAAGCATATTGGGGACTTACCCAGAGCACTAATGGCAGCCCATACCATGAGGGATCCGCCGCCATGGTTGCGGTTGTAGCAAGTCTGCCGTGGACGACGCATATCTCGCCAATATTTGTGGTGGCCATCTGGACCATCCAAATTAAATTTTTTTTCATCACTAAATATAACTGATTGGAATTCCGAGTCCCAAAATTTGTATTTCTCGTAGAATGCAATGCGAGCATCTCTGTGACGTTTTGTTAGGCGTGGTTTAGGAACTTTTGAGATGCAAGTCCCGTCTCAAAATTTGTTGCACACGCTGCCTAGTAACACTAAGTCCTAATTCGGCCTTAATTTTGTTGCAACTCATCATATCCATTGTAGCTAATTCTCGAGTGCGCCGCTTAGTCCGCTCATAAATAGATGGTTTTGGTCCTGTGCGTTTCTTAATGGCATAGTTTTCTGGACTTTTCAAAAAATTTGTGATGGTATTGCGGTGCCGATTTATAGCGACTGCAATTTGGCCCACTCTCACCTTGGCTTCATGCATTCCTCTTTCGATAGTTCCTTTCCGCGAGGCATTTTGAGCTAAAGTATGATTTTATTGTAATATTTTTACAGTTCCTTAAATTTTTCTACTTACTTATGCACTTTTTCACAATAATAATAAAATTGTTTGCGAAGATGTTGACGCTTTACTATTCAGAAAACAATTAAATCATTTTGCACATATAGCTATTTGCTGTTAATCACACAAATAATGACGCTTACTTAAAGTAACGGTACCGCAAATGAATTGTAAAGATGATTGGTCTGCGGGGTAAATAAACACAAACCATGCTTTGTAAAAACTTTACACTCAAAACTAGTGAGTTGTTGTTCCAACATGAGATATAGCGAAAACATTTTTTGCACATATAGCCATTTTGCTGAGCGTATACTAGCAGATTCCAGCGCTCGAAATTCGAGTGCAATTTCTAGGCAGCTTTATTTTTCAAGTGGTCTTTATGAGCCAATTCACAAACCAACACTTTTTGGTTTATTATTATTGTGAATGAAGATAACAAACACATTAACATATTTAATAAAACACAAATAGCATATGTATAATTTTGTGTATTTGTTAGTAGCAACTGTAAATGCAATTTACTCAAAATAAAGGAAAAAATTAAAAAAATCTGTAAATCTGCAAAACGGCTAAAAAGAAATACATTTCAAATAATATACGTTTGGTCAAAATCGGGATAAAACGGTAGAATAAAACATCGGTCACAAGAAATCGCCTAGCCTATTAATATTATAGATATGCTGAAAACAACTTAATGAGGATTCAGGAAAAAGTTATGCTGTTTAAGCCTCTTCCAATATAACAAACTAAAATGTAGAACAACTTTGAAACAAATATAAAGGGTCCGCCATCTAACGTTTTTTTTTTTTTTTCAACTAGTGCTTATTTCATGAATGGTAACACTTAGCTCATATCTGATTTGACAGATAATTAGTTTTATCCTTCCGCTGAACGAATATGGTTGTGTATACGCTTGAACAATGCTGGGAGAATCATGGTAATGTTTCAGAGTGTGTTGGAAAATTGCGTACAGATTTTGGAAGAAGAGAAGCACCGTCAGCTCCGTATGTTCGTTATCTTGTGAAAAAAGTGAAGGAAACTGGCATCCTCATCGACAAACCAAAGCGTGAAAAGCCAAAAACAGTGCGTACACCCGAGAATATTGCTGCTGTGGCAGAAAGTGTGCGTGAAGCGCCATCAACATCAATTCACCGTCGTTCTCAAGAATTGAACATTTCAGAGGCATCATTGAGACGAATTTTGCATAAAGACCTGACCTTGGTATGACGCCATACAAAGTCCAATTGGTTCAGGAGTTGAAGCCAACTGACCATCCAATGCGTTTTCGCTTCGCTAAGTGGGCCTGCGATTGACTTACAGAAGATGCCGATTTTGCCAAAAAAAAGTCATCTTTTCAGATGAAGCTCATTTTGATCTTGGCGGGTATGTAAACAAGCAAAATTGTCGCATTTGGGGCACAGAAAACCCGCACGCACACATTGAAAAGCCGATACACCCAAAACGAGTCACTATTTAGTGCGGATTTTGGTCCAGAGGCATAATTGGGCCATTTTTCTTCGAAAATGGGCAAGGAGTGGCCGTTACAGTCAATGGCGATCATTATCGGGCCTTGTTGAACGAATTTTTGTTCACAAAAATTGAAGAGGAGGATATTGGCAACATTTGGTTTCAACAGGACGGCGCTACATGCCACACAGCCGAAGCTACACTCGATGTTTTGCGCCCTGTTTTTGAAGATCGCATTATCAGCCGCAGAGCTGATGTCGTTTAGCCACCTGTAGCTGCGATTTGACACCGTTGGACTATTATTTGTAGGGTGCCCTCAAAGATAAGTGTTACGCCAACAAGCCAGAGACAATTGACGCTTTAAAGGACAATATTCGTGAAGCCATTGGTGAAATACAGCTGCACACAATCGATAATTTGCTTAAAAATTGGAC
Source organism: Cordilura impudica (assembly GCA_963682025.1). Classification (NCBI taxonomy): domain Eukaryota; kingdom Metazoa; phylum Arthropoda; class Insecta; order Diptera; family Scathophagidae; genus Cordilura; species Cordilura impudica. The sequence continues at coordinate 194,709,741 of OY821520.1, read as the reverse complement.
CGATCGTGTAGGCTCCTTCATGGCCAGCCGAGGCAGCCATTTGAATGAAATTATTTTCCATTATTAACCGGAAGGATTGTTCTTTCAAATAAAAAAATAAATTTGAGATAATATTCACTAGTTTTTTTTTATAGCATTTTCAAAAAAAAAAAGTTATTTGGCGGACCCTTTATTTATACACGAGTACACATTGTATACTATAATACGTATCCCTGTTTGTTTTTGTCTTGAAACAACAAGAAAAACAATTTGTTTTTGCTAAACTAACATTTAGAGCTAACGAAGTGCCCTCCGTATTTTAAATTTTATTATTTTTTATAAAAATAAAATTTTTTCAAACAAATGTGAAAATGTTTTTAACTTTATTTAAAGTAAAAACATTTGATCTTGAGCCAGAATAATTACAAACTCAATCATTAAAATGATAAAGATCGAAAATAAGATTTTTTATTTTTTAAAAAAAAATAATAAAATTAGTGTTATAAAATTATTAAAAAATTTTTCTCTTCTATTATTAAAGTTCGATCCCCAGTTTGTATGCCAACTATTAAAATATCCAATTATACGGGCATATAAAATACATTTTGGAGATTTTGTATATTAAATTTAGTTGAAGGAGGAATATATGCAGAAAAAATGTTAAATTTAATTTTCGACTGAATTTCATGGGTATTCGGTATTCGTGGAAGTTTGTTTGTGTTGTATTGAATTATCTATTAGTCGAGCAACTCCTCCAAAAGAGTTGGAATTATTATACTGATAGAGAGCAATTATTAAGAATGGTTTTTAATAAAAAGATTAGTTCATTAAAGCTAATCAAATAGCCTTTTAAATTCCACTGAGAAATTCTTAATACCATTTAGTTTTTAATAATAATATAATACAAAATAAGATAAAGAAAACATATATGGGTGATTAATACGTGAAAGTAAATTTTTAGTTTCCAGTTTAAGCAATATGTGGGCACGGAGGAGAGTGAAAATTACCACAGTTATAGTTCATATGGAGCAGAAGCTGAGAATGATAAAATTTAAGTTTAATTTATCTTAAAAATATATTAAATAAAATAAAATAAAATAAAATAAAATATTTATAATAATTCGTTACACCCTGTTAATGCGAATGATTTAAATTATATAGCAGACTCTCTGTGTTGAATTGCTAAAATTGATTAATATACCTTAAGGCTCATTTAAATATTCATAAGTTTTTAAAACATTGGAAGAAAAAATTGAATAAAAAAATAATATTTCGTAGCATTTGCACTCGAATTTCAAGTGCTGGGCTATGCTAGTGTTATATAAATAAACTATAGAATTTCACTTTAATTCAAAACCATAGATTCTTCACATGTATCTGTATTTTTTTCTCCGATGTTTTTTCAGTGTTTGGTTGTTGTTTCAGCTTTTTATTTCAAGTATTGCACAATTTTTGTCATTTAATTGTCATTTAGGCTCTATTTGATGTATTCTTTGGGAGGACCAGAACTCATTTTTTTGACTCCTCGTTTGTTTTATTACTTGAAGTAGGATTAATATCAGATTAGTTTGCAATTTCTCTGTGTGGGGTTTTTTTCAATGTTAATTTGTAAGTTTTGTTCATTGTTTGGTTGTTGTATTGATGACAGTAGACGAAAATGTTGATCGTTTGTGGTGACGATCTTTATAGGTGTCACTTGCTTTCTTTCTGTCGAATTTTTTCAATGTTATAATAGCTTGGATTTCATTTCCTTTTAGAAATATAGAACGTGTTTTATCATAAGCTCCGTCGTTGCAACTTGGAAGGTCATTTTCTTAGCAGTTAGTGCATGCTTGTGATAAGTTATAAGATTCGTCTCCTTCTTCTTCAATATGGAAATTTTTCAAATTGGAAATTTCGTTTTTGCATAAAGTTGATATATGTCCAAAGCGCAGCCATTTTTTTCTTCTAAAAGGTAGAAGAACGTATGTTCGAACTTCAATTTTCTCATAACCAATATTATTTTCGGCAAGTAGGGTGGTAGCAGTAAATGTGATTATAATTAATCGAGTTTCTAAGAGAGTTTTGCCAATATCTTGATATATTGTGGTTTCAATTCTTTAAGAATTTCATCTTATTCAATATTTCTCAGGCCGTTTAAATAAATCACACCTTTGTAATAGTTGTGTGTGAGGAATTAAGTCATTTCTACTGCGACTGTTGATGTTAAAGAGATTAAGCTGATTAGCTTAGTTAGAGGGTTGGAAGTATGTTTGGGTTTTCATAAGAATTTCTCCATTTCTAAGTTTTTTACATAATCTCACTTCACTGCCGGAAAGTGACTCGACAACTTTCTTAATAAGAAAATGTGGAACGCTGGATAAGTGATCTTTACTATTAATTCTCTTGATGATGGTGAGATGCTTGGGTCCAATTGATTTACCAAATAATACTGAATTACGATCAGGAGGTTTATTCATTGTGCTTATGTGTTTGTTAAATGTGTGTGTTTTTTTTTAGTCACTTACACTTGTTCCTTTATTTTTGGTTTTCATTCTTGAGTAGACAAACAAGTAAATTAACTGTTTTATATTAACACAGTATATTATTTTAATTAAATATGTATTACGTAAAGCCAAATTATAACTAACAATTGTCATGCTTTAGCTTAATTATTCCTGTAATGTAATTATAAGATTTATTCTTTTTGTATAGGAAAGCAAAACAGAAATAAATAAATCAACTCCTTTTGCTTTATTATAATTTTAAAAAAAAGTTTTTCCCTAAATCTGCTGCCTCAGCCCCCAGCAAATTCACATCTCCTTTTATTATAGCGATCGACTCAGGATCACTGTTTGACTCGGTAAGCCTGGTCTCAAATATAAATGTAATATATAAGCTTTTATCGACCATAGGACAAACGCTGTTGAAATTGGTGACAATCAAAGAATGTTCAGATCTAAACCCCATAAAAATAATACCTATCAAACCAACTCAAATTTTCATTAGAACCAGATATATGGTCCTAAAATAAATCCTGTAGTACCGTTTTTAGTCATACACCCCATATGAAGCTGATTCCCATCTTCTCATAAATCTATCAAAAAATAAAAATGTTGCACAGATTTTTCTCAATTTTAGTTTGCATGTGTTTTTGGGAAAAGTCAGAGGGTTTACCATATATGGTCATGATGAGTCAATTTTTCAGCTATAAACGTGTTCCTATCTGCATGTCACAAATATATAAAAATACCATCTAAATTTGTTTGGGTTTTTTTTCATTTTCGATATCTAGTTATTGCCTCAGCAAAGTTTTATTCAAGTTCCTTTTTCGAAACGCATGGTATAGGGTATAATTTTGTTATTTAATATATAGATAATAATACCTTATACTTAATAATTAATCAATTTGTATATTCTACTCAAATATTCCCTTTATTATTGCATTTCAATAATATTTATAATAATCCTTTAATTCATTTATTCATAAAATAAAAACTTAAGCAAATCAGTAAATTAATGCAGTTTAACAAAAAAATGCGTTAATATTTATTTTCAATATACGAGCATAATACAATTTTTTCGTATCGAAACTGCAATTTGCATTAAAAAACGCAAAAAAAAAGTTTTACCATTAAGATAAGCAGAGTTATAAATTAAACATTTAAAGACCACACAGCATATGATTAATATTAATTATTAAGTTATAAACAGGGAAACCAAAAATATGCTCTAAAAACATGTTTTATGCGCTTAAAAAATATCCTTAAAAGCAGAAAATATGCTCTAAAAACCTAAAAAATATTCTCTTAAAAAGTCAAAAAAAATATTTAAATCAAAAAATTAAATTTTTTATTAAAAGAAAAGAACGAGAACACAAGGGAAATAACAAAAATTTAAGCTAAATAACAAAATATAAAGTAAAAAAGATATAAACTTTAACAAAAAGTTAAAATATTAAAAATTAGAATTCAGTGGCAAACAATAGTTTTTTTTTATCAAGAATAATTTTAGTTTTATTATTTTCTATTATAAAATAATTTTAAATTATTCTTTTTTATTAAGTTGTTTACATTTAGAGTTTTAAGTTCAAATTAAAAGATGTACATTGTGACTCAGAAATATATTTTATCAAAAATACTCAATTGTTTGTAAAAAATTTTAGTAAAATTGATATTTTCTAAAACACAAGTTAAACCTTCCAAACAAATTATAGTTTTTAAAATGGAATTGATAATATCTGAAATACCTGGTACTAGTTGTAAAAATGTACTTTAAAAAAATCAAATTTCATGAATTTTTTGAAAAAGTACTCTTTTGCCAAGGTTAGTAAGACTCTGAATATCTCTTATGAAAAATATTTGAAATAAAATTTGAAATGTAGTTCAACAAAAGCACATGGAATTAAAAATAAATTATAAAGTAGGTTAGAATTAATTATTTATTTATTTATGTATTTATTTATTTATTGTGCTTTCCTGTACAACAAGAATATTATTCTTATAATTACAGTACAGGATTAATTAATTATAAGGGTACAGTGTGCTGATATAAATTAAATTATTTACATATATTAATTATTTATAAAATAAAATAACAAAAAAAATAAATAAAAATAACAAAAATCAAAAATTTCAAAAATTTTACTATGCAAAATAATAAAAAATTAGTTTTTTAAAATATCTTGCGTTGCTTGTTAGTTGTTAAGTTTGTGGAAGTGCATTCCAAAGACGCACTCCGTGCACAAAGAATTGCTGTTCTGAGACAAGTGTCCCATGAATAGGAATTATGAGCTTTCATCCTCTATCAGATCTGGCAAATTGCAATTTATCGAATAATTGCCAAGTTTTTTTTGTGTAAATAATTTTATGCATAAAAATTAGAAATTTTTAAAAGATTATCAAAAGACATACCAAATAGCCTTACAGAGAAGGGAGTTATATGAGAAAATCTTCTGAAACCAAAAACATAACGAATAATATTATTATATGCAACATTGAATTGACGTTTGCTCGAGGAGTCGCAATTAGCAAAAATTTCACAGCCGTACAAAAGTTCAAAAGTTATATACGTTTTGGCTAGTAGAAGGTGTGGAATATTGTATTTACCAAAGAGATCTCAGTTTAACGTAAGTTTGACCGACTACATTCTTTATATGATTTGACCACGTTAGATTAATCGGGCTGCTTAAATATAACTGCACGTCATCGGCGTACATATGAATTTTTGAATGGAGAAGTTGTGAAGGTAGATCACTAGCATATAGAGAAACAAGTAAGAAAATTATAGTCGGCCTAGACCGACTATACGACACCCTATACCATGCGTTTAGAGACCCTATCTCTCAGGCCCAACTAACTGGATATAGAAAATAAGCATAAACCAAATTTGAGTGGGATTTTATTAATTTTTTCGGCTGCAGATATGAAAAAGTTCATATCGGATGCTATGTCTATATGGGGACTAGGCCCAAAAATGAAACGATCCTGACCATGTTTGGTAAAATCTCTTGCATTTTGCAAAAATATATACAAACAAAATTTGAGAAGAATCAGTGCAATATTTTTGTTTTTTGATAGATTTAAGTGAAGATCGGGAAGCAGCTCTATATGGGGCCTATGACTAAGAGTTGTCCACTATGTTGATTTCACAGGGGTCATTTGTATGGGAGCTAGGTGTGAACATGCACCGATTCTCACCAATTTCAATAGCGTTTATCCCATGGCCAATAAAAGATCAAATGCCAAATTTCGTCAAAATATGTTCATATTTGCGACCTGCAGTTTGATTACAAGCTTTACATGGACACACAGACAGACGGAAGGACGGACATTGTTAAATCGAATCAGATAGTGATTCTGATTCGATCGGTATAATTAAATATGGGTGTAGGCCAAATATTTTTGGTTGTTACAAACAGCAGCACAAAGTCATTATACCCAAACCACATAGTGGTAAAGGGTATAAAAAGTAAAGGCCATAGGAGGGATCCCTGGGGCACTCTTCTTATAATATTCGACGTTGTTGAGATTTTATTTTTCACGTAAACGGATTGGGTACGATCAGACAGGTAGAATCGAAGGAGATTTACAGATGATGAAGATAAATTAAAATTACATAGCATTAAATGGTCGACAGGATCGAAAGCCTTTGAATGTTCAAGTAGGACCAAAAAATTAACTTTGTTATCATCCAGTTCCTGCCTTATGTTTTCAGTTACTTCAGTCAAAGCAGTAACACAACTATGATTAGATCGAAAACCTGAATGAGCTTTTCGAGTACTTTTGAAAAGTAACACAGGATTACTATGGGGCGGTATTCGTTTGTAGATTTAGGAACAGGAATTATTTTGACATGTCTTCATTTGTAAGGTAAAGTACTTGTGGTTATAATTGAGTTAAAAAAATGTTTTAAATAAGGCAAGAGAAAGGGCAACAAAATCCTCACAAATACTATATGGATATTATCATGTCCGATTGCATTAAATTTAGCACCAACAACACTAAGATAAACATCTTCATGAGTTACACACGAGAATTCAACACAATTAATGGAGTCATTATCATTGTTAAAACGAGGAGTTGTTGATGTGTACTAATGGTATATTACTGAAGACTGAGTTTAACTCATTGACATCAATACTGCTATCAACACTTTTAATGCCTTTCCCTGTACCAATATCACGAACGTATTTCCAGGTTTGTCGTGAGTCCATACCGGACTCAAAACGCCTTGAATAATAGACCGATTTAGCTTTTCTAATGCTGTCGTTAACTTTTTTCCTTGCAGTATGGTAATCATTTTAGAGCGCAGTAGTTTTAAATTGCTTCCACCTTGAATAACATACATCTCTTAGAGATGTAAACCATGGCTTTGCTTTGGATGTACTGGATCGAGTAACTAAAGGAACTGTAGCATCGTATAAACTTGTTTGTTTCAAGAAAGCAAAGTTGATCATTTACCGAGGGCATATAATAAATATTCTCCCAATTAATATGTCCAAAGTATTCGTATAGTATAATTTAAGTTTTTAAAGTCTCTGTATGAGTATCTGGAATTTGTTTCACCCTGAATATGAAAATCGTAGGCAAGAAAAATTAAATCATGTTTGGAAAAACATGATGCTGAAATTTGGTCATAAAGTAACACATTAGAAATATTGCTTACAAAAAAGAGATCCAACAAAGTATTGTTGCTGGTAGAGAAATGAGTAGGATTAGAGCGGTTTGAAGGTTCAAGACCAAGATATGACATATTATCTAACAGAGTTGATTTCAATAAGATGTTTGAATTAAAGTCGCCTGAAATTACAACATCATTGTATGATACGGTTAGCGATTCCAGTTTGGAGATGAAGGTGGACATGTTAATATTTCGCCTAGGTCTGTATATACAACCAATCAGCAGTTTTCTACCGCATGAGGTAATCTCCAAAAAGAGATATTCAATAAGGTCTTCGGAGTCAGATTTACAACAAAGTTTACAGGACAAATGACTTTTGATAACAATAGCAGCTCCCCCACCGTGGCGTACTCCATCGGATCTGAAGATTTTGTAACCTTCAAGGCAAATTAAGCTATCAAGCATAGAGGTAGTAAGCCATGTCTCAGATACACACACAACATCTATATTAGTGTTTTCAAACACTAGTCTAAACTCGTCAGTTTTATTGTTAAGACTTTGGGCGTTAATGTGACATATGTTGATACCAGTCTTTTGATGAGCCAAAATTTTGACCATGTTTATAGTTACGTCTTTAGAACCTCCACTATAGCTACCAGACATACTCAATGGAAAGAATAGAACTAACAACAACGCAAGTAAGATTTACAAACATTAATAATTACAAAGAAAATTAAGATTAAAGCTACTTTATGATTATAAAAAATTAGATTTGGTAAAATGGAAAAAACAACAGTTAAAATGATGTTGCTTCGGCCGGCAAATTAGGCTGATCACGAAATAATTGGTCAAGAACATCGATATGCTCTATACAATTTTTTAACTGAACAGCTTTTTGAAGAATTTCATAATTGTTGTTGGTCAAATTCTCTTTTATATAAAAAAGCTTATTGGAATCAAAGCCGAGGATTTCGAACATCAGATTCTTTTTATTCAATTTCATATAATTACCTACTGATTTCAAGAAAAAATTTTTATCGTAGGGTGATATCATCTTAGCTATAATACCTGCATCCTAACAATTTTCAATAGATTTGTTGTTTCTGTTTTGCAACCGGTAAATTTGTCGGCACCTTGTTCAATACGTTTGTCGCCTATTTGAAGAAACCGAAGAGAGGAATCAGAAAGTCTGGGAGTTTGCAATACATTTTTTTTTTTTTTTTTTTTGATATAATCTTTATTCCATTAATAAATAAATTTACAATTCAATAATTAGTGCCTCAGCGTCCAATGGACATTATAGAGGCGAGTTGGCAAACTATTTTAAACAAGAACTAAATATATGTATACATAATTCAGTTTAGAGTTATATATATAAAAAAAAGAAAAAAAAAAGTATATATATATAAATACACATTAAGTAAAATAAAAAATAAAAATCTATCTATAAGAAAAGTAATTGATTGTATATTTACAATGAGATAAATATTCTTTGTTGTAAGATCTAATTACGAAAGAAGCATTTCCAATTTTTCAAGTAAATATTCTTTTATCTTTCTTTTAAAAACTGATATTCTTTCAATGTTTTTGAGATGTTGTGGAAGATTGTTATATTCCAAACTACCCATGTGCTCCACTCTCTGTCTTGTGGTTTCCAATCTACACCTTGCAATTCGCAAATTCATGTTGTTCCTTGTATTAAACGCTGTTTGATTTCTGGAATATGTAATGGTATGATGACCAATATCATGTAAGGATTTATAGACATGAAGCAATAATTGCATTTTATGTAATCCATAAATTGGCAAAACTGTCAATGATACTTCTTTATAAAGAGATAATGTTGGAAATGTTAGTGGCAGACTAAAGACAGACTTCAATGCTTTATTTTGGACTCTTTGTAATGATTTTAATTCGGTGCTTTTTTATAGCCATATATTATTGGCAAATAATTCAAATGGCTATGTATCAATGCTTGGTAAATAAGAAATTTCGTTCTGGTATTGAATTTATTTTTAAATTTATAAATCAAACCAATAACAGCTACAATTTTTGATCAGATGTGTTGCATATGAACATCCCATGACAAATTAGTTTGCAGGTACATGCCAAGATATTTTGTTGAAGACGTTTCAAAAACTTCCCTTCCATCAATAAATATACTAAAGTCTTGGTTGTCATTTATATATGGTCTGAATCTCAATAGTTTAGTTTTCTCAGAATTTAAGACAAGTTTGTTTATTCTAGCAAACTCTGATATCAACGCTGCATCACGTTCCATGTGAGCTTTCAAAGCTGTTTCATGTTTATAAGGGTAAAAGATACATATATCATCCGCATACAAAAACAAATTTCCAAATAAACCAAGATTCATTATATCATTCAGATAAACAGTAAACAACAATGGGCCCAAAACACTTCCTTGTGGTACTCCATATTCAACACTACCAAGATAACTTCTATGGTTGTTAACTTCAACAAACTGCTTTCGATTAGTTAAGTAGTTTTTTATCAAAGCTATTGATTTTCCGTTCACACCATAGTATCTAAGCTTATGTATTAGTATATCATGATCTACAAGATCAAATGCCTTCGAAAAATCGTAAAAAATACCAGCCACACCCTTAAAACCGTTATCCAATCCTTGGCAAATATTGTTTATAACATTTACTACAGCATCTTCTGTACCACATCCCTTCTTAAAACCATATTGACAACTATATAATAAGTTATTTTCGTTTAAATACGACGAAAGCTGTTTATGTAAGATTTTTTCGAAAATCTTATCAACTAAGGGAAGCAAGGCAATAGGACGAAACTTTTCTACTTGTGTAGCATGAGACTCTTTTGGTATAGGTATAATTTTAGCAATTTTTAAATCATTTGGATACAGTGAAGTATGAATCATACGATTAAAAATGTTTGAAAGATATGGACATAAAATATCTTTGCACTCAAGAAGCATTTTTGGTGAAATTCCATCATAACCACAGCTTTTGGCTAAATCAAGTTCTGAGATAATTTCAGCTATTTCCAAATCGGTAGTATTAAAAAAGTCAAATGTTTGTTGACATCGACTTAATGTTCTCAGTCCATTACATGAATCCCCAGGTAAGTATTCGATTCGCTCTTTTAAAGTTTTTGGTATTTGAAGAAAGTAGTGATTAAATAGGTCAGCTTTGACTTGGTTGTTTGTAATAAAAACTCCATCAACATTTTTTATATCAACCTCCCTTTTCAAGTTTCTACCAAGATTTTTATTTAAGAAATTCCAGCTTTTTTTCGGATCGTGCTGAATATTGCTTAAATTTTTATAATAATATTCATTCATGGATTCCCTGGAAGCTTTCCTGATTATATTGCTTATTCTTTTTAGTCTACTTTCTATTTCATCACATCGACGTTTTCTCCTCAATTTCAAAAGACTTTTCTTGAATAATATTAAAGCTTGCAAATTTTTATTTATCCATGGAGTTATTTCATTTTTTATCATCCTTTTATCTCGTTTTTCTATAGTCGAATTCTTTACTGCATTTGATATTAGAGTCATTATACGTGTGGTGTCAGTAGACGGATTGCCAGTTTCCACAAATGTTTGTAAAGTATTACAAAGCTTTTCTTTAGCATGTGTATAGTTACAAATTTGACGAACTATTTCGATATATTCTGATATACTTGCTTGAGTCTTTATTTTGCATGATAGTAGATTGTGATCTGATAAAGAACAGACAATAGTATCGATAAAAATAGATTCCTTAATATTAGTGAAGACATTATCTATTGATGTCCCAGATTCAGGGCGTGTTATCAAGGTATGGCAATTCCTATAATAAAAAGTTGATAATACATTAATCAAGTTTACCGATAGTGCACTCTGTAAAACATCAATGTTAGAATCACCAACAACAACACTGGGGAATCTACCGTTACTAATTAATAAGTTTTCAATAAAATTTAGAAACTCCGTAGTATCACACTTTTGAGATCTATAAAACGATGTAAACCTGAGTGATTTTCCATTAATCTTGATATTTTCCAATGATAACGTTATCGTTTCAATAAAGTGTTTACTTTCACATCGTTCAACATTAAATTTAATATCCTTATGGATGTAAATAGATGTTCCACCATAATTATCTCCTCTACAGCAATGGGCCACGTTGTATCCAGGAATATTATAAATCTGTACACAGGTTGCATTAAACCACGTTTCTTGAACTGCTATAATGCTGGGTAGTTTTGGAAATTTTGAAAGTAATGTTTTAAATTTATTAAATTTTTCAATACATGACATGCTTCTGATGTTTATACATACAATATTAAATATTGGAAATTTCAAGTTATCTAAATAAATGTTAAATGTTTGAAAATTAAGAAAATGATTATTACTCATAAAAAAAGGTATTTAAGGAACATTTCAAAGTTATATGTTTTATACTTAAATTTCTAAACAGGTGATACAAAAACAGCACCGTTTTCACCATCATCATCATCTCCATCTGTATATTCCGCTGAATCGATTGGCTGAATTTTTGATCTGGGCCTGGCGAGTCTATTTGTTGTGGCGTCCATCAATATTTCATCAACTTCATCTTCATTTCTTATTAATTTGGGTTTAGAAATATCACTTTTCTTTACATAAACTCTTCCACTGTGAGTGTACACCGACTGATAACCAACTTTTTTTAGGGCTTTGGCATGATTAAAAACATTTAATGTTTCTTTGCTTAAATAATCGTTCACATAAACTGATTTTGTTTCATCATTCTCTCTTAGTTTTGGCTTTGCAGACATTAACCCATCTTTTGATTTTTTAGAGCCAAATTTTACCACCATGGTTCGTTTTTTACTCGAGGCAGTTTTATTCCTAAGAAAATAAGCAACATCAACATCATTTTCTGTTAACTTTACACCAACATTCTTGGACATGGCAATTAACGTATCAACTGCAGACGAATCATTCTTTACTTCAAGGCCACTAATTATGCAATCATTCTTAACACGTTCATCATTTAGTAATTTTACAGAGCCTTTCAGTTCTTTTATTTCATTTTTTAAAATACGATTTTCTCTTTGCACATCATTAATTTTCTTTTTATTTTCTTCCACCCCTCGTATGATTTCATCAAATTGTTTAGACATAAATGTCAGAGAGTCTTGTAGCTGATCAAGTTTATTGTTATTGTTACAAAGTTGTTTTTTTATCTAATTTAATTCTTCTTTCACTGTTGCATCCCCGTCTTTACAATCAATACACACATACTCTTCACTCTCATTGTTTAACAAGCGCTGAAACTGTTGCTTTTTTAAACCAGTGCATTGTGGATGATAATTCTTGGAGCATTTGTCGCATTGTATATAATCATCATCTTCTTCTTTTATCTCCATTCTACATTTAACACAAATTACTTTTGGTTTAACTGCACTACGACGTTTTTTAGATGCCATACTTCAAATTCTTGTTATTCTACGCACTTCAAATTATTTATTGTTTAAGCTGTTATGCATTAAAACTATAATAAAACTGACTTTTTTGATTATTAAAAAATATGTATAGGTGGACGGTATAATTTTGTCGTTTATACTTCAGGGTTGCCAACTCTTTTTCAACGAATGACTCTTCTCTTACACGTTTATGGGAGTTGTTTGTTGACATATTGTTTTTTTTTTTTTTATTATTTAATATATCGCACCTGTACCTCTAAAGTGAGTCAGTAGAGGCAAAAACGGTTTTTTTTAATACTTACTATAAAATTTAAAAACACTTGTTTCATTGTAAAGAATTGCGAATAATTTTTTTCAGTGATCAGTAAAAATAACAATTCTTTTGAGTGGAACTCAGAATATGTCTTTTTAGTGGATTCTAAAGAAGCTACTCTTATAACGCAAAGAGGGTTACAACTGTATTTTTTTTTGCGAAAGACTAGAAAAATAGATGTAAGATTTTTAGAGTAGATAGATATGACCACTGTGTATCGTTTTCTTGCAAAAAGTAAAAATTGAAAAATTTTGAGTTGACTCACTTTAGTTGCGTATGTTATTACAGTATTAATGTATTTATGTGAGTTTTATTTTTGTTTGTTTTTTTTTTTTTGTTTGTTTTTTTTTAAGAGAATCAACTTTAACAGTTAAATAATATTCACTCTGTTCAGTGTTATCTTTTGGTTTGATTATTTTATGTTGTGTTTTATTTAGCAAAATAACAAAAGTAGTGTCTCGGTTTCAAATATACTAATTAAAGTATAATAAATAAGAAAAATCTTATTGAAGCAAAAAATAAAATTATATAAATTTAGTTTTTTAATGTTTTTTATGGATTTTAAAATTGTATATGTAGGTTAAAATTAAGAATTTAAAACGGTACTATAAACAGTTACATATATTAATATTTTTGTATATTTTTGTATATCAAAAAGCTTGTTTCCACATCTACAGATGTGATAAGAGTAAATTTAATCACTAATATTTCTCCTGCACTGTATTTTAAGGACGTATTTTTGGTAGAGCCACTTAATACTCCGCAAATTATTTTAATAACTTCAAACCCATTATTTTTATCTATAACTTGCTTAAGCTCAAGCTGAATACTATGAGAAGTATCGCAATTAGAAATATTATTTATTGCTCTAACCGTATCTAAAGAGGTCAACAAAATAAACATCACTTGAATGTTACACCTTTATTTGTTTGTTTGTTTTAACTTTAACAAAATAAAAAAAACTCGAAAAGTTGAGCTTCTTAGTATGTACATCCCCTTTTTAATACTTTGTTGTTCTTAGCAGAGTTACCAGACATTTGAAACTCACAAGAAAATGAAACCAAAACAAACATTAAAAAAAATACAAAAAAAGTACACATAAAAAATAAAAAACACTTAAAAGAAAGTTATAAAAAAATTGAAAATATGCTCTTTAAATATGCTCTTATGCAAAAATATGCTTAAAAAATGTGCCATTATGCAAAAAATATCCTCTTAAAAAAAAATATGCTCTTAGTGCTAAAATATGCAAAAATATTCTCTAACCGAACCAATGCCAGATTAGTTAAAATCTTCTGAAATGTATAAATACCTTATCCATTTATTAATGCAATGTACTGGAAAAAACATGATACACCATATTTTTGGTTTCCCTGGTATAAAGCATAACTTAAAATAACTTTTTTAATATAAAATACATTAAAATATTTAAAAATTAATATTACTAACAAAATATCTCTATTCTACGATAGTTATTTCAATAGGATGCAAATGGAATGACAAGCTTATGTACAGAATTGCCACAGATTTCATAATCAGAAGAAGAAGATTTTTCTAAGTACCTAATAATATTCCTAACAATATTTATAGAGCCAACCTTTAGGCCAAGCATTTAAAAAAATGCTTATTATAATTTAACAGCACAAACAAAGTTAATTTAAAAGGCAACTAAATTGAAAACCAATTTACCTAAAGGTTCTCTATCTTATTTCTAAAAAAATCGTAGTAAATTCTCTTGTCGCCCTGCTAAAGCAAAAACACAACAAGCTCCTCAAATATTATTATGCTAATTTGAACGTTGTTGAATATTTAACCCTGTTATTTTTCCAATTTTAGTTTGTTCTTCTCCTGGCATATATTAGCTATACTTCTTAAGTATTTTTCAAACTACCACAAAGAAAGTCTGCTTAGTTTGGCATATTTTAATATATATGTGTAACCTTTTTGCCAGTCATCGGCTTGTTCTTCTTTCAATAAAAAATACAAAATAATTCCATATCACATACTTTACGCGTTCTTAAACTCTCAACAAAAACTGAATATTTAATAAGTTTGTTTATAGGCAGTTGTTGTTGTTCTTCCAACAACTATACTTAGAACATAAATATACCACCACACCGTTACATATACGTGAATAAATTATATGTTTTATATTACTTATAGATAGGCTAGTAGATATGTATAAGACATAAAAAATTTATTACGCAGGTTATGAATAATTCAGTATATACGAACAATAGATCATAATAACTTGAAGGGAAATTTTAAAAATATCAAATAAGTTTTTAAGTTAAAGTGATATTTTTAAGTTTATTTTCCTTTACTTCATACTTTATCACATTAGCATAAAGCGAAATTTAAATTTTAAATGTTAAAATCTAGAAAAAAAAAATAAAAAGAGGCACCTTTTAAGAAATTTCACTTTTTAAAGGAAAGGTACTTTTCAAAAAAAGAAAGCTAGTTTTTTAACAAAATCCACATTTTTAAGAAAAATTATTTTTTTAAGAAAAGGTACTTTTTGGAAAAGGTAATTTTTAAGACAATTTATTTCTTTGAGAAAGGACTCCTTTTTAAGAAGAGTAGTTCTTTAAGAAAAAGTTAATTTTTAAGAGTAGGTACTTTTTAATACTTTTTAATAGAAGATAATTTTTTAGGTGAAAGTAAGTTACAAGAAAAAAATTATTTATAAAAGAAAAGATACTTTTTTATAAGAAAAAAAAATAGTTTTTAAATAAATTGTACCTTTTAACAAAAGATACTTTTATAACAAAAGGTACATTTTTGAAGAAAGTTGACTTTTTAAAGAAAAGGTAGCTTTTTAATAAAGGTTTTTTTAAAAAAAAATTACTTCTTTAGAAAAGGTGCTTTTTTAAAAAGTTAACAAGAGAAAAAATTTTACAAGAATAGTCACTTTTTGAATGAAATTTACTTTTTTAAGAAAAAGTACTTTTTTAAACTCGGCTACGTCGAATCTTTGATATCCTTCACTTAGGTTTTAAGTATTTGTGTGGACTTACTACTTAGTGTAGTTTGAAAGAGGAAGCAATTTGTGAAATTTAATACTAAATTATTGTAACAAACACGCTGAATTTTTAAAAATTTTTATTCCATTTTTAATACGAACCTGCCCGAAATAATAACAAACAATATTATCGAAAATTTGCGCAGATAGATGGTTTATTTTGTGAATGAGCACGATTTCAACAGACAGACAGACTGACGGACGGATGGATAGACGGACAGACGGGCAGATGGATCGAGTCATTAAGAGGATCAATAACTTATATACTTTATGGAGTTGCAAATTCGTTCTTACATACGGAATGACAAGCTAATATATACCCTTTGCACAGGGTGTGAAGGGTATAAAAAAGTTAAATTGCTAGAAAAGATACTTTTTTAAGAAAAAGCACTTTGATTGAAAAGCAACTTTTTAAGAAAATGTACTTTTCCAAAAACAAATTTTTTTAAGAAAAGGAACGTTTTTGAGAATCAAAAATGCCCTTTTCGCAACAAGTTTTCATTTTCGTTGCGCTCTCATTTGGTAGTGAGGGAGTTAATATATTTTTTTTTTTTAATACATTAAAGCCTCCTTCCAAAATACTTAAGAAAACTAAAATCTATTAAATTTTTATTGAGTTATGCTAAGTTTTATGCATGTAATTTATTTTATTTATTGAACAAGGTTTTTTCGGTTTAATCGTGAGGAAGTATGTATTTTGTTTTTAATTTTTTTTTCAAAACTACAAAGCATTTTTCAAACTGTGGTAAATCTTGGTAATATTAGGCCTAGCCAAAAAAAATATTAAAACCCAAAAAAGAAAATATTAAATTTTGAATGTGTGATAAAAATAAAATTTTTTGTTTTATTTGTGGATTGTTTGTGGATAAACGATAAAAATTGATGTATCGGTAAACAAACAAATTTTTCCACTTTATGAAGTCTATTTTACTACATTTTGGTGTTAAGAAAATAAACTTAACGAAGTGATCAAGAAAAACTGTAAATATTTTCGTACTCTATTGACTCCAACAAAACAGAATTTCAACATGAGACCCCTACATATTTTTTGCGTAGCACAGTGTAATTTCTTGATCTGGCCAAACAAGACTTTATTGCCGTATGTGAAAAAATAGGAGTTGTTAGCAGGCGAACAAATTCGTTTTTCACTCAAAGAATTGAAACTGCCACAATGCTGCCCAAAATAGAGAGCAAAGAACTGTGGAACACTGAAGAAAGAATTCAGACCTGTATATGAAAATTGGATCTAAATTCCATAAAAGCTCATGTAGAGGCATTTTCAAGAATCATAATATTACTATTAACTTTGTATTATTACTAATTTGTATATATATATATACATATAAAATATTTCAAAATATGAAATTAATCTTTGAAACAAAAGAACCTTTAGAATTAAAAAAAAAAAAATTTTACAGTAAATAGCCGTTGTATTTTTAAGCCAAGAATTAATTTATTTAAACTTCTCTGAAACCTCCAAATCTTCTTTATTATTAGCAATTTAATATATAACAATATTTTGTTTAATTAACAAGTTATATCAATTTTCCTTAAACAGCATAATAACTAATCTTAATCAGACGCTATCGGAATTTTTTTTTAATTTCCACTTATTAATTCAATTTAATAGTTATAATTGAATAATTAGTAACTTTATGAGATTAACAGATTTTAGCGGATGTAAAGCAATTACTAAGAAAGTTAACATTGTTAAATGACAATGTAAATCCAAGCAGATATCAAATTTATAGAAATGTATTTACTTTAAAGTAATGTGTTAAATATAAAATTAAATTGCAGGAAAATGTTTAGAAAATTGTTGCTAATTTTTAAGAATTCAATTTTTAAAATGTTCTTATTTAATTGTCCAGTAATATCAATTCTTCTTAAACAACATCATAATTAATATTAATCAGACGCCATCAGAATTGTTTTATGTATTTACTTAATAATTCAATTAAATAGTGATAATTGAATAATTATTTGTAGCGTGTATGAGAAAAACAGAATTTGACAGATATAAAGCAATTACCGAGAGAGTTAATTTTGTAGAGTGTTAATATAAATCCAAACAAATATATTTTTAAAAATTCATTTACTTATAATTTTTTTATTATAAAATTAGTTTTCTTACTAAACTGTTTTGATAAATTTTATGAAACCTCTAAATCTTAACATTAATCAAACATCATCAGAAACATTTTAATATTTGTTTAATAATTCAATTTAATGCTCATAATTGTCCAATGCAAATTAAATACTAAGGAATTAATCTGACAATAGACATCAAAATAAATATCATATTTATATAAGTTTATTCACTTAAAAATATATTTTTTTTTTTTATATAAAACTTAACTCTTGTTTATCATTAGCAATTTTATTTATAAAAAAGATCTTATTTTCTTTTCATATCTTATGAATCATATGCCTACAAAAACATTTTAATATTTTCCTAATGATTCCAACAACCATTTGGGTGGTGAGAAATGCAAAGTCAAACTTTTTTATGACATTTTATATTTTCTTCTTATCTTGATATTTGCTTGCTTAGTTTTTCAGCTAAAACTCAAGAACCATTGATGATTTCTCATTTAATTAAAAAAATAGCTCCAGCAAATCAATTTGGACTAATTTTATCGAAGAAATCTTTAAAAAAGAAGTTTCCTCTTTTTTTGTAAATTTTTTGAACATTATAACATATTCAGGGCGTATGATTTTAAATTATTAGTATACGTATGGGTGATATTTTCAATATTAAATCAAATATATATTTTTCTAATTTCTACGTTGTTATATCTTTATATTAAAAGAATTTATGAATAAACTTTGCATTCAAGATTTTTTTCAATATTTTTCTTCTCTCAAACCTCTATAACTAGAGTTCTAATTAACGTTGACATAGGTCTAAGACATAGGTCTAGGAACACTCAGTGGATCAAGCTCCTTCTTTTGAGCTGTTAACTGCTTAAATTCGTTGGGTTTGAGGAAAGTTATGCGTGGAGAATCAACTTTACTTTTACTGTACGTTAACTTATCTTGGCATATTTTGGCATTACTGTACGTTAACTTCTCTTGGCAAATTCGTTGGGTTTGAGGAAAGTTATGCTTGGACAATCAACTTTACTTTTACTGTAGGTTAACTTCTCTTGGCAAATTTTGGTATTATATTATAAAAATAAATATAATATAATATAATGCTGCGGAGCAGCTGGGGTCCTCTAGTATTAAAAATAATTTATTTAGACCTTAGCTAAAATTTTGCTGAAGATTGGAATGAGAAATAAGCAATGGTTCTGATAAAAGTTTTTCAATACTACATATCGAACAAGGAGATTTAGCCATCAACCTGAAAATTGAGAATTTTTATTTATTTTTTTTGTAAATTTGATACATGAATTATTAGGCAGCCAAGAATTGTGAAGAACTTTAACATTAATAAAGTCCTGTATAAGATGAATGTGTCTATATTCCACAAAATATATTTTAAAGAGATCATGGCCGATGCACTACCATTCATAACTACCATTTCTACTAACTTAAATTTATAGGTCTTCTTCTTCTTATATATAAAAATTGATGTATGTATGTTACGTATGGACTCCAAAATGGCTGGACCGATCTTGGTAAAATTTTCAGGGAATCTTCAGAACAGCCTGTTGGGTGAAACTGTGAAATCTAATTTTTTTACTAATTTTTTAATATTGCACCACTAAAGGCATTAATATATATAAAAACGGATTGACCGATTTTAATAAGATTTTCACGGAATTTTGAGAATAGCTTGGCGGGTGACACTAAAAAGTCTGATTTTTGGTTTTTGGTCTGTGGGCGGAGGGGCTTGGCAAAATCAAATTTTAATATTGTACCTAAATATCAGCTAAAACTTTCGGGGAAGTTCGTGCTTTACTTTTGGCCCACACTCTGTATTAAAATTTAGATGCAGTATAAGAACCATATTGAGATAAGAGCTTTAAGTACCATTGTACATCATAATTCAATTTAACATACATTAGAACCTGCTCTGTTTGAAGATTATACATATGTCTTGTTGAGTGGGATACCAAATTAAATAAACAAATAAATAAAACCAGATGTTTTCTTAGAGCCAGCAACGCGGACTGGGCCCAGCTAGTAAAATATAAAAAAGAAAGTAAATCTTTGAAACAAAAGAACCTTTAGGTTTCAAATGAATGAAAAATTTCGCATTTTATAGTAAATACCCGTTGTATTTTTAAGGTAGGACTTGATTTATTTAAACTACTCTGCAACCTCTTAATCTTGCTTATTGTTAGCAATTTAATTCATAAAAATGTGTTGTTTAATTAAGCGGATATAAATCAATTACTCAGAAAGTTAATTTTGTTAAGTGACAATATAAATTCAAACAAACATCTTATTTATAGAAATTCGTTTACTTTAAAATATATTTTTTTTTATAAAATTAAAATTAGCTTTCTGCTAAATCTAAGTTATTTTTAACAATTTAATTTATAAAATTCTCTTATTTAATTGTCCACTTATAGCAATTCCTTTAAAACAACATCATAATTAAAATTAATCATGCGCCATCAGAATTCTTTTTAATATTTACTTAATAATCCTATTTAATAGTGACCATAATTAGTAACCGTAAAAAATAAACAGAAATTCATTACTTTAAAATAATGTTTTAAATAAAAAATTAAATCGTAGGAACTTGATTTACACAATTTTCTGAAACCTCTAAATATTGGCTATTTATAAAATTTTCGCCTTTAATTGTGCAGTTATAATCTATAATATTAATAGGCTAAGCGATTTCTTGTGATCGATGTTTAGTTCTATTGTTTTATCCCGATTTTGACCAAACGTATATTATTTGAAAGGTATTTCTTTTTAGCCGTTTTGCAGACATACAGATTTTTAAATTTTTTCTTTTATTTTGAGTAAATTTCATTTAAAGTTGCTACTAACACATACATAAAATTATACAATGCTATGTGCGTGTTTATTAAATTTGTTAATGTGTTTGTAATAAAAATGAGTTTGTTTTCTTTTGTTGATTTGTGAATTGGCTATAATTGATTAGTAGAACTTCAGGGTCTTTATTTAATGAAAAAATAAAATTTCCTAGAATTGGCGCTCGAATTTCGAGGGCTGGAATCTGCTAGTTAATATTAATGATTAATATTAATCATACGCCGTCAGAAATATTTTAATATTTGCTTAATAATCCTATTTAATAGTGACCATTATGCAATTATTGATAATCATATTAGAAAAACACAATTTGGCGGATATAAAGCAATTATTAAGTATCTCAATCTTGATATTTCACAATATAAATCAAAGCAAATATTATTTTTATATAAATTCATTTACATTAATACATTTTTTTTTAATATAAAATTAATAGCAGGAATTTAATTTAAACAATTTTCTGAAACCTCTAAATCTTATTTATCATTGGTAATTTTATGTATAACAATATCTTATGAAATTGCCTAGTTATAATAGATTTCCTTTAAAAAGATGGTAATTGATATTAATCATACGTCTTAGAAAAATTTTTATAAATTGTTTAATAATTCATTTAAATAATATATATTGAACAATAAAAATAACTCAGTGTAGAAAAACAGAAGTTTTCTGCTATAAGCAAATTAAAGAGAATTAATATAAGTAAATTAAATATAAATCAAAGCAACTGCCACATCTTTATAAAGTCATTTATATTTGAGATATTTTTTTAATATAAAATATAAAAGCAGAAAACTATTTTAAACTGTAATATAAAACCTTTATGTCTTAGTTATTGTTAGCAATTTAGTTTTGAAAAATATCTTATTTAATAAACAAGTTATAACAATTTTACTTTAACAAGCTCTTAATTAATATTAATTATACGTCTTTATAAAATTTACATAATATGTTTAATAATACAATTCTTCTAGTGTTAATTAAATAATAATTAGTAAACCAATTTAGTTCACACAATTGATTTAATGATTTGCTAATCTAAGGCAATATAAAATGTTAAAATATTTCGCACCTGTACCTCTAAAGTGAGTTAACTCAAAATTTAAAAATTTTCAGTAGAGGCAAAAAACCGTTTTTTTAAATATTTACTATAAAATTTAAAAACAGTTGAATGATTGTAAAGAATTGCGAATAATAAGTATACAACAGTAGTTGTTTTTGCGATTTTCCAGTGATCAGTAAAAATAACAATTCTTTTGGGTGGAACTCAAAATATGTCTTTTTAGTGGATTCTAAAGAAGCTACTCTTATAACACAAAGAGGGTTACAACTATATTTTTTTCATTTTTTTTTTTTTTTTTTTGCAAAAGACTAGAAAAATCGATGTAAGATTTTTACAGTGGATAGATATGACCACTGTGTATCGCTTTCTTGTAAAAAGTAAAAATTGAAAAATTTTGAATTGACTCACTTTATAGGTACAGGTGCAATTTATGTTTAAAAGTTTATAAAAAAAAATAATATTTTATCAAAAATTTATTTTTATAGAAAATTTATATTAAAAACAAAAAAAAATTTAACACATTTTCTAAAGACCTTGTAGTGTTCTTTATATTTTATTAAAATATCTTATTTGAAGTTATAACAGTTTTTCTTTAACAAGCTCTGAATTAATATGAATATGACGTCTTAAGAAAATTTTTATAATTTATGTGATAGTGTAAATTTAATAATAATTAGTAAGCCAATATAGTTCACTTAATTTGTTTAATGAAGTGCTTAAACGTTTTTCTTTAAAAATTTGTAAAAAAAAAAATTATATATTATCTAAAATTTATTTTTTGTTTTATATTAATTATAGAAACTTTGTTATAAACAATAAGAAAATTTTTTAAACATTTTCTAAAGAGCTGGCATTGTTCTTTATTAAAAACAAAAACAAATATATTATAACAATATCTTATATAAATAACAAGTTATAACAATTTTTCTTTAACAAGCTTTGAATTAATATTAATCATGTGTCTTATGGAAAATTTTTCAATTTATTAAATATTCGTAATTATTACAATTACTAAAGATAACTAGCAGATTCTAGCGCACGAATTTCGAGGTCAAATTTTAGAAAATTTTATTTTTTCATTAAATAAAGACCCTAAAGGTATACTAATCCATTATAGCCAATTCACAAATCAACACATTTACAAATTTAATAGCATTGTATAATTATATGTAAAGGGTGATTTTTTTAGCTATTATCTTTTTGGCAACACTGGTTTAAACAGCTGACGCACGTTTCGTGTTTTGTTTCATTGTCAAACATCTTCAGTTTGGTCTATAATTTAACCATGAATCGTCTTACAAACGAACAACGCTTGCAAGTTATTGAATTTTATTATCAAAATGCATGCTCTGTTAAGAAAGTTCATTGCGCGCTTCTTCCATTTTATGGTCAGTTTAATCGACCCACTGAAGCGGCTATTCGGGCTATTGTGACTAAATTTCGCACCAAATTTACATTGTTGGACATTAAACCACCAACACGCTTACGTAGAGTGCGAACTGAAGAAAATATTGCAGCTGTATCGGCCAGTATTAATGATGACCATCAATTATCGATTCGTCGCCATTCGCAGCAATTGGGCCTCTGTTACTCAACAACGTGGAAAATTTTGCGGAAGGATTTTGCCCAAAATGCAAGAGCTTGACTGGCATGACATGTGGATTCAACAAGACGGTGCCACATGCCACACAGCACGCGCAACAATTGACTTATTGAGAGGCGAGTTCGGTGAACATTTTATTTCACGTTCGGGACCGTTCAATTGGCCGCCTAGATCGTGCGATTTAACGCCTTTAGACAATTTTTCGTGGGGCCATGTTAAAGCTCATGTCTATACAGGCTTCAACTGACGTATTAAAAGACAACATTGAAGCATTTATTCGTGAGATACCGGCCGAAATGTTGGAAAGAGTATGCCAAAATTGGACTAATCGGATGGACCATTTGAGGCGCAGTCACGGTCAACATTTGCATGAAATAATCTTCAAACATTAAATTATATGGACCGTACTATCGTTTCAAATAAAGATTTCATGCATTTTTCTGAATTTTATGTGTTTTTTTTTTTTAAACTTTCCTATAGCTCTTAAAAAATCACCCTTTATATGTTAGTAGCAACTTTAAATGCAATTTACTCAAAATAAAGGAAAAAATTTAAAAATCTGTAAGTTTATAAAACGGCTGCAAAGAAATACCTTTCAAATAATACACGTTTGGTCAAAATCGGGATAAAACGGTAGAACAAAACATTGGTCACAAGAAATCGCCTAGCCTATTAATATTATAGATAATAAGCCCAACATTTTTTATTAATTTATATTTGTTAAAGAACTTGTTTATATTCTTTCTAAAATTATTTAAAAGATGCCAAATTTTTCTTGCTTTAATTATTTATTTTTAATTGCTGTATATATAGTTTTTCCAAACCCTTCATAACAATATTTATAATATTTTCCATTTTATTTTTTTTCTTCAAACATTTTAACAACATGTTTTTGTTTTGCGTCAAGTATGTTTTCTGTGCGGTCATGTGTCAAAAAGACTCATTTAGAAAACTAAACCACAAGTATTTAAAATGTCAAGTAGTTGTGTTTTTATTTTGCTTTCTTCTTTTAGCACACAAAATACCCTAACAATAAATTGTTTTATTTTTTTGAGAAAATAATAAAAAGAAACAGCAAACTAACTATGAGCAACTATTTTTACAAAATAAAAATAAAATACCTTTTTCTAAATAAACATGGAAAACTTTAGCCACAAATAAACACTTGCCAAGAATTCCCTTTATATCTAAAGGTTTAACATGTTAAAGGCGGAGCTAAAGGAAACCTCCTTTTTTATTTATTGTTTATACATATTTCTTAAGAAATTGCACTTGGCCGTTGGCAATTTCTTGCTATAGTCTACTCTGGGGCTAAGTTACTGCAATTTTATTTTCAGTTTTAACAAAACGAAAAAAATAATGGCTGATTTAAAACCTCAGAAGATCTACCACTTTTAACAATAGAAATACAAAACCAAAATAATTTATTTAAGAAAAGTAAAAATAAATTAATTTGCAGTGCTTTCAATTCATTCTGTTTTTTTTTTTTAGTCTTTAACAGTTTAATTTTAATTTATATAAAATTTGTTGATTTGAAAATGAACTAACGCAAAAAACATTCTTTTAGTGCCCTTAGTTTCTTAAAGGGTTAATAACATATGCATTCCGTTGTTGACACTTTTAAGTAACAACCTTTTGCTATACCTACGGATAGAGCAAACAAAACCAGGTTAATGATAGTGGTTTTTCTATTTGTTTGTTTGTTTGAAAGAAAAGTTTATTTTAAAGGGTAAGTGTTACTAAATATATAGAGAAAGAACTATAGTGCTCAGAAATGTCTCAAACAGAACTAAATATTTGAAAATACTCTATGTATTGCTGTAGTTGGTACGTTTTAGTTGTACAAGGTCATTATTCGTAAATAAAGCTAAACAATGTTTGAAAATTGGTTGTTAATAGGTAGCCGAATTCGTTAAAACAAGATATTTAAAACCATATTATTTGAAATTTGTAAATATATGGCCTACTTTTAGGGATTTTAAGTTATCAAGAAGCTGAGCATATTTTAAAGGATTTCTTTTCTTCCAAAAGATTAAATCAGAAACGGCACTTTCTTAGAAAATGTAGATAAGTACCCTTTTTAAGAAAAAGTACTTTTTAAAGAAAAGGTATTTTTTCTATAAAATTACTATTCAGAAAAGGTACTTTATAATTAAATTTATTATTTTTTTAATAAAATTTAATTTTATCAGAAAATGTACTTCTTTTAGAACTTAAAAAAAAAAATTTTTTTTAATTACATTTTTGAAAAAAAAGTAATTTTTTAAGAAAAGGGACTTGTTTAAGAAAAGGTTATTTTTAAAAATCTTTTTTAAGAAAAGTTAATTTCTATTTAAAAAATTTCTTTTTAAAAAAAGTAAAGAAAAGGTTATTTTTTAAGAAAGGGTACTTTTTTAACAAACGGCACATTTTTAAGAAAAGGTACGTTTTTGAGAGAATGTGCTTTTATTAAATAAGAAAATGTTCTTTTTTAAGAAAATTAGCTTTTTTTAAGAAAATTAACTTTTTAAGAAAATTTTCTTTTCAAGAAAATTTATTTTTTTGAGAAAATATACTTTTCAAGAAAATTTACTTTTCTTAGAAAAGAAAATGTTCTTTAAGAAAATTAACTTTTTAAAGAAAAGGTATTTTTTTTTTTAAGAAAATTGTACTTTTTTAAGAAATTATACTTTTTTAAGATAAAGTACTTTTTTTGACAAATGGCACTTTTAAGAAAAGGTACTTTCTTAAGAAAATGTACTTTATTAAGAAAATGTGCTTTTTTAAGAAAATCTTTTTACTTTTCTTTAAAAAAAATTGTTCTTAAAGAAAATTATTTTTCTAAGAAAAGGTTATTTTTAAATAATGTTTTTTGTTTAAGACAATGTCCTTTTTTAAGAAAATTTACTTTTTTAAGAAAACTATTTTTTACGGTATTGTGCTTTTTTAAGAAACGGTACTTCCTTCTGCCTATTAAATAACTCATGCTTAATCAACTATTTAACTCAACATTTGAAAGAAAAGAACGTGAGGAATGTTTTTTTTCTTTTTATATACGAGAGTTAGTATGAACAAGCTGAGTTTTTTTTTCCAATTTTTAGATTTTCTCTACATTAACATTGCTTGATCAATTACAAGTCTTGAAATGTGAACAGCTCTTTGTTTTTGAAGGAAAAATTACTATTTAAAGAAAAAGTATTCTTTTGAGAAGAGGTATTTTTAAGGAAAACTACTTCTTTATGAAAATGTATTTTTTTAAGAAAGAATACTTCTTTAGGAAAGGGACATTATTAAGAAAATGCACTATTATTACGAAGCAATTATTTTAAGAAAATTTACTATTGCTAGAGAAATTACTTTGTTAAGAAAAGTATTTTTTTAAAAAAGGTACTTTTTAAGAAAAGGCACTTTTCAAGAAAAGGTACACACTATTATTAAAAAAAAATTATTCTCAAAATTGTAATTTTTTAAGAAAGAATACTTTTTTATGAAAGGGATTATTTCAAGATAAGAACCTTTTTTAAAAAATGTATTATTTTAACAAAAAATATATTTCTGTAAAAATTTACTTTCAATGAAAAGAAACGGTAATTTTTTAAGAAAATGTGCTATTTTAGGAAAATAGAAAAGTTAATTTTTTAGAAAAAGTACTTAAAGAACCACTTTTTTAAAAACAGATATTTTTTTAAGAAAACGACTTTTTTAAGAAAAAGTACTTTGCCAAGAAAGGTAATTTTTTAAACTCTTATTTTTAACTCATACTCTCTGTCTGTCTGCCTGTCGTGGGTCAACCCCATTCCCCCTTATTCAATTGCTCTGAAACTTGGCCCATAGTCTTGCTGTGACTAACTACATATTAGTTTTGGGGTAGTCACACACAGTCACGCATGGTCACGCACAGTCACGGAGAGATTTAAAAAGGATTTCACCTCATCCAATCAATCTGAAACTGGTCGATATTATTGCTGTGAAAAAAGATTAACTTTGGCATAGTCACGCACAGTCATGCATAATCACGCGTAGTCACGGAGAGATTAAAACCTCACTTCCCCTTATCCGATCGGTTTGAAACTTTGTCCATAGACTTGTTGTGGCCAAGGATTAATTTTAAGATAGTCACACACAGTCACGCATAGTTACGGAGCGATTCATATAAGGAAAGGAAGAGTTTTCATAAAAGTTTTGGTTTTATGGGTTAGATTATTAAGAAAATGGGACATTATAAGAAAAAATTAGAAAATGTAATATTTTGAGAAAAGGTACACTTCTTGGTCAGTTTAAAATTTGACTTTTTGCCAGGTTTTGTTCTAGGCTACCCCAAAGTGCACTGTATGGAATAAGTCGAAAAAGTAGTAAATAATGAGGGCCCGAACTAAAACTCTAGGTTGGATATGCATAGCTGGTATTTTCATTTTTTTTTTAATATTTACCATAAAAGTCAACTAAGAAGGGGATATCGAAGTTTAAAATACTTTGTGAATATATTCTACAATCAGTTTCTGGCGGGAAATGCAAATCCTTGAAAAAAGCTAAATAGTTGTCTATCATTTGTTGTTTCATTCAAAAAAAAAAGTATTTTTCTTTTAAGTATGTGATAAATTAAATTTTGCAACATTTTTGGAAAATTGATTTTTGTATTATATGGCACAATGCTGTGTCGCACAGCTTCTTTTAACACCAAAATAGGCAACACTATCAATATTTTAGTAAAATCGTGAATTTTTTTATTAATCATTGTATATTAGTTTATGTTGACCTTGGCATGTTTATTTTTTTTTTTTTTTTTTTGCATTAATCAATCGTGAATTTTATTCTTAGAATAAATCACTGCATTCCGTTATTCGCATTAATTTTATTTTCCCACCATTGTTTTCTGATTTATAAACGGCATGAAATGTTTGTTATAAGATATATTCGAGATTAATTCTATGGATCAAAAGTTATGGGTGAAATGATAAAGGAAACTCATGATCATTTTTTGCCAATTAAATTATTTAGTTAACGATTAACCAATGGCCTCCAATTGGCAAAAATGGCAAATATTTGAGGTCTCTACACAATTTCACCTAGGATTTGATTTCGATTTTTACTACAAAAAGTTAATAATAATGATGTGAGGACAACATGTAGAGACATCGTAATTTCTGTTTGTTTTTTTTATAAGTGAAATTGTGAAGAGAACTCAAATATATTCCAATCTGATGTTAAGCTAAACGCTACCTTAATCTTCGACTTGAAATCTGACCACACAAGATGGTGGTAGTTGCTGAATAATATAAACTGGCAGCTAACATGGGTGCCTAAAAATTAGTTGTTTCCATAAATAAATTGGTGTTGAGCCCGTATACGACCTTAATTTTCTAAGACATGAACAGAAACAGAAAATATTTATAATTATGGGAACTTTTCAAATTTTAAATTGAGCACCGAAGTGTCACTTTTACTTCATAAATTCCTTACTCATAACTGAATAATATTGACTAAAAAAGTGCGACTTCAGAATAATTGATAATGATGACAGAATAGAATTATTATTATTTGTAACTCTAACTCATAAAAATTATATATTTAAGAGTCTTACTTTTAAAGTTCTTTGAAATTTCTTGAAACTTTATTATTCAGTTTATATATTTTTTTTTTTTCTTCAAAAAAATGTCCCCAAATCTTAAATTTGCAAGTACGCCTTCATTAATCTAAGTAAATATACAAAACATATCTTATATACATACATGTTTGTTAGTAGTTATTTCTTCATTTCACCACCACTCCCTTCCGCTAAAACCACTTCAAATAAACACACCCACAAGGAAAAACAAAGCAAATCGAAAAAAAAAACAAGTAAGAAAATTATAGTCGGTCTAGACCGACTATACGATACCCTATACCATGCGCTTAGTGACCCTATATCTCAGGCCCAACTAACTGGATATAGAAAATAAGCATAAACCAAATTTGAGTGGGATTTTTATTAATTTTTTTGGCTGCAGATATGAAAAAGTTCATATCGGATGCTATATCTATATGGGGACTAGGCCCAAAAATGGACCGATCCTGACCATGTTTGGTAAAGTCTCTTGTATTTCGCAAAAATATATACAAACAAAATTTGAGAAGAATCAGTGCAATATTTTTCTTGTTTGATAGATTTAAGTGAAGATCGGGAAGCAGCTCTATATGGGGCCTATGACTAAGAGTTGTCCAATAGGGATTATTTTTGGACTACTGATTAATGGATGTAATATATACATACAAACCCAATTTGACTAAGATTTCTATGATAATGGCAATATATGTTGATTTCATAGGGGTCATTTGTATGGGGGCTAGGTCTTAACATGGACCGATTCTCACCAATTTCAATAGCGTTCATCCCATGGCCGATAGATTAAATGCCAAATTTCAGTCAAAATATATTCATAATTACGACCTGCAGTTTGATTACAAGCTTTACATGGACACACGGACGGACGGACGGACGGACGGACGGACATCGTTAAATCGAATCAGATAGTGATTCTGATTCGATCAGTATAATTAAAGATGGGTGTAGGTGAAATATTTTTGGTTGTTACAAACAGCAGCACAAAGTCATTATACCCAAACCACATAGTGGTATAGGGTATAATAAACAATATAGAAAAACTTATACAAAATACGGATTGTTCACTTTAGTTTTTGAACGTTTGAACTAAATACAAGTGGTATAAAAACAAAACGGTGGAAAATATAACGTTGACATTGACAGTTGAAATAAACATTAACCCAACCCAACACCAGCCTACCAATCAGCTAAAAAAAAAAAAAGGAAACAAATACAACATTGCTCTATAAAACTCTGCAATGATTTTTTTGTACTCGAACAAATGTATAACATAAATAAACCATGCGAAAACAAAACGAAACAAAAAAATACTCTAACATACTTTAAGGCGCAAATTTTTAAATAGTTTAAAACAACAATGTTTTTGTTTGTGTTTGAGCTGCCATAGGTAGATGTTTGGTTTTTTACCTAAAGCAAGGGAATTCAACTTCAGACTATTTTGATTATAATTTTCATTTCTTTTTTCTGAAAGGAGAATTTCTAAAAGATGGTTTTACAAAAGCAGGGCCTAAGCTAAGAGTTAACTATCAGAGCTACATAAAAACAAATTATTGTATTGAGATTTAAAAAAAAAATATAAAAATAAATAAAAATTAAAAAAAATTTTCAAAACTATAAGAAACGGAAATAAAGGAGTCAAAAATAAAAAAACAATTTTAAAAAATATTGTAAAATTAAAAACCACTTTTAAAAATTGAAAAACAAAATTTTTAAAAGTAAGAAAAAAAAAGTAGAATTTCTGAAAGGTAAAAAACTAATTTAGAAAATAACAAGGACCCACTATGCGATACCCTATACAATGCATTTAGCGAATTGTTCTTACGTTCAACTAATTGGGTATAGAAAATAATCATAAACCATATTTGAGTGGAATTTTTATTAATTTTTTTGTGTGCAGATCTGAAAAAGTTCATATCGGATGCTATATTTATATGGGGGCTAGGTCGAAAAATGGACCGATTCAAACTATAATTAGTAGAGTCACTTATTTCTTGCAAAAATATATGCAAAACCAAATTTGAAAAAATCTGTTCAATGTTGTTGTTTTTGAGAGGTTTGAGTAAAGTTCGGGAAGCAGCTTTATATGGTGGCTGTACTAAAAATTGTACTATAGTATTTATTTTTGAACTACTGATTAATGGATATATATAATAATTTGGATCTTATTCCATGAGGACTAGATTAAAACATACACCGATTTTTCGCCAATTTCAATAGCGTCCCTCGTATATCCGGTGGATACTTATAAACACAATTTTATTAAAATATGTTCATATTTGCGAGCTATAGTTTGATTACAAGGTTCACATGGACACGTCTCCGTAACTGATTCTAAGTCGATCGGTACAGTAAAAGATCTAGGTCTAGGTCAAATATTTTTGGTAGTTATAAACATCAGCACAAAGTCATTACAACCTGACCAAACAGGGGTATAGGGTATAAAAAAACTATTTTTAAAAAATTAAAAAATAGATTTTTTAAAAACTAAAAACTTATATATAAAATTTCAAACAAGTTTAAAAAAAATTAAAATAAAGTTAAAAAAAATAAATTTAAATACAAACGTAGAAAAATTTAAAAGATAACTACAAAAAATTAAAAGATATAAATTATAAATTATAAATAAATTTAAAAAAATCCAAACAAAAACAGATTTATAAAATTAAAAACTATTTTCCAAAATGTTTATATATATAAGCATTAATTAATTATAATTATATTATATAATTAAACTAATCTTATAATTATAGTTATAATTTAATAATTACTAGCAGATTCCAGCACTCGAAATTCAAGTGCAAATTCTGGGAAATTTTATTTTTTCATTTAATAAAGACCCTAAAGGTATGGTTCACAATCCAACTCATTTTGAATGAAGAAAACAAACTTAACACATTAACACAAAAAAATTAACAAATTTAATAAACACACACACAGCATTGTATAATTTTATGTATGTGTTAATAGCAACTTTAAACGATCAAAACTCCAAAAAAATATTCCAGACGATGAAAATCTGTAAATCTGGGTAACAGCTTAAAAGAAATATCTTTCAAACGATAATTTTTTTGTCAAAATCGGGGTAAAACTGTGAAACTTACACCGGTCACAAGAAATCGCCTTGCCTATTAATATTATAGATTATTTAAAAAAATTAAATTGCCAGTTATTTAAAAAAAAAAATTAAAATGGTAAAATAATTTTTAAAATTTTGCTAATTTATTATTATATATATTTTTAAAAAAATTTTAAATACATGCAAGAGTGTCCAATTCTGCTGTGCCGAATATTTATAAATTCCTCCTGAGTCTTAAATTCAATATTATAAACAATGTTTGGTACGGTTACCATTTTAAAAATCAGATAGTTTTTTTAAAAAATTTTCTTTTTTATTATTTTTCTTTCATATTGGCGAGTTTTTTTATTTATTTCAGAATAACATTTAAAAAAAGTATGGCAATGCCATCCTACAATAATATGACACTGGTAGTATAACGATATATACAGACTCATTAAGCAAATGCTATAAACACATCAAGATTTTTTTTACAATTTCATTGAAATCTCGAGACCTATTGAGCAGATTTTAATGATTTTAAATAGCAACCTATAAATCATTTTCACTAAACATAATTAATTCTAACAATATTAAAAATTTTAAAGTAATTTAACTGTTTTTAAAGGAGTCAACAGCTAAAAGCGCTAATGCCAAAAATTTAATACAATGTAATTTTAGAGTCAGTCAAAAAAGTTTACATACACCCTAAATTTTTAAACACAAATCGCAAAAAGTAATTGTTTTGAAGAAAAATACAGATTTTCATTCTGTAAGATCTTATTTATATTATCAACACACAACAACAACAACAAAAAGGTATTGAACACAAACAATTAAAAAACAATTGAATTTACATCAAATAAGTTTACGTACCCAGTACCCTTTTTGAAATATTTATTCTATTGTAATTTCAAAACAAATTCAATTAATAATACAACATATTAAGATACAAGAGACTATAAAATTCTCTATATTGATTGTTCCGTAGCAACAATTGCTACAGGATTTAATTTCTGGCATTCAGACGTGGTGAGTGACAAGACGTATATTTATGCTGAGGGATATAAGAAGCTGTCAATTATGCTAAAGAACAAGGTTTTAGAAAAATTCCCATTCTACCAGATAGAAAAACGGGCTGGCTGCCTCGAGAAGCGGAACATCGTTGGAACATCGTCGAAGTGCGGGTTGTATAACACTGTTTTATGGATACTAGCATGGGAAATGTTTTTCTAAGATTAGCGAACTCATTCCAAGTGCCCGAGATCACATCCTTTGTAGTCTGTCATCCAATTTACCGCACAAAGCATTACAGAGAAAATTCATTTATCAGTCGAGCTAGTCGTATGTGGAGTAAACTCCCCATACAAGTCTTTCCTGACAATTACAATCTAATACAATTTAAAGCAAATATCCACAAATACTACTCCCTCTTTCCTCCTCCCCATAACCTATTTTTCTGAAATCAACATAATGCACTGCATTTGTAGGGGGTTAATAATATAAAAAAAAATCTAAGTGATATATCCATAATATGATGAACGCGGCATCATTTGAGTAGATATGCTTACATTTCATACCGCATCATATGAGCATAGAAGAGGAAACCAAGGAGGAATTGACCAGTCAACTTACGAGGTTTGAATGGTCCCGTGAATATGAACGGTCACGCGTAGAAAAGGGTAGGCGATACGCAGTAATTTTCCCAAATGTAAACAAGAAAATTTATGGTTTGATGAAGGCAGAGATATGAACCCGAGTCAAGGTAAGGCAACCAAAACTCTGGTAAGTAGAACCTCGTTCCGCAAACAGACCATTAAGCTGGTTGTCATTCGGAGTAAAATCTTGGAAGTCAACTAGCAACAACGACTTAAGTATGGTAAAAAATCACTTCAATAAATCGAGCTTAGTTGTACTCGGACTGATGGCAGAATAAAGGTAAGGCGAAATCCTACTAGTGAGTCTATTAAGGAAAACAGTATTGCTAATATGTGGTTTAGGTTCTATTTTTTCAATACCACAATCTACAGCTTTGTATATATGGAAATTCCCAAGAGCAATTAAGTGATAGATGTACAGAAAATGGTGATCAATTTATCATTATACTGCTATTCCATATTTGTTCATTGTAGCTTAAAGCAGATTGCATGGCAACCCTGGCAGAATGAGTTTTCAAGTTACTTTATGCCCTATTTACTTGTTGCCATAGTTTTTGTCAAACTCTATTCTGTTATTTCTGAAATATTGTAGATTTTGCCCATTTATGGCGTCTCGCATTTGTTACATTGCCACTCAATTCAGAAGAGTGGCTATCCTGCTGAAATAAGTTATTAAATTCCATAAGAGCTGCCTTCCAAGGTGATAGTTTTGACCGAAATCTTTTAATTGGTTTCAATGATACGGCCTTTGTAAAAAATTAAACATTTGTTTTCGTGTAACGCAAGGCAGATAGCATGGCAACTCTGGCGAAATAATTTTTCAAATTCCCATATTTCCCGTTTACCAGCTGCCATTGTTTTGGGCAACATCCATTTAGCGGTTTCAGAGATATTACGGTTTTTATAAATCCCGCATTTTTTCCAATTTCCTAAGCCTGGCAGCAATGGAAATGTATAATTACAATGCCATCTTGTGAGCGGCATATTTTTTTACGCTTAAAGAAATGCTGGTCCCCCAATAGATGGCGCTGAATTTAGGTCAAAAAGTGGCGTTGCCAGCCTTAAAAACTATAAAGTCGTTAAATTTAAAATTCAGACATTAACCATTAACCAACTAAATAAAAAAATTTAGCATTTTATAGAATTTTATGGAGATTTTATGAGTTTATTTAAATACAACAGAAAAAGAAAATTTACAGTTCTACTAAATCTAATAACAAATTAAATACTATAAAATATAATTCTTAAAACTAATTTCGCATTATATATATAAAAAAAAAAGATGTATTAAAACATTCCAAAACAGTTACAGATAGCCACACAGTCTCCAGACTTGCACTTTATGATACTGCTGGAGCACAGATCATAAAACACGATATCCAGCCACAAATTTCGTTGAAAACTGTTACAGAAAATAAGAAAAGATATATAAAAAATAGTGAATATCAATGCTAAAAAATAACTGCTAAAAAATTTCTAGATTAAAAATTTTAAACTGCAAATATAATTTTAAATTTTACATTGAAAATAATAATAACATAAAATTCCAATATTTTAAAAGTCAAGTTGCAGTCTAAGTTGCAGGCTCAAGATCAAATGTTTTTACTTTAATTAAAGGGCATTCGTTTCAAAAAAAAAATAGTAAATAAAGTTGAAAAATATTATTTAAGAGATTTTAAGTCGGCAAAATAGATTAAAACAATGGGGGGGTAACAAATTTTGGATAATATAAAGTCTTTTGTCAACGCCGAACAGAGTTTTCAAATCTACACAAAAAGTGGTCAATAATTACACTGAGTGAAAAGAAGTTATAACTCAAACAAATTAAAAATTTGTTTTAAAATAATCCCTGATGATGATCAAGAAAGTTGATAGAAATATATTGGAAAAAATATTATTATAAATATTGTTTAAAAATTAAAAAAACTTTTTTTTTATTTATTTTTAACAAAAATGTTCTTATAACACAAAGAGAATCTTTTAACAACCGCACTGTGGCTGAAATTTTGATTTCATTGGCCAAAAGTCTAATTTTTTTGTCACCGATTTTTTAAATTTTAACGCCTTTTTGTAGCCAATATATCCAGATTAAATTAGTCAAAAAATTAGGTTAAACTATTGCTAATTATGGGCGTGGAATGCTGTCAAACCAAACTGTTTTTTAATATCAGAAAAAGGTGATTCTTTTTTTTATCAAAAATAAATGGTTACTACTCGTAAGCTATCCTCGATAATGACCTGCGGTCTTTTCTATAATGTTGGTAGGATTATGGTCTTTAGTTGTTGTAAGTGGTCACAGCTCTACCGTTTAATATTAGGGGCGTTATTAAATATTTATAAACCTACTATATTTTTCTCAAATTTCAACTTTAGTGGAATAGAACTTCTAGGAAACAAAAGGGAACAAGAAACGTATACCACCCAGATAAAGATGAAAGTGTCCTCTTTAACCCTGTATATACTTTTGTACCCGTGACGACCCGTGGGTAGAACACTTTTTTCATTTTAATGAAATTACTCTAAAAAAAATTCAAATTAAAATAATTTAAACAGTCCTATAAGTACTCGTATACAATGGTGTATTAAATTTGTGCTTCAGGTATTGGACAATCATTGGACAACTGCAGCGATAGATCTAAGAGGTGGAAACTTAAAGATGTTAACGATGAAATTGGTTGTACAAATATAAAAGAATCAATTACGATCACAGAACCAATTAAAAAAAAAGTAGATATCATTGAAAAAGTTGTTAAAGCTAGTCCAGTGAGAACAAAATGAATTCTTAAAAGTATACCAACTCTGAGCGATGCAAAACAGTTCACAAATAGGGAGGCATTAGCATTATTTCTGGATTTGAAATTAACAAAACAGCAATATATTCAGTTCAGATTGCGGTGCGATTGAAAAAGGCTCAAATATGTATCCAGCATATCATCATATAACCGCTGCTAAAATGGACTGTTTGCCATCAAAGGACACTATTGTAATCACACCAATTTCGGCAGAGGTACAACTACAATCTCTACTTGATCACACAGCCGAACGCTTGCTTCAATCAATAAAAGGAAATGAGTTAAAGAAATATGGAAACACAAAGTTAATTCTTTTTTGTAAATGGGGATGTGTTGGTTCTTCCAGACAAAAACAATACAAACAAGTAGTATGTGAAAATAGTACGGACTCAGATATGTTCATGATATCATTTGTACCATTGCGATTGAACAAGATTTTGGAAGATTCAGAGCCCTCGACTAGTACAACGCAAACAATGGATATTTGAGAAAATGAGACACCATCTTCTACGAAATACTGCAGGCCAATCAAATTTGAATTAAAAAAAGAAACTCATGATGCCATTAACAAA
Organism: Cordilura impudica; assembly: GCA_963682025.1. Lineage (NCBI taxonomy): Eukaryota > Metazoa > Arthropoda > Insecta > Diptera > Scathophagidae > Cordilura > Cordilura impudica. Next base: position 194,672,595 of record OY821520.1, on the reverse strand, counting down.
GCAGTTAGTGATATCAAGGCCCACATTGCAACACTACAGCCATTACAATTACAGTTAGATAGACAGCAAATTGAAGTAAGCTACCAATTAGTGCTGACAATGATAGATGGAAAAGTAGGTCAGGCTTTGACTAACACGAAGGCTGCATCCAGCTACATTATATGCCAAGCAACATCAAGCCAATTAAACCAAGTCCCGACAAAATCATTAGATAATACCGATGCATATGAATTTGCATGCATGACTTATGGAACACATACTAAAAATCAGTTATGATTTGGATTTCAGGTCTTCAGGATCAATAAGAAACTACGAAACCAACAAAAAGTTAAGAAGTTCAAAAAAGAAACATGTTCAAGATGAATTACGCAAATTTGGATTGATTATAGATCAGCCAAAACAAGGGTCAGACAATACAAATGATGGTAATACCGCCAGAAAATTCTTTTCAGATCTAGAAACAGCATCTGAAATAACAGGAGTGGATTTAAACCTTATTTTCATATTTAAAATAATCCTAGAAGTACTTGCGTGCAATGAAGAAACTGACTCTAGAAAATTTGGAGATTATGCTAAGGAAACTGCAAAAATATATACAACCAACTACCCTTGGAGAAATATGTCTGCAACAGTTCACAAAATCCTTTATCATGGAGAAGATGTCTTTAAATATCATTTGGTGCCACTTGGAGATCTATCAGAGGAGGCTCAGGAAAAAAGGAATAAGAATTTCAGATTTTATAGAGAGCGCAATACTAGAAAAATTTTACGAAATTCCACAAATGAAGATCTATTTAATATATTATTGGCAACGTCAGATCCGTTCATTTTCAGTATTCGAAATCAATCAAAGTAGAACATCGGGATTAAGATGAAGAAGTCCAAAAACTACTAAAGAACAGAAATAACGCAGAACAAAATATGGGATATTTGCATTCAATATTTGAGTCAAATGAATAATAATTATAATTGCCTTTCATTGTAAAAAATAATAATAAACAGAACCACCATTGTTACAAATACAATTAAAATCTATTGCAGTTTTTATTTTTAAAATGTTTTTGAAAATTATCAAATTTGACAGCTAAAAATAATAAATTTTTCTGTAGTAATAACAAGATTTTTAGATAATATTATTTACGTTTTTTTTTTTTTTGAGTGTAAATCTTCTTTGAGTGTAAATAAATTTCCTAATTTGACAACAAAAAATTTTTAATTTTTCAGTAATATTAGCAAAATCTCCAGTTGATTTTACTATTTTTTTTTTTTTTTTTTTTGAGTGTAAAAATTTTTTTGAGTGTAACATTAAAAAAATCCCATTATTAAAAAAAAATGTTTAAAATTATTATTAAAATACAAATATTTAATTTTTAAATAAATAAAAAAATAATAAGCACATATTTCACCCTAAAAGTTAAAAAAAATCAAAAGTTCAACTTTTACCTAGAATTCCTTAAAAAGTACTCAATCAATTTTAATGTAATTAAAACTGAGTCAAGCTGAACTAAATATCTATCCACTAACAAAAAAATTACTTAAATATTTTGATCGGTTCAAAAGTTACAGAATTTTGGCCAATACATTAAAGACAAACCATGTCCATGGGGGTATCAAAGTATTCTTTTTTGTGAAATAAGAGTGAAATTCTCTATAGTTTCATTATCTACCAAGATTCTACACCGCTCAATCAAATATTAGTCTTGACTGTAGGAAATGGTCTTAAAAAATCCCTTTTTTTAAAAGTGCAATTTCTTGAAAATCCTTTTTTTTTTAAGTGCAATTTCTTGAAAAGGTACATTTTTAAGATTTTTAAGAAAATCTTTTTTAAATAAACTTTTAATTAAAAGTATTATTTCTTAAAAAAGTAGCTTTTCTTAAAGAAGGAAGTTTTTTTAAAAAGTACCTTTTTAAAAAAAGTACAATTTCTTTAAGAATAACTCCATATTCTTAAAAAAGCACCTTTATTTAAAAAAGTATCTTCTCTTAAAAAAGCACATTTTCTTAAAAAATAATTTTTTCTTAAAAAGTTTATCCTAAATTGGTATATTTTTTTAAGTACCTTTTCTTTAAAAAAGTACATTTTGTGTAAAACCTACCTTTACCTAACATAGTACTTCTTCCTTAAAAAGTACTTTTTCTTTAAAGTTACATTTTCTTTGAAAAGTAAGTTTTTTAAAAGCAAAATTTTATTAAATAAGAGGCCTTATTAAAAACCATAATTCCTTTAAAAATTAAATTTTCTTTAAAAAGCCTTTTCTTAAAATCTTACTTTGATTAAAAAAAAAGTATCTTTTCTCAAAGCAGTATATTTTCTTTAAAAAGTATCTTTACTTAAAAATAAGTACGTTTTCTTAAAAAAACTGCCATTTCTTTAGAAATGTATAATTTCTTAAAAATTACCATTTCAAAAAAAAAGTAAGTTTTTTATGAATTACATCTGTATAAATAAAAGTATCTTTACTTAAAAAAAAAATACAATTTCTTAAAATAGTAAAATTTCTTAAAAAAGTACAGTTTCTTAAAAAAAAGTTTCTTTTCTGAACAAATTAATAAGAAAGTTTTATTAAAAAAGAATTTTTTTAAGTAAAGTACCTTTACTTAAAAAATTACATTTTCTTACCATTTCCCCAAAAAAATACCATTACTTTAAAAAAAAATTTTTTAAAGTACCTTTTTAAAAAACAAGTACAATTTCCTTAAAAAAGTACATTTTCTTAAAATGTAGCTTTTTTTTAAAAAAAATACCGCTTCATACAAAAGCACTATTTCCTACAAAAGTACTATTTCTTAGAAAGAGCTTTAAAAAAATACTAAATTTTCTTTAAAAAAATTACATGCCTTAAAAAGTGTGTTTTTAAAAAAGGACCTTTTTAAAAAAAGTAAATTTCCTTAAAAAAGTACCATTTCTAAAAAAGTAGCGTTTCTTAAAAAAAATACCGCTTCTTATAAAAGTAACATTTCTTAAAAAAGTACTTTTTCTTAGAAAGAGCTGTTAAAAAAACACTAAATTTTCTTTAAAAAAAATACATAGCTTAAAAAAGTGTCTTTCTAAAAAAGGACCTTTTCTTAAAAAAGTACCTTTTCTTAAAATGTACACTTTCTTAAAAAATTACACTTTCTTAAAAAATATCTTTTCTTAAAAATTTAAGTTTTTTTTTAAGAATTTTTTAAAAATAAAAGTACCTTTACTTAATAAAGTATTTTTGTTTTAAGTACAATATCTTAAAAAAGTAATTTTCTTAAAGAAGTAAATTTTTTTAAAAAATAAATTTTCTTAAAAAGTACCTTCTTTAAAAATAGTTAAATTTCTTATAAAGTATAGTACTTTTTCTTACAAAATTATTCTCATAATTTTTCTATGAGAGACTACTCAACCTTAATATTATATATGTAAGGAAAAAATAATGGCATTATTCCATTTTCCAGCACAAAAAATTAATGTTTATATTTAAAACAAGTCATTGAAGCAGAAATTTTAAAAATTAAACGAGAATCTATAAAAGTACTTAAAAATCCTATCAACAGCATTTGGAGTTCGTTTTGATTCATTTGAATGTTACTTCCAGTTCTCTTTAGTAAATATATCTGAAGCATTATTTTTCCCATTTTGTTTTACCTATGACTGGCACTTGTGTGATTAATTGATGGAATTTGATGGCTGAGCTTTAAGCAATTTTCATACAGCCATTAAAATAAACTTTATATGGATGTGTGTGTATTTTTAGCTATACCTAACCTAACTTACGATGACTGTTGATAATATTTATGTTGATGTTGATGGTTGTGTTTTTATTTTTATATTTAGAACATTAAAAACAACCATTTCCTTTATTGGCATGTTAATAGCCAAGTTAACATCGTACCTTGCCTAACTGTGTTCTAAAAATAAATATATAAATATAAAACAACAGCGCAGAAAGCAGACTAAAATTTCCTTTTACGAAAAAACAAAAAAAAATATAACAAATATATTTTTTTTTTATTTGAGGGCAGACTTTTAGGCGATTCGAACGAAATAGAAGATATTTAAGAGGATTGAAGAAAAGTGTGTTAAACATGATTTTAATACATAAACAAAAAATGTTATTGCACGAAAAATTTTCAAATTAAAACAAATTTTTGTTAAACATGCTAAAAGATATTAAGAATTAAAATGTTTTAGCCTACTTTTGGGCAAAGCTTTAAATATTTTTTTTCGTTTATTGTTTAATACTTGCGTGTTTATGGGGATTTTTCCCTAAGTATTTCATTCATTTTTATTACAGTCTGCTATAAGGTGTAGATTGTGTTAAGTTTTCATTTAACTTTTGCTGTTTAAGCACCTAAATGTATGCTATAATATGTTGCGATAATATTTTTTATGCTAATAGGTAAGTTGTGTGTTTTTCATGTAATTTATCATAAATATCTTTATAGAAATGATTGATTATTTAAAGTGATATTAAAATTGTTTGTAGCTTTGAATAAAAAAAGGAAAAAAATTTAAAATTGATTATTGACAATTTTTATAAGAAAGCAAATTTTATGTGAAAACTTATTAAGAATTAAAAAGTTAAAATAATACAAAAAATTTTTAAAAATCACAGAATTTTTTATTTGCAACAAAAAGTGTTTCAGTAAAAATTATTTAGAAATAAATAATTTACAAAAAATGTCTCATTATAGAACAAAAAGTGAGAGTTTTTGTTATCCAAAAAATAAATAATAAATGTTACGGAGAACTGTTCTTAGATATTAAGAGCGAGTCAGTTAAACTTAGTTTAGTTAAACCAAAATTTTAACACTTATAACCTTCAAACTAATTGAATTTATAAGAAATATTTTAGAATTATTCAGTAATAAATTTTTTTTAAGTCACAAAAAAATGTCTAAAAATCTGAGAATTTTTCATACGGCAAAAAGTGTAACTGAGAATTTCGCTATTTCGAATTTGTCTACTCATTAAGATCGAGGTTTTGTGAAATCAGTTATACTCAAATTTTTTGATATAACTTGCAAACCAGTGATGCCAACTTAGCGCTTTTCGCGCTTGAGTTAATGCTTTTTTATGACCCAAAAATTGAATTTTTCCATTAAACGGGTTTTAAGTGGTTCTCCACTTTAAGTGCTTTTAGAGTCTATCAATTACAACGGTTAATGTTAAAAAAAAATTATATATTTAAGCTAAGTAAAGGGTGTTTTTTTTTTTAGAGGTTCATAACTTTGACAACCGATTTAACAGCTGATAGTTGCTTTTTGTTTAGTTTGGTTAGCCACTTCATCGTGGATAGACTTTCATGAGAGCTAAGCTTGAAAATTGTTAAAATTGTCTATCAAAATAATGGTTCTGTTTTTCAAACTAATCGTGCACTTCATCCATTTTATGGTAGTCATAATCGTCCATCAGAGCCTAAATCGAATAACTATGGATCGATTTCGCACCATGTTTACTCTTAAACATAAAGTGCATCCCTCAAAACGCCAAACGGTATTCACCGAACAAGCTGTATCCGCTCTATAGTAAAGCATTGAAGAATACCTGCATCAATCAATTCGGCGCCGTTCTTAGCAAATGGGGATGGGTTCATCCACTTTATGTAAGATTTTACGAAAAGATCTTGGTGTACGAGCTTTTAAGATTCAACTTGTGCGAGAATTAAAGGCAAGCGACAATCTCCAGCCAATGGCCTGAAGCACAAATTGATATTGATTTTGATTTTTCGATACAAAATTTTGTTCAGTTATGAAGCTCATTTTTGTTTGTACCGGTACGTACGTAAATAAGCAAAATTGTCATACTAAGGTAAAGATAGTCCACAAGCTTTTGTCCAAACACCATTAAATCTACAGCAAATTACTGTTTGGTGCACTTTACGGGCCGGCATAGTAATTGGTCCATATGTCTTCAAAAACGATGATGGTCAGAATTTTACTGCCAACGGTGAACGGCATAGAGAAATTATTACAAGTTTTTTTGTATCTCAATTAGCTGGCATTAATCCTGCTAACATGTGGTTCCAACAGGTCGGAGCCAAATGCCACACAGTGCATTCTTCAATTAATTTACTCAAAGAAACTTTTAAACACATTGGATTATTTTTATTGGGGTTATGTAATGTCACTCGTATATGGCGATAAGCCAGAGACAAATGAACACCTGGAAATCAACATTCGGCGAGTTATTGACGAAATACGGCTGCAAATGCTGCGAAAAGTTTGAAAATTGGAGTTCCAGATTGCACCATGTGCGTGTCAGCCATGGTGGCCACATGGCTCAAATCATATTTAAACATTAATGCCATAAAATTGTGTATCCAATAAAACCAGTTTAATTGATATTAAAAATATTTTTCTTTGCTTTATTTTCATTTAATTTTCTGGATGGATGAGAGGTTTTTCAGAGATTGACCAGTTTTCTATACGAAAAATGGCTGAAAATCTGAGGGTTTTTCTAAATGAAAAATGCATTTTGTGTACAAAAAATTTCGCAGAATCTGAGGGTTTTTCTGTCTGAAAGATGTCTCTACATCTCAAAATATTTCTATAGGAAAAATATGTCATAATGTGATTCTTTCTATAGAAAAACATGCCACAGAATCTGAGCGGTTTACTTTGGGAAATCTCTTAGAATTTTAAAGCTTTTTCTAGAGGACAATTGTTTCAGTAAAAAATACATCAGAATCTGTGGGGTTTTCTATAGGACAAATTTTTCAAAAAATTAGAAGTTTTGTATTGGAAAAATGCCCCAGAATCTGAAGGTTTTTCTATAGAAAAACATTCATCAGAATCTAAGGCTTTTTCTATACAAAAAATTCCTCCGAATTTGAGGGATTTTCTATATGAAAAATTCTTCAGAGTTTAAGCGTTTTTCTATACAAAAAGTTTTACAAAATCTGAAAAATGTCTCAAAGTCTAAGAATTTTTCTATAGAATAAATCAGATTATGAAGTATTTTTCCTATATAAAAATGCCTTAGAATCTGAGGGGTTTTCTATAAGAAAAATCTCTTAGAATCTGAAGGTTTTTCCATAGGAGAGTTGTTTCAGTAACTGGTTTATTCTATAGCGAAAGATAACTCACAATCTGACGGCTTTTCTACTGAATAAATCTAAAAATTTTGAGACGTTTTCTATAGCAAAATTTTTCAGAGACTGAGCAGTTTTCTATAAGAAAAATCCTCAAAATGTGAGGGCTTTCCTATACGAAGAATTCCTCAGAATTTGAGGGTCTTTCTATATAAAAAATTAATCAATATATAAAAGTTTTTCTATAACAAAAATGCATTAGAATCTGCGGGGTTTACTAGAGGAAAAAATTTTCAGGAAATGAGAAGTTTTCTATAGAAAAATTCCTCAGAATCTGAGCTTTTCTATAGGAAATATTTATCAGAATCTCAGTGTTTTTCTACACAAAAACTCCTCCGAATTTATGGGTTTTTCTATAGGAAAAATATTTCAGAATCAGAGAAGTTTTCTATATGAAAAATGCCTGAAATCGGAGGGCTTTCTGAACGAAAAATGCATCAGAATCTTTGGGGCTATCTATAGAAAAAGTGTGTCAGAATCTGAAGGTTTTTCTATAGCGAATAAGACCTCGAACTCTATAAAAAAAAAGTCCCAGAATCTGAGCGGTTTTCTGTAGGAAAAATATCTTAGAATCTAAAGGGTTTCCTGTAAGACAATTATTTGATTAACTGAGGTTTATTCTATATCGGAAAATGCCTCAGAGTATGAGGGTTTCTATATGAAAGGTTTTGCAACATCTGAGACGTTTCTATAGGAGACTATAGAGACTAAGAATTTTTTTACGAAAAAAGCCGCAAAATCTGAGGGTTTTTTTATACGAAAAATACTCAGAATCTGAAGGTTTTTCTACACCTAAAATTCCTCAGAATTTGACTGTTTTTCTATACGAAAAATTATTCAAAATTTAAGCGTTTTTCTATATGAAAATTTTTACAAAATCTGAGACGTTTTCTATAGGAAAAATTTTCAGAGACTGGGCTATGTTCTTTAAAAAAATACCTCAAAATCTGAGAGTTTTTCTAATCGAAAAGTTTCCCAGAATTTGATAATTTTTCTACAAAAAATTCCTACAAATCTAGGGGTTCTTCTGTAAGAAAAATACATTAGAATACGCGGGTTTTTCTCAGGAAAAAGTTTTCCAGACTATATAAGAAAAATTTATCTGAGATTGAGCCGTTTTCTATACAAAAATGCCTCAGAAATTCCTCAGAATTTCGGGGTTTTTCTGTACGAGAAACTCCTCCGAATCTAAGAATTTTTCTGTATGAAAAATGTCACAAAATCTAAGAATTTTTCTATATAAAAAATACTTTATAATCTGAGTGTTCTATTGAAAAAATTCCTCAGAATCCGAAACTAAAGGTTTTTCTATACAAAAATTATTTCAGTCTTTGAAATTTTTTTTCTATAGAATACTTCTCAGATATTGTAAAAATTTACCTATAGAAAAACCTTAGGAAAAAATGCTTTAGAATGCCTCAGTTTTTACAGAAAACTGACAGACAAAAATTATTCTTTGATACAACAAAATACTGCTTTGTTGCAATACCCAAATTGTTAGAGCGCCCTCTATTGGCAGTTAGTAACACTACATGGCGAAGACTATTAATTGACATATAACATTGGTTGTTGACTTTGCTAAAAAATAGTTTTTATCATTTTATGAAGAATTTCCCTTAGTGAAAATAAAAATCCCATGTAAAGAAGCTGGTAAATACAACTACTCTCTGTACTTGACATTATTATTCCTATCTATTTAATTGGATACTCTATGCATTACAAATTTATTTATAAAAGTATCAATTTGAGTAATTCGTGTCAGATGTTTTAGGGTTGAACTTAGTATTTAATTTTAGGTTCTAAGAAAGCTGATTGTTTTCTGTTGTTTAATCTTTTTTAAAGATGTCCTGTCAGGGCTTCATAAGTTGTATATGGGGTGCCAATCTGTTATGGATTGTTACCACTATTTACATATATACTAAATATAAGTATTGATATTTATTTATTTAAGGTTTTTATCTTAAACTTTCCACATGACTTCTTTCAAACGCTATATTCAATCATTAATTTCATATTCATTCTTTTCTTTTTCAATTTCAGCTGCTGGAGTTGGAACAACGAGTTATAGAAGCTGAGGAAAGAGCCGAAGATGCTGAAGATAAGGTAAGTTTTACGAACAACGAGGGTTGGGAGTTAATATTCAAGTTATTCTACTAAAGTAACAATAACAACAACTACATGAAAACATAATAAACATTAGGCTTGCAAATGTAACTTCCTGGCTGTTGTGTTAGTTAAACCAGGACAATGAACATGAATAAATATGAAAAGAGCTTACCCAACAATAGGGAGGCTCATATTTTTAAAATAGAAAATTATTTTCCTAAATTAAAAATAAAATAAGAATTTAGAAATGTTCCAGTATTTTTTAAATTAAAAATTATTAAATTACAAATAAAATAAAAAATTATTAAACTTCCTCTAGTGGGAAAAAAGTTTAAGCTTATAACACTGATTAGAAGCCATCCTAATAATCACATGAATGTAAGTATTTATTCGTGCTCCTGAACATGTGTGCGTGCAGTAAACACATCGTTATAACCCATATGAAATGGCAGTAAATTTTAATATTTTTTCTTTTTTTTTTCGGTAGTAAACAAAATTATTGTTTGCGATGAGTAAATTTATGATAATGTTTTATATAGAATTTTTGTACTCCATATAATGCGTAATAAAAAAATTTTGGTTTGTCTGACAGGATTAATTTCCCTTTTAAAAGTAAAATAAAAATCAAGGACAAACACGTGTCGTGCCATAAACATTTACAAAAAGGAAAAAAGAAACATGTCTTGTTCAAAAAAAAAACTGTTTAGGGTTTTTATAATGGTGGCAGAATAGATTGGAAATACAAATGCGTTATTTAAAGCGGAGTTTTTAAACAGAACTCTTCAAAATATTTTGGTGGCTTGTATAAAATTTAGAACAAAACTATATAGAATTTTAATGCAACTACGTCTCTTTAATGCTATACTATGGCAGCTTAATAAAACTAAAACTCAAGAACGAGAACAAGAAGATTTTTTTGGATTTAAAATTTGGAGCATAAATAATCTTATTTCCTTGTAAAGGACCTTCAGTGTTAAAGGATTATATTGAAAAAAAAAATTGTTTTTAATATTTATACTTATCCTACGATGCACATGGGGTTGAAATGTACCAAAGTACAACCTTTTCAACCTTTCGTACAGTGCTGTAGTCTTTCTCTCTTGCTGGAAGGGTGAGGATAATAACCCTGAAAATTACCGTCCAATTTTAATCTGATCTGCGTTCTCAAAGGTGATGGAGGCCAACTCACTTCTTAAGGATCGAGAGTATGGCTTCCGTCGAAATCGTTCTGCTGGAGACCGGTTAGCTCTACTTTCTGAGCGATACATTCACAATTTTGGTGAAAGTAAAGTGGTTGCTCTAAATATTTCCAACGCATTCGATCGCGTGTGGCACGGTGCATTGATATCAAAACTTATTGCATTTGGGGTCCGTATTGACTTCTCTAGATTTATATCGAGTTTTCTCAGAGACCGCACAATACGTGCTGCTACTGATGGGGTCTCATCCAAGGTTCTGTTCTCTCTCCTTCTCTTTTCCTAATCTTTTTGAACGACCTCCTCGATCAAACTTTTAATTCTATATACTCTTTCGAAGATGACAACAACATTTGTCATTCCTTTTCCTTCAATTGTAGGCCAAGCCTTTTGGAGGTTGGGGGCAAAATGGTGGACATTGAATGACTTACTCAATCAAGGCCTGTTAACAATCTCCGAGTGTGGTAAAACAAATAGGATTGACGTTAATGGGCAGAAGACTCAATGTTGTTTGTTCACCCATAGGGCCATGAATTCTACAATTCTATCTGCATATATGGGTGGTATAGGTATTGAGGAATCGGATACTCTTGATGTACTGGGCATGAGAATTCAATGTGATGTTCGTTGCAATGAGCATATTTTTCAAGTGTCGAAAGAAGCATTCAAGTTTTTCAAAAACGGTGCAAAAATTACTTCACTCCTTCTGATGTTAAAAACTATACCACTTACATCCGACTCCTATACCATGGGAGCATCAAGGTTTATTTTTAAGCTACTTGACCGTGCACAAAGGGCGTTGATGCCTATTAATGACAGTAGGTTTTGCAATTCTATTGAAAAAATACGCTCTGGTTTTACGCTGGCGTCCGCACTCCACACGACATACCTGACATGACGGCCGATTTGATCGCGCAGGACTTTTCAGGAACTCACGTACTGTTCCAACAAATGCAGTTTTAAATTTTTGTGATGAGCATAAATCGATCGTATGATAATGCGGCTTTGTATATTGGAGCATGGGTTGGGCCCCACAGTTCCTTAGCTTACTCATTATTCGATTTAGATAGCCCAGCATACAAAACGATAGTCAAAAATGCTAAGCATTCTTTTAGAGTGATTATTTTCCAATCCTTTTCCATCGTAGGATTTGCCGAATTCCATACAGTTGTTACTTCCCTGGCTTTTCGATTGATTTCCCGTATGATAATATAAGCCATATCTTCGGTGATGAGCATGCCGAATATGGTGCAGGGATCATATGTGTCTTTCACTGACCCTGGTTCCCTTCTTATATAGTCCACCAGCATTTTGTAAATGTAAAATAACTGTCAGAAGTTTCGGTAGTGGCAGGAGCAGTTCTTGTTTTGGCATACAAATCGCTGTTGTAAGCATTTAATTGGAAAAAGAAATACAGGTAACAAAAAAAAAACACAATTCAACAAAACTCGTTAGCGATATATTCTAATAATAGTACAAAGTCCGTAGAGACCTTTTCACTAATTAACATACTAAACGTCATTAAACCTCAACACAATGTAAACTGTTGCTCGTATCGTTTCAAGCCCAGCTTTAATCGCTTTTTTCTTTGAATAAATGTATGGTTTGGGTACTCAACCCATACAACCTTAAGGAATTGTGAGAGTTTGAAAATCAAAAAGGTCTCCAGGGACCTTCTCACAAACAGAAGAGTTAGACAACGAGGAATTATGGCAAATGACTTTGGTGGAAGTTCCGGCCATAGCTCTTATAAACAAGTATTTCACGGCACTGACGCTAGTGATTCTGGGGTATTTATTAAATCCATTGTGCCATTAAAAATTGTTTGTATGAATAAAACCATTTGGGCAAAGTCTCGAACTTCTTTTATTAGGTTTTGTAGACCCATAATATTTGAATTTTTAAAAGAAACTGTAAGTACTTCACAACTTAAAAAAAGAAAGAGTAGAAACTGAAACAAAACCTCTGAAGGATTATGTTGTATTAGTAGAAGATAAATCAATTATGATAAATCAGAAACTAATTTTAATGATGATTGATGGCAAAGTGTATAGTAATGTTATAACCAAAACAACATCCACCCAAAAATCTTACGTTTGTGGTGCTACGAACAATGATTTCAACTGTATTGATGGAATAATTGCCAGCAGTGTGGACAAGGATAAATTTCAGTTCGGTTTATCTATTTAACGCATGCAGAAGTTTCCTCAGAATGCCTATAATACGTATTGTCGTGTCATGTGGCCACGAGGTTAATGGTGAAAAGTTCAGTGAGTTTTCTCGCAATACAGCAAAATATTTTATTAAAAAATATCCATGCTACAAAATATCACCTACCCTTCATAATTTCTTTATTCACGGACCGGAAATAATATCGAACGTGCGATAAATATCTTTGGAAATTTCCCATAAAATATTTTGAAAAAAAGTGTCGTGGACTTACAAATTTTAAGTTTTGTTGCATAAACAAAAATTTAATTCATCATCTCCAAAAAAAAAAAAAGAAATTTGTTTCACATAAATAAAAAAATTTAATTAAATCAAATGTAATCTAATCCAAAACTAGAGACCAAATGCAATAAAACTACACTTCCGTCCAAAAGTATTTGAAACCCCTCCTCTTTAAATTTTAAATATCCATATCTCCTTTATTTTTCAATGAAAACTCTTCAAATTTAAAACATACATTTTATTTATTATTTATTTTTATTATTTAGATAAATATTTTCTTGAAACTACACTCCATTCTTAAATTTTAGATTCATCATCAATATGACCACCTCCATTTCGTATAATTTCACCACATAGCCTTTGAAATCAATATTTTCAAAGTTTTTGGAGTGGTCTGATTCCAAGCTTCCTGCAGTTTCTTTCACAAGTCTTCCTCAGATATAGGACAGGTAGTTCGAACGTTCTTGTCTAATTCATCCCACAGTGACTCTATAAGATTGAGGTCAGGTGACTGTGGTGGTCATTCCATAACTTTACAGGTTCCAGCTGCTCTAAATACTGCTTAAATTTTTGCTGTATGTTTTGGGTCATTATCTTGATAAAATATGAATCTCCGACACAAAATTCTGAATCCAGTGACCATGGCACGATCTCTCAAGATAGTTTTGTACTGGGTTTTATCGAATATTCCTTCGATTCCAACATTTTCACGAGCAAAGCTACCCCAATCCATTATGGAACCTCCCCTTTGTTTGACTGTTGACACTAGACACGCATCCGATGCACGTTCTCTAGCTGAGTGCCTCACAAATGGTTGCCTCTTGGAGCCGATCACTTCAAACATCGATTCGTCAGACCTCGCGCCAATCGTTAAAAGCCCCCTTTTTATATTTTTTTATCACACTCTAATATTTTGCAAATAAAAAACAAGTAAGAAAATTATAGTCGGTCTAGACTGACTATACGATACCCTATACCATGGTTTAGAGACCCTATCTCTTCGGTCCAACTAATTGGATATAGAAAATAAGCATAAACCATATTTGAGTGGAATTGTTATTAATTTTTTTTGGCTGCAGATTTGAAAAAGTTCATATCGGGTGCTATATTAATGTGGGGACTAGGTCGAAAAATGGACCGAGCCAAACCATATTTGGTAAAGTTACTTATGTTATGAAAACATTTATACAAACCAAATTTGAAAAAAATCTGTGCAGTATTTTTGCTTTTTGATAGATTTAAATGAAAGTCGGGAAGCAGCTCTCATGACGAAGAATTGTCCTATAGGGATTATTTTTGGATTACAGATTAATGGATATAATACGAACCCAATTTGACTGAGATCTATATGATAATTTGGATCTTATGGCAATTTAAGTCGATTTCATAGGGGTCATTTCTATGGAGACTAGATCTGAACATGGACCGAATTTCACCAATTTCAATAGCGTTCATTCTGTTGCTGATATAAGCTCAAGTACCAAATTTCATCAAAAGATATTCATATTTGCGATCTGTAGTTTGATTAAAAGTTTACATGGACACACAGACGGACGAACGGACGGGCATCGCTAAATCGACTCAGAAAGTGAGTATGTGTCGATTGGTATTGTAGTTACAAACAGCAGCACAAATCCATTATACCCAAACCACATAATGGTATAGAGTATAACAATATGAAGTCTGACCCTGATGGTCTATGTGCTTATTTATTAAAAAAATGCGCACCATCTATAACTTTTGCTCTTACTTATATATTCAATTTGTCACTTAACCAAGGAGTGTTAATTGATAGATGGAGGTTGGCATTTATTACACCCATTTTTAAGAATGGCAGAAAGGATGACGTAACTAGTTATAGGCCGATATCCAAGATGTCATTTGTTTTGAAAGTTTTTGCGCATGTGGTTTATAAAAAGCTATTTTTCTTAACCAAGTCTCTTATATCTCCATGTAAACATGGGTTTTTTTCAGGAAGGTCAACTACCATTAGGCAAACAAGTTTCGGTTATTTATATACTAATTTCTCTAAGGCCTTTGATAAGGTCTCCTTAGATATTCTCTATTCTAAGTTGCAAGGGATGGGTTTCCCATCAAATTTCTGAATGTAGATTTAGTCATATCTATCAAATGATGTACCAAGTTGTTTTTCTAATGTAAATTATTTGTTATATGTTGATGACTTAAAAATATATAGTAAAATAAATTCTATTGGTAATGTATTAAACCTTCAGAATGATTTGGACAACCTACACAAATGGCGTTTATTCAATAACCTTCAATTAAATCTTGATATGATACCTTCATATCTCTTTCACCAGATCTAGAAACCCAATTCAATCGGTCTTTAAAATTAGTAATTATAAATTGAAAATTGCAGACTCAACAATTGATCTAGGTGTTGTTTTTGACTCAACCATGTCTTTTATTCCACATATTGTTCCAGATATTGCGTTTATAAGAAGGAATTATTCTGACTTTTCTGATCCATTTACATTTAGATTATTATATACATCTTACGTCAGATCAAAGTTAGAATATGCTACTGCTGTTTGGAGCCCACATTGTGGAATATACATCTCTCGTATTGAGAGAGTGCAGCGTATTTTTCTTAAGTATGCACTTTCCTCATTTAAGTTTGTTGATCCTATACTCTCATATAGATCAAAAGGTTTATTATTAGGTCTCGAAACATTAGAATATCGTCGTAGATTTCAAGCAGCACTATTTGTCTTTGATATAATTACTAGAGGTATCGACTGTCCAGATTTGTTATCGCAAATACAATTGTGTGTTCCATCTGGAATACTTTGTCACCATAATATTTTTTAAATTCCATGCCATCGCACAAACTATGCCCAAAACAGTACTTTAAATCGCGCGTGTGCCGATATAAATGCTATTAATGAAATAGCTATAAATGGAATCCCAAACCAGCTAATCGATTTTTTTACATCAAAAGATTGTTTTAAATTACTCCTCTTTACATTATTTAATTTGTAAATTTTTGCACATAAATTAATACATATCGTAGTTAATACAATCATAGTCTGTAAGAAAATCATGTTCCATTGACTGAAAAATAAATGAAAATAAATTAAATAAATAAGTAAATTATTTTGAGGGCAAAGATGAGGTTTTTTATTGGCGATTCTGCGGTTTAAGCCGGCTGTTGTTTTACTGTAGTCACAATTAGAGTAGAGTTATAACAATAAATAGTACAGCAGAAGATTCTTCATTGGAGCTAACAAAACAGGATATAATAAGTCTGAGAATGGGTTTTTGAATACAACTAAGGTTGTCATTCGTTCGGCTGCGGTTTATGTGGGCGGATATCTGGAGCCATTAGGTGACGATTTCGTTTACTTGTCATTATTATTACATGATCCTCACGTTTTCTTGTTACTCTGCGCCGACCACTTCGATTTTTATTTGCCATCCTCTTTGAATTTTTCACAATATAGTCCACGGTTTGTCGCAATGCTTTGAGCTCCTTTGCAACAGCTTGATAGCTTTTCCCAATATTGTATAGGGAAATAATATGGTGAAGAGTTTCAGTTGAAATCTCCTGTCCGGGTGTCTATATTATAGCTGGTTAAAAAATTAAGTTCTTTTCTAAAATACAATTGATACTTTCTGAAACACAAATACTTTCTAAAATACAATTGATACTTTCTAAATATGTATTGACGTTTTCTGAAAAACAATGGATAATTTCTGAAAATCAATTGATATCTATAATATTAATAGGCTGGGCGATTTCTTGTGACCGATGTTTTGTTTTACCGTTTTATCCTGATTTTGACCGAACGTATATTATTTGAAAGGTATTTCTTTTTAGCTCTTTTGCAGATTTACAGATTTTTAAATTTTGTCCTTTATTTTGAGTTAATTGCATATAAAGTTGCTGCTAAATGCATACATATGCAGTGTGTGTGTTTATTAAATTTGATAATGTGTTTGTTAATGAGTTTGTTATCTTCATTCACAATAATAATAAACCAAAAAAGTGTTGGTTTGTGAATTGGCTAAGTTGAAAAATAAAGTTGCCTAGAAATTGCACTCGAATTTCGAGCGCTGGTGTAGGTAGTTTCAGTCAGTACGGCATTTAATTCGTGTGTAACAAAATATTTCTTGTAGGACGTTGTAATGAATGAAATATATTCTAAAGTTAGTACGTACCTCTAGAAATGAATACAAATTTTCTTAAAACTTGATAATAATTTGGAATTTTTAGAAAATTTAATTTCAAAAACAGCTATTAGGATCCAAAACCAAAAGCACTTAATTTTTTCAGCATATGCCTACCAGAGGACCCAATGCTTTGTCAATCTAAAAATTCAGCTAAATAAATCAGATTAAAGCCACTAATCTAAGCTTTGAAATAATCCCAATGAAACTTAAAAATTCAGAAAAATATAACATAAATATTTTTTAACAAATATAAGCTTTAAAATACCACCGATTGAAAGAACATTTTCTTAAAAAGGTAATTTTTTTAAGTGTAAGTTTTCTTGAAAAATTATATTTTCTTTAAAAACATATTTTTATTGAATAAGTTACGGTTTCCTTAAAAATAACCTTTTTTAAAAAGTATATTTCCTTTAAAAACTACCTTTTTGAAAAAATTTATTTTCTTGAAAAAGTACCTTTTCTTAAAAAAATATCTTTTCTTAAAAAATTCCTTTTGAAAAAAGTATGATACTTCAAAATCTTGATAATGATATCTTCCTTAAGATAATCCAAAACACAGAAATTTTTATTGAAATTGATAGAAATGGGTATCCTTAAAAACTCTCAAAGATTGCTAGGAATTAGTACCTTAAGCACAAATAAAAAGACAAATTTTTAGAAACTCACGAACATTCATAGAAAATAGCATATTTGAATTCAAGAAGACAGCATGGTTTTAGAAATTTGTAGCTTCAGAAAGCTGTGAAAGATTTAATACCATTTGATACCCACTAAAAGTTTTGGTATCATTGGAAACTGAAGAAAAGGATCTCGCCAAGAAATTTATAATGAATTTATAATTTCTAATAATATAATGATTTTTAGGAATTGATAGCTTAAGAAATATTCGTAGAAAAAAGTACCTCTAGCAATTCAAGTATATCACATAGAAATTGCTATACTTTGAAAGCCCTATGGGATTTCAAAAAATAAGTATATATATCTATAATATTAACAGGCTAGGCGAATTCTTGTGACTGATGTTTTGTTCTACCGTTTTACCCCGATTTTGACCAAACGTATATTATTTGAAAGGTATTTCTTTTTAACCGTTTTGTAGACTTACAGATTTTTTAAGTTTTTCCCTTGCTTTGAGTAAATTGCATTTAAAGTTGCTACTAACACATACATAAAATTATACAATGCTGTGTGTGTGTTTATTAAATTTGTTAATGTGTTTTGTAATAAAAATGAGTTTGTTTTTTGTGTTGATTTGTGAATTGGCTATAATTGATTAGCATACTTTCAGGGTATTTATTTAATGAAAAAATAAAATTTCCTAGAATTTGCGCTTGAGGGATGGACTGCTAGTATTTATAAATTGGTACCTTTTGAAAGCCGTGAGTGATTCATATAAATAAGTTAGGAATTCAAGAATATATAGAAAAATTCATAAAAATTGGTGCAGTTGGAAAGTGAGTTAATGAAAAACTGATTTCTTGATGTTCTTTTAATATAAGTGCAAATGTGTTGAGTTTAATAAACGCTTAGAATGTCATGATAAGCTGTCACGATCAATATAAGTATACTATAGGGTGGCACTTAATAAAAAAAGTGTTCAAACTCTCGATCTCACCCCTACAAATATGCGAATAGCAAAAAAACTGAGAAATACAAAGTTTTGGGCCAATCAAAAAACATTTAGTCGTGCCTCAACGCGATTGAAAATTTCAAGTGTGTTTATATGGGGAAAATATGACTTTTTTCAGATTTTACGAAAATTTCGTTCTAGAGTTTAATTTTTCCGACAAGTTGTTATATAATTCGGGATAAGTATTAAATTATCCTTTCAAAAAGTAATAAAACTTCAAAATCGAATAACTTTTGTGCTAAAAAAAACTAGCTCATGAAATTTGATGGAATTTTTTTCAACTTTGAGAAACTGATTAAAGCCATAATTTCTTTTGGTCTCTATACTTAAAAGTACTCAGATATGAAGTACTATTTTATTACCACATTGTTAACCTATTGCGCGTTGAGACCGAAAATGGGAAATTTTTTTGATAAAATTTTGAAAACACCTTATTCAAGTTTTAAAAAATTTTCTTGAACAAAATTTAAAAAACTGGATCTAAAACTTAAAGTTTTTGTTAAATACATGTTACAGATTAACTGTGTGAACTTTTAAGTAAATCCCTATGACAGAATTTTTTTGACAAGGATTTGATTTTTGCGGATTTCGAGAAAAATGGGATTTTAGTAAAATATTCTGTAAATGTACTCTTTCTAAATACTTTGTATCAAAAATTCATCACTTTTCTACTTTTAAATGTTGTATTTTATCCTAATAGCCTAGGGTTTCGGAAAAAAATAATATGACCCCATTAACCCTTTTGTAATTGGGGTCACATATGACCCCAAACTAATAAAAGACAATTTATTCAAAAAATTCAAATATTTTGTAAGTGCTGTTGAATTTTTAGATGCGATGCTTAAAATATAATAACCAAGTATGTAGAACTTCCACTCCTAAAATCTGGGATAAATTCGAGAACGTTAACCCATTATTTGCCAAGGCCAGCTTTGGATTTTAAGATTTTTTAAATAAAAATGACCGAAAACGAGTTTTTCTGTTAAACCCGATGAAACCACTATTTAGAATTTAAGAAAAATAATTCGGTTAATTTTTATTTATTTAACCCTTCAGTGCTCCTGGGATCAAAATAACCCATTGTGACATATCTTTGGTGCAATTATCTGCAATTTATTAGTTTTCAAAATTTTCTCCAAAAAATTTCCCATTTTCGGTCTCAATGCGCAATAGGTTAACAACGTGGTAATAAAATCATACTTCATATCTGAGTACTTATATGTATAAAGACCAAAAAGAAATTATAGCTTTAATCAATTTCTCAAAGTTGAACAAAATGCCATCAAATTTCATGAGCTAGTTTTTTTAGCACAAAAGTGGTCTGGGGCATTTGCTATTTCTTGACGAGGTTTTATTCGATTTTGAAGTTTTATAGCTTTTTGAAAGTATAATTTAATATTGATCCCGAATTATATAACAACTTGTCAGAAAAATTAAACTCTAGAACGAAATTTTCGTAAAATCTGAAAAAAAAAAAAAGTCATATTTTCCCCATATAAACACACTTGAAATTTTCAATCTTGTTGAGGCACGACTAAATGTCTTTTGATTGGCCCAAAACTTTGTATTTCTCAGTTTTTTTTACTATTCGCATATTTCTAGGCGGTGAGACCGAGAGTTTGAACACTTTTTTTCCCCTCCGTATAATGAAGGGCCACCCTAGTATACTAACATTTTAGGCAGTTGTTTAATTAAATTAAATTTTTTTCTTGAAGAAAATTGTTGAGAAATCCTAGAAATTATTTAGAACACAAGAACACATTGAAAGATAGATGGAAACTAGCACCATTACAATGACCATAATGATTTCAGAATGAATAAGTATAAAAATTCTTAGGACTCCTGGTATATTGCAATCAATAGTCATGGAAATGTCTTTAGAAACCCATAAGTGATTTGGTACTTTTTGGCCTCCCATGATACCTTTAGAAATCCATGAATAACATTAGTTTTCTTAAAAACGAAATAAAGAGAAAAAAAATACCTTTGGAATTTCCACTTTTAGAAGATTCTTTGAAATCATAAGAGCCAAGAAGGTGAATAATTTTAAGAAGAAAAGGAAGAGAGATAGCTTATTTGAGTGAATGTCATAATACTTTTAAAACCCATGAATGATATTAGTGTCTTTAATATCTACAGACAGAAAAGAAAGATTCTTTAAAAATGGCACTTGTAGAAACTCGAATACTTTGAAGAACTAAAGCACATGAATAAAATGAAAAAAAAAAATTGTTGGAATCGGAACTGATAGAATCTCAAGACTAAAGATAAAAATTTACAGTCGTGATTATTTTTAAGAAGACAATAAAAAGAGATATCTTCGTTGAAAAAGCCCACGAGAAGCCTTCAAAATCTAAGAAAATAAAAGATTGAAATAATGATTAAATATGAAATTGATACTTTTACAAACTCAAGACTAAATAAATTCCCTCAAAAGCTCAAGAAAGTAAATATTGATTCTTCGGAATTATTATGATGGAAAGACAGACACAGTTTAGGTATCTCTACAAACCGCAGAACGATTGTCTTGACATTAGAATTTAGCAACGGTAATATAAAAATGTATCTAATAAAACATTGATATTCACTTGTGTATCTTCATCCCCAAAAACTACCTTTAAATTACCGGCCTGGTTATGAATAAATTTTCGAATTCCTTTTCTCCCAAAATCGAAATAAATTTAATAAATTCATTTTGCAAATCCCTTCTTCCTAATCACTTTAAAATCCTTCTGGGGGTATAAATATTTATATGAAGGTAAGTCCACCCCAATAAAGATGAAATACTGCTCCATCTCATATGTGAGAAGATAAAAGTATAAAATGTTTTTAAATACTTTTAAATCATGCTGAAATTCAATTTGTAATGGTGGTCGTTGCGTAGCATTTACTATTAAATCATAGTCATACTCGTACCTTCACAATGTCTGTCTGTCTGTCGGGCTGGCTTAAGGAAATGAGATGAACAAATGCTCTATAACTGCTAGGTTTGTAGAAGGTATCTATGAACAAATTCCAAACTACATACCATAGACAGAGCCATGGATATACTCACACAAACACACACACAAAATTATACCACATATTTGCATGATACACTTTGTTTTGAAAAATATACCCTGGGGATGTGTTAATAAAGGAAATATACAAATGCCAACGATATTCAAC
Source organism: Cordilura impudica (assembly GCA_963682025.1). Taxonomy (NCBI): domain Eukaryota; kingdom Metazoa; phylum Arthropoda; class Insecta; order Diptera; family Scathophagidae; genus Cordilura; species Cordilura impudica. The sequence continues at coordinate 194,650,786 of OY821520.1, read as the reverse complement.
TCCTTTTCAGGCAAACAGGGATACAATATGTTTGAGGAATTATTAGAATTTACCAGAGGTTGAGGAGCAACATTGTTTGTTGTTTAGAAATGTTTGAGAATGTTTCGTGTTTGGTTTGTTTTTTAAATCCCTTAGTTATCCCTTATGCTAAAATACGAGGCTTGTATGTAGCAAAAGCCATTCGTAGCAGCGGTATTGTTTACTCATTCCCTGTTATCAAAAAAAAATGACAAATAATGGAACATCTCATAACGATGAAAACCTTTACATACGGTGTACACTATTTCGAGTTTAGTTTCCTGATATAAACAGTATAGCAAAACCCTTAAATTTTGTAAGATTTTTCCTTTAAAAAAACAACTGAGATTAGAGGCGATTTCTCCTATAGTAAAACCCTCACATTCTGAGGCAAGTTTACTTTAAAAAAAACCCTTAGATTCTGAGCGACTTTTCTTACACACAAACCTCAGATTCTAGTAAATTTTTCCTTTAAAAAGTCCTCAGATTCTGTGGCATTTTTCCTAAGAAAAATACTAAGATGCTGAAAAATTGTTATTATTGAAAACCCTTCAGATTCTGAGAGCTATTTTTAATAAAGTATTCACCGCGGATTATGAGTGATATTTCCTACATATAAAAACCTATAAAAACCGCCTAGTGATTTTCTTGTAAAAAAATCCTTCAGATTCAGAGCATTTTTCCTATAAAAGAACTATCAGATGATGAGGTATTTCTCCTATAGAAAACCCCTCAGTTTTTGAGCGGTTTACATAGAAAACCCCTAAGTTTCGAGCAATTTTTTTATAGAAAATCTTTTAGATTTAGAGCGATTTTTTCTTTAGAAAAGCCTTCAGATTCTGAACGACTTTTCCTACACAAAAACCCTCAGATTCTGAGTGATTTAACCTCAGATTCTGAGCAATTTTTCATATAGAAAAACCCTCACATGATCTTTCTTATACAAACACAAAGAGATTCTGAGTGTTTTCCGCGATAAAAAAAACCCTCAGATTTACAGTTTTTTGCCCATAGGAAAACTCTCAGAAACCACTCAGATTCTGAACGGTTTTTCCTACAAAAAACCCTAAGATTCTGAGCGATTTTTCGTTTAGAAAACCCTCAGATTCTGGGCTATTTTTCCTTTAGAAAACCCCTCAGATTCTGAGCAATTTTTCCTTCGGAAAAACTCTAAGATTCTGTATAATTTTTCTGTACAAGAACCTTCAGATTCTGAACGATTTCTCATATAGAGAAAGTCTCAGATTCTGAGCGATTTTTTTATAGAAAAACCTTCAGATTCTGGGCGATTTTAAATATAGAAAAACTTTCAGATTATGAGCGATTTTACGATTTGAGCGATTTTTTTCTATAGAAGAACCCTCAGATTCTGAGCGATTTTGCGAATAAACAAGTAAGAAAATTATAGTCGGTCTAGGTCGAAAAATGGACCGATCCTGACCATATTTGGTAAGGTTACTTATTTTTTGCACAAACATATGTGTGATGTTATATATTCTGTTAATCAAATACCTATTAATTTTATTATATCAAATGAAAATATATATATATAGAAATAATCAATAACAAAATTAGAAAAGGTTTCTTAGTTATTATAACAAGTAGAATATTATAAGGTATAATAATAATACATCTTCCCTTTTTTTTTTTTATAATAATAATAAAATAATAATATATAATTAATAATGAGTTTGAAGTGTCTTAAATACATTGTAAGTTATTTATTAACAATAAAATGAATTGGTTTATAAAAGTTAGTCTGAATTCTTTGACGATTACTTTTCCGTGGAATGACAGTATTATTTGTTTTATTTTTAATATTATTATTAATTGTATTTTTCAAAACTTTATTTGTTTTTCTAATTTTAATATGAAATGAATTTATTTCTTCTATAAATTTTTTCATCAATCAAACTTTTTATGATATAAGATCTAGGTGTATTATGCAAAGCAATTATAACTCCAGGAATCCATTGATGTAAAGGTTAAAATATATATTATCTCCAACATTAAATTCCTTTTTCCCTCCTGTGTTTTGATTGTAAAATTTTTCAAAATTCTTGATTTTTTCTTTCATTTCCTCTCTTATAAATTCATTATTAATATATTTAGAGTTAGGTTGTAACAATTTGTCAGTAATTGGAATTGTTATCCTAAGACGCCTAAACAAAAGAAGTTGTGACGATGAATATGTTAAATCTTTAACTGGTGTATTACGGTATTCTAGAATTGCATTTAAAACTTCTTCTTTTGTTTCTGATTTCTTTAAAATTTGTTTAGCAATACCAACAGTCCTCTCAGCTAAACCTTCTGGGATAATTTGGACTACTAGTAATAATTTTAAAATTCCATTTTTTAGAAAATTCTAAACACTCAAAAGATGCAAAAGGCATGTTGTCAGCCACAACAATCTTTGGTATCCCAAATCTTGAAAACACTTGTATCCACCCTTCAATGACATCCGATGAAGTTTTGGACTTTAAAAAAATTAACTCAAACCATTTACTATAATAATCTACAATAATCAAAAATATTTTTCCAGAATATTCTAAAATATCACATCCAACTTTTTCGAAAGGCAGATTTGGAATACTGTGTGAGACTATCGGTTCTTTTATATTTGATGGTCTCTTGACATTTTCTACATTTCATTATTAAATTCTCAATATCATCATTCATGTTCATCAAATAGAATAATTCTGACGCTCTTTTCCTTGTTTTAGATATACCCATATGACTTTCATGTAACTTTTCTAATACACAGATCTGTAAATTTCTTGGTATCATTATACGATCATTATAAAAGACTAAGTTCCCTTCAATTGTTATATCATTTCTTTTACTATAATATCCTCTTATAACATCCGGAGTTTTATTTTTCTCGGGCCATCCTTCAAGAGAATACTTTGTTAATAAACATAATAAATCATCATCCTTAGTAGCTTTTTTTATTTTCTCTAGACTATCATCTGTAATCAATAAAATTTCTCGAAAAATAATCTGCAATCACTATGCTTTTGCCAGGTCTGTATATAACTTCTACATTGTAGGGATACATTTTTAATTTTAATCTCTGTAATCTAGAAGATCCAATTTTGTTAATATCTTTTTTAAAAATAGTTTCCAGTGGCTTATGATCCGAAATAACCGTTATCTTTTTCCCATAAATAAATTGATGAAATTTTTTACAGGAAAACACAATTGCCAAAAATTCTTTTTCAATTTGGGCATATTGCTTCTCTGCAGTTGACAAAGACCGTGAAGCAAAAGAAATTATTTTATCTCTTTGAAATAAACAACACCCTAATCCATCTTTTGAAGCATCAGTTTGAATAACTATATCCTCTTTTTCATTAAATGGCGTGATAATAATATGATTGGAAACAACATTCTTAATTTTCTTGAAACATTCTTCATGAAAGGGTAGTATTATATAATCATTACCTTTTTTAAGTAGTTCTCTCAGTGTAGATGTTAAATCTGCTAAATTTGGTATGAACTTTCTTAGATAATTTACTAGACCTAAAAAAGATTGAAGTGCAGTTCTGTCCTTTGGAAAATTTAATACTAATATTGATTCTATACGTTTTCCATCTGGTTTTATACCTTTGTTTGAAATTATGTGCCTTAAAAAACTTACCTCATTAACTCGAAATTGAATTTTATTTTTATTTAGTTTTATATTTTGTTCTCTTGCTCTCTTTAAGAACATATTTACATTTTTATCATGTTCCTCTATTGTTTCCCCACCAACTATTATATCATCAATATAAATATTTAGTCCTGGCAAATCACCAAAAGTTTCATAGTTATATCTTTGAAATACCTCAGTTGCCGTAACTAAACCAAATGGTAATCTTTTAAATTTATAACAACCAAAAGGAGTACTAAACGTAACTAAATTACTGGATTTCTCTGTTAGAAGAACATGCCAGAAACCATCCTTTAGATCAAATACTGAAAAATATTTGTAATTGACAAAATTTGTACTTATTTCATCAAACGTTGGTATTAAATAATGATTAGGAATTACATATTTATTAAGTTCTCTTGGATCTAAACATAGTCGTAAGCTACCATCTTTCTTTTCTCGAATAACTATATTATTAACCCATGCTTGTGGCTTATCTGTTTTCTCTATTATATTCATATAAACTAATTCATCTAATTTAGTTTTTAATTTATCTTTTATTTTCATTGGCACTCTTCTGGGTGTATGAGCTACTGGAATTGCGTTAGTATTTAGTTCAATATTATATGGCTTATGAAATTGGCCTATTCCTTCAAACACATCTTTATATTTCATACACAACATTCCTAGTCAATCAAGAGATTTCTCCATATTTAAAACTCTTTTAATTAATCCTAATTTAACACAAGTATCTCTACTTAATATTGGTTTATAACCATAATCAACAATTAAAAATATCTCTTTATAAATATTATTTTTCGAAACACAAGAAAGTGTTATTTCGCCCAGAGGACTTCTATTATGACCACTATATATCTGTAAAATAGTATTAGTAGGTTTTAATATTGGGTTTTTTAGCATAGCATTCAATGTAGAAACTGGAATTATATTTGCATCTGAACCAGTATCTAATTTAAATTTTATATTATGATTTTCTACCATTATATCATGATACCAAACATCTTTTAAATTGTATGAATTAATACTGTCAGTCAACGCAAAATCACAATTAAAATCAGAGCTATCAGAACAATATTTGCTTAAAGTATTAACATGAACATTTGATTTGAACGCAATTGAAAAATGATTTAATTTTTTACATTTGTAACAAGTCTTACCAAATGCTGGACAATTATTAATGTTATGCTCTTTGTTACATCTTAAACATTTTTCAACTGAATATTTCGACTTTTGTTTTTGAAAATTTCTAAGTCTGTTGTTTTTATATTTATTAATATAATCTAATTGTTCCATCTCACCAGATTTTTCATATTCTTGAACTACATCTACATTTTTCTTAGTTTCTTGCACTTCTCGTACTTGCTGTAATTGCTTTTCATGTATTTTGCATTCCAAGATTGTTCTCTCAATTTCAATATTATCCATTTTCAGCACCTTTTCTTGAAGTTTTAAGCCAGTTACACCCAACACAATTCTGTCTCTTACCATTTCGGATACATCTGTAAAATCACAGCTACTCGATAATTCCTTTAAATCTCTCACAAAATCATCAATTGGTTCATTTTCTTTTTGAATTCGAGAATAAAAGATAAATCTTTCATACAAAATATTTTTTTTAGGCGTAAAATAATCAGAAAGGGCTTTTATAACTTTAATATAGTTATTGCTATCTTCAGCTGGGATGTCCAATGTTCGGATTATTTCCTTTCCTTCAAATCCTATTTGATTTCGCAATAAAGCTAGTTTAATAGCATCACTTAATTTAACATTTTTGGCTACTAAATAATCTTCGAAATCTCTCAAAAAGGTTTCCCAATTCTTGGCCTTATTTCCAGAAACTTTTAAATCCGGAATTGCTTTCAGATCCATTTTGATATATTTTTTTTTTATATATATTTTTTTTTTAATTATTATTGTATATTTATATTTTTCAGCTTCAGAATGCTTTCTTTTTTTTTTTTTTTTTTTTTTAAACCGACTGCGCCATGTGATGTTATTTATTCTGTTAATCAAATACCTATTAATTTTATTATATCAAATGAAAATATATATATAGAAATAATCAATAACAAAATTACAAAAGGTTTCTTAGTTATAATAACAAGTAGAATATTATAAGGTATAATAATAATACAACAATATGGAAACCAAATTGGAGAAAAATTTGTGCAATATTTTTGTTTTTTGATAGATTTAAGTGAAGATCGGGAACCAGCTTTATATGGGGGCTATGACTAAGAATTTTCCTGTAAGGTTTATTTTCGGACCACTGATTAATGGGTGTAATAAACATATACAAACCCAATTTGACCGAGATCTATATGATAATTTGGACCATATGGCAATTTCGATTTCATAGGTGTCATTTCTAAGGGGACTATGTCTGAACATGCACTGATTTTCACCAATTTCAATAGCGTTCATGCTGTGGCTGATAGAAGCTTACATACCAAAGTTCATCAAAATAAGTTCACATTTGCGACCTATAGTTTGATTACAAGGTTTACATTGACACACAGACGGACAGACGGGCAGACGGAGGGACGGACATCACTAAATCAACTCAGAAAGTGATTCTGTGTCGATCGGTATAAAAGGTTGGTCTTATTCAAATATTTTTAGTAGTTACAAACATCAGCACAAAGTCATTATACCCTGACCACATAGTGGTATAGGGTATAAAAATAAGATGAAGTGGGGTTTTCCCTCAGAGTCTAAAAGGTTTGTCCTGTAGAAATACCCCCAGATTCTTAGGTGTTTTTCTTATAGAAAGCCGCTGATATTCTAAGGCATATTTCCTATAAAAACCCGCTTAGATTCCGAGCCATTTTTCCTATTGTAAAACCCTCATATTCTGGTGGCTTTTCTTTAAAAAACCCTTTTTATAGAAAAATCCCTCAGATTCTGAGCGAGTTTTCCTATGGAAAAACCGTCCGATTCTGAACGATTTTTCCTACAGAAAAAAACCCTCATATTCTGAGGAAACTGTGTAGTAGATGTTTGAAAATTTCAAGTTTAATGCTTAGTTCCGGTTTGGCTTTAACTAACACACAAATAAGCTTAAGGCAATTCGACATTTCACAACATCCTTACGAATCACAACGTGCGAGAAGGGAGAAAAGCGGGAAATAATTGTTAATGCAGCCAGGGGTTGTTGGCAAAATATTAACAACCAAGCAACTGCTGCAACATGACCAGGAGTTCTGGAAGCAGCAGCAGATATATTGACTTGTTGTCCTTACTTATAACCAATGTTTGCAATAAATAACACAACAAAAAAAGGATTTCTCTTCATGGCTATCATGTTATCTTTGCTTAGGAGAGGGTGTTAATGTTTAAAAAAATGAAGTGTCATCAGAGTATGATGATGATAATGATTGCAACATAAAACATAAACATTAGTCTTTAAATTTCCATTTGGCTAGTTATTTTGCCTGGCTAGAGAATGTAACAAATCAAAAGGATTAAGGAAAAAGTGGCTTTTCTATGATGCAAAATGAAATTTTCAACAGTTTCAATTGTTAAATAAGGAATTGGTTGAATTTAGCTGCCAAGTTACAATAAGAGGAGAAAGAAATAACTGTAGGAAGCAGAGGGCACAAACTTACTATAGGTTGGATTACTGGCACCGCAGGACTTGAGGGTAATAAACGGGCTATTTTTATGCAAGTAAATTAATGAGTTTAATCGAATAATTTAATTTGTTTTTAATTATTCGACAACATTAAAACTTAAGTAAGGCGAATAATTTGAAACCGTACAATTTATTATTTTTTTTTAAATTATTATTAACATTAATCGATTTAACCGAAAATGTATAATTTAAAAGCTTAGGAAACAAATTAAATAATTTAAAATTCTTTTAATTATTCAAATAAATTAGAATTTATTCTAGTAAAACAAATTATTTGTACTTAACCATTTAAGCGATTAAATTTAAAAAATAAAAAAAATTTATCGATTAATCAAAGCGATTCAATTTAAAAATCAATGAAATTTATTGATAAATTTAAAAATTTTGTTAATTATTCGAATAAATTAAAATTCGAGTAAAAGGAATTATTTAATATCCGTCCGTTAAGACAATTCAATTTGAAACTTAATCAAATTAGACACTTAATTAAAGCGATTCGACTTCAAAACTAATGAAATTAAATGAAAAGTTTCAAAATATTTTTAATATCTACATAAATTAAAGCTTATCCAAGTTAATCGAATAATTTAAAATTAGCCCTTTTAAGTAATATAATTCAAAAACTTATGAAGCTAATCGAATAATTTAAATTTCTTTTTATTATTCGAATAAATTCAAATAAATTCAAGTAAATCGAAACAAATTTAAACAACCGTTTAAGCGATTTATTTTTCATTTTTTTTTTTTTAGATTAATCGAGTAACTTAAACATGAATGAAATTAATTGAATAATTTCAAAATTTTTAGTGAAAGAATTTAAAAACGAATCGAATAGTTTATATTTCTTTTTAATTATTGGAATAAATTAAAATTTATTTCTGGTAAAACATCAATCGTTTGAGTGAATTTATAAAATTAAATGGAGCGATCCAACTGCAGAATAAATGGAATACTTTAAGTAATCTGAAACCATTTAAGCAATTAAATTTAAAAATTAATGAGATTAATGGAATAATTTAATTTGTTTTTTATTTCTTCGACGAAATAAAACCAAAAGTAAAGCGAATAATCTGAAACTAAATAAAATATTTTGATTTTTTATTATTATTTTAACTTATTTGATTAAATCCAAAAATGTTAAACTAGCCCGTTTAAGCGCTATAAATTAAAAAAAAAAATTAGGAAACTGGTCAAATAATTAAAAATTCTTTCCATTATTCGAATAAATTTTAAAATTATTTAAAAATTATTTGCAACTTGTGGTTTCATTAAAAAATTTTGTTAATTATTCAACTTAATTAAAATTCAAGTAAAACGAATCATTTGATAACCATCCGTTAAGACAATTAATCAATCAAATGAAGCGATTAGACTTGGAAACTAATGAAATTAATTGAATAATTACAAAGAAATTTTTATTATTCGAATAAAATAAAACTAATTCGAGAAAAATAATAATTTGAAACTAGCCAGTTTTAGTGATATAATTTAAAAACTTATGAAACGAATCGAATAATTTAAATTTCTTTTTAATTAAAATTTATTTCGGGTAAATCATAAACTTTTAAACTTAATCGTTTGATTCGAATATTTTTTTAATTATTCGAAGATATTAAAACTTTAAAAATTTTAAAACCGTTCAAGTAATTCAATTTAAAAATTATTGAGATTAGTGAAAAAAAAAAATTTTTTATATTATTCAACGAATAATTTTATTGTTCGAATAAAATAAAACTTATTCGAAAAAAGCGATTAATTTGAAACTAGCCGGTCTCAGTGATATAATTTATGAAGATATAAAACTTATGAAATAATTTTAAAAAATTTTTCGTGTATTATTTGAATAAATCAAAAATTATTTGAGTAAAACGACTAATTTGATACCTGCCCGCCTAAGCGATTATGTTCAAAATGTAATAAAATTAATCGATTAATTTAAACATGAATGAAGTTAATCAATTAATTTAATAGGTTTTTTAATTACCTGAATAAATTAACATTCAATTAAAACGGATATTTTGTTACCTGTCCGTTAAGACGATTAAATTTTAAAATTATTAGAAATTAATCGATCAATTGAAGCGATGCGACTTGAATACTAATAAAAATTAATTATATAATTTATTTTTTTTTTTAATTATTCGAATAAATTAAAACTTATTCGAGTAAATCGAATTATTTGAAACTGTACCCTTTAAGAGATATAATTTAAAAACTGATGAAACTAATCGAATAAATTAGGTTTTTTTATGATTATTCGAATAAATTTAAATATAGAAATTTATAAATAAATAAATAATTAAATGTATAAGACTAATGGATTAATTGAAGCGATTCAACTTAAAAATTAATTAAATTAATCTAAAACTAAATTTTTTTAATAATCCGAATAATTCTAAACCTGTGCGTTTAAGCAATTAAATTTAAAAATTATTAAAATTAACCGAATTTTTTAATGATTCGAATGAATTGAAATGTATTGGAGTAAATAGAAAATTTTTAATCTAGCCCGTTGAAACAATTAAATTTTAAAATCATACAAAATGGCACGAGTTATTTAAAAAGGTGGGTAATTATTCGAATAGATTATAGTTTACTCAATTAAAACGGTGAACACATGTGCAGTTCCAACGGTAAAGTGCCGCATCCACTTTATTCTTCAGATTTGGTTAACAGCTATTTGTTGCTGATTCCAAATCTAAGGGACGGAAAAAGATTCGAACCAGATGACCTTTCAAAATCTTAATCTGCGAAGTGTTAAACAAATTTAGAGAATCGCTGGATGAAGCATATCGAGCAAAAGGGATACTATGTTGAAAAATAAAAATATATTCGTAAAGAATTTTTGACTGCCTCGTTTGTCAAACATTCCTGAAGAGAAACAAAAAAAATATTCCTAATAGATACCACCGCCTAAGGAACCATCCGTTAAAATAGTCAAGTCATTTATCTTTTCAATTAAAGATACTTATGCCAAAAAAAAAAATTGATAAGCTGAGTATACTCTTCTCAGCACACTTTTAAAGAATTAAAAAAAAAATAATTTTGATTACATCAACTGGCTGGCTGCATAATGATGTTACTTCAATTCAAAAAAAAATGTAGCAAATCATTAGTTTCTGTTTTGAATGTTTCATTGTTCAGAAAAATAAAAGACTTTACCTTTTTCATGTTATTGTTTAAACGCTATTTTTTTCCTTTCTATTCTTCAAGTAGAAAGTCATTAGCAAAACTTTTAATAAGGGATGAATTTCGATGAAGTATGAAATCCTTAAAAAATATATCTGACAATAGAAAAAATAATAATAATTGAAATTCTAAGAAAAATAATGTTAAGAAAAATATGTGGGGAATTTTTTTCGTTTGAAGTAATTTCCATACTTGGAGGTGAGGAGGATGTAAAAAGGTTGATAAGAAAGAAAAACTTGAAGTTTCAAATGGAAAGAAAGTTTTTTATGATTTGAATTGTATTTTTTTTTTTAAGAAACTTGGAAACAAAAACTCTATGATCTCCAGAAACACAAAAGCCATATAAACTTTGTTTTATACAATCAAAATTTGTAGACTATAGATTAAGGAAATATTAATATTTTATATTCAAAAATTAGGTTTCCTCAATGAAAGTAAACTTAGAAGCTGAAGGAAATAATACTGAAATGTATGGACTCAAAACTCGCGATATTTCACTGAAAAATCTCCTATATATTAAATAGATAAGCGAACTGGCAATCACCCCTGTTCTTGAAACCACTATCACAAAACAAAAACTCGTAAATGAAAATATTCTTAAATCAACGAGTTTTTTGCTGTTCTCTAATTTCAATAAGAATATTTTTTCTCGTTTTAATTCACATAGAAAAGGCTTTGTGAAATCAAAACATATGCCCTTTTTTCTACTAAGCAGGTCTTAAGAGATAAAAAAAACTAATTGATATTTAAACTCTAACATATTTTTTATTGAACCTTGCCATTATTTTAAAAAATTAGACATTAATTTTATGAAAAAAAAAAACGATTTTAAAAAACGTCTACATTTTGCGCTGATTAAAAAAAAAACTCGTAATAAGTGGTCGATGTTAATAAAACACACTTTTTGCGATGATGCTGTTCTATAACTATAATAAAAACTTTTTATTTACACAATCCATTTTCCATTATAATTTTTTCAATTATAACATAGATTCTTTATGCACTAATTATTGCAAATAAAGGAATTAAAAAAAATTTTTTCATCAAATCACATATTTGTATTTTTTTGCATATGTTCGAAACAGTAGTGATGCCAGTCAAATCCAATTTATTTGAATACCGAAATTTTTTTTGGTGATGCCTAACTTTTTAAAAATAGAAAAGTCATTTTTAATTGAATGAAATTGAAGAACAAAAACAATTAAATGAACAAATAAGTTGTTATTTTAAAAGAAACTATTTTTCTTTGTACTTTTTCTATAAACTTAAGAAAAAACATGCACAAAATACTTAAAATTTTTTTGTGAAACTGAATAAAGAACCATATGGCACCTCGGTTTCTAGATAACATATGTTCTCAACACAAACATATGTTCTTAACTCAAACATATGTTTCCATTACATAAGTACAAAAAGTGGTTTCAAGAAACCCAAAATTTCAATTTCATGTGATTTTAAATTCACTCTTATTCAAATAACAACGTTTAAAGAACAGGGCTGAGTGTCTTGCTTTTAGAAAAAAATTTGATACGACCGGCAAGGAAACCACTCATTCATAAAGTCTCGTTTATAAGAGCTAAAGTCTTGTGAATCGGCGAAAGCAAATTCAATTCATTTGGCTCCGAACGAATAAATGTCATACGTAGACCACCTAAACAAAAATATTGTACTAGATATCAGTAGATCATATAGTTTAGGAAATGATTAAATAAAATGTTCTAATACACTTTACGTACATGCTAAAAGTTAAAGAGCTCTAGTTGATCGTGAAGTTGGTACATATTCAATTACAAAAATCCGCTTACTGGTTAACCGTGAGAAATAAAATGATCAATTTACTGTGATCGTCAAAAGAAAGTAAAGACCTTAGTTACACATATTAAAAGTTTTATTAAAATTAAGTAATTAACAAAAAATCAAAAATAAAGAATTATTTAATAATAGCTGAACTCAATGAAAACATTAAACAAACGTAATCCAAAACGGAAATAAATGCACTATATTTAGAAAATTACAGAACAACAGAACTTCAAAACAAAAATAAAACTTTTTAATTTTTTTAATATTTGGTTTATTTTCATTTTGCCTTAATCACCTCATATAGTCTTCTAGGCATCGACTCGACGTTTTTTTTTTTGTTATATCGGCAGAGATTATGATCCATTCTTCCTTTAGAACCTTCTTTAAGTTTGCCTTGCGTGAAATAGTCCTTCTTATTTTTATGCCAAAATATTCCCACAGATGCTCGATCGGGTTAAAGTCCGGGACTGGGGCTCTAACTTGGGTCCATTAAGTTTTTTGGGTTTCCAGATTTGGGTAAATTCTCAATCTGATAGTGTTTGACAAATTAATCAACTATGTTTTTATTGTGCAGTGATTCCTACCCAAAATTTCGCCAACTGCACGCAAGGATGAATGAATTTCGTCATATTGCAATTCTCTCTTTCCTTTCCAAAGTCCAAGAACACCTCATGCACAGGCAAATGGATGATTATATCAAACGTCTTGGTTTCCTATCCGAAAGACAGTCGGGTTTTAGACAGGGTAGGAGTTGTATTACTGTATTGGTTGAACATCGGAGAAGCAAACTTGATTGTAACATGATCTATTTTCTTGTGCTTTTAGATCATAGCAAAGCATTCGATACCGTCGACCATGCGATACTTATTTCTAAGCTCGATAAACTTTTCAATTTCTCTATATCTGCCTGTAGACTTATCCTGTCATACCTCTCTAATATATATCAATCTGTATCTCTCAATGGAAAAACCTCTGAAGCACTAAATGTTGAGAGAGAAGTACCACAAGTTTCAGTACTTGGGCCCTTACTTTTCTGCATGTACATAAATGATATATCAAATGTTCCCCACTGCAATATCCATATGTACGCAGACGATGTTCAACTGTATGCTGGTGCTAAATGTACGGATGTCAACAACAGTATAGAATCTATTAACAACGACTTAATGAACATTCATAATTGGGCTAGGTTTAATGGATTGTGTCTAAATCCAACTAAGTCAAAACGTATACTCATATCGAGAAATAACGTGACACTAGAATTTGACGAGAATATAAAAGTTGGCGATACAAATATTATTTTCGTTCAAAGCACAGCAAATCTAGGAATAATTTTCAATACTCAACTTTCATGGACAAACCACATAAAGTCCGTTATTGGAAAGGTACATGCGATGTTAAGGAATCTTTGGGCCATTTGAGATAAGAATGCTTTTAGCAAAAACTTATCTTATACCTGTCCTTCTTTATGGCTGTGAAATATTTTCAAACTGTTATAGTGTTGATACTAGAAAGCTTAAAGTGGCATACAATAATATAGCTAGATTCGTTTTTAGAAAGAAAAGCAATGATATAAAATTGGTCTTTGGAACAAACTACCTAATACAACACAGACAATTAGCGACACACATCATTTTAAAAAGGATTTATTAAAACTAGCAGATTCCAGCCCTCGAAATTCGAGCGCAAATTCTAGGAAATTTTATTTTTTCATTAAATAGAGACCCTAGAAGTATGCTAATCGTTTATAGCCAATTCACAAATCAACACAAAAAATAAACTCATTTTTATTACAAATACATTAACAAATTTACTAAACACACACGTAGCATTGTATAATTTTATGTATGTGTTAGTAGAATTTTAAATGCAATTTACTCGAAATAAAGGAAAAAATTAAAAAAACTGTAAATCTGCAAAACGGCTAAAAAAAATACCTTTCAAATAATATACGTTTGATCAAAATTGGGATAAAACGGTAGAACAAAACATCAGTCACAAGAAATCGCCTAGCCTATTAATATTATAGATTATGTGCCTAAAATATTATATTTATTTAAAGTTTCAGTTTTAAAGTTTAATATTCCAATGTTTCATATTAAATTTGTTTTCCTTTTTTCTACTTTCTTTTATTTTTGGAAATTAAAATTGTAAAATTATGAACTATGAAAAATAAATTTAAATTGTACCCTTCTGTAATAATTGTAACTTAAATCCTACTATCGTCTAACACTGTAACTTATAAGAATTTATTCTTGTTGTGTTAGAATTACAAAAAATTAAATAAAATTAAAATTAAAATAAAAAATTTCCTTTTTTTTCTTTTAAAGCTAAATAGATTTCCGAGTATCAGACGATGTTTGCTTTCCCATAATGAGATTAGTTTCTTTTACTTCTTTTAAGTTATTATTAATTAGTACAAATCAACTTAAAATGGTTTTTAGTAAAGTAAAACACGTGGTCAGTACAAATTTGTCACAAAAAGTTTAGGTTCTTCCCCGAAATATAAAAACGCGTAAGTGTTAACACTGTTTACTTTTTTGACTCGAAAAATCTGATGTATTTTCACTTTCGAGAGATTTGTGCATGGTTTGAATTGTGATTTGATTTCATTTATAGCCCAGGAAAAATTTCGTAATAGCAGCTCATTGATTTTTACATTACCAATAATGACCTACCGCTGCCCACTCATTACTTCTAAAGTGAAAATAAGGCGTTACTAATAATGTGTTATACGGCTGTATACTTATGTATGTTTCATGCCAACTCCTTGCATACTGCATTCTTTTCAAAGTGAAAATAATGAATTCCTAGGCAACTAGCTACCTCTAATGACATCCCCATGTTAAAATAATGAGCTTATCAGGCAAACTTCAACCAGTTACTTCTTCTTCTAAAACCCATTATTTGGTTTTTTTTTTCTGGGAGTAGTCAATCTTTAAATGGTATAGTAGTAAACTCTGTAATATTACTTTTTACCGTAAGTCAATAATAACTTTAAATTAAAGATTAAAAATTGATATTTACTTTTTTTTGATGCTCACAGTATGCAAAAAAATATTAAATCTTGTGTTGTCAACACTAACTTAGGCCAATGCTGAAAATTTCAAAGCTTTAGCTACTCGGATTTTTGGTGAAAATTTTGTTTAAATAATTCCGCCTCAAACAAACAACTTATAAACAGAGATAAGAGTAAATTAAGAGCTGGTAACCTTAATATGCATTTACAAAGCTGAGAAAATTTCCCTTTTTACACAATAATCATACACAGTATATTTCTCTCTCTCTCTCGCTCTCCAACTCTTTCACTCATTTTGCTTTAAAATAAATCTGGCAATACCGTTACGCCAATAAGATTCAACAAAAAAATAATTGTTGTGTGCTGTGCAGTGATTGAGTATTTTCATTCATTAGCTTAAAAACTTTTACGATAAAAAGAAAAAGAAGAAGAAATGAAGAAGAAAAAACTTGAAACAAAAAAAAACAATAATACAACAACAGATGAGTTTAAGGCAAATGAAAAAAAACGAGTTCAAAATGTTTTTAAAATGGGGTGGTTTTATGTTTTACAGCAAATATTTTATCAAGTAATCAAAAAAAAAAAAAAAAACGGGGGATAGAAACAAATCAAAAAACATACAAACAAAAGATATAGAGAAAAAGAAATAACAAGAAATGACATTACAGGACTTTAAAAAAAAAAATATATATGAAATGCAAACAAAAAATACAACGAAAAAGACGCGTCAAAATGTGTTGCAATAAAAAAATTAATAAAAATGAAATATAATAATATTACCTAAAGCTAAGTGGTAATAATAATTAATAATAATAATTACTTAAAAAATTAGTGAGTTTTAAGCATAAACAAGTTTAAAAACTGCAATATTTAAAAATTTAAAAAATTCTCGTAAGATTTAACAAAGAAAAAATCGCTGAAATGTACTCGTATCGTTTCATCGTTTTCTAAAAGTTGCTATTAACAAAAAGAAAACTAATTAAACATTTAAATAAACTTTAATTTTTGACAAAATTTTAAGTAAAGTGCGAAATAAAATAAATCATCAAATAATTACAATCCACAGTCCACTATTTTTTTTTTTTTTATATCTATAAACAGAAAAGTTTGACAGTTGTTTTATTATCAAAAACGCGCATGTCAAAAAGGTGTCTTAAAGAAATTCAACAAAAAGCTTGAATTTGCTAAAACAACAATGAAAAGAATTTATCACTGAAATTATGTTTAGAGTTATTCAAATCAATTTCAAGAAATCTATGTATTTATGGATGGTTGAACCCATTAGAAAATGGAATTTTCCGACTTTTGTCTATAGGGAGTCAGGTTGAAAGAAGCATAGATAACAGAGCCACACAGAATGAGTCTTCTTACGCGATTTTCCGACTGTTTTACTCAGAATTTCATATGATGATAGCGAATCAATTTTTTTCATCAGCTGGCTATAGCGAAAAAATTGCGGTTCAGAATTCGAAAAGGCCTGAATTGTTAGAAGGAATTTCATTATATTGACAGATTCAGTTTATGAGTTATAGACAAGTATATTCGTCCAGCAAACATTAAACTTTATAATGTGATATACAGTGAGTGACAATACAAAGGAAACTTTTGAAAATATATATTTTTGACGAAAAAATGAAAATTCTTTTATTAGTTTTAATTTTTTATATTTTATTTATTTAAAATAATATTAACATATAATAGCTTAGCTTCAGGAAAATAAAACAAAATTTAAAAGTATCCATTTTTAAGCTGTTGAAAACTTACCCTCTAATTTTGGTTTCAATATTTTATTGGGTATCCATTATTTTTTAGTACTTCTTCACAACGCCGAGCCAATTGCATTCTTGATGATATCCATTGAATTTGAATTGAATTGTAGCCATTCGGTTACAACTTTGGATGTGTGTTTTGGATCATTGTTGTCTTGGAACTTCCAGACCAGGGGCATATTTTCCTCCGCTTATGGAAACATTACGTTATCCAGATTTGCCTATGTCCATAATTCCAGTTAGAGTATCTTTTACTACATTAATTGGATCTTTTCCTTGGCCCGAAAATAACCCCATGCCATAATATTGCCACCGGCAAACTTTACAGTTTTCTTTGTATATTTTGGATTAAGTCTTATATCCTTTGGTCATCGTACAAACGTTCTTCCATCATGGCCTCATTAAATAAACTTGGACTCATCTGAAAAGATGACAGTATTCCAATTCCGTCTTGACCAGTTCATATGCGAGCCAGATGATTTTTCTCTGAAATCAGTTCTTTCTTCACAGAACAACAAACAACCAATTGTCTCAGTTGTCGTCGGGAAACAGATCAAGCACATATTTTTAGTTTCAGATTGTTAACGACCTCTTTAGGTAGCATTTTTGGACATTTGTAAACCCTCTTGATATTAAACTATCCTGTCTGACTCGTTTTACGAAATATCTTTCACAATATTTCTTGATCAATTTTTTAAATTATGGATTTATTCATAGAATATTTCTCACAAATTTTCTTTTGCTTAAGACCAGCAAAAAAATCATATAATATTGTGGTTTTCAACTCTTCACAAAACTTTATTCTTACTAATGTTTTATAATAATAAATTATAAGATTTAAACATTGAAAAATATAATTGTATTTAAAAAACAGTTGAAAGAAAACGTCAGAAACTATATTTTACTAACAGTTGATATTTTATATATTTTCTTTCACTCGATAGACAGCACAACAAAGAACTTTTTCGAAAAAAAAAATATATACAGCTGTGTTCAATAAAATAGTAGTGCAACACCTCGAAGCGTTAAATGCTTTCTTTCATCATGTTCAATCTGGCAAGTTTAACATGTGTTGACATTTTTTATAGAATATAGTGTAAAGAAGAGAATGCGATAAAGTCCCGTTAATTTCGATTTTGTATTTGTATGATTCTGAAGACTTTAGTGAAATGCACCAACATTTGGCTGTTCATTGAAATAGTAGTGCTGGTTGTGAACACTTTGAAAAAAATTTTAACATTTAATTAGCAAAACCAGAAGTTGCATTATTAAGCATTATTTAGTATTAAATATATTTTTGATAGATAATTATTGGTTTTGCAATAATATTTTATTTTTAGTGTGTAGAGGAAAGCATTGTTCGGCTGAGAAAAGAGATTTAATAGTTAACCTTAGAGCAAAAGGCAAAACATACAAAGAAATTGAAAATATTGGGGGCTGCACAGTTACAATGATATTTAATGCCATCAATTATAAAAACAAATCAGAAAATCGTGGAAAAAAGCGTAAAACAATCATTTTAGAAGATAGGCATATTGTGCGATTAAGCAAAAAAAAAACCATCAGCATCCTCCAAAGTCATAAAAAATGAATTAAATCTGTCGGCCAGTGATGTGACAGTCCGTCGGCGACTAATTGAACAAAATTTAAAAGGCCAGAAGTCCTAGAAAGGTACCACTTTTGACTAAGAAGCACGTAGCAGCACGAATATGGACGGATGAGAGCAAAATTATTTTATTTGGAGGAACAGACTCTCACAGAATATAATCCCAGGTACACTCAGAAGACAGTTAAGCATGGTGGACTGAGCATTAAGATATGGGGTTGTTTTTCGTACAATGGCATTGGCCCTATTCATATGATTAATGGTATTATGGACAGAAATGTTTACGTTGATATATTAAAAAATACAATGCTACCATATGCCAGTTGGGAAATGCCTCTGAAATGGACATTTCAGCCAGATAATGACCAAAACACACGAGTAAGCTCGCAACAGATTGGTTTGTATCCGAAAATATCAACGTGATGAAATGGCCAGCTCAGTCCCCAGATCTCAATCCGATCGAAAACTTATGGGGGGATGTAAAACGGGTTGTAGCAATGTCAAATCCTTCAAACAAAGCACATCTTTGGCAAGTAGTTCAGGAGGCATGGGCTCACATTTCCTTAAAGCTTTTCCACAACCATATCGATTCTATGCCACGCCGGTGCAATGTCGTTATTAAATAATAAAGGATTTTAGCTAAATATTAAACTATAACAAACATGTTGAATATGTATTATTAATTTTGGTTTTAGTTATAAAGATTTTTGTTCCTTTTGTTGTGACCACTACTATTTTATTGAACAGCAAATTTTCGTTATATTTTTTTGTTTCGCACTGGAGGGCGAAAATATAAGTAAAATAAACGTGTTACATTAGTATTTGTGAATATTTTGCTTTTATCATTTAATTTTACTACTCAATATGTAGAACTCAACTTCACTGCTATTTTATTGAACACAGCTGTATATACTATATATAAGTATATAGTTTTAAGGCTTAACGCGAAATTTAAAAAAAAAAAAAACAAAATTAGCAAATTTAGAATTTTGTAAAAGTTTCCAATATATTTCCATCCACCCGGAGTAAATTTGAAAAAGACTTTGTGATGCCCATGGAAAAATATGGAAATATCTTAAAGAAAATAAAAATATACCTTTTTTAAAAACGGCCCAGCTCCAAAGGGGTAAACGTTACATCAGAAATATTTTGGCAATTATTTTTCTCTCCATACAGAATGAGTCGCTCTAATATATATTCTTGATTCTTATAACTCAAGTCGATATAGCAATGTCCGTCTATCCATCCGTCCGTCCGTCTGTATGTCTGTCTGTTGAAATCACGCTCATTCCATTTACCTGGGTAAACTTAAGATAGTATTGTTTGTTATTATTTCGGGCATGTTGGTACTGAAAATGTTTTAAATTGGTCGTCATTGTGCCAACATATTTCCTAAAATATGGAGATACCTCTAAAAAAAAATGCTAAAAATTCAGTGTTTTTGATGTACTAATTAACTTTTTCAAATGTTTTGTTTACATTTATTATAATTACTGCGACAAGTCCAGATATTTAGATAAGCGTAAAACCCAGATGGAAGGTATCAAAGGTTCGGCATAGCCGAATTTAACACTCTTGTTATACCCTATACTACTATGTGGTTAGGGTAAAATGAAATTGTGCTGATTTTTGTAACTACCAAAAACATTTGTCCTTTCATTATACAGATCGATTCAGTACCGCTTTCTAAGTGGATTAAGCGATGTCAGTTCATCCGTGCGTCTGTGTATTCGTGAAAACCTTGTAATCAAACTGCAAGTCGCAAATATGAATATATTTTTATCGAATGTTTTATATAAGCTTCTATCGGCCATAGGACGAATGCTATTGAAGTTGTTGAAAATCGGTGCATCTCCAGACGCCTAAAATTTCCATATGATCCAAATTATCATATAGATCTCGGTCAAATTGGGTTTGTGTGTATTTATTCCATCCATTAATCAGTACTTACACAAATTCTTAGTCATAGCCCCCATATAAAGCTGCTCCCGATCTTCAGTTGAACCTATCAAAAAAATAGCTATTGCCAAGATTTTTCTCAAATTTGGTTTCTATATGTTTTCGCAAAAAATAAGTGACTTTTCGAAATATGGTCAGGATTGGTCCATTTTTCGACCTAGTCCTAATATAAATTAATAAAAATTGGATTCAGATTTGGTTTAGGCTTATTTTCTATACACAATTAGTTGGAGCTAAGACAAATTTCGTTAAGGCATCGTAGAGTATCGCATAGTCGGTTTAACCGACTATAATTTTCTTTCTTTTTTTAATTGAAAAGATATAATTATTGATACAAATATTGCCCATATTTAATGCACAGATTTACCACCATCGAACATATGAGCTGTCTTCGGGAAAAATGGTGTAAGTCTCGGATATGAAAATCCGACCATTGGAGAAATATGGTCAAAGATTTAAATAATTCTATATATTTACGACTTTTTCGACAATTTGGACCAAAATAATGTTATTTTCCCGAATAGGCCTCTTATGTTCAATGGCGGCAGCTCTGTGCATAAAATTTTATTTCCATGAGTACATGAAAAATGTATACAAAAAAAGTTGAATTTCGAAAATTTAAGACAAACTTCCATATAAAAATTATCAAAAAATTAAGTTTTCTTTAATATATTTTTTGTATTTTAGCACGAACCAATATAAGCTTTTGTAACCGCGTAACGGTGTTTTTATACCCTCCACACCACTGCACAGAGTGTATATATCAGTTTGTCAATCCATTTGTAGCTCATCAAAATAAATTTCCGAGACCCCATGAACTATATACATATATTCTCGATCCTTATAAAAGGAGAAGTCTATCTGGCGCCTGTCCGTCTGTCTGTTGAAAACATTTTCCTGTCCGAAACAGTTCGAGTGGATCACACTACTTGACCTAAAATGTTCGCCATAACCTGCATCACTTCAGTATTGAATTAAGAGCCTCTAGACCAAATAGGTTACAAATGACGTTCGAAAATGTAAAGATTCTGCGACGAAAATTAAAAATAGTGAAAAATGTTTATACGTAACATGACAAGTGCATACAGATATGTATCAACGATGGATACACAAACATTTTGGTTTGCAAACAAACAAAAAATACATGTGAGTCCGATCACAGGAAAGATGTGTAACATCTAGTAATTAAAGATTTTTTTATGTCATTTTTTAAAATCAAACAGAAAGCATCATCTATGTATCACTTATAATAAAAACTGTTTCAGCTAATTCAACAACCCTTATATAAACGTATATAAGTGATACATAAATAGATGACGCTTTTAAAAAAGTGGCATAAAAAAACAATGTTATATCATAATTTTTTCACCAATACAATCATAAGTCACACAGCGTTATGTGTCAGCTCTCACCTATTACGTGTTACACTATTTTTGTGATTGTATTGTGAAATAGAAATTACCACCCTGCGAGTGTAGATGTTTACACATCAAAAAGTATTTGCATGTGTTTACATTTATGCTCATTGCATTTAATAATATTTTCAATTAAAAAAGTACGAAAATACCAAAAATTTGTTGTTGATTATCTTATTAATTTTAAACATAATTGCAAAAAAAATCAATCCATTATAATGTGAAATCTAGCTTTTTGTCTCTTAGTGTTGACAACCTTGGTTATTATATTGTGTTTACTTGCTAAAACTTTACTTTACTAAAACTACTATCAAAGAAAATACGGAAAATGCACAAAAGTGTTTTTAAGAAATTTTTGAAGAAAATAAGCAAAAGCTAATGAACCATTTGAAACTTAAAACAAATTTTTTTCGGGATCGTTCAACCAACTGTCATGGTCAGTGTCTTTTTTTGAAGACCAGATTCAAGGCTTCAATATTTATTCACCCTTTTATTTATTATAGCACACAAAATTTTTATAATTTTTTGTTAATAATTTTAACGATTTTTAATTTTTTTCGTATAACAGTTTTAAAATATATTAGTTTTTCCTTTGACAATACTTTTCAAACAAATATAATGCATGATAAATTTATAAAATATTCTGTACAAAAATACAAATTTAAAAAAGAAAGGGGACCCTTACTAAAATTGGAATATGTCCTATGAAAACATTTTTTATAAATTGTTTATTTTGTATTGACCCACATTCTATAAAATGAATTATATTTAAAGAAAAATTTTTTAAAAATTTACAAAAAAAAAAGAAACAACTTGAGGCATAAAAATTATTCGTTTACTAGACCAATATTCTACATACAGAAAATATATTCATTGTCACTACCTAATTTATTGCCAACCGAAGTGAGAATTAATTAATAACAAAATTTTGTGTTGATGGCAATTACAATTCTATTGCCTTAACTGTAAATATTTTATCACAATAGAAAATGATTAGTTGGTATAAAATTTCAATTTGATACAATCGAAAATTGTTTTCTTGGTGTAGCATAAGCTACTTCTATGTAAAAAAATCTGATGATTTTAAGATCAACATGTTTCTGCAACATTGTAATTTTCGATCACCACTGTCTATGAAAGCAGCAGGATACAATAATTTAAATACAAAAGAAAAGTTTTGTTTGACATTTCAATTTACTACGGAAAGCAATTTACATAAATATGACAGAACAACGCATACCAACACACAGACAACAAATCAGACAAGCAGCAAACCAACAAGACAGAGAGAGAGTGAGAGAAAATAAGTAGAAAGAGGTAAATAGAGAATATATAAAGACAATAGTAAAGTGACAGCTGTTTTTTGACAGATTATAATATTAAGAAATTTGTGAAAGAAAATTTATAAAAAAAAAAATTGGAAAGTTTGAATTTAAGACATCTTTTTGCTAAAAACAAAATAAATTTATAAAAATAATAAATTTTTTAATATTGCATTAAAATTTCTTATACTTTTTCGTAAAGCGCATGTCTAAAAAAAACTCTTATTCTAAACCTTACAGCATTGCCAGCTTGAATTAATAGCCATAATGTATTTGCAAAAAAAAACTAATGAATAAAAATTCTTGACACCATTTACAAAAAAAGTACAGACGTCAATGAAGAAAACAAATTTCGTTTGAAAAAAAATACACTACGAGTAAAGCAAATTTTTACTACCTCATAAAATTAAAAAAAATACTTTATAATAAAAATAAAAGAAAAATGTGTTTTATTTTAATAAAAATAAGAATATTATTAAAAAGTTTATGAAATTCTCAATAACAAAACAACACAATGAAATGTATTGAAAAGTTGTATAAACCTTGACAAACAAAAAAGGAACCCAATAATCGTAACAATCCAATGCATTTGTAGTGGTACACAGCGCTGTATACAGCGTATGAATGTGTGCGTGTGTGTGTATGTGCGACCGTGTGTATAGTTGTGTAAAAGAATTTATAGTGATACTTAATTTTTTATTTGTTTTTATTTATTTTATTTTCTGTGAAATAAAAGTAAAACACAACGAAAAACTTTATGAATGGATAACTATAGGAAAAAGGTGGGTAAAAACTTTTACTTTAAATTATAATAAAAAAAAATATTAACTAGCCACCCAAAGAGGAATTATTATTGAAATAAAACTTTTCAAATTAGCCTTGAAACAAAGTTTTATCAATATTTAAAGTCTACTTTTAGGAGATTTTATTACATTTTTATTACACATTTAGTTTGAGGTTTTATTTTTTCTGTAGTTACACAAAATTTAATTTTATTTTCTTGTTATTTTCAACATTTGAAAAAAATAGTTCTTTTAGCCCCCTCAATCGATCAATAATATAATTTCTTTTCTGTGTTAAAGTTGAATGACTTTTGTGTGTGAACCTACAACAATTTATCATTCAATTGCAATTGTATGAAACTTAACTGTTACATGAAAGAAATTACAAGGAAGTTGTAGAATCTTTTTGTCTGAAAAGAAAATATAAGAAAACATTAAAAAAAATTCAATGGAACAAAATCATTATATAGAAAATATTTGGGAGAAAATGCAAATAATATTCTCGATTCTCAAAATATCAAAATCAAATTGAAACTGGTATCTAACTTCATTTGATTTAAGCTAAATGTTATAGTTCATATCGGATATGATGATTATATGTGGACTTGGTCCTCTTCGAAAAATATATGCAAACCAACTATGAGTAAAATATGTTATACCTGTAAGTCTATGGATTTAAATAAATAGAGGGAGGTTGCTTGACCTTTACTTCGAAATTAATTTTTTCTTATATCAGGTTATATGTATATTTTTATAATAATAGAAGTGCCTTTTATCGCATTTTACATTACAATATTTTTATAATAAAATAAGGCTAGAAAGGGTTAAAGGTTAGGGAATAAAAATTCAATTTTTATTGTTTTTTTATTCAGGTTATATATTTTGTATAATAAAAGAAGTGCATTTATAAGAGTTTCTATTAACTTTTTTTTTTAATTGGGCTGGAAAGGGTTAATTAATTTTTTTTTTAATCAGGTAATATATTGTTGTAATAAAATAGCGATTTTACAACATTTAGCATAATATTGACCTGTTGCTAATTTTAAGCATGTTGTAGTAGTTTTTCCAAACTCTTCTTTATCATTTATGAACTTTTTCAGATCTGCAGGCAAAAAAAATAATAAAAATTCCACTAAGATTTTATTTATGCTTCTTTTATATACCGAACTAGTTAGACCTAAGACCAATACTCTAAACGCATGGTATAGGGTATCGCATAGTTGGTTAGACTGACTATAATTTTTTCACGTGAAGAAAAAAAATTTATAAACAAACAAAAAAATTAATTGCTTATAATAATTGATTTCAATTATAATTTTTTTTTATTTATAAATTCATATTTATTCACATCTTATACTTAGCATATAAATTTACAATTTTCGAGATTTTATATATAGATACTACAACGAATAATAACTAGCAGATTTCAGCCCTCGAAATTCGAGCGCAAATTCTAGGAAATTTTATGATTTAATTAAATAAAGACCCAAAAAGTATGATAATCAAAATTATAGCCAATTCACAAATGAACACAAAAAACAAACTAATTTTTATTACAAACACATTAACAAATTTACTAAACACACACACAGCATTGTATAATTTTATGTATTTGTTAGTACCAACTTTAAATGCAATTTACTCAAAATAAAGGAAAAAATTTAAAAATCTGTAAATCTGCAAAATGGCTAAAAAGAAATACCTTTCAAATAATATACGTTCGATCAAAATTGGGATAAAACGGTAGAACAAAACATCAGTCACAAGAAATCGCCTAGCCTATTAATATTATAGATAGATATTATTCAAAAGAAAATAGGAAAAACATTTATATTGAAGGAAAAATAAGTTTAAATATGTTAGAGAATATATGAGTATACAATGAAATTATCTAACGATAATATCAGTATAAACGTTATTTTCAATTTAATAATTTGTATTTCGGAGCTGCAATTAAGCCAATTTTATGCATTCCCTTATTAGTTGTTAAGGAGAATTTTGGATGGATTCATGGTATTTATTGTTGTTTATTTATGAAGTCGAAAATTAGTTCATATCCAGTTTCGTTGTGCAGAAGTTGAGTTGAATATCTCCAATTTTTGTTGTTTATGATTTTGAGACATTTTACCAGACGGGAATTGCATAAGTCAAAGTTGGTCGAATCACACTTTTGAATATTAAGTTTTTGTTCTTAAGTTTAAGGGTTGAAATTAAGGATTGGCCACAAGGCTCTGATAGTTTTCATGGATTTCATACAGATTTCACTGATGTGTCTTGCAAAGTTAAGTTTCTTATAGAGTCTAACACCAAGATATTTGACATCGTTTTTTTTGTCAGGTTCTCATTTTAGAAACTTAACTGGCGACTTGGTAATCATTAGAGAGAGTTGTTGTAAGGGAATATAATAGCCTGAGTTTTAATAGGGTTTATTTTTATTTTCCATTTATAAAATTATTTGCTACAGGCAGAAAATCCATTTTCCATTTTCTTTATCAATTCTTTAGTGAGCTTACTAGACGTTATGAGAGACGTATCATCAGCATAGTAAGCAACTTTCATGTGTAAGGGGGGAGAGAAATCCGATGTATAAATTGAATACAATAATGGCGATAATATTGACCCTTGTGGTAGGCCAGCAGTAAGTTGTTTCGGAGACAAAAATGTTTGGTTAATAGCTACTACGAACGTTTTATCAGTGAGAAAATCCGCAATAAGCTTGTACAAATATTTTGGAATATTAGCTTGGAGCAATTTATAAATAAGACCGTTGTGCCAAACAGTATTAAATACCTTTTCTACGTCCAGAACTATTAAGCCTGTAGATTTTTTAATTCGTTTGTTGTGCTTTATTATATTATTGATTTCAATTTAAAAATCACGAAACTAGCTAAAAATTTTTGTTAATTATCTTATTAATTTTTAAAATCATTGTAAAAAATTTTGCCATTTTTGTCTTTAAGTGTTGACAATCTTGGTAATAATAATGTCTTTAGAACACGGATGGTATCAAAGATTCAGCACACTCTTACTTGTTATTATTGTGTTCGTTATTGTACAAAAAGAAAAAAAAAACTACAAGCAAACACATACATATGTGTATGTATCGCTGATACATTCCTCAGCAGTTGCGCATAGAGGTCAAAACAATGACTAACAATATTTTGCTAATTTTACCAGTCTTACTATTAGAATCATATATATTAAAAAAAAATTATGAAAACTAATGCAAGTCCTTCTGGCCATTCTATCCGGCCAATTTCCTTCATTTTTTTTTTTTTTTATGAAAGATATGAAATTTTATCAACTCCCACCTTACTCAATTATACTCAAACGCAATTCTTCCCTGTACATTTCTTATGGGACACATTCACTCAAGCAATCCAAGTTCTCATAGATCCTCTTGCAATGAATGGATCTTGACCGTTTTACTCTCAGAACACTCAGTGGATCAAGCTCTTTCTGATGAGCTATTAACTGCTTAAATTCGTTTAGTTTGAGGAAAGTTATGCCTGCACAATCAACTTTACATTATGCAACATGAAAGTTAACGTACAGATTTCATTACAATAATTGCATAACACATACCCTCTGTTTAATTGTGAATTGCCAAAAATTTTAATACCTTTAGGTGGCATACTAGGTGGCCTTTATTTCTGTGTGTTCAACAAATATTTATAATGAAATAAACTTAATGAATTAAATAGATTAAAAAACATTGAAAGAAATAAATTGAGTGATAAAATAAAATTTCCTTGAATTTGCACTCGAATTTCGAGGGCTGGGCTCTGCTAGTTAAAATTATTATTATTACAATAAATCCTACAATGGCTTTATAAGTAAAATATGGATGGAAAGGAATTTTATCGATATTAGAATTTAGTCCTATTGGGTTATTTGATTCAGTTTGGTGATTTTAACGGACAGACAGACAAACATATAGACGGGCATCACTATATCAGCTCGAGTAGTTATAAGGATCAAGAATATACATACATTCTGAGATCGCAAATAACTTTTAGATGCGGGCGGAATGACAAACTGACGAAGTGGAGGGTGTAAAAAGAAATTATTTTGTCATAAAGATAATTGATGTTAAGGGTATAGGTACAACCAGACCGGTGCGTGATGTATGTGCCTTTGCGGAAAAATAAATACCCAAACTTTTCATGATTTTAAAATAAAATTCTCATCATTTTTTGTTAATATCTTTTTGATCTAAGTGGCAGATGAAAATTAATCTGAATAAGTGCGAAACAATTCTTTTCCGTCCCCCAGTCGGAAAATGTAACAACAACATAAAACGTAATTGGAAATTATTTGGTTTGAAATCTCTTAACAATGTAACTATTCCAAATAAACAAATGGTGTAATATCTAGGTATTCATTTAGACAAATTCCTATATTTTAATGAGCACATAAATCTACAAATTAGGAAAGCACAAAAAGCATTTTTCTTATATAAAAAACAATTTTTTTTTTAAATATATCAAAACAAGGGTCAAGATAATTATGTACCAGTCCTTAATAAGACCAATTCTTACATATGGTTGCCAAATTTGGTACAACATATCCCCTTCGTATATGGAAAAACTGAGGGTATTTGAAAGAAAACGCCTAAGGAACTGTACATCCCTTCCAAATAGCGACTATAAAAAGTTTATATCAAACAAAGTTTTGTACAATGAAGCAAAAGTAAGCAGGATTGATAACTTTATAATACACCTTATAAGAAATCATATTCTAAAAAGCACAGAATATTTCGAAATTAATCTAATTATGGGCCCATATTATTCAAATTATGAATATATATCTAAAACCTTACAATCGGGTTACATTCCACCGGAAGCCTTTCTCTTCCTAGATCAGAATGGATACATCCAGAATGAAATAGGCATACCTATAATTTACCACATTTATAGAAGACCAAATATTAAAGCCATAACATGCAAACTACTTTCAAACGAAAATTCAAGATTCAACACTAGTGTTTATATATCAAAATCAGACCTTAATACTAAAAAATATTGGTGGCTTACCAAATAATTTATCTTTTTTTTTATTTTACCCTTAGACCACTCATTTTATTCTCCTATCATATAAAAGTGAGCTTTTTTTCTTCAAATTGTTTCTCATAAATGATCTGACATAATTACATTCTTCTCTGTATATCAAATTATAATTATTACTAAAAATAAGTTATTTAAATATTATAATACATTATACTTGAGAGCCTGCATAGAGGGACTGTGTATATATATATATCTTTAAACTGTTAGTTTATTTATAGTTACTAATATATATTTTTCTTTGATTAAATAAACGTTAAAAAAAAAATGCAATTAAGAGAATTATAATAAAATTTTTATTTGCTTTATGTTTTCGAAACAATTTATTTTTTCAATAACGTCATAAACACGTATTTTTTTCTGTTTTCGAAATAATTTATTTTTATATGAACAACAGCACAACGTTCTAATTGGGTATAGAAAAGAAGCTTTAATCAGATTTGAGTGTCATTTTATTAATTATTTTGCCTGCAGATCTGAAAAAGTTCACACCGCATGCTATATTCATATGGGCACTAGGTCGAAAAATAGACCGATACTTTTTGCAAAAACATAAGCAAACCAAAAATGAAAAAAATCTGTGCATAATTTTTTTGTTTTTCATAGGTTTAAGCGAAAATCGGAAAGCAACTTTATATGGGGACTATGAGGAAGAATTGTCGTATAGGGTTTATTTTTTGGACTACTGAATTATGGGTGTAATAAACACATACAAACCCAATTTAACCGAAATCTATAAGATAATTAGGATCTTATGGCAATTTAAGGGGTCATTTGTCTGAACATGCACCGATTTTCACAAATTTCAATAGCGTTCGTCATATGGCCGATAGAAGCTCATATAGCAAATTTCAACAAAATATATTCATATTTGCAACCTGTAGTTTGATTGTAAGGTTTACATGACACACGGACGAACGGACGGACGTACATCGCTACATCGACTCAGAAAGTGGTTCTGAACCTACACTTTTGAGTTTTGTTTTTAATCTCAAATTTTTCAGTAATCGTGGGCTTTAAAATATTTTGAACTCTTTCCGTATTTAAATAATGCAAATATCACAATAGACTCACATAAACTGATAAAATAAAAAAAGCTAAATTCTTCAAAGAGAGTCATGTCCGAAAAAAAATTTCGTGAATATAGAACCTTTTTTCAATTGTCGCGATAATGGGTAGTCTAGAATAAAAATTTAAAAATTAATAAATATATCTGGTTTATATTGCTATAGGGTGTCAATATAGTCCATCTAGAGGCAATATTACTTTATTACTTGGTTGTTGTTGTTTACTACAATGTTATATATCTGTGGTCACAAGCGATAACCGCCTAATACGACTTAAGAAGGAGTTGAGTTATGTATGATATCATATCCTACTAAAAACGCTTTATATTTACGTGAAATCCCCATTTCCCTAACACTGTTTAATAAAAACATACTGACCTAAGTCGTAATGAAGCCCCATTACATTTACATAAAAAGTTATTTTTCTCAAAAGCATGATTTTCGACTTAGGCGGTTAATGCTTGTGACCACAGATATTAATTCGATTAGAAAAAGTGAAATGGTATTTAGAAAATATGCGACAAGCTGTAAAATCTATTAAACATTTTTAAATGGGTTTTAAACTTACTGAAAAATCATTCGACATTGCCACAACTACACTTTACAAAATGGTTTTTGAAGGCAAATAGTACTTTCGGTCTATTATCGACGTCCTAGTGGCGTAGCTAGTTTTCAGAATTTCTCAACTAGTACATTCCACATTACCGTCCAATTTTGAAAATGATTTTATTCGAAGTACCTAAACTTTTTCTAAGATTTTTCATATAACTTTTCTCTTAATATTAAATTAATAATATATTAATGTGAATGTGTCCCATAAGAAATTTACGGGGAAGAATCGCGTTTGAGTATAACTTAAGTAAGGTGGGAGTTGATTAAATTTCATGTCTTTCATAAAAAAAAATTAAGGAAATCGGCTGGATAGAACGGCCAGACGGACTCGCATTAGTTTTCATAAATTTTTTTTAATATATGTATATGATTCTAATAGTAACACTGATAAAATTAGAGTAATATTGTTAGCCATTGTTTTGACCTCTATGCGCAACTGCTGAGGAATGTATCAGCGATACATACACATACATATGTGTTTGCTTGTAGTTTTTTTCCTTTTTGTACAATAACCAACACAATAATAACAAGTAAGAGTGTGCTGAATCTTTGATACCATCCGTGTTCTAAAGACATTATTATTACCAAGATTGTCAACACTTAAAGACAAAAATGGCAAAATTTTTTACAATGATTTTAAAAATTAATAAGATAATTAACAAAAATGTTTAGCTAGTTTCGTGATTTTTAAATTGAAATCAATAATATAATAAAGCACAACAAATGAATTAAAAAATCTACAGGCTTAATAGTTCTGGACGTAGAAAAGGTATTTAATACTGTTTGGCACAACGGTCTTATTTATAAATTGCTCCAAGCTAATATTCCAAAATATTTGTGCAGGCTTATTGCGGATTTTCTCACTGATAAAACGTTCGTAGTGGCTATTAACGAAACATTTTCGTCTCCGAAACAACTTACTGCTGGCCTACCATAAGAGTCAATATTATTGCCATTATTGTATTCAATTTATACATCGGATTTCTCTCCCCCCTTACACATGAAAGTTGCTTACTATGCTGATGATACGTCTCTCATAACGTCTAGTAAGCTCACTAAAGAATTGATAAAGAAAATGGAAAAAGGATTTTCTGCCTGTAGCAAATAATTTTATAAATGGAAAATAAAAATAAACCCTATTAAAACTCAGGCTATTATATTCCCTTACAACAACTCTCTCTAATGATTACCAAGTCGCCAGTTAAGTTTCCAAAATGAGAACCTGACAAAAAAACGATGTCAAATATCTTGGTGTTAGACTCTATAAGAAACTTAACTTTGCACGACACATCAGTGAAATCTGTATGAAATCCATGAAAACTATCAGAGCTTTGTGGCCAATCCTTAATAAACGTTCAACCCTTAAACTTAAGAACAATAACTTAATATTCAAAAGTGTGATTCGACCAACTTTGACTTATGCAATTCCCGTCTGGTAAAATGTCTCAAAATCATAAACAACAAAAATTGGAGATAATCAACTCAACTTCTGCACAACGAAACTGGATATGAACTAATTTTCGACTTCATAAATAAACAACAATAAATACCATGAATCCATCCAAAATTCTCCTTAACAACTAATAAGGGAATGCATACAATTGGCTTAATTGCAGCTCCGAAATACAAATTATTAAATTGAAAATAACGTTTATACTGATATTATCGTTAGATAATTTCATTGTATACTCATATATTCTCTAACATATTTAAACTTATTTTTCCTTCAATATAAAGGTTTTTCCTATTTTCTTTTGAATAATATCTATCTATCGATTTCTTGTGACTGATATTTTGCTCCACCGTTTTATCCCAATTTTGATTAAAAGTATATTATTTGAAAGGGATTTCTTTTTAGCCGTTTTGCAGACTTAGAGATTTTTAATTTTTTTCCTTTATTTTGAGTAAATTGCATTTAAAGTTACTATTAACACATACATAAAATTATACAATGCTATGTGTGTGTTTAGTAAATTTGTTAATGTGTTTGTAATAAAATGAGTTTGTTTTTTGTGTTCATTTGTGAATTGGCTATAATTGATTATCATACTTTTTGGGTCTTTATTTAATGAAAAAATAAAATTTCTTAGAATTTTCGCTCGAATTTCGAGGGCTGGAATCTGCTAGTTATTATTCGTTGTAGTATATATATATAAAATCTCGAAAATTGTAAATTTATATGCTAAGTATAAAATGAAAATAAAGATGAATTTATAAATAAAAAAAATCATAATTGAAATCAATTATTATATGCAATTAATTTCTTTTTTGTTTGTTTACACATTTTTGTCTTCATGTGATAAAATTATAGTCAGTCTAGACCGACTATGCGATACCCTATACCATGCGTTTAGAGTATTGGTCTTAGGTCTAACTAGTTCAGTATATATAAAAAGCATTAACAAAATCTTAGTGGAATTTTTATTATTTTTTTTTGCCTGCAGATCTGAAAAAGTTCATATCGGATGAAAGTTCCTCTTTCTTCAATTTGCTTTTGTTTTGCACAACTGTATTAATGCCATTATGAGTTTTTTTTTTAAATATATAACGGTTCTTTTTGTTTACAAATTTATTTGTAAAATTAAAGAGAGCAAAAAATGATAAAGAAGAGTTTGGAAAAACTACTACAACATGCTTAAAAATACCAAAAAGTCAATATTATGCTAAATGTTGTAAAATCGCTATTTTATTACAAAAATATATTACCTGATAAAAAAAAAATTAATTAACCCTTTAAAAAAAAATTTTAATAGAAACTTTTATAAAAGCACTTCTTTTATTATACAAAATATATAACCTAAATAAAAAAAACAATAAAAATTTAATTTTTATTCCCTAACCTTTAACCCTTTCTAGCCTTATTTTATTATAAAAATATTGCAGTGTAAAATGCCATAAAAGGCACTTCAATTATTATAAAAATATACATATAACCTGATATAAAAAAAAAATTAATTTCGAAGTAAAGGTCAAGCATAGATCCATAGACTTACAGGTATAACATATTTTACTCACAGTTGGTTTGCAGATATTTTTCGAAGAGGACCAAGTCCACATATAATCATCATATCCGATATGAACTATAACATTAATATTAATATTAATTTTAATATTATTTCATGTGAAATGCAGATAGGAAATTGATTAAGGGAGAATTTAAAACTGAACTTGCTAACTTGCCGTTATTACTTTTTTTAACGAAAGTCTCCGCCAGCCGACCGTGAGTGTCCATCCCCTTAACGTGGAAGCCGCGTACACATCATGGTCCGGATCCTGACGGATTCTAAATAAGAACTGGCAAGTGAATAATTTGGTCGTAAATCAGCTACAGCTACTATGTCATCAGCTGATAATAAGATAAAGCTGATAAAGATAAGCAAAAAGAAATGAAATATAAATTTGATAAACGAAACTCAGAGTTAATATCAACATTAGCAAGGTTGACTACAAAGGTAACACCCAGCATGGTCCTCCTACCACAAACAGTAGGGAGTTTAATAAGCCTTAGCCTATTAGTATATGATGGTAAGTCATCATAAAACCAACCAACCACAGAGAGAATAGCAAACATTTTCTGCACAGACTCAATTGCATTGGTGTGAACCTGATAATATGGATTCCATATTCCTAAATTGGTCTTATAAGTGCTGTATAAAGCTGTTTAGTAGCATATGGATCTGAAAATTCCTTAGCCCGTCTTTTAATGAAACCAATAGTAGATCTTGCCTTATTAACAATTATACTAATATGACCAATGAAGTCAAGTTTTCTGTACATAAGTGCACTAAAATCTAGAAATGTTTGACCGGTATCCAATACTATTCCATTAATGCAATACTCGTTAGAAATTATCCCCTTTCTATGAAATACCATATGTTTACATTTCTTAAGATTCAGTTCCAGCAAGTTCACAGTACACCATTCAACTAATAAATCAAGCTCACGCTGAAGAGTAATATCACCATTTATGTCATTGAAACTGTGAAATAACTTAACATCATCTGCATGCATAAGGACGTTGCAATTCGAAATTACAGTCGGAAAATCATTTACGAATAATAAAAACAATAACCGGCCCAAATGACTGCCTTGGGGACGTCAGAAGTAACTCTTATAATTTTAGATTCCATATTGCGAAACATGACCCTTTGAGATCTAAACGTGAGATACGATTCAATCTACAAAATAATAGAATCATGTATGTATGCCAATGAGTCTTACCTTGGGAAGTAAAATATTATGATCCGCACTATCAAAAGCCTAACTAAAGTCAGTGTATAACCCATCCGTCTACTCCCCATGCATAAAGCCTTTGAAAACATAAGTCGTAAATTCTAGAAGATTAGTAACTGTTGAAATTGATTTCAAAAAGCCATGTTGAAATGAAATCATATTCGACTTTAGTTGATATGAAAGATAATCAGCAAGAAGTTAACTTGGGAACAACACTTAGCTTTGCTATTCTCCTATAGTTAAGTACATTCTGTTTTCACTTATTCAAAGGTATAATAAATGATTCTTTCCAAGAAGTAGGAAAATAAGCAATTTGCAAAAGACTGTTTAAAAGACACTGTTTAAATACACTTAAAACTACAGCACAATTTTTCAAAATGCAAGCAGGAACACCATCAGGCTTGCATGAAAATTTCAATTGAATCAGAGACTTAAAACCCGTTTCCATATCAATGAGCGGAATATTTGATATCAGTGCAGCTTTTATTAAATATGGATAGTTGGCGACGGTTAAAGTATTTGAAAATGAATTGCTATATGTGGATTGCAAAAAATCAAAGTTCTGATGGGAAAGAGGAATACATTTAGAAAAACAATTGGTCAAAATATCATAAAATTTTACAAAAAAAAAATTTTTAGAAATAAAGTGACTAGTCAATATGATAAAGCAGTTCTTTTAATTTATCATAATTAGAACGTTTAAAACAAAATGATTTACTCATCACAGTAATCAGCGTCTTTGTAAGGTCTTCTTAGCCAATATCTAGAATTATACCAAGATTAGGATCTTCAGTTAAACAAAATTATCCACAAAAACTAGATTCGACATTTTTTGTTCGAGTATGTACTCGCTAGAAGTGTATCATAAAAGGGAAAGTCGTAATATAATAATACGTTTGGTAAATTGAAATCACCAAGTATTAGAAGTGAGTCACAATGTTTCAGACAATTACTTACAGAGGAAATCGCATTAACATGAGCATTATATACTGTATTCACAGAGCATGGGGGAATATAGGAACAAGTGATATAAGTAGTTTTACTCGGGTAAATAGCTTTCACACATATGAGCTCAATATTAGTATCAATAACATCACATTAAACCAATTTTGAGGAGGTAAATTTACTTTGTACAACTTTGGTGGAAATCTTTAGAAATCAAATGGGGCGTGACATAAACCGAACTTACCCCTAATTAAAGTTTATATTGGAAAAAGCACCAATAAAGATAACATCCGTCCTTCAAAAACCCAATAGATATCATTCTGGTATCCGGACATTAAAAAATGTGACATAAATAAAAAAAATTTATGTAGTGCGTTTAAAAAATATAAGACATAATGCACGCCTAGTGGTTTATTTTTATCCAGTATAAAAAGAGCATCTGAAAGCAATGAAATAGATGTCATTCTTGGAGCCTGATATTGTGAATATTTGGATTATCAACAATGAATTTAAAATGGGTTTCTAACTGGTGCTTTGGAAGTTATGATATAAATTTTTAACTCAAAATATTACTTTGGATATTCTCAATTGTGTAGACTTAAGTTCACATCCAAAGTAGTTCTTCCTTTCGAGACAATGAAAATGTTATTGTTACCATTTTTTTTTATTTTGTTTTTGCTGGAAAGCCATTTTAAATTTATTGGTGATGATCAAACTTATCATCACATCCAAATCCCATGAATGCCATTATTTTATTGCTTTGGATGCTCTTTTTTTGTTTTGCTGGACTAAACATAAATCATTAGGCGCCCATTATGTCTTGTTTTTTTATTTTTCTTAATGTTTGTATTACACTGCACTATATATATATATATATATATATATTTTTTTTTTCATTTATGTCTCAATGTTCACTTAAAAATGACGGATGCATGCTTCATTAACTTTTGATGAAATAATGTTCATAGTTTTTATGCTCAAAAGACTTGTACGTAGAGGCTTAATAGAGTTGCCAACTCTTTGGGGCATACAAAAACATATATCAATAGTTATTAATACAAATTTATATTCCCAAATATATGGCAACCCTTTTATACTTAAATGATGACGCTTAATGACATTAAGTTGAATAACAAATGTCTATCAGATTCAACAATAACAAATTTCTATTATACATTAAATCATAATATTCAAACAAAAGCAATGAACATTTCATTAAGAACTCAATTTAATTAAATAAAAAAAAAATTCTAAATTTTTTATTTTTAATAGAGTATCTTTGTTTAACATGCCACATGCTACATGCCACATGCCACATACAATCAATCAAAATGAAAGTTCAGTTTCTGTTTATTGTACAAGAAACTGGTATTTATGAACTGCATTCATTCTTTATGCATTTTTTTCTATCAACACAAATGGCATCGAAACAATAATACACAATAATCATTCAACACTTTGGAAAAGTGGGAAAATATATAAATATTTTTTTTTTTTTTTGTTTAGATTGATTGTTAATTAAAATTAAAAGAAATAAAGAAAAGTGTAAGAACTAAACTAGGACAAAGTTGTTGTCTGAAATGTGTAGGTAGCAGTTGAAATATATGAATGAAATGAAATGTGTAGCAAATGGTTAATTGATATTATTTTTCCATTTCGAGAACAATAATTAAATATTATAATAAATCTAAAACAAACAAAAAACGATAAATTAGAAAAACATAAAATTTTGTTAAATGTTGAAATTTGTTTTTCTTGATTTCTCAGCTGGCAATTTGTTTTCGTTTATTTTGTCACAAAACTTCGATGTCGTGCTTGAAATGTTACTGCAACACCATTATGTTACTTATTGGGAAATTAAGGCATCTAAAGACATTAGTTTCCGTAGCTACCATTCACTGTAGCATGAACAATTACTCGACAGAAAGATGGAGCACACATGAATATATAAACACCCCAAAAAAAGGCTGGTATTGAAAAAAATCAAAGAACGGCAACTTTGTTTTTTGTTTTTATCAGAATTTCTATTTAGCGTTACAATTGTGTAACACTCAACTCCACAAAAAAAAAACAGAAAAAACAATACCCTATACCATGCGTTTCGAGAGAGGTCTTGGATCCAACTTTGCTGAGGCGATAACTGGTTATAGAAAACAAGTATAAACAAAATTTTAGTGATATTGTTATTAATTCGTGGCGTGCAGATATGAAAAAGTTCATATCTGATGTAATTTTTTTATGGGGACTTATTCAAAAAATGGACCGATCTTGACCATATTTACTAAAGTCATTTATTTTTCTCAAAAACATATATAAACCATTTTGAAAATAATCTATGATGCATTTAAGTCAAGATCGGGAATCAGCTTTTACAGGGGAATTATAACTAAAAAAGGTATCACAGGGTTTATTTTTGGACTACGGATTAGTGGCAAAAATAGACACATATACAACACATATACACTAAACTCTATCGATATATATATGTATATGATAATCTAGATCTTAAGACTAGGTCTGAACATGTACCGATTTTCTCCAATCACAATAGTGTTCATGCTATAATCATATTTGCGACCTATAGTTTGATTACAAAATTTACTTGGACACATAAATGGGCTGACGGACAGACGGACGGACGGACATTGCTAAATCGAAGCAGAAAGTGATTCTGAATCGATCGGTATAATAAAAGATGGGTCTATTTCAAATATTTTTAATAGTTACAAACAGCATAAACTCATTAACCTATGACCACATAGTGGTATAGGGTATGAAAAAAAAACTAAAAAATTAAAACAAAAAAAAATTGGAAAAATAAATTTTTTGTATAAAGATATTTTGAACATTTTTAAATATTTAAATATTTTAAACAAAAAAAATCTCATATTTTTTAAAAAAGTGAGTAAGAAAAATAATGGTTTTGTCAAATTTTTAATGTGCAACAGATTAATGAAATCGCCAAGGGATTTCAAATCCGTTGTCAGCAAAAAGGAAAGTTGCATATAGTTTCGTCGAGAATGGACATTGCAACATTTTTGAAAACCATTGCAACTCAGAGAGGATCACATGTCCTTTAGAATCTATGATAACGATGACTATCCTCGAAATATTTCGTATTTAACGATAAAGAAACTTAATATATACATAAACTGATATGATATTCATTACCTTTTTCTTAAAAGTGCATTTTTTAACAAAATGCCCTTTTTATTATTAAAGACTGTTGTTATTTAAAAAAAATAACATTTCTTAAAAAGTAACATTTTTTAAAGTACCCTTTCTTAAAAAATACCCTATCTTACAAAAATACTTTTTCTAAAAAATACCTTTTCTAAAAAAGTACTTTTGATTAAAAAAAGTACCTTTTCTTCAAAAAGCAACTTTAAAAATAATAAATAAATGTTCTTAAAAAAGGTTATTTCTTTCAAAAATAACTTTTCTTTAAAAGTACCTTTTCTGGAAGTACTTGTTTTTTAAAGTACCTTTTTTAAAAAACTACATTTTATTAAAAGCAGTACATTTTCCTCGATGCCTATTCTTAAAAAAGTACGCTTTGTTTAACAAATGTACATTGTCTTAATAACGTACATTTTATTTAAAAAGCGTATTTTCTTCAAAAAAGTACCTTTTCACAAAAAAGTACTTTTTATCAAAAACTTATATTATATTAAAAAAGTAAATTTTCTTTCAAATGTATCTTTCTTGAAAAAGTACATTTTCTTATCTCATCTAATCGTTTCTTATAAAAAGTACGTTTTCTTTAAAAAGTACCTTTTCTTAAAAAAGCATATTTTCTTAAAAATAGTGTCTTTTCTTACAAAAGTAGCTTTTCTTACAAAAGTAGATTTTCTTAAAAAAGTAGCTTTTCTTCAAAAAGTACCTTTTCTTAAAAAATTACTTTTTTAAAGTAACTTTTCTTTCTTAAAAAAGAAATTTTTTTTTAAGAAAATTTTCTTTCAAAAATGCCTTTTTTTAAGAAACAGGTAATTTTTTCTTAAAAGTTCTTTTTCTTAAAAAAGTACATTTTCATAAAAAAGTTCTTTTTCTTAAAAAAGTTCTTATCCTTAAAAGTTTGCATTTTCTTAAAAGAGTTTATTTTCTTTAAAAAGTACCTTTTCTTAAAGTACCTTTCCTGAAAAAATAGCCTTATCTTAAAAAAGTATATTTTCTTTAAAAAGCATATTTTCTTTTAAAATTAACTTTTCTTAAACAAATAAAATTTCCTTTAA
Source organism: Cordilura impudica (assembly GCA_963682025.1). Classification (NCBI taxonomy): domain Eukaryota; kingdom Metazoa; phylum Arthropoda; class Insecta; order Diptera; family Scathophagidae; genus Cordilura; species Cordilura impudica. Next base: position 194,610,466 of record OY821520.1, on the reverse strand, counting down.
AATGTAACTTTTCTTAAAAAAACACGTCTTAAAATATCACCTTTTTTTAATGAAAAATACTTTTTTAATAACATTTAACATTTCCTAAAAAAGATAACATTTCTTAAAAAAGAAACTTGTTTTTAAAACAGAAACTTTTCTTAAAAACGTACCTTTTCTTAAAAAAAGAACATTTTCGTAATAAAGTACAATTTCTTTGATGTATCTTTTCTTCAAAAAGTACCTTTTCACAAAAAGGCACCTTTTAATAAAAACTGATTATTTCTTAAAAAAGTAAAATTTCTTCAAAAAGTACCTTTTTCTTAAAAAATTTACATTTTCTTAAAAAAAAGTATATTATCATAAAGAGTGTATTTTCTTAAAAAAGTACCTTTTCTTAAAAAATTCACTTTTGTGAAAAACGTACTTTTACAATAAGTACTTTTACTTAAAAAAAAATAATTTTTCTTTAAAAAAAATATATATTTGCCTAAAATGTACATTTTCATAAAAATTAAATTTTTATAACAAATTCCCTTTTCTTAAAAACGCAACTTTTCTGAAAAACGAACCTTTGAAAAAAGTACCTTTTCTTACAAAAGTACTTTTCACAAAGAAGTAATTTTGTTTTTTTAAACTTATATTTTCTTAAAAAATACTTTTTCTTGAAAAGTAAATTATCTTAAAAAATCACCTTTTCTTAAAAAGTACCTTTTGTTAAGAAAAAGCATATTTTCTTGAAAAGGGACATTTTCTTTAAAAAGTATATTTTCTTAAAAAAGTACTTTCTCTTAAAAAGTGGATTTTTCTAAAAAATACTTTTTCCAAAAAAAGCACCTTTTCTTAAAAATTTTATTCTTTAAAAAGGCATTTTCACAAAAAAGTACCTATTCTTGAAAAAGTGTATTTTCTTCAAAAAGTGCCTTTCCTTAAAAAAGTTAATTTTTCTTTAAGAAACACTTTTTCTTATAAAAGTACCTTTTCTTTAAAAAAAAAAAGGAACTATTCTTAAAAAAGTACCTTTTCTTAAAAAATATCTTTTTCTTAAAAAAGAAGTATTATTTCTTAAAAATTTACCTCTTTCAAACAAGTAAAAAAGTAAAAAAGTACATTTTTCTTAAAAAGTACCTTTTCTTAAAAAAGTACCTTTTCTTAAAAAAGTACCTTTTCTTAAAAAAGTTCCTATTCTTAAAAAAGTACCTATTCTTAAAAAGTACAATACCTCCTCTGTTTAAAAAAGTACATTTTCCTAAAAAAATTCCTTTTCTTAAAAAAGTTCCTTTTATTAAAAAAGTAACTTTTTTAAACAAAGTACTATTTCTTAAAAAAGTAAATTTTTCATAGAGAAGTACTTTTTCTTAAAAAAGTGCCTTTTCTTAAAAAGTACCTGTTAAAAAATTAACTTCTCTTAAAGAAGTATCTCTCAAAAAAAAAGTACCTCTTTCTTAAAAACGTATATTAAAAAAAAAAACCTTTGTAAGTGTTCAAAAGTAACAAAAGCATCTTAATATTCCATACAAAAAAGTCCACTTTATAACAATTTCACAACTATTATAAAGCTAGGGGAGGGCACCTTAAATTCTTACCAAGCCAAATTAAAAATTCATAATTGGTTCTTTTAAAGTATTCATAATTTCTCCCCAAAAAGTTATTTGCCTTATTTCTACAATTTCTATAACTGCATATTTGGAATTTCCTTGAGCATGAAGTTTATTCTATACTGATTTCTATTTTTAAAATATTTTCATTTCCATTGAATTGAAAAAATGAAAAAGAAAAAACTAAAACCCAAACAAAAACTGCATATACTTTGCATTAAAAGAAAATTTAAATATAAAAAGCTAATTTTAAACACAATTTAAATAAAGTACCAGCGTAAAGGAATTATGGGCAGAAATGAAAATTTCTTTGAAAACAAAATTTCATTTCGAATTAGTGAAAAATGCAAAAGAAATTTGATTTTATAGATAAATAAATTAAAATTTGTTGGATGATTTAAAAAAATATATAAAACTAATTTAATTATGAATAAATAAATTAAGTTAAAAGAGACGATTTCTGATGGAAGTCATTAATAATTATGACTAATTTTTCTTATAGAACAACCGTCATATTTTGAGACCTGATTCCTATAGAAAACTTCTAAGATTATAAGCGATTTTTTGTATAGAAAAACATTACTAATTGATAACAACTTTTGCTTCTTATGCAAAATTTTTCCAAACAAATAATATTAATAATGATTTCTTTTTTACGTGCACCCTAGACGCCAAGTCATAATAACAACAAATAATGATGCCCAAGATGCTCCACACATAATAAATACAAAACTACAATCCAATTTAAGACAATTGGCTGCCTTCCAGTCTAGGCGTCTGGCTTCAATGCACGACCAATAATAATAATGGCAACAATAAAAAAAAATTAAAGAAGATGGAATGAACAAGAAAATAAATTATTGGATTGAAATGAATTGTGGAAAGAAAGGGAATTTGAGGTGTTTTCTATGGGAAAAATCGCTCTACAACTGAAGGTTTTTCTATAGGAAACGTCAGTCAGAAACTGAGCGTTTTTCTATAGAAAAAAATATCTCAGTAACTGTGATTTTTTCGATTGGAGAAATGCCTTAGTAATTGAGGGTTTGTCTTTAGGAGAAATCGCTCACTATGCTTTTTGAGAAAAATTAATTAGAATTTGAGGATTATTCTATACCGAAAATCGCCCAGAACTGAGGGAAAATTCTTTCAGACTTTAATGGTCTTCTATAGGAAAAATAGCTCAGATTCTGGTGGTTTTTCTATAGTGGTAATCGCTTAGATTCTGATGGTTTTTCTCAAGGAAAAATCGCTCAAATTCGGACGTTTTTTCTATAGAAAAAATCGCTTAGATTAGGACGGGTTTTGTATAGGAAAAATCGCTCAGATTCGGACGGGTTTTGTACAGGAAAAATGCCTCAGATCTGAAGGTTTTTCTATAGGAAATATGCCTCAGTAACAGACGGTCTTCTTAAAAATGCCTCAGTAACTGATTGTTTTTCTATAAGAATAATGCGTCAGAGGGACTTTCTATAGATAAAGTGACTCAATAAATAAGGGGTTTTCTATAGGAAAAATACCTCAGAATATGTGTGGGTTTTCCTATAGGAAAAATCAATCAGATTCTGAAGTTTTTTCTATAGTAAAAATGCCTCAGAATATGAAGGATTTTCTATAGGAAAAATCGAACAGATTCTGAGAATTTTTCTATAAGAAAAGTCCCCAAGTATCTCAGGGTTTTCCATAGGGAAAATAACTTAGAATCTGAGGGTTCTTCTATAAAAAAACTATGTGAGTCCGATCACAGGGGATATGTGTAAACATCTATTTACACATCAATTAAAATCAAACAGTAAGCGCCATCTATGTATAGCAAGCAACTGCTGTGGTTGTTATACTTGATGGTTGCAGTTGCAACTGCTGTGGCTGTTATACTTGATGGTTGCAGTTGCTTGCTATACATTCATGGCAGTTTCTGTTGGTTGTTGAATTAGCTAAATAAATTTAAATCATAATCTTTGCACCAATACACTTACATATACCTCACACCGATTTCCCCTTACGATGTTTTTGTGATTGTATTGTGAAATAGATTTTTACCCCACTGAGCGATAGATGTTTACACATCAAAAATCGCTTAGAATCTGTTTTAAATTCTGTATTAAAACTCGCTCAGAATCTTACGATTGTTCTGTAGGAAAAACCTTTTAGAATCTCAGCATTTTTTTCTCACAATCGGAGGATTTTTCTATAGGAAAAATCGCTTTGAATGTTTTTATAGAAAAATCGATTAGATCTGCTCAGATTCTAAGAGTTTTTCTATTAGAAAAATGCTTCAGATCTAATGGTTTTGTTTTTATAAGAAAAATGCCTCAGATCTGGCGGTTTCTCTAGGAAAAATCTTTCAGAATCTGAGAGTTTTTCTAAGGGAAATGTACCTCAAAAAAATCTTACAGAATTTGGCCGTGTTTCTATAGACAAATATTTCAGTACCTAAGGTGTATTCTATAGTAAAAAAAAAAACTATAGGAAAAATTAATCAGAATCTGGGGGGTTTACAGGAAAAATTCCTCAGAATCGGAGAGTTTTTAATAGGAAAAATCGTTCAAAACCTATGGGTCTTTCTATAGAAAAAATGTCTCAGTAACTGACGTGTTTTCTCAGGATTTTTCTTTAGAAAAAATAAGTTAAATTGAGCACCTTGAAACCCATGAATCATTTATTTTAATTAATACGAGTCTACAAATCACAAGCTTTTTGACGCCATACATGGAATATTCATGATTTGAAATAAAAAAAAAATGCAATTCTCTAGCATACTTTTAGGCGCCATATAAGAAAATACATGAATCATTACTTATTTACTCATCTCATGCCAAAAATAATCAATAGTATGAGGTTTCATTACTACAGCTTACTTATTTTAGATGACGATAAAATTTTCACACAAAATAACATGAAAAAACTTTCTGAAAAACTGTAACGTTTTTACACATAAAATTCTTTAAATGAAAAAGAAAAAAAGTGTTTTCTTTGTTTTACAGAAATCCCAAAAAAAAACAAAAAAAAAATATTTGGTTGAAATAAAATTTAATGTTTCATAAACAAAAAGAATGTGTTGCTGAAATAACATAATTTTTCATGTTTAGATTTTGTTGACATGAAGCGGGGTGGTTGTACTGGCTGGTTGTAGCCGGTGCACAGTGGGAGAAAAGGCCAATCTATTTTCCAATTATTTTGCTCTCAACATTCGCACAGCTATAAAGTTTCAAACACAACATATTTTGCACCAGCTGCAGCCAAAAGCTTTCCCGCCTTGTTTAGCAACCAGCTGCAATTTTTAATAAAATTTTTTGTAGTGACAATAAAATTCTATGTAGTTCTTATTATTAAATTTAGAGGTACGTATGAACCAAAAAAAATATTTGTTTGTGACCTGTGATTGTGTTGCGTGTTTTAGATTCGTTGTTGTTTATAGTGCTAGTAAGAAATACAATGTTTACCAATAAATGCACCTATTGTAGAGTCAAACATCTGTGATTCGAATGGATTCGGTCTTGTGATGTGAAATGTCCCAAATTAGCTGCATCTTTTCGCAACTTTTTTATAAATTAATTTTTTTTAGCTACAATGTCAGTGTCCAAGCGAGCGTTATTTTTGGTTTGGTGTGAGGAAGATGACGCTTCTAAAAAATTTTCTGCAGTGGAATCATATATTTTTGACAACATCATAGATAGGAGCAAGTATAATGATGGTCAACGCATTGAAATTTCCAAAAAAAAAAGAAAAACAAGCAAGAGTGTTAAATTCGGCTGTGCCGAATTTTTTGATACCCTCCACCTGAGTCTTAAACTGTATATTACACCCAATGTTGAGTACGGCTACCACTTTTAAGCTTTTGCCGATACTGAAACATTAATTTCGAATACCAAAATTCAAATGATTCTTAGCTAAAAAGTATTATTATTAAAAATAAGCAAATTTTAAAATATTTTTATCTGAATTATTTGTTATTTTTATCTGAATTACATTTAATAAAAAAAAAAATACATGATAATAACAGGTAAGAAACTAAATATTTAAACTTTTAATATTTTATTTTTAATATTTAATTTTTAATTTTAAATTTTTAATTTTTAATTTTTAATTTTTAATTTTTAATTTTTAATTTTTAATTTTTAATTTTTAATTTTTAATTTTTAATTTTTAATTTTTAATTTTTAATTTTTAATTTTTAATTTTTAATTTTTAATTTTTAATTTTTAATTTTTAATTTTTAATTTTTAATTTTTAATTTTTAATTTTTAATTTTTAATTTTTAATTTTTAATTTTTAATTTTTAATTTTTAATTTTTAATTTTTAATTTTTAATTTTTAATTTTTAATTTTTAATTTTTAATTTTTAATTTTTAATTTTTAATTTTTAATTTTTAATTTTTAATTTTTAATTTTTAATTTTTAATTTTTAATTTTTAATTTTTAATTTTTAATTTTTAATTTTTAATTTTTAATTTTTAATTTTTAATTTTTAATTTTTAATTTTTAATTTTTAATTTTTAATTTTTAATTTTTAATTTTTAATTTTTAATTTTTAATTTTTAATTTTTAATTTTTAATTTTTAATTTTTAATTTTTAATTTTTAATTTTTAATTTTTAATTTTTAATTTTTAATTTTTAATTTTTAATTTTTAATTTTTAATTTTTAATTTTTAATTTTTAATTTTTAATTTTTAATTTTAATTTTTAATTTTTAATTTTTAATTTTTAATTTTTAATTTTTAATTTTTAATTTTTAATTTTTAATTTTTAATTTTTAATTTTTAATTTTTAATTTTTAATTTTTAATTTTTAATTTTTAATTTTTAATTTTTCATTTTTCATTTTTAATTTTTCAATTTTCATATTCCATTTTTCATTTTCAACTTTTAATTTTTCATTTTTCAATTTTCATTTTCCATTTTTAAATTTTCATTTTCCAATTGCCATTTTTCATTTTCCATTTTTCATTTTTCAGTTTTTATTTTCCATTTTCCATTTTTAATTTTTCATTTTCCATTATTCATTTCCCATTTTCCGTTTTTCACTTTTATTTTATTTTTTCAATTTTATTTTCCATTTTTAATTTTTAATTTTTCAATTTTCACTTTCCATTTTTCATTTTTCAATTTTCATTTTCCATTTTCCATTCTTCATTTGTCAATTTTCCATTTTCCATTTTTCAATTCTCATTTTTCATTTTCCATTTTGCATCTTACATTTTCCACTTTTTAATTTTATTTTCCATTTTCCATTTTCCATTTTTCAATTTTCAATTTTCAATTTCCATTTTACATTTTTCACTTTTAATTTTTAAATTTTCATTTTCCATTTTTCATTTTCCACTTTCCATTTTTAATTTTTCAATTTTCATTTTCCATTCCCCATTTTTCAGTTTTCATTTTCCATTTTCCATTTTTCAATTTTCTATTTTCCAATTTTAAATACTCATTTTCCATTTTGCATCTTCCATTTTCCATTTTTTAATTTTCATTTTCCATTTTTCAATTTTCATTTTTCATTTTCCATTTTTCATTTTTCATTTTTAATTTGGCATTTTCCATTTTTCAATTTTCATTTTCCGTTTTTCATTTTCCATTTTCCATTTTCCATTTTAATTTTTCAATTTTCATTTTCCATTTTCCGTTCTCCATTTTGCATTTTCCATTTTTCAATTTTCATTTTCCATTTCCCATTTTCCATTTTGCGCTTTCCATTTTCAATTTTTCATTTTTGAATTTTCATTTTCCATTTCCATTTTTACTTTTTCAATTTTAATTTCCATTCTTCAATTTTCATTTTCCATTGTGCATTTTCCATTTTTCATTTTTCAGTTTTCATTTTCCATTTTTCATTTTTCAATTTTAATTTTCCATTTTCCATTTATCATTTTTAATTTTTCAATTTTCAATTTCCATTTTCCATTAGACATTTTTCATTTTTCATTTTTCAATTTTCATTTTTCATTATTCAGTTTTCATTTTCCAATTTCCATTTTCCATTTATCATTTTTAATTTTTGAATTTTCAATTTCCATTAGTCATTTTTAATTTTTCAATTTTCATGTTTCATTTTTCATTTTCCATTTTTCAATTTCATTTTCCATTTTCCATTTTTCAATTTCTATTTTCCATTTTTCATTTTTCATTTTTCTTTTTCCATTTTTCAATTTTCTTTTTTCATTTTCCATTTTCCATTTTTCATTTTCTATTCTCCATTTTTCATTTTCTATTTTACATTTTTCATTTTCCATTTTCCGTTTTTCATTTTCCGTTTTTCATTTTCCATTTTCCATTCTCCATTTTCCATTTACATTTTCCATTTTTCATTTTCCGTTTTTTTCATTTTCATTTTTTCTTTCATATTGGCGATTTTTTTATTATAACGTGATAACGGTAAAAAAAAATATGTGGCAATACTACTAACATGAGCTATGTTATTGTGTTCTTGGTATTGTTAATATATGTACATATATGCATAATTTTTTGTGGCATTTTTTTATGTTGTTGTACAATTATTATGTTCAAGCACTAAACTGTTACAACAAACACACTGGGTTTTATGTTTTTTTAAGAGGTATCTATATATTTTTGCTCGTATCTAATCACAACGATGCCCGATTTAGCCCATTTTCAATAACTACCTGCTGGGAATTATGGCAAATGATATTATTTTACCCTTATCCAGTTAGATGGCTTTTTTGTGAATGAGCGTGATTTCAGCAAACAGACGGACAGACGGACAGACGGACATCGCTATATCGACTCGAGCTGTGATAAGGATCAAGAATATATATAATTTATGGGGTCGGAAATTAGTTTTTCGATGCGTTACAAACGGAATGACAAACCTATATATACCCTCTGCCACTGACGTGTGGAGGGTATAAAAATATAAAAATTTCACCTCAAAAATAGCCATGAAACGGAGAGAAAGCCAAATAACAAGGTCTGGTTAGATGGTGAAATTTTATTGGTAGACCCGAAACGAACCTTGAAAATTATGAAGTTCATTATTAGTTTCATATGACCATGATAGATGGGAAGGTATTTAGTGTTGTGGCAGAATCATCATCTCAAAAATGTGGAATTTGTGAAGTATCACCAAAAAATAATGAAAAATTTGCCATGCAAAGAAAATTTATATGAATGTCGATTATCAACTTTACATGCGTGGATTCGCTTCTTTGAATGTATTCTGCATATTGCCAATAGAATTCCAATTCAGAAATGGCAGGTTCACAGTTGTGATAAGGCGATTGTTGATAAAAAAAAAAAACTGAGATACAAACCAATCTGAGAAAGTAAATGGCTATACTGGTTGACATCCCAATGCCTGGATCAGGCACAACAAGTAACGGCAACACAGCCAGAAAATTTTTCCAACAACCAGAATTGACTGCTCAAAAACTGGTGTAAGTTATTCACTAATTTATCGTTTCAGCGTTATCTTACGCAGAGTGGCTTCTGGATATGAAATCAATATGGATGCCCTTCAGCTGTATGTATAACGAACAGGACAGAGTTGTATCTTCTGAAATTAATACAAAGTAAAGCTGTATGGTACGAAAACTGAATCTAACCACACTACTCGTAGGCCTGACTTTAGGTGAGTGTGTTAAAGCGCTGACCAAAAAGTGCAAGTACGAGTGTATGTGAAGGTTCATGGTTCAAAACCTCACGGCCGCCCTAAGTAGAAAAAATTTTCATATAGAAACAATATATTCAATTAAAACATAACCAACTATCACAATGTTCAATAAATCGCTGATGAAGGCTGAAATGCCAGAAACCGTGCAGTTATGAATTTTTGAAATATATGCTTTCTTCTTCTTTACCACGCACCATTTAAGCAACTATTTTTGTTGATTTTTATGGCATGGTTTTATATGCCCTCGTCTGTCCATAAAATTTTAATACATGGTGCAGATATTATTAAACACGTTTCGCTTCCAATAGGTATGATGTCAGAAGAAGCTCTTCAGGCCATAAATAAAGACCTCAGAATGGAAGACTTGGCACATACACTATTTGTCTCTTCGGATCATTTCATTATCATGTTATCGAAGCGTTCAGTGCCCTCTTCAAAAAAGGATAAGCTATTAGATAATGATGTTATCAATCTACTTTTCTCGGCAGACAAGCAGACACTACGAATTAAATGAAAGATAGTAAAAAATGTTCAACTTATACGAAAATATTTTTTTGTTTTAATTTTTATTTATTGCATTTTTATCCACATAAAAATTTTTCCGAATCAAAATATCAGTCCTATTTCAGAAGTTATTAATAAATCTCCGCTAGATTGGCCATTACTACTCCCACTGTGCGGTGGTGCGTAAATTTGGTTTGTTGTTTCATTATTATTAGTATTTTTTTTTCGTTTTCTGGTGGCTGAAGAACATTTTTGTATTTATTTTCTATTATTTACTTATTAACAAAAAAAAAAACGTCTAACAACAAATATAAAAATGAGGTGCAGTGTTGTTTATTCAGGTTTAATGAAGTGCTAATATCTAGAAGGACCAAAAATGTGATTTAAACTTATTAAACAAACTGTCAAAGTTCTCATGTGAAAGGTTTCAATCACAGGTTAAATTACAAATTAAATTATTATTTTTTTTTTTTTTCTGTACAGTAAACACACTACACGATTTATTTTCTATTTTTTAGAACTTTGCTACTAAAGTAATAACAAAAAGTTCCAAATTTATTTAGGACTTAAATAAATAAATAATTCCTAATCTCTATTTTGCTGGATTAACTTGGTTGTCTATTTTATTTTTGCAAAATTTCTTTGTTTATTCTTTTTCTATTCACTCTCTATGCAACATTTACTCCAATTATACTAAAATCGAAATAAAAATCCCTAACATTATATAAAATATCCCTTTTACAAGACGTCATACATCACTAAACTCTCCATTTAAACCACACACACATAAATTTAAATGGTTGTAACAGCGCGGCCTTTGCTGGTTTTTCCCATTAACCCACCACCAGCACCATCACCATCATCACCACTACCTCCTCTACCACTAAATCTAACATAGAACATGAGTGAGTGGTACTCAAAGTACATTAAGCGTGCGTATATTTTCCTCTTACATTTGGGGAAGTTGTGCAGAACATTAAAAGCACACACACACACACACTTATTTTTTTCATTTTTCAGTTCAATGCTTAAATCTCAAAAAGAAAATTATAGAGTTTTTAGTATTAAATAAACGCTCGGTTAGTGAATAACGGCGTTTTCTTTATTTCTAATACGATACGGTTTAACGGGAAATAATATAGAATTTCAAAATTAGATTTGAAGAAAAAAAAATTGATGTTCTAAAAATATCTAAGAAGTTGAGACAACAAAATGAAAAACATAATAAAGTGATTTGTGGAAATTAAAAAGAAAATCCAATGAAGTAAAAATTCTTAAAATTCAAAAGTAGAAAATAGAAGAAAAAACTTGTTTTAAAATTATGTTAAAAAAAAATTTGGACAATTACAAAAAAAAGAGAAAACAATTTCGAATAAAATTTTAAAAATAAATTTTTTTTTCGTGTTAAAAATATAAAAAATAAAGAAAAGTATAAAATACAAAAAATATTGGATTTTATAAAAAAAAACCCTTAAAATTACAAAAAATATTTAAATTTCTGAAACTTAGAAAAATATAAAAAACAATTTGTAATTTCTAATCTAATTATTTGCCCAATATAGATGTTTTTATATAGAAATTTATTTTCTTGATTCTTTTTTTTTTTGATATTTTCTTCAAAAAATTTATAAATTACCCAAAATAAAATTAAACCAAAGACAATTAAAAATTTTCCAATATTTTAAAAATTAAAAAAAAAACTAGAATTCTAAAAATATTAAAAAAATTTTGAAAAACAATTTATTATGTCGAATTTAATTACACTGTTCAACAAGCCTCAAATTGATGTATAGTATAATGCATTTTTCAGATGGAAATGTAATCTTTCTATAAAAAAACATAATTGTTTTAAAAAAAACACAATAAATACGAAAGTAATATAAAAGTTATTAATTTTAAATTTAAATAACATTAGAATTTAAACGTTAATTATACTTTGCAACAGTGCGAAAATTGTTGTACAGTGTTGTTTGAGCAATTCTATTTAATTTGTATATAAATATTAAAATTGCTTTTGCTTGAGTCTATTTTTAATATTTTTTTTTTTTTTAATTTTAAATTATAAAATTATTCAAATTTATAAAAAAAAAATAAAAATAGAAATTATAAAAATTAAAAATTATCAAAAATACTGAAATTTATAATAATAAAAAAATTAAGGAAGGATACGATATAAAACGTATTTATATTTATATATAATCTAATTATAAATTTATATTTATTTTAAATTATATTTCTTTAGTCTTTTTTTTCATATTTTCTTCATAAAGTTTAAAAATTTTTAAAAATATTGAAATTATAAAACATTTAAAAATTGTAAAAATTTTAAAACCTATAAAAAATATTGGAATTTATAAAAATAAAAAAAAATCGAAAAATGGTGCAATAAGAAAAAAAAGTTATAATATCTCTTTAAAATTTAATGAATAATTTTTTTTAACATTTAGACAAATCCAATAAGAATTTATGTTTTCAAGACCCAATTTTAAAACTAATGGGATTGAAATATTTCTTATAAATTCTAACAAGAATACAACAATATGCCATTTTGTTCAAAATCCCCGGCAGGCAAAAATAAAAGACAAATGCTTTGCAAAGTGCTGGCAGAGAATTGGTTAATTGTTTTTTTTTTTTTTTATCAAAAATCTATTATAAAAAATCGCCCAGAATCTGAGTGGTTTTTTATAGGAAATTATATTTCGAATCTGAAGGTTTTTCTACAGGAAAAATCGTTAAAAAATTTAAGAAAAAGAGCTTAGAATCTGAGAGGTTTTCTATTTCAAAAATATCTCACAATGTAAGATAATAGAAAGATGTTTTATATAGGAAAAATGTTTCAGAATCTAAGGGTTTTTGTATAGGAAAAATGTGTTATAAGAAAAATTACACAGAATCTAGGTTTTTTTATAGGAAAAATCGATCAGTAACTGAGTGTTGAGTGAAAAATCGCTCAGAGTCTAAGAGATTTTCTCTTAGAAAAATGCCTTACAAGCTATAAGAGTTTTCTATAGGAAAAATCTTTCAGAATCTGAGGCTTCTTCTATAGGAAACATCTCACATAATCTGGAGGATTTTCTAAAGGAAAAATTGCTCCGCATCTGAGGCTTTTTATATGGGAAAAGTTGCCCAGAATCTGAGGGTTTTTTTATGGGAAAAATCGCTCAAAATCTGAAGGAAAAATCGCTCAAAATATTTGGGGTTTTCTATAGGAAAAATTGCTCAGAATTTGAGGGCTTCCCTCAAAATCTGAGCATTCCAAAAAGATGATCTTAGACTTTGTATTAATTTGCTATTAGTATCATCTTTAAAATTATGTTTCAATCAGGGATAGAAAACCTTGTATTTTAGTATTTTTTTCAGAACTTCGATCGTTTCAGTATTTTCTCTTTTTTTTAGATGTTGAATTTTAGTTATCTCGAGTACATAAAACGTTTCTAAAATATTGGCAACATTTTAATGGAAAAATCGATTAGGCTAGTTATGGTTTTAGTACCATTTGGTTTTAGTACCATTTCAAAACTTGAATTTTCCAATAGTTTCTTTTGCAAAAAATTCTCTGATACTGAAACGTTTATACAGTCTATATTTAAATTAAAATCTTAGAATTAAAGACGTTACCTGCCGAATATCTTCACAGTAGAATAAAAAAAAAATCATCTTAATTATTACACAAAGAAAAATTCTCAACTTATTAGGTCCACAAGCGATTATTTCAAAAAAGGTTGTTTATCAGAATGTGCTTAAAAATCGTTACTTACCTGAGACAAACAAAACAATAAAAATTAGAAATTAAATTGAAAGATTATAAGACATATAAAAGAAATAAAAGAATCTGCATTATAAAACTTTTCTTAGATCAAGTTCTTGAAAAGAAAAAAAATTTTATATATGTTTAGTTCGACGTAGTTTTGTAGATTTTTTATAGCTGAATTTTTTCTCAAATAAATTTCCAAAAATTTTTAAAAATATTTATTCTAAAAAACTCACTCACCTACCTACTAAGACTATAAACACAATCAGTGCGGTGTGAAATAATCAAGATTATAAAAATTTTCTTGAACATTATTTTTTCTTTTTGAGGAGACAAAAATTTCAAAATTGATCCAGTTTCTTTCATTCCTGAAGGAATCTAAATTATTGAAATATTCTAGATTTTTCTTTTTAACAGAATTGTTTCAGTTTCGACAAAGTTTTTTTATGATTTTAACTTTTTCCTAACGATGTCGACCTCAATAAATTTTCAGACCTGCATTTTATTTTCAAATTAAATGTCAGAATTTTTAAAAATAATTCTTCCAAGATTCTAAGTAGATTTTTGTACCATTTAGTGAGAGTTTAAATAGAAACAAGTAAGAAAATTATAGTCGGTCTAGACCGACTATACGATACCCTATACCATGCGTTTAGAAACCCTATCTCTTAGGCCCAACTAACTGGACATAGAAAATAAGCAAAAACCAAATTTGAGTGGGATTTTTATTAATTTGTTGGCTGCAGATATGAAAACGTTCATATCGGATGCTATATCTATTTGGGGACTAGGTCCAAAAATGGACCGATCCTGATCATGTTTGGTAAAGTCTCTTGTATTTTGCAAAAATATATACAAACAAAATTTGAGAAGAATCAGTGCAATATTTTTGTTTTTTAATAGACTTAAGTGAAAATCGGGAAGCAGCTCTATATGGGGCCACAGGGATAATTTTTGGACTACTCATTAATGGATGTAATGAATGCATATAAACCCAATTTGAGTAAGATCTATATGACAATTTGGATCTTATGACAATTTATGTCGATTTCATAGGGGTAATTTGTATGGGGGCTAGGTCTGAACATGGACCGATTCTCACCAATTTCAATAGCGTTCATCCCATCGCCGATAAAAGCTTATATACCAAATTTCATCAAAATATATTCATATTTGCGACCTGCAGTTTGATTACAAGGTTTACATGGACACACAGACGGACGGACGGACGGACGGACGGACGGACATTGTTAAATCAACTCAGAAAGTGATTCTGATTCGATCGGTATAATTAAAGATGGGTCTAGGTCAAATATTTTTGGTTGTTACAAACAGCAGCACAAAGTCATTATACCCAAACCACATAGTGGTATAGGGTATAAAAATTGGTGCAAAGGAATCAACATATTATTAGAACATTTTTTATTATACCCTATACCACTATGTGGTTTGGGTATAATGACTTTGTGCTGCTGTTTGTAACAACCAAAAATATTTGACCTAGACCCATCTTTAATTATACCGATCGAATCAGAATCACTTTCTGAGTTGATTTAACAATGTCCGTCCGTCCGTCCGTCCGTCTGTGTGTCCATGTAAAGCTTGTAATCAAACTGCAGGTCGCAAATATGAATATATTTGAATGAAATTTGGTATATAAGCTTTTATCGGCCATGGGATGAACGCTGTTGAAATTGGTGAGAATCGGTCCATGTTCAGACCTAGCCCCCATACAAATTACCCATATGAAATCGACATAAATTGCCATAAGATCCAAATTGTCATATAGATCTTACTCAAATTGAGTTTGTATGCGTTCATTACATCCACTAATGAGTAGTCCAAAAATGATCCCTTTGACCCCATATAGAGCTGCTTCCCGATCTTCACTTAAATCTATTAAAAAACAAAAATATTGCACTGATTCTTCTCAAATTTTGTTTGTACATATTTTTGCAAAATACAAGAGACTTTATCAAACATGATCAGGATCGGTCCATTTTTGGACCTAGTCCCTTTATAGATATAGCATCCGATATGAACTTTTTCATATCTGCAGCCAAAAAAATTAATAAAAATCCCACTCAAATTTGGTTTTTGCTTATTTTCAATGTCCAGTTAGTTGGGCCTAAGAGATAGGGTTTCTAAACGCATGGTATAGGGTATCGTATAGTCGGTCTAGACCGACTATAATTTTCTTACTTGTTATTTTTTTGTAGAAGAACAAAATTTCAAAGTTTGTCCAATGGGAGTTTAACTTTTTCTAAAGAAATCGGCCTCAGTAAAGGCTTTCATTCCTGAATTTTGTTCTCAAATAAATTTTCAGAATATTTAAAAATAATATTTCTATAAACTAACTCAATTTTTAAACTATTTAGTTGGAGTATAAGCACAACTTAAACGGTACAAAAAATCTGCATTATAATAAACTTTTTTTAGAAAAAAAAATTTCAAAATTTTACTTTATTCAAAAGAGATCATTCACATTAAATGCTGCTTTAGATGAATTATGTTTTCAAATATATTTTTAGAATTTTTAAAAATAATTTCTCTATTTAGTAGAATTATAAACACAACAACCAGCGCGGTATGAAATAATCTACATTATATCACGGCATCGATTTGAGAACTTTTATGTAAATTTTATATGAAAAACATCAAAAGTTTTGGATAATTTTAGAATTGACATTGGCTTATTAACAAATCTAAAAAGCCGTTTATGTTTGTTGAAAAAAAAAATAATTCAGAATCTAAAAAAATCCCGTCGAAATATTTGTTATGAAGAATAAATATTTGAAGATTTTTAATTAGAAAAAACTTTAATTCTTATTTTTCTTATTCTAAAAATTCAGAATCCGAGACAATTTTGTTCTATAGTGCATCTAAGCAAAATCTAATATGTACGAGATTTCGAGCAAAATCTAGCTCATTTTTTACTTGATTTCCAATACAAAACAAAATCTAGCACGTTACTAGATTTTAGCAAAATCTTACAAAATCTTGTCAAACTTGGGCACTACTAAATGATGCTACTGTGTTTTTTTAATATTGTAGTAGAAAATTGCAACGCAGTGACTGAGAAATTGACATTTAAAAACAAAAACAAAAGCAAACAAGTTGATTAAGAAGGCAATAAAATATAAGTAATAAAAAAATATTTAGTAACTGAGAAGTTATAATTGTTTATACTTATATGTGCCCATTCCCATCTGGTATATAATAATTGTGCAACATGCATTTGTTTTTGTTGTTCTAACATTTAACAAATGCTGATTTTTTTTTTTAGCAAAATTTCTATTTCAACTTGTGCTTTTTTCATGCTTGATACAAAATATAATAATAAAATCTGTTCCTTTTTAGAATTTTCCATTTTCCTATTTTCTTGTTTATTTTTGGTATTTCTAGTTTATGTGTTTTATTTTGATCAGCTGTTTATTGTTGTGGAAACAAAATCTCACAAAATGTCAAAAAAAGTTAATAATTATAATGTTAATAATGTTCTTAGTTGTTAACAAAAAATAATGTTCTTAGTTTTGAAGATTTAGATTTAAATAAAATTTTTCTCAATTTGTTATTAACAACTATAAAAAATGTTCTTAGTTTTGACATCGAAAACGTTGTTCTGCCTAAAATAAATATTTTATCCCCAGATTTGTTTTGATATGTATGTATTTCAACTACGGAAGGCATTTTTTTTTTAATAGGAACGCAATGAAACTTAATATGTTCTTTTAAATGCATATTTCATTTTCGATTTAATAAATTAAAGTATTTTCACATAATACTATCTTCGTCTGATCTTAATAAATAATAAATTATTGTTAAGCCAACGTGTGGACAATATTTTTTATTTCTCTATTTTCGGAGAAAGGAGCAGACTACATATAATTGACCCTGACCGAAGCATAAATTTACCAAAAACAAGCTGCAGACTTGCAGTGAATGCCATTGAAATTTGTAAATCATATGCCAGACAAATTCTGAGTTGCAATTGAAAAATCTGTTGGAATCATCGTGATTCAAATTCTACTTTGAATTTGTCATTGATAATTGTCAATTCAATAACGTTAACCAATATTTCCTTGATAATAAACCACGTTCCCTTATATAATTTTTGGGCATTTCGTTTTCGAAGCAGTACAATTAGTGAATCAACTTTCAAGAGTACATTATGTGGCCTAGCAAATCAAGTGAATTTAAAAAGTCAGTTTGAAAATTCACTCTTTAATCTTTTTCTATAATAGCAGATGACGTCGCGATATGGGATATTTCATAATTTATTTTGCAAGGGTGTTGTACGCCAATTTATCCGATCCCGTCCACTTAATAACGGCTAATAACTGATGACGTTACACAAATTTGCAAAGCTCTCCCTATTATAGTATTCGAGATATGTGATATTCAATAATTTTTTTTGTAAGGGAGGTCTACGCCCATTTATCCGATTCCATCCAGTTACAGCACGGGTACTAATATTAATAACAGATGACGTCGCACAAATTTGCAAAGCTCCCCCTGTCATAATGCTCGAGAGAAGAGATATTGAATATTTTCTTTGTATGGGAGGTGCCACGCCTACGGATCCGAATTCGCCCATTTTCAGCAAGGCCTACTCACTAATAAGCTGTGAATTCACAAAGAGTATCGTTACTCTTCCTTTTTAAATTACTCAAGATTTAGAATATTGCAAATTCTTTCTGGATGGGAGATGACACGCCCATTTATTTAATGATTTTTACACAAATTTTTTTATACTACAATGTATTCTTAAATTTTAGATTTACCAATGTGACCACCTCCATTTTGTATAATTTCAAGACATAGTCTTTGCATCCTTTGAAATAATTTTTTCAAAGTTTCTGGAGCGATCTGGTTCCATACTTCCCGCAGTTTATTTCACAGGTCTTCCTTAGATGTAGGCCACATATGTAGTTCGAACCTTTCCGTCCAATTCAACCCACAGTAACTCTATAGGATTGAGGTCTATGGTGACCATTCCATAACTTTGTAGTTTCCAGCTGCTTCCTGGGTCTCTAAATACTACTTTGTTGTAGGTTTTTTTCTGAATCCAGTGACCATTCTACGATCTTTCACTGTTGGCACTAAGCATGCATCCGAAGCACGTTCTTCAACTGAGAGTCTCACAAAAATTGGCTCTTGGAGCCGAACACTTCAAACTTGAAAGCCCAGTTTTCATATTTGTTACCCCACTTCAATCTTTGACTTTTATTTTGTGGGCGAAGATGAGTTTTTCCTGGCGATTCTACCATGCATTCGTTCGGCTGATGTTTGTATGGGTGGCTATTACTAGTTTACTTGTCGTTACTATTACATGATCCCTACTCTTGTTTGTTACTCTGGGCCGACTGCTTCGATTTTATTCCCAATTGTACCACACTCTTTTAATTTTTTCTCAATATAGTCCACGGTTCAATGCGATACGTTCAGCTTTTTGCAACTGCTTGATTGCTTTTAGCAATTTTGTGTAGGGAAATAATAATGGTGACGAGTTTCAATTGAAATCTTCGCAGTTTTTGTCACACTTTCTTTTAATTCTATCAAATATTTTAAACTACGAGATAAGAACTCGGCGTTTTTTTTTGTTTAATGTATTACAATTTATATTTTTTCCATTATTTATACTTAATTACGGGTAACAAATTATAATTCCTGCCTCTACATGTCGTTTTGTAAAAAGCCCTTTACCCAATAAGGAAAATTCCACAAATAAAACTCTTTTCACCAAAGTCGCTATTTTCTGTTACCTGAAAAAAATCCATGTTTGTAAAATTCCTTCTGTAATAATTTTAGGACTTTTAAACGGAAACTATTAGTTAAAAGCCACATATTTTAGGGATGGCAAATACTTTTGGACCATAGAGTTAATATAAATATAAATTTAAAATATGTTAAGAAATCTTGTTAATAGAGAAAAATCAGAATCTATAGATTTTTTTGTCATAATATAATTTTCAATAGAAATTTGATTCGAAAGGGATGGACAATAGTTATTATGTTATTTTTTTTTTTTTTCTTTTTAAATTTCGTTTTGTAATCTCTACAACATTTAACTAAAACCATAACCTTACCATTGCTTTTTTTTCGTCATATTTTCAATTAAACTTTGAAAACAAAAGTCTGGCCTAATATTAAGTGACAGAAAAAAAGTCACCCTTTCTTCAAAGAGAAAAACACATGACTTACAAAAAAAAAAAAAAAACAACCCTATTTGTACACGTATTCTTGTATATTGTTGTAAACATGTGAATTTTGTTTGGTTTAAAAACATTTAATACAACAAACAAAACAACATAATAATTGTCGCTTAAGTATAACGGAGATATAAAGTTAGGGTATGCACAGTTGCACGGCGGCATTAATATTTAAAACAATTTTTAGATAAAGATAATTCTGTGGTTTTCTAGAATAACCGCGTATGTCATAAAATCAAAATGTTCAGGAGAGCCAACAAACGTTATATTTGAAATTATGGGCTCGATAAAAAGATTTTAGAGCTTTTTATTTAACAGTCCTGTAGATATGGGCAATAAATACTTTATAAAAAACTTTGAGTCAAAAATCTTAAGAGGAATAGATCCTAGAGAAGGACGAAAAAACAATATGTAAATTACACTTAAAGTGTAATGTAGACATAAGTTGTTGTTGCTTGAAAAATGGATTTTTTGTTCGTCAACAAAAAGCTAACGGGACTTTGGATAAGAATATAACAACGTATCAAGAATAATAGTGACAAAAAATAACAGAAAAAAATACGCAAGTTTTTATAAGTGGTTATAAACTGAAAAATAGTCCAAAATTATTTTGCATTTTTTTTTTCATTAATAACAACGTATGTCGCTATGTGTCGTTTTCTGAGAAAATAATTTATCAGCGATCAAACGTAGGTTGACATACGTCGTTAGTGCTGCAAATTAATTTAATAAACATTTAAGTTACGTCGTTATTTAAAGAAAAAACTCAGAAATGGTCAATATTTTTTTTTTAAATTGTACACATGTAAAGAGCGTTAAAAATTAATATAATTGGCATCGTTAACTCAAAACTGACATAAATGGACATACGCGGTTATTCCAGAAAACCACAGAATTAAGCTTGAGGGCATTGGTTATTATTTCAATGAAATATTTTTTGGTGGCAGGAGAAGAAATTAATTATTCGTCCAGATGATGTGGGTTTTTGATACCAGTCTATTTTCATACTTCCATCCTTCCTTACAAGGTATCAAGGTATGATACGAGTAGTTTTCCCTTATCCTTTTCAGCTGTATGGGCACATCATAAACAAAAAATTTATTTAGTGCAATATTAAATGTATAAACGTTGTGACGTGCATTGTTTTGATTATTGTTACTCGTAGCATTTGTTATTATTGTTTTTTCAGTTACATTATGTTAAAAATGTTTTTTTTTTTTTTTTTTTTGTGGTATATTTATGAATTTGGATTCCTAAAGATGCTATCTAATTGATAGCGAAATATTGAATAAATAAATTATTGAATAATAACAACACCCAGTGGCTTCAAGCTTAATTATTTTATAACTCTCAAATTTATTATTTAAAACAAATTTCAAATTATTATCACAAATTTTTCTAATAAGTTCAAATATATCATCAGTTTTTTTTTTTTTTTTTTTACTTTAAAGTTTTATGTACGTATTACTGTGACTACCGCTACTATTCCTAAATATTAGTCATCTTGTAGTTATTAGCATAATGTATAAGCATATATTTGGATTAAAATAACTAAACTACCCCCAACCCTTAACTCATAATACCCAGCCATTTAACTTGGAATTCTCAGCGTTTCTTGGCAACTCGGATTGGAAATAATTCATAATATATTTGCCGTATTTCGCACTTTCAATCCCATTGACCTTAAAAAATATGGGGTGTTGAAAATGAAATTCTTATTGGATATAAAAAAAAGAAAAACAATAATTCAATAGGGTGGTTATTACAAAAAAAAGAAACATAAACACAATAAATAATTTATAAAAAACATTCCAGTTTATTATGCTTTTAGAAAAAAAAAAAAACAAACAAACAATTTTGATCATAAACTAAAAAAACTAAATAAAACGTGAACTTGAAAAAATTTTAATTCATAAAGCGTTTTATAAAAAAAAAACTCTTTGAAATAACAGAAATTCACCAAGCAATTTATGCTGTTTGTAAGTTAATTAAAATAAACTACAATTTTTATAATTCGAAATCAATTATAAAGTGTGAAGAACAATCATTAAAAATTGTATTGTACGTATTTACACTCATTTTGTATACTGAAACCAAACATCAACAACAATTATGGATTTTTTACTTGCGACCACCTGCAGCGGATACATTATTCTAAGATGTAGGTATTTTGTGCAAGAGGAAAATAATAATAAATAAAAAAGTTTATAAAATCAAATAAAAGAAAAACGAATAAATTTTACAATTAACAAATAGAAATTTTTATCAGAATTTTCAATTAAATTTAAAAATAAATAATGGATAATGAAAAATAGTCCTGATACCTATAAATATTCTAATTTTGTTTACAAATTTCTTTTAAAAATCTGCTACAAAGCTTTTACGATTTAGGAATACATACAAATGTTTTGAAATTGAAAAAAAAAACATTTTTTTGAAACAAATCTTTAAAATAGTCTTATATGTCTTATTATGTCTTATGTTTCCTTATAATTGTTATTGATTTTTTTTTACTGCCATTTTAAGCAGATAAGTTATGTTAAAGATTAAACTAAACTTGTAAATATCCACGTTAGAGGGCGCCAAACAAAATAGAAATTATTTTCTTAAAAGAGTACAGAATTACATTTCCACTGATATTAATTGAATTTTAAAGCAGCTCAATACCTCGCTGAAAATGGGGTTTGAAAATAAAATTGTCATATAATATTTTTTCTCTAAACCAAAATTTGGAAAATGTCAACAGGATTATGTGAACAATTATACGAGTACCTTATACCATTATGTGGTCAGGGTATAATGAGTTAGTGCTGATGTTTGTAACTATTAAAAATATTGGACCTAGACCAAACATTTATTATACCTATCGTCCGTCTGTCCGTATGTCTGTCTGTCTGTGTGCCCATATATAAATATATTTTGATGAAATTTAGTATATAAACTTATACCGACCATAGGACGAACGCTATTGAAATTGGTGAAAATCACCGCATGTTCAGACCCAGTCCCCATGGAAATGTCCCCTATGAGATCGATTTAAATTGACCTAAAATTCAAATTATCATATAGATCTCGATAAAATCTGATTTATTACACTGATTAATCAATAGTTCAAAAATGAACCCTGTAGGACAAATCTTAGTCATAGCCCTCATATAAAGCTGTTTCCCCATCTTCAATTAAATCTATCAAAAACCAAAAATATTTCACAGATTTTTCTCAAATTTTGCTTGCATGTGGTTTTGCAAAAAATAAGTGCCTTTTGCAAATATGGCCCATCTTTCGACTTAGTCCCCGTAAAAAATAGCATCCGATATGAACTTATCTACATATCTAAAGGCAATAAAAATTAATATCATTGCCAGTCAAATTTTGTTTATGTTTATTTTCTATATCCAGTTAGTTGGACCCAAGACCAATTCTCTACCCGCATGATATATGGTATCGCACAATCGGTCTAGACTGACCATAACTTTCTTGCCTTATGATGGCTTGTTTCAAAAATCTTTAAAATAAAAATTACTTTAGTTAAATATTTTTTTGTTTCTGAATATTAGTATTGCCAACTAAGACTTAATAATTGACTGTTTTATACTGCTTATGCATTATAAATCTATGTGAATTATAAATTTCTGAGGGCATAAAGATATTCCAGAAAGAGAATTTAAATAACTAAGTTAGGCGCTTCCAAACCCTTAAACCAAAACTAAAAATCATATATTTAAATATTTGTAATAAAATTATAGTTAACTTTACGGTATAAAGGAGAAATTCTAAAAGCAGGACCTTTCTAACTAAACTAGATGATTTTAAACCTTTGAAAATAAACTATGTATTATTTTAATAGTTTGTCTCGTATTTAAATAATAAAATAAAACCACTAACTATATCACATAAAGGTAATCTTAAAATAAGGAATAAGTTTTACGGTTCGAAGGACCTTAAGGTATTCTGGATATAAAATCTGAAGACCTAAATGTGATTAAGATTTATCAAAAGACCAAAAAAATCAACTAATAACAAAGCAACGTTCTCATAAAACAAAAAACCATTAGGGAAGTCAGTTTTACCTTTTGGTCCTACTTTATGGTCCCACCACAAAGAGAGTATCTGAGAATTTGTTTTGTAGATTTCTTGGCACATCAAACTATTTGTTAAACTGAAGATCTTATGCCCTCAGACTTGAGCAAGAAAAATAACCCTTCAGAGAGATAATCTTAAAATAATTAGTCGGTTCCAAAGTTTCAAGGACCATAAAAATATCTCTAAATATACGCTTTTGATAACTTTATTACGTTCCAAAAATATATTTTAAAAAATCGAAGAAATAAACTCTAATTTACACCTATTTTTCTAAAATTTGGAATAAATTTAGAGATTATTTGTTTTTACCAGCAGTTACAGATAATTAAAAAGTATTCTCAAATTTTGTTTGTTTAAGGATATTGCTATAATTCCAAAATGGCTCCTGTGTCTTAAAATCTTAATTTAGTTCATGACTTTATATTCGGTTTGAAGGGTTATAATTACTTCCTAAAGTTATATTTACCACTACTAGAATGTGTTCTATAAATACCATATTTGCTTGAAAGTGCTTTTATATTTTAGTTTGTTATATCGGAAAAAGCTTAACTCTTTGCTTTGATTCTCATTTGGTTGGTTTCAGCAAACAAACTATCTGCTGCTTTTGGTTACTGGTGACTCGACCCGAAGCAGTTGCATAACCTGTCTTTCAGAATATAGATAAAGTTTTGGAACAAATGTGCCAATGTCGTTTAATACGCTAGTACGATTTTCATGACTTTTTTTAAGCTGGTAAAATTATTTTCATTATGAACTAAAAAAAATCTGATTTTTTTTTTATTTTCATTTAATTTATTTACCAAATACAATTGTTGTAGTGAAAATAGAAAATAATATTTCAAATATTTTTCAAATCAAAAAATTTAGTTGGCACTGCCGATTCAGATAGTTACAAAAGTAGCTGGAAATTAGAAAACAAAACAAGAAAATAATCCGATTGCATAAAATTGTTTGAAAATTATTTAAAAAAACATGAAAAAATTTAAAAATTAAAGTTAAAAAACTAAAAATGTTTTTTTTTTTTTTTTTCAAAGACTAAAACAAAAAATATCCTAAAAATAAATAGAAATTTGATTTTAAAAACATACGGTTTTTTAATGAAACGCAAAACCAGAAACTTTAAATCGCAAAAGCATATTTTTGCAGAGTGTTCTCAATGTAGTATTTAGAAGATGGCAACACTACTTCAGAAATTTATTAAAATTGTGCGGAATTTTTTTGTTTTTAAAGAAAAAATCGCTAAACTAGAAAACTATACAAAAAAAAAAAAAAATCTTAAAATTTAAGTTAAAAAAGTAAAATAAAAGTTCCTAGAAACAAATAAAAATTTAAAAACTAGAAAATTTTCTGAAAAAAATAAAAATCCAAATTGGCTTGTAGTTGGCAACTACATGTTATAGAAAATCAGTATAAAATATTTTATGGAATAAAATGTAAAAAGAGAAAATTATCTGTAAATATTTTAAATCAAAAAGTGGTAGAAAACTAATTTAGAAATTTATAAAAATCATTAAAAATTTAGAATTAAAAAAAATATTTTTTTTTGTCTATCTTAGATTAATATAAAACAAAAAAATTCTTAAAATTTTACATTTGTAGGACATTCCCTTGAAAAGTTTGGAAGTTGGCAATTCTGCATTAAAAAATTATGGAAATCTGTGGTTATTTCTGTTTTTTAACCTTAATAAAATAAATGTTTCAAATCAAATATTGCAGGGCGATCTCTATAAAGTATGTATGAAGTGGTTGGCAACACACTTCAAAAGTTTATCGAAATCGTTCAAAATTTATTTTGTCTTTAAAAGAATATTTGCAAAACTAGAAAATTAGAACAAATTAAAAATCATTAACGGTTTGTAATTGGCAACACCTCAAAAATTATAGAAATCAGTGAAAAAGGTTCTATCAATCGATCTATCGAAAACTAAAACGTGACAAAAATCTGGTTGAACAAGTAGAATAATTAATATTAAAATTAGTGAAAGTTTGGTTTGGAAGTCCGCAACTCTGCTTTAGAAAATTATAGCAGTTTGGTTTTCCCAAGGGAGAATTACAAAATAAAGTTTATGTTTAGAAAAATTATAAATCTTAATATGTATTTTATAGTTGGCAACACTGTTCCAGAGTAAAATTTGAAATCGGTCGAAATGCATCAAATTTTTTTATAACAAGCCGAAAAAGTGACGGAAATAATTTAAATTCGTTAGAAAAAGAGTCTTATGGCAAGGCATTATAAAGATGATTTTAAAGTTGACAATAATTCTTGTATGTATGTATTTTTTTTCTATTAAGGAATAAATAATTTAATGATATTATCAATCAGTAAAATACTTAACTGTTGCAGTTTTCCATACATAATGTTGTAGTTGGGTAACACCTTTTTATGAATATTAAAGAAATTCAAGGAAATGTGTTCTTCTCTAAAGAAAACATAATTTGTTTAAAATTTATTTAATTATGAAATTGAACGTCCTATAGAAAATTAAATTTTTCAATTATATAATAATTTTCAAATAACTAAAATACTGTTGAAAACAATTAAATTCCTCATTTTGTTGGCTACACTTTAGCAATGTTTTGTAATTGGCAACACTTTTTCAGAGAAACTAATAAATCAATAAATAAAAATATTCATTTAATACTCTGACTGGACATTCTGATGGATTAGTCCGGTAACACTTTTTTAGAAAATTTAAAGCAAACTTTTGTAGTTGGCCATACTGCTTAACCCTGGAATACTAACTTTTTCATTTCATTTAATACTAACCTTTCTAGAACTGACTTAATTTTAAATCTATAAAGAAGTATTTAGTTAATATTAAATCATTTTCAATTCGTACATTTTAAAAATAAAAGCGTTTTTACTTTTAAATTAAACACAAATTTCAGTTTTGAGTTCATGGGTATATTTTTTTAGCGAAGTTTAGTACTCTAGGGTTAACGAAATTTATATATCAGTGTTTTAAATTTTTTAATCAAAAAATTGAAATTAATGTTTTAATATTAAAATTATACAGAACATTCAAGATTTATGTTTGTGCAGTTGTCATCACTACTGCAGGAATTAGTGGGAAATAGGCTATTTCTTTAAAATCCCCGTCACAAAAGACAAATCCTAAAGCCAGATTCTTGTTTAAGATAGGATATTCTAGATTACCGTTTTTTAGTTGGCAACATTACCAATTCATCACTAATTTCCTAAATAATTATATTAAAAACTTTTAAATCCATAATTAAACCTAGTAAATTATTTTCTTTTCAATTTCTAATCTAATCTGCCGTTTTCAGTTCGTATCCCTCAATAAAAATTTTTATAAAACTTTTTTAATATAAATACTTTCCAAAATAAAGTTTAAACTTATGTGCTATTCCCCCCTTTTTTTGTTACAAAGTTTTTCGTTATGGTTAATTGGAGTTGTTAAAAAATAAGGCACGTTTCAAAGATTAAAACAGAGAAAAGAGAAACAAACATTAAGTTTATTAAGTAGTTTAAATTGAAAACTCATAAAACCGAAAAAATTTTTGATAAATGAGGAATATATTCAGCCATACACATTAATATAAAAGAATTGGCAATGAACTTTTATTATTGTGTAAAGAAAAATAAGTATTAATTTTAATACCTTTCAAAGCAGCTTATATTTTACTTAAATCTTCAAAAGAAAAGAAGAAAATCACTTATAATGAAACAGGAAGTTGAAAAATTAATTTCTGAAAGTAATATTGTCATAGACACCCTTTTGTAATATTTAGTTTACTACTGTCAAGTAGCAAAAGCATTTTTTTTTTCAAGGTAGACTATGTAAAATATACTTAAAATATTGTTGATTATTTTGTTACTGTAGTCTGTTGTCTGTTTATTTTCTTTTAAGTCGCGTCATGTTTAATTTACACTTGAATGCACATTTTGTCATAATTTTGTAAAAACACCCTGAAAATGCAAAATTAAGCTTAACGCGAAAAAATGCCAATAGAGGTAATGCCGTTTTCTTTTCCGACAAAAAATGTCGCATTTTATTTGCACTTTTTTCCAAAAGTGTATTTTTTATATATTCTGAATTAAGAGCAACCTTATTTTATACATCAATCGAAAGGTCTAAAAGTCGAGCGCTCGTAAATCGCAAAAAATGGTATCCATTGACTTCTTTCAGGTCATAGTGTGAGAATATTTCCACATTGTTCCCCTTTTTTTTTTGAATATTTTCGCCCCATGACTTCAAAGAGGATAATAATCAAAATTTTTGCATTTTATGAACACAGCGCTTTGAGACCTTCATTGATGTATAAAATTAGGTTACTCTTAATTCAGAATATATAAAAAAATACACTTTTCGAAAAAAGTGCAAATAAAATGCGACATTTTTTGTCAGAAAAGAAAACGGCATAAGTTAGAGAATAAGGTAAGAATTTAAATAACAGCTAAATTTTACTTTGATCCTTTGGAGATCTTTATCGCTTCTGAAGCTCAAAATCAAAGAATTATGTTGTTGAATATGCGTCCTTGATGTCGTTTGATGGACTTTTAAATCTTTTAAAGAGATTATTCAGAAAAATTTAGTTTGTTAAAATTGAATTGGCATAAGATGACATAAATAAATGCATTAAGCTGGCAACTTCTCTTCTTTGTAATAATTTTGTTTGACATCAAAGAAACAATTTTGCTGCAAAAATTTGTCTATAAAAGATTGAAATGAAATTAAAATTTGTTTAAAAAAATTTTAAATCAAACTGGACGTTCTCTTGGAAGTTGGCAACTCTTTAGAAAATTATAGAAATCTAATGAAGAGTTAATTTGTATAAAATTTTTTTTTATAAAAAACCGAAAAATAATTAAAATAATTTAACATCATTATAAAAGTCACTTAAACGGCTTTATAGAGATGGTTTAAATTGGCAACAATATGTCTAAAACCTTAAAATTAAAGTTTTGCTGGAATCTGGAAATTAATTTACAAAATAAAGCATGTTTTCAGAAAAACTATAAATCTCTATATGTATTTTGTAGTTGCCAACACTGCTTCAGAGAAAATTAAAAACTCGGTAGAAAGATAACAAACCTAAAAAAGTTACAGAAATAACTCGTTAGAAGGCATTAAAGAGATGGTTATAAAGTTGGCAACAATACGTTAAAAAAAAATTTAATTAATCTTTTGCTGGACGTTCTCTTCGAAGTATCTGTGGAATCTGTGGAAGTTAATATTTCCTAATGTGCAAAGTAAAGTATATTTTCAGAAAAATTATTAATCTTTATATGCATTTTGCAGTTGGCAACAATGTTTCAGAGAAAAATTATAAATCGCCAGAAATAAATCAAAATTGTTATAACAAACCGAAAAAATTACTAATATAATTTTAAATCGTTATAAAAGTTACTTAAGAGGCATTATTGAGATAATTTTAAAGTTGGCAACACTTTGTTTGAAAAAAACTTATATCAAATTTATGCTGAATGTTCATTTGCAAGTTGGCAGTTCTGCTTTAAATATTATAGGAAGAATTAATTTACAAAATAAAGTATATTTTCAGAAAAATTGGCAACACTGTTTCAGAGTAAAATTAGAAATCTGTAAAAATTATATAAAAAAATTATAGCAAACGGAAAAAATGACTGATATAATTGAAAATCATTATGTCTTTTAAAAGATATTATAGAGATGGTTTGAAAAAAGTTGGCTACAGTTAAAAAAAAATACACTTTTGCTGGAACTTCTTCTGCAAATTGGCATCTCCACTTTAGAAAATTATAAGAATCTGTGGAAGTTAATATTTTCAGGAAAACTATGTCTTCCGCAGTTGATAACACTGCTTTACAAAATTATAGGAACCTATGGAAGCTTATTTTTCCTAATTATGAACTAATTTGCAAAATAGAGTTTTTTGTAGGTGACAACACTGTTTCAGAGAAAAATTAGAAGTATGTAGATATATATGCAAACATTTTGTAAAAAATACCGAGAAAGAATTGTTATAATAATTTAGAATCGCTATAAAAGTATTATAGAGATGGTGTTTAAGGTTGGAAACTCGATGTTTAAAAAAAATTAAAATTAAACTTTTGCTAGACGTTCTCTTGGAAGTTGGCAAATTTGCTTTAGAAACTATAAAAAGTGTGGAAAGTAATTTTTCCTAAAAAAGCTTTATGTGTATTTTGCAGTTGGCAATACTGCTTAAGAGAAAAAGTTGAATTCGGTAGAAATGCATAAAAATTTTTATAACAAAATAAAATTGCTATATCTTTTGAAAGATTTTATAGAGATTGATTTAAAGTTGGCAACACTATATTTAAAAAAATTAACTTTTGCTGGACATTCTGTTAGAAGTTGGCAACTCTGCTTTGTATTATAGGCATCTTTGGAAGTTAATTTTCCCTAATGAAGAATTAATTTGCAAAATAAAGTATATTTTCAGAAATTTTATAAATCTTTATATGTATTTTGTAGTTCGCAACACTGCTTCAGAAAAAATTAGAAATCTGTAAAAATATATTTTAAAAAATTATAACAAACAGAAAAAAAATTTTAAAAAATATCTGAGAAGCATTGTTTTTTATAAGGTATTATAGAGACGGTTTTAAAGTTGGCAACACTTTGTTTAAAAAATAAAATTTCACTTTTGCTGGGAGTTTTCCTGCAAATTGGCATCCCTACTGCAGAAAATTATAAGAATATGTGCAAGTAAATATTTCCCAATGAAAAATTATTTTGCAAAATAAAGTTTATTTTCAAAAAAAATTTAAATCTCTATATGTATTTTCCAGTCGGCAACACTGTGTCAGAGAAACACTTTGAAACCGAAAAAACTCCAGATATACTTTGAAATCGTTTTAAAGGTCTTTTAAAGGTCTTTGTTTGACAGCAAAGAAAACAGCAAAAGCCATATTAAAAGATTCCTACTACTACATATCGATTTTTACTTTAATATTCTAGACACCTGAAGATGACAAGTTTTCAGTTTAACCGTATTGTCGTTGCCCTATTAATAGCTTTTCCTTTTTGTTTTTGTAACGGGAAAAAGAATTATTTCTCCTTATATTTTCTAAAGTGTCAAATAAACACTTTGTTTTTTTGACGGCATACAGGAGGCGTTTTACTTTTACTTTAAAAAAAAATTATAAAAACACTTTGCTTTTATTTTTTTGACGGCATACAGTAGACGTTTAACGCTAAAACAATATGACATTGTTGGAAAAAAACATTAAAAAAAACTGAAGTGTAAGTACTTTGATATTTTTATGAATATAAAGAAGAAATAAAGAAAGAATTTATTTTAAAAAAAAATCATTTTAACATCTTAAAGGTTATTACACTGTTAAGAAAAGCAACAAAATATTTAAAAATTAAAAAAAAATTCCTCACGAAATTTATATGCAATATTTTGAGTATTACATTTTCAATTCTTCTTCTTAGCTGCAAGATAAACATACATTAACTTTCATAAAGTATCAAGTAAATATTACGTTTTTTTTTTTATTCCATAATACTTTTTTCAGATATTTATAGCAAAATTGAATTTCCAGTGGCATGAGCTCCTTATCAGTGTCAAGCTCTACGTTATTTTACATTTTTTTTCCTGTTATTTCTCACATTTCGTTTATATGAATAAGGTTTGAGGATATTTACCAACTGACAGTTAGAAAATTGCATATAGTGTTGTTTTGTTATCTTATTATAAACAAAATAAGGTGTCAATAAAATGTGTTGTAAGCCCTATAATGATATTTGGCTATGACATTTGAAAATACATGTTAAAAAGTTTAATATATGTATGTATGTTGCCATCGTTTCTTATTCTATATGTACATTTTAGCTTGCTTACTATTATTTTCAACTGGGAAATGTTTTCATGTCGTGTGATCCCGTTGAAATAGTGTTGCTGAATAATGCACGCAGCATGTCAGCTGACACATTCTCAAATAGAACACCTGGCACAACAATAAATATTACACTTACATGTGAACGCTGAAATTATAAATCTTCTATAAAATACCAATTATGATAGACAACCGGGTTTACAGTTGTTTACTGAAAAGTGACATGTCAGCTGACATACTCGTATACAAGCTGTCTTCAAGGATCTTTAAGGATCATAGTGCCTTAAATATGTTTAAAGTCTTTTTCTCTATTGTATTTTAGATGTTTCTAAATAATAAAAGAAACAACGGCCGTTTTCCGTCTTCTTGCAGATTTTTCACATTTGAAACAAAGAAACAATATGCAAATTTTACATCATATGAAATTTATTTGAAAGGGTATAAGACATCGTTTCTTAATATTCAGTATTATATACTAAAATGGATTATCAATAATTTTTAAGTTAACTAAATAAGAAATTATTTTTTTTCACATATCGAAATTAAAGTCTATTAATCTTAAAACTTTGGTAATTAACATATTGACCCTGGATGGTAGTAAAATAAAAAATTCTAACAATGGTGTTGACAATAAATAAATATAGTTTTAATACAGATTTAAAAAATATTGTAAAATATACTTTTTGAATTAAGATAATTTAAACAATGAAGTGATTCAAGTATCTGAATAGATTCAGATTCAGATTCAGATACTTGAATAGATGAATAGACCATTCCGCTGTTAAGTTGAAATTCAAATGAAGAGTGGCTAAATAAGCATTTGATTATAAATCTTGTTTTATACTCTATATTTAAGATAATATTAAGTATTTTCTTTCTATGGAAATAGTCCGGTCCGATCATGTCCATTTTTATCACGACTATGCTCATATAGAACTAATGAACGCGAACAAAGTTTCAAGGCTTTTCTAGATATGTGATGGCATATCTTTACTTTGTATGAGAGGTGCCACGCCCACTAAACTCATCAGATTCAACATAAAAAAACAAAACTTATGGTGTAAATCTTAGCTCGATAGCTCCTATAGATTTACATATTTATATCACGGTAGGCAGGAAGCATCGATAGGTTGAACAAAAATGACGACAAAAACTGTTTGTTGATCCGTTGGAATTGAAATCCTACCTGCTCCTTTTCAAAAGTTATTCATATTTTTATACCCTCCACTCCAGTGTGCAGAGGGTATATATTTGTAATAATTAGAAAAAAAAATTTGGACCCCATAAAATATATATATTTGTGATCCTTATAACAACCGGAGTTGATATAGCGATGTCCGTCTGTCCGTCTGTGGAAATCACGATGACGGCATCAATCGGGCAGCTAGGGCACTCGTTGACACAAAAAAATGATTCATTAGCATCCTGAAAAGTTTATTATTTAAAATCGTCCAAATCGGTCGATTAGGGCCCGAGATTTGAATGAAGAACTAAAAAAAGTCTTGAAAAAATATAATTTTCTATGTTGTTCTTGTCACGGTCACGCCCTTAATAGTGCAGCTACAGTGATCGTTTTTAGTGAGAATGATTCACCGAATTCATGGGAAGATTTCTATTTCAAAAATCATTAAAATAGGTGGAACAGGTCCAGGGAAATCTCTGAAAAATTAAAAAAAATTAAAAATATGATGTTTCTATATTGTTCTTGTTGTTATTCTAAATGTTGTGTTGTTGTCATAGCTGGACTTGTTGTTTTTGTGCTCGTTGTGGTAATAATATAATAAAAACTAACCCTTTGTACATTTTTTTATTAACTCTGGTAGAAAAATTTAAAAGTTTCCATTGTTTTGGCATCACTCTAAAAATTTGTTAGATCATTTCTGTTATTACCACGAGCCTGCCTGCAAAATTTCAGATCGAATGGCTCACGGGAAATTGGTTAAAATCGATCCAAAGTTTTTTCGACAAGCAGACACTACGAGTTAATATAAAGGGAGTAAAAATTCACCAACATCTAAAGCAAATAATGCGAAAATATCTAGTTGTTGATAAAAAAAAAAACAATGTAAATATAGCAAAAAACAATTTTATGTATAAATTTATTTATAAATTTATATAAACATATTCAATAATACAAATAATATACATGTATATCCATAACAACTGCATGTTAGAAATAAGTCGGTATATTATTTTATTTACATAAAATTCTGCAATATTTTGTTGTGGGGAAAATACATTTCTATTGCATTAACAGAGCGTCACTTCATTTTGCTCAGCGTGACTATGCCACAGTAGATGGCGCCACAATTTTTGTTTGTTCTAATTAGCTTTGCAATAGTTATTTCTATTTTAACATGAATGTTAATATTTTCAACTGGATATCATACAGAACAATGTTAAGAGTATACACGGGCTGGTCTTTTATTTCATACGTTTTTTCATTATTCTTTTACAAATATGAACATAAGTTTGGCATATTAACTTTTTGTTGTCTTTACAAAATAGAGTTACCGAGTTATCAATGAGTTTTTTGCTTTCAAAACAGTTCTACATAGTTATATATAATTATTATTCTGCTTTACCTACAAAATATCTGATTGCGATTACATCTAATTTTTAAAAATTGTTTATAATTACTAAAGCATTATTATTCACATAAATACAAAATTACACTTTTTAAATTTTCCATTCAAATTTAAGAAAATATCAATTCTATAAACTGGAATTAAAAATTTCCAATTATAAATTACATTTAAGTGAATTTCAGAAAATCATATCAAAACATTGGAAATTATAATTTTAAATTTAGAAGACATCAATTGCATCTTTAATATATAAATTTTATTCGTTAAACACAAATTGAAATTACAAAAAAAAAAAAAACACCAAAAATGTTTACATTTAAAAAATTTTTACATTTAAAAAAAATCTTGACATTCAGGAGAAATTAATAGCTTTTCAGTACCGCGATTCAGTAACTTCTTTTAACGATAGTCGAATCGTTAAAAAAAAATAAAATAGCAAAATTATCAGTAAAATTATTAAACTATATTCGCTATTGTTAAAGTCAGCTGTTGTTGTTATCTAAACGACAACCATTTTTGTGTTGTTTATTCAATCGATAAAAACTTAAATTTTTAAGTTGAAATGTCGTCATACATAAATAAAAATCATAAAATAGTGAAAATATTTTGCCTTTATTAAAAAACATTTTTATGTAAATAAAAAAATTAAATAGCATATTCAATTCATTATTTCATTTTCAAATAAATACACAGAAATATTAGTAAAAAAATAAAGATATTAAACATAAACATAAAATCATCCTGTCAAACACGAAGTAATTTGTTTCTTTCTATTCTTCTTTGTGTTTTTCGCTTATTTTAACCGAGATGCCACTCGTTTACAATTTAAATAAATAGAAAAATAGATTTGTCGACTGTCGTTAAGATGTATGTACTTAGTGAATCACTTAATCCTTAGTGCAAACAACAATAGCTGTCGATATATTTTGCGATTGTCGGATCGTTGAAATTTCCAAAATCGCACTACAAAAAAACATTAATTTAAATTCAATGAATTTTAGAACCTCGAATGATATTTAAGAATTGCGAACATAAAAATTGTTACATAAATAAACGCAATTTGATGAGAATATTATTTTTTATATATAAATTTTCACAATTTTTTTGGATGAAAATTTGAAGATTTTCAGAAAATAAAGAAAATAAAGACATTTGGTTTTTTGCGTTTGGCATCCCTAATTTAATTATTTATTATTCTAAATTTATTCTCTATGTTTTCCAAATATGGCAATATTTTAATAAAAAAGTTGAGAGAGCTTATTTTTGGTTATTATTTGTTACTCCATCCGACCTACATGACCGCAATGAAAAAATATTTCGCCAGTTAAAAGAAACTATACAGCCATCTCCAATTAGCACGATTTAATGCATATAGCCACCCCACACAACCATTACCTTTGCAATGGAGGTTAGGGCGAGCTATTTAATTAGCAAAAACTAAATTAAACGAGAAGTTATGTCATATAACCGGAAACGCATGCATATAGGTATATAACCTAAATGCATGCCGATCAGCAACCACGATGACCAAAAAGCAAACACCGAAATAAATCCGAAATAATAGAAAAGACGAAAACCAACCCAAAGAATTTGCTGAAATAATTTGGTATTAAGTTTAACAAATTGTTTACTTTTTCATTTACGTCCCTATACAAATTTGTATTTTTCAACGGATTTCTCTGAAATTTGGTTTACACGGGAATAACTTCACGGTGAACAAATTCCCCAAATTTAAAAAAAATGTCCCCAAAAGAAATGAACAAATTCCCCATTTTTTTTTAAACGAAATAAAAAATTAACTTACTCCCCAAATTCATTGTTAAATTTTTACATATTTTTATTTAATGAATTTTGTTAAATATTTATTTTAGTGAAAATTTGCATACTGCTCTCAATATATGCCCTACAATAAACGCATATAAAATGAGTATTCTTTTCAATATCATCATTTTGACAATTTAACACTGCTCAGCTAAAATATCGCAATGATCTGAAAAATAGATTTTAGCGATTAAAATAAGTTGACAACAACTGCGCGGCAGCACGGGTGTGGCTGCCAAACGCGCGGAAGCAGACGCGACTCGCTCGCGGAACACAGCTCAGTGAAAAGTCTAATGATAAATTTTATCTACGTATGTGCAATAGTTACCTGTTGATCAAAATAGGCCACACATATACTATAAGCAGTTGCTTAAAGAAACCTTGTGCCACAATTTTAATCGTCGCATTAGTTTTTCATTTTTGAAACTTCTATGAATTTGACTTCTCTGCTCAATGATGATCACTTATTGAATGAAGTAATTCAATTTTTAAAAGTTCTGATTCCTTTAATTTGCAAACGATTCCTTTATATTTGATGTTTATAAATAAACTTAAAAAAAACCTAAAACGGTTTCGCAGCTTATTTTTGAAGCATTTTTGCTGCAGCATCTTATAAAAAACTTCTAATTTAAAAAATCAAAAAATTTTGAATTGAAATAAAAAATGAATTTACAGCCCATACAAATTTTTTGGGGAGAAAGTTCATTTTATTGGGGAATTTGTTCATTGGGGACTAAGTACTCAGCGCCTGGTAAGCATAGGGAACCTTTTTTCAAGTCAAAGGAATTTTTATACCAGGCAAGACCGGGTAAAAACAGCTAGTCATTAAAAAAAAAATAAGCCTAAATGTGTGCAACACATTTTGTTACAAAGCTGCGCTGCAAAATTCGTGAAAGTCGATGATTTCAAAGAATAGACTCTCACCCTTCATTTTGTTGCAGTAAGAAGACGGAGGTAGCCGGAGCTAACTTCTTTTTTCTCCAAGGAAAAGTGCAAATGCTGAATTTTATAAAGCCATTTTAATTTGCTCATATCTACTAAACTACTTATGCAATCCATATAACTTTTTTTTTAACCAAAAGAAGATGCTGTACTTCAATAAAAACTACACTAAAATGTTAGCAAGTAAAATATCTTAGATGCATAAGCTACTCAGTTGCAGGAAAATTTTCATAAGTTTCCGTTTTACAATATTTAAGTGACTTCACTAGATATTACTTTTTACTAAAAAAAAATTTGTTTTTTTTCTTAATGAAACTCTTGTCTATAGAACTGCATCATTAGATTTTTGAAAACTAATTGTCGAAAAATTGCTTTTTTCCCAACGAAATACCACTGTGCGTCGTAACGCTAAATATTAGTTTAGCAAAAACAAATTGTCTTTTGCAATACTATAACAAAAACGTATATACAAACATATTTATTTCAAAGTTATGTTATATTTTAGTTTGTTTTATTGGATAAAGCTTCAATAGTATAACTCTTTGTTTGGATTCTCATTAGGTTGGTTTCATCAAAATTATATGAATTTAACTTTTTACCAAACAAACTATGTACTGCTTTT
The DNA here is from genome assembly GCA_963682025.1 of Cordilura impudica. Classification (NCBI taxonomy): domain Eukaryota; kingdom Metazoa; phylum Arthropoda; class Insecta; order Diptera; family Scathophagidae; genus Cordilura; species Cordilura impudica. Next base: position 194,572,932 of record OY821520.1, on the reverse strand, counting down.
GATTACTGATTAGGGTTGGTGGTTTGACCCAAAAGAGCTTTCTAACCTGTGTTGTAGAATATAGATCAATTTTTGAAACAAATTTACTAAGGGTTTCGCTTTATTAAAACTAAAAACATATTATCTTGAGATTGATTAATTTCTTACTGAATAATTATTTCAAATTTGATTTTAGAAGATTTACAAAGTTTTTATCGAAAAGTTATTGCTAACATTTTATAATTGTCCCTTCATAATTCTATGGTTTTTATTATTCATATAAATCTGAATTCCAAGATTAACAATAATTATCAATTTAACCAATAATGGTATCTCATCTTTTTAAAGCAAAACCAAACGCCTACAAATATTCGAAGAACTATTTTAACAATCTTTACGCAATTCTATTTAACAAAATTCTCTTTCGTAATACCAATAATGTAAACATATAAATATTTTGTAAAATTCCAATATACAAAATTAAGTTTTCTTTATCAACAAGCTTAAGCTAACTTCCAATTTTATAATCCCTTTAAAAAGAACTTATTATAAAAATCTATCAACACTTAAAGCTTAACTTCCTGTCATCATTTAATTAGTACGGAATTTATATGAATTTTTGTTATGCAATTATTTTCCCAAGTCTACCATGGCCTAAGGATTAATTAAAACAGCTTTAGTAAATAAAAATACTAGACAAAAGACATTAAAAGCAGTAAGATGAGAAAATAATTGTATGGCACACAAAAATTTTGAATAAGCGACTCCTAACATTTACCACATAATTACAAAGAAGAAGAAGAATAAGAAAAAAAAGCACTTCAACATCCACATCTTCCTGAGAAATTAAATGGCATAAAGGATCTTTGTTTGCTGTAGCAGGGATTTGGATGTGGTGTAATTTTGTGTGGGTGTCTCTGCGTGGCGTTGTGTGGCTGATGCAACAACAAAATGACAACATATGAGTCCACTTCAAATCTAAAGTCAAGTATTTTTATGCTTCAGTAAGAAGAAGTTGTTGTTGAAATATAAAGACCATAACATCATTGGTAAAAACTTGGGCAGATGCATGAAATAATTATCAAACAACAAAATGTTGAGGGAAAAAAAGTTAATTAAAGGGAAATAATTTAGACATTGACAATAATGACAATAATGACAATAATGCCAGGAAACTGTAATTGTGAATAAATTTTTATTACTGGAAAATTTTACAAAATTTATTTTAATCTTACAATTTTTTTAACAAACAAAATTTCTTTTAAGTATTTTTAAAAAATTACTTTTTTCTGAATAAAAAATACGATAAAATAGTTTTTCGGTAACCAAAAAAAAAAACTTTGGAAAATTTACTAATTAAGAAAAAAAATAAAAAGTACATCAATTTTATAATTTTTAGAAATAGCATTGTAAAATTTTCTTTAAAATGTCAAAATTTTAATTTTTACATCAACACGAAACTAAACTTATTATTGTCCTTTTTATTAAAAATAATTCTACAAAGTTTTCAAAGTTTCTAAGTAAAATGTTTGTTTATTGTAATATCAGGTCTTACAAAATATTGGCTAATTATTTAACCAAACTGTACACAAAAAAACTTATCTTAGTAGTTCTATAAAATACATCAAAGTATTTTTTCTGTAAGTCAATCAGTAAATAAATATTATATTTTAATAAGTACATCGACTTGAATTTTCTCGTTATATTCTGATTGCCTTAAAAAAATATGCTAAAATATCTAACTCTTTCTTTTTTTAATAATCTGAAAACATTTAATATATTCACGAATGGATTGTTTAACTGAAATAAATTAATTATTAAAAATATAATGTTGTTAACTTTTGAGCATATTTTTTGTGTAGCTATGTAAAATAAATTAAATTATTAAATTACTAAATTACTAATGCCGTTTTCTTTTCTGACAAAAAATGTAGCATTTTGTTTGCACTTTTTTCGAAAAGTGTATTATTTATATATTCTAATTTAAGAGCAACCTTATTTTATACATCAATCGAAAGGTCTCAAAGTCGAGCGCTCGTAAATTGCAAAAAATTGTAGCTATTGACTTCTTTCAGGTCATAGTGTAAGAATATTTCCATATTGTTCCCCTTTTTGAATATATTCACCCTATGACTTCAAAGAGGATAATAATCAAAATTGTTTGCATTTTATGAACACAGCACTCTGACACCTTTCGATAAATGTATAAAATTAGGTTACTCTTAATTTAGAATATACAAAAAAATACACTTTTCGAAAAAAGTGCAAATAAAATGCGACATTTTTTGTCAGAAAAGAAAACGGCATAAATTATTATTACTAAATTATTTACTAAATTATCATAAATTTTTTAATAAAATAAAATAAAATAGAATTGTTTTAAATTTTATTATTAATTTTTGTTGATTTAAACCACAATATTTCGATCGAAATCTTTGATCATCTTCAGGGGATCTATTTAATAAAATAACATCATAAATACAAAATATACATGTAAAAACGATTACATACATACATTAAAAAAAAAAACAAATATTTCGCGATTATTTCTGTTTGTTGTTTGGTTTATTGCCACTTTGTGTTTAATTTTAATCTATATTTGTCAATTGTATGTCTGTAAATTTGAGCGCATTTGTCAGTATCAGTTTTATAATTTAGCCTTTTCTCTGTCGGTAGATCAATAATATGTAGCATTTCTAGAGTATATCTCTTTTTGTAGGTACTCTCACCCACTAATATCTGCACATCGTCAAAATTAGGTTTATCTTCAGTCAAAGTACAGTGGGCTGCTAATACAGTTTTAGGCGATAAAGGTTTTTCAATTTGTTTCTGATCTGACTTATGTGATGCAAGTCTAGCTTTAAGTTTAGTTTTTGTCGTACCAACATATACATTTTGGCATACGTTGGATTCGTCCCCTTTACAATTTATCTTATAAACTAAGTTAGATTTGTCATTTCTTTCCAATTTTGATTTTGTTTTACCGAATAGTTTTGAATTGTATTGTCTGTCTTCAGCGCTAGTTCATATTTTTCTCTATTATATATATTGTAATTTTTAAATCTTTCGGATAGGCCTGGTATATAAATCATGGATTTGTATATTTTTGGAGTTTTTCTATTAGAATATTTCCTTTACTTTTCTTTTTCCATTCTTCTATCAAGATATTAATTGTTTTTATTGGAAATTTCTGACGAATTTTCAAAGTATAAACAAACTTATTCTATAAATAAATAAAAGAAAAAAATATATTTTACCTAAAAGGCTTAGGAAAAATAACAATCGTTTATATATAAGTTTAAATTTCTTTTAAACTCTCTTTTAACAGTTCTAGAGAAAGTACATAAATTTCAAATTATTTTGTGCAAAATAGCTTTGTAAATTGTATGAACAAATTTTGAGCTTAAAATTTAGCAAATTAATTTTCTAAAAAAAATAGCAAGTAACAGTGTTAAATTCGGCTGTGCTAGGGAAATGGTTTATTTTGTGAATGAGCGTGATTTCAACAGACATGCGGGCAGACGGGCATCGCTATATCGATTCGAGTTGTTATAAGGATCAAGAATATACATATATACTTTATGGGGTCGCAAATGCTTTTTTCGATGCATTTCAAACGGAATGATCTTACTGACTGATCTTCCTAAAATTTTTAAAGAGCCTTTCTGTGTATCTGGAAGAAACTATATGTTATAAATTTGTTTTGATACCAAGTGAATTTTAAATATCATATACATATATTGAGTACTACCAGAAAGAGCTTTGCAAATTTATGTGAGGCCACCTATTAATGTTTGTAGCCACGCCGAAAATGGGCGGGAGCGGATAAGTGGCACTTTCATCTATATGTTAATACGTGAAGTTAAATTTTTAGTTCCATTTTTAAGCAATATGCGGGCACGGAGGAGTGTGAAAATTGGTACAGTTATAGTTCATATGGAGGAGAAGCTGAGAATGATAAAATTTATGTTTAATATATCTTAAAATATATTTAATTAAATAAAATAAAATATTTGTAATAATTCGTTACACCCTGTTAATGCGAATGATTTAAATTATATAGCAGACGCTCTGTGTTGAATTGTGAATTGTTAAAATTGATTAACATACCTTTAGGCTCATTTAAATATTCATAAATTTTATTTATGTATATCGATAAAAAAAAACATTGGAAGACAAAACTTGAATGAAAAAATAATATTTCCTAGAATTTGCACTCGAATTTCGAGTGCTGGGCTATAGTAGTACAAAGTAATTATTCAATATCATATATCTTGAGTACTATGACAGAGACAGCTTTGCAAATTTATCTGAGGGCATATATTACTAATGTGAGTAGTCGGACAAAAAATTGGTGGGATTGGACCAATGGGCGTGCCACCCAGCATACAAAGATATTCATGTATTTAGTCGAACAAAAAAATCGGCGTGGCACGGCCCATACAAAATAAATATATATTATCATATAACTGGAGTACTATAAACTGAAAAGCCTTGACACTTTATACGAGTCCATCAAATTAATGTGAGTAGTCAGATAAAAAATGGACGATTCAAAAAATATGAAGTACTTTGAAAGCTACAGTCTGGAAACTTTTGACAAGTACATTAATTACCAATGTGAGTAGTCGCGCAAAATATGGGCTGAATCACCAAATTCAAAAATCGCCAAAAAAAAAAAAAAAATCAATAATCGCCAAACCGATAACGCGAAGAACAAAAACCGCCAAAAACAAAAATCTATAAAAACAAAAATCGCCTAAATCAAAAATCGCTAAATTAAAAAAATGCCAAAAATGGGTGGGATCGGATAAGTGGGTTGTGGCACCTTCGTATAAAGTAATTTTTCTAAATTCAAGGCCAATCGTTAAGTGTTCGCGGATTTAATTTGTTAAATCCATGTTTTTCATGGGCAGTAATATGTAGCCTGCTCCAGGGTATGAAAGCCAAAAATTTTATAACTTTTGCACCGAATGAAAAAACAAAATATATTTTACATTAGCAAGCATTGAATAAAAAAAATAAATAAAATAATTGTACAATACAAAATTCGTCGGAAAAATTAATTATGAAATCAATAAGAAATTTCAAAATATTCCAGTTTTTTTTTTTTAACTAAACGTAAAACTTTAAATAAATTAAGATCAAATTTCATATTTTATTTATTTTTATCTAAAAAGAAATTTAAAATCGTTGCAGCAAATTTTTTATTTAAAAAATAGCAAACAATGCAATGCAATTCATAAATATTAGATAGAAAAATTCAGAAGAGTCTTTTACTATTAAAGATGGAAATAAGATATAATTTTGTAAAACAATCTTTTGAAAATAAAATGATATTTAATTTTGTTTTTAATTTTTATAATGTTTAATTTAGAGAAAACTATTTTTAGATTTCTAAGTATACCAAGTAATCTACTCTGAATTAAGTTCAAATTATATAGTATTGATTTTCAAATATATAAAATTTTTTCTTTTTGAATTTAAATGAATTTAAAAATTATTCCATTTATACGATTAATCGACACAAATTGGTTGTATAATTTGTTGGTCGGAAATCGTCATATTTAAGTGTTCCGATGGAATTGTTTTTTTATTTGATCGATTAACCGTATAATTAATTCTTAACCTACTGACAACCATTCTGAATATATTATTAAAATAGTTATATCTTCAATATGTATATAAGTTTTTAAAAAGTAATTTTAAAAATTATTTTAAATTGCAAAAAACTTAAAAAAATAATTTCCCGAAATAATTAGTAAAATCCAACAAAATTTTTTAAAATTTTTTAAATTTACATTTATAATTTATTCTGAAGCATAAAGATTGTACATTTTTTATCACTTTTTTAGCTAACTTTACCCAAATAATATTTATACCCTCCCCTCCAGTGTGCAGAGGGTATAAATAAGTTTGTCATTCCGTTTGTAATAATTAGAAAAAAAAATTTTGGACCCCATAAAATATATATGTATATTTGTGATACTTATAACAACCGGAGTTGATATAGCGATGTCCGTCTGTCCGTCTATGGAAATCACGATGACGGCATCAATCGAGATTTGAATGAAGAACAAAAAAAAAAGTCTTGAAAAAATATAATTTTCTATGTTGTTCTTGTCACGATCACGCCCTCAATAGTGCAGCTACAGTGATCATTTTTAGTGAGAATGATTCACCAAATTCATGGGAAGATTTCTGTTTCAAAAATCATTAAAATCGGTGGAACAGGTCCAGGGAAATCTCTGAAAAAGTAAAAAAAATTAAAAATATGATGTTTCTATATTGTTCTTGTTGTTATTCTAAATGTTGTGTTGTTGTCATAGCTGGACTTGTTGTTTTTGTGGTCGTTGTGGTAATAACCATTTGTACATTTTTTTATTAACTCTGGTAGAAAATTTTAAAAGTTTCCATTGTTTTGGCATCACTAAAAAAATTTGTTAGATCATTTCTGTTATTACCACGAGCCTGCCTACAAAATTTCAGATCGAATGGGTCACGGGAAAGGGGTTAAAATCAATCCAAAAATTTTTCGACAAGCAGACACTAACAGTTAATATATGTAAAGGGAGTAAAAATTCACCATTCATCTAAAGCAAATAATGCTACAATACCAAGTTGTTAATAAAAAAAACAATGTAAATTTAGCAAAAAAAAATTTTATGTATAAATTTATTTAAAAAGAAAAACACAAAAATAACGTTTGATATTGTATTTTTTGGAGCAATATTTACATATACATACATGAACATATTAAATAATACAAATAATATACATATATTATATATATGTAAATCCATAACAACTGCATGTTAGACATAAATCGGTATATTATTTTATTTACATAAAATTCTACAAAATTTTGTTGTGGGGAAAATACATTTCTTTTGCATTAACAGAGTGTCACTTCATTTTGCTCAGCGTGACTATGCCACAGTAGATGGCGCCACAATTTTTGTTTGTTCTAATTAGCTTTGCAATAGTTATTTATATTTTAACATGAATGTTAATATTTTCAAATAGATATTATACATAAAAATGTTAAGAGTATACACGGGCTGGTCTTTTATTTCATACGTTTTTTCATTATTCTTTTACAAATATGAACATAAGTTTGGCATATTAACTTTTTGTTGTCTTTACAAAATAGAGTTACCGAGTTCATCAATGAGTTTTTTGCTTTCAAAACAGTTCTACATAGTTATATAGAATTATTATTCTGCTTTACCTACAAAATATCTGATTGCGATTACATCTAATTTTTAAAAATTGTTTATAATTACTATAGCATTATTATTCACATAAATACAAAATTGCACTTTTTAAATTTTCCATTCAAATTTAAGAAAATATCAATTCTAAAAACTGGAATTAAAATTTCCAATTATAAATTAGAAAATATTAATTGAATTTCAGAAAATCATATCAAAACGTCGGAAATTATAATTTTAAATTTAGAAGACATCAATTGCATCTTTAATATATAAATTTTATTCGTTAAACACAAATTGAAATTCCAAAAAAAAACACCAAATACCTGTGTTTACATTTAAAAAATTTTTACATTTAAAAAAAATATTGACATTCAGGAGAAATTAATAGCTTTTCAGTACCGCGATGCAGTAACTTCTTTTAACGATAGTCGAATCGTTAAAAAAAAGAAAATAGCAAAATTATCAGTAAAATTTTTAAACGATATTCGCTATTGTTAAAGTCAGCTGTTGTTGTTATCTAAACGACAACCATTTTTGTGTTGTTTATTCAATCGATAAAAACTTAAATTTTTAGGTTGAAATGTCGTCATACATAAATAAAAATCATAAAATAGTGATAATATTTTGCTTTAATTAAAAAACTTTTTTATATAAATAAAAAAATTAAATAGCATATTCAATTCATTATTTCATTTTCAAATAAATAAACAGAAATATTAGTAAAAAATAGAGATATTAACCATAAAGATAAAATCATCCTGTCAAATAAGAAGTAATTTGTTTTTTTCTATTCTTCTTTGTGTTTTTCGCTTATTTTAACAGAGATGCCACTCGTTTACAATTTAAATAAATAGAAAAATAGATTTGTCGACTGTCGTTAAGATGTATGACTTAGTGAATCACTTAATCCTTAGTGCAAACAACAATAGCTGTCGATATATTTTGCGATTGTCGGATCGTTGAAATTTCCAAAATCGCACTACAAAAAATCATTAATTTAAATTCAATGAATTTTAGAAAACGTCAAATGATATTTAAGAATTGCGAACATAAAAACTGTTACATAAATAAACGCAATTTGATGAGAATGTTATTTATATATAAATTTTCACAATTTTTTTTGGATAAAAATTTAAAGTTTTTCAGAAAATAAAGATAACAAATTATTTTATTTAAAATGTTTGGAACATTTGGTTTTTTGCGTTTGGCATCCGTAATTTGAATATTTATTGTTATAAATTTATTCTCTATGTTTTCTAAATATGGCAATGTTTTAATAAAAAAGTTGAGAGAGCTTATTTTTGGTTATTATTTGTTACTCCATCCGACCTACATGACCGCAATGAAAAAATATTTCGCCAGTTAAAAGAAACTATACAGCCATCTCCAATTAGCACGATTTAATGCATATAGCCACCCTACACAACCATTACCTTTGCAATGGATGTTAGGGCGAGCTATTTAATTAGCAAAAACTAAATTAAAAGAGAAGTTATGTCATATAACCGGAAACGCATCCATATAGGTATATAACCAAAATGCATGCCGATCAGCAACCACGATGACCAAAAAGCAAACACCGAAATAAATCCGAAATAATAGAAAAGACGAAAACCAACCCAAAGAATTTGCTGCAATAATTTGGTATTAAGTTTAACAAATTGTTTACTTTTTTCATTTACATTTATTATCAAGACTCAAACCGAGGTGGAGGGTATCAAAGATTCGGCACAGCCGAATTTAACACTCTTACTTGTTTTTTTTTTATTTTTATATATCACAGCTAAAATTTTTTCTAAAAACTTTTAATTGTTGAAATTAATTCTAAAGTATAAAATTTAAAATTTTTTAACCAAAATAATATACCACATTTTTAAAATGTTATATTTTAAATAGTTTAAAAAAGTACCATCTCTCTATTTTACTAAATAACTTAGTTACTGGACCAGCTTCCTTGAAATTCCCTTAAACATTCTTAAATTTTTTTTAAGTATAATTTAAATTTCCTTATTTATTTTCCAATCTTCTTAATATACTCAATTTGTTGCAAAATTTCATTTATTATTTAGTTTATAAATAGAAAATGTGTCATGTTGCATTTCGTACGTAGAACTCACATTCCAAATTAACAAGCACACAAACACAAATGCCTTTGACAGTTTTATTGTACCTTTAAGCCATCAGTAAAATTGGAAAATAAATACATCTATTCGTTACTCAAAATGTTAGTATGTAAGTATGTTTTTTATATATTCGAGTATTATCTACAATGGTTTTAAAAGTATTAAGTGGTAAACATGTTTATTTTATATCCTCAAATTTATAGCAAATCCAATATGACTTTTTTTTCTTTTGTGATACATATTTGTTTTACAACAATATAACAAAACTTTCGACATTTCTTAATACATTGATAAAGGTACGTTTTGATTAAAAGGGGTACATAATAAATGCTTGATAAATGTTAAGAACACAAACTATACAAAATTAAGAAAAATGTTTAGATAAGTGTCCGTTTTATGGAATTTTATTTAAGGATGCTAAGAAAAGGTCTTATAAATTTATTGATGTATTTTAAGGTAATTTTTGGGGCAATTTTTCTTACGTTAATGTATCACATCTATTTTTAACATAAGGCAAACAACTAATATTTTATATTAATGTTATTGTATTTAACTGCTGAACTTTAAGAAAAATTCCTAAGTTGCTAAGTAAATTAAAATAACAAAACCACTCCTTTAAATTATGTTTACAATTTATTAATGTTTAAATTATTGTCCAAAGCAAAACAGCTAGTAAAGGCATTTTAACAACATCTTTATGCTTTTTTAAGGAAAAAATGAAATAAAATATAATTCGTATTCATAGAACACTTGTCTCCGAACAGCAGTTCCTTGTGAACGCACTTCCACAAACTTATCAAATAACAAGTAAGAAAATTATAGTCGGTGTAGACCGACTTACGATACCCAATATCATAGGTCCAACTAATTAGATATAGAAAATAAGCATAAATCTAATTTGAATGGCAGTGTTGTTAATTGTTTGCCTTCGGATATGAAAAAGTTCATATCGGATGCTATATTTATATGGGGACCAGGTCGAAAAATGGACCAATCCTGACCATATTTGGTAAGATCACTTATTTTTTGCAAAAACATATAACCAAATTTGTAAATTTTAGTGAAGATCGTAAATCAGCTTCATATGGGGGCTATGACTAAGAATTGTCCTATAGGGTTTTTATTTTGACTACAAACCCAATTGAACCGCGATATATATGATAATTTGTATATTATGGCAAATTAAGTAGATCTCATAGGGATCATTTGTATGGAGGCTATATCTGAATATGATCTCAGAAAGTGATTCTGAGTCGATAGGTATAATAGAAGGTGTCTCTAGGTCAAATATTTTTTTTTAGTTACAAACATCAGCACAAAGTAATTATACCCTGACCACATAGTGGTATATGGTATAACAAGCAACGCAAGACTCTTTAAAATAACAAATTTTTGATTATTTTGCATACTAAAATCATTATTGTTATCTTCTTTTGTACACACATTATATCCCTATAATCAATTAATCCTGTACTGTAATTATAGGAACAATTTTTCTTGTTGTACAGGAAAGCACAATAAATAAATAAATATAAATTGTTGTTACTTCAAAAAAATTATAAATTTTTTCCCTCTCCTTTCTATTTTTTTTTTTTTATTATTATTATATTATTTAAATAATAGAACAAAGAAATCCAAAATCATGTTATTTTAATCAAAAACGTGTCTATGCATGATTAAACATGAAATATGTATGTGTGATTGAATTTATTATTTCCTATAATTTTGGGAACACAAATTTTATGATAACAATATTGTTTATGACAGAACTCAATTTGTACTGTACTTATTTATGAAACTAATGCCGTTTTCTTTTCTGACAAAAATGTCGCACTTTATTTGCACTTTTTTCGAAAAGCGAATTTTTTATATATTCTAAATTAAGAGCAACCTTATCTTATACATCAAGCGAGAGGTCTCAAAGAGCTGTGTTCATAAAATGCAAAAAATTTTGATTATTATCCTCATCGGAGTCATAGGGTGAAAATATGCAAAAAAGGGGAACAATGGGGATATATTCTCACAGAAAGAAGCCAATGGCTGCAATTCTTTCCGATTTATGAGGGCTTGACTTTGACACCTTTCGATTGATTTAATTTAATTCAGAATATATAAAAAAATTCACTTTTCGAAAAAAGTCCAAATAAAGTGCGACATTTTTTGTCAGAAAAGAAAACGGCATAATTCATTAAATATGAATATGAAAATGTGAGAACATTGTAATTAAAAAAGTATGAGCTCGAAAGCAAAAAAAGTAATTGAAGAAAATTAGGTCTGGTTGAATATTATATAATTAAAAAATATATATTAAAAAACATAAAACTATTTCACATAAAACTTATTTATTTTGGCATAAATATTTGAAAAAATACATATAATTTTGTTAAATCAACTAAATTACAAGTTTATTTATATAAAGGCTAGGTTACTTAAAACTACTTTTGAACTATCAAGGTAGGACTCATAGGGGGGGCCCGCAGATCGCAATGAAACTGTGTATATTGCAGAACACGAAAAAACAAGCGACCCATATTTTTAGGTGTTAAAGCAGCCACCAAACAACAGTATTTTTTTCTTAAACCAAAGAACCAAAGAAACATTTTAAGAAAATGTACTTTGTTAAGAAAAGGTACTTTTTAGACAAAAGTGCTTTTTGGAGAAAAGATAAATTTTTAAAAAAATTTACTTTTTTAAGGAAATGCACTTAAATAAAATAAGGTAAATTTTTAAGAAAAGCTACTTTTTTAAGAAAGGATACTATTTTAACAAAAGTTATTCCTGTACCAAAAGGTTTTTTTTTTTAGAAAATTTACTTTTAAAGAAAAATTACTAGTTTAAGAAAGGGAAGAAAATGTACTTTTATTAAAAAAGGTACCGTTTTGAAAAAATTTACTTTGTTAAGAAAATGTAATTTTTTCAGAAAATTTACATTTTAACAAATGGTATTTTTTGAAGATAGGGTACTTTTTTGAGAAAATGTACATTTAACAAAAGGTACTTTTTTAATAAAACGATTTTTTTAAGAAAAGTTACTTTTTAAGAAAATTAAATTTTTAAGAAAATTAAATTTTTTTAAGAAAATTTACTTTTTTTTTAAAAATTATTTTTTTAGATAAAGCATATGAGTTATAATTTTATGAAATTAAATATTAATCCTATAGCGTTGCGGAGTGAGTTATTAAGTCAGTGATGAGCGTAAATATGTATATAAAGCGGTCTCAATTAACGTCTTAAGTATGACTTTTTTAACCTCTAAATTATTACCTAAAGCAATTAGAAGGGGTTCCTTTACATCAT